>OZ007594.1:255889307-257301182 GCA_963931845.1 Maratus michaelseni
TATATAAAGTACTATTTAATTGTAAGCTGGAATGGTTGAATCTTTTCTTGGCCCTTTTGGGAGAACTTCTGACCTTTGGTGCAATTTGGCTTCCCTTCCTCATACCCGGAACCCATTTTTGGGTACCCCTAGTTAGCTCTTCTTCATCCCTTTCGAATCTCAGTTCTGTTTTTAGCCTAGGTGTCCTTATTCTTGAGTTATTGCTCATTTCCGCTTTAGACAGTGTATCAATTAACTATAACACTTATATGCACAAACTGAATATTCATGGTATCGTCTAACTTTGAATTCTTCGAATAAGCCTTATTCTGGGTCATTTGAGCTCTGGCGCTTTAATTACGTGCTATTGTGTTTTATAACTTAACCTCTTTCGTTTTAGGCAGTTTTTCGTATTTTTCAACTATTTGGGGTGATTATTTTTGGCTTTTGTGGTATTTTGACATCTTTCCTCCTCCTCCGGTCCCATTTTTTAGTTTGCTTTCCTTCCTTTCTTCCTAATCCCCATTTCTGTTTTAAACTTGGTAGTGTCTTTCATGAGTTATTTTTATTTTTCTGCTTTAGACAGTTCTCAGTCTAACGGGTCCCACTTTTAGGGCCCCTAGTTAGCTGTCCTTCCTCCTTTAACATCCTCACTTTCATTTTAACTTAAGTAGTTCTTTCTTGAGTTATTGCTATTTTCCACTTTAGACAGTATTTCAAAAGTTAGTACCTATAACACTCATATGGAAAAACTTGGTTCCCTAATATCGTCTAACAATGAACTATCTGTTAAGGCCTTACTCTGATGTCCTTTGGGACCTAGGCTTTAGTTTCCATGCTATGGTCTATGGTGTTTTTAACTTTGGCTTTAGCGTTTCCGTTTTAGTCAGTTTTTCGGCCTTTTGCACTTTTCCAGTAGCCCCGGATATATATTTTACTTAGCTTATTGCGCTCATAGGCCTGTGCGCGTGTTCAGTATTAAGCTTGCATACTCAGATTTTATTTAATGTACAAACAGGTATTTTTTTCACAATTTCTGCCCCCCCCCCCCCCCCCTCCCCCATCTTTTATCACTGATAGGCATCTTTTAACTTCCTTTGCTCTCTTGCTACTATTTATCGACTCAATCAATAATACATCTTTATTTTTCAAATCTATCTGTATCAATTTATCGCATCTATCGTTTTTTTTCTTCAATATATCAAAGAAATATCAATAGTCTATCAATAGCTATCGATAGCATACAATAACTATCGATAGCATACAATAACTATCAATAGCAATCAAAAACTATCTATGAGATGCGATGCATCTAAATACATAAATTTTAAGAAAATAAAGATGTACTATTGATTGAGACAGTAGCAAGAGAGCAAAAAAAATAAAAGAAACCCTAGCAATGGTAAAAGAAAGTGGAGGAGGTCATGAAGGTTATGAGAAAAAATACCTGTTTCTACATTAAATAAATATCAGAGATATTCAAGCTAGATAGTGGACGTGCGTACTAGTTCATAAGGGGAAAAACTAAAAATACATATCAGAAAATACTGCCTAAAACGAAAAAAATTGAAGTTAAAAACATCATAGCACAGAAACTAAAGGGCCTAGTCCCCAAAGGATCCAGAATAAATCTTAATCGAATAGTTCAGAGTTATATAATAGCACGGATATCCAGTTTGTGCGAATAAGTGCTATAAATACTGAGATACTGTCTCATATACTGTCTCTTGTCTGTGATAAGAGATAGAGAAAAGAGGGGTGGGGGAGACAGGGCTAACTGTACTTTAGCTAGACTTTACTGTCCGAATTAACCAAAAATTTGGTGGGGGAAGGTCTGAGAACCAAGGTACGCAAGATGAAAAATTATGAATGCGAGTTAAAAGTTAACGGAGGAAAGGAAAAGTGATGGACAAGAGACCCCTAATTCTCAGAAAATATGGCTCGATTCAAAGCAGAGGTTATGGTGATTATCTCTGAAACCTCTGGTGATGGAAATATATTTCCAACTTCAAGACGTATGCAAATCATGTATAGCTTTTAGATATAGGAGTATTTATTTTTAAAATTGCTGCATACATATTAAAATTACATTTTTGCACAGTTCAATTTTTATAGGTGTAAATTATATTTAAAAACGTTTCAGTGCTCTAAAAAATAAAACAGCAAAAATCATTACAATTATTTACAATTAAACTTACAGAGTTATGATACTTTGAATTTTATGAAATTTTGGAGCTTTTTGACACTAAAAGATCTGTGTGACTTACACACATGAAAATGCGTGCTAATTTTTATTAAATTCACTTGTTCACCTCTAATAAATGTGTGTATAGATGAAAATTAAGCTCACTTGAAAAATAACTACACTTTTTTAAAAAACAAAGTGACTTCTCCGATAATTTTATACTGTTTTTTTAATACATATATATATATGTGTATATATATATATAACCACACATTTTATTTGTGGTACGTTAGGCATTTGGGACCTGAATATGCTGTCTATGTCCCACAAATTCCATTTTTTTCAATTTCTGTTTTCCTTTTTGTACAATTTATATGGAATCTATATTCAGTGTGCTGGGGAACTGTACAGTTGTCAATTACTTATTATATTTTATTTATCATTTCAATGTTTTTGTTGGTGCATCGGTAATGTTTCATTAATGGTTACATATATATATATATACAGAAGAAAGAATACACTTAAGGATGTTGCAATTAAATATTAAGAGCCTACACTAGTCATGTAAAGAAACGTGTAAGCTAATGTTAAGTCTATAGAAAATTATTTTCAAATTTCTCTCTCGCATTTTAATATTTTTAAATGATTTTTTTTTTTTTTTTTTTTTTTTTTTTTTTTTGCATAGGATAGCTGAGGACAATCGCTAACATTACTAGCTTTTACTTTTTCGATTTTGGTTACACTTTTTTTTATATATTAGTATAGTTATAATTTCAGAACCGGTTCCAAAAGTGAAAGTAATTAAAAAAAAAACTGAAACCAAAATCGAAAAATTAAAAACTACCAATGTTAGAGATTGCCCTCAGTTTTCCTATACAAAAAGAAATCATTTAAAAATATTAAAATGCGAGCAAGAAATTAAAAAAAATCTTCCCGAAATTAAAAAAATAACATTAGCTTGCGAGTATTTTAGTGTCATAACTCATAACAGCATTTTAAACGTACTTATCATCTGGTTTCTCTAACATAGGAATAGGAGCTCATATGGTAGAACAACGAGAATGCCTACGTTGGGGTATTCAATATTTTGGAATGAAATGATTTCATAACCTTTTAATGGCTTTATTTTAACTTTGCATTTTCATAAAAAAGCAACAGACTAAAAAGAAAAAGGTAACAGAACATTTTGATGTAAAAAAAAAAAAAAAAAAAAAAAAAAAAAAAAACAAGAACGAAAAATCATGCGTCAAGCATAGATTATGTAACACTTTCCAACACATCCAAAATAATTTTGCAAATCTATACCGTTTATTATAGTGAAAGATGATATCTAACTAAACAATTTTGAAAACGAATAACATATTTAAAAATCCAATTTCAGGAATTAATTACAATATTGGAAAAATATCCGAGCTATTTTGTGAAGCCCTGTATAGGATCTATAGATTTTTATATATACTAAATAAAATACTAACTTTTAGTTCAGATAGGAAACGCGTGGGACAGTTTAAAATTTCCCATCTGGAATTTCCGACAATAAACGGAAATGTACTCGACAACTTTTGTGCTGCCTTGTATACAATATATACAATTTACTAATAGACAAAAAATGAGTTAAATTTAAAAACGTGTTCAGCAACTGAAAAAGCATTCCCAGCAATTATTATTAATAAGCAGTACTTTAAACGAATTCTTTTGTGTATCCCTGTGAATGAACGATGAAAGCTATACACACAATAATTCTATAGTAAGCCTCTTGTAATCCACGTTAGTGATATATATCAATTTCAATATGTTTGAAATAATGAAACATTATTAAAATAAACCGCAAACGATTTTTCTTCACAGACCGTAATGCAACCGAATTCTTTTGAGTATCCCTGTAAAGAAACTATAAGTGCTATGCACACCACATTCTATAATTAGTCTCTTATAGTGTGCTTCAATAATCTACATCAATTTCAATATGTTTGAAATTGTGAAACATCATTAAAATAAACCGCAAATGATTTTCCCCCATAGACCACAATGAAATGGAATTCTTTTGAGTGTCCCTGTAAAATAACTATAAGTGCTACACACTTCATTTTCAATACCGAACATGCCACAGTAAGCCTTTAATAACATATATCAATTGCATAACGATCAGAGTATATTTACGTGAGTTAGAGCATGGACAGACAGACAGACAAACCGAATTCATAAACACTTTTCAACTATGTTGGAAAGTGTTAAAAAGATAATTTTGTTTGGATAAAAAATTATAACAATATCAAAAGACAAAATTCCCTTTCCATCTACAGATATCCTACGATATCAAGCAGTGGCGGCGTTAGGCGTCGGCGACGTCGGCAACCGCCGACGGCCTCGCGCCTGTGGGGGCCTCGCAAAAAGTTTTTCAAGTTGTTAAAAATTTAGTTATTTAGTTATCCGTATTTATTTCCGTACGAGTGTAGTAGTATTTATTTAGAGTCGTCTGGCAACAGTATTAAAGTTAGGCGATTCCGCGTTCGATACTCGGGAAAAACCCGAATCGTTAATTTTTTCAACTTCATTCAGTCATCTGTCACAAAACTCGGAGACTCGCATGCGCAAAACTTCTGACTACTTTTCTTTTCATTACTAACATAATTTAAAAATTGGTTATTTGTTTATTTTAAAGAAGTTATATTTTTATACATTTATCGTAGTGTTGTGATTTATTTCATACTAGCTGTACCCGGCCACGCGTTGCTTTGGCCCAGCCTGGTTAAATAGAAAAGAAAGAAAAGAAAACGTGCACGTTTCTAATACGTTTAACTTTACAATGCTTGTGCGTATACAATATTTTTTGTTGTTCTATTGTCTGTGCAGATATAGAGATTGTCATTTTTGCCGACACTCTAGAACACGCAACATATAAATGATTGTCCATGTGAGAAGCAATCCGTGTCTAGATCTAAAACGCACGATTTTAAAGATTGGCCCTGAGATTTGTTGATGGTGACTGCAAACGCCCATCGAATTGGGAATTGCAATCTCTTGAATTGAAATGGCATATCCGTTGAAATCATAGGAATGCGAGGAATGAGTACATCTTCAGCTTTGAAAGGTCCTATCAAGATCGTTGCTTCTACGAAGTTGCTCATTATTTTTTTTTAACTGCAAGTCGCTTGCCGTTGCAAAGCTTTGGCTGATTGATATTTCGTAACATGATAGTTGGCACACCGATATTCAATTGCAGTACCTGCAGTGGCATCCCTGGCAGATCGAGTGAATTAAAAAAATCTGTTGGATAATTAACCGTTTCACCTACTTCCACAACACTGTCGACGGATGTGACTGTCTCCCTTTGAATGTTATTTGATGTTACTGAATAATATTTTTAAGTTCTTAGACATCTGTTTTCTTGGCCGCAAGAATAGCTCGTTCACTCAGACAATCGTGATTCTTATAATTTGTTTAAATATTGGAAAACACCTTTTCAAGCAATTCTTCTTTTGACGTCAATAAATTTCAGAAATTATGAGACAATGAAATTCATCCTGAGGTCAGATCAACCGGCTCCTTCCGTTCCCATTTTTCAGCAATTGATGTAAGAATATCTCAGCTGATCGATCGTTTTGTAACTGGACACGCATATTTGTAGTTAATTTTAAAATCTTTACGTGTCGCCACAAAGTAGAGTATTTCAGGCAAGTATTTATTTTGTCTGCTGGTGTCGATGAAGAATTACAGGTAACGTTTGCCTGAAATCTCCTGCAAGCAATATTAATGTGTTCCCAAATGGTCTGATGTTTCCACGAAAAATCTTGCAATTATCGATCAAGAGCCTAGAGCAATTTTTTGTGCATTATTCTCAAACAATAAATTTGCATTTTTGCAATATTTTCCCCATTCCGGATGCTTTGGAAATATTGTACGTGTAAGTTACAATGAATTGCATGTTCAATGGCAATTTCAAAGCGGAAGCAGTTCTTCTACCTGGTAGCAATGTCGCAGCCATTCCGGACGACGCAAGAGCTAAGGCTATGTCATTTTGGGATCGAACTGTTGCCAGAACCAATCTAATTAGGAACGTTTTACCAGTTCCTCCTGGTGCATCTAAGAGGAAGTTTTCGCAAATTCATTTATTGACAGTTTGCATTATTTGATCGTAAATGTTTTTTTTGCAAAAGCGTTAGCTTAGGAATATTTGATTGCACATACGACAAAAGATCACCCGTGTTGTAATTTTGTTCACAATGAAATTCTATATCGAACGAAGAAGCAGCAGATCGATTCGGTTATGGCATTCCCAATTGATTTAGAACTTTGTGCGCGATTTCTAAGCATAAATCATCAATCATTATCAACGCTTCGTTGTAGATTTCTGCTGTGAAATCCATGTTCATATTTGAATTTCGACGGAAAATATCTTCAGCCATGTGCAATTTATATTTTTCCCATAACTCTGTTGGAGATGAAGGAGAGAATGCGGTAAATATGATTGCAAAAAACACAAACTAAATAACAAAGAAAAAACAAAAATATTAAAAATATTAACGAAATATTTCAGAAAAGTGCCCCCGTGGATGCAAAGTGGAGGAGGGGGAACGGTAGGTGCGTAATATGAAAGAATGGTCAAAGGTCTTTCTAATGATATATCACATGATGATGATGGGTGTCGGAATATGGGTGTCGTTGATGGGGTACTATCAACTGAAGCTGAAATAGCGCCTGGTATTAACTATGACATAATCTTTAAAAAATTCAGTGAGGGGAAAATCCGTAAAGTTCATCTATTTTAACTTGTGTTTGTTTATGTAATTTTTGTCATTATTTGATTAGCAATAATACTTGCATAGTATACTCATAAAATTAGTGTATAATTATTATTAGTATATAATTCAGCTCATTTAACATTATCTTTCTGACTGGAAAATGAAAGAGGCCTCGCACAGCTGATGTCGCCGACGCGACGTCCATGTTTTGTCTAGCGCGCCACTGATATCAAGTGCCAGCAACCCCCCCCCCCCCCACTAAAATGATAACATTATATATGCACAGCCTCTAAAAAGATTTCCGTTTTGTTTTTATTTGTCTTATAAAAGTTAGATATTCAGTATAGTACAAGCACATATCACGCTGGTGATTATTTTTATTTCTCATTGCTATATTCTAAAATCAAACAAACAATATAAAAAATACCACAATTATGCGTTTACGTCAATGAATCACACCACAGCAGAAGAAAAAGAAAGAAAGAAAAAAAATCGTTTCTGTTTATAAAGCTGCGTTTAGTATTTTTGATGTAAATCACCTAAAATGCTGCTGTGTTGCATTTTTCACAATTTCCGCAATAGCTCTATCTCAAGAACTAATGCACAGATTTTCATCAAATTTCAGATTCAGTTAGGCGTTGACATATAAGTTGTTGCTGATTAGGTTTTGGTATAAATCTCCCAACAGATGGCTCTGTTATGCTGCATATTTCAGGATTTACACTATATTAGTCTTATCTCAAGAACTAATGTACGGAATTTCATCAAATTTCATATTCTGTTAGACGTTGACAGAAGTTGTTGCTAATTAGGTTTTCATGTAAATCATATAACAGATGATGCTGCTATGTTGCATTTTTTTATTCTAAAATGCATAAATAAAAAAATATGCTTTTGGAAGTATTAACATGTATGAGATAGAAGAAAGTTTTGGGATTGGCACATCAAACTAGTTTTTCTTTTATACACTTTAGCTTTTGTAAAAATTGCCCGGTAGTCAAGAAATTTTAATATGCTATGCTCTTAAGGTACACAGTAGAAATGAGATGGGCTCGAGCTCAAACTTATACCAGTCTTCGGAATCGATCTCAAAGTGAAAATTATATTTATTCACAAATTAAAAAAGGGGGTGAAAAAACTTGTTATTTGAGAAATTATAGTTTTATAAAGTGTTTTACAATACTTTAAAAATCAGTTTTAAAGGGAATTGAATTGTTATTGATGGAATATAAGAAGAAATATTCTGTTCAATTCTGCAGCATTCCTTTGCATGGTCAGTGTCAATAACATTAAGAAACTGTGGGATATCTCTTGTCTATCCTTGTTTTCTGTTTGAAGTCTTTTTCCAGAATTACTGGAAAACAGAACTCATGTCTTTCTGTTATAGTTGTAAAATGATATTTTAACCCCTTCACAACAAGTGTCCTTTATAGAATTTTTAATCTTTTACCACTGGTTTTTTAAAACACAATTTTTCGCCTAATTGAATCGCAGAAATGCTAATATTTAATGGTAAAGCTTACAATAAAAAAATAATTTGTGGGAATAATCGAGGATTCTGAGCATCTTATGCGGCACGTATGTGTCGCTCGTCCCCAAGGGGTTAATAGAATAAGTATTGTGACTTTATAGATTTCTACCAGTGGTTGTGCTATTTTAAACAGATTTTCAAAGAACATTTGCATGATGAAGTATTTAGGATTACTTATTTCTATGTAAGAAGAGATTTTTAAATGAAAATATTATTAAATTTAAATTCATCTTGAAGTAATTTTAAAATGTTAACAATTTCTGCTATGTACTATATCTGGTTTGGGCTCTGATGACATAAAATTTTTTAAGCTCCGAAAAAAGAGCCCAAACTCATCCCTAGTACACAGCACTACTTTTAGTTTTTAAAATTGTCTTCGTATTCTGTATAGTTCTTTTTTTTTTTTCTAAGGCATCTCAAAAATTTTAATATTGTCTACTGCACATAAAAATAATCAATATTGACAATGAGATTTAAAATAAACGGGCTTTAGTCTTGAAAGATGAAAAAAACTATGTAAGTGAACACATGTTAATTTTTCAATATAAAAGAAAATTTATGTAAGAAATATAAATAGAGTATTTTTTCATAATTGCTTTAAAATATGGGGTTGAAGTTCATCTGGTTTGAGTTGACTTCTAATAGAACGTTTGGTTGAAATAACCCAACCCGTGCTGCACTCTAATGCGGAAAACTATACCAAACTCGAATATGAATGTAAACACGAACGAAAAATCATGTGTCATGCATAGATTATAAAACACTTTCGAACGCATTCAGCATACTATAATAAAACTTCACTGTTTAATAAGGTGAAAAATGATGTCTAAGTAAACAATTTGGAAAATCCATTGCACATTTTAAAACCCCAATGCCAGAAATTGCCGTTAATAGTCGGATAAGTATCTGAATTCTTATCTGCAGCTCTGTGTAGGATCTACAGGTTTGTATATATGCTACATAGTATTGTAAAATTTACTCACTGTTAAAAATCTACAGCTTTTGCTGCAGACACACTCCGACGCTTTTAGAGAAAACGGTTACTTTACTATATTATGGAGCATTTTCATTGGTCAAAATAGAGATATTCTATAAAAGCGACGGAGTGACTATGCAGCAAAAGCTGAAGATTTTTTACAGTGTAGTTATAAAACTCAAAGTACAGTTGAAAATTTCCCTACAGTAAATTCCACCAATTAATGGAAATGTTTACTCTATCTTCTGTGCAGCCATGTATGGGATCTATAAAATTTATATACACTAAGTAAGTGCAAACAATGACTTAAATTTAAAAACTCTCACCACAACTGAAAATACACTTCCAGCAATTGTTATGCAATTATTTATAGTACTGTAACTGAATTGTTTTGTGTGTCCCTGTGAATGAACGATGAATACATGCACATCTTATTCTATAGTAAACATCTTGTAGTGCACCTCAGTCATATATGCAGTGGAACTTCCCTTTAACGAAGTCCCAATTTAACGAAGTTTTCTACTTAACAAAATTTTCTGCAGAACTTTGAACACCATTAGCACATAAATTAATCTCCATATTACGAAAAATATACTATATAACAAAGTTTATTCCACTTTTGTACTTGTACAGAATTCAAACTAAGAGGTTGCTGTTGCGATGGATATGCTAATTTATTTCAGCAGATTGTAAGAAAATGAACACATTTAAATAATTTTCATTCTGCTTGGTGCTAAATTAAACACTTTTTTTTCACACTAAGAAAAACACTTGTTATCATTACTCTCCCACACCGAGACTCTAGCACTGACAGTTGGGGGAGGTCAAAATCCTCTTTTTACATTCAATAATATAGAAGATGCAGTGACGCAATGGCGTCAGATGCATTGAAGTAAAAAATATCAGAGTCAGACAGTTACCATTCTGACATTCCATTGTTGGTAGACAACTGCTTTGTATTTTCACAAGAATGTGCTTCAAAATGCAAAAATAGAGCATCAAATTTATTTGTGTTCCTGCCAATACAACTTCTAAACTTCAGCCATTATCCTAAGAAACAATAAAAAATCTTGAAGTATATTATCGAAAAAGACAATGTACTGAAAGCATTAGTTTAAGAACCTGTGTATCAGAGCTGGTGAAAGCTTGGGAATATGACGTGATTTCATCGACCGTAAGACAGCTTCATAATTGAAACTGAATTAAATGCTTCTGAATCCAACACCTGTTTGTCATATCTGAAAGAAAAATTTCATGAATTTGATTTCTATTTAACTAATTTTCTTCATAACGAAATTTTTAAGTGTAACGATGAGACTTCATTAAATGGAAGTTTCACTGTATATATCAATTTCAAAATGTTTGAAATAGTGTAATATTATTAAAGTACACCACAAACGATTTTTCCCCATAGAATGTAACGTAACACAATTCTTTTGAGTGTCCCTGTAAAGGAACTATAAATGTTACACACTTCATTTTCAATACCGAACAAGCAATAGTGAACCTCAATAACATATATAAATTGCATGGCAATCTGAGTATATTTACATGAGTTAGAGCATGGAGGACAAGCCAGATCGTAAAACTTTTCAATTATGTTGGAAAGTGTTAAAAAACAATCTCAAGAAGTTCATTGTTTATTATTATTATTATTATTATTATTATTATTATTATTATTATTTAATTACTTGTCAGAAAATGAAGTGTTGGAATTAACTGTTAATTGGAATCAAATTTAGTTATATTTCTAGTTGTATCATGAATTTTCTCTTTTTTAAATCTGTCTAGATTCCATTAGAGAATAAAAATCAGTAATAATTTATTGGATTATTTGAAGATGTAAAAAAGTTTAGACATCCTCAATAAGAGATATGTAAACTATTATCTATATTTAGTTATCTGTAAACCATTACATATTTTTAAGATTCCAGTATTAGTAAAATAAATAATTTGAACAGATATTGCATTAAGAATGCTTTAACAAAGAAAAGTTTGTGCTTTTAAAGACTTATGTCTGGAAATTGCAAAAATATAGTTGAAGCTCCATTGGAATGACTCATGGGACTGCAGATATGATGTGTTTGGTACAAATATTATGGATTTTTATTTTACTGTTTTAGAATATCGTGGAAAATAGTTGAGGGCAAAAATTGTTTCTAAATTTAAAGATAAATACAAACTTGCATGTTCTTCATACATATCTTTGAGGGAACTAGGAGCATTCTTGCATAATAGGCTTTTGAATGTAAATTGCAGATTTTGATAGAATTTGCTAAAAATTTTATCCAATTGAGGATTTTTTTGTTCCAATGGTATATCTGTATGCATAGAGTCAAATTAGTTTTTTGGATGCATATACTATGATTCAATCATTGGTATAGATTTATGCTACTATTGTTCCTAAGGTGATTGTATTCCTGTATTTTGTGCTAATTTAAAATCCTAAGTACCACTACACATCCTGTAATATAAGCTAAATAAAATTTAAGCAAATCTATAACATTTTTGTTATTGGATTATTTTTATTCTCATTAAAAATTTTTTTAGTTGCATAATGAAAAGTGTTAATTTACCTCAATGAAAGACTGATGTAATTATACATTTAGCATACATAATTAAATTTATGTTAGGAATGAATATCTAGCGAATATACTTTATCTGGCAGATCCGGTATGCTGGATGATTGGCAGCAGCCGGATTTTGATTATCCGACCAGAGATTGTAATGAACATCGTAAAGATTCATTCAACTTGTTAAAATTTCCAGATTATGAAGCCGACAGTTTAAACTTGCAAAATACAATCAATTTATTAAGCTAAAAATAATCTACTTCTATTTATAGCAAATTTTGTTTCTAAACCTATACAAGAACAAACATGTGAACAACTACAATTATTCATATATGTGTCTGCATATTTAAACAGCACATACAGTTAAAAAAGGCAAAAGTGGAAATAGAAAATTATTGTCTGGGAAGTAGCATCACAAATTTAGTGTTGGTGATTTTTAGCTCACAGGCTATCAAAGCCTGAGAGCTTATGTGCCCGCCCGTTCTGTATGTATGTATGTATGTATGTATGTACGTATGTACGTACGTAACGCGATAACTCTTGACAGAAATAACCGTTTTGCTTCCAATTTTGTTTATAGGTTCCTTGTGATAAAACGCTTCCCTGATTAGTTTTGGGGATTGATTGTTTAACTATAAAGGAGGGAACGGGGGGGCTAACCCCCCTTAATTAAGATAAATGTTTTTTTTTCATGCAGAATTGTCCAATTTTCTTCAAATTTTGTATATAGGTTCATTGTGATAAGGTTCTTTCCTGATTAGTTTTGGGGGTTCATAGGTTAAGTATAAAGGGGCTAACGGGGGGGGGGGCAATCCTCCCCCTTAATTTAGATAAATGAATTTTTCATGCAGAGTTATCCGATTTTCTTCCACTTTTGTTTATAGGTTCCTTGTGATAAGGCGCTTCCCTGATTAGTTTTGGGGATTGATTGGTTAACTATAAAGGGGGAGGGAACGGGGGGCTAACCCCCCTTAATTTGGATAAATGGTTTTTTCATGCAGAATTATCCAATTTTCTTCAAATTTTGTATATAGATTCATTGTGATAAGGTTCTTTCCTGATTAGTTTTGGGGGTTCATAGGTTAAGTATAAAGGGGGTAACGGGGGGGTTAATCCTTCCCCCTTATTTTAGATAAATTATTTTTTTAATGCAGAGTTATCCGATTCTCTTCAAATTTTGTATATAGGTTCATTGTGATAAGGTTCTTTCCTGATTAGTTTTGGGGGTTCATAGGTTAAGTATAAAGGGGGTAACGGGGGGGGGGTTAATCCTCCCCCCTTATTTTAGATAAATGATTTTTTTCATGCAGAGTTATCCGATTTTCTTCAAACTTTCTATATGGGCTCATTGTGGTAAGGGGCTTCCCTGATTAGTTTTGGGGGTTCATTGGTGAAGTGTAAAGGAGGGAAACGGGGGCTACACCCCCTTAATTTTGATAAATGGGTTTTTCATGCAGAATTATCCAATTTACTCCAAATTTTGTATATAGGCTCATTGTGGTAAGGCACTTCCCTGATTAGTTTTGGGGGTTCACTGGTAAAGTATAAAGGGGGGAACGGGGGGGACTAACCCCCCTTGATATAGATAAATGGGTTTTTTAAGCAGAATTATCCGATTTTCTTCAAATTTTATATATATGTTCATTGTGATAAGGCGCTTCTCTGATTAGTTTTGGGAGTTCTTTGGTTAAGTATAAAGGGGGGACGGGGGGCTACCCCCCCCCCTTAATTTAGATAAATGGATTTTTCATGCAGAATTATCCCATTTTTTCAAATTTTGTATATAGGTTCATTGTGGTAAGGCGCTTCTCTGATTAGTTTTATGGGTTCATTGGTTAATTATAAGAAGGAGAAACGGGGGATGGTTCCCCCCTCTTAATATACTGTCGATTTCTTGATTTTTCGAGGGCTTATTTCAAATTCTTTGAAATAAGAATATAATTTACAGTTAGTGTGAATAGCCTGTGAGCTCAATGCCGTCAGTTTAACTGGGCAGTTTTCTTTTATTATATGTATAATCTATACTAATATTATAAAGGAGTAAATCTTGTTTGTTTGTTTGTAGGGGGTAATCTCTGGAACTACCGAACCGATTTCAAAAGTGATGGTGGCAAATTGATGGTGACAACCCCTGCTCCAACATAGGCTATATTTTATGTCGGTGCCACTAACCGCAGGGGGTGCAGGAGCAAAAAACGTTCTAAAATTGCGATTTTTCAGTTATCACACTGGCTGTCAAGCCCTGAGAGCTTGGCAGCCGGTTCTGTATGTATGTATGTACGTACGTAATGCGATAACTCTTCATAGAAATATTTGTTTTCCTTCAAATTTTGTTTATAGGTTCACTGTGTTAAGGCGCTTCCCTGATTAGTTTTCAGGATTGATTGGTTAAGTATAAAAGGGGGGGGGGACAAGGGGCTAATCCCCCCCCCTTAATTTATATAAATGGGTTTTTCATGCAGAATTATTCCGTTTTCCTTCAAATTTTGTTTATAGGTTCACTGAGTTAAGGCGCTTCCCTGATTAGTTTTCGGGATTGATTGGTCAAGTATAAAGGGGGGGAACAAGGGTCTAATTCCCCCCCCCCCTTAATTTATATAAATGGGTTTTTCATGCAGAATTATTCCGTTTCCCTTCAAATTTTGTTTAAAGGTTCACTGAGTTAAGGCGCTTCTCTGATTAGTTTACGGGTTTGATTAGTTAAGTATAAAGGGGGGGATCGGGGGGGGCTAATCCCCCCCTTAATTTATATAAATGGGTTTTTCATGCAGAATTATTCCGTTTCCCTTCAAATTTTGTTTAAAGGTTCACTGAGTTAAGGCGCTTCTCTGATTAGTTTACGGGTTTGATTAGTTAAGTATAAAGGGGGGGATCGGGGGGGGCTAATCCCCCCCTTAATTTATATAAATGGGTTTTTCATGCAGAATTATTCCGTTTCCCTTCAAATTTTGTTTAAAGGTTCACTGAGTTAAGGCGCTTCTCTGATTAGTTTACGGGTTTGATTAGTTAAGTATAAAGGGGGGGATCGGGGGGGGCTAATCCCCCCCTTAATTTATATAAATGGGTTTTTCATGCAGAATTATTCCGTTTGCCTTCAAATTTTGTTTATAGGTTCATTGGGTTAAGACGCTTCCCTGATTACTTTTCGGGATTGATTGGTTAAGTATAAAGGGGGGGAGAACAAGGGGCTAATTCCCCACCCCCCTTAATTTATATAAATGGGTTTTTTATGCAGAATTATTCCGTTTTCCTTCAAATTTTGTTTATAGGTTCACTGTGTTAACGCGCTTCCCTGATTAGTTTTCGGGATTGATTAGTTAATATAAAGGGGGGGGGGGATCGGTTGGGCTAATTCCCCCCCTTAATTTATATAAATGGGTTTTTCATGCAGAATTATTCCGTTTTCCTTCAAATTTTGTTTATAGGTTCACTGAGTTAAGGCGCTTCCCTGATTAGTTTTCGGGATTGATTAGTTAAGTATAAAGGGGGGGGATCGGGGGGTTAATCCCCCCTTAATTTATATAAATGGGTTTTTCATGCAGAATTATTCCGTTTTCCTTGAAATTTTGTTTATAGGTTCACTGTGTTAAGGCGCTTCCCTGATTAGTTTTCGGGATTGATTGGTTAAGTATAAAGGGCGGAACGGGGGGATAATCCCCCCCCCCCTTAATTTATATAAATGGGTTTTTCATGCAGAATTATTCTATTTGCTTCAAAATTTGTTTATAGATTCATTGGGTTAAGACGCTTCCCTGATTAGTTTTCGGGATTGATTGATTAAGTATAAAGGGGGGGAACGGGGGCTAATACCCCCCTTAATTTATGTAAATGGGTTTTTCATGCAGAATTATCCCATTTCCTTCAAATTTTATTTATAGGTTCACTGTGTTAAGGCGCTTCCCTGATTAGTTTTCAGGATTGATTGGTTAAGTATAAAAGGGGGGGGGGACAAGGGGCTAATCCCCCCCCCCCTTAATTTATATAAATGGGTTTTTCATGCAGAATTATTCCGTTTTCCTTCAAATTTTGTTTATAGGTTCACTGAGTTAAGGCGCTTCCCTGATTAGTTTTCGGGATTGATTGGTCAAGTATAAAGGGGGGGAACAAGGGTCTAATTCCCCCCCCTTAATTTATATAAATGGGTTTTTCATGCAGAATTATTCCGTTTCCCTTCAAATTTTGTTTAAAGGTTCACTGAGTTAAGGCGCTTCTCTGATTAGTTTACGGGTTTGATTAGTTAAGTATAAAGGGGGGGATCGGGGGGGGGGCTAATCCCCCCCTTAATTTATATAAATGGGTTTTTCATGCAGAATTATTCCGTTTTCCTTCAAATTTTGTTTATAGGTTCATTGGGTTAAGACGCTTCCCTGATTAATTTTCGGGATTGATTGGTTAAGTATAAAGGGGGGGAACAAGGGGCTAATTCCCCCCCCCCTTAATTTATATAAATGGGTTTTTCATGCAGAATTATTCCGTTTCCCTTCAAATTTTGTTTAAAGGTTCACTGAGTTAAGACGCTTCTCTGATTAGTTTACGGGTTTGATTAGTTAAGTATAAAGGGGGGGATCGGGGGGGCTAATCCCCCCCTTAATTTATATAAATGGGTTTTTCATGCAGAATTATTCCGTTTTCCTTCAAATTTTGTTTATAGGTTCATTGGGTTAAGACGCTTCCCTGATTACTTTTCGGGATTGATTGGTTAAGTATAAAGGAAGGGGGGAACAAGGGGCTAATTCCCCCCCCTTAATTTATATAAATGGGTTTTTCATGCAGAATTATTCCGTTTTCCTTCAAATTTTGTTTATAGGTTCACTGTGTTAACGCGCTTCCCTGATTAGTTTTCGGGATTGATTAGTTAATATAAAGGGGGGGGGATCGGGTGGGCTAATTCCCCCCCTTAATTTATATAAATGGGTTTTTCATGCAGAATTATTCCGTTTTCCTTCAAATTTTGTTTATAGGTTCACTGAGTTAAGGCGCTTCCCTGATTAGTTTTCGGGATTGATTAGTTAAGTATAAAGGGGGGGGGATCGGGGGGTTAATCCCCCCTTAATTTATATAAATGGGTTTTTCATGCAGAATTATTCCGTTTTCCTTGAAATTTTGTTTATAGGTTCACTGTGTTAAGGCGCTTCCCTGATTAGTTTTCGGGATTGATTGGTTAAGTATAAAGGGCGGAACGGGGGGATAATCCCCCCCCCTTAATTTATATAAATGGGTTTTTCATGCAGAATTATTCTATTTGCTTCAAAATTTGTTTATAGATTCATTGGGTTAAGACGCTTCCCTGATTAGTTTTCGGGATTGATTGATTAAGTATAAAGGGGGGGAACGGGGGCTAATACCCCCCTTAATTTATGTAAATGGGTTTTTCATGCAGAATTATCCCATTTCCTTCAAATTTTATTTATAGGTTCACTGTGTTAAGGCGCATCTCTGATCAGTTTTCGGGATTGATTGGTTAAGTATAAAGGGGGGGAACAAGGGGCTAATTCCCCCTTATCTATACTAATATATAAAGTAGTAAAGATTGTTTGTTTGTTTGTTTGTTTGTTTGTAGGGGGTAATCTCTGGAACCACTGAAGCGATTTTAAAAGTGATGGTGGCAAATTAATGGTGACAATCCCTGCTCCAACATAGGCTATATTTTATGTCGGTGCCACCACTCCCAGGGGGGTGCAGGAGCGAAAAACGTTCTAAAATTTCGATTTTTTGGTACTGAAGGAGATAGAAGTATCAAATTTGGTATGGTAGTTACTTATAAGATGTAAATGCTCTCTAAGAACAAATTATAAAAACATTCGCAATTTAAAAGGGTGAGATGAGGAAGAAGCGTTCTAAAAACATTCTAAATTACAATTTCTATGGAATTTCTGAAACTACAGAACCGATTTCAAAAGTGATGGTGGCAAATGGATGGTGACAGTCCCTGCTCCAACATATGCTAAATTTTTTGTCGGTGCCACTGCCCGCAGAGGGTGCAGGAGCGAAAAACGTTCCAAAATTATGATATTTTCAATAATGAAGGAGTTAGGAACTTGACATTTTGTATGGTCGTTACTTACAAGATTTAAATGCTCTATAAGAACAAAATCTAAAAAAATTCGAAATTTAAAAGGCTGAAATAAGCAAAAAATTTTCTAAAAACATTCTAAATTACAATTTGTATGGAATGTCTGGAACTACTAAAGCGATTTCAAAAGTGATGGTGGCAAATGGATGGTGACAATCCCTGCTCCAACATAGGCTATATTTTATGTCGGTGCCACTACCCCGAGGGGGGTGCAGAAGCGAAAAACGTTCTAAAATTGCGATTTTCGCGATGCTGAAGGAGCTAGAAACTTCAAGTTCGGCATGATTGTTATTTATAAGATCTAAATGCGCTCTAAGAACAATTTCTAAAGAAAAATGATCTAATGATTCTGCGATTTTTCAACTATTGAATTTCTAAAATTACCAAATTTCACAATAGAGTACCATAGCGAAACCTTCACGCGTAAAAAGATAATGATAAGGGCGACGTGTCCTGACGTGTATATTGACTATAGCACGAGTCACAAATTATAGTATCCTTATTATTCTGTTAAAATATAAAAGTGAATTATGAAATGTCAATATTTTGTTTGATTAAAGGTTCGTTAAGAGAAATTGACCAGCGTAGCGGGCGTAGCTTGCTACTACATTATAAAGTGTAGGTAATGAAACTGCTAGTCAACTGGCACGCCAACAGGGGTTTTGCCATAGCAATGTCACACAATCTGCTGCAATGTTAAATGAATGGCAACCCAACTACTGATGATGCTTCTGAGTTAAGGTGACATCAGTAATTGTGTCGTCATACATCTTATATTGTGGAGGGCTGTGTGATGTTACTATGGCAATGTCTGCCATTGGTGCACCAGCTCATATTTTAGCTGCATCGGCTGTTTCATTATCTGCACCATCTAATCTATCATATATATAAAAATTTCAAAATTACCAATGCTAAAATTGATTGCAAAAATTTGACGCCAGACATTTTCATCCATAAAAACAATTACATGAAAATATCATTTTTTTAGACGCTTTCAGTTGTGATGTCAGTCATGAAGTTTTGTTTGAAAACTGACTTTAAGGTAGCTTTTCTATTACTTTTTCTTTAAGAATTCAGCTAATTTTACTTAAACACAGGAAGGAAAAACTCGTTGAGAATACGATTTATTTTATAGAAGATTCCTAGTTTTCATCAATGCTAAATTTGAATGGGAATATTGAAAAATTAGTCAGCTATCACCAAGTTGGCTTCATTTATGGCGACTTATTTTTGTCGCCTAATTTAGTGATATTTTCACAATTTGGATTTCTTTGATAGCTATATCGCATAATGCACGTGATTTCATAAAACTTCATATTCAGTTAGAGTTTGACATAAATTGGTGCCGATTACATTTTGCTGAATATTGCCCAACAGATGGCGCTGCTATGTTTTGGTTTCACGATTTCCTTGATATCTATATTTCGGGAATTAATGCACAGAATTTCTTTGAACTTCATATTCAATTAGCCCACATGGCATAAATTGGCGCTGATTATATTTTGGTGTATATCGTCCAATAGGTAGTGTTGTTATGCTATGTTTTTCCCGATTTCCGTGATAGCTATATCTCGACATCTATTGGGAGGAATTGCACCAGGTGCTTTTTCTAAAAAACTATACTGATTCAATTTTGGTTTTGAGTACTCAACTTTCCCAAACTTCAGTCTGCATATGAAATCTGGTTTCATTTAGTTTACTAGTTTTAGCTGCAGATGCCTCCAAACAGGGAAAGTTGTTGTAATGTCACACTTTATAATCCACGTAAATCGTAAAAATATACATGACAGGCAACAGCAGTGATCTAAGAGGCAGATACTACAGTTCTGCATCGGGTCGTTCATCCGATTTTACAGTCCTGTTAACGTTATTATTATTTTTTTCTTTTGTTGGTTACGTCGGTTTCGGTGTAGTGTTTTGACTTGGGAGTCGGGTTCGGGTCAGCCCGATTTTTCGAAAGAAATGTCTAGAATACTCTTTCATGTGAAAAAATATGTATTTGAACACGAACCGAGTATGCCAACTCAATCGCAGCCATCGAAGAGACAGGCTACGGTACTCTACCGATTTCGGCTGCTTTTCATCCTGCCTTGATCACATAGCACTAGAGATTTGCATGGGCCCAGGCTTGGCCCGTACCCGGCCCGGCAAAATGAAAGCACCAACGGATCCGCAGAATTAGCAGAAAATTTGTAACGGGCCATGCCGATAAAAAAATAATTAACAGGCCTCCGGCCCGTAACAGACCTGTGGATTTTTATTTGTTGAAACTCTTTCATTGCATCGTCAGAATCAGAATATTTGGAAGTTTAACATATTTTTTCCGTCTTTGAAACAAAATCATTTCATCACTGTCACTATGACATACCAATTTCAAAATTTATTTTACATTTAAGGGATTCGATATAAAATTTTTAAACGAAGCCGATAAAATACGAACCATTTTCAACCAATATGACTTTCGCGAAACTGGGGCTGGGTCGGGGTCGGGTTTATATTCTTTTCTACATTCCGGGTCTACATGACGGCTGGTACCGGACTTAATTGTTTCCAGGGACATATCGGGTAGGCAATTTGTTTTGTAAAAAATAATAATAGTGATAATGAACGTTTGGTAATGGAATCTTTGGAAATATAACTTAATAAATTACAGAAAAATATTTTCAAAAATCTTCTTTTTTTTTTTTTTTTTTGTATAAAACTTCAAAATCTAGGTTTCTAACATCTTTTTTTCTTTAATTTTGAATGCTATTATTGTTTTCAATTAAATTTTTATTTGAATGTAAGAGTCTAATGAGTCTCAGCGATTATTATATTTATTATTCTGTATGATTTGGCTTCTGAACAATCTAAAATATACTATAAATATGTATTAAGTATTCTAGAAAAGAATCTTAATTGTTTGTTAAGAAAAATAGGAATTTTATGTGGAAATTGGGTTGAACCTGAATTTCATTGATTTTTGTACAGGTCCGACCGGGCCGAACCGGGCCTGTTTTCTCCGATGTTTGCACGGGCCGGGTCGGGCCGTGAACCGCGAAATTACAAACGAGCCGGGCCTGGAAATTCTGGCCCGTGCAGACCTCTACATAACACTTCAACAATTGGTGGAGACCAGCCTATCTTGATCACGTGACAGCCAAGTAGGGTGGAAATATCGCGACCAGTTTTTTTTTTGTCGTTGGCTGGAGGTATATACAGTCGAACTCTGTTAATACGAGAAGCAAGGGAATTATAAAAGTCCTCGTATTAAACGGTATTTTTAATCGTAATAATAATAAGATAATAAAGATATTAAAAAACACACTCATAATTAAACTAATTACTACTGTTAATTGCTCTAATTATCTCAATGTTAAAATTAACTTAATATCATAAAGTTAACATAAAATATTCAGTCTTATCTTTGTGAGTGTCATTTTCTTTAGGCTGGTCTTTTCTTCAGACAACATCACAATACTGAAGTCAAAGCTTCTGAAGAACTAGTCATTCCAATGGACATGAACGGCGTACGGTAATGAAACTGATCACTTTCCTTTTTCCCGTAAAATCTCGGCTAACATTGCAATGGTCACTGCAATTATTGATTTTGAATATCTTTTTCATTTTAACATAGCTGTAAGAGACGCGAAAAGGCTCATTAATATGACCTAGAGTCCGGATTAAAAGAAAGGAACAAAGGGTTTTTTCTATGATCCTTTCTTTCAATGGCTCAGTCCTAAATTTTAGAAAGGGGCGGTATTTGAATCGCATCTTTTTCTCTCCCTTCTTTCTTTCAAGATCTCAGGACATTGCTTTGCATTTTCTTGAGTGTGTGTGTATGTGTGTGTGTGTGGGGGGGGGGGGGGGGGGGAGGTGTTCCTTGAAGTTTGAAATTCTGTTTGGTAAAAATTATAAAATACTTTCTTTCGACTGACCGTTGAAATGTAGAAACATTATTGCTGCGAGAGAACAGTGTTTCAATAGGAAAGGCTCTTGTTTCCTAATTCTCTAGTTTTCGCTGAAAATCACATTGAAATGAACAGATATTTTTCTCGTATTAGCCATGATTCTGATTTTGCAGCTTGTAAAAAGCGTGGAAATCTTTATATAGTTTAAATGATGAACCATTTTCAACATGCAAATTGCTCGTTTTAAATGTGCCCTCGTTTTATCCGTGCTCGAATTAAATGAGTTCGACGGTATATGCACTTACTTATTTTCCCACGTAAAAGATAACAGATTAGAAATAAAATTGTAAACTATTTTTCCGTAATTAGTAAAAAAAAAAAGATTAATTTTTGTTTTGGATCAGTTTCTGGTTGAAGTGTGTGGATTCCAGGTCAATGAAAATGAATTTTTTCGGAGTCAGATTGACTTCAGATGGAATGTTCGGGTCGGGTAGAACCAGGGTACTTTGGGGTAGTGAAATTAAAAGGCGGAATAAGAGACACTGTTAGTAAGTTATATTAAAGGGAGCAAAATTAAAGTTTTGCCCTGGGCGCCTTAGTTACTTTAGGCTACGGCGCTGTTTATTTGTCAAAATGAGGTACTGTGGCGTGTACATAATATGAGACTTGCCTGTGACTTTTTTTTTTATGATCAAGTATTCGTAGAGTATCCATATGCGGAAGTTGGAAGTTGCGTCTGTTTTTTAGGACTATTACGCCATTAATTTCCCCATATGAAGGTAAACAAACCGATTTCTCCGGTCCCGTTTTCTCGATGGATCTCGTTACTCGACCACTTTCTAAAATGTTAAGTAATACCACTTGTTATTATTAACTTTACACTGCTGAGGGGCAAAACATTGAAGGATAAAACTTTCTAATTTTGGAGTAGGGTTTAATGACATTCCTTTTTATAGCACTACTTATAAAAATGATGACTTGACTTCGGACAAGAAAAGTGCTCCATTTTCTCCTGTATTAGGCGTGGGTAAGCTAAAAGATCTAGGTTGCGGTGTTAGTTTCAAATCGAGCCATTTTCCCTTTCTACAATATTGATAGTTATATTTTGATTGCTGTGAGATGATTTTCTGTTATTTTTATATTCGTTGTATCTCTACGCCGGGCTATGCAGGTTAGTTATTCAGGGGCGGATCCAGAGCGTCTTGTTTTCCTTGGAGAGGGGGGGGGGGGCGATACATTGTTACATATAATGGGCATAGTACAGTAAAACCTTTGAAAATGGAACTTCTCTATAAAGAAAAAAAATTCATGATTCCGAAATAAGAAACACCATATAAATATGCCAGAAAAACAAAAACCTGTCTAAAACGGAATTGTAGTCTGATTCCTAGCGATTCCGTTTTTACAGTATTTACTGTATGTGAAAGAATACATTGATTTAATGTTTACAATTATTTATTAGTCCTAATTCCTGTTGGTTAATTCATACAGTAAAATCTCTAAGAACGGAACCTGCCTATACCGGAATTCTATCTTAAATGAAAAAAATTTATAGTCTTGGTGGAAGGAATACTATACAAATCTATTTTCTAAAATGGAAACCTGTATAAAATAATTTATTTCCAGCACATAGCAGAATCGTTTTCACGAGTTTTTACTATAATTTGTAGTTCATTATTAACTAGCTCGCCCGCTCGGCGTTGCCCGGGCCCCTGATAATAAATTAAAACAAACCTCAAGTTTGTATGATTTTATATCTTTAACCCGATTTTTGGGTTTAAAGAAATTTTTAGTAGTTTATAAAGTAGCTGGAGGACCCTAAATCTATGGTTAAGAAAAATGAAAGATTATCGGATCATTTTTAAAGAAGCTGAACCAAGGGCTCCAAGAAGGAGATTAATATTCAAAATTGATGGTAGCTGAGGTCCGAGAAAAATTTTTGTCGTTCATGTAGCAGCTGGAGGACCAAAGAAGTTGTTAGAAAAAAAAAGCTAGTGAATCGGACGACTTTAAAGGAAGTTATAGTAGGAGGCCCAAAAAGGTTCAAAATTGGTGGTAGCTGAGATCCGAGAAATTTTTTTGTCGTTCATATAGTAGCTGGATGACCTAAGCAGTTGTTATAGAAGCAACAGCTAGTGAATCGGACGATTTTTAAGGGAGCTATAGTAGAGGGCTCAAAAGAAGTCCAACTGATAGTTTTGAGCAGGGCCCTAAGGTGAAACATCTTAAATGATCCTAGTAATTAGCGCTTTAAATCTTCACTTGGTCGAAATTAAGCAATAGGGTATGAATTAATCATTAGAATAATATTTTAAAGAAAGATATAAAAAGAGCCCTAAGGCTCCAATAAAAATAAGAGGGTGGTGACCCGATGAGAGGAGTCCAAGGGGACACAATTAAAAAGGTGAAAAATGCTTGGCGCACATGAAGTGCAAGGTGCCTAACACCGGGCCCCAGGGTCTTAACTAGAATATAAAAATGAAGGAATAACTAAATGGAGAAAAGGCCCCAAAAACGAAGACGATCGGATTAAAAGAAACTTATTGACAATTTAGGAAACAAAAATTTCAACGGGCCCCGTACCAGGCCCGAGCAGACAGGGTCTTAAATATAACTTAGAAATGGGGGGAAAGCTAAATGGAGAAAAGGTCACAAAAACAAAAGAAATAGGATAAAAATAGGGCTAATTATTAACAATTTACGACACAAAAAATTAAATAGGCCCCCTAACCGAGACCTAGGGAGCCAGAGTCTTAACTGGAATGGAGAAATAACTAAATGAAACATGGGCCCCGAAATAAGGAAGAACGGAGAAAAGGGGCAAGTTATTAACTATTTAGGGCACAAAAACTTAAAGGGGCGCCGGAGTCTTAAATGGACTGTAGAAATGGATGAATAACTAAATGGAGAAAAAGCCTCCAAAACGAAGAAAATCGGATTAAAATGAGGCAAGTTATTAACAATTTAGTTCACAAAAACTTCAAGGGTCTCCGTACCGGGCCCCAGCGTCTTAACTGGAATGTAGAAATGGGGGAAAAGCTAAATGGAGAAAGGGCCCCAAAACGAAGAGGATTGGATAAAAATGGAGAAAGTTATTAACAATTTGGGGCAAAAAACTTAAAGGGGTATCCTTTACCCCAGGGGGCTCCGGGTCTTAAAAAATTAAAAATATGAGTCTCAGGTGCATCAGGACCTGTCTTGGACTATCCGCACCAAATTTTCAGACTTCTACGTGCGACAGATTTTGCTAGCCATCGCACACACATACAGGCAAACAACTTTCTTTTATTAGTATGCATTGTTTAATTAATAAAAAACTAATACTACTATGTGTAGTTTAATGATTTACAAATAGCAATACAGTAAATCAGCGAAAACAAAATCGCAGGAAACCGAAAAAAAAATCCGTTTTTGACAAGGTTTTCGTCTTAGCAGGTAGATTGCTATGGTATTCCTTTCGTCGGGACCGTGAAATATTTCCGTTTAAGAGAGGATTCCGTAAAATACAGGTTCAACTTTCCCATGTCGGACGGAATATTAAACAATTATACGTATTAAGACGGAAACCTGGTTAAAAACGACTTTTCTTTAGTCTCTATAGCTATTCCGTCTTAGCAAATTTTATCGTATTTTATTACCATTCAATAATGCTGCGGACTTTCTTGAGTTAATAGTTTTTTTTCTAAACATTTCACAGCGAACATTAAGATAACCTTAATTTTCAAAACATTTTCAGTAATATTTATAATTTGTGAAGCGAAACCTGTCTCTAACGAAATTCTGCCTTAAACGGAAAAATTTCAGACTCCCGGCAAAAGGAATTGCATTCAATTGTACCTGCTAAGATAGAAACCTGCCAAAAATGGAATTTTTTTCAGTTCCTAGAGATTCTGTTTTCACATGTTTTACTATATCATAACTATTTTATTACCATTAGGAACCCTTTTTATGAAATAATTTTAGTTATTCAAAAGTAAAAAAATCCCTGACGGCTCGGCCTACAGGCACAGGTAGATTTCGAAGACGCAGACCGTGGGGCGCCTGTTTGTCGGGAATTGCGGAAGAAATGACCTTTTTGCGATGATTCTGCAGTTGGAACCGCCTACTTCGAAACCAAACTTGTTTGCAGGCGGAGCCAGCAAGGATTTTTTTTTTTTTTTGCTATAAGAGTTGGTCCTATAAAAAACATGTCAATATAAAAGTTTTAGATAATATTAAGAGGATTTGTAATAAATTTAAGCGAATTTGAAATCTTAGGAATTGACGAAGTTATGAATTTTTTTCTTCTAAAATCCCCCTTCCCCCCCCCTTAAGGCAATTTTTAATTATATCAAAAATCTGTCATACATAAGTTTTTAGCCCTGTTCCTAGAAGTAATAATAACTTTAAACGGATTCGATACGTATCATAATTAAGAAATTATGGGTTTTTTTTCTATTTTCACAAAAAGCCCCCCCCCCCCCCTTTTGGTTCGATTTTGCCCATTAACGAACTTGACCGAGATTTTATGCCCCTTGATTTTATGTATCAGTTTCGAAAAGATGCGGGAGTTGGAACCGCCTACTTCGAAAAATAACTTGTTTGCAGGCGGAGCCGGCAGGGATTTTTTTTGTTTTTAATTTTTTTTTTGCTATAACGGTTGGTCCTATAAAAAACTTGTCAATATAAAAGTTTTAGATAATACTAAGAG
This sequence comes from Maratus michaelseni, assembly GCA_963931845.1. Lineage (NCBI taxonomy): Eukaryota > Metazoa > Arthropoda > Arachnida > Araneae > Salticidae > Maratus > Maratus michaelseni. The sequence goes on from OZ007594.1 coordinate 255,915,947, forward strand.
GATTAATAATAAATTTACGCGGATTTGTTATCTTGTGAATTGACGAAGCTATGATTTTTTTTCTTCTAAAACCCCCCTTTTTCCCCCCCTTGGGGCCATTTTTAATTATATCAAACATCTGTCATACATAAATTTTCGGCCCTTTTCCTAGAAGTAATAATAACTTTAAACGGATTCGATACGTATAATAATAAAGAAATTATGAGGGTTTTTCTGTTTTCACAAAAAGTCCCCCCCCCCATTCCCCCCCCCCTTGGTTCGATTTTGCCCATTAACGAACTTGACCGAGATTTTATGACCCTTGATTTTATGTATCAGTTTGGAAGAGATTTATGCAGAATTATTCCAGTTATCGTGGTCAGAAAAAAGTGACATAGATAGATAGATATTATATATATATATATAAACTTTTGAACTGGGGGTGGTTTTGGGTTCTAGGAGTCATGATCGGCGTAGATCTGCAAAAATTTTTCAAAATTTCCAACTTAGGTGAGAATGTAATAGGTAGTATTTCTTACGAAATCTACCTAAAATGTATGCTGAAGCTAATTGCATAGAGCTAATATTATTTCTCGAAATACAATAAAATCTGCGAAAATGGAAATTGTGTATAAGGGAATCCTAACTTAACCGGAAATATTTCATGATTCTGGCAAAATGGGGACATACCTGCTAAGACAAAAACCTGTTTACAATGATTTTTTTTTTTTTTTTTTGTCCCTAGTGATTTCGTTTTATCAGGTTTTACTGTAGTTACATTGGCACATGCAAAGAGAGTATTTAAGACTTAAAATATCAATTAAAAACAGATAAGCACAAAAACTGTAGTCTTGCGATGTACAAAAGCAATGAAAAATAACCAAAATGTAAAAGCGAAAATTTCTAAAAAATTCAAGGCTTACCTTTTCAGTGCAAAATCTATACTAATAAAAGAAAGTTTCGCTCTGTGTGTGTTTGTTTGTTTGTCTGTCTGTCTGTCTGCGATGGCTAGCAAAATCTAGCTCACCTATAAAATCAGAAAATTTAGGTGTGGATAGTCCAAGGCCTGGCCTGGTGCACCTGAGTCTCAGAATTTTAATACTTTGAAAATTAACAAAAGCATTAATTAAAAACTGACCAATAGCGCATCTCTCTCTCTTTTTTTTTTTTTTTTTTTTTTTTTTTTTTTCGTGAGCCGGTTTACAGAACTCGCGCATGCTCAGAACCCGATTTATCATAGCGCACGAGAATGAAGAACCATTTTCATGAAGAATGTGTTTATTTCGCAATTCTGTTTTAAATTCTATTGTCTAAACCGTTTGGTTTATTTAAAAATGAATAGCATATTCTGAAAGATCGCACTCTTACGTCTCCAATGTCGTAATCAATTTGAAAAAAAAAAAAAAAATGTTAACCCTTTGAAAAATATTTTTGAAAAAGGGTCGTTTTCTCAGGCTTATGTTTTTTCCCTTACGTCAACGCCCCTTAATAGCATAATTTTAGAGATACAGACAAAAGAAACATATGCTCTTATAGAACTGAAACCTTCTTCTTATAATTTTTTGAAATACGGATTTTAACCCTTTCAAAAACACCGGCGAATGCAGGTCATTTAAAACTCTGTATTTAAAACTCTGTATGTTGGAGTGGGGGAGGGGGGGGGGAGGGGGGAGCGGAAATTTCAGAAATGGGGGGAGGGGATAATTTATATGATTGATTTTTTTTATTGCCACTAGAGAGCAATAAATATAACAGAAGATTTTTTTATATAAAATCTACCCTATATATATAAAATCCTAATGAAACAAATTTGTGAAACGATTTTATGAAACGAATTTATGAAACGATTTTATGAAACGACTGATTAAACGACTGATTATGTTTCAGGGCTATTTTTAATAAAATATTAAACGCTTGATGGGGAAATTAATACCAATTGTCCATAAAAATCCGCGGATGTCAAAACTGGTAATAGAATTTTGAAATTGGAATTAGTTTGCGAGATATTAATTTTTTTCTAATTTTAATGACATTTCTGTAATGATGGCAACTAATTACTCAGTTTTTTTTTGACAAAAAAGGGAAAAAAATTGAAAAGGAGCCCGATAGGGATTATTGATTTCTTTTTATTCGTCATTTTCAAATTTAAATTGAATTTATCTTTTATTTCAATCGATAATTGTGATTAAATTATGTTTTTCAGGAAAATTTGAAAAAAAAAAAATCACATTTCTATCGTCAGGATTCAATCGTCTGTCAGCATTTAATTTAATTTATAAACTGAAAATATTTTGAATAAATTCGTCCAAATGACGTCATTTATGTAAACGCAAAAGAAAGGAGCAAAAGAATATTTATACAATTTGTTTAGCGTAAAATGTCATTTATCCTATTTTATATATAATCAGAAGTAATTTGTATAGAATAAACAATAATAATATACGTATAATTAAAATACGCATATTAACAAAAAAAATCGTCGAATTTGTTTCCATGGCTGTTTATGTCATTTGGCACCAAATCTCACTTTCTGATGCCCGAATTGCGCCAAGCTTTTTAAAAAAGCGTCAAGACCCCTATAATAGAAAAGCGCCAAAAGCTCATTGGGTTTGTTTTCATAACTTTTGGCAACAAATCTATGTATATTAACGAATCTATCCCTTTTCGAAGCTCAAATTACGCCAAACCTAAAAGCAAAGGATCCTATACTGGGAAAGTACTCGATTTTCTTATGGACAATATTCAAGTGACATAACAAGGTGTAAAATTATCGCGGATAGCAAATTTGTTTAAATATGTCATCAATTAATGCCGAATAAATGCGGGCATGCATGCACAAAATATTTAATTAATTTTGTATGATAAATAATTATTAGAAAATTCGTATATACATATTAATTAAAATAAATAATTTACATATTTAAAATAACATGAAAATATGCATGATGGTGCACTAAAATAGAGAGAAAATTAAAATCTGTTACTAAAAATGTCTATAACAGTACTTTTCAATACCGTGGTTCTTAATGTTATTCACAAGCAGATGGAATTTTTCTGATCCTTAAACGCAAAGGAAGAATAGAATACAGATCGTTGTTATAAAAGTCCGAGAGGTAGCCACAATTTAAACCTAACCATTTTATACAAGCTGGTTTTCAAGTTGTAATTGATTTTACTTATCAATCCCAAAAACAGTCGTCAGTTGTCGCAACAGCTGTGTATGAGGCCATGGTAATCAAAAAATGCCCCATTAAACTTTAAAAGCATGGCAACCCAATTACAGATTTACCAATATTTTTAAAACAAAGCACGCTGTCATGTTTTTAGAGGCTTCGAAGTCTGAGCGGGGGTTGGCGAGCGTAGCTCGCAGGGGGTAGGCCCCCAAGTTAAAAAATAAAAAATATTTCATACTGGAGGAATTTGTATGTTAGAGGGGACAAAGGAGGGAAGCGTAAATTTTGGAGGTAAGGGGGGTAATTTAAGGGATTATTTATTTATTTTTATTAGTGAGTAATGAATGTAGCAATTTTTTTAGACAAACTTTTTTTAATATTTGAATATCTGTATGCTGGAGAAGGAGGGGAACGGGGTAGTGGAAATTTCAGGGTTAGGGAATATTTTATATGATTATTATTATTTTTTTTTTTTGCCATCAGACAGTAATAAATAGAACAGTTTTTTTTAATATATAAAATAAAGATTAAAAATATTTTCAAATATTTTATACTCCTTTGCATGCTGGGGGGGGGGGGCGTAAATTTGTGAGGTTAGGGGGTTAATTTAGATGATTATTTAGTTATTTTTATTAGGGAGCAAAAAATGCTGGAGATTATTTTTAAAATAAGGAGTTTTAAAGATTTGAAGCTCTGCAGGGGCTGAAGGCTGAAGGGAGGGGGAAGGGGGAAGCAGAAATTTCGGGGGTAGGGAGAAAAATTATATGATATATTATTTATTGTCGCTGGAGAGCAACAAATAGGATAAAAAAATTTTATATAAATTTTTTTTTTAAATTATTTAAACTTTCTTGTATGCTGGCGGGTGAAAAGGGGTAAGCGTAATTTTGGAAGTTGAGGATGGGTGTAATTTAGATTATTATTTATTTATTGTTATTAGTGAGAATCAAATAGGGCGGAATTTTTTTGAATAAAGCGTTTTAAAGATGTGAAACTCCGTACGATGGGGAGGGGACGCGAAATGGGGAAGCATAAATTTTGGCGAGAGGGAGGTAATTTAAATGATTGATTATTGATTTATTATCACTAGAAAGCAACAAATAGGGCAGAATGCTATGGAAAAAAAATAAAGATTTTAAATTCTTTTACAGGTTGAGGGAAGGGGGGAGGTAAGCATTAGATAAAGACGTAATTTAGTCAGACAAGACTGTATTTTGCTGAAAATAATAGTAGTCGGATAAAAAAGACATTAATGAGAAAATTGCTATAGATTTAAATGCTAACAAACGAAGAACAACTAGGTTTCCGCCACCCAAACAGTGAAAATGACAGTTTATTTGTAATCGTGCACGTGCAATCAGCTGATGACCTTTTCATCTGCCAATCACACCTGCACAGTTGACTTCCAGCTGTGCCTACAATCCTCTCAGCTACCAATCACAACGGCCCTCCAACGATGTTTGACTTCCAGTGGGCGATTTGTGACGTCATTTGTAATAAAAAACGCTGCAAAACATGAAAAAATGAAATTAAAATAAACCTAATCAAAAAATCCAAATCGGAATAATTAATAACCAGCCCTTCCCTTTTAAAATCATGATTTTTTTTTTTTTTTTTTTTTTTTTTTTTTTTTTTTAAATCTGTAAAGAATTATCAACTCTCTCCAAGCTATAAAAAGAGTGGAAAAAATGATTTTGAGCATAGCTGAGGCCGAAATGGAAGCAACCAACGAACCAATCAAGCAATCTGGCAAAATTTCTTAGTGGCAAAGGAAAAAATTCGCTGCTCGAATTTCGCATAAACTTTAATAAAAAGAGGACAAAATTTACTATATTGTGCTAAAAGATTGGAACCGGATTCCTGTTACTAATGTGGAAAAATCGCAGCGAAACGTGAAAAAACACTACAAATCGCATAAAAAATTAAAAAAAAAATCTATTAAAAAATTCCAAAATCGGGCTTCGATGTGCTAAACTACATGCATAGAGGTACCTTCCCACCAAATGTTGTGGCTCTGCGTGCAGCGGTCTCTTCAGAACACAGACGAGAAACACACACGCACAGACACACAAACTTCTTTTTTTATTATAGTTATAGATACTATACAGACACAATATGTTCTTTATAAAAAGAATTTCTGCTTCATTTCCATGGAAAAGTTCTTTCCGTTAATTCTAGACAACATTCAATGTAAATATCCTCTACATTTTTTCCTTACATCGGTAAAACCAGAATTCAGAATTGTGAGAAACACAATTGATTCCATTTGAGTTATTCTCTAAATGTCAGCCACAATACAATATTGTATCATTATCAAAAATTAACGACGCAATCTTATTACGTTATGTGATGAGAAACTAAATTAAATTAAGGAAGCTCCAACAATACATTTTCATAATAAATAAGATATTGTTATGAATTTTGTAAATATTTCATTCTTTTTAATTTATTTTATTTTATTATTGTGAAAATTGCAGCATTATTAATGTATTTCCTATTGAGCATCATGTAACTCAGTGCTAAAGGCCTCACGTGGTTTGCAAGGAAAACAACCTTACAGCATCGGTTTCTATAATGAGTTCTATTGGAAAATCGCCAAGGAATGGGTTTATCGCCAAGTTGGCGATGGTTTTGGCGACTTATTTTTGTCGCCAAATTTGGCGATATATCGCCAAATGTCGCCAAGTTGGCGACGGATTTGGCGACTTTTTGTGCAACCACCCCCCCCCTTATACCTGTACATTGGGATCCTTTCTCGCTTTGGTTCTCTATCGAAGGTTAAAGAACTTTCTGGTAATTTCTGGCATCTGAAGGCTCTGGAATAATCTGGAAAGATCTCTGAAACCTATATAAGGACCTCCATCAGTTCAGTTAGTTAGTTGTCTGTCAACTGCGATTGAATTCATACGAGAGGCTTTGCATTGAGAACTGTGTTTCTCGGATTGATTTTGTCGTTGATACGTCGTATTGAACGCATTGTTTGTGTGAAATTTTGCTGTGCTTTTATTGGATTTGAAGATTACTGAATATCCTGTAATTTTCAGAAGATATTGGTGTTCGTATTGCACTGTTTATAGTGAATAAAGCCTTTTTATTGTTCTTATATATTGGCATCAGTCCTTTCGAACCCCGAGCTCACAACATTTGGTGTCAGAAGTGGGATTGAATGCCGATCACCAGAGCAATGGAGGGTGAACTGAAACAATTATTGGAGAAATTGACCGCAAACCAGGCTGAAATGAAAGAGATGTCGGAAGAAATGAAGAAGGATATGTCAACCAACCTTGGTGAGTTGAAAGAATTAATAGATAATAAAATAACATCTTTAAATGAAAGAATTGACAGCGTGGAAAACAAATTTGAAGGAAGATTTCTGGAAATAGAGGAAAAAGTTCAAAAGACAGCCAATACCGTAGAAGAAAGGATAGAGAGTATAGAAAAGGAGTTGGAAAATGTGAAGAAACAAAAGATAACTGCCGAAAACTACCCCGAAGATGTCAAGTATCAAGCTATGCTTCCCCGGGCCTCTATTAAACTCTCGACCTATGACGGAAAATCCTCATGGCCAGTTTTTAAGACACAATTTGGGATCGTAGCGGACGCCAATGGATGGGATTCCCAGACAAAGGCTTGCCAGTTAGCTGCTTCTCTACGAGCTGATGCTGCCGACGTCCTACAGACTTTGCCTGCAAATGAACCGCTGGATTTTGAAACGCTCGTCAGTGCCTTAGAATTGCGCTTTGGCGAGAAATGCATGAAGGAATATAGCAGACTCCAGCCCAGCTCAAAACTCGACAGCAGAAATCCACTGAATCCCTGCAAGAGCTTGCTACGGATGTCGAGAGACTTTCACATCTTGCTTATCCTGACTGTCCGACTGAAATTAGAGAAAGCTTAGCTCTGCAACATTTTATCGATGGTGTGCGTGACCCTGAGATCCAGACAGCACTCCGGATTGCAGATCTCAATGATTTAAAAGGGGCTTTGGTTTACGCTCTGAAATTCGAGGCAGCCAAGCAAGCTACTAGGAAAGATCGACACTTTGTGCGAGCAGCCAACCTGCCTGAGACGTCGGATAGAGCTGTGGAGCGCTTACAGCAGCAGATGAATGACATAAAGAGAAAGATGAACTCCTTAATGGCCAACAAACCTTACAGGAAGATCAAGTGCTGGAAATGCGGTGGAGAAGGCCATATCCAAATCGACTGCCCAAGACGACCCAGCACCGAAGGTAATATCTCTCCCGCTAAAGGAGGAGCAGGAAAACTGATTAATGGCCATCTTGCGGGGCGGAGGTTGCCAGATTTTGAGAAGCCCCATTTTCAAGTATGTGAAATTTCTGCAAGAAGTTGCGGCGAGAACGGAGTTTTTCTAGTCGGAAGCGTGAATGATTTGCCCTGTAATATGATCATCGATACAGGAGCCAATGTGACCATCATTCGGAAAGATCTAGCTCAGCGGCTGAAAGAAAAACTCTCCTGGACCCCGCCACGTGTTATCCTTCAAACTGTGACAGGAGATAAGATCGACATATTTGGAAGAATGACGCTGAAAATAAAGTTTGGGAACGCCGCTTACCATCATACAGTCTATGTGGCCGATATTTCAGATCCTTTCATACTCGGACTGGACTTTTTAAAAGAGCATGGATTTACACTGGACTTTAAGAATAATGAGTTACGCTCTGCTCAAGAAGATGTCACTATTTTCAAACTTGGAAATGAGTCCGGGTCTATTCAACGGATCACAGCCAAGGCAGATGTTATCATCCCTCCTCGGACCGAAATGATGATACCTGGATTAACTGAGAACGAAAGTAGTTTTCAATGTGGCTTGGTTGGATATCCTGAGAAGAGCCCAAAAGGAGTGCTAATAGCATCAGCGCTGGTAGATCTGTCGAGAGATGTGATACCCGTGAGGATGGCGAATGTGAGTGAAAAGTCTAGAATTATCCAGAAGGGTGAAGTGCTTGCAACCTGTGCTCCAGTCACCTGTGTATGCAAAGACCCGAGCTTGAAGTTGTCGGAGCCGCCTACAAGTTTAACACCTGAAATTGGACAAAATGAAAATTTATCTCTTGAACAGAGACATGCCGCAGAAAGACTGTTCCAGGAATTTAAGGATGTGTTTTCTCAAAACGAGAGTGATATTGGTCGCACTTCACTGACACGGCATAGAATTGATACTGCCGGCCATCCACCGATTAAACAGCATCCCAGACGTTTGCCGTTCGCTAAACAAGAAGAGGTGTCTAAGCTCTTACAACAGATGCAGGATAGTGACATCATCGAACCGTCATCAAGTCCGTGGGCCTCTCCCATCGTGTTGGTCCGAAAGAAAGATGGCTCCACAAGATTTTGTGTGGATTATCGTAAACTTAACGATATCACGAAGAAGGACAGCTATCCTCTACCAAGAATAGACGACACGCTAGATACTCTTTCAGGACATAAATGGTTTTCCACACTGGATTTGAAGAGTGGATATTGGCAAGTAGAGATCCATCCTGATGACAAAGAGAAGACCGCATTTACTACTGGACAAGGACTTTGGCAATTCAAAGTTATGCCGTTCGGGCTCTGCAATGCTCCAGCAACGTTCGAGCGCCTCATGGAGACAGTGTTAAAAGGCCTAACTTTTGAAGCTTGTCTCATCTACCTAGATGATGTCATCATTGGTGGCCGCACGTTTGAAGAACATCTAGAAAATATTCGAAAAGTGTTAACGAAGCTAAGAGCGGCGAATTTAAAGCTGAACCCTCTGAAATGCAAGTTCTTCCAACGCGAAGTAAATTATTTAGGACACATCATCTCAGCTGAAGGTGTTCGAACAGATCCAGAAAAAGTGTCCGCAGTAAAGAACTGGAAGCGTCCGGAAAATGTCCATCAGTTGCGAAGCTTTCTGGGACTATGCACTTATTACAGAAAGTTTGTCCAGGGGTTCTCCAACATCGCAAGACCATTGCATAGGCTCACTGAAAGCAAGCAGAAGTTTCTATGGACACAAGAATGCGAGAATTCCTTCCAGCGGCTGAAAGAAGCTCTCACATCCTCTCCAGTCCTTACCTATCCAGACCCCGACAAACAATTCATTGTGGACACGGATGCCAGTCACGAAAGTGTCGGCGCTGTACTTTCTCAAGAAATAGATGGCCAAGAACGAGTCGTAGCATACTGGAGCAAATGTTTATCGAAACCAGAGAGGAATTATTGCGTCACTCGTAAGGAGTTATTAGCTATAGTGAAAGCCATAGAACACTTCCATCACTATCTCTATGGCAGGAAATTTCTCCTTCGTACTGATCACGCATCCCTAACATGGCTGATGAATTTTAAGAACCCAGAGGGCCAAGTAGCCAGATGGATACAACGACTCCAGGAATACGACTTTGACATCAGGCATCGTAAAGGCTCATCGCATGGAAATGCTGATGCCTTATCAAGAAGACCGTGTCCCGAAAGTTGTCGCTATTGTTCCAGAGCGGAGAACAAGTATAATCCTGAACATGTCATACGCCAGACGAAGGCTTCACTATCAACGCCACCAGATCCCTGGAGTGATGAGAAGATTCGAGAAGATCAAATGGCCGACTCTGACATCAAACCAATCTTGGAGTTATTAGAATCTTCTAGCACGAAGCCCAGTTGGAAAGACATCTCGACTTATAGTCCTACGACGAAGCAATATTGGGCTCTTTGGAACTCCCTCCACGTCAGGAATGGTGTCCTGTACCGAAAATTCGAATCGGAAGATGGGAAGACATCTCGGTGGCAGTTGGTACTTCCTCGATCCCGAATCCCAGAGGTCCTCGAAGAATTACATGGCAGTCCCACCGGAGGCCATTTTGGAGTCATGAAAACATTACACAGAGTCCGAGAGCGCTTCTTCTGGGGAAAAGCGAGAGCTGACGTCGAACAATGGTGCAAATCTTGCGATGCATGTGCAGCTCGAAAAGGACCAAAGAAACGTAGCCGAGGAAGACTACATCTCTACAATGTAGGAGCACCTTTCGAACGCATCGCCCTTGACATCCTAGGCCCTCTGCCAAGAAGTGCTGATGGCAACAAATACCTCCTTGTTGTCATGGACTATTTCACGAAATGGCCTGAAGTCTATGCCATCCCTGATCAAGAAGCTTCTACGGTTGCGGATGCCTTGGTACACCAGTGGATATCAAGGTATGGAGTCCCCCTTCAAATGCATTCTGACCAGGGGAGAAATTTCATCTCTGCTGTGATTGAGGGTCTCTGTCAACTTCTCGGAATGGACAAAACTAGGACGACGCCTTTACATCCACAATCGGATGGCATGGTTGAGAGATTTAATCGTACCATCCTCAACAATCTCTCACTGCTAGTCTCAAGAAACCAACAAGACTGGGACCAAAAACTTCCCTTGTTTCTTCTCGCCTATCGCAGCGCCGTCCATGAAACAACCGGCTATTCCCCGTCTCAGATGCTTTTCGGTCGTGATCTTCGTCTACCTTGTGATCTGATTTTTGGTCGCCCTCCAGATGCGCCTTCATCGCCAGAGGGATACGTGCAGAATCTCCAGGCACGATTTGAAGACGTCCACAACTTGGCTCGAGAGCGGATCAATATACAGACGGAGAAGATGAAGACCAGGTACGACACGAAAGCCACGGGACATCAATTCAAAGAAGGTGACAAGGTTTGGTTTTATAATCCGACTCGACGTAAAGGACTTTCTCCCAAACTGCAATCGCACTGGGACGGTCCTTATACAGTCCTAAACAGACTGAACGATGTCGTAATTCGGATCCGAAAGTCACCAAGTTCGAAGCCTAGAGTCGTTCATTACGACAGGCTGGCTCCATACTATGGCCATAGTACTTAGTTCATTGATTGTAAATAGTGTAATGTAAATTAGTATGACCATGGTCTTGTATATAAATTAATGTAATTATTTATTTTGCTTAGCATTATCATTATTATTGTTATTATTATTTAAATACTTGTATGTAATAATGTCTATGCTTTAATTTTATTTTATTTTTAAATAAGTGTATATTTTGTATAATTCAGCATTATGAATGTGTTAGCATTTGTTGGTAACGGGTTTGCTTTCCGATCAAGGGTTGAACTGCCCGGGACGTGCAGTCCTTGAGAGGGGGGCAATGTTATGAATTTTGTAAATATTTCATTCTTTTTAATTTATTTTATTTTATTATTGTGAAAATTGCAGCATTATTAATGTATTTCCTATTGAGCATCATGTAACTCAGTGCTAAAGGCCTCAGGTGGTTTGCAAGGAAAACAACCTTACAGCATCGGTTTCTATAATGAGTTCTATTGGAAAATCGCCAAGGAATGGGTTTATCGCCAAGTTGGCGATGGTTTTGGCGACTTATTTTTGTCGCCAAATTTGGCGATATATCGCCAAATGTCGCCAAGTTGGCGACGGATTTGGCGACTTTTTGTGCAACCACCCCCCCCCTTATACCTGTACATTGGGATCCTTTCTCGCTTTGGTTCTCTATCGAAGGTTAAAGAACTTTCTGGTAATTTCTGGCATCTGAAGGCTCTGGAATAATCGGGAAAGATCTCTGAAACCTATATAAGGACCTCCATCAGTTCAGTTAGTTAGTTGTCTGTCAACTGCGATTGAATTCATACGAGAGGCTTTGCATTGAGAACTGTGTTTCTCGGATTGATTTTGTCGTTGATACGTCGTATTGAACGCATTGTTTGTGTGAAATTTTGCTGTGCTTTTATTGGATTTGAAGATTACTGAATATCCTGTAATTTTCAGAAGATATTGGTGTTCGTATTGCACTGTTTATAGTGAATAAAGCCTTTTTATTGTTCTTATATATTGGCATCAGTCCTTTCGAACCCCGAGCTCACAACAATATATTTAAGCAAATTTAAATCAATTCGTGAAAAGTAAATTCACGAAATACTTTAAACGAAAAACAATTTTTTTTTTCGATTTATATATAGAGCTTGCAAGCATAAAATAAAATGACTAACCTAAATAGAGTTAATCCGATAATCATGTAGCAAAAAAAGAAGCAACTTACATTTTAGTATATTTTAATGTTGAATGCATTCATTACAAAGTGATTTATTTTTCAATAAGAATGCATGTCTAATCAAATTAATTGCCTTAGCTAGCAAGATTATCAATAGAGCAAAAACTTTCAAAATCATTTTTGCCGCAGCGATAATTCCCAGCAAGCCGCTAACAGCCATTTCATGACATAATTCTGTATTATTTTAATATTTAACATGTTTTACAAAAATATTTTCTTTATTGATTTTTTTTTTAACCTCAAAAATTCTTTATTATTTTCATTTCTGAAGACCAAGTTCTTTATAATTTCGGAATTTTCTGCAAGAATTATTCTAATCTTCGTGATTATCTAAAATACACAACAACGAAATCAGAAAACAAAACACAACAAAGTATAGTTTAGTAATTTTTAAGAAACTCGTTTTTTAAAGCAAATGGTTTAATTAGTTGATTTGTTCGTTTGCTGTCATTTTTAACAAAAGGCAACAACTTGAAAAAGAAATTCGTAATCGTATGCAGTTAAATGTTTGCACCTTACTATCGTTGTTGAAGATGTATTAAACATATGGACTGCCCAATAGTTCGATACTTTTGGCGAAACTGTACATCATAATTAGAGTTTTGCTAATTCAGTGCCCCTGAATGAGTCAAGGTCCTGGTCGATACTTTAAGACGGAACTGCGAATTGTATAGGGTCTAAATTCTTTGGTTGGTATTTCAAATTCTAGAGTAAAAAAAGGGTTCAGAAAATTATTATAAAATCTTGGAAATTATACAATTTTTTCGGATTTTTTTGTATTTAATGTGATCCCCAAATGGGGACTTTTTGAAATTTGAATAAATTTTTTTTATTTTATATTTGAAATTTGCAAGGATTGTAAGCAGAGCTGAAAGGAGCTTGAAAATTACTCTCAATAAACAGACTTCTTTATAACTGGTTTTTGTTACAAGGTGTTGCGATTTGTAGGGAATTGAAAAAAGTTCAGTCTATCCAATACTCCGATTTAACGGGGTATTTTAGCCCATGTTATCCGGGTTCTACTGTATAACAGTTATTTGTACTCGATAACATTACTTTTCCCCCCAGAAAGAAAGCCCCAAAAACATTTGGCAGGAAATGGGTTAACAGCTTCTAAATTATTGTATAATACTGCTTTGAATTTTCGGCTACACTTACAAGAAGGATATGGCTACAATTTGAGCCAATGAAAATGTTTTTGTTTTCGTGACCATTTTTAGGATACTGTACAAGGTTTGGGTGTCAATGAAAGTGAATCGAGCGATAAATGTTGGCGTTTAAATTCTATTTATCAATGGATTTTCCTGTTCAAGGAAATGATTTGCTTTTTAAGAAAATCCCCATTCACTTTCCCTTCAGGTTGGCGCCAATGTTATTTCTCAGATTTTTTTTCCTCTAATGAACTGCGCTTTCGCTTTTTATTGGAATAGTGATTTCGTGTTGCTCCAGATGTCACATTTCACGTGGGAATGCCAGCGGTGTACAGAGAGTATTTTCGGGATTTAATCCAGCTCGATCGCCGGACTCCCGTATCTGTTTCGGCCATTGCTTCTACGGAAACAGGTATTTGTACACTTTAATTTTTTTGCTCTGGATTTTATCATTTTTACACTCTTTTGTTTAACGAACTTGGTTTTTGTATGTACTGATGGAATTTTCTGATCGATTTTTCATCCACCTTGATATGCTAGAATTATGTGTATTTAAAAAAAAATGTACACAGTTATATTTCCGATGACAATAAAGCATTTTAATATTTTTAGAACTTAATTATAAATAAATAAATTAATTTTAAGGCAGTTTTCCGTTAGCCGGGCCGCAGGGGATAACTCTCCAAATATACTTCATGGTTACACTTACAATTGTTTTCGAGTTACAAAAACTATGGAGTTAATGATGAGCCAAACCACTCTCGTCAAAATAGACTAACTGGCTGTGAAACTGCAACAGCGAAATATTTTAAACACTAAGAAATAGAAAATATAAATAAAAAATAAAAAGTTTAATAATGATAATAATAATAATAATAATAAACTTCTTTTATTGTAATATTAATTATTGCATTATAAGTTTATATAAAAAAAAATCTTGGTGAATTGCTTATTGTAACTAATATTATTAGAATTTCACTTGTTAATGAATTCTCTTAATTAAAAGAAACAAGTAATTTTGTATAAAATGCAGTAAACTTTATTTTATTTTATTTTATTTTTATTTTATTTTTTACCGAAATGCAAAGTTAGAATCTTCAGCGCATCTATTATAACATTATGGTTTAATCCAGTCCCAGGGATTCCCAAACTTTATTTTTACACAATACCTTTTAAAGTTTGAAAAATTTCCACGCCCTACCTAGTATGTAGGTATATGGGGTCTTTTATATAATTTATCCAACCGAAAATGATGAACTCTAGTACAAAGCATACACGAGAACAGTAACAGGTAATCCTAGTGCGAAAGTGGAATAATCTTAAAACAGAATCTTCTTTTACTACATAAGAAAAATAAAGTTATAATAATGAAGTACTATTAAAAGAAATGATGACGTGATCTTAGGGATCTTGATTGCACCCATTTGACAGCTGAATAAGCCGCCTTCTCATTACAGATAAGGAAAAATTGGCAGGAATTTCCTCAAAACTTTCTCGTAATAAATTTATCTAATAAAGTAAAAACGTGTCCCTGTGGAACGCTGACGTCATATTAGTAGTGGCAACAAACACCTAACCAGTAAATTTCACTTTTACTGCAATTCTTTTTAGGTGCGTTCGTTACATAAATATGTAGCACCTATAGTCCTTGTCTGCAGGGGCGCCATTTCAGAACTTTCTTGGGGGGGGGGGGGGCAAAGTTCTTTTTAAGGTAGTAGCATAGCCAAGGGTGGAGTTCGGGGCGCTGTACCCCCCCCCCCCCCCCCCCCCGTCCCCACCAACCTCTCCGAACCAGAAACCTTTACTGAATCATATACACAAAGACAGAAACACTTCTAATATGGAATCTCAAGTGACCTCTTAAAAATTCCGTTTTAGACAGGTTTTTGTCTTAGCAAGTAGAATTTTAAAATATTATGAAAGTTTTCAGTTATAGACAGGTACCTTTTTTTCAAATATTCTTTAAGACTGTTAAAACCTCCTTTCTATAAAGCGCTTCTGAAGAGCATGTGTGTATTACAGTGAAACGTGTCTAAGCGAAACCTGTCTATAACAAAATTCTTACTCAAACGGGCAAAAAAAATCAAGTTTCGACGAAAAAAACGCCATACAATTATACTTGCTAAGATGGAGCTTTCTGACAGTCCTTTTCAACTCCTTTGCAGGTTTTACTGCAGGGGCGCCATTTCAAGAGTTTCTTGGAGAGGGGGGGGAGGGGGAACAAAGTTTTTTTTTTTTAAGAACAGGAGGTGAAATATCGGGCAGGATTGCCCAAATCGTGCACAAAATAGAAATAGTCCCCTACAATAAAAAATGCAGTATGAGATTTTGCCTTCTCATCTCAACTTCTTTCACAAACATGTGATTCTTCAGTGAACATTTTTTTAATTTTAGTGGTAGACGACGAATTATTTTTCGCTTTTTACGCAAAAGCAATTCGTCAACCGATCGCGGTAAACATCGCGAATTTTACGAATTGGAATTAGAAAAAAATGGTTAATTTGGAAAATTGTTCGCGGAAAAAATCGTTAATTTTTTCAAACGACTGTGGAAAAATTTTGAGAATTTCGCCAAAGATCACTGAAACAAATTTTTGTCACTGAAACAAATTTTTGAGATTTTTGTCAATAGGTCGCGGAAAAAAAATCGCGAATTTAGTATAACTGTTGCGAAAAACTATCGCGAAATTCGTCAAAAGATTGAACAAAAAAAAAAATCACGAATTTAGTCAAACAATCACGCAAAAAAAATATCTACTTTTGTCAGTCGGTTGGGAAAAAGACTTCCGAATTTCAGCAAACGATCGTAGTAAAGAATCGCGAATTGCGTCAAAAGATCGCGAAAACAAATAGCGAATTTCGTCGATCAGTTGCCAAAAAAAATGTCGTGAATTTTGTCAAATGGTCGAAAAAAATTCGTCAACGATCGGAATTTCGTCAAAGATTACTCAAAAAATAGCAATTTTCGTCAGTCGGTTGCGAAAAAAGACTCCCGAATTTCAACAAACAATCGTAGAAAAAAGTCGCGAATTTCGTCAAAAGATGGCGAAAATAAATAGCGAATTTTGTCGATCAGTTGAAAAAAAAAATGTCGTAAATTTAGACAAATGAGGACAGATGTCAATGATTCACAGAAAATAGCAAATTTTGGGAAATTATCATAAAAAAAAACTATGAAAAAATCACCAAAAAAAAGTCGTGAAATTCAATCGGTCACGAGATAATCAGCACACGAACACCATCAAGAAGTTACGAAATTTGCAAATGTTCTAATCCATAGGCATAAGAAAATTTTCATTAATGATTTTCTGTCAATAAAAAAATTCCGCAATCATTTTCTTTCGTCTTCTTCAGACTATGATCTAAATTCCATACAATTCAGAAATCTGCAAAAACCTTGCTCTCAGGTCCCTTACTCCTGCATTGCGTTGGGTAAAACGACCCAATCTGAAGTTCGGATCGACCCGGGTTGACGCGGCTTATTTTCGTTGTGGGTCAGGTTGACTTGGAACATTTGACTACGGTTGGGACATATATGTCCCAGTGGACTATTTTTTATTCTATTAGTACGACTTTTTGAAATCTGTCATACACTCATACTAGGATATTTTCAAGAGGTATCTGTCACAAGAATTTTTTTGGAAATTAGAACGATTGAATGCAAAATTAGTCGTCAATCCTTATCAAAGGGTTAATTGTTTCGGGTTCAAGTTGTATTTTCACTATTTTGAGTCGTGTTCGTATTGCCCGAGTTTTCAAAGAAATCCTAAATATTTTCAGACGAAAAAAAAATTATTTTTCTATATAAAAGATAAAATTGCTATTAGAGGTATAAGTGTCGTCTACTTTTCCAAATCATATTGAAATAATGGATTAATTTTCTTTCATTTCGGGTGGGGTTGCGGTCAATGAAATTTTTTTGGATGTTTACGGGTTTACTGGAAATTACAGTCCTGCATCGGTTACCCGAAATGCATTTCGTTTTGGGTTTGGTTGATTCATTTTTTTTTTTTTTTTTTTTTTTTTTTTTTTTTTTGCGGGTCGAGTAAAATTTATAAGCTTCGGGTTGTTCTTTGACTCTTTCGAATCAGCTTCGAGATGAACCGATTATACAAAAGGAGGTTCTGAATAATTTTCAAATGAAAAAACTATATATTTGAATATTAATGAGTGTATATGTGTTATTTTTTGTACATAAGCGGTAAACTTGTAGATTACTTTTCCATAAATGTATTAAAATATATACCCGATACGTCCCTGTGAACAATTAAGTCTGGTACCGGCCGTTATGTGTGCCCGGAATGTAGAAAAAAAATATAAACACGATCCCGATCCAGCCCTAGTCTCACGAAAGTTGAAAATGGTTCGTATTGTTGAAAGTTGTTCAAAAGTTGAAAATGATTAGTTGAAAATGGTTCGTATTTTATCGGCTTCGTTTAAATTTTTATATCGGATCGCTTAAATGTAAAATAAATTTTGAAATTGGTATGTGATAGTGACAGAGATGAATTGATTTTGTTTCAAAGACGGAAAAAATATGTTAAACTTCCAAATATTCTGATTCTGAAGATGCAATGGAAAAGTTTCAACAAGTAAAAATCTAGAGGTGTGTACGGGCCGGAAGCCAGTTAATTATTCTTTTATCGTACCGGCCCGGGCCGTTAAAAATTTTCTGCTAATTCAACCGGTCCGGCCCGGCCTGTTGGAAAGTTTACTTTCATTTTGCCGGCTCGGGCCGCGCCGGGTACGGGCCCATGCATAAGCTGTACACAGCTGAGAAGTAATTCATAGAGTTTTTTCTCACATATATTTCGAAAACCAGCCAAAATACGCATTAATGATAAATGTCTCACTTAATCGAACGTTGCAATAGCAAGGCTTTAGAAAACATTTTTGATAATTATTAGTTTCAATGTTTAAAGGGTTTATTAAATGTTTATTACTTTATTCTACCTTCATAAGAAAAAGGTATTGGATTTATGAAAATTTAGCACTTACAGTTTTCGACGGATTTATACGTTTTAGAAGGTTCTGAACACGATTGGACTGTTTTTAGAAAATGTCTGTCTGTGTGTGTGTCTCAGTGTTTCTATGTGACAAAACTGTTGTGGGCGCTGTATCTCAAGAACTAATGCACGGAATTTGATAAAACTTTATATTCGGTTAGACATTGATAAAATTGGGTGGTGATTAGTTTTTGGTGTAAATCACCCAACAGATGGCGCTGCTATGCTACATTTTTCATGATTTTTATGATAGCTATATCTCAAGAACTAATGCACAGAATTTAATAAAACTTTAGATTCAGTTAGACCTTAATATAAATTGGTGCTGATTTGTTTTTGGTGTATGTGAAACCTGTATGAGATAGAAGAAAGTTTTGGGATTGGCAGATCAGACTAGTTTTTTTTATTGTTATCAAATCAGTGAAATCTGACGTTATTTTAGCTTTTGATCACATTTTATTTTTATTTTTTGTCTAACCTGTGATAACTGATAAATTTTCTGAAATTTCAAATTCCTCGGGGAGGCGGTTGCCCCCCCCAGCCCCCCCGAAATGGCGCCCCTGCTTGTCTGGCCCGTCCGTCTGTCCCAGCGCAAAAACTACCCAACCGAATGATTTGACATTTAATGCATATAATTGTTGCAGAATTTTGCCGAGTCATTCCACATTTTAAGGAAATTGAATTAAAACTTAAAAAGGTATTAATAAAAGTTTTCTTTATTCTATTAAATCCTATCTTACGTAATCTATATAATAAAAGCGCAAGTCATGTGACTGAGAAAAACAAATACGGGCTAACCACTTCTTTTTTTCATATGGCAAGCAGCTATTTTTATTCAAAATTATTTTTTCGAATAAAATTGCCTAAAAGTTACATTTTTAGACAGATCGCTCAAAAAAAAAAAAAAAAAAAAAAAAAAGAAAGAAAGAAAAAAATGTTTTTTTGAGAGATGAGTTACATTAAAAAATGTATAGATTTTGAGATAACTTCAGTGGAAATTAGGTTAACAACCGAATATCTCAATCCATTAAAGTAAATAAACACAAGAGATTCATTCATCGTGAGTCATAGAAATATTAAACCATAGAGGTAATCATTCGCAAAGCAAGATTTTCATGGTGAATTTTGCAACGCTGTCTGGCGTCGAAAGAAAATTTGCGTCTGTAAAAAAAAAAAAAAAAAGCAAAAAAAAAAGCATCCTTTTTTGTTCATAACAGACGATATAATTCATTTCACTGAAACAATAACAATGATTTTTTTGCATTGTAAAACTAGTTATCGTACGAACGCACCTCATTTGTCACGTTTAACGTACAATTTCTAACTTGTTAGGTAGATTTCGTAAGAAATACTACCTATTACATTCTCCCCTAAGTTGGAATTTTTGAAAATTTTTTGCAGATCTACGCCGATCATGACTCCCAGAACCTAAAACCACCCCCCAGTTCAAAACTTTATCTATCTTATGTCACTTTTTTATGGACACGATAACTGCAATAATTCGGCGCAAATCTCCCCAAACTAATACATAAAATCTCGGTCAAGTTCGTTAATGGGCAAAATCGAACCAGGGGGGGGGGGGATGAGGGAGCTAACAAAAAAACCCCCATAATTTCTTAATTATGATACTATCGAATCCGTTTAAAGTTATTATTACTTCTAGGAAAAGGGCCGAAAATTTATGTATGACAGATTTTTGATATCATTAAAAATGGCCCCAAGGGGGGGGGGGAGAAGGGGGGGTTTAGAAGAAAAAATTCATAACTTCGTCAATTCACAAGATATCAAATCCACTTAGATTTATTATAAATCCTCTTAATATTATCTAAAACTTTTATATTGACACGTTTTTATAGAACCAACCCTTATAGCAAAAAAAAAAAAAAAAAAAAAAAAAATTAAAAAAAAAAAAAAAAATCCCTGCCGGCTCCGCCTACAGACACATGCAGATTTCGAAGTGGGCGGTCCCAACGACCGCATCATGGCAAAAGGGTCATTTCTACCGCAAATCCCAACAAACAGGCGCCCCACGGTCTGCGTCTTCGAAATCTACCTGTGCCTGTAGGCCGAGCCGTCAGGGATTTTTTTTTTTTTAAACTTCTAAATGTCGTACAGTTTCAATTTTTACATCGTAAAATAGGGGAGGTGGGGGGATGCTCTTTCAAATGTAATTTGTTCGAAAACTGTATCTCAATTTACTGATTTTGTATGTTTTATAAATCAATTTTCAAACATGATTTTAAAAAAATATATGTAACTAATCACGTACCTCCAATTACGAAAGATTAACCCGTTTACATTTTAAATAATATAAATAGTTCCGCATTTGTTTCCGGCTAATATTCGATAACAAGATTAAAACTTCATCGATAAATAAATAAAATAATATAAATAGAACTCAAATTTAACAGATATGTAATCGAACTATGTGCTTAAACCTCTGAAATTATCGGAATAAAAAAGGCTGCTGTAAGTAGCGAAATTTTTGGCGATTTCTTCGTCTATTGAGCTTTGATGTGCCGGATAAAGTATCGCTTTTAATACATTTGAGAACTTTCTTTTAAAATCTTACAACATTTTCAAAAAAAAAAAAAAAAAAAAAAAAGGGAGGGGGGGGGGGGGGGGGTTACCTATATATTGTAACCATGGAAGCTCGGGTTGGATCCCCTAGTTAGAATAAAGGGAAAAGATTGACTCGGAAAAATTCCTAATTACTTCTTGACATCTTTTATCACATTATTTGGCGTCCATTTTCTCTTTCTTTAAAGAAACGTAAACATTTTTTAGCATGTGTGTGTCTAAAGAAAACTCAATAATGTAACCACCGTAAATAGGTTAATATTTACATGCAAGTAAAGAATTAGATTTTCATGATTTGCTTTTGGAAATTGTTATAAAGTTCAATTTAAAAAAAAAAAAAAAAAAAAAAAAAAAAAAAAACATTTAATGCGCATATAAAGAAAGGTAAGTTTGTACAATTCTGCCAATTTGTAAAAAGAAATGATAGATGTTATTATGCATAAAAAATTAATTTATATTAAGTGAAGGGGAAAATCATGAATTATAATGTTGGATATTTCTTATTTTTATGTACATACAAAAGCTTTTATGAAACTTTTAGGAATATTTTTTGGGAAATGAAACTATAATTCTCAAGAAGTAAGTTTTGAAAGAAAATTCTATAAACTATTTTCGCTCTGAGCATAAATTTACAAATCCATAAACAATACCATTTGTAGCAGAAAAGTGTCCTTTTTAAGGGGAAAAAATCATAAATTTTATATTATAATATACCATTCAGGTACAGCTTAATCCTGGAAGCATTTTACCACTTGCAAAATCCTTAATTAAGAAAAATTTTCATTAATCATTAAACCAATTAATATTAATTAGTTTAAATTAATGTTCGTATTTATTTTATTTATTTATTCGTAATTAATACACAATAAAAAGGAAATACGTTTCAATTACGTTGATTTGTTCCTTTTCTTGTCCTGTATGCTTGCTGCCTTCTTGTTAGTTTTTGCTTTCTGCCATTGGTGAATTATTACTGAACTAGTGCTAACATAAATTTTTAACTTCTTTCTTTATTAAACTTTTTTAGTAGTTCCAGTAACTACAGCTATACTTTCAGTCAATCCCCTTATCATTTTTTAATCTTTATATTAACTCATTTATATTTTAATCCTAATTTTAACTTCTTTATTTTTTATGTTTGTTTACTTATTAAATTATTAACTTTAAATTATAATTTTATTAAATTCTTAAATATTAAATCATTCTTTTCTTCTATAGTAGTTTTAAACTACAGTTTTACCTTACCCAATGGCTCACAATATAATAAGACATCTCATCAATAGACTGGGCGTAGTTGACAGCAACTAGGAAGCCCCTCAATGCTGCTCCACTGTTCAGCACTGTTCAATTACGTTGCAAACCACCATCTTCAAATAAAAAATTCCACCCCGCTTGGAAAAATCTCCAGATTTTTTTAAGAAAAAATTCTGAAGAATATCTGAAGGTATTCGGCTCTTTTTTAAAGCCTAATTTCTGCAAAATATCTGTGAATTTTATTTTGCAGAAAATCTGTAGATTTTTTCTACAGAATTTTTGAAGATTTAATTCTCAAAATGTTCTTCAGAATGTAGGCTTAAGAAGTGGGCCAAATATCTTCAGATATTCTTCAGAATATTTTCTTTAAAAAATCTTGAGAATTTTATTTAAAGGAAATCTTGAGAAATTTCTCAAAATTACTAAAATAATATTTCAAAAAAAATTTTCATTTGATCATTAGTGGTCGTCATTCATTAATTACATCACGTAAATTTCGTATTTTTTTAACCCCTCCCTTCCCCTATGTCACAGGTTGACACATTCAGGTGATACACCTCCCCATGTTTTGATGTCACATTTTCTGAAACTATTAATTGCTAATTTTACGCAAAAAAAAAAAAAAAAAAAGTTACATACGATCTATTACCTTCTGATATAAATATTATAAAGCTACATTGATCTTGTTTGCTTTTATTTCCAGCTGTTAAAATTCAAGGGTAAAAAAAAATATAGATATCTATATCTATTACTATCTGAATAAAAAAAAATATATATTTCTTTAATGATTATGCTGCTTACAAATAATGCCTAACTAAGTGTTTTCATATTTTATGTATGACGTCACAACGTGTTAATCGAGGCTAACGAAAAAGAAAGGCTACCGCGGTGCTTTACGTGTATCTTTTTTTACAGACCGCGGGAGTCACGTGATGCTGGAATGCACAAATGCAAGTGTACGAAAAGAGCATCATGTCACTCTAGCGGTCTGTAAAAAAAGATAAGTGGAATGCACCGCGGTAGCCTGTCTTTTTCGTAAGCCTCGGTGTTAATCGAGGCTAACGAAAAAGACAGGCTACCGCGGTGCATTCCACTTATCTTTTTTTACAGACCGCTAGAGTGACGTGATGCTCTTTTCGTACACCTGCATTGGTGCATTCGAGCATCACGTGACTGTGGCGGTCTGTAAAAAAAGATACGCGTAAAGCACTGCGGTAGCCTTTCTTTTTCGTTAGCTTCGGTGTTAACCCATCCCTCCCCTCTCCTTATCATACTGTGACATACTTTGTGGATACCCACATCTTGAAATATGACATAATTAATGGATAATCTCTGACCACTATTTTAATAAAAGTCCACAATCTTAAAAATACAGAAATTCGCATAAATTTTAATTTTTAAATATCCTTTGAGAAATTCATATTTTAATTGCTTAATAGGCGTATAGTGAAAAAATACACTATGTTGGCTTTTTCACTATTTATTAAGCAATTAAAATTTGAATATTATGAATTTTCACTATGTTGGCTATACGCCTATTAAGCAATTAAAATTTGAATATTATGAATGCAAGGCGTGAGAAATTTTCTCTGGAAAAATTTCCAAGTTTTAAAATATGAATTTATTCAATTGTCGATGCTGGATTCTCTCTGATTTCGTGTTTGCCCCAGGGTTGGCGGCTCACGGAAAATATTCCATCTTGTGCTGCATTTGTAGCCTTGCCAACACGTTATGGTGAAAGAGTTCCGGGCTGGGTATCGTTCCCAAGTGGTTCAGTTGGTAGAACGTCAGTGCGCTAATCTGAATACCCGGGTTCGAGTCCAGGCTTGGGTACTTTTTCACTATGTTGGCTATACGCCTATTAAGCAATTAAAATTTGAATATCCTTTGAGTCTGTTAAAACCTTTATGCTTTTTAATTATTGACATGATTGTGTCATAGGATCTATTTTACTTTATTTTATGATTTACTTTACTACATTAAGTATTTTTATTGTATGAGATTTAATTAAACTCATTAAGAATTGAAATTTAAATCTTATGATCTTTAAATAGTAAATATCTGATAGTCTTTTAAATATAAAAGCATATTTTATTGATAATATTTTAAGCATATTTTAAGATAAATAAAGTATTTACAAAATCTATAATATTCACATCTTTTATTTGAAAAAACCTGTTTAAATATAGATTTTTATGAATACAAATATGTTATCTGTTGTATTAAAATCTGGTTGTCTGTTTGTATTTCATAACTCCTCCTAAAATATTAAACGCAGCACAATGACATTAACATAAATTATCCGCACGAATCCAAGAATGTCATATAAACTCTCAGAATTTTAAAATTTGAATTAGTTTCCCATATTTAATTTTTTCGTTTTCTTTTTGTAACTTTTAACGAAGTTTCTCTAAAGATGGCAACTAGATTTCTCCATTTTTGTGGAAGAAAAAAAAAATAAAAAAAAGGTGGACAAAGGGGGATATCCGAAATGGTAAACAAATATATTTATTTCTGTTTGTTTCAATAAATCGATTTGTTGAGTTTTAGTTTATATTCTCTTTTAAAACATTTAATATAAAAATATTTACATGACTTACTTCTATATTTACCAAAATTACTATCAAAAAGCTGAAATTATTGATCCGTATGAAATAATATTTTCCGAATTTGTTTAAGATGTAAATGAATGGACTGTGATAAAGCATGGAGTTTTGAACATGGAGTATGAACATACGTACAGGGCATATGCTCAGATTAAACGTTTTTGTCCGAAACATTAGCAACCCACTCTACAGTATGTGACGATATTCGTCTAAACGAAAACGCTTAGACGAAATAGAGAATTAAGCAAAAATTGGATTGGCAATAATGGCAAGCTCTCCAAATTTTTGTCCAAAATCCCCCTGACTAATGGAATTATATTGGTCTTATGTCGCCATTTTCTTATAAAAGCATTCTGCTATAATTGCATCAAAAACACGTAACCTGCAAAGTGTAATTTTCGTCCTTGACAGTTCATTTATATTGTAAACATGATTCCTTGGTTATAGTACGAAATTTAATAAATTTAATATTATAATTTTTTTTCTAAATGTAGAATTAAATTGTCCCTACCCTCCTAAAAATCGAAAGATCTCATGCAATACCATATGCAACACATCGGGTTGCTGCGCCAGCTAGTACTTTATTACACGCAGCAAATTATACGCAATAAAAAAAAATATATATAAAATAAATTTAAATATTAAATAAAACTACATAAAACTTTATTTACAGAAGAATTTGCTTATTGCGAGAAAAAGCTTTAAAAATGCACGAATAGATTTTGGATTACTATTAACCCTTTCGCGACGAGCGTCTTTTATACTTCTTTTAATTGTTCGGCACTAGTTTTTCGAAATTATAATTTTCGCCTTATGGATTCAATAAGGAGAATATTTCCTTACTAAAAAATACTGGTGTTCAAATTGAAGAATTTCGTGCATAAAAAAAGGCACGTATACATGTACAGATAGATGTTCCCAAAACGTTGCATTTCTTTGTTCGACAGTGCGGATCTTTGTGACAAAATTATAAAATAAATATTTATTTACTTTTCTAAATAAAGTTTTGAGATGGTCTCTTTTAAATTAGAATCCTATTTCGAATATAGTTGTAAAACTTCGATTCTATTCGAATGCTAACTGTAAAATTCGATTGTGACTATCTTGTGACTATAAAAATCTCAAAAAGATGGAAAAACACAAAATCGTTTAAAACATCACGATGCGTACTCGTATATTGTTATGCATCACACTTTAACAGTATTTACTGAACAATTTCTTTACTTTTATAGAAAATCGTATTTTAAAAAGTATTGGTTATTAGAATGGATAAGTATATATATAACTAAGCTGAAACCGCGCAGAGCATCTGCGCTCTACTATCTACTCTTTGAAATATATGCATATTAGAATACACGAATTTCAGCATTATGTGTATAAATACTGTGCATAAAAACTTCTCCACGTAGGACTGGGTACTTTGATAAAATAAAAAAAATAAGTCTAAGCCTATCAGCTTCATATCGAATGGGTCTTTTTTTCAATCATTTTGTCCACAATTTCAGCGGATCAATTCTCCGATCAATGAATGAAATGTTGCATCAAGACACGCCGCGCCGTTACATCAACAAAATCATTGTATAAAAATTTTGTAATCACAAGTAACTCATTTTTTTGCGAGAAATCTTTGCCATCGTTCGGCAAAAGAGAAATAACCACTTTTTCGCCGCTACATACCTTAGTATTTTATATATATAGAAGATAATATTGATGCATACAATGAGTTATTAAAGGAAACTTTCAGAAGTTTGTTAAATAGATTTTAAAATATTGCACTTTTCTCCTCGTTTGAAATATATGCATTTTTCCGCATGCGAATTTTTCCGACAAAATTTTGAAATCATTTTCATTTCTACATGTGTAAAATTTTGTGTTTTTATCTTTCAAGTTTCAGAGAATTGAAACATTCCTGTAAATACACTTGAATAAATTTACACCACTTTCATATTTGAAAATCGGCTTTTAAATATCAGTTTTTGTAATATTTCTTTAGATAGTTTACTTTTATAGTTACTGTTCGATTTCTTGAAATCTGAATGAGGATAATTGTAACTTTTATGCATTCATGGACAACTCTTTCGTAAAAATTAGCGAGTTTGAACTTGAGAAGAAACTTAACATTTCGTGGAAACTATTAGCTTAAAATTTACCATATCGTACAACATACAAGGAACTTATTTTAAATATTAAATTACTTTATACAGTAAACCCTCGTTATATCGTGCATGCGGGGAGACAAGAATTTAAATAAGCGTGACATATCATTATTCATGATATAATTTAGGGCATTGAAAAAATTTCGAAAGATGGCAAGTTGGTTTTAAATAATGTAAATATACTTTAGTTTATACTCATATATATAATTTTGATAAGGTAGTTAAAGTGTTGCTAATATTTTTAGGAAATGTAACAACACTTTAGCTACTTATTGAAATCGACATTATTTTTTAAGAAACTTAAAAAGTGCGGTTAAGGTATAACAGCTGACTGTTTTTCTGGAGACACGGGAAAAGAGCGATATAATGGTGGTAAATTTTTTTATATATTATCCTACGAGATATATTACACAATATTTCACTGTGCAAAAATATGAAGTCAGCTATATAATTAAATTAGGGCATGGCCATGGTTATCTCATCTGTACAATAATACATATTTAAAATTTTGTTTTGATAAAAATATCTTACTATGAATTACCTTCAGAAAGCTGACCAATGCCATTTCTTAAGATGGTTTTCAAATACCTGCTCAACCACGCGGAATTTTCTGACACATTTTCTGACTCATTTTTAAACTCAAAGTCATAAAATTGGTAAGCCTGTATATTGAAGCGATTTGGAATCAAAATGAGTTTCCATGTTTTGATAAATAAGTTATTTGTCGAGCGATTCGTGTCACGTTACGACAACGTTTTTCATCTTTCTAGTGCTGCCGCGTCGGGAATTTGGTTCAAAACGCCGACTTTGTGAGTATTTTCTGAAAGATCTTCTTCTTATACCAAAAAATGGAAAATGCGTTTCGATTACATAGTTTTTGAATAAGAACGCCTGCCCATTTCATGCCTTTCCAAACAAAAATGAATTAAGAAATGTGTCTGAAAATAGCCCTTTTGGATTTGAGAACAGCCTTAGTATTTCACTATACTGGGAGCAATTGTGCATTAACTCTAAGTTTGATTTTGGTTTTTGTCAATCCATCGTTTATGCAATTCTTCCATAACGTTACAGGATAATGATTACTTGATGATATGGACGCCGATAGTATACAAAAATCCGACTAGAGCACTTTTAATTTTGTGTTGTGGGAGGGGGGGGGGGGGGGGCGGGGGGAATTGCGTTAAAATCGTTATAATAAATATAAACATTTTTACTTTTAATCATCATTTTTCTAAATATTATTGTTTTTTCAAACAAAATCATCAAAGGTAAATAAAATGTAATGAAAAATTCAAAATCTAAGGAGAGGACATGGCCTCCACTTCGGTGATAAGTTATCCATGTAATAATTTTTAGGAAACAAACTTAAACTTTACTTCTATTTTTTTTAAATTACACATTGTGAAATCATTTGTATGCATTAAATATACTCTTAAAACATTCATGCGACTCACAAGTGCTTGGGCAAAATAAAAAATGCATAAGTCTAAAATGTGGGGTAAATTTTTATTATAGTTTGGATTATAGGAATTAAAAAGGACATTTCTTATATTGTCCGTAATTTTATGTTATGGTGCATGAATAAAACTGGCACTGCCTAATAAGTTGATTAAGCTATTCACTTCTCGAAATATATTCTAACTTCAAAGTTCGCGCTCAATAAGTCATAATTATTCCAACTCCAAATATAACCAATATGGTATATTATGCTATACATATATGATATATTATGATGGTATATTATCATATACCAATTATATTATAATTTGTTAATTATATTATTATATATTATAATTGGTAAATTATTATATATTATATTATAATATTACCAATATGGTATATTATAATATAACCAACATGGTATATTAATATATAACCAATATTGGGTTATATATTAATATAACCCAAATATAAATCGTTTTATAATAAGACCAAAGAAAAGTCTTGTCAAAAATAAAACGGAATTTCGCAAAATATGATTGCCAAATTATAATTTTAAGAAAACCCGCTATTAATTTTAAGACTGTTGGTCAGTCAGATGTCAAATTCCCCTCTCAAACGTTAATCCATTGAGCTTGGAATGCATTGGTATAGTTTTAAAATTTCTCGTCAGAAAATTAATATTTTTAACTTATTTTTTCTGTATACTTTTATTAAAGGATATCTCTTTCTTTTTTGGCTGATAAATATTCCTAAAATGTATGCATACTTTTATTTGAAGTGTTAAAATCTTACTCAGAACTGGTCATCTTAGCTAAGATTTTAACACATGTAAAATATAAAATTTAAGAAATATTTTGCCAACTGAAAGAGAAGTAGACATTCTTCAAGCAGAGTATACAGAAAACAGAAGTTAATTTTTTTTTAAATTTTCTGATGAGAAATTTTGAAAATACGGAGGCATTCCAAGTTGAGACTAGCAGAAAGCATATTGCTCATCAAATGGCAATGGGGTGCCGGAACGTCGTACTACGAAAAGAAATGCAGTTTAAAAGTCAATGCGGTTCATGGTATTGCTTTACTTTCATATCTTAATTAGGTGCATAATTATCGAAATTTACATTTTTCTTCTTAAGTGATTCAACTTTTCACATTTCTTTAGGGATGAATTTAATTACGTCATTCAGTTATGATTCACGATATGAAAGAACATCCCTTCAAATTAAAGAACGATATGAAATAAACTATTCCATTTTTAGCTAAATTTAAATTTTTCTAAGAAGAACGTTTATCTAGCAGGGGTTCCAACTAGTTTATATTTGGGCTACCAACATTTCTGAATCTTAATCTTATTTAATTGCAGAGATAAGGTGATTAAATAAAGCGAAAGCAACTAATTCGGAAAATGGAAATATTGGTAGCCAAAATTAGTCATTTTGACTTCTAATATAACGTTTTTTTTTCTTTTCTTATTGTGAATATTTTACTGGAGAGGATTACTATTCAGAAACACTGGTAGTCTAGATGTAGTCTAATTTTGAGCCCTAATCTAGTGTTCGTTTAACTCGTTTCATTTTGAATATTTTACATTTAGTTATTTTCCATTATTTAAATTTTAATCAAAAACAACCGACTATTTATGAAAAATATTAGATTATTAATAAAGAGGTAGCTACCAAATTCTAAAAATAACTACGAATACCAGTTTCAACATTAAACATTATTGTTAAATGTTCTTTGATTGAAAAGTAAGGTGCAAATAGTATTGATAAATGACAATATAATTTAAATTTTTTATTTTTTTGCTTCGAATTCAAAATATTTCTAAGTTTTATTAAAATTTAATTTGAAGCTTTATCAATATATATATAAAGTTCTGTAAATTTTAAAAATTCCATTTCTTCTACAGTTGACGTTTTTTCGCTAATTGCATTTTACTTCGTATAGGGCACAACAAATATACGTAAAAACGCGCTTCTAATGTATTATTGATATTTTAATTATATATTTTTTAATTATTTGCTTTTTAAATTTTAGAAAAAGTAAAATTCAAAATGATAAAATAAGTATTGTGCATATTTAAAATTAACTATTACTTGGAAATGCTATAATATAAGAGGTTAATTAAATTTTGATGTCTTTAAGAATAATTTTGCCTCTTAAACATAAGCTCCTATTTACATTTGGGAGTGAATATAAACACTTTATTTTAAAAATAATCTCGTAAATCCTTATAACAAATTTAAGGGGTTATATCTAAGGCACTGTAAAGTAGTACTCTTGTTAGCTTAGGCTTGTTACTCTGTAAGGGCTATAATTATACCTACCTTCAAGGTCGAAAAAAAAGCAACGTGTATTTGGGGGGATTTTTTTTTAGGAAAAGGAAACAAGATATTTGAAAAACTCTTTTCGTATTCTGTTTATTACACTTTAAAGAAAATAAATTATTTTTGTAATAACGAAATAAATTTGGGTGTCCCCAACAGACTAGCTCCCCGGAGATGGTGTCGCTCTGGTAGCAGTCCATGGGGGTCACCGTAACTCTGTCAAATGTTATCTGAAATTATAAAAGTCTTTACTCCGAACACTTAAAACTAGAGCGTAATCGTTCGATTTTTGGAAAATTTGATTTTGAACAAAATGGCGGCCGTGCAAAATTAAGGTACCAGTTTTCCCAAAAAAGTTTTGAACTTTGTTTATAAAAAATAGAAAAAAAATATATCAGATCGTCAAAAGGAACGGTTATTCTCTAGATAATATTGTTGTTGAAAATTGGTCAAAATTAGAAGACGATTGGTTAAGATTTGTTCGAGTTATCAAGATCGCCGACTTTAAAAAACAGTTTTGAGATAATCACGTTTAAAGATTCAAGTTCTGATTTATCCTATGATGGAAAAAAGTAAATTAAAGCGGCATAACTTTCTTAATTTTTATCAAAAAGACTAGAAAATGTGATTGAATATTCTTTACTAATTATGTACTTTCGGAAAACGCAATTAAAAAAAAAAAAAAAAAAAAAAAAAAAAAAAAAAAAACATTTTTTTGAAAGTTTGCAGATCTTAACTTCTATAACTTCTTAAAGCCATCATATTATCGTTTGCCAATTTAACTATGCTCAATGATTTTTTAAAAATTTGCCTATTACATGCGGAAGCATACTTTATTGTTTATAAGAGAACCCTTATTTTTATCCTTTCTCTTTAAATTCTAGTTCTTCGAACTTTATTCTTTTTTTCTTTCTTCGCTAAAACAAAATATGAAACCCCCATTTACCTTTACTTTCAGCATTAATCACCCGTTTCGAGTAAATGATACTGAAACAGAAGCTTTTGTACTGATATTGTCTGCTTTTGAAGTTTCTGCAGGAGTGATTCCACTCGGACGCTTGCAATAAGGTCAAAAACCCATGGAGGAAAAGAAAAACGTTCTGTGTTCACCACATTTGTCTTTAATTATCCAGAATGTTCACTCATGAATTAAATCTTAGAAGATTCAATAAGTGTAGTCCATAAATAATAGATTTGCAGATTCAAGGCTAGAATTTTTGTTGATGCGATGTATTTGAAGTATATTTCTCAAAAGTAATTTATCAATTTAGGCATAGCTGATACGTTTATTTCATGCCAGAGTGCAGAATCTGTACTCGAACAAATAAAATCGCTATGACCAAAAAATAATTATCCTTTTCCTGATCAGAATATTGATAAAAATCATAATGCAAATATTTCCCTTAAAAATAATATATGGAATTCTCAGAATGATAAGAGATGGTAGAACTATTTTATTTTACATGTGAAGAAATACTACAAAATAAATAAAGAAATAAAGAAATAAAGAAATAAAAATCGTGCCTCAGGTATCAATAAGGATGCAATTTCTAACTACTTTTATAAGAGATACAGCATCAGTGCATTTGAAAGTTGATTAGTGAAAATCAAAGAAGGGAAATAATTTAAAAGGAAGACAAATTGTCCAATATTTATGAATTAATTATGTTGTGTTTTCAAATTGAATTAATAAACACCAAACTAGAAAATAAACGCTTGTGACGAAGAATAAAGAAATAATCAGCGAAAAATATAGTAGTGCATAATACATTGATCACAATAAATTATCATTTTTATGTGAACAGGGCTGAAAAATAAAAGCCGTACCTTCATTAGATTAAAAATGCTCGAAATGTTAATAGTAATATGTAATTTTTCCATCTGAGGAAGGACTGACACACACACATTCTCAATTATTAGTTTACGCCAGTTTCCTAATTATTTTTTATTTGGTATTTTCCCTAATCATTGCAGATATGTATGGGAGTTTTAGAAAGAAATAAAAGTGTATAAAAACGACATTTTCATTTGTCAAAACATAATTACGTATCTCAAAGTAGACCTTTTTTTATTATTATTATTACGTTCTGGGCACATATAGTGTAGGGAAAGTTTTTGTAATCATGATAAAACACGATTATGGAAATTTTGGTATATGTTTACATTCTGAGGTCCCTTTAATCAGCTTTTGCTATTTTTACAATGATTCCATATGTATGCGTGTATGTTGGTGCTTGCTTATGTTTTCAGATCCCCAGAGTCCGTTTTGTGAGTTTTTACAATGGCGTTTGTATGTATGTGAGTGAACACGATAAATATCTTTATTGTTCACGCTCAGCTTATGTTGATACAACAATTATGTTTCATTAGAACGTGGCTTAATTTAGTAAAACTTTTTTTTTTCTTAAAAAGCAAAGAAAAAAAAAAGTCCTTCCGGCCTGTACCGGGAGGAAAAGGTAGCTTTCCTATATCTTCGTTTTAAAATTTTAGCTAATGTTACACGAAAACAGCAAGTTAAAATGCAAAGAAAACGTTTACAAAGGATTCGTTTAATACTGAATCTGAATAAGAAATTCGCCAAATTATTGAGCAATAGCCAAATTGGCTTCATTTATGAAGACTTATTTTGGTCGCCAAATTTGGCGATATTTCGCCAAATGTCGCCAAGTTTGGCGAGAATTTGGCGCTAACGGATATGAATATATAGTTTTATGCGTATGATTGAGAAGATTATTACAACAATGAAAATTTTTGTAATGTGCTGTCTTGCTTCAAAATGTCAGCCACCCTAGAATTTCAAACTGCTCTATCTCAGCCATTTTGTAAGATAGAGGTAAACCAAAAAATGCTCTGGAATACTTGTATCAAGGCCTAACACGTAATTAAAAAATAAATTTGAATTTTTAACTTTTTTGTATATTTATTTTAGTTTTAAATTTTTAAATGGCCGCCATCTTGAAACAACATGGCGGACCAGGCTGGCCAACGAACTCGGTCGAGACATTGGTGACCTTAATACACACAATTAGTTTCATCAAAATCGATTTATAAATACGAGCGTTATCGTATGACATAGGTCAGATATATATATATATATATATGGAGATATATATATATATATATATATATATATATATATATAAATCAACATTTGAACGGAGGGTGGTTTTGGGGTCTGGGGGTCATGATCGGTGAAAATATATCGAAATTTTCCGGAACTGCTTTCCTCCGAACGGCTGCAATAGGTAGCTTTATACTTTTTTGTATTGAAAGCTACCTAATACAGCGATTTTTTTAATCTGATAAAAGTGTAAGGAAATTTTAGTATTGCATGTTGTTGCAGAAAAAAAAAATGTAAAATATCTATTTTAAAACAACTTAAAAATTCCATTAGCGCGAATACATAAATTCAATTTCAATGTTTATTTCAATTTATAGGCCTTAATTTCAGGGCGGGCAGAATGAAAATTCATTGAAAATTACGTCATATTTTTAGAAAAAATATTTCAGCTTTATGAGTGAAAATGCACGTTTTCTTTAGAACATAAGGACATTTTCATCAATGGAAAACATTTCACCTTTGTAAAATTAGGATCTAAGTTTTTATTTATTTTTATATTGTATTTATTTGATTATCTATTTATTCTGCAAATTGTTCGAAAAATCAAGTAGAATCACTCCTTTTTTTTTTTTTTTTTTTTTTTTTTAATTACGCGTCGTTCTTTCAAAAAAGCATTAATCAATTTTCGAATTTTTTTGCATTATAAAACTAGTCGTTGGGGGCCCACCGTAATACTTACCCATCATGGATATGCATAATATAAAATATGAAAATAAAACATGTGTAAACTACTTATAAAATGCATTGCTCGAATAAAATCGAGGCTTGATGACGTCATAAACTTTAAATGCTCTATTACTGAATTGCGTAAAAGAAACATCCTTATAACTCCAAAAATGATAATCCTATTAACTAACGGTTTATTGCGTCGGATTAAGCGTCTCATTTCCAATTAAAATATATCTTTGAATCGACATTTGGATGAAATACAGGGTCATGAAAAATCGAAGAGCGTGGAAAATAGGATTACAAATATCTCGGCAATTAATTATCCGATCGACTTCATTCTTTATGCAAAATTTGTTTTTTTATTGTCTTTTATATTCATTCCTTAAAATAAACAATTTCGAAAATTTTTATATACCTTTTTCTTTTATCAGAACGAAAATTTCGAGAATCCGAAAAACATAGTTCCGTATAATCGAGGTTACTGAAATTCAATAAGCTTCTAAGTACATACCAAATTTCGGGTCTGTATCTCAATTTGTTCGGGAGATAGAGCGTTTACAGACACACAGACATACACAGACGGACGGCAAATTTTTTTTTTCTAAAAATATGTTTTTCGGAATCTCCAGTGTCTGAAACGTGTAAATCGGTAAAAAAAAAAAAAAAAAAAAAAAAAAAAAAATCGATTTTTAAAACGATTACAAGACTTACCCTATACTACGTATGATGGGTAAGTAATATATAAAAGAGGATCTACGATAAATCTTGTCTATATAATTGTCGATGAATTTGTAACTCGGCTTACAACCTTTGTGTTCTGAGAGCTACCGTTAGGTGTAAAAATGATTGCTTGCATATTGTTAAGGCTCAAGTCAAAACTGGTTACAAACTCATTTTCCTTCAAAAAATGTCTAAAATTACCACCAGTTCTTAATTTAGATACCAATAAATACAATGGAGTTTTCCATTTTGCTCAAAAGGCAAAAGGAGTTTGAAAATGTTGTCAAAATTGTCAGTTTAAGCAAATTTCCAGGACGCGTCATTAGGAAAGATCATCATCAGGAAGCAATCGATTATAACACAAGATGTATCCTATTTAGGGAAAAAGGAAGAGCGCTATTCGATTCTTTTGGGTACTTAAAATCAACCTCTGTAGATTTTATGATTTATATATAAAAATGAGTTCATGAATGCTTCAGAAAGTTTCGTGTT
This sequence comes from Maratus michaelseni, assembly GCA_963931845.1. Classification (NCBI taxonomy): domain Eukaryota; kingdom Metazoa; phylum Arthropoda; class Arachnida; order Araneae; family Salticidae; genus Maratus; species Maratus michaelseni. The sequence goes on from OZ007594.1 coordinate 255,951,672, forward strand.
GTTGAGTTGAAAAAAAAAAAAAAAGAATTCATTTAATCCTTTAGATAACAATGAACCCTGCACGGTGCACACTTTTTGCTCCGTAATCCTTGAAAAAATTGCCAAAGGCGAATCCAGGCTCGACTATTGGCTTTTTGCAGAACTAATGTTTATATATAATGAAAACTTGCTGTTATAACTATATGCTTTTTATATCTTTTCAAACTGCTTCGTGCCATTTTTACTCACGACACTTCGACGTTGCCTAAGTTTAGAGTTTTAGTTATTTGTAAAAGCTGGGCACTGATATATTTTCACGACATATCGTTAGTATAATAGTTTTAGAAGTTAGAAAACTGCCGAGGAATTATTGCTTCTTTGCTCAATGCGCATTTGCGATTTATAACAACCAAATAAAACAAAAAAAGTTCATTAAAATTTTATATATTTGTCTTATTTAGAGGCTAAATAACTAAAAACAATTGACAAAATGAAAATTAGATTCCGGTAGATCCTTATGTGTAAACTGAAGGTCTAAGTAAAATTCCTCGCTGTTTCATCTGAGTTCCGCTGAGTTCCGTGACTGACAGTTTTCTCCCGCTATAATTATTTCTTCACTCACAGAAAAGTGGCAACAATTTTAAACATCGTTTCTTCACAACACAAACAAAAACTTCACCGATAAATAATTCCAACACGATCTTTACCTAGTTCTCGATCAGGAAGTTTGTTCTGTTTTGGGAAGATCAGTCTTCTCTGCGCTTCACACTCTTCTCCAGAAAGCCCTTCCGTGACGTTGGTGACTGTGAATTGGTCTTTCGCAACTAAAAAGCCGGGATGTCCCGTTTGGTCGCGCATTGACCTTTTGGATCATCCCTGGGTTCCGACTTTGGGTCATCGGGGAAAAAAACCAGTTGAGTTGACTGATGCTGGAAGCAAGCACTTCGAAACTAGAAGTGTAAAACGTGCCCGTTGGACTGTGTTTGTTTCTCGGGAGGTGATGCCACCGGACGCTTCGCAATGTGATAATTGGCTCCATGCAAGTAGTACATTTGACCTTTCTTTGTTTATTTTTTACTTTATTTACATTTCTTGGTATTATAGACGAGGTTATAAAAAGAGTTGGATAGAAATGATGGTCTCTTTTCTCTGTGTGTGTATACTCTCTTCTAGGGTATCAAATTATAATTGGGTTTTGCATTAAGAGATAAACCTTACAGAGAAATTATTTTAGTTTCAATGCAATGAAATTGTAATTATTTTGTTTCTTCTGATTCAGTGTTATTGCCGTTATATTGTTTGATTTGATAACCCATTTTTCGAAAGCGGATTGTTTTATTACACGTTTTGTGAATTGTTTCTTCTCTGCATACAAAATATGTATAGAAAATTGAAATTTTTCAAATTATTATTTTTAATAACTCGCAAATATATGTATATAAACATTGTTATGTATCTTCTAAAATAATTAAATATTTTAAATTTAAAGATTTACTTATTTATTTTTTTTTTTCACAAATCTTTAAAACGAAGAAATATTTTTTTTCAAAGAAATTTTACCAACATTTAAAATTTTGATTTTTAAAAAACAAATAGTGTTTATTTATTTATTTTTCAAGTTTAATGATATTCCAAACGTTAAGCTATAATTTTTTTTTTTTCAGTTTCGTAAAATTAGAATAATGAAAGAAATGGAGTAATATTTATAATTTAATAGTGTTTACTACAGTGAAATGACCTATATGAGAAAAATATTTTGCTTACCAATGAAAAAAAAAAAAACTATTTCTCCAGTTACTGAAGCTATTTTAGTTGTGCAAACTTAGAAAATACCATGATTTCTTCAAAAAGATATCTTTAAAGTATTTTTGATATTTTTATTTAACTCAAAAACATATATATATATATATATATATATATATGTTTTATATATATATATATATATATATATATATATATATATATATATATATATATATATATATATATATATATATATATATGTATATATATATATATGTAATTATATATATATATATATATATATATAATTATAATATCTATGAATTTCAAAAAACATATCAAGTTCTATTATCATTCTACTTAAATCTCCAAAGAGATAATTAATGATATTGTGTATACAGAATACCACATTATATATATATATATATATATATATATATATATATATATATATATATATATATATATATATATATATATATATATATAATAAATAAATAAATATGCATGCATATTCAAAATTCCATTTACTTCATATTAAACGTTAAATAACTAAATTAAAAAACTCCTAATTTTCAACTGTAAAACGACACTGGAACAAAAGACTAATTGAAACATTTAAAAATGTATCAATATTTAAGCTTATAAAATATTAAACACACACACACACACAAAACAAAACAAAACAAAAAACAATAAAATTGCGTTTAATTCTTAAATTTTTCCTAAATTAATCCTAAAAATAACTATACACCCAACATCTGGAAGGTAATACCTTCTTTCTTAGATATTTTTTACTACCTTTATATCTCATGTATATTGTATATTTGCAGATTGTTTAAAAATATTTAAATGAGCTTCGCAAATTGCTCAATAATATTCTGTTTTTGGCACTCATATTAACAGTGACGGCAGAGTATTTAAATTGGTGGGGGTGCTGCTTCAAAACAGTTTCAGCCATTATTTTAATATTGTGTAAAATATTCGTAAATTTCTCAAAAAATATGTAACAACTGACTTAGACTTAGAAAAGACTTCTAGATTTGAAAGCCTAAAAATTAAAAATTTTATAAGCTCTGGTTATCTATCAGCTTAAATACTCAAATTTTTCTAGAAAATCTGTTAAAACATGAAATAAATGAAGAAATATAAGTTTTCAAATCAATTTTAACCACTACCAATTAAAGCAATGTGAAAACACTTCATAGAAATATTTGAACATCTAGTTTGGTTTCTGTTTGTTCTATGCTATCCTTTCAAACTAAAAATGCAACATTATGTAAAAAAAAAGTTTTAGTACGAGTATTTTTTTTAAATGCAGAATTTATTAAATATATATAGTGTCAAAAAGCCAATATGCAAAAGTTTACTAATTTATTCTAAATAAATGGTGTGCAACATGTAGAAAATTCTCGTAATACCATTGCTTTCTCCTAGTGATGGGCATAACGATTATTTTGATTATTCGAATGAATCATTCGGGCATGTGCAGAAGCATATCTGTCAAACTTCAAAAAAAAATTTTATTCAATTACTACCAGAAATTTTGAAAAAAAAAAAAAGTTTCTCCAGAAATTTTTTTTTTTTTTTCAACATTTCTGGTAGTAATTGAATAAAAAAAAATTTTGAAGTTTGACAGATATGCTTCTGCGCATGCTCTAGCAGAAAAGTCATGAACAATCGGCAGCGCCTCTCTCTGTCTAATCTGCTGCTTATCGTCTCGGATATGTACGCAGATGCACGATAGTCAAACGCAGCGTTGCTGGAACTGTAATGTAATACCTGTAATAACAATGTAATACTTTTTTTTTTTTTGTAATTTTTCATGAACTTGAGGATAGCTACTGAAATTATAAGGATTACGCAATGTACAAGCAAGGCCGGCACATGGGTTTTCAAAAAATGGTTTAGCATCTTTTGCAGAAGAAAAGAAGAATTTTTTTTTCAAGTTGTGCATGAAATATGAAACACTTTCTAATCTTACGCGTTTATACGTCACATTAAATAGTCGCGTATTTATTTAAATTTTGAAATTTAATATAATTTAAAGCTAGCAATACTACATATCAGTAATGATTTTTCCAATTGAGGGAAAATGTGTCCAGACTCGAACCCAAAACCTTTGGTTTTAATTGCCAATGCTCTTCCAATTGAAGTATCTGGACGACATTACAACCAACACAATTCACTTAGACTAAACTGTTATTTGGTAATGACATCTGATCTGGTATTACAAACAGCTCGAAAGAATAATTTTTTTTTTGTGAAAACAGACAAACCCCCATAACTTCTTAATTATGATACATATCAAATTCGCTTAAAGTTATTATTACTTCTAGGAAAAGGGCCGAATATTTATGTATGACAGATTTTTGATATCATTAAAAATGACCTCAACGGGGGGAATAGGGGTTTAAGAAGAAAAAATAATCATAACTTCGTCAATTCCCAAGATATCAAATACGCTTAAATTTATTATAAATCTCCTTAATATTATCTACAACTTTTATATTGGCAAGTTTTATATAGGATTAAGTCGTAAAAAAAAATAATAAAAATCTTTGCCAGCTCGACTTACAGACACAGGTAGAAGTGGGCGGTCCCAACTGTCGCATCATGGCGTTAAGGTCCTTCTTCTGCAATTCCCAATAAACAGGCGCCCCACGGTTGCGCCTTCGAAATATACCTGTGCCTGTAGGCCGAGTCGTCAGGGATTTTTTCTTAATACACTTTCCTCTCAATACTCTGGTCTACGGTAGTCGCTAATTTTTTGAAACACTTTAAATTCTGCTGCAATATCTTTATTCCCTACATCGTTTAGTATTTTTAGAATGAGTTATTATAATTCTCTCTCCTTTTTTTTTCACTTTCTTTAAAGTTGCAACTTAATTAAAGAGAAAACTGAAAACTTGCTAAAAAAATTAGAGTGTCTTTTTATTGAAGCAGCTGTTGTTGATAATGAAATCGGAAAAGATTTGCCTTAAAATGTTAATTTTCGGTTAAAAAAATATATTAAGTTTATCATTGAAAAGTATTCGCCTCCTTTAGACTCCAGGTTTATCTATAAACAAAATCATCCGCCAAATCTGTATCCACTGCAAGAATTTTAACATTAGAAATATATATTAAAAAAAAATAATTTTCATTATATTTAAAAATAAGAAATTCTTTTGTTTTATTATTTCAGCTGATTTGTTTAGACATCCATGTAATGTGATTATAAAATTCCTTAGTGCAACTTTTGTTTTTATTACTAGGGGCTCCCGACCCCTATACGAGCTACGTTCGTCAACCCCCGTCCAGACCTCGCAGGCTCTAAAAAGCACGCTAATTTGTTCTGTTATAAAAAATATTACCCTATTAAGGAAGATTGAATGATATTCTCACAACCAGTGACGATATTCATTTCCCTTTCACTGTGGGGGAGGGGGCAGTTCGGTTCCCAATACCGCATTCACCGATGTCACGACAGCTGACGGATGTTTTCTTAATTGATTAAGTAAGCTCTATCACACATTTGAAAATCAACTTGTACAAAATGGTTCAGTAAAAGATGTCGCTGCTTCCAAGACTTTTATAATATCTAGAAGAAACATATGACGTAATTTTCCTCATTTAATGCTTTTTTTTTTCTTTTTTTTTTTTTCCTAGTAATAATTTAATAATTTTAAAGCTTTCTTTCTCTTCAAGTGTAAAAATATTTTTCAGTTGTAAAATGTTTGGAAATATTACTATTTGGGTTGTTTTTAAATCTGACAACAGTAGGTAAAAAATGAGTTTTTGAAATATAAAACAAATTTCTATTCAAATAATTAAAATTTGAGTAAAAACTAAAAAAAATAGACAATTTAAAACAAATTATTGGACACTGCACATCGCAATCTAATCTAGTATGTGCCTACAAAAATGGTTAAATTGCCTATGCATTAGTTTTTGATTCTATATAAAACTTTTCTAACGGAACTATTTTGAAAGATTTCAACATTAAATAGCGTTTAAAATAATTCTTCGATTTAAAAACCCTTTGCTTCATCGTGTTTATTACACATTTCTCTAAAAAACTACCAGTTTTCATAATTTTATATCCAATAGTTTTTTTTACTTTAAGTCGAGAAAGAGACCCGGTCACAATAAAGTCAATTACGTCAGCGACAGCAGCGTTAGTTACCCCCCCCCCCCCCCTTTTTTTTTTTAGAATAAAGAGATTATTTTTACATCTTGTGGGTTGATTAGTTCTTAAACAAATTTAAAATTGTTTAATTTGAGTAGCACTAGCACATCTCTGAAATGGTTAAGTAAAAAATGTCATTGCCTCGAATGCCCTTTATTCAAGTGTAATATACCATTTAACAAAGATTCAACATTTATTCCCCTATAAAATCGTCACTAAAATTAAATTCATTTCTCATAACAGGGAAAATGTTCAGTGCTTCATTTACGCTATTTCAAATTCTGTGATACGCCGCCCGTATTTTTCCTGTATTTGAGAAAACAACATTTCACTACAAAATATGTAATAACAGGAAAGAAATTCCGTATACAGTTCAGCTAAATATAAATCACATAAGCTTGTTTCAACGCTCTGAAGGAGAGGGTACATCTTTGAATGATCTAATTCATTGTTTCATAGACAAAATATTGCATTTAATCTTTAGAAGTAATGTAACCGCATATATTAAAGTAAATGTAATTTTAATGCAACCGGATCAGTGTAATGTAATTTTATTGTAGCCATAGATATTACATATTAAAGCTTAAAGTTTTAAATTTTCTTAAACATTTTGAATATTTGTCTGAAATTATCTATGTGTGCTCACTTTTAATAAAAAATCAGTGGCTTCTCTTGGCACAAGACTGGCACAAGACGCCTGTGTGCATCGTACACTTCGCACACGCTACCCGCTTAACAAATATAAAAAAAAAATCCCTGACGGCTCGGCCTACAGGCACACGTAGATTTCGAAGACGCAGACCGTGAAGCGCCTATTTATTGGGAATTGTAGAAGATATGACCTTTTTGCCATGATGCGGTCGTTGGGACCGCCCACTTTGAAATCTACATGTGTCTGTAGGCGGAGCCGGAAGGCATTTTTTTGTTTTTATGTCCTATAAAAACTTGTCACTATAAAAGTTGTAGATAATATTAAGAGGATTTATGATAAATTTAAGCCGATTTGATATCTTGTGAATTGACAAAGTTATGGATTTTTTTCTTCTAAAACTTCTATTCCCCCCCCCCCTTGAGGCCACTTTTAATGATATCAAAAATCTGTCATACATAAATTTTCAGCCCTTTTGCTAGAAGTAATAATAAATTTAAACGAATTCGATACGTATCATAATTAAGAAGTTATGGGTTCTTTTCTGTTTTCACAAAGCCCCCCCCCCATTTCCCCCCGCCTTTGGTTCGATTTTGCCTATTAACGAACTTGATCGAGATTTCATGCCCCTTGATTTTATGTATCAGTTTGGAAGAGATTTGTGCAGAATTATTGAAGTTATCGTGTCCATAAAAAATTGATATAGATAGGTAGATAGATAGATAGATAAAGTTTTGAACTGGGGCTGGTTTTGGGTTCAGGGAGTCATGATCTGCAAAAATTTTCCAGAAATTCCAACATAGGGGAGAATGTGATAGGTAGTATTTCTTACGAAATCTACCTAAAAGAAAAGAATTAAAGAGACAAAGACTCATTATATTGATGTTATCGATAGTATCGAATGAAGGGGGTGCTACAGTTCCGCAGTGCCTACTTACAAGCCGCTGCTTACATATCGGGAAAATAATATATTTTTAAAGCTGTATCACTTTAGAAATATGTGTGCGATATTTGGAATTCCAATTCGAAATGTGTCAAGCAGGGCGGTCGCTCTGCCAAGCCAAGCTAAAAAAAAAAAAAAAAAAAATACGCCAAACAAACAACGCCAAGAACTGGACTAAAAACCGCTACTGCTTACTTACAGGAAAAAACTTCGCAATGTTAAATCGACCAAACATGGCAGATTAAAATATCAGATAATAAATGAACCAAGCGTCTCAGAAAAAAAAAATGAAAACTAAAAGAATCTAATGAAGAAGTTCTTCAATTTGAGACCAAAATCTTCTTCATAAGTGATTTATAAACAGAGATATAGATGTTTTTTTTAAAACGTCGAGTTACTTAAAATAATCGTTTTTTTCTTCGTCAAACTTTTTTTTTTCAAACAACCTACAGACAAAAATATAGTACAGAAAGGAAAAAGGATTGCACTTTTGGACAAGTAATAACCTAATCTACGTGCTTTTATAAAATACAGTGAAAAAATAAATAAATTTCTATCCTTAATTAGCAAAAAACTGTTAATTAACTTGGCAACTAAAAAATTATGCCAAAACAGAGATAAAACTCTGCCAACAACCGTGTACCATCTGTATTATAACAGCACAAATCAGTTACGGGTTAATCATATCAAATTTCATCTGCAAGTCAGCCATTTTTTCTGAAGATATTTTTTTAAAATAAAACTTCATAATTATAAGAACACACATTTTATCAGACAATTAAATGTGACTGCAAATTGTAGCCGATGACTGTTTCCAACAGGAATAAGAATGAGAAATTGCCGGTTTAGGATATCGGTCTGGGTGGCTTAGTGGCAAAGCGTTAGCACGGTACGCTGAAGGTCCCAGGTTCGAGACCTGGCGCAGGTCAATTTTTCACTCATGTTGGTTTGGTGCATTTAACTGTCTGATAAAATGTGTGTTATTATAATATTGTAAAATAAAGTAATGAAACCATCAAAGCAGCAATAACAACAAGATTTGAAATAACCGCAGAAGAAATAAACATCCTGAAAACACTTCAAAATAGAAGAAATGATGCTGCAAAAGACCTCATCCTTCTAATTCCTAAGACACTAGGGCACTCAATTATAGAGGATGGAGGCCTCATCATTGGCTTCAAATCCTACTTCCTGAAACCACACACCACCGTACCACGCTGCAGACGCTGCCAGTCACTAAAGCACAACGAAAAACACTGCAAGAGTGAGCTACCAACATGTGCCAACTGCGCGGAAAATCATGATGATTCCAACTGCTCCAAACCACCCTGCTGCATAAACTGCGATGATCACAACAAGAAAGAAAGAACCCACTTCAACACACAGCATCAGGCATCTGACTCGACCTGCACAGTGTACAGAAGACTCTACAAATTTTTCAGACGCCAACTTGACGAGGAATTCACCCCAACATCATCTTACACTACATCAGCACCACAGTCACATCAGCAGCCACCAACACTCCACCGACAACAGTTTGCACACAACAACCAACAGAGACGTACCCAGTACATCGACACTTCAAACAATCGTGAGCCACCGTGGGGATACCATTCTCACATGTATGAACCATATTAGCTCACCACTCTACCACCTCCACATCAAACTATATCATCATCTGCTTTCACCGCCCGTACGTGGTCTCAGCGCATTTGGTGTGGCGCTCCTTGTCGCGTGGGGATCACATACGGGTCACTGCAATCACCTGGTGTAGTCGTACTCGAACTGTTACATCTGGTACAGTCGTACCCCCGAACTGCACATCACCCCCTTCACCTTGTCTGTCGCTGCATGTCGCGTGGTGACGCTGGTCACAGCGACAGACTTTTGTTTTGTAAATTTTTTTTTTTTTTTTTTTTTTTTTTTTTTTGGTCTGTCTTTAGTTTCTGCCGCCTGTCGCGTGGGGCTTTGCCCGGCAGGATTTTGTACTGCCACGTTTAATCCCTGCGTGCCGGGGAGCTAGCCGGGGAAGACATTAAACGCTCAACGGCTGGGTTCGCCCTCAGCCGAGTGGTCTTCCTCAGGCATTAAAATTAAAATTAAAATCAGACGTAGTGTTCATGCTTTAATATGTATATAACTTCATAGAAATTACGTTTTTAGAAAGATCTTTAAAAATAAAATATTTTTTGAGATATGAGGATTCACTTTTTAAATTTATACATTAAGAGTTATCGGCATTTAAAATTTCTTTCCAAACGTAAACAAACTTTTCGAAAAGGAATTAAATGCGATTAATTTATTTCTCTAAAACCATGGTAAAGGACAAGCATTTCGTTCGCGGGCTGAGAATTCTTTGACATCATTTTTCTATAAATTAATGGAATTCAGCTGTTAAATTGTTTTGTTTTTAGAAGTGAAGTTTCCATTTAAATTTATTGTAAGAGTATAGTGTTTAATTGAATAAAATAATGTAAATTTAAGAAATTGCTAAGATATTTTGTTACTTTTCACCATTAACTACATTTTATAAAGATTCGCCAATCAATGTGATTTAACGCTTATAATAAAAGAGCATGATATCACGTTTGATTTCAAAAGCAGTGCTGACGCGCTATGTACATATTCCATTTTTACTCATCTCATGGATTAGGCAGTGATATTTTTTAACGAAGGATAACAAGTATTATAACAAGCCACATTTAATATGTTGCTTTTAAGGGTGCAATTAGTTTAATTGAAAAATCTACTGGTATTTCTAGTTAACCCTTTAAACAATAACTGAAAGTAAAATGTAATTTTACATAACATTCTCATGTTAATTTCATAGAGTAGATTATTTAAATTATGTATAATCTATTTAAAAAAAAAGAAATGATATCTACAAAAAATAACTTTTCAAAAGTAAAAAAACAGCCAAGCTTAAAAAAATAAAAAAAAAATAAAAAAAACGAAAGTTGTGGCTAAAAAATAGTGTGATATCAAATTTCCAAGCTTTTATTATAGTACTTATTTAACTTTTTTCCATTAAAGAAGTTATCATATATATAAGTCGAGTGCTACGTATATGTTAATATAAAACGTTTCCTCCTGTACTAAATACATCCTAACGAGTTTCTGAAAATTCAATTTTTTTCAAATTATGCATGATGGGCTTGGCGGCCATCTTTCCATATTTCTAAGCCCCAAATTTCTAAAGTAAAAGCGTAATATGTTTGCAATGTAATATGTTTATAACAATGTCGAACTTCAGATTTTAACTACGAACAGATAAATTGAGGAAGACTAATATTTTGATAACCGAAAACGAAAACGAAACGATTAAAATATTTGCTTAAGTTACAATTTTAAACTTCGGACTTTAACTACGGATATGGGTGCTTAGAATTTTGTGTATAAAATGGAAAGATGGCCGCCAAGCCCATCATGCATAATTTGAAAAAAATTGAATTTTCAGAAACACGTTAGGATGTATTTAGTACAGGAGAAAACGATTTCTATTAACATATACGTAGCACTCGACTTATATATATGATAACTTCTTTAATGGAAAAAAGTTAAATACGTACTATAATAAAAGCTTGGAAATTTGATATCACACCATTTTTTAGCCACAACTTTCGTTTTTTTTTTTAAAGCTTGGCTGTTTTTTTTACTTTTGAAAAGTTATTTTTTGTAGATACTGAGTTACAGAGTCATCTTGACATATACAGTTCCTTCCGTAATCATTTCGTGGGCTCTTGAAGCATGCGAATTACAGTTAAAATGTTCATTAATCTAGAATCATTGAGTCACTCTGCATTAACAATGATTGTTCGCTGACCGTGAGCTATTCATCTTCATCATAGGTTTGAAGAGCAACTTTACACCGAAATTAAACAAACTCGCTTCGGTGATTATGCGTACGAAAAGTAGTTTTACTTTTAAGTAAAATAACTGTAAGGAATCATGTAAAATTATGACCACTATGCTGGGTTTTTACATTATTTTTACATTCATTCATGTGTTAAAAAGTTATCTGAAACGGGATGTTCAAGGGGCTCTTCCTTATTTTTAATATTTCATTTCTTATTCGTTAGATTTCCGTTTATCAATATTGCCTTTTACGTTTACAAATTGTCTTAAAACGAGGGTGGGTGTAGGATCCCCTTCATAACAAGAAAAACGAGAAACGTTATTTTTGTACAGTTTCGCAAAAAATATGTAATGTCTATGTTGCGAATAATGTTTCCATGTCCAGTATGCTAAGAAGCGGGACACAAAGTTAAAAAAAAAAAAAAAACGTAACTCAGTTTTCTTTCGCCATATTAAATTTATATGAATTAAACAATCCCTAAAGGATATGGTAAGAAGACAGTTAAATATATAGATATTTTTTGGAGTAACTGACAAATATTTTTATGTGATTCATTTTTCATAATTTTTTCTTACTAAACAAATATATGAGAACATAATACATTGTTAGCTACAATGCATCGCAAAAACGCAAATTAAAGCGCTGGGAATTCTTATTAACAGCATTACAATAAAAGAAGCTGACCATTCTTATTTAAAACTGTACAAATAATTAATTTTAAAATGTTAAAACTCCAAAATATTATTATTTGTTAGCTATGGATTTCATGCGACCTTGTAAATATATATATATACAGGTGGTTATCAAAATAATGGAAACACTTGTGAATGAAAGGGACATTTAAGAATTCCCTTCGTAAGCATTAAAATATAATCTTAGCTACCAGATTTTTTTAATATAAAAAGTACATGTATTAGGTAGTATGAGAAAGCTCTAGAAGAGTTGTCTACGTTTTGATTTTTTTTGTCAGAAGCGTAAAATGTCAGACCTCACAGATTTTCAAAGAGGCCAAATTGTAGGAGCCGGACTAGCTGAAGCAACGGTGACCGAAACATCCCAGCTTATAGGCGTTTCTAGAGGTACGGTGTCTAAAGTCATGACAACATACACACAGCGCGGAAAGACAAGCTCAGCAAAGCAAAATAGTGGACGGAAGGAGAAGCTGAGTGAAAGAGACCGACGGGTATTGAAGCGGATTGTAATGTCTAAAAAGAAAACAACTGCAGCCAAAGTGACCGCAGAGCTCAATCAGCATCTGGATTCTCCAGTGTCAACAATTACAGTTCGGAGATACCTTCATAAAGAGAACATTTACCGCAGAACAGCAATTCCCAAGCCACTTGTCACAGATGCTAATGCCAAACGTCGTGTAGAGTGGTGCCACAACCACAAAACCTGGTCGATTGATAAGTGGAAGACTGTTATATGGTCAGACGAATCATCTTTCACACTTTTCCCCACAACAGGACCATTGACTAGAAATATAAATGGACAGCGGACTCCTTTCTTTTCTTCCGACAGACTTGAAGAATATATCTTTCTCCTTTCATCGCCAAAAATAGGCGAAAGGGTGCCGCTTTCTGGCGGTAATCCCTTTCTCAAACTTGACAAACTCAAACGCAAGTGAAAAATCTCTGTTTCTTCTCGGGAGCTGTGGAATTTCCGTGACAGTTTGGCGTGAAAAAAAAACCTGTTTGGCAGAATATTCTTCCTCCACACCTGCTGGAGGAAAGGACATGTTTTCTTCAAGAAAGGGTTGCTAGTCCGCTGTCCATTTATATTTCTAGTCAATGAACAGGACGGGTACATGTCTGGAGAACACCTGCACAAGCGTATGATCCTGATTGCCTCCGTCCAACTGTCAAGCATGGAGGTGGATCGGTCATGGTATGGGCAGCCGTGTCATGGTTTTCTGCTGGTCCAATTGTAACCCTGAAAGGAAGGATCACTGGGGAGAAGTATAGAGAAGTTTTAGCTGACCAGGTCCATCCCATGATGCAAATTTTGTTTCCTGCAGGAGATGGAATTTTCCAGGATGATAATGCCCCTATTCATGCAGCCAGAGTTGTCCAATCATGGTTTGATGAACATGAGGATGAGGTGGAACATCTACCTTGGCCCGCACAGTCCCCAGACCTCAACATAATCGAACCGTTGTGGTCTATTTTAGAGTTTTCAATCCGGAATCGATATCCTCCACCGGCATCTCTCACGGAACTTTCACAATATCTCCATGAAGAATGGTACAATATTCCTCTAAACACTATTCAGAATTTGTATGATTCGATTCCCAGGCGAATCCAAGATGTATTACATGCCAAAGGCGGTCCTACGCCATATTAATAAAGAATTCCTTCAAAATCTAGGGTGTTTCCATTATTTTGATAACCACCACGTATATAATAGAATACCTGTTTGTAAGTAAGAAACAATTTGTCAGAAAGTCCGCACTAAAACCTATGTAGATCAAACATTTAAAATTGGTGTTTTTATTTATTTTTCTTTAAATTTTTAGTATTTTAAGAACTTGTGAACACACAGAAGGAATGGTATAATATGTACGAAAATTTAAAAGAGGTGAAAAAGTGGAGTATTTGGTTTCAATTTGTCATAAAAAGTTCACGATGAACCTATGTAGATCAAATCTTTAATAATTAATGTTTTTATTTAGTTTTCTTTATTTTTTTAGTTTTTTAAAATCTTAAAACAGAGAAGGAATAGTGCAATATGTGCGAAAATTCAAAAGTGGTTGTACACTGTGAAAAAGCGTGACATTTGGTTTTAATTTGTCATAAAAAGTTCACAATAAACCTATGTAGATCAAATCTTTAAAAATTGACGTTTTTATTTGTTTTTCTTAACACTTTTAGTATTTTACGAACTTGACACAGAGAAGAAAAAGTGTGATATTTGCAAAAATTTAAAAGAGGTTAAAAAGCGGGACATTTGGTTTCAATTTGTCATAAAAAGTCCACAATAAACCTATGTAGATCAAATCTTTAAAAAAATGATGCTTTTATTTATTTTTCTCAAAATTGTTTGTATTTTAAGAATGGAACACAGAGAAGGAATAGTGTGATCTGTGCAAAAGTTTAAAGGATGCTGTACACTGTGAAAAAGCGGGACATTTGGTTTCAATTAGTCGTAAAAAGTCTACAATAAACATATGTCGATCAAATCTTTAAAAATTGATTTTTTATTTGTTTTTCTTAATTTGCTTTTCTATTTTAAGAACTTAACGCAGAGAAGGAATAGTGTGATATGTACGAAAATTTAAAAGATGTTGTACACTGTGAAAAAGCGGGACATTTGGTTTCAATTAGTCGTAAAAAGTCCACAATAAACCTATGTCGGTCAAATCTTTGAAAATTGATGTTTTTATTTGTTTTTCTTAAATTTTTGTTCTATTTTAAGAACTTAACACAGAGAAGAAATAGTGTGATATGTACAGAAATTTAAAAGATGTAGTACACTGTGAAAAAGCGGGACATTTGGTTTCAATTTGTCAGTCCCCAATAAACGTATGTAGATCAAATCTTTAAAAATTGACGTTTTTATTTGTTTTTCTTAAAATTTTTATTATTTTACGAACTTGACACAAAGAAGAAAAAGTGTGATATTTGAGAAAATTTAAAAGATGTTGTACACTGTGAAAAAGCGGGACATTTGGTTTCAATTAGTCGTAAAAAGTCTACAATAAACATATGTCGATCAAATCTTTAAAAATTGATTTTTTATTTGTTTTTCTTAATTTGTTTTTCTATTTTAAGAACTTAACGCAGAGAAGGAATAGTGTGATATGTACGAAAATTTAAAAGATGTTGTACACTGTGAAAAAGCGGGACATTTGGTTTTAATTAGTCGTAAAAAGTCCACAATAAACCTATGTCGGTCAAATCTTTGAAAATTGATGTTTTTATTTGTTTTTCTTAAATTTTTGTTCTATTTTAAGAACTTAACACAGAGAAGGAATAGTGTGATATGTACAGAAATTTAAAAGATGTAGTACACTGTGAAAAAGCGGGATATTTGGTTTCAATTTGTCAGTCCCCAATAAACGTATGTAGATCAAATCTTTAAAAATTGACGTTTTTATTTGTTTTTCTTAAAATTTTTATTATTTTACGAACTTGACACAAAGAAGAAAAAGTGTGATATTTGAGAAAATTTAAAAGATGTTGTACACTGTGAAAAAGCGGGACATTTGGTTTCAATTAGTCATAAAAAGTCCACAACAAACCTATGTAAATTAAATCTTTAAAAACGGATGCTTTTATTTATTTTTATTTTTTTATTTTTTTCTATTTTAAGAACTTAACATAGAGAAGGAATAGTGTGATACGTGCGAAAATTTAAAAGATGTTGTACACTGTGTAAAAGCGGGACATTTGGTTTCAGTTTGTCATAAAAGGTTCAGAATAAACCTATGTAGATGAAATCTTTAAAAATTGATGCTTTTATTTATTTTATTTTTTTCTATTTTAAGAACTTAACACAAAGAAGGAATAATGTAATATGTGCGAAAATTTAAAAGAGGCGGACCACCTGATCTGTTCAAAAATTTTACTTTGACTGTTCGTTGACCGTGAGCCATTCATTCTGTCTGAAGAACAAGTCCACGGAACGATATCATCGAAATTATGGAAGCTCGCTTTGATGATTTTGCGTGCAAAAAAGCAACTTTACATCCAAGTAAAAGAAATATAAGAATCATGTAAAATATGACCACTGTTAGATTATCTGAGCTGCACGTATTTTGTGTCACAGACCATCTTTATCATGCTTGTTTATATCTTTTGTTCGAGAAATCTTTTGCTTTTCCTGAATGATCTAGTTTTTCCTTGTTTATGTTGTGAAAAAACTTCTTCACGTGCGCGTATATATAGAGATTTATATCCAGAAGCAATTACTTGTGGAATGATGTATTGCGGAAAATGTATCTCGTGCGTTTACGACATAAACTAAGTTTAGAACATCGCTTTTTATCTTTCTTGTTTTGAAGATCGCCCCGAGAGAAATAAATTTGTAAATCAAACGAGTGATTTTCCTAGAAGTGATTGAATGCTTTTGAAAAAAAAAAAATATTTTCTCAAAGTGATAATTTTCATAAAGTAATCAATTAAAAAAATGAAAATAATTAACATTTTTCAAAGAAAATTAAAAATGTTGACGGAATTAGCTCCGTATTAATTTGTTTAAAGCGGCTGGAAACCAATTTTTGTGTATCTGTATTAATAAAATGGAGTATTTGTGTGCACGCGTGTCTGTCTGTCTGTGGACGATGGGCAGGAAAACTATCTTATGTAGGAGTCTACAAAGTTGGTTCCGGATAGACGAAGACAGGTCCCAAACCAGTGAGGGTGAGGCCGTATAGAGCATCTCTGTCAGTTTCTGATAGCAATATGTCATCAAGAGGTTGTATAAATCCAGGATAAAAAAAATGTGAGTCGGCAGAACTTAGTTTATTCAAAAGAAGTCCTCTTTCTTCCCCTGCACATTAAATTAGGTTTAATGGAACAATTCGTAAAAGCCTTAGATAAAACAGGGGATAGTTTTCGATAATTAAATGAAGTTTTTCCACATTTATCGGAAGATAAAATCAAAGAAGATGTGTTCGTTGGCCCAGATATAAGATGGTTAATGAAGGACGAAAAATTTGAGGAAAAAATTAAATCAGTCGAGAAAGATGCATGGGTTAGTTTCAAAGACGTTACTCAGAAATTTTTAGGAAATTACAAAGATCCTAACTACGCAACGATTGTTGAAAAAATGCTTCAAAACTTTCAAAAACTAGGTTGTAAAATGAGTTTAAAAATGCATTTTCTGCACCCCCACCTTGAATATTTTCCTGAAAATCTTGGTGAAATGAGTGAAGAACAAGGTGAGAGATTTCACCAGGATATAAAATGGATGGAAAAACGTTATCAAAGACACTGGAATGTAAATATGTTGGCAGATTACTGCTGGAGGCTAAAGAGAGACACTAAACCAGCTTCAAAATCTAAAGGACAGAAGTGTTCTTTTGATGATAAAGAAAAGTAATTTTACTGTATATACTAGAATATAATTTCTTATAAAACATGCACACACCTTTATATATGTATATATGATTTTATTTATTTATCTGATTTTTTTTGTACATTTTTAAATGAATTTTGTGTAAATTGTATATTCTCAAATTCCAAATTTTTAGTTTCTTAATTGTAAAAAATCCTGACGTGATACATAAAAATGGATATTATTTTTGAAATAAGCATAGCAAATTTCTTACAATTTACATAAATTCATGAAAACCCCAGACAAAAAGTTAAATTTTGTAGGCCTGTGTTATTACAGTTTGTAACAAGTTGGAAATTGTACGTCAAACGTGACAAGTGAGGTGCGTTCGTACTATAACTAGTTTTTGTAAGTATTCAGATCTTGCAATGGCTGTTGCATTCTTTTGCAAAAAGGCATTAATACAAAATTTACTTTAGGTACAGATTTTCATATTATAGATATTAGTTTTATTTTATGAAATAGACACTGTTACAAACAATTTCAATACACTGTTACAAACAATTTCAATACACTGTTACAAACAATTAATGACAATTCTGTTACATTAAAGTTATACTATGCGCAAATATCCAGTACAAGAAAATGTTAAAAAAAATAATAATAATAATAAAAAATTTCATCGTTATTATTTCACTGAAAAAAAAAAAATGAATTATATCGTCTGTTGTTATGATATGATTAATTTCCGTAATAAAATAAGTATATTTTAAGTTGGCAACATTTTATCCTTTGTTGGCATTTACTGCAAATTCCAATTAGAAACTTAAGCCTAGCTTTGAAAATTTCAGAACTTGAAATCTATATTTAGACTTTTTTTTTTCATTTAATGTCTATTTCTCTGGAAACTTCTATCCAACAAAAACTGTCCGTAGATTATAGGATTGCTATAATTAAACAATTTTATTATACAAATTCGGTTTTTCAATTCAGTACTACGGAAATAATATGACTCCATCTTAAATATGACGTAATCACCATGGTAACCTAGAATCGCTATCATGGAATATAATTGAATTAATTACGTGAGATATTATTTAATAGAATGAAGAAATATCTTTTTAAGTTTGATTCAATTTTCATAAAATTTTAAATCGCTCGACAAAATTCTGCAGCGATTATATATGTTAAATTGCAAACTATTTGGTTAGGTAGTTTTTGCTCTGTTGTACGCGGACAGACGGGCGGACCAGAGGACAACTATAGGTGCTACGTATTTATATAATTACGAACGCACATAAAAATGATAGCAAACGAGCGATTCAACTTTTAATTAAATCTTAATTAAAACATTTGCTTTAAAAAACGAGTTTTTTTAATTGTTAAACTACTTTGTTTACTTGGAAGTTTATTGTTGTGTTATGCAAGTTAGTAGAAAATTGGTCAAGTTGCGAAAATTAGAATAATTCTTACAGAAAATAACAAAGTATGAAAAACTTAGTCTTCAGCAAACGAATTGATAATAATTAAAAAATTATGTTAAAAAGATAAAAAGAAAGTATTTTCTAAAATATATATGTATTTTTTTAATTTTAATTTTTAACATGCATTAATAATAATAATATAAAAAATTGCACATAAATTTTAAATAACTGGAAGTTAAGGGATTTTACACAAATTGCCATTTTCATCATATAAATCACAGGATAATTACATTGAATTGCATAAAATTTATTAATGCTGTAATTGTAAATACATACTTATAAATAAAGAAAAATATGTCACATAAATTGCAATACTTTATATTGCGTAAATTGCAGCTTGTGAAGAATCCTCTCTCATCAAGTTTTAGTACTTTTAGAAAATGATTGAAAGGCAGCGCACTTCATCATCAGCATCTTTTTTAATTTTCTCGAAATTTTCAATTGGCCTGTAACACAAATACATTTTCTTTCTTTCTTTCCTTTTCTTTTCTTTTATTACTTACCCATCATACGTAGTGTAGGGTAAGTCTTGTAATCGTTTTGAAAATTGGAAAAAAAATTTTTTTTGACGGATTTACACGTTTTAGACACTGGAGATTCCGAAAAACATATTTTTAGAAAAATTTTTTGCCGTCCGTCTGTCTATGTGTCTCTGTCTGTATGTGTCTGTCCCGAACAAATTGAGATAGAGTCTTGAAATTTGGTATGTACTTAGTATGTAATAATAGGAAGAAGCTTATTGAATTTCAGTAACCTCGATTATCCGGAACTATTTTTTTCGGACTCTCGAAATATTCGTTCTGATAAAAGGTATATAAAAATTTTCGAAATTGTTTATTTTAAGGAGTGAATATAAAAGACAATAAAAAAACATAAATTTTGCATAAAGAATGAAGTCGATCGGAGTTGCCGAGATATTTGTAATCAGATTTTCAACTTTATTCGATTTTTCATGATCCTGTGTTTCATCCAAATTTAAATTCAAAGTTATATTTTAATTGGAAATGAGACGCTTAATCCGACGCAATAAACCGTTAGTTAATAGGATTAACATTTTTGGAGTTATAAGGATGTTTCTTTTACGCAATTCAGAAATGGAACATTTAAAGTTTATGACGTCATCAAGCCACGATTTTATTCGAATTGCAATGCAATTTATAAGTAGTTTACACATGTTTTATTTTCATATTTTATATTATCCCTGATGTCCCTGATGAGTAAATATTACGGTGGCCCCCCAACGAGTAGTTTTTTAGCGGAATTAATGCATCAGAAAATTTTCTTTTCCTTTAATGCTATGCAGCGTTTTCGACAAGTAGCTATTTTGCCTTTCTGTATGAATTTAAAAATCCTTATTACTTCAAATGGATTTTTAAATACAAGTAAACTTCAATAAAACTTTAATAAAATGAGAAGTGAACCTAATATTGCTACAGCTTAACTGTTCAACACTGCTGTATATTACTAAAATAACAACATATGAATCAGGTAAAAGAATTTTCTATCAAAAGTACAACTAGAAAAATCTCATAAATAAATCTATACTAATATTATAAGGAAGAAAAGTTTGTTTGCTTGTAGGGAATATTCTCTGGAACTACCAAACTTATTTCAAAAGTAATGGTGGCAAAATGATGGTAACAGTCTTTTTTCCAACATATTCTATATTTTATGACGGTACCATTATCCCCAAGGGGCGTAGGAGCAAAAAACATTCTAAAATTGTGATTTTTGTGATACTGAATGGGACAGAAACTTGAAATTTGGCATGGTAGTTACTTATAACATGTAAATTCTTTCAAAAAAATTCGAAATTTAAAAGGGTGAAATGAGCAAACAACATTCTAAACTAGTAAATCTGCAGATCAAGAGCCTCAACGTCATCTCTAAAAGTCATTGTTTTTTAATCTCACTTTTCATATTATTTAGCACCTTACAATCCGCAATTATTATTATTTTTTTTATATTACATACATATTTATAGGCATATAAAATACTTCGGAGGTTTCAAAAATTAGAAGCGTTAAATTAAACACGGTTTATGCAATGATATTCTAAAATTCTTATGAACTTCTTATTCATGTAACTTCTAGAGAAAAAAAATAAACTTATATTAAAATAAATTCTTCATTTAAGGTAAAGCTAGGATAGTCTGTGCACAATTCAAAAGAATAGCAATAAAAAATCTAAATATTATTTTTTTGCTAAACTATCCTTGAATAATTTTTACTTCATTTGTTTTTTATGCATTTCCATTGCTATTTTGTTGTTATGTTGCAATTTAATAGAACAGTTGTAATAAAACTAAGAAAGTTATTTTGCGCAATCTCTCCTTACAGGGTTGGTGTGAATGCGCACATGGGTAGGAGAGATTGTTACTAATAATAACTACAATTAAACTGTTAACAATAATAATTACACTTAAATGACATTGCTGTAAGGTTTTTGTGAACAAATTTTATTGTATTGGGAGTGAATATTTCAACCTAATGCTTAAAGAATCAGAAAAAGGAAATAATTTTAAAAACGATTAAAAAATTTTAATTAAAGGGAAAAAAATTTAAAGAATCAGATAAAGCAAGTCCAGATAAGATTGCAAAATACAATTATGTAACTTAATATCACGTTTAACTTAAAATTAGTCCATTTTAATTTTTCATTTTTTTATGCAAATTTACCAATAAGCTGCGTAATCTCTCCTAGCATAGAAACTAATGAAAACAATGCGCCATCTCTTCTAAGTAGCAGATGCGCAAACTCTCCAATATCGGTAGGAGAGATTGCGTGGCCTTTTATTTAAACATGGCCGCTACTAAAACGAACCGTTGATGTTCACATTGTTAGTCTAGATTAGTAGCTTATGAGAAATCGTTTAAGTTTAAAATATTTTGTACTATTGACATAGTATAGAAATTCTGATGATTAGCTATGAAAATTCAAGCACTTACTTTGGGAAAACAAAACAAAATAGCAATATTTTATCTTAGACGATCAAAGCAATCAACGTGCACTTTCAAGTAGACACTCCACTAGTGTTGTTGTACAACTACCTGGAGTCGCTGCGCTCTCACTCTACTCCTTCCCCCCGAACCTCTATGTTCGCAATCTCTCCGACTGCGTCATCTCTCCTGGCTTTACCTTATGTCAATAGTACAAAAATAATTTATTTTGATAATAAAATATTGCAGCGAAATAGTGCGAGTTACTTGAATTTTATTATTTCGATATTCTTTGAAATAGGGTTGCTAAGCAACTAAAAAATGAAAGAGCAAAGTAAAAAGAAATGCATTTTAAAATTTATAAAAAATATGAAAATAAAATGTTTTATATTTACCGAACAGATGCAAAAATTTTTCCAATAATTTAAACAATTAATTTCTAAATTCTAATGAATGTATCAGCAAATTTTCAAAGCTATTGGATGCATTTAAAACCTCCATATCGAAAATTTAGCATTAGTTGCCGAAACGTCAGTTGAGGCTTACTGTGGAGACGCAAAAAGTTTTTGGTTTCCGTCTGTCTGTCTGTCTGTTTGTTTGCCTGTTTGTCTGTTCCGCGATAACTGCCGTAAAAATCGCCCTATTAGGTTTATTTTTGGTGGGTATGTTGGTAAAGTACCCGGAATTAGCTGTATAGTTTTTAGTTACGTTTGGTTCATTCGTTCAAAAATATAGAACATTTCTTTTTAGGTCATAATGCTTTCCTATGGGAATGCATTTGACCCATGGAATATGGGAATGGAAGACGATTTTCAAATTTCATTTTTAACTGAAATGAAAATCGCATATTTGAATAATGGATTTAAACGTAAAATTATTAATACTAATCTTTCGATATGGAGATTTTAAATATATCCAATAAGCTTTGAAAATTTACTTATACATTCATTAGAATTTAGAAATTAATTGTTTAAATTATTGGAAAATTTGTTGCATTTGTTCGGGAAATATAGAATTTTTTTTTTTTTCGTATCTTTTACAAATTTTAAAATGCATTTCTTTTTACTTTGCTCTTTAATTTATTAGTTGCTTAGCAACCCTATTTCAAAGAATATTAAAATAATAAAATTCAACTAACTCACACTTGGAACCCCACTATCATTTTTAATGTATAGGTTGCATTTTATCATTCAAGAAGTACAGGTTTTTTAGTCCATTGTGTGCAAAAAATGACCACAGTACTCAAAAACAACCGACCAATTTACAGGGTCACAAAAGTATCTTAGTCAAGTCTTGTATTCTGAATTTTCATAGGTTGAACACAGGTTCCGTTTATGAAAATTATGTTTCACTAGTTAAACAGCGCTGTCTGTCGGCAACTTTTTGCACTTTTTATTAAATTAAATCTTCAATACTTGATCTGAAGTGACTTTTACAAAAGTTTAATTTCGGCAAGCCTGTATATTAGTAAAATAATAAGAATACGTTACCACAATTAGAAAAAATACTATGCAGGTGCGCCAAAAATTTTTACTTTTTAAGTCAGTTGCTAAGTCACATGTAAAATAAGTTAAACTATAAGTTGACCATTCAGCTAGAAATAAAAATTTAAAATACAATAGTTACACAATTTCCAAAAACAAAAGAAATCTAGGTTATATATATATATATATATATATATATATATATATATATATATATATATATATATATATATATATATATATATATATATATATATATATATATATATATATATAATAAAACTTTTGTAATAATAACCATCAAATCAAATAAATAATCGTCAATATAAGAAACGATAATTATAATAAATACAAAGAAATATATTCAAAAATATGAGACTCAAAATGAAATAAATTAGAAAATTAAAGTTATGCGAAATAAAACTCCGTATATTCTCGAACGACGAATTTATAGTCGAGCTACTGCTAAATATATTAAAAACAAGGAAGAAAAATCATGCATTAAGCATAGATTATGAAACATATGTCAAACATGCAGAATACTACAATCGAACTTTGTCGTTTAATAACGTGAAAGATGATCTAAGTAAACAAGGTCAAGATCAAACCGGGTGGGGAGGCCTACCTTTCGGCTTAAGCTCAACTAGCCCCGCCCAGATCTAAGTAAACAGTTCGGAAAACACATAACACATTTCAAAACCTAATTTCAGTAATTACCATCTATAAAAGGAAACCTATCCGAATTCTTCTGTGCAGCTTTGTATATGATCTGCAGATTTATATATATATACTACATAGCATGCAAAAAGTTAGCTCAGTTTGAAAATGCGCATCGCATTTGAAAATTCTCCTTCAGCAATTCCCGTCAATAAGCAGTAATGTACTCGAATTCTTATGTTAGCCCTGTATATGATCTATAGAATTTATACACACCAAGTAATATGCAAAAACTTAGTTAAATTTAAAAACGCGTAACATAATTGAAAACACACTTACAGCAATTATAGCTCATAGACAGTACTGTAAATGAATTATTTTGCGTATCCCTGTAAATGAACGATAAATGCTATGCAAACTCAATTTTATAGTAAGCATCTTGTAGTGCACCTCAGTAATATATATTAATTTTAATAAATTGGGTTCAATTATGTTTGAAATAGTGTAACATCATTAAAATACACTAGAAACGATTTTACCCCAATAGACCATAATGTAACGGAATTATTTTGAGTACCCCTGTAAACGAACTATAAATTCTACATATTTTACTTCCAATACCAAAGATGCCACGGTAAACATCAATTACATATATCAATTACATGGCAATCCGAGTATATTTACGCGAGTTTTTTTTTTTTTTTTTTTTTTTTTTTTTTTAAGACCTCTGACCAGGCCCCTACCTGCCAGGCTTTTGCCCAGCTTAACGGATTGATACCTGGCAACGGGGCGATGATTCGTCTGCTCTCCGCTTAGCGAAGATGTCTTTGATAAATCTATAGACTGACGTGGCTTCAGTGCGTTTTATTGCTTTAATTGCTTTTTCTTAGTTGGCCGGTTGTTAATTGATTTTGGATGAGACGATTCAGCACTGCGCAGTGTAGCGAAGTCATACCGGACGGATGTGAGATGTTGGGATATTAACTAATTCCTAGTTGCATCGCTCAAACATAAGTCATGTCATCGCTACTCGAGTTGGTCTCGTAATTTAGAACCTTTGTTTGGTGACGAGACCTTCACCAGACTAGGCAACCCCAGAGGAGTAATTCACAGAAAAGTTGGAGAACTTTACACCCACGACAGATTTTACATGCATATTTACGCGAGATAGAGCACGGACAGACAGACGAACGAATTTATAAACACTATTAATAATTTATAAACACCTTTAACATAGTTGAAAAGTGTTAAAAACAAGAACTGAAACTGAAATTACTTCAGTAGTTCCCAAGAAAAAGTATATATTAATGTCATCTGCTTTATGTGTGAGTTACAAAGAGTTATTGATCCCTGAAATTTGTTTTTTAAAATGTTAACTTATTCCTAATCTAATATATCTCTCTGAATCCGGTTTAGTCCGTTGAAATATCGGATGATTTGTAATACTAACTGAACTATTAATCTCTTCACCTTGAAAAAAATAAATGTTTACTCAGATGTAAGCCAGACACATGAATTTCAAAACAATTTTTTTCATTGACACATATGTTGGATTCTCACATAAAATGACAAACTTTTTCAAGATATCTTTTGTGCAATCATATAGTAAAAGGGTTTTCATTCAGAAATATAGATAAAAAATGCTGTAATACATTTCAAGGATAAGATAAGAAAGCGCAAAACATGAAAAAGGAGGTTGAGTATTTTCAATTGTTGATATGCAAGAAGCTATTTTAATATTCTCTATGGAAATTAATACTTGGTTATAGGCCAAAACATCAATTACGAAAATTTACGTGGAAATTTTCCGTTTTCTCTCAATTGAAAAGAAACGTTTCCGATTGTAACATTCAAGGAGTAGGTATATAAAAAAGGAAATTTTTCGTTTTTTACCGGAAATTTTACGACTTCCACTCAAAACAAAATGCTTCCGTTAAAAGACAGAGACTTCCCATAAAATAAAACGTATATATATGGAACTTATTTTACATTGTAAGAACGGGATTTTCAGTAATATAAGTAGTTTATTAAAAAAAAAATTATAATAAAAATGTTAAGTAAATAGTTATCTCTACTGTATTTTCAGGTATATTACGACATTTTATTTATTTTCTCTTTAACTAATTAACTTTTTTAACAACCTAGTCCTTACATTTATAAAGCACAATTGTATAAAAAATATGAAAAAATCTGCTGCAAAATGTTCGTAATTAACACAGATTTAAAAAAAAAAAATCCAATTTTATTAAAAGAAGGGAGTTTTTTTGCACACCATATATTAAGGTAAAATTAATTCAGGTACAAAATGCATAACACAATTGAAAACGCCCTTCCAGAAATTACCAACAATAAAAGGTAATGTATCCATTTCTTTGCGTAGCCTTGTATTTGAATTTATTTATATTCCACAAACTTCTTTTAGCATACTAAATATACGTCAGTAGGAAAATGCATAACACCGTTAAAACCCCCCTTGTACAATTCCCTCCCATAGGTAGTAATACTTACGAATTTTTTTGTGTAGCCCTGTATATGATCGATAGTATTTATATACACCACGAAATATGCATAATTTTTATTAAACTTTAAAACACATACTACAACTGAAAAATCCCTTCCAAAAATTATCGCTTATAGACAGTACTGTAACCGAATTATTTTGTGTGTATATACACACCATATTTTACAGTAAGCATCTTATGGTACACCTCAGTAATGTATGTCAATTACTTTAAATTTGAAGTAATGTAACATCATTAAAATAGACTGCAAACGAGTATCATAATGGAATTTTTGTGTGACCCTGTAAATAAATGACAAATACGTTGCACTCCATATTCTACAGAAAGCATGTTTTAGTGCACCTCAGAAATGCATAACAATTTCATTATGTTTGGAATAGTGTAACGTCATTAAAATGAATTTTAAATGATTTTCCCTTATTGACCGGGAAAATCGGAAATGCAAAGGAATATTTTTAAGTGTATCTGTGAACGAACTTTATCAACGAATAAATGCTACACATTTCATTTTCTATAGCGATCCTGCTGCAGTAAACTTTAATAATATATATCAATTGCATGGCAATCCGAGTATATTTACGGTAGTTAGAGCAAGGACAGACAGACAGGCAAACAAACCGAAGTCATAAACATTTTTAAACTACTTTGGAAAATGTTAAAAAGAGTTCAAAGGGCATCGAACCCTTTAAAACAAGACATAAAAATCATGTTTTAAGCATAGATTGTGGAAAACTTTCCAACACTTCTAGAATATTTTAAGAAAACTTCGCTGTTTAAAATGTAAATAAGATACCTAAGCAAACATTAAAAAAAAGTATAACACATTTGAAAACTATATTTCAGCCATTACCGCCCATAGCCGGAAAAGTACTCAAATTATTTTGTGCAGCCCTTTATATGATCTACAGATCTGTATATATTTTACATAATTTGCTAAAATTTAAAGTAAGAAATTTCTACCAACAGACGGAAACATACTTAAATTCTTTTGTGCAGCCCTGTACATTACCAACAGATTTTTATACACGCCACATATTAAGATAACATTTAATTCAGGTAATTTTACGCTTAAAAATTGAAATATCACTTCCAGAAATTACCATCAATAAACGACCATGTATCCAGTTCTTTGCGTGACCTTGTATATGATTTTATCCATATTCTACAAACATCTTTTAGTATGTTAAATACAGTTTAACTTAACATTAATCACGCTTATACTTAGCAATGCTTTCTAATTCTTTTGTGTAACCCAGTATATAATCTATAGCATTTATACACACTACGTAGTATGAAAAAATGTAGTTACATTTCACTACGCACACCATAACGGAAAACGAACATCCAGCAATTATTGTTAATAAACAGCAATTCAGATACAGCACTGCATCCGAATTCTTTTATATCCCTGTAAAGTAAATGAACGATAAATGCTATGCACATCATATTCTACAGCAAATATCTTCTGGTAAACTTCAGTAATGTATATCAATTTCATATTTAAAATAGTTTAACACTAGCATCCGTCAGGTCGAAATGTCGGAGCATTGAGTCGCATAAACTTGAAAGATAACATTTTACAATTAACTTTTTTTATTATTATTTTTATGTTTACTGTTTAACAATATAAAAGGAAATTTGCAATAACAACTGCTGAATCTTCATTTTCAAGATTTATTTTCACTCTACTAAAAGTGACATAAGGTGCTCCAAGTGACAATTCCTTTGATCCAATGTCAACAATAATTTTTGACAAAGTTAAAATCTTGGGATTTGTGTATGGTGACAGCGTATGCAACTGTTACAGACAACTGAGTTCATGAGCATGGGATTATTTTTTGTTTCTAAAATTTAGAAATAGATGGCACTGGGAAAAGTCTTTCAATTAAAAATGATCCGTGACCGTGATAATCATCAAAATCAACCATTACAGCCTGTGGTAAGCCTGGATGTCGAAGTCTTGAGTCGTACGCAACAATTTTTACTGTACAAAGTGCATCGTTTACCAATCCACCCTCTCTCCACAGATTGGTAGATAACATGACTCTGCATCCAATTGCTGAGAAAAGTTCAGCCTCAGCCTAATGTCCAAATGCGTGATAATCTTCACTCCACCTTACTATTTGATTATTGTGGCCTGCTAATTGTATTCTTGCCACTAGCCATTTTGATTTATGAAATATTTCTTGATTATGTTCTTCAGCATGCTTGGTTGTGGGAAAAATGCATATGGCATCTTGAAATCTTTCAAATTCAGCCGGAGGCAGAATAGATTTGCGCCGTTGCATTAAGGGATGAGTATTGGTCGCCTGTAACTTGGCCCACGCAAAGTGAATCAAAAGTCTTTTGATGCTGTCTTTGCTGATCGTCACTTTGTCTCATTGACTTTGTTAAGGTGAAACATTTTTCCAAAGTCCTAAGCACTGTTTGTCCGCGCAAAGCCAAAATGTCTTTTGTGGAATGTCTCTTATACAGAGAGGGGTGTCTTTTAGAGAATGTATCTGCCTAATATCTCCAATGAGGCCCCAAAGCAGAATATGCTTAAAATTGCGACGTACGTCGCAGAACAACAGGCTTCTCTGCAGAACATTTCAAATTTTCATTTTCAGCGAAATTTTTCGATCAATCGAGGAAAAATACGCCGAAATCTTTGTTAAACAGTCGCAAGAAAAAGCTGCAAAATTTGCCAATTGATAGAAGAGAAATACCTTGAAATTTGGTAATTGGTTGCGGGTAAACAAAAGGAAATTCGGTAGTGGATTGGCAGAAAAAATGACTATGAGTACCAATTGTTGAAAGCAGCTCCACTACACCAGACACAGGGGAGGAGGAGAATCGCAAAATTCGTCGATAAGTTGTTAGAAAAAATTCAAAATTCACCAGCCAGTTGAGGGAAAATATCAAAAATATTGTGAAAATCGTCAATAGGTCGTGGGAAAAATGGCAAAATGCGGCAGTCAATCGAGGAGTAAATCGTGAAATTCATCGATCGGTCGCGAGAAAAAAATCCGAAAAGTCGTCAGTCAATCGAAGCATGATAGCATTGACAGCAATTGATATAGATAGATTGCAATAGATTGATAGCATGAAAAAAATCTCAAAATTCGACTGTTGATCAGGGAAAATCACAAAATTCCTCAATCGTTCATTTAAGAAGATTTTGGGAAAAAATAGTGAACATTTTAAGCCAGTCACGAAAATGAATGCAAAATTCGTTGATCAATTGCAGAAAATACCACGAAATCTTCACCAATCGGTCGCACTGAACAGCTGTAAAAATTACTAATCGATAGAAGAGAAATATATCGAAATTTGCCAATCGGATACCGGTAATAAAATGAGAAATTCAACAGTGCATTGTTAGAAAAAAATCCTGAAATAATTCAATCACGAGAAAAAAGTCACGAAATTCGTGGACTGGTCGTGAGAATAAATCACAAAATTCATCAGTTGATCGAGAGAAAAATCTCAAAAGTATTGCGAAATTCGTCAATTGGTCGCTCAGAAAAATGCGAAATTCGACAGTCCGTTGCAAGAAAAAATTGCGCAGGTCGTTAGTCAATCGAGGGAAAAATCTAAAAATATTACGAAATTTGTCAATCAGTCATGCGAAAAGATCTTGAAATTCGTCAGTAGAGGAAAAATTTCCCAAAATTTGTTGATCCATGACTGATAAATATTCTGAAATTCTTCAATCGGTCACAGGAAAATATCGGATTTCTATTAATAAATGGGGGCTAAAAGAAACCAGTTCAAAATTTACCTTCTGAATAGGATGCAAGAGTCCCCTTTTTAAAAAACAGTGTTTTTTTTTTTTTTTTTTTTTTTTTTTTTTTTTTTTTTTAAATGCCCGCTCAGTGGTCCTTTTGTTCTAGAATCAACACCATATTCATTACTTTTTTGCAGATCATGTCGATCAAATCAAAAATTTGAAATTGTCTGGTGTAGTGGAGTTGCCTTCAACAATTGTTACTCATAGTCATAACCTTGAATAATATGCATTCAGCAGTGAAAGAAGAGCGCATGCACCAGGTCTCCACTTGGATATAAATCTGCTAGAAAACTTCTAAAAGCTGGATTTATTATTAACTATGCATGGACTAAATTCCCAAAGACATTTCTTTCATAAAAATGATATCTCAAAATATGTTACTTCTTAAGTCATTGACAAAACTGTAAATTCTTTGTTAATCCCATGCCTTTAAAAAATATTTTCCCAAAATAATGTTTCTTTTGTGTGGGCTTTACAAAACGTCTTTTGCATTTCTATAAAAGGTGAAATTGCACTCCTACATATACAAGAACATCTCCCTGTCTTTTTCCATTTTACTCCCGCAGAACATTTTTGATCAGCTGAAGGTTCGTTGCAGAACATCGCAAAATATTCTGCTTTGGGGCAATGAGGTAAAGAAATAAGCCTCGCAAATGCTGAATACTATCTGGTTTGGCATCTTTGATCAAGAGCAGCCATCAAACGACATTCGATCATTGAAAATTCGTCAATAATGAGAAATGACACTGGATCCAAGCTGAGCTGCATATTTCTTGCTGTTTCACTTCCTAAATCAGCGAAGGATTTAAAACACATTGGTACTTTTAGTGCAGAGTCAATCGTCTTGCCCTCGACATTAATTGCAGCAGTACCTGTTGGAGCCAAAATCCTGATAGCTTCCGGTCCGAACTGCTCAGAAATTCTTTTACGAATTTTTTCGATACGATACTTTTTTCAGACCCGGCTTTCCCAATAATAAAAGTACGCTTAGGACAATTTGTAACTCTTGTTTCTAAAGACGAAAGTTGTTCTGTGCATAAGTGAAATATCTTTTGCTGCTCATCTGTAAATCTGATGTTAGAATTATTGTAATTTTGATGCACTGTAAGTTGTTGTTCTTTAAAATAGTTTAGAAATGAAGTAAAAGTGCGATCGGGGTAATTGAAGCTCTGACTCATGATCAATCACGCGTTGTTCCAGAGCATCTTCGTTTGTCTGCACAGGGGCTATGGCAGCTGCGGCTATCAATCTCGCGGTATTCTTCTTGCAGCCGCTCTGGATCATGTATTATACTGTTAACACCAGGAAAATTCATTTCTTCGTATGTATCTATACTTAGGTTATTGAATGCTTCTTACCATGGCTGATACACAGACGGCAGGCCCTCTTACAATAAGGCGTCAGAATTTCCTCACTAAGGACAATTGAGTAACACCTTCTGCCTATTATAGTATTGTTCTGTCATAGTCGCGTCGTGATAAAGCTGTTCTGTGCATAACTGAAGCATTCACTTTTCCACTCACATGCATGATCAATCACGCGTTGCCCTAAAGCACCTTCGTTTCTCTGCACAGGGACTATGGCAGATGCGGCCATATAGGGATCAATCCTGCGGTATTCTTCTTGCAACCTCTCTGGATCATGTATATTGCTAACATCAGAAAAATTCATTTCTTCGTATGTATTAATACTAGGTCATTGAATGCTTCCTCCCCTGACTGACACACTGATGGCAGGCCCTCTTGCAATAAAGTCGGAATTCCCTCTCTAAGCACTATTGAGTACTTGTATTAATACTTGCTACCGGTAGTATTGTTCTGTCAGAGTTGGATCGTGGTCGAGGGATATAAAAGGAAAAACTCTGATAACTGCATCTTTCCTTCTTTGATGATATTCGACTCCTCTTACCGAGAAAGATTTGGCAAACTTAAAAGGCATGCAGGAAGCAAGTCTCTCCGGCCGCTCACAGTCTTTCTGAACATGTTTTTTGATGGTCTTTCGTCGCTTCCAAAGTTAAATCTCTCCCCAGATCTTATCATGAAGTCGTATTATAACTACCTCACGACTACTGTGGCACATTAACCCCCAATAAATACGTGAGCTACATTTTGGGCTGAGTAATCACTTTCAGAAACATAACACAAAATAAGTGTTTGAACTGCTTGAACGTATGGATTTGTTTCTTTCATCTTACTTAAAATGTCAGATAACATTTCCTTGCAAGGAACAGAAGCTAACTGTGATTTAGAAGCATATATGGGAATGTAATGCATAACAGCATACTTTGATGTAATAGGACAGAAATCAGTGCTAACTCTCCAAACTTGTGACACGAAGAAATTATACGTATTCATTTCAGGGTGGTTTCTTTTTTGGAAAAAGCTAATTATGCCATTTTCTTCCTGAAGCTTTAATGAGTCGCACTTTTGGAAAACCAAATCTGCAGCTATAACTGTTTCTACCTTTTTTTCCCTTAGGAAATAATCTCTATGTCTTGAATGTTGTTGGACTGAATTTAAAAGCTGGACGTGATCTTTTCACGTTCTTCACTAGAAATGCCTGAAAAGCGAATTCGACAGCGATTATATCATTTTCAAGAAGTTTGTCAAAATATGCTGTAACGGCTGCTTATTTTCGGCAATTGTCATGTCATTTTTCCGATTTCTTTGGTTATTATCCGTGGGCATGCGGCAAATACGGAAGTACCCAAATTGGTATTCTCTGTATTCATATTCGATTTCTTTTCTTTTTTTAAATATAAAATTTAAACCAAATTACACCAATTTGGTAGTTACAAAGAATGTAAGGTCTAATCTATCATTTCTCACTTTCAAAAACGTGATCGTTACGTACGTAAGAATAAAAACTTCTAAAAGTCAATCTGTCTATATCACAAATCACAAATGTGTGCATCAGTAACGTTGACGTCATAACGATGCGTACAACAATGAGATTAAAATATATAAGTTACAACAATAGAGCTAATGTTTTAATTAATAATTCGAACAATCGAATGTTATTTCTATGGGAAAATCAAAAATTTTGGGGGCGACGTTTTGTGTGGTTAGGATTGACGAATGTTTTTGATTTTCAGTCCCCGGCGAGATTTTGGCATTACTAACTAACCGACTTCCAGTCCAATTTTGATGTCAATACGACTAATATTTTGGGCGCTATCCTGTTAACAAAAGTGTAACTTTTAATGGGAAGCCGGAGCTATGCTCCGACAATAAATTAAAATACGTTAGTAACAGTTTTCCCCGTAGGTCATTATGTAACCGAATTCTTTTGTATGGTCCTGTAAAGGAATGGTAAATGCTTTGCACTTCATATTCTACAGAAAGCATGTTTTAGTGCACCTCAGAAATTCATATCAATTTCATTTATGTTCATAGTAGTGTAAGATGATATACACAGCAAACGATTTTTCCCCATAGACCATAATATAACGGAATTCTTTTGAGTGCCCCTGTAAAGGATACCCTGGAAAAACTATAAGTGCTACACTTACCACATTATCTTACAATATTCTATAGTAAGCATTGGTAAGCATCTTGCAGCACACTGCAGTGAGGTATATCAATTTCAGTATGGTTGAAATAGAGTAACAATCAGGCCCACACAGAGGGGGGGGGGGGGGGGGGGTAGAGCCGGTACAAATTACCGGGGCCCGCCTCTCCTAGGGGGTCCAGTTTTGGTCGTGGTTTTTAAATAAAATACCAGAAAAAGTAGACTCTTACTTTTTTTACGTAAAATTTTTAAATTAAAATAACTAACAAATAATAAAATTTAAAAGTCAGAATTTGCTAGAACATCTTTACAGTCAGGCTCATGGCCCGTACTCCTGTGCATGTATTAAATATTTGACAGGTTACGAAACGTTTACGGATCGTACGACCGTAATTTTAAGAATTTTCCTATATAGGCCCAATAAAAATAACAAATATTTTCGTACTTTCAAACCTTTTCTAGTCCCCTTAACCACTTGAGTTATTATTATTTTTTGATACTTAGAGAAATAGTGTTGTATTATTAAAATTACCTGTTATATATATATATATATATATATATATATATATATATATATATATATATATATATATATATATATATATATAAAAGTCTGGTATCTTTTCAGTATTAAAAAATAAATATTCTTAAAGGTCGGACATTTTAAAAACTTGAAACAAACATAATTTTATAAATATTAGCAGAAGGATGAAGATTTTATGTTATTTCATATACATATATTTACTATAAAGACGTTGAAATTTGACAAAAATTTGGGTTGCCATTTTCACGAAATCGTGTACGCAATCTGCAATCTGCAGAATAACTGATTTGAACAAAATGATTTTAAAAAGGCACTAGATGGAACCCGTCAAAATTTGACGGAAAAAAATACTATAATAATATCAGTAAAATAAGCTTCTTTATTATTTAAAAAAGGGTGCGTATGAAACAGTCTTTCAAATATTTTATTTAAAAGTTTTTTCGCCCCAGTGAAATACAGTACTATTTCCGATGCAAACCCCAAACAAACAATCTGTAAACAACTGTGTAATGCAAATCAGTTTGACATTACCGCCATTCTCCCCACGGCAAGAAAAAAAATTTCATGGACCTATGAAATATATACAAATAGTATATTCCTACGGTCATATCATATTCAGTAAATAAAAGAACATACTAAATAAAGCACACATCTTCCCCACCCCCTCACCTGTGATAATGCAACCGAAAGAACTCCTATGCGTATGTGCATTGCATCTGCCCAAAAGCACCGTCGAAATTCGCCTTAAAAAAAGTTTTAAAATGTTTAAATTAAAAGTTTTAAAATGTCCTCTTTAATCATTGTTCGTTTCAAATCCATATCTTCTAAAACGCATCCATTGTTTTAAGCTAATCAGTTTTTATGTAATTTTTTTACAGTAATAATAAATCAATCGGCCGATGAGGGAGATTTTAAATGTTTTCAAGTGTAATTTATTTGTATTTTTTCTTCGGTTCCTTTACATATTCCGGATTATTATCCCTTTTCCATCACAGTCGGGGATATTTTCCCTCTTATACAGTTGGCAAATGTAATAAAATATAAAAATACAATTCCTAGCATATTCTGATATCTGATTGAACATATACATCAACGAATTCAACGTATCAATTTTATGCTATTCATAAACTAAAAATAGTTTTTTTTTTTTTTACAGATTTTCGTTTAGCGCTAAAATGCTCTCTATCTTATGGATAATCTGATCTTATGATTTATCATTGTTATTATTATTATTATTATTATTATTATTATTCACTTTTTATGATGGTTTGGAAATTCTATTTTCAATTGTGGCAACTTTCCCAGGGGCTATTTTACATTACTGAAGCAAACTGGTGGTCATTGATAAGATAGAATTGAAAAACTCTTCATGCTTGAAAATTACTTAAAAAGTCGTTAAATTAAGCGGCAGTTTTCAAATAAATTTCAATCGAAAAAGCTAATTTTTTTTCTAATTGATAATGTAAGAATTGAAATTGTAAAATGTAGTAAAAAATAGAAATTTGTAGTATTTAGAAGTGATGTAACCGCGATGAAAGCTAAAGCGATAGCACCGTTTGTTGGGTTGTCACAACCGTTGTACATTTCTAAAAATTGCCACTCTATTTTGGCTGGTTTCCAAAAGTCGAAAACCATTTTTTGACATCGAAAGAGAAATTCACAGCGAAAGAAATAGGATTTTGCGCTATTAAGGAACTGTTAAATGAACTTATAATAAACCTACCAAAATAATTCTTATGAAACATTAGTCTTACATTGTTTATTCTAACTAAAAATACAAACATTATTTCAAGATTTTTTTTTCTACCCTAACTCTATTTTTAATAATTTTAAATTTCCTGAAATGCTTTACTTTTGTGATTTGTTTTATTAAAAAAGGAAATCTTCTAACCTATAATTAAAAAAAGTAATTGGTAACATGCAATCAAGGTATGCAAACAAAATGAAGAAATCAATGACGTCTCCAGTTCTAATCTTTATAATTATGAGTGGAAAAATCAGTTAAAATTACGTCATGTTGACACAATCATAATCATATACATTTTTCTCTTTAGTTTTATCAGTATTAAAATGCATTTCAAGGTAAGCATAACGTGATTTCCACTGGCGCAAACTTTTCACACGTACTTTATATCCGTTACTTTAATACTTAAACACCATGCATTCAAATAAAAATATATTTTACATTTAATTGGAATGAAAAAATGGCATCAACAAAGTTATAATGCACAATGATAAAATAAACCCAATGGACAATATTCCCGTGACGTCACAATAAATATAAATTTTTATTCGCTTTTAAAACACGCGGATAAATATTTTTACGGAAACTTAACTTGAAAATTAAAAAATTCGGCCTAAAAGCCGCGTGCTTTTAATATTCATTATTTCTCTTAATATCCTCGCAACCATAGAGTTCAGAGAATAAACTCTATGCCTTGCAACTGTGGTCGTTATCCGATTATGACATCATTAGCAGAAGTAAAAGTTTAATTGAAAATTACGGTTAATTAATTAAATTTTCGAACAAACGAATGCACGATAACAAATCTGTGTCCAAATATATTTCATTTAAAAAAAGAATGATGTACTTTGATGCAGTAGTTTGTTCTCACGGATTGTCGAAAGAAATCGCTTAGCGTTTTAAATAAATAGATATTCCTTATGTCGTATATAGTGACTGCTAAGTTAGTTTTACCAATTTTCATTCTTACACAAAGTTGTGAATATACATTTGATTAAAATATTTAAAATAAAATAAATTTTAATATGCGTGAATAAAACAGCTTTCTATTTTTGACCGTTAGGTACACGACTCCTTAAAATAGGCATTAAATATTACTATAACCTGACCATTTTTAAAAAGTCCTTCCGGCCTGTACCAAGAGGAAAAGGTAGCTTTCCTATATCTTCGTTTTAAAATTTTAGCTAATGTTACACGAAAACACCAAGTTAAAATGCAAAGAAAACGTTTACAAATGATTCGTTAATACTGAATTTGAATAAGAAATTCGTTAAATTATTGAGCAATAGCCAAATTGGCTTCATTTATGAAGACCTATTTTGGTCGCCAAATTTGGCGATATTTCGCCGAATGTCGCCAATTGTGCCAATTTTGTCGCCAATGTCGCCAATTTTGGCGCTAACGGATATGAATATATAGTTTTATGCGTATGATTGGGAAAATTATTACAACAATGAAAGAAATAATTAGCGAGTAATCGCGTTAGTGTGCTGTTTTGTTTCAAAATGTCAGCCACCCTAGAATTTCAAACTGCTCTATCTCAGCCATTTTTTAAGCCAGTTTTTGACATCATCGAGAGAATTAAACGGCTAAAATGGAAATGGGCTGGGCACATTGCAAGAAGACAAGACAATAGATGGAGCACAAACACCCTACAGTGGTATCCCAGAGATGTAAAACGACCAAGAAGACGACCTCAAGTAAGATGGAGTGACGAAATCAGAAAAGTGGCCGGTGTTAATTGGATGACTAAAGCACTAGACAGGCAACAATGGAAAAATCTGGGGTAGACCTACATCCAGCAGTGGATTGAAAACGGTTGATGATGATGATGATGATGATATATATATATAAATCAACATTTGAACGGAGGGTGGTTTTGGGGTCTGGGGGTCATGATCGGTGAAAATATATCGAAATTTTCCGGAACTGCTTTCCTCCGAACGGCTGCAATAGGTAGCTTTATACTTTTTTGTATTGAAAGCTACCTAAAAGTATTATTATTTAAAAAGTTTTTGAATCATTTTAGAAATCTGTTCACAACATTTAAATAATTCAATGAGTAACAGCACTTTGATGCGCTGAAATTTAAGACTATTCCGGGAAGTTTTTTTTAAGAAATGCGACGTATTTATAAAAATCTATTTACAGTAATTTATTATACTACATACATTAAAGTAGAAAATTGTATTTTTAATTTTATATATTAAAAAATAGCGGCTTGACTGATGATGGGTGGGAGCACTTTGAAAAAAGGTGGGTAAGTGGCGGGCTGGGCACGATAAATTATAGTAGACGTGACCTAGAGCAATGAAAAAGAAAGTTTTTTTTAGTCCAAAAGCAAGTGAAATACATTAGACCGGGAGCTGGCAGCACAGATAATCACTTCATCGAGTTCACGGATGAAATTCTAGGATAAGTTAAATCCTGATTCGCATATTAAAACGCAATCGGTCTGCCAAGTCATATCTTGGTGGAAAACACTTGAAAACCCGATTTTAGTGGCTGACTCGTAGGTTTACCATTGTGTTTTCCTGCTCCCAGTCCTCCATGTTTTCATACTTTTTGGTGCAGGAAAACACAATGGTAAACCTACGAGTCAGCCGCTAAAATCGGGTTTTCAGGTGTTTTCCACCAAGATATGACTTGGCAGACCGATTGCGTTTTAATATGCGAATCAAGATTTAACTAATTCTAGAATTTCATCCGTGAACTCGATGAGGTGATTGTCTATGCTGCCGGCTTCCGGTCTACATGGTTGTTTTAAAAATATGTTTATATATGCATTTTTAGCGAAATGGCATTAATTCGAAGTCAAATGTAAAATTTCAACCAAAACTTTCGTTAGATACAGTTACCTAGAAAGGCGAGTAATAGCTACTAAATATATCGAATAATACATAATATAATAGCTATAATATATACTATCTATAATATATAATTTATATGATGTATAATAATATCTATTAATATATCGAAACGTCCGACGTATTTCACTAGAAAAATATTTGACGATTAATTTTCAAAAATATAAAGTTTATTGATTGAAAATTGACAGAGCTAGAGTGTCCACTGATTTTGAAAATTGCTGTTCTGAGGAAAAAAAAGTAAAGTTTCTGTTACTGTTTACTTGCTGCGGCGCGCACTGCTTTTGTAACTCCATAATTACTCTTTCACTTAATATAGAGATTCTAACTAATAAAATAAAATGTTTTTTGAAATTCTGGACATGTCAACGTGGTGTTACTCCTTAATTTCTTTTATTACTTTATTATACACTGAATTTTAGTTGATTTCTCTGTCATGCACAAACCTAGATATATTTTATTAGTTTTGATCGAAATTATTTAGATGAAAGTTTACATGGTATACTCAACCACAATTTTCGTATCGATTTTTTCGCCTTATTTAATAGCAGAAAAATATTACGAATTATGCGATTAAATGCAGAAAGATTATTAGTCTAAATAAAGCAAAGGTTTCTTATTTAAATTAATGGTGCTATACTCCTTGGAAATTCTAATGAGTGGATCCACCTTGAGTTTTTCTCTTATTTATTAGTGATAATAATTTGTGCAGTTTTTATGGAAAACGTTCCTCTTGATTGTAATTTGCCTGTATGCCTCTTTTATTAAAATTTCCCTAACTTTTAGGAAAATGCTCAGATCGTTGCAAAATATTAGTGTATTTTGAATGATTTATATGCAAATTTTCTTTTCCAACGAAAATAGTTTCGGCGGTATTATTAAAAAAAAACATATATTATATGACGGTTTCTATTTTTTTTCTTCAAAACTATTCTAATTAAATTACATTTAATATGCAGTACAGGTTGATTTAAAAAAAGACTGAACAAGCTTTAAGAGGTGGTACAGCACACTACAACAAACAACTTTTTTGTAGGAAATTGGCGCTTTCTTTCCCTTTATTCAGTCAAATATACAGATGTCTCACTCAAATCGAATTTGGTTTTTTTGTTGTTCATAACTTTAAGGAAGATATTTTAACTCTATTAAAAACAGACTGACTTTTCTTTTGTGAAATTTAAGGATACAACGAGAGGTAGTAAAATTGGCTACCATCAATATCCAAACAGCTTTAAACTAGACACTCCATATTTTCGAATCTATCTGACAGTTCAGGCGGTTTCTCTCATCGAAGTTTTGTAAACTTCTATCACTTCTCGTGATATCATTGCATTTATTTCACACAAAGCACAGTAAATTTGTTGAATTTTTTTTTTCAAATATAGTTATTTTAGTTAAAGTTCTGGACTTAAAGTTCTTAACGTTAGGATTAGAGTAAGTGACAAAATTAATTACGACCTTGGTTTCCTAATATATATATGTAGCATTTCTAGATTTTGCTACAAAATCTTCTAGCTTTGATTAAAGACGAGGTGGTTGTAAAATTGTAATATAACTAACATAGGCGCAATATCAGCCAATTTGTTTTTATTCATAATGTGAACACATTTAGCGGTCATCGAGCATCGAGGCGAGTAAAAAAAGCAGAGAAGATCTTATAATCCATAGTGTTTCCCGCAAACACAATAAATCATCCATCATTTAGTGAAAATCGTTTTTATTCTTCCATTTCTTTCCATTACTACAAAGGACTCTCGTGCCCTTTAATAATTCACCAATCAGATCCAACTATGATATACGACATCACACTATAAAATTAATTAAGAACATTCAGAAAAAAAAATTAGCAGGTCATGCGTCTTCACTGTTGTCTACATATTCTATTACAAGTCTGGAACAAAACAGAAAAAGTTAAATTTTGAGATGGCATAGTCGTATTTAAAACCTCTAGTGTGTGAATACAAAAAAGCATCGGGGAAGCTCTAATGGTGTAAACCGGCAAAATTTTGGTGAGAAGTGAAAGTTCTAGAACCGTCTGGAAAAGAACATTTAATCCAAAGAGAGGATTTGATTCTTCTATAATTTTAATTTTAAAATTAGCCATTTGAATTCAAAGACATTGAAAAAATGGAAATATTACTGGCTCAATGCCAAAATGAAAAATAAAAGACTGACGCGTAGAAATCAATTAGATTTTTAAAATAAAAAATAAAGTATTTTAAGACAAAATATAGTAATTAATTGGGAAAAATTTAAATATATATATTTTTTTTAGTATGCTCTACCACCTCTTAAAGTTTGTCAAAAAAAATTTTAATCATCTTTTCTAAATGGTTGAAATTTGTTAAGTTATTTCTGATCCATGCAATTAAATTATTGTGATGCATTTTTCTAAACCTAAAGAAAACAAAAAAAAAAAAGCTCTAACATTTTTCTTTCTGGACAGATCGGTACGTGGAGGGATGCTGCGGCTTGGGGAGTTGACATTCACACTTACCACGTGGACCGTGGTTATACTGCTGACATTTACGAGAGCGAAATGTTGGGTCACTTCTCAAAGAATAGGTGAGTAATGTTTTGCATCATTATATAATTTCTTCTCCCTTTTTTAATCATTTTCTTTTCATAAAATTATTGGACCCTGGGAATAAAAATAATAAAAAAAAGACCTTGAGCCCTAATCGTAGATTATCACGCTTTGCGAAGAATGCATACAAGAACTGCACTGCACGAAAAAGTGGCATCACTGTGTACGCAAACTGCATTATTATTAAAATTCCTTTATAAAAAAATTAATTTGGTCAAATCAAATATGATTCAGATCACAATGGTTAAGTCTGAATTAATTCTATGCAGTCTTGAAAAACTTAAGTATGCCAAAGTAAATACGAATTCTACAGATAAAATAGCCGTAGATTTATTTGGACTCATTATGAAAGAGTGGAAAGTAACACTGAAATTTTTGAGACAAGGGCAGACGATATGCGCTAAATACAAGTATATATATATATTATGTATAATTTTTATAATATTAATTAATTTAATTATCTGACCATCTGACCAATATATATATATATATATATATATATATATATATATGATAGATATTTAAATTTGAGCTCTTTTATGTCCACAGATCTTAATTTGTGACAACAATTGCAATTTAGCTATCGTAGAATACATTTTGAACGAAGAGAAAATGGAGTTGGCGCGAGAGCATTATCGATCTATGATTTACTATAATTTTAAAGTGGGGATAAACCAAGAAGAATATCTATAGTTGTAGTTGTAACCTATTGTTTCTTCACTGAGCCCACACACCAAAAACGCATGTGACGAAACATCTACCGTATTTACTCGTGTATAACGCGCACTTTTTTTTCAAAAATTTAGGGCAAAAACCCTAGGTGCGCGTTATACACAGAATATTTTTTTACTGCTGGATGTAATCACACGATATACATATGAATCAAGAAATTAAAACTGGAAAAATCTTACTTAATAGAAGTATTGCTGCATCTTTATTTCACTCCTTGCAATTTTTAATACATCAGCGCTAATTAGCAATTCCCATTGCCGCTACTGTTGTTGTCCTCGTCATCACTGGCACAGTCAGTATCCTCATAAATCATATCGCCTTCAGTTCCATCCATTTGATTGAAAATTCCAGTCACTTTGAAACTCTTTATTATCATCTTGGCTGAGATGGAATTCCAAGCTTCACATATTCACTAACATACAGTTGGACGTAATGCACGTTTCATTCTCCCGCTTGGAGTGGAGCTTTGATCTGTTGTTGTCATCCACCGATTGTAAGCATGCCGAAATACAACCTTAAATGGTAGGTTGATGACAACATCTAAGGACTGCAGCACTTTCGTCATTCCACCTGGTATCGCAACCAAATCACTTGAGCAACGAATTTTCGCTTTTACTCCAGGCGTCGTGTGCCCACTGAAGCTGTCCAGGACCAGCATCGATGGCTGACGTAAAGCACCTAGCCGATGTTCCCACACAACGTTAATCCAATCTTTCATGGGCGTCATCTACCAATTTTCCTGTGCTCTTACAACTATGCCTACTGGAAAAGATTATTTTGGGATAGTTTTACTTTAAAAATCACATATGGTGTAAACTTGCGGCAGTCAGCCGTAATGGCCAGCATAACGGTGTGTATCGTTGCTTGTCTACTCCTGTTGTGTGCACTTGAGCGCTTCTATCTCCAACGGGATGAACGGTTATGAGTTTCGGCATATCAATCCACAATGGAGTTTGATCTGCATTGCCGATTTGAGACATTTGATATCCCTTTTGTTTTCGTAGCCTTATAACTTACTGGAAGAGCTTGGTATGCTGTTCTTCGTATTCTTCCGGCAGCTTCTGCGATAGTGTTGTTCTTCTCCTGATAGAGAGACTGTTACGGATCATAAAGCGTCGCATCCAGCCATAACTCCCCTTGGAATCTTTTCTTGGAATATTCATTTTCCTAGCTATTTTACAGTCTTTGAACACCAATATTTCCGTCAAGACTGAGTACCCCGAACGTCGCAAATCCGTTACACGAGTTAAAAGCTGCTGCTCCATTTGCGGATATTTACACGATTTCCCCCCGAAAAGCACGCTTTTTGGATTGTGCTTTTTTCAGTTTTTCTTCCATATTCCGCCATTCTCGCACACTTGACTCACCGACGCCAAATAGATTTTCGCCTTTTTTCCTGGCCTGACGTAACATTTGTTTGGACTTTCTTTACTGAAATTAATTTGGTCATTCATTCACTTGCATGACGATCCAAACCTTCGAAGCGCTTTCATCCGCCGAACTCAACAGCGCCCTCTACTGCCTCAACGCTGCATTTCCATACCCACATTTCTATAGGAAATCTGCTTATTTAGGGCCCCTCTACCTGCTTTTACATTTCTGACATATAGTTTTGAAGCACTCTGTATACTTTTAGTAGCTGGTAAATAACTTAATACGCTTCCACATACTCCTCTAAAATTTGATGTATCTCTGAATAGTTTCACTTAAAATCTCAAGAAGTAATTCAACTTAAAATAATCTATACTAATATAAGAAAGAGAAGAACCCCTGACTGACTCATCAACGCAGAGCTGAAATGACTAGAGTCAGGATCACAAAATTTGAACAGTAGATTGCTGTTATAACCTAAGCAAGCGATAAGAAAAGATTTTTGAAAATCCACCCCCTAAGGGAGTTAAATGGGGGGGAGTCTGAAT
This sequence comes from Maratus michaelseni, assembly GCA_963931845.1. NCBI lineage: Eukaryota > Metazoa > Arthropoda > Arachnida > Araneae > Salticidae > Maratus > Maratus michaelseni. The sequence continues at coordinate 255,995,771 of OZ007594.1, forward strand.
GTTTTAGATCAATTCGCCATATCCAGTGCTGTAGTTGGAAAAAAATATGTGTGGGAACTCACCTTTTCATAGAGTAGATGTTGATGCTACCACCGGATTTTTGCTAAACCAAAAGCCAATGTAAAACATTTAGCCAAAACCCGACTTTTTTTAATTAGCAATTATAATTATTATATTCTAGTTTTTATAGTATTGTATTTGTATCGCATTCATATAAAAGCAATATTTAATCAATCTCATAGTAACATTTTCCATTATGAATCAAAATTTAATTGAAATAACAGAAGTAAATCCATATATAACTTATTGGCACATCTATCCTAGAAGTTTCCAAAAAGAACGATAATGAGAGGTGTTTTCTGTGCTCTCTGATTTACGATAAGCTGTCTTGTCTGCTAATCATCTTTCTGATCACAACAAAGATTTCACATATGGTTCAGGACCTAATTCTTTTAAGAGAGATCCGACGAGGCTTATGAATATAAGTAAACTGCCTCTTGCAATAAGGAGTGATTTTTTTGCATCGGTCATGATGTCATTCATACAGCTGAATGCTCTTTCGCATTCAGATATTGAAATGGGTATAGTTTTCACACTCTGAATGAAAAAAAAAAAAAAAAAAAAAAAAGCTTTTGCTAGTACGCGATATTTTTTTTTTTTTTACAGTAACAAATCAAATATTTCTAGGAACGACGTTCCCACGCAACTACAGTACTGGCCATATCTCAACAAAAGTTAGAAGCGTAAAATTCAGCATAATAAATCTACTAAAACAATAGTTAAAACACGTATTTTAGGGATTTTAGAAATTCAACCACTAAGGGGTTAAATGGGGAGGAGGGGGGCGCGGTCGAAAGTTTTAGAGCATTTCACCGTATCTCAGTAGCAATTTTAGGTAGGAGCGTGAAATTCAGCATAACAAATCTACTAAAATACTAGTTAAACGCGTGTTTCAGCTATTTTAAAGCTATTTTAGCGATTTCGTCGCCAACATCGGCTATGAATTCGATCATGGAAGATTAGACTAATAAGACAACTATTGCTGATTTTTTATTTGATATTTTGTGTAAAACATTTTTTCAAGGAAAAGATTTTTTTTTTTTTTTTTTTTTTTTTTCATATTTTATAAATTGTTTTTGCTCTTTTCGTCTGTTATCGATCGGATTTCAATCTTTATGCAAAATATAGTACTCCGTATGTATAGTATATCAAAATATAATATGAAAAATATAGTATAGTACAAAATATACCGCTCATCTTCTCAAAAAACATTTTTTAGAAGTAAAGATTTATTATTTAAATACTTATCGCCCAGGCGAAGTTCGGAATTTTAAGCTGCGTTTATTTTTGCAGTCTAATCAAGTTTGCCTGAAGACCCATAAATTTTACGACTTTCCATTCTTCTGCAAAGGGTCTGTGGTTATCAACAAAAGAAAGAGCGGTCTCAACAAAAGAAAAAGGTGGTGTCCGACCTGTCAATGGCGTCCGCTGGTGACCCCGGACCTTTAGACGTGCTAAGAAAGTCATAAACCATCAAAGAGACCGAAAAACCGCAAGAGACGGTCCGATCAGAAGAACGTTGCCTGTTCGAACCTGTACGCTTTAGAAGGCATCCCCATTCCCCCAGCTAGTGTTAGATAAATTCAAGGGAGAAATAGAGAAAAGAAAGAACGCAATCCAATCAAATACGAAACATTGTATCTTGCGTATATACTATTCCAAAACTGGAACGAAATTTTAGCATTAATGACAAGTTTCTTAGTATTGTCAATTATTATGTAGCCACCTTTAATTTCTAGATATAGAAGACAAAACCCCAGGTCCCAGAGTACTGTTGAGTGTTTCATCGCTGGCTTCCCACACACCCGATGGCATAATCACGGAACGATTTTTGGAGCTCAATTGGTTTGATGCCCCACCCGGAATGAACGAAGATCCAACTTCTTGGGTAGGACTCTTTAACCACGATCCTGCTAAAGGCTCAAATGATCCACTGGAAGTTGCTCCCACTAGGACCAATCCTGATGGTTATTACAGGACTAGAGTGCCATTTCCCCGTTTAGACTTTTATGACAATAACTTGACAGATGGATGTCTTGGTTATTGGATTGGCAAGTATTTTGTTGTTGTTTTTTATGTTGTTAGACATTTGTTAATAATAATTAAACACTATTGAATAGTACCTATTTATATAATATACAAGTGAGCTGACGATTCCGGTCAGGATCCACCCATCTTAGACAGTTGTCGATAAGATGGAGCTATGTTAGGCTTGATTTCGATTCGAGATGAGTATGGGAAAATTTATCTGCCTAAATTCAAATCTCTTCTGCATCAAATCACATCTATTCAGCATATTTTACTATGAAACATTCAAAAATGACAAACATCGCATAATTTGTGCGATCGATATACCATTTCAGAAATCGGCAAGTAGATCGGTACAGCAATTTTGCTTCTCGATTAAGCTTCGTTTCTAAATATTATTTTGGCGCCATCTATGGGCAGTCACGATAAACGGAGGAACCTTCTTCTGAAATTGTATTTTTCTAGGCAAATTTTTAAAATAAAGTTCAGGACGTGACGTATTGATTTAATCCGAGATCAACTTTTCAGAGTTTTAGCTATATAATTTTCATATTCAAAATTCCATTCAAAATAAATAAAATTAAAATTATTAATATTATTTCTTTCATAAAATTTTAATTTAGTTCTATCAATTTTGAGAGTTTAGCTCATATCTACTTAAATTTTGAACGTTTGATTGCATTGTAAATAAAATTAATATTTCTTATCAAATGTAAAAAAAAAAATATAAACGATTTATAGTGCCTTGCCCTACATATATTAATTAAATAAATAGAGATAAAATTTTGATTTTTAAAATAGTAACATTTGAACTTAACTTTGTAGTGTAAAAAGTTTGTGATTTAATAAGAAAATGTGAAAAAATAATTTTCATTCATTCTAATGTAATTAATGGTTGTAATTGACTTATGGAATAAAGAAGAAGATGATTTTTAATGTTCAATATTCTGAAAATTATTTTTATATAGTTTCTACAATTCATTCACCAAAGAATTAAGTTCATATATTATGTTAAAAATCAAAATTTATCTGAAATTATATATGAGCACATGGTATTATATATTCCTTATATTTTTATTACTTTTTAAAGAAATATTAATTTTATTTATAATACAAATAAAATTTATAATAAATCGATAAAAGCTAAGCTCTTAAAAATTGATAAAACTAAATTCGCACATTTTGAATGTTTCATAATTAATAAATATACTTACGAAAATAGTAATAATAATAATAATTCTTTTCTATTTAATTTTCTATAAATTCATATAAGTTAAACTTTAAAAGTTTATCTCGAATTAAATCTTGATTTTGTTTTTTTAATTTTAAAGATATGCCTAAATAAACTATAATGAATTTTGATAATTAAAGTCATCTTTTTGTTTAACACATAAGTAAATTGCAACTATTAAGGTGCATTAATATGACTATTTATTTATTATTATTTTTTTAAATTAAATTACAAATAATTTTCACTACAAAGTTAAGTTAAATGTTAAAATTAAAATGTTTAACTGTATTGATATGATAATTATACGTAGTACACGGACGGTATGATATAATCCTCATATTTTAATTACATATGACAAGAAATATTTTGTTTAGAATACAAACAAAGTTTTAAAAATTAAGTGGATATAAGGTAAGATCTTAAAAATTGATAAAACTAATTAAAAAATTTTCGAAAGAAATAATAATAATTTGCATTTTATTTATATTGAATGAAATTTTAAAGTTGTATAGATACAGCTTTTAAAAGTTAATATCGAATTAAATCAATTCGTCCTGAATTTTTCTTATTTTAAAAATATGCCTAAAAAACTACAATTTCAGCAGGTAGTTCCTTCGTTTATTTTGATTGCCAATAGATGGTGCCAAAACATTATTTTGAAACGAAGCTTAATCGAGTAGCAATAGTGCTGTCCCGATCTACTCCTCAGAAATCGTGTTCAATTTTGATAATGTATAAGCAATGCGATGTGGAGTGAGTCATACATTTTTGAGATTCATTGATAAAAAGAAAGGAAAAAAAACTTTCGCTCATTGAATATTTTGAATAGTATATGAATATTTTTATCAATTATTTCAAATTTTAAGTGAAAAACCACGATTGCTACCCACCGTTAGGCATTTACACTAGTTAATGATAGTCTATTTGAATATTTCTTGAAAACATTAATATTGGATTAAAACTTAGATTTTGGTCGCGTCGAAAACCGAATGACTAGTTTTTGGGTTATGATACAAAAGCTACCCACATTGCAATCTGCTTTGAAATTATTAAAAATAAATTTAATATTAGGAGCTCCAAACTTTACACAGAAAAAAATAAAACCCAATTTGGGTCGAAAGATTCTTAAGTATGTGCCCAAATTGCCCATTTTTTTGAAAATGGGTATTTAACAGTGCCTAAAATGGATACAAAGGTGGTAACCAAAACAGGCATGACCCAATTTGGGCACATACCGAAGAATCTTTCGACCCAAATTGGGTTTTATTTTTTTCTGGGTAAACCTGCGTAATTCCTAAGCTACTTGATTCAATGACTTTCAATTTGGTATTCGAAGGTAAAACTTACCGAAGAATCCAAATATGATGTCAAAATTAGCTGTTACTATTGAAAATGTTCAAGTTTGGTACAATTTCTTTATGTAGATGATTCCGCGAGCAAAAACTAAGTACATCATTTATTCATAGATGTTATTACTAATCGATTGGTACAAATCAAATTTTTATACGATGCTTTGCGGCAGAGTTAATAGGGAGTGGCGCGTGGCCCACATTTAGGTTTCGATAGATACACTGCAAAAAAAAAAAAAAAAAAAAGTGTTGATTTTACAGTATAATACTGGCATCCCAGCTGTCAGTATTATACCGTAAAATTAACAGTAAAATAAGTAGTAATACTGACAGCTGGGATGCCAGTTTTATACTGTAAAATCAACACTTTTTTTTCAGTGTAGGTATGCCCTTAGAAATAAAATTTCTAACGCGTTTTGGTCATGGTGGTGTAACATGGTGCAGCAGGCATTTCGGGACCACAAAATTTGTCCGCTATTCAGAGGTAAAAACATTCAAAAGGGTGTCGAGGATTGAAAAAGTGTTCGCTATTCGGAAGTACCCGTTACGGAGATTTTAGTATATTTTTTAAATATGATTCCTATGTCTGAAAATAGAGCATCGTAACTTCTAGTTACCATTGATTAACAACTAATAAGCAAATTTTATAATTGTCATTTCCTTTGTCAAAATTTTCAATCATAACTTAATAATTAAAATTATTTGAAAAACATAAAACATGGATTTTAGTGAGATAATTTCATAAAATCACAATAATTTTTTTTTATCGAAATATCTGTATTGGCATATTAAAATTATATCTGACACTTTTTCAAGTTTACATTGTTCCTAAAGATGTGTTCATTTGCTAATAGTTTTTCTAAGATTATCTTCCGAAACTGTTATCCGCCTGACATAGTATTCTTGGAAGAAATATTGACCTCTAATCACTTCTAAACTGGAATTACAAAAATGCTGTTCACTTTCTGACCCACTGAATCACGAGTTCTGGTCTTTTATCATGGTCGAATCATTTACAGAATAGGACATGCTGGAAATTTCTTTGATTTCTTATTTTTTTTTATAGGTAATGATCAGGGACAGAGAAGTGAGGGGGCACCAAGGGAAAAGCATTCATCGCCCCCAACATCAAGAAATATACAAATATAATCAATTATTATAAATACTTTAGTATTATAATTATTACAATTATTATAATTACTTAAATTAGATTGTTTATAGGGACACACAAAAGAAATCCGTTACATTACGGTCTATGGAGGAATATCGTTTCCGATGCATTTTAATGATGTTACAATACTTCAAACATAATATGAAATTGATATGCATCACTGAAGTGGACTAAAACATGCTTTCTCAAGAATATAGAATAAGTAGCATTTATAATTCCTTTACAGGGTTATACAAAAAAATTCCATTACATTATGATCTATGGGGAAAACTCGTTTGCGATGCATTTTAATGATGTTATGAAACTCCAAACATAATGAAATTAAAAAGGATCACTGAGTTGCACTACAGCATGTTTTCTGTAGATTTCTATAGATTTTCTATAGAATTTATCTTTGTTTACAGAGACGCACAAAAGAATTCGGTTACAAAATGGACTACGATCGATTTAATTATATGAAAAAAAGAAATTTCTTAATAATATTCTGTTAGTGATGGAAAGTGTTTTATAATTTATGCCGGTTGCATGATTTTTTTCGTTCTTATTAATATTTGTACCATTTCATGATCATTTCTAAAAATAACTTTGTTAAATAAAAAGGTGTTGTAAGAGGGGATATTAAAATATCTGCCTCGGTTGTCATTTGCATGTATTGTCACTGCTTCCACCCTTCACACATGAGAAAATGCTGAGTTTGTCTTCTCAGTTCATTTAAATACAATGAACTTCTTTAAAAAATTAATCCACCGAGTTTTAAAATGGAATTGGAGTTTTTGATGAGGACAAAGTTAAAGGTGAGAAAGATGTCAATGGTGGTGTACATTGGGTGAAAGTGGTCTAAATAAGATTCAACTTTTATTTATGTTTGTATACCACTAAAATACAGTCTCTAAATAACAAAATCCAATATTCCAGTAAAAAAAATCATTGCATAGAAAAATTTGTTATATAGAGAATAACGAAACATTTCCTATTTAATGTGTGAAATTTTATTTATTTTTGTATTTTATTTTATTAACCATCGGGAAAATGGTTGTTGTTTTCGGTCGAGAATGGACCTCTTGATGCTTGCAATTTATTATTTTAACCGTTTTTAACGAAATTCTGTAACTTTAGAAGAATTTTTCTTTGAATAGGCAATAGGAATGCATAAAATCGTCACAAAAATGTTAAACTTACAAAAAGGATAGATGCAAACTATCAGATATGAAAAAAAAAAAAAAAAGCCGAATTCAAAAATTGACGTCGGATGAGAAATCGTCTTATAAAGCAAAAAAATGTGGTCTTCAACTTTAATTTCCTCAAAATACCTTTAGCTCAGACATCAATCTAAACAAGAGTTAAAGTTATTGTAGGAAGGAACCGATAAAATATTTTTGTTTCTGTTTTCATTAATATATTGTAAATTTGGTACTTTCGTGTTATAGCGGCCCCCAAGAATGAATCGCCAAGCGACCAAGATTTATCGCCAAATTATAAAGAATGTATGACATTATAGTAATATATGATATACATATAACATTTCTTGACGTATGTGGCCAAGTTATAGTCATATATGATGTATATATATGGCATGTGTATATGATGTATATGCGACAGATAAGACGTAAATAATATGTGTATAATGACGTATATGGCACATATGTGAGTGTTACCCCATTTAAGGAGCTCTAGTGTTACTACATATTTAACCCTTAATCTTTTAGTATCATAATAAATATGCATTTGTCTATTGTTCTTAATACCAATAAAATAGAAAAAAAATTCTCTAAATTTATGTTTACGACAAATTATTTCTTATCCAATTTGAAATTTCCTACAATTTATACTTTTCTTTTATTTATGTTTTATTTTGCTGATCCCCAACAAAAAGTAAAAAAGTTTAAAAACTGTAAAAGGTTTTACAGTAATAAATTTGATGGAACATTAATCACTACAGATTATAAAACAAATCATTCTTCAAATGAGCTAATCATTAATTAATATATTCAATAAATTAGTAGACAAAAGGTTTTGTATATACTTATGCTATGAGTAATACTATAACTTATTTTATTGTAGATAATTTAATTGATGCCATTGTCGATCTATTCCAGGTTATATCAATTTAAATCGACTGGTTGCCAAATCTTGTATACGAGCCAGACCTCGCTGGATGCAGGAGATGCGTGACATCATTGGTAACCGCACTCTCAAAGACATCATGATACCTGGAACGCATAACGCTGGCAGCTACGAACCATACCGTCCAGAAAGAAACACTCCAAAAATCCGATATCAGATCTGCCAAGATGAGGACATATTCAACCAGCTTGTATATGGAAACAGATTCCTCGACTTGCGAGTTATTTTCCAACACGTTGCTGGCAGCAAGGAGAAATTTTGGATCAGCCACGGCATCTTAAGGACGAACAATTCCGTAAGAGACGTTTTAACGCAAGTGAAGCGTTTCCTTGACAACACAAATGAGATTGTTATAATGGATTTCCACTTATTTTACATGGGCTTGATAGACAGTTGGGTGGAAGATAGGCATAAAGAACTGATGAACCTTATAATTGGAATTGTCGGACATTACATGATGCCAACTTCTTTCGAATACACAGTCACGCTGAACAACGTATGGAATAGCAACAAGCGTCTGATGGTCGGCTATGCCTCAAAACACAACATGGAAAGTAATCTATTTTATCCTGGAGCATTTCACTTATGGGGTAACAAAGAGACTAGACCAGAACTGGAAGAATTCTTCGAAAGAAACATGTGCCATTTTAGACATAGAGGCATCTGGTCTGCAATGGCAGAGTTGACGCCAACCTCTTTGGGTGTTTTGAGGGACAAATATGGAGGACTTAGGAACTTGGCGCAGGACGTCAATGTTTACGTTACGAAGTGGTTCAGGGAACGATGGTGGCAGTGTACGAATGTCGTATCGACAGACTTTTTCTTAGGAAATAACATTATAGATGTATCTATAGAAGCCAATACAAGAAAATTTGGAATGAGTAATATTATTCGATAGAATAATAAATTATATAATATATATAAATTGAAAGTATTGTTTCTTATCAGTTTCTCTCACCATATATTTAATTTTCAATTTACAATCATAAAAATAAATAAATTTGGTTATATCTTTGTAATAACATCTAAGATAAATAGAATATAACCTTATTATGTAGTTTTTGCAGTTACTTGGATATAAATATCAAGAAATTTCACATACCATTATTTTCAGTTTTTATCATATTCAGAATATCATATGATCAAATTAATGACCACTTATTTTGGTACTAATGAATGGTCGTAGAAAATTTCTCACTTAAAATTTGTTTTACGGCAGGTAGATATTCAATAACATTTATATCAAACATGCAAAACATGTATACTAGAGATAAGTTCGGGCTCTTTTTCGGAGCTGGAGCCCGATACCGAAAGTACGCAATGGAGAATTTTTAATAACATTTAAACTTTTTTCACGATTAATTTTCTCTTTTAATAATCTCTTCTTGCATAGAAATTAGTATTAACCTTAAAGACTACCCCGTGACAACGTTTCGTAATTTTCATGTCCCTGAAAATCTGTTTAAAATAGCAAATTTTGTATTATGCTCAACCATTGGCAGAAATCTGCAAAAGTCAAATTTTGTTTTTCTTTTAAAATATCACTATACAACTATAATAGAAATACATTTATTTTCCAGTAATTCTAAGAAAGGTTTTCATACAGAAAGCGAGGATTGACAAGGGATATCCAACGGTTTCTTTATGTTACTAACACTAACCGTGCAAAAGTTTCAGAATCACATAGAATATTTAGTCTTATATCCCATCAATTCATTTCCTTTTCAAACTGATTTTTCAAGGATTGTAAAACACTTTAAGAAGCTTATAATACATTCTTGTTTCTCAAATACCAATTTTTTTTTTTTCCATTTTTCAATTTTTGAATAAATAAAATTTTCATTTTGATTCCGAGCCCGAAGACTAGTATAAAAACCGAACCTGAGCCCTTGTCGGACTCGGGTTGAGTCTGTTTCATCTTTAATGTATATCAATCATGCAATATCTTCTTTTCATGCCTTTTTAACTCATTGTAGAAGTTCTGTAGCACATAGGTAACCCCCCCCCCCCCCCCCGCATTAAAAAAAAAAAAAATCTGACAGATGAGCATACCAAAAAACAGATGCGACATTGAAAGAAGTTGCCATTTGTTTATTTTGATGGATATGATATTTACTCTAATTGGGTTTTGATTTCACTTTTGCCAGCATAATTTTCATTTGTGATAATAACATATACGAGTAAACAATTGATATAGGCTGTGTATACTCTAAATTGTTATTACAGAGATTATGTGCTAATCAAACTACAACCAGCACTACAGCTACGCGTCTACGGTAATCTAACTCATATGAACAGAATTGAACATTACCAGCACTACGGCATTCAGTCAAAGAACTAATTTATTTGCTACAGCTACGCGTCTACGGAAATCTAACTCATTTGTACAGAATCGAACCCGTGTAACTGTTTCTGTTTAACCCTTTATTTACTGAATTATGAATGAACAAATTGCTCCACCTCAATAATTATCTTCTTTGATGTCTGAAGATATATTAGAAAATTTATATTATAATAATATGAAATTTAGATAAAGTTTTTCATTAAAACTGATTTAATAATTCGGTAGTAATAGCTGTTTTTGTGAAATATTTACAAGAAAAATTTGATTAATTAACAGAAAATGCTGTTAAGGAAATATCACAATTCTTTATCGGAACAATACAAATAATTGTATTCTGATCCTATTAATGAATAGAAGGGTTTTTATAGCTGCAAAATTTTCATATAATATTTTTTTTTTTTTTTTTTTTTTAAAGAGAAGATATACACTTATGAAGGTTGAGAAAAATACCACTTCATAAAATATTTAGCTTTCACTGTTTCGCTGTGCTTTTTAAATGTGATCCAGCAAAGTATTTTGTATAAAAACAAAACCTATTTTTATTATTAGACAGATTAAAGAAATTTTATACAAAGTTTTCTTTGATGGTACTTAGCAGTACCGTCAGTAGATAAAAGGTTAAACGACATATTTGCATGGAACTCATTATAAATGCAAACATCTGGTTGCTGCTGAAGCTCAATAATTCTTTTTACAAATTTTATAAATATCCAGGATAATTTAACGGTCCACCATATAAAACATTTTACATGGTATATTTGTACTTCTAAGATTTTTTTTTTTTTTAAATTCAAGATGTTCTGTTGGAAGTTGAAACCTGAAGAACGTTATGAGCAGAATCTGTGGACATTAACATAGAAAAAAATATTTGAATGTTATCCCCCGTCTAGAGATCTGCACAGTCCCGGGCCGATAAAAAAACAAACGGTCGGATTGGGCCGATACAAAAATTAAACGGGCTAGCCGGTCGAATAAAAAAATTAAGCGGTCTGACCGGCCCGATATAACAAATTAAAAAAGTCGGCAAAATATGGAAACATTTGAATGCACCTGGCTGGGCCGAGAATAAATGAGCTTCTCGAGCCAATCCTAATTTGACAACATCAATACAGAAATTTAACATGTCCAGCGTTAAGGAGCGTTACATCGTGTCTGAGCCCGGGCTTATTTTTTTTCAGCAGACTCGGTCCGGGCCCAGGCTTATATTTTTTTCTACATACTCGGGCTATGCCAGACCTGGATTTAATTGTTCCCGGTGCCTGTCGGCAAACATTTTTTTCCCTTTTATTTTAAGTTATTTTATTTTTTGAGTAAAAATAATAGTGATAAGGAATGTGTTAACGGAATCTTTGGAAATAGGCTTACAGAAATATTTTCAAAAATCTACTTTTTTCATTATACACGAATAAAATATTTTTGATTGTTTGAACTTTTCAAATGTTGAATCAGCTTTTGAAGCTAGCTTGAAAAGTTATGATACTTTGAACCATCTTGCTTCTATTTTCTAAACGACACTAAATTTTTTAATGTGCCTTTATTTGAATGTAATAGTCTAAGAGTCTAAATGGTCATTATGTTGCGATATTTGTATTCTACAGCTTTCGGATTTATAGTCTAAAATGTACTGTAAAATTGTCGCAGAAATATGTATGCAATAGTCTTTAAAAGAATCTTAATTGTATGTTGTTAAAAAAAAAAAAAAAAAAAAAAAAAAAAAAAAAAAAATCGGAATTTTTTGCAGAAATTGAGTCGGCCCATAGTAAACTTCAAAACTATAAACAATTTTCAGTTTTTCAGTGGGACAAGATAGCTTTCATTGGGGGCCCGAGCCTGGAAATTTCGGTCCGTGCAGACCTCTACAACCCCGCCAACCCCCTCCCACAATAATAGGCAAAAAGAGAAAGTCCGTATTTAAAATAATTGTTTTTATGCCACCAATAAATATATATTTAAAGATACATTCGCTATTTTAATTTTTAAATAAAATTTGCAAAATCACAAGTCTTGATCTGAATGCATTCAAAATATTTCAGGCAACGAAGAAGTGGAATGATTTGCAATGAAAAATGTGAAATGTCATTCACGAAACGCAAAATTATTTTATGATTTCGTCAAAAGGGCATATTTTTCACTATTTTTGATATTGTATTTACTTATTTAGATTAGAACCTAATACTGGTTTAGTTGTATGTTATGTCAACTTGTTATTGATGTCATTTTTTAAAGTATCAATGATTTATGAACTTCTAAAAATTTTTTTATATTGAATACATCTTTATTTTCATTTTTTTTAAATTAACCGATTTTGATTTCTTGCTCAATCATTCGATAATAATAATAATAAGGATAAAATCATTTACATTTAACTGAAAAATAAAATGACATTTTGATAACAGATGGCAGCACTATCAAAAGGTCATATAACTTATGACCTTTTTAATTCACTGAAAAATTTGTTTCATATTACCCAAAATACATTATTAAAATAACATGCAAAATTTTGATAATTCACAATAATTGCGTCACAATTAAATAAATGAAGCATAAAATATGAAGGATTAAAGCTTAAAACAACAGTTTTGTTCTGGACAATTTTTACATTCATTCAAATTAATAGTTTTTTTTTCTAGTGCTGCTATCTAGTGACAATGTTGTTAAGTTTTATCTTTAAAAAAAGTTTATTTTATCATACTCCAAACATAAGAAAGTGTTTCGCTGGCCAAAAATAATCCCATATAAATGTAGATATTGCATTTACATGTTTTAGAATTATTTATTAGTGATGCATTCATGTACTTTAAGAAGCAAAAGGAATCGAAGAACAAATAATTTCGATATTTTGAAGCTTTTTTTTTTTTTTTAAATCTAAGTATGAAAACATTACCTATAAAATAAAATGAGATTGCTAATATAAAAATATGATAATAATTGAAGAGTACAATTTATTCATAGAAATTATATTTCTTGAATTCAAGGAAATTGTGATATAGTCTTATATTTGGGGAAAAAGAGGCATTACAAACATATGTTTTTTAGGGATTAAGAAAAAAGAACAGAATGATAAAGTGCAGTCTGATAACAAATAAATAAATATATATGTATGTTTTAACTTTTGAGATAAATTCTGGGATGGTAAAAATGAGCTGCTATAAAATATATATATATATATAAGAGAGAGAGAGAGAGAAGCTAATCAAAGTGATTTATCAGCCAAATAGGCTAAATTATGGTATCATATGAAATTCAAAGAAATTATATATATACACTGGTGTGCAAAAATTAAGGACGAGAATGTTTTTCGAATGTAACGTCGCGCAGAAGATTTCCACATCGACCAAAATCATACCATAAGATCTTCAAGATGTGAAAATATGGGACAAGTGATAAAAACCATCTAAACAAAGAATCAAAAGGATATGAAAGCATTTTATTCAAATGGTCACTTGGAGCACAAATGCAGAGAAGACAGAAACGTTCATCTTACAAGCACCTGGCAGGAAAAATTCAGTCTCTAATAAGGGATATGGTCACCCCTGACTGCGATGCGATGCAGGATTTGCAACGTCTGTCCATGCTGAGGACAAGGTTGTCAAGTAGCTCTTGAGGAATAGAGTCCCATTCCTCTTGTAACGCCAATTTCAGCTCCTGAATCGTTGCTGACGCCTGATCACGTGATGCCAAGCATATCCTGAGAAGGTTCCACACATGTTCTATGGGATTAAGGTCCGGGGACTTCGCAGGCCAATCCATGCGTTGAATATCTTCACTCTCCAGGAGCTCTTCGACAACCGCTGTACGATGAGGGGGAGCGTTGCCGTCTGTGAAGAGGAAGTCTGTACCCACAGTACCTCTAAAAATACGCACGTGAGGTAAGAGAATCTCGGCACAGTAGCGGGCACCAGAGATTGAACCTCCTTGGAAGACGTCGAGGTCCGTACGTCTACCAAGCATGATACCACTCCAAACAAGAACTCCAGCACCTCCAAAACGGTCCCTTTCGATGATGTTGGAGGGGTGATTACGTGCTCCCTGCTCTCTCAAGATGTGTATACGTCCAGAATCGCTCGTCATACTCATCCGTTAAGAGTACTCGACCCCACTCCTGTTGTGTCCAATTCTTATGTTCCTGACACCACAGAAACCTGCGTCTCCGATGAGCAGGCGTTAGTGGTACACACCGTACTGGTCGTCGTGCATACAGGCCACCTTTGTGCAGCCTCCTAGCCACGGTATAACGTGATATCTGACGGCCAGTAGTCTGCTCCATCTGCCTTGTGATTTCTCCAGTTGTCTAACGCCTGTTTCTTTTCGCCTGAGGACAATATAACGGTCCTCCGCTGTTGTTGTTGCGCATGGGCGACCACCGCTGAATGCTCGGGCAGCTGTTCGTATGAAATGCACTCCAGACTCGTGAAACGATGCTATAAGTGATACCGAACTCTTGTGCCACACTTGTCACACTTCGTCCTTCTTCCAACTTCCCAATGATTCGACCTCATGTAAGGTCATCCAGATGACATCTTCTGGATTGCCTCTTGGCCATATCACACAATAATAGAAAAAACCGTCGCTGATATCACTTTACACAGTGCAACAGATTTCACCAAATTTTTGAACGGTCACCGCCTCTGTGCTTTTATCCCCTTAGCACCTTCTCCTTTTACGCCATATGCTATATATGGGCATGTCCTGCTCCATTTGTTTCAGGTCTATCCCCTGATTGGTCTTTCATTTAGTTCTGTTGCCTTTTTTGGCTTTTATGTTAATTTATCAGCTTCGTCCCCTTAATTTTTGCACACCAGTGTATATATATATATATATATATATATATATGAGTGTATAACCATTAAATAATAACACAGAAACATCATACAGCAATTAGGGGGGAAATATTAAATATGAAAAATGAACAGGTACTTGTTTGAATAAAATCCATAAATATGTAGAGAAAAAAAATAAATGAATAAAATTTAATTTAAAACAAAGATAATATAATATAGATCGGAATGAAAAATGAAAAGAAAATTAAAAACCTGAAAAATGAAACTCAAATCTGTAATGAATTGTACACATAAATTAAACAAATAAAGAAAAAAGTGAAATTTTGAAATATATGAACAAATTTGAAATTATTGTGGAACCATGGCAGAATTATCAAGCCCAAATTACCATAAATTCCACAAAAAATGTATGATTTCATCTTTGTATGAACTATTAAGTTAACATTGTACAAAATTTGGGCAATCATACATTTAAAAAAACAAAAAAAAAAACAGAAATAAGATATTAGAAATGAAATATATATATATAGGTACTTCTCTATTATCCCGTCAACCACTTTTCATAACAAAAAACTATAGCCAAACTGTAAGATTAAACGCCAAAAATGCAGTCCCATTTACTTGATGTTGCATTATACGTGTTTGTTATGTCATCAAGTGGTTTTTAATTCGACATTTGCGTGTATTTTTCATGTTTTACTGATTTATTAGTTATTTCATCAATTAAAATAACAATTGTGTCCTTAAATTCTTATATTTTATTTATTTATTTATATTGATATTCCAATGGCAACGTTCTCCCGTTGATTTGGCGATAGTTTTTTGTTATGAAAAGTGGTCGACGGGATAATAGAGAAGTACCTATATATATAAATGCATGTGAATGCATCCATTAAAACTTTATTATATGAACAAATGAGTATATACAACTAAATTACCTTGAGAAGAGAAACTCGTGTGTGCATTCAAAAAACCAGTAAACCCCCAAAACATTTTAACCCCTCACGGGCTCTAGCCGAGCTGGAAGGCAAAATTACTAAAAGCAAAATCTCATTTGAAAAAAAAAGGTGAATTTCCTTTTATTTTTGAATGATTTTTTAGAACTTAAAAAAAAAAAATAGTATACCAGTGGTGCTACCATGTTTAAAAAATACTTAATTATAAACATTATTATTATTATTTTACTCTCAAAGGCGGGAAGGATTAATGCATATCTGTGTCTACTGATTATCTTCTCTATCTGTTGTATAAACCTCAGAAATGTTCAGTTCATTTAAAATTTGAGTTGTTTTTGTCACAGATATTATTTATTTATTTCAAGCTTTAACATAAGCTTTAAGACATATTACATTACACCATGAGTGTAAATATCCATACAAAACTGAATCCTTCATGTGGAACTTATTTATTTATTTCATGCTTTGAAATGAGCCCTTTGATTTAAGGCATGCTATAATTGAATCGGTGATTGTTGAAAGAAACTAATTCTATATTTTGACATTTCTTATTTAAAGATGGTTTCAATGTTTTTTTCATGTTATTGACCATTTTGTGAAGAAAGGGAGTACTAACTGTGACTGTTTGGGGGAAGGAATAAAAGTTGAGTGTTGAAAGACACTACATCCATAACTTGAGAAATTTCAAAGCTAGGACTCGGTTCTTTTCAACAATCACAGATTCTTTTACATTACATTATGGGTATAACTATCCACCCAAAGCCAAATCTTTTCTATAGATTGACAAAGAATTTGGTTTGTCTGTCTGTCCGAGTCCTAACTCCCATAAATGTAGTCAGATTGCCATGCAATTGATAAATGTTATTGAGATTTACTATGGCATGTTCGGTATTGAAAAGGAAATATGTAGCATTCATAGTTAATGTATAGGGACACTCAAAAGAAATCCGTTACATTAGGGTCTGTAGGAAAAAATTGTTTGTAACAATCTAACATCATTAAAATATCCTGCAAACATATTGAAATTGATCACTGAGGTGCAGAACAAGATGCTTACTGTTGAATATGGTGTGCATAACATTTATCATTCATATAACAGGGACACATAAAAGTATTTGGTTACAGTACTGTCTATGAGTGATAATTGCTAGAAGTGCGTTTTCAGTTATGGTACGTGTTTTTAAATTTAACTAATTTTTTGCATATTACTTGCTGTGTATAAATTATATAGATCATATACAGGGCTGTACAAAAGAATTCTCATATATTTCCGTTTACTGATGAAAATTAATAAAAAGGAATTTTCAACTGTGTCAGCGTTTCTTAACTCAGCTAAATTTTAGCATACTATGCAGTATACATACAAATCTATAGATCATATACAGGGATTCACAAAAGAATTTTAATTATTTTCTGATTATAGATGGTAATTTCCGAAAATGAGTTTTCAAATTTTTTATTCATTTTCCAAATTGTTGTTAACTTAGTTTTGTTACAGTATTCTGAATGTATTGGAAAGTGTTTCATATTCTATGCTTGGTGCATGATTTTTCTTTCTTCTTTACTGCTTTACTGTTTGATATGACTTATATTTTATTGTCTCAATAAATGCAAAATAAACCAAACTTTTAGAAATTATATTCAAGTACAATAAAAAGCATGATTTAAGATAAAATACAATGAAATATTTTATCTTATATATTAAATTCATATTTGTGTATACTTAATAAATTTTTACTCTTTTAAATTCTGTTTTAATGAGTAGTACAACAACAAATCTGTACGTCAGCACCTGTTACAAAGAGGAAAGAATTAATAACTATAGTTGAAATTGTACAACCAATAAAATCTTGATCCCTGGAACTACAAGTAAAAAAAAAAAAAAAAATTAGAAGGTTCAAAAACAGTTTTTGTCTGTTTTTTAATAATTTATTGGAGAAGAGCAAACGTGGCGTCTCTTATTGTTAAATAAATAAGTAAAGCCTAAATAAAGTAGTAAGTTTATCAAGTTAGCTTAAAGAGTGACGGACTCAGCCTTCCATTTAAAGGGGGGGGGGGGGGGAGACATCTCTCTCTCTCTCTCTTTTTTTTTCTTTTTGATGGGGGATAGATCACATCTCTTCATGTTTCAAATTTTCATTCTCACACTTCTCAAATTTTTTATATTTTAAATTGTCTACAACTTTAAATTGGTGTTTTAAGACACATTCACAAAGTCACTTTCATTTGTTAATGGATAAAATTTGCAGGTATATTCGCAAGAATAAAATTAGCAAGTTCTATTCTTCTATTCTGAGATACTAAGAAATCGGATAGCTTCCCATTTTCTCATAAAGGTAAAGACTCTTTCAGAAAACGTTGCTAAAGTTGGCATTTTAAGCTAATTTTTGGGACTCCACAGTCACAGAACCAGCCATTAGTTAATTGTTTAAAAACAACACAAAATGTCACAAAAACATATATGCATCATTTATTAAAAACTTTTACTTTAGGTGTTTTAAAAATATACAAAACTGCATTTCACATTAAAAACCTAGCGCTTTCGAGCCGTCCTGGCTCATCATCAGGGTTAAAACATCACCACGCAGATACACACACAAAAAAAAAAAAAACACAACTAGTCTAAAACACTGTAAAAACATCAATGTCTGCTGAAGACAAGGTCAAACCATTATAAACAGGGTGGGAAGCATATGGAGGGATGTGCCAATCTTATTCATTCTTGAACTATCTGTAAAAGCTTATACCATACTTTAGGGATATTGTACGAAACTGAATCATTGAATGTTTTATTTTTCCTGGTTAATCAATAGAAATTTTAACCAGGAAAAATAAAACATGCAATGATTCAGTTTCGTACAATATCCCTACAGTATGGTATAAGCTTTTACAGATAGTTCAAGAATGAATAAGATTGGCACATCCCTCCATATGCTTCCCACCCTGTTTATAATGGTTTGCCTTGTCTTCAGCAGACATTGATGTTTTTACAGTGTTTTAGACTAGTTGTGTTTTTTTTGTGTATCTGCGTGGTGATGTTTTAACCCTGATGATGAGCCAGGACGGCTTGAAAGCGCTAGATTTTTAATGCGAAATGCAGTTTTGTATATTTTTAAAACACCTAAAGTAAAAGTTTTTAATAAATGATGCATATATGTTTTTGTGACATTTTGTGTTGTTTTTAAACAATTATTATAGTACAGAGGTGAATTTGATTCAATTGAGTGTTGTGTTTTTTACTTACCCATCATACGTAGTATAGAGTAAGTCTTGTAATCGTTTTGAAAATCGAAAAAAAATTTTTGACGGATTTACACGTTTCAGACACTGGAGATTCCGAAAAACATATTTTTAGAAAAAAAAATTTGCCGTCCGTCTGTGTGTCTGTGTGTGTGTGTGTCTGTAAACGCTCTATCTCCCGAAAAAATTGAGATAGAGACTTGCAATTTGGTATGTACTTAGTATGTAATAATGGGAAGAAGCCTATTTCATTTCATTAACCTCGATTAACCGGAACTATTTTATTCGGACCCTCGAAATATTCGTTCTGATAAAAGGTATATAAAAATTTTCGAAATTGTTTATTTTAAGAAATGAATATAAAAGACAATAAAAAAACATAAATTTTACATAAAGCATCAAGTCGATTGGATAATTAGTTGCCGAGATATTTGGAATCCTATTTTCCACACTCTTCGATTTTTCATGACCCTGTATTTCATCCAAATTTCACTTCAAAGAGATATTTTAATTGGAAATTTGACGCTTAATCAGATGCAATAAACCGCTAGTTAATAGGATTATTATTTTTGGAGTTATAAGGAAAAACCTCTTTCAAGCAATTCAGTAATCAAGCCTTTAAAGTTTGTGACGTCATCCAGCCAAGATTCTATTTGAATTGCAATGCATTTTATAAGTAGTTTACACATTTTTATTTTAATATTTTACATTATGCATATCCATGATGGGTAAGTATTACGGTGGCCCCCAACGACTAGTCATGACTCAAGTTTATTTTGCAGCCATTAGTTATAATTTAAGAAGTATGTCAAATATAAAAAAAATAAAAACATTATTTGATTTTTTGGTGCTTAAAAAGTAACGTCTTTAAATTTCACAAGAATGCATTCCTGTTTTAAATGATTTCTTGAGTATAAAAAATATTTGTGTTGTTAGCGGGAAATTCTTTTTTAAAGACATCCTTAGTGTGCATTTAAATAAAAAAATATATTAATGTACAGAAATTTTCTTTATCTTAACCCCCCCCCCCCCCTCTCACCCTGTGACCCAGCTGGCAAAGTCAGAGAAGACTTTGACGTCAGATTTCTTTTCTTCCACTTTAATCGTAAATAAATAAGGCAGATTATGATGAATATATAGAGACAGAAATAGAGAGCAAATCCATCTCTATCATAAAATGTTTGGTTACAAAGTGTTAAAGTTTTCGGTAGATATCAATAGATGATCTTGATAATCTTTCTCTTTCAAATAAAATTAAATAAATGGCTTGATAAAATTAAATAATTTTTTAATTTTCTTAAGCCACACCATAAACTGAAATGTATGACTCCTGCTCAGAAGTAAAACAACATTAAAAAATATCATTTTTACTGTCTATAGTGAAGGCCCAAGTATGCGAAATTTCAATTTTGATGCAACAATTATTAATTGGTACAGCAAAGGTAACCAGTATTTACTGGAATTAAATGTAACTAAATAGTTTTCTCTTTCTGTTAATTAGGTGTTTTTTCATAAATAAATAAGTATTTGCTTAATTTATAGCGTAGGTTTGCTTTAAAATGTATCATGGTTAATTTTGATTATATTGTAATATTACTTACAAAAATTAGTTTAAAAGTTGAAGAATGGCATCTATAGAGTAATAGTAGTTTTGGCTTATAAAATTTGACTAATCGTTTTCCAATTTGGCTAATTTGTTGGCTAATAATGTAAAATTGTTAGTGTAGACCCTGTATATGGTATTCTATTATAATAAAAATCTTTTTTACCTTCACATATCTTAACTCATGAAACAATGAAGAGAAACAATTTTGGCAATTTAAAATATTTTATTGCTATCACTATTTTCTGTTTACTCACCCTTTTGCTTTCTTTGTTTTCAGGAATGGTTAAAACATGTATTTAAAATATATATATATATATTCTGTTAAAAAATGATATTTTTATGTGTACTATTTTAATTTAAAGGGTGTTTTTTGGAAATGAAAAAATAAAATATATCATTATCATTATTTTGTGTTAAATTAATAATTTATTATCTCAGTTTTTAGGAAAGGATAATAAAAATGTACTTAACATAAAATGATAATTATAATTATTCCATGAAAAAATTATATTTTATTATACTTATTTGGCAAGCTTAAATTTGACAAGAATTGAAAAACTTGTCATTAGTCAAATGAAATACTATTATCAAACTAGTTACCACAAAAAATGTACTAATCTTTAAAAGATGAAAGGGAGGAGTTTTCAAGAGGAAAGCATAATTAAGCATGAAATCAGTATTACATTAACACTGAACTCATTAAATAATTAAAAGTATGATACATGAAAAAATGTTTTTGTATGTCTTAATAATTAACATGAGGAATATAGAGTTCATTGATAAGTAAAATAAAGGTTTGATAGAACTGGCACTTAATCATCTATAATACTAGCAAAATAGGCTAATTCTAGAAAATAAAGAAATGCCAAATGATATTTAATGTATATACAATACACTTAATTAACTACATATATAAGAGTAACACCACTATATTGAACCCGGGATATAGTGAACACTCGGATATAGTGAACTTTTTTGCTGGTCCCGTCCGAACTCCCATTTAATTAATGTTATTTTATACACTTATAGTGGACAGCTGAGATTTTGGTAGTTCGTTTATAGTAGACTCAAATTTTATTTCCCCAGATTTCTTTTTTCAGTTCTCCAGCCTTAAACTTGCACTAGTTATGATTGCAAATGATGACATGGCTATATATTGTGTCAAATTTCACTGTTTCACGCTCATCGCCTAAACAGCACATGCTTCTTCTTCCTCTCCTCTCACTATCACAGGAACAAACCTCTCTTCTTTGTTTCTCCCTAATTCTAGGAATAAGCTCTGGTGTTCACTTGCTAATTTCGTCCCCCACCCCTCAGTATAATCGGAACAGTCCAAGAACGTCCCTCATTTTACAGTGTCTCTCTTCATTATTCTTTTAATTGATTTGAAATAAGAAGATGTTTTTTCAAGAGCAGCTAAAAATTTTGTAAAAATGGCGAATTCTTTGAAAAGAAAAGCATTTTCGATTGATGATAAGGTTAAAATAATTAAACGTATTGAAGATTGAACAAATCAATCGGCATTGTGCAAGGAATTTTCCTTGTCAAAATCTACAATTTCGAACATTTTGAAAAATTGCAGTGCGACACTTGCTGCACACAATAAAAATTTGGATTCTTCGAAGAAACTACGTCGGGCTGAAAGAGAAAATGTGGAAGAAGCTCTATTAAAATGGTTCACCATTCAGCGGGATAGAAATCTCCCTGTGATTGGACCCATGTTTCAAATTAAAGCGAATGAGTGTGCCAAAAAATTCTGAGAAAACAGTTTTGTGTGCTCTAATGGATGGCTGGATAGGTTCAAAAAACGGAACAATATTTCTTGTGGAAAGATTGTTGGTGAAGCAGCAAGTGCATCGGATGTGGAAAAGTGGAAAGCTCAAGTGTGGCCGGATGCAATCCAGGGTTATGAAGAAAAGAATATTTTTAATGTTGACGAAACTGGATTATTTTACAAAATTACTCCCGATCAGATGTTAAAATTTAAAGGAGAAAAGTGCACTAACAGGACGCTCTTGAAAGTGAGAATGACTGTTCTTGTATGTACAAATATGGATGGATCAGAAAAGCGAAAATTAACTGTCGTGGGTAAATCCCAAAAACCAAGGTGTTTTAAAAATGTTAAAAAACTGCCCGTCAATTACAAAGCTAATAAAAAATCCTGGATGACTTCCAGTTTTTTTTAAGAAGAACTTCGACAATGGGACAGTGATTTGTTGAAGCAAAAACATAAAATTGTTCTCCTTGTCGACAATTGCACAGCTCATCCCCACTTAGAAAATCTAAAATGCATTAAGCTCATTTTTTTGCCTCCAAATATGACTTCTGTGCTACAGCCCATGGACCAGGGTGTTATTCGCAGCCTGAAGTCCCACTATAGGAAACAGCTAGTGATGCGTATTTTGGAGAACTATGAAGAGAACAATACGGAATACAACATCTCATTTTTGGAAGTAGTCGTTTTGTTAGAAAAGTCATGGAGACAGGTGACATCAGCAACAATCCGCAACTGTTTCTGAAACGCAGGTCTTTCGAAAGATGTGTTGTGGGAAGGAAAATATGCCAACATGGAGGACAAAGATGATGAAGAAATCTTACCAATAGCTCGGTGGCTGGAAAAGCATAATGTGAACATTTTTCCAAGGGACGTTACTGAGCACTTCGAATCTTGCGATAATGAAGTGTATACTTCTGGTACCCTCACAGATGATGACATTGTATCTTAAGTTAAACAAAAGAACAATGTTGAAAAAGACTTAGAAGACGATATTGAAGAAGAATTTGAAATTTTGGCACCTTCTATCTCGGAAGTGAAATCGGTAGCGAATATCCTGAACATTTTTTTTTTTTTTTACAAAAAATGTGGACCAAAAAATATTAGGTTCTTTACTAATTGTTGATAAGAAAATTGATGAACTCTACTTAAAATCGAACTGCATTCAATCAAAAATCACAAATTTTTTCCATAGAATGTAAAAATAGAATCAAGCTTTAGTAAGTAACTTTTTTCATTTTATTATTTGATTTATTGTCAATTTAATTAGTTAATAATTTGTAAGTAAATAACGTATTATAACAATCATTATCTTTAACAATACATCATATACTAAAAATTCAATAATAACAATCATATGCAAAAAAAATACTTTCTTTTTAAAGAATTTGGATATAGTGAACCATCGGTTATAGTGGACATATTTCTGGGTCCATAGATGGTTCACTATAGCAGGGTTCGACTGTGTATATATATATATGAAACGAAGCGTGTTGCTCCGTCGGTGGGTCCTTGATCGCCGGGCCGGTGGCTGCGCGGACTGATGGCGGCTCCGTATTTACGTCAAAGCGCTCATTCTGATTCCCTTGCATGCTCTTGTAGTCCTGGGCCGTGAGCGGGATTCGGTTAAATTCCGAGTGAATGTATGTCTGTTTAAAGGAAGACACCGTCTATTACGGAACCTGGTTTATATCTTTTTCTTACATGCATCCTTTTAAACCAGGCCCATATTGGCGTGAGAGCTGCTTTTTAAGTCTGTCTGGACATCGAAGGTTCGTCCATCGCGAGGCAATTCCGAGAGAGCAGATTGGCGTGGATTTGTTTAGATGAGGGAAATCGTAAAAAGTTCGCTCCTGATAGCAGTGCAATGGTATAAATATGAGGTTTTTGCATTATTTCTGCTAGAGGTCGTCTAAGTCAAAAGAGGCGTATTTTTAATTTTAATTGGCCGCGAGCTGAGTGATTGATTGTGCGGAATAAAGGCGTTGGCTCCATCGGCCGATCGGATGCAGCAAGACTTTAAAATTGCGTTAGTGTCAGCACAAATATTCTTATGAAGAGTCAGAAAACGATCTTTGAAAGTTATAAGATGCGATGCAGGAAAACTAATTTAACAGGGGCGACGGCATTTTCAATCAATTGAAACACAATTATTAAAGCATTTAAAAGTTTTGATTTAAATTTCTATTTTTTAAAACGGTAATTTAAAATTTTAAAAGGGGCAAAAAGGGATTTTGCATTTTAAAAAGGGGTTTAGCTTTTATCCTTTCATATATATATATATATATATATATATATATATATATATATATATATATATATATATATATATATATGAAATAACATTTGATATCAAATATAAATGTTATGTCAATATTTAAATAGAAGTAAGAATTCCAAATAGTTAAAAAAAAAAAAAAATCTATCTTTGAAAAGAATTCCATCTGATTAAACCATGATTTAATTTTTTCAATATTTTTATTCACTATATGTATGATACTTATCATATATTTTTTAATAAATACAGTAGAAGATCTTTATAACGCAATTCTCCATATAACACACAACTTCTCAGATGTAAACAATGAATTTTGTGTTAAGAAACACCTGAATTCTTACATTATAAATAGTTGCTATTCTCTAGAGGACTAAATCTGATACATTAATTTAACTTTATCTTCTTAATTCAGAGCTAATTACCGAAAAAAATGCTATGATTTGATGCAGCTATGTTTGGACAATGTTTATAAAGTAAAAATAACAATGTGTGGAATGATCTATATTAAGCAAAAAATTATAATCTGCACAACTCCTGGTAATAAAGAATGCAATATAAAGATACTCTAATGTATTTTGGTATGTTTCACACATATTTGGCCATGTTTTACAAGCTAAATTTAATGATATGTGAAATGTGATCTATATAGCGCAAAATTCTACATAACGCACAATCTCATGTTTTTAGGTTTGTGTTAAAAAGATCTTCGACTGTATAACTTAAAAATTTCTTATTTGAATTAATTTCAAACACATTTTCACTCATAATGCTTAAAATTAATATTACAAAACATGGTTTTTGATACATTCTCAAAAAAGCATAAAAATATTTTAAGAAAATTTAATGCCAGAAGCAAAAACTAATTTCATGCCACAAATGAAAAAAAATATATATCATTTAACATTTACAAGAATGAAATAATTGTCCAAAAATTTCAACTAGCATTTTTATGTGTTTGTTGTTGGGAGAAAAAAAACACAATGTAATTAAAAACCTATTATGTTAGCAGAATACATATGTATCTGAGCATGGTTAAATTAGTAGGTTGGTCAATTTTCACTCAGCACTGTTTAATTGCGAGTATTTAGCAAGAAGCAAAGAAACAAAATATTAAGAAATTTTTTTATTTTTATTTAACACCAAAAATTCAATAGTGTAATAAATAACATTCTACAAAATTTAGCGTTTGGAATGGCATTTAACAGTTTAAAAACACATTATTTACAAGATATACACCACACTGGAGTTAACTTTAAAAAAATAGATTTCAATAAATATAAATAAAGTATATTTTATGTCAGTACAATACAACCTTCTTAGAAAACTAGTTCTGTGTCATGACATAGTACAGCCGCAGACAATAAAACACTTTTCCATACTGTTTCCCGGTACCTATTTGATGGTTGAAAATCGTAACTAATATTCTGTAAATGTATATGACTCATTTAAAAAAAAAATACATTCCAGTACTTGAGATACAAAATATGGTTATCTACCACAAATAGATATAATACATTTAATGTATATACTAATATGAAAATAAAATGTCAATAAATGGGCGTAAAATGAGAATAGAAAATGTTTTGAGAAAGAATAATAAAAAAAAAAAAAAAAAAAAAAAAAAATATAAATACCTTCAATAATTTCTTTTAGTTTTATGTTATTTAAAATAGCTTAAGTTTTAGTCTGAATCACATGATGGGAAAAAGAAAAATTCAGAAAAAGTATTTACTTATAAGAGATAAGCTGGAGAATTATATGTTTAATTGGTCCAAAACCAATAAAAAATTGTAAAAAATCACCTAAAAAACATAAGACCCAAAACTAATTATATATAAGGAAATATATATATATATATTTAAAAATGAATACCCATGTGAAGAACGAAGGATAAAACACCATAAAAAGCAATGGAATGGACACTGGAGGAATTATACTTAAAAGGATTATATAAAGTGTATGCATATGCGAGTAAAAAGTCTGATAAAATACAATTCATCCTCCTAAGCCAGTTATGATTTACACTGTAGTTAAGCATTGAATGTAGTAGCCATGTCAGAGGTTTTAGATGGGAACTCTAACTTGCTATCATTTCCATAAACAGCAGTAAACCTGCTAAAAAATTAACACATTTTCAAAATTCTTTATTTTCAAAATCAGAAAATTAAAAATCCTCACAGCTGATCTGACTTTTTAATGGTAATTCTCCAACATCAAGCAATTTTAATAGGTTTTAATCTTATCTGTGTTTTAATGCAACCTATTTTATGTTAATGCTTTATTTAGTTTTAACATGTCTCTATTATAATAAAGAAAGAATACAAACTAGGAAATATTAGTTCAAGATAACTTTCACTTTTCATTATTAGTAATATTAAATTTTATGAAAAAATGTTAAATATTACAAAAGAAAGAAAATTGTAAATTCTACAAAATTTTTTATAGCAACATAAAAAACAAAAATGAAAAATATAATTGAATCAGTCATTCTAGAAAGAGCACTTGTCCTATATTAAACAAATAGTACAAGTGCCCTTTCCAGGAGGACTGATTTAAATATACATTAGTTACTGAAATGCACTTTCAAATTTTACACAGATTAACAAGTAATATACGAATTATTCTGTAATTTTACAATCATGCTTGCTATATTACAGAAAATGTTTCATCCATATAATATTTCTGTAATTAAAATAAACAAACAATGGAATAAAAATATGGAAAAAATAAGGAAATATATTATTGAATGTATATTTCACCGAACTATTTTTATAAAAATATCAAAATTAATCCATAAAATACAAAACAGTATCATTATTAATACTATAGAACTTTTTTCAACGGCAGAATTTTTTTAGTGCTGAAAAAAGAATATAAAAAATATGGAAATTTGTATTTTTAATATTTAACATTGAATTATCTTATAAAAACAAACAAAACATACAAATAAAATCTAGGCAAAAATATAAACTTTTTCATAAATCAATATATGAATTAATATTTCCCTCTTCCACTTTTCTTTCCTCACCCTCCATGTAAATACATTTTTAGTCTATTACCGACTCACAAACAGGTAATTACTATGAGATTATACCAAAATCTAGTATCACAGAACTTTAAATATATAATAAAAATAACTCTGCAAAAATACGAAAGTTTGCTCAGAAAAAATGAGCAGATAACAAAAGTTTCAAACAAAAGGTAATTTAAAAACACAATATGCATTAAACTTTATGGCCTTTTTTATGGATAGTTAATAGGATTATACGTAATGCAGAATTAAAAAACTTTTCCCTAAACAATAATTCTAGCTATGTCTTTAAAATTGATAATTCATAATTTCTGTCTTGTGCTTCCATTCGAATTTGAAATATTTTCGCTCAATTTCTTTAACAGACAAACAAGACTGCATTTCATTAAAATTTTAACACTACAATCCACATTGATACACCACCAAGCATTATATATTTAAAAAATATATATACCATTACGACTGAGAAAGTACTCGGAATAAGTGGATATTTTATATATTTTGTATTTCGAATTGAGAAGCAGATGTGGGAGCTTAAAAATGCAAAAAGAAAAAGAAAAAAAAAACATGAAATCAGCATTAATATATATATGTATATATTGAAACAGTAAATATTAATATTATTTTAAACAAAATATGCCCTTACAACTGGGAAAGTACCCGAAAAAAAAATGGGTATTTTTTGTTTTAAAACTTCAATATGGAAAGAAGATGCAGCAGTTTCAAAATGCGAAAAAAGGGATATTTTTCCATGTTTCTGTTTTTTCGGCTTGAAGTCCCATGGAAAACCAGTTTTGGTGCAGACAGTAGTGACAGTACACCATTTTGCAATATTCATTAGGGATTTTAATTAATATCTCAGCAACTTATCAAAAAATGAAAAATCTGAGCCTTGGGTGCAATCGGATTTGCCTTTACCTATCTTTATCCAAATTTTCAGGCTCCTATGTGCAGTAGCTTTCTCTAACCATTGCCAACAGACACATACCAACAAACATTTAAAAAAAAAAATAATAATATAGATAACTAATTTATAAAACTCTAAATTACTTCTATATAACATGGATATACTTAGTCTGATAGCTAAGCTTTCAAGAACCAATAATAAATATTATTATATTATATAAAGACAAAGAATTTTTTATAATACACATAATATAATGCATATGATTTAAGTAAAATATTATAAACTTATATTACTAAGAAGTGTCATGGAAAATAATCTAATCTATTTTCTTAAAAAGAAATTTTAAGTCTACATTTAAATGTAACAAGACATTTAATTAGAGTAATGAAGTTTTGTAAGCAGGACATTTTGGTGAGCTTCTTATGAATAAAATTTATATTAGAATACAAAATTTAATAAAATATCAACTTTATTTATTTATTTATTTTTTAAAGTAGATATTTGATTGAAATTAAGGAAACAAATTGATCCCCAATTTTTTTAATCTTAAAATTTAATTAATTTATTTAAAAAAAAAGTGACTGTCTACTTTTGTAAGAGGCAGACTTCACAACACAATACAATGATGCTGAGAAACAGAGAAAACATATGCACACATTGAAACAGTTTTTAAAACAAAAGAAATATTTTTAAAAAGAACTGCTCATTCTCCCAATGAATTTTTTTAAGTTTTAAGAAGTTGTTAGTCTATTTTAAGCCACTTCATTTTCAGATTATATGGACACCGTTTAAAATTTTATGTACAACTTACAATGAAATTTAAAAAAATTAATGTTACATAGTTTTAAAAATGTAGTTTGTAATTCTTTTTGTAGTTTAGTTACATTAAGCACATGGGAAAAAATAATAAGAAGAAAAGGGAATAATCATCTTTAGTATGGAAAATTCAAAAGAAAATGATCTTTAAAAGTATATAAACTATCAAAGCAAAAAGAAAAAAAAAAGGAGCAAAAACAGTGGAAGCTCAAAGGGAAAAAAAATAAGTAATAGAATTTTACATATTATATTTCAACCTATTTCGTTATTTACATTGATCCCAAAATAAATTCTATCAAAAGTACTTTTAATGTCTTTCAAAGAGTTCAAAAATTCATCTTGCCAAAATTACATTTTAGATATCTTTGTAATCTTATATCATAATAATGTTATCATATTCATTTATTCATTCTATAACATCTTCATAATCATAATAATTTAGATCAGAATTAATTGTAAACAGTAAAAAGAAGACTAGAAGATTGGGACAAGTTAATTATAAGAATACATGAGATGAACTCTAAGGACCATACATAAAAAATCATGAGATAGTTTTATTTAATTTTATTAAGATTTTGCTGGATTTGTTTTTAAATATTTTTTAATCTTTCCTTGAGAGAGATTTTTTATTATTTTTTAATAATGTATATAATATATATACTGAACATCCCCTCCCCCCTCAAAATTTATTTAACAATTGAATTACTACGCATACATCAGTATTTGGGATTTGAATGGCCTGATCTTTGTTTACTTCTTAAAACTGTTGGGTGGCAATTTTGTATTTAAATTTATGAAAGCATAAATTGTGTATAGTGTGTAATCTTACTATTAATTGTTAGATTTTAAAAGAATAAAATTCACTTAAAAATTTTTTTTTCCCATTTTTTATAAAAATTTTCCCCCAACCCCCCTTGAAAAAAAAAAAAAAAAGTTAAAAATCAGAGTATGCTTTTACACGAGGGCACAGCATACACAAAAAATACAATAGGTTTACACTATAATCATGATTTTGAAAAACAACTAATCACATGTTTTAGAATAATGATATGTTAGTTATCCGGTGCTTTTAGATTTTTCAAAATAAAAATATATATGTATATATTGCTCGTAAATATTGCAAATCAAAGTTTGGGAGACTTCTCAAAAATACATTTAATTGCTTTTCAAATCACAGTTATTGGACAGAAGCATTCATAACTTTAAATATTTTTACATAAAAAAAAAAAAAAATTACAGATCTAAGTTAAAAAATAGTCTGTACACATAAATACTATAACAAAACTGAATGACTCTTGATTAACTGACTATAACAAATATCACAAATCAGAGTATAATTAAAATAATATAAAAAATCAAAACACTGCATTTGGAATTTCTAGAGAAATATTTTGTATTATTTCCCTCGCCGCATCTGAAATAAGCTTGGAATGTTAGGTCTAGAAGCTGTTGGTCTTGCTGTGAAAATTTTAGTCATTCTGTTTTTCACTTCTTCCATTCCTCCAGTTGATGATATTGATAAGGAAGTTGGACGGCTAAAAAGAAAATGGAATAAAAAATGTCATCTAGAAAATTTTATATACAGGGTATTTTTTTTAAAAGGGGAGGGAGGGAAAGCTTTAAGAGGTGGTAGAGAACATTACAACAAGCAAAAACCAGGATTGTAATCCATTTATTCAGTCAAACATACAGGGTGCCCTAATACTCATCAAAACTCAGATTTTCATTCACAACTTTAACGATAATAAAAATATTTAAATGAAATTTTTAAACAGATTTACCTTGCTTTGTGTGAAATGTAATAATATCATGAGAAATATAGAAAGTGGTCATTATCTGCATCCAAACAGCACTAAACTAGATGCTCCATTTTTCAAAATATAGTTGACATTACATACAGTATCACTGACCAAATTACTATATGGCATCAATTACTATATCATATAACATGGCTTCATATTTGACACAAAACAAGGTAAGCCTGTTAAAAATTTCATTAAAATTCTTATATTATTGTTGTTAAAGTTATGAAGAAAAAAATCCAGGTTCGGATTGAAATGAGACATTCTATATTTTTCATTGAATTAATTTATTGTGATCCTGGTTTCCTATACAAAAAATATTTGTTGCATTGAGCTTTACCAATGATTAAAACTCATCTCTCTTCCATTTTTTTTTTTTTTTTTTTTAACACAAACACAATTTCAATGCAAGTTAAAGAGATTATTTGGTTTTAGAATACAGTAATGTGCATTTCGGTACTATCAACAATAGTCAGTGCTAGGATTAATTCATAAATAGGAATTAATCATATTTTCTAAAGCAAAACATGTACTTTGATTATATCATGATAAAAAGTTAATACCATACTAACAGAAAATTGTAATCAAACAAATATGATTGATAACATAATCAAAAATTTTTTAAAGATATATTATCATTAATTATGGATTAAAAATAAATTATTTTATAAGAAAAGAATATAGAAAAAAGAATTCTAATAAAAACATCCATAGTTGTTTTATGTCAATAAGAATTTTTTTAATTATGATTTTATGTTTTAATTGCAATTCTTTATATTTTTTAAATAACAAACATACCCCCCCCTCCAAAAAAACATATATATATATATATATGTAACGAAGCGTGTTGCTCCTTCGGTGGTTGGGGACTTCGATCGTGGCTTTGCTGTGCGTCGGGCCGGTGGCTGCGCGGACTGATGGCGGCTCCGTACTTACGTCAAAGCGCTCATTCTGTAACCCAATTCACCCCTAGCTATTTATTTTTAGGAAATTTACCATATGATCCCCCTTTACCAAATAATAGTTACTATCTCCCTGTGGAAGAAGCTAGAAAATTGGCTAAAGAGAGAACAATTGCTTACCATAAAAAGAATAAAGTCCGTTATGATGCTCGTTTCCTTCCTGTAAAGTTTAAAGTTGGTGACATTGTGATGTATGAAGAATTTCACTATCCGAATACCCGTAAATTGACTGCACCATATTCTGGCCCATACACCATTTTAAAACAACTTTCTGATGTACCCTTTGAAATTGATAAACCCAGCCCACATTTTAAGAGAAATTCCGAAATTGTCCATTCCTCCAAGTTAAGATACTACCACCCTCCTCAAAATCTTAAACTCAACCATGAATAAACCCCATCTATCTCTTTCAGCTGTCAATTTTTTTAATTTTTGCTTTCCTATCGTCCCCCTTACTCGTAGCATTTGGATGAGGATCCAGCTGGGCGTATAACCCATCTCCCCAGCAGTGTAGAATGATGGTGACAGTTTAAAAGTACTGTTAGAATTTTTATTATTTTTTTAAAAAATATTATAATGACGAATTGATGACACATGAAGGGGTCCTCTGCTCCGTGGCCACCCATCTTTAGCCGGACTGTTTTCCCAGATTCTCTTTCCAGGTTGAACGGAGAATCTGGCAAAACTGCTTCGCTTCCCCTCTGCAGGTGAATATCGACTACCCACTTTTCTTTTTCTGTCGTGCAAGTGGCACATTTTTGGGTGATATTCCCCTCAGAGTATTAAAACCCATATCGCACTGACCCTGCGCATGGTGAAAATTATAGCAAGTGTATATTTAGTTTTTATTAGCTGTAGTTTTCTTTTTTTTTTTTTTAAACAACTTAGTGTTGTTTTTCATGGATATAAACCTAAGGCTGCATCATAGAAGTAGCTAAGTCCCTAACAAAACAGAAAGGTATACGAAGAAATATAATTTGTTTTTGTTATTAGTATTTTAGGATATTTTACTGTTATTTTATCTCAGTGTGAAAATTCAATATATCTCTAGAAATGCAAGCGTTTCAAATTGCATTTGATATACAATATATTTTGTTGATAGTATTAGTGCATATTTTGTATTATTGAATATTTTATATTTTTGAATATTGTGTATTTGTGAATATTTTTTTTTTACATTTGAACATTGTCTATTATTGAATATTTTTTACATTGGAATACTTTTTACATTTGCATATGTTGTATAGTTTTCAGTATGTTTACCTGTGAATATTTTAATATACTATATAGTTTATGGTTGCAATTTGCAATTATACACAAAAGGATGTTTCCCAACAAACTATATCAAAAACTTTAAAACAAAAACTGGAAACGAAAGGGAAACACTACAAACACAGTTATGTTATGACAACTGTTATAATCAAGATGTCTCGAGACACATTATTGTTTTGCTGCAGCACCATTGAAAGAATTCCAATATTTTAGTGTAACCAATATTTTTATGTAAATTTTATATATAAATGTAAAAATAGGTCCAATTGACTTGAGAGCTGAAGTAAATACTGAAGAGCTGGAGAAAATAAGAATCTAAAAAAAAAAAAAAAAAAAAACATGGGTTAAATTTACGAGATAAGACCCACAGGTCTTGCAGGCGAGCCCTGTGGCTCTTGTTTTAGTGGGGGGGGGGGGGGGGGGATATGAAAGGATAAAAGCTAAACCCCTTTTTAAAATGCAAAATCCCTTTTTGCCCCTTTTAAAATTTTAAATTACCGTTTTAAAAAATAGAAATTTAAATCAAAACTTTTTAAATGCTTTAATAATTGTGTTTCAATTGATTGAAAATGCCGTCGCCCCTGTTAAATTAGTTTTCCTGCATCGCATCTTATAACTTTCAAAGATCGTTTTCTGACTCTTCATAAGAATATTTGTGCTGACGCTAACGCAATTTTAAAGTCTTGCTGCATCCCATCGGCCGATAGAGCCAACGCCTTTATTCCGCACAATCAATCACTCAGCTCGCGGCCAATTAAAATTAAAAATATGCCTCTTTTGACTTTGACGACCTCTAGCAGAAATAATGCAAAACCTCATATTTATACCATTGCACGGCCATCAGGAGCGAACTTTTTACGATTTCCCTCATCTAACTAAATCCACGCCAATCTGCTCTCTCGGAATTGCCTCGCGATGGACGAACCTTCGATGTCCAGACAGACTTAAAAAGCAGCTCTCACGCCAATATGGGCCTGGTTTAAAAGGAATCATGTATGAAAAAGAAATAAACCAGGTTCCGTAATAAACTGCGTCTTCATTTAAACAGAAATACATTCACTCGGAATTTAACCGAATCCCGCTTACGGCCCTGGACTACACGAACATGCAAGGGAATCAGAATGAGCGCTTTGACGTAAGTACGGAGCCGCCATCAGTCCGCGCAGCCACCGGCCCGGCGCCCAACCACCGACGGAGCAACACGCTTCGTTACATATATATATATACATACATATAACAAATCTTTTTTTTTTTAAAGTAAAATCAAAATAAAATGAATTTTCAACTTATACACATAGAGTTTTAAAATAGTTTATTTTTTTACAATAACAAATTATATTAGAGTACAAAATACAAAGTTTCATTCTCAATAATGTACAATTTAACAGAAACAATCAATCTAATTATTATTATTATATTTTTAAAACAAAAATAAAATGTATTTTAAGTATAATAAATTAAAACTGGAAAATACAAGGTTTGATTCAAATTCAACAATGCACAATTTAACTAAAAGAATCTAATTATTATTACAATATTTTAAAAACAGGAATAAAATATTTATTATGTACAATAAATTTAATTAAAAGCAGATATATTCAATTAATAAAAACAAACCTTTCAATGGATCTTCCTAAATCTAACTTAGCTTCAAACTCTTGAATCATATTGTTGACTGCATCTTCATATTCATGAGCTATCATTTGAATATCATTCCTTAGACATCTTAAACCAGGTAAAAATGCTTCTGTAATTAACTGATCACTCATAACTGTCAGCATTAAGGAAAATATTTACAGTGAAATATTTCATAACTTCAGAAAATATGAATGCATAATTTTATAAACAAAACTAGCTGAGCCACTTGGCATTGCCTAGGCCTACTATAATAACCTTAAACATACCTGAAATCAGTGTTGAATGATTTTTTTTATTTTTAAACGAAAATCTTTCTAAACAAACTTATTGTTGGCAGACATCACAGCATCCGGCAGTGTACATCCTTGAATTAAGAAGTATGAATATTGGTTACGTTGAGTAGAGATTTTCTGTCAAAAACTGCATTATAATTAGAAGGAAAAATGATCAAAAATTATATTAAGAAAATATTTCGCTTGGACCATGGAATTATGAAAAGAATCCCCATTGGTTTGGACAAATATAATGTCATAAATAACATATGTATAGTAGGACCCGTCTTTAATGAGGAGCTCGGGACACAGAAAAATGCTCGTTAAATCTGAATCCAAGTTAATAACTATAATTAATAATATAATTAATTAATTAATTAATATCTATAGGATGTACATATAAAAAAAAAACTTTAATTGCTGCTTGATAATCTTTATTGTGAAGTGGAAAAATACTCATCCAAAGTTGATTGCTTGACATTACAAAATTCCGTTTTGTTTCATTTAATTTTCATTGTAAAACACTTAATGCCTTAAATGTTGCATAATCAGTAATTTTCATTGCTTCAAAAAACTATTCGAGATTTTGTAATGACTCTGCAGCACAATCACATATCGACGTTTTAAGTATAGTTTCTTCTTCCGAGTCACTATCACTTGCATTTTCCTGTCCGTGGGCTTTTACCATTTCCACGACGATATCCTCAGTGGAGAGTATGCCTAACGTTAATCCATTGTCATCAACATTATTGTACTCATTGTTGGTTAAAAAATCATTAAACTGCTCAATGTTATTTTGTTGCAATAAGACTGAGAGTGGCAAGTCAGCTTCATCTTCGAAGTCACTATCACTTCTGTTAATCCACCCAGCTTTCCTGTAACAGTTTTGGGTACTGGATTGAGTCACACTTTCTCAAGCATCTGTCATCAGGTGTATAGCGTCAAGAACAGAAATTTTAAGATCCTGGTATTTTTCATTTCTCTCTAACATCATGAGAATCATCTGGTTTCCATAATAGAATTTGCAGCTATGAATAAAACCTTGCTAGAGAGGCTGTAACTCTGAGGTTGAGTTAGGTGGTAAAAAAACGAGTTTTATGTTTTTTAAATTGCTAACCTGCGGGTGAGCAGAACAATTATCAACAATGAGTGTAGTCTTTCTTTGCTGTTTTTGAAGCACCTTATCCCACTCGTGCAAATAGGAAAAAAATAATTCCGAAGTCATCCATGCTTTTTTGTTCGATTTATAAGTCACTGGTAGGCTTTTTTTCCCCTTTAAAACATCTTGGATTTGCAGATTTACCGACGATAAAAAAAATTCTTGTCTTTTCCTTACATGTTGCAACACATTAATACAGTTAAGCGATTTTTCAGAAACTTACCGCCCACACATTTTTCAACTTTTAACTTCATCGTTTGATAAGGGGTTAGATAGTAAAAGACGCCGTCTCATCGGCATTGCAGATGTTATCTTCAACATAATTTTCACGTAATTCTTTCTATTTGCAATCCAACCAGCCTTTCACATCCTTGGTGTTCACACTGGAGGTCTCGCCGATAATTTTTCTTCACAGATGTTGTGACGTTGCTTGAAACAATGTAGCCATCGATTAGAGCATAGAAAAACTCTGTAACCTAGCTGAGCTGGAAAATTTTCAGCTTGGATTTTAATGATGGACCCAGTTACCGACAAACAAGAATTCCGCTGCTGAACAAATCATTTTAACAGATCTTCATCCAAATCCTCTTTTTCACACTTCTTCAACCGTTTGCAATCAGTCACATTCGCTTCATGTGCTTTCATTAAGGACTCCTTGTTTTTCAAACGTGTTCACACAGTTGAAGAAAAATGTCCATTCTGCTTACATATTGCAACATTGTTTTTCACTTTTATATAAGAGTTTTATAATTTCCATATTTTCTCTTACAGATAAAACTTTTCTTTTTGACGTTTAAACAGCAGAATAAACATGCTCTCAAGGAAAGGCACAAGCCGAAAATAAATTTTACTTACATGTAATTCTGAAACCGGTAATAACACCTGATTTGGATTGGATCAAGCCATTGAATGGAGGAGTCGTCATAAATGACGTCACTTGACGCTATTCCTACCTCCCCTGTGTCCACCATCTTTAACTATGGTAAAGCACCAGTGGGTTAGACCTCCATTCCTTTTCAATTGAGATTCTTTCATTCTCTTTCGCACACTTTCTGGAAAAAGGACAATAGGACTGGCATCCACTTCACACCTCCTCCCTTCTAAGAACTGATACCTGCCTCTGATGGTTGCACCTGTTGTTGGATAACTTTAAACAATGGCTATTTTTTCTTTGCAAGAAGAATGGGGGAATTTTAGGGAAACTGTATGATTTTTTTAAATCATTATTTCTGTAATTATTTCAAGCTTCGCTAATTATTTCCCTCGTTAAATCTGAGGGAAGTACAAAAATTTGCTTACTAAAAGAGCATACTTCAATACATTTATAAACATCATACCAAGCAAAAGACTATTTTCCTTGCTAAATCCGGAATCTCATTAAATGTGGGGCTTGCTATAAACGAGCTCGACTGTATTTTCAAATATTTGTAATAGTACAAGGAGCATGAATATCAGTATATAACGAAAGTAGGTAGATAATGGACATCATATTTAAGATGAAAAACTGAAATATTTTTTTATTGATACTTTTTAATAATAAGCTTGAAAATCAGTTACATACAGATGTGAGTTTTCTGCTAAAATTTAGGTCATGATTGCCAGGAAAAGAAAATTAACGAGAATTATATTATTAAAAAAAAGGATTTATTTGGGGAAAAAGTGACGTCATATTTGAAATGAAATGGGAAATTTCTATTATGTTTTAAAAGGAATGTGAATCAATTCTGTACATTAATAATATAAGGATCAGTAAGTATAGAAAGTAGATGAGTTTCAAGCCATATTTAAAACGAAAAATTGAAATATTTATTTATCTATACTGATTATTAAGCATGAGTATCAGTTACAAACAGATGAGAATTTTCTGCTAAAAATCACATCATGATTTTAACTAAATTTTGTACGTACCATTTTAGGGTACATAAAGACCATTGGGTTAGGTCACATGTTCAAGAAACTTTGATTAATGAGTCATTTTGGGGTCACTACGGGTCCAATACAATAGGAATGAAGGGTGAAACAGTTATTAAGTTATTGAACTGTTGGCAGTAAACAAAGTCGTAAAGTTGGCAACAGTTCAGCAAATTTGGCGGTATTTGGTAACATTGGCGAGATTTAGCAGGAAAATTGACTTTCAAGACAACAAATGCTAAAATACATGCTTGGCACCAAATGGAAGAATGTCACATATTTGCAATTTTTTGCTAAATTTTGCTGACATTTAGCGAAAAAATTGGCTTTCATAATCTGAAGCAATTTTCTAGAAATTCAATGAGTATTATTGTTACATTGAGTTGAACACAAAACTAATTTTAACCAAGTGTAGCTCGGTCTTCCCTACTGATATTTTATAATACAAGCAAATCATGTGTGTGTATATATATGCAAATTTTATCTAAAAAACGGCTGTAACAATTTTGACTAAATTTTGTATCCTACCGTTTTGAGGTATGAGAAGACCATTGGGTTGGGTCACATATTCGAGAAAATTTGATTAGTGGGTCATTTTGGAGCCACACTGGGTCAATGCATTCTAATGGGAATGAAGGTTGAAACAATTATTAAGTTGTTGAATAGTTGGCAAAAATTTACCAAATTTGGCGATGCTTCGCGAAATGTTAGAGACACTGGCAAGATTTAGCAGGAAAATTGACTTTCAAGATTGCCCATGCCAAAACACATGCTTGGTGCCAAATGCAAGAATGTTGCCAAGTTGGCAACTTTTGTCAATTTTTGGCTAAAAAATTGGCTTTTATAATCTGAAGGAATTTTCTAGATATTCTCAATAAGAGCCAAGATACATGATTTCGATAATGTAAGGAAATGTTTAAGATATGTTGTATGTTGTGTTGGCTAATTTTAAACGGGCGTAGCTCAGTCTTCCTTGCTGGTATATTTAAAAGTGACAGTCAGATTTTACTATTAAATGATTACATTTGTAAAAGGTTCAGTTTGGAGATAAAAACAGACTTTTCACAAAACTTTTCTAAGACAAAGAATTTTGTGAAGAATCCTGTTTTACGGAGAAAGGTTTTGTGAAGGGTCCTGTTTTGAGATGAAAATTTTTGTAAAGGGTTCTGTTTTAACAGAAAAAAAAAAAATGTAAAGGGTCCTTTAAAGGACCCAATTTCTTCATAAAGAAATCCATGTTTACCTTTTCTAGTGACAAAGCATGTAATAAACAAAATATGAAACAGACATTTTAAAGGATACAACAACAAGACATAGCAGTAAAAGCTTCTAATAATGCAAGAGCAATGTCCATTTTCTTTGTTTCATTAGTTGTACTGTTATTTTTAGCTGCTAAAGCTGCCAGTCTGGGCAATACAACTAAAAAAAAAAAAAAAAAAAAAAAAAAAAAAATTAAATTCATATCAAGGGATAAAATTAACTTCAAACATACTTTTATGAAAATACAATGTAAATGAAATAAAGTTTTGAAATAAATTCCTTAATAAATAAAAGGAGAAAAAATAGCTATACAAAGTCATTATAAATTCTATTTCAAAGATGCTTTGATTTAAAATAATTAATATATGCATGTTTTTTTTTATTACAGACAGAATTAACACTTTGTCTCTTTCCCTTGAATATTTTTTTATATAACTTTTTTTTTTAATTTATCGCATGCCAGCTGGCATATTTTAGTAAGAGTGGTTTGGCACAATAGAGAGTTTTCTGTGAAAACCCTTTACCGTTATCCGTATTTAATTTAAATCACATTGTTGCCCACATCACTTACATTTGATGTGTGGTAGATGATCATATATTGAAATTTCTGATGAGTCTCTGCAAAAAGTTAGACAAAATAATGATAACTATTTTTAAAACTTAAGGTGAAATACTGTACATTCAAATTTCAAGGTGATTGGTCAATTTTTATGAAACTACGAGTCATTTATTACAGTTATCTACACTTAATTTAAATCAAATTGTTGCCCACATCACTTATGTTTGATGTGCAGTAGATGATCATATATTGAAATTTCTGAGGTATCTCTGCAAAAAGTTGGGCACAATAATGATAACTATTTTTAAAACTTAAGGTGAAATACTCCACATTCAAATTTCAAGGTGATTGGTAAATTTTTACGAAACCACCACACAAAACCTCACCTTTCTAACAGAATAAAAAATAATTTAAAAAAAAATCAGAGAAAAAAATTACAAATTATACATGGACTAATTTATTAAAAATGTACCATAAAATCAAACCTACTCCCTACTCACCTACTTTTAGCCCTCACCTACTTTTAAGCAATTTTGATTTTCTTTTCATTCCCAAATATAAGCCATACCCTCAAACTTATTTTTTGCAAAAAATTGATTTAAAAAATCTAGGGAACAAAATCTTAAACATTTTTGGAGGATTTCCACATTTGTAATAACTTTAACAAAATTTCACGCCCCTTCCCGCTTACAGTTCAAAAAGTTTAAAATTTTGAGAATCTTTAAAAAATCTTGTGTCTTATTTGCTGCTCTCTAGTAACAAATAAATAATCAAACATTTTAAGTTAAAACTTACTCCCTCCAAAATTTATGCTTTCCTTGCACCCCCTCAGCATCTTTAAAACTCTTTATTAAAAAATATGCTCCATTTGTTTCTCTGCAGTAACAATAAGTAAATTATCCCTCTACCCTAAATATGTCTGCTTCTCCTCCCTCCCTTACAAAAAATAAAATCTTTAACACTATTTTAAAAATATATGTTTTATTTGTTGCTTTCTATAACAATAAATAAATATTTAATCATCTAAATTACAAACTCCCCACCATTATCCATTTATCCCCAAATGTCTTCTTCACCCCCCCCCCCTAGTATACAAAGTTTAAAATCTTTACAACTCTATTTTTAAAAAAAATCTTCGGCTGTATTTGTTACTTTGTAGCAACAATAAATAAATAATCAACTATTTAAATTATCCCCTACCCCTAAAATGTTCGTCTTGCTCCCCCCCCCCCCCCCTAATAAAAAATAAATAAAATCTTTAAAATTATACTTGCATACAAAGTTAAAAAAATTTTAACTCATTATTTAAAAAAAAAATCTCCTGCCCTATTTGTTACTCTCTAGTAACAATAAATAGATAAATTGTTACTTAAATTATTTTAAAAAAATAGTTGATTTAGTAATGTACAATGGGAAAAAAAAAATGCAATATTTATACAAAAATAGTAGCTAAAATAGTTGCAAGCTTATTTAAAAGTGAAAACAATCCTTATGTTCCATAAAAATCACAAACAAAGCAAAATAGTTTCATGAAAATTCAAATCTGATTCTACAGTAAATGCTAACACCCAAATTTGCCACTTTTTATACTTTTATTATAAAATCACACATTAATTATTAAAAACTTTTAAATTATCATCTGAGATAGATGATCAAAATGCAGTTCTGTTTTTCTAAACTAAACTGAATATATGCTTGTTTTGTACTTGGGCATTAATGTGAGGTAACTGCAAACAAGAAAACTTTTATTGCATGCTATTAGCTACAACTTTAATTCAATTTTGCAAACAAGAAAACAACTAAGCAGGAAATCTTTCTATAATAAATAATTTGATCAGAAAAGAATGCATTTGATAAAGAACAGACATATGAAAATTTTGTGTGAAGTCAGATAATAAAAAAAATATATATACAATAAACATTTGACAATCTTTTCATAATAAATACAAATAAAAATGTCTTAATATTCAGAAAATGTATAATAATAAAAAAGCAATAAAAACTAAATCTTACATTCGTCTCTGAATTTAGGCTCAGTGTTAGGTCCTACTTTTGCAAAGGTTCTAATAACTTCAACATGGAGAAGATGTTGGTCCCAATACATAGGGTCATCCAGAAATGTTTGTAGTTGTAAATGTACCTTTTCAAGAAGCTAAAATACAAGAAACTACTTTTTACTATAAATTATTCTCCACAAAAATATGATGACTATAAAATAGTCAGATCTTCAGCTACTTATATACATGTTAAGTTTTAAGTATTATTTAATGTATTTTTATAAATATTTATTTTTCTTTTCATTAAAAATTGAAGGTTTGTGAATATGAGAAATGATAAATAGATATGCACCAGAGATAAAACAAAAAATAATTTTTCCTGTTCACACATATTCAAATTAGCATGAAAAGTTCAACCATGATTGTTATTTATAAAAATCGGTGGAACCCTGAAATGAAAATTAAAATGCACAATTTTAAAAATATTGTTTAAATACATCAATGGAAAATTGTTTAAATATGATGTTTTTTTTTCAAAAAAATATAGACTGGTTTCAATTTCATATTATTGCTGCTGAAATAATAATTAAAAAAAATTCCTAGCCCTCCCCTCCCCTTTTTCTAAAAAATATTAAAAGTTAAAATAAAAATTATGATTGCTACTAAAATATACATTTGAAATTGAATAGAGTTTTCACTTTTCAATATATTTCATCTGGCAGTGGCTCAGCCAGGATTTCTTCTGGAAGGGGTTTTGAATTATTATTTCACATAAAATAAACCATTTATTTGTTCTGCTAAGTAAAATTTTAGTAAATACATAACATGTGAAAATAAGTGAGATAAAAAACACTAGCAATCGGAACAAATTTAACATTCAGTTGTTAGAACTTACCATTACCAAGCCTTCATGAAAAGAGCTTCTCTTTTACAATTTCATTAAAAATGCTGAATTTAAAGTGATTTGATAGTTTTGAAATACAGTGAACTCTCTCTATTCTGAACACTCATGGGACCAACCAAAAATTTTCAGATTATGGGGGTGATTATTATAGAGGGAGGTTGGGAAATACATTACTACTACTACTATGTATTGGGTTTATACATTATATTAGAACACTTAGCCTGGTTAGCCATGCCAGTTACTGAGATATAGGTGCTGAATTTAGGTTTAGCATCTTGTGGAATGGCAAACTAAATTCAGTCAGATATGTACTCTACCATCTCATTTGTTTTTTTATATTAAAAAAGTTTTATAAAACATACAATACATTATTTGAAAACATAATCGGTACATTAATTAAAAAAGTGAGTTATTTTAGTCTGTTTTTGCATTGTGTATACTAGTGCAGTGTACATGTTATCTAGTTGTTTAAGAAGTGGAAAGGCTTCCGGGTGATGTTCAGCCTTTTCACTATCCCCTTTCTCTACTATGATGTTGATGTCGCAAATCGAAAGACTTCTGTCGTCTTCGAGATAAGCCCCCGGTTCAGTTTCAGTATAAAGCTCCTGAAGAATTGACCCCAAGTCACTCACAGCTGTTGCTTCTTGTTCTTATATTCTTGATTAATCATTCTCACACGGGAATGGGGATAAAAAGTAGTGTTCATAACAGTGGGGTGTTCAGAATACAGAAAGTTCATCTTTTGTGAAGTCTATGGAGTTTCGCCGGAATTGTCAGAATGTGTTCATAATACCGGGATGTTCACATTAGAGAGTGTTCAGATAGAGAGAGTCCACTGTATAATTTTTTTTAGTTGAATCATATTATGTACTTTTAAGAACTTGTACCTCCCCCATTTTCAAATATCATGATAGCGTTAACACATTAAAGAAGGGTAATATGTAAAAGCATATATCTGACAAGCATGACCATTGAAGTGATTTGGAAATGAATAACATTTTTTGTTTTTTTGATAAACTCATTATGTATTTACATAGTTATTAGCAATTGCTGTCTCAAGACGACCTTTCTCGTCCAGAAAGTCAGTGCAAAACATCAACTTCTGCAAGATCTTTTGCCTTTATTGAAAAATGAAAACCTTTATTCCAT
Source organism: Maratus michaelseni (assembly GCA_963931845.1). Taxonomy (NCBI): domain Eukaryota; kingdom Metazoa; phylum Arthropoda; class Arachnida; order Araneae; family Salticidae; genus Maratus; species Maratus michaelseni. Next base: position 256,040,352 of record OZ007594.1, read on the forward strand.
TTCATAGTTTTTGAATAAGAGCACCTGCCATTTTAATGCATTTACAAATAAAAAAGAATTCAGGAATGTGTCAATAAATATACAGTTTGAATTTGAGAACACCCATAATATACATGAATAATAACAACAATAAAATCCCTTTTTTGGTTACTTAAATGGTACAAGACACCTTTAAATATGAAAATGTAGTTCTTTTTTATTTAATGAAGATTTCTGTATATCTATTCTGAGGATACAAAAGTACATAAAACACTAATTATAATAAATTATTGTTTCCACAATAAATTACTGTTTCCTATTTGAATTAGTAATCAAATATTTTCTACCTTTGAAAACAACTCAAACATTTTAATAAAAGTTCTATGAGTGTAACAAAAAATTCCTAATTAAAGTATCAATAATATTTTATGTTGCATAACATTTAAAAAATGTTATTTCTCATAATAAAAATTAAGGCAACTCAAAGTAATAAAACAGATGTGAATTGCTTAAAAAAAAAAAAAAAAAAAAAAAAAATCATTCAAATTATGAGAAGTTTTGTTATTGTTGAAAATTATGAATTTTTGGGAACCAAAATTTTTTTCTGCTAGACGTGGAATTGCAAAAATATCATTTTATAGAATGTCAAAAGAAATTTCCTCACCAACAATGCAAAAGTTTTTGAGTACAAATGCCTATTTTGTACTGATTTGCACTCATGCCCTCAGGCCAAAAGTACAAAGATAAGCCATCAATCAGACAAATGTGGGGGGAGATAAAAATTTTAGAAAGCTACTGAGAGGAGGGGAAAAAAACTGCCAAATTTTCACCAATTGCCTTGGGTTTATTGGAATAGTCTTCCCAAGATTAACGGCTGAAAAGAGAACAAAGCTAGTTTCAATGCTACTTCCAATAGATTTCTAATTCCACGGTAAAATGGTTTCCACCATGCAACATGCTAAAATGCTGTTGAGTTAAAAAAAAAAGCCCACAATTTATCTTTCTCTATAAAATGTTAATATTCCAAAGAAATATAATTAATGCTACAAGTAAGCATTATTAAGCCAAATGTTTGATCATCTGTTTTGTAAATATATTCAAGTTTTTCTGTTTTGGTGTTGTGATTGTTGCTAACAGTGTTCTGTGATTGTATGATATACTACAATTTAATAAGTTTGTGCTTTTATACTAAAGAAGAATTCAGTTTTAAATTGGATAACATACTGAACAAAAAGTAAAACTTTCAACTTAATTTTATTATTTCATTTATTATTTAAGGAACTACATATTCATGCCTTCACATGGAATAAGATTCCAATAAAATTAAACAATTGTTACAATCTTATCGAAAATATGACAATATGTTACTATTGCATATATATATATATATATATATATATATATATATATATATGTGTGTGTATGTGTGTATATTAAACAAAAATAATTAATTTTTTCAATTGTTTGTCATATATTTGATAAGGTTGTAACATTTGTTTAGTTTTTTGATTGGCTATAGAGTTCAGATTTCAATAATGGATTTTTTTTCTTTTTAAAAATGTTTTTTTTTTTTTTTTCCCATTATCCATCTGGACATTTGGCAATCCAGATGACTAGAGTTTGGATAGTTGGGAGTTTAATTGCACAATTGTTTAGAAAGAGAGAATTAGGACAAATATACTAGAGCACTTATGAATCTGCACTGCTTTGGATCAAGAATTGTTCAGGCTAGAAAATTTGGTTTATTACTGAGCATGGCTATTTCTTTCTTATTTAATTTTTTTTCTTATATACATAGAACCAATGCATAGAAATAAAATAAAATTAATACATGTATGTGTAATTGGAAAACAAATCAACCAGTTACAACAAAATAAATGGTTAAAAAAAGAGGTATAACACAAAATAGAAACCTTTTAAATACACTATGAAAATGTAGAATATGCAACATCTTTTGCAGGAATGATTTTTTCTTCATGCTAAATCATGTTTAGAAGAAATAAGATTTTCATAAGGCAGTATATGCACATGCTTAGACTGATATGTAAATTCATTCGTTCAAAATGTACTGAATATTCTAGATTTATATGATTTAATTAAAAAGTCTATAATTTATTAAACAATAAAAAAATCAATAAGTTTTTTTATATATAAAACTGTTTCAAGGATTTTTTGCTGAGTCACAAAACAATGCTATTTAAAACAGTGAGTAATGTACACTTAGCATGGACAGAAACTTCATACATTATATCAAAATATTTTTCTAATATTTTTGCAAGTTATTTTTTATATTTCTTTATTATCTATTCTTTTCAAATTCATTTACACTTAGTTTAATTTCTTATTTTAATAATCTTTAGTTATCCATCCACTTTCATTATTTAGTTATATTTAAATTAATTCCATATCTTACAACCCAGTCTTTATATCTAATGGTTGTAGTATCATAGTTGTGATTTTTCCAACAGAGCGAAAATATGCCAGGACCAGGACTCGAACCTGGGTACTTTGGTCTGCCGTACCAACACTCTCCTTACTGAGCTATTTCACTCTTATTTGTTGGACAAGACTGCGAACTGCAGTGTTAATTTCATTCATCCGAGCTATAACTATAGCATTTTACATGATGAATCTGAAGTAGCACGGAAACTACTGTATACCATGTAATTAGGTCATAAAGAACAGAGGAAAGTATATTCAACTAGGTAAATTATATCTAATGGTTGGAGTATCATAGTTGTGATTTTTCCAACAGAGCGAAAATATGCCGGGACCAGGACTCGAACCTGGGTACTTTGGTCTGCCGTACCAACACTCTCCTTACTGAGCTATTTCACTCTTATTTGTTGGACAAGACTGCGAACTGCAGTGCTAATTTCATTCATCCGAGCTATAACTATAGCATTTTACATGATGAATCTGAAGTAGCACGGAAACTACTGTATACCATGTAATTAGGTCATAAAGAACAGAGGAAAGTATATTCAACTAGGTAAATTATATCTAATGGTTGGAGTATCATAGTTGTGATTTTTCCAACAGAACGAAAATATGCCGGGACCAGGACTCGAACATGGGTACTTTTGTCTGCCGTACCAATGCTCTCCCTACTGAGCTCCCTATTGGTCCCGGCATATTTTCGCTCTGTTGGAAAAATCACAGCTATGATTCCGTGCTATTTCAGATTCATCATGTAAAATGCTATAGTTATAGCTCGAATGAATTAAATTAGCGCTGCAGTTCGCAGCCTTGTTCAATAAATAATAGTGAAATATGCCAGCCAGGATGTCATCGGGATAGCTCAGTAGGGAGAGCATTGATACGGTGGACCAAAGTACCCAGGTTTGAGTCCTGGTCTGGCATATTTTCACCCTGTCGGAAAAATCACAACTATGATACTCCAACCATTGGATATAATTTACCTAGTTGAATATACTTTCCTCTGTTCATTATAACTCAGTCTTTTTTAACTAAGTTGTTTAATTTAGCATTTAATAAAATAGTTTCTACTGGATAATTCCTTTAGCAGAGAATAAGCCCATAAATGCAATGACAACTACACTGACAACTGGGGAATTGATTGTATACATTTAAATGCTGGAAACAATTTTTGTTTTTGGCAGACATACAATGAGAAAAATCAATCATTTATCATCTCCAGTTCATTTTCTGAATAGCATTCTTCGAGAGCACATCAGAAATAGTACATATTTTCCCAAATGCAAAATAGTACCAAGTTTTAATTTTTGATGATTTGTACCAGAAATTAATTAAATTAATTCTATTAAATTTCCTCCGAGGAGTCTGTTTGATTTTATTTATTATGTTCAAGCTACTATTTTTTTCTGATTTGAAACAATGAAAAATTTCAAAACAAAAATAAATGAGGTCAATAGAGACCCCAATGGTACTAGGAGGGTTAAAAAATAAATTGATAAGCAACTAGGTTTGCACTATGAAGACACAGTGTTCAAAACTGTATACCACCATCCTAAAGAGAATTCAAAAGACTGAGTAAAGGAGTAATGTACAGCATCAAACCACATAGATGATCTGGTGCTTAACATATGAGGGTAGTTCGATAAGAAGTGAAACACAAGATTTTTAACATAATTTCATATTATTTTTCAATGTAGTCCCCTTGCAACTTAATGCATTTAAGACACACTCTTGTGGTGCATAAATTCTTTAGTGCAGCCCTGTACGAGGGTGGTTTGAAAAGTTCTCGGCCTAACAAAGAAAATACAAGACTTTTGACAATATTTCATTTTATTTTTCAACTTGTAACACAATACATTTCAGAACACTCTTGAGAAATGTTCATTCTTTGGCATTTTTGGTCGACATTCAACAAATGCGGCATGCATCAAGAGGAAAGCTTCTTCATACCCAAAACATTGTGTAAAATGTAATGGACACAGTCTATCAAGATGTTTGCAATGTCAGCAAGTTCGCGTATCTTCAATCGGCAATCATTCAATACGACATTGTGAATTTTTGAGACGATTTCGGTGGTCATAATCGTTTTTAGGCGTCCTGAGTGTTCATCATCGTGAATTGATTTCCTACTATGTTTAAATTCAGCAGCCCACCTTTTTATAGTTGAATATGAAGGACAAGAATTCTTTAAGGTGGAATGTAATGCTTTTTGTATGTCCGTGGGGACACCGTGGGGAAAGATGTACCGTCTTTTTTAACAAAGTATTTTATGACAACTCGAACTTCAATTTTTAGAAAATGTAAAAACTTGTTTACTTTACTTTATCGCCCAGCAATAACCAATAAACTTACACATTTGAAACTCAGCAGCATGTTATCTAAAGCATCACACTTTACAAACATCATTGTCATTTGGTCATACTTGTTCCATCTCTGTGTCTGGCCGAGAACTTATTAAACTACCCTCGTATTGGCTCAGCTCAGCAAGTTTGAAGATAAACTGAAGAGCATATTGTATGTAGCTTTACTTTGTTTATTTAATCCTAACAAGAATTGATGGAATATTTGTGGTTCTTTTTGGATAAATCATTCTACATTTAAAAATTTTAAATCTGTTTTGTCCATTATTTTCACATCTTTCAATAATTTTTTTCTGTTTCTATGCTGCAACATTTTGATGTTACTATATTTTCTTCTACTACTGTCATTTTCAACTGATGTGAGTTACTTTTTTTAAAGTTCAAAATAGGCAATTTTTTGATTTTCTTAGCTATTTTTAAATATATTATTTTTGTTCAGTCAGCTGATGTTTTTTGCATGGTAACTGAAAGAATAACATGAAATACAAAAAGATAATAAGTTTAATGAACAAAATTATATTAATTTGCAGTGGTTTGAACTCCAAGAGCTTTTACAGGAAATTGGTAATTAACTAATTTTCTAAAGGAGGGATACGATCTCCATTAATTTATTTTGATAGGTTATAAAAAGCTATACCAATTCTTTTCAGCAATACTCTACAGCTATTTTAGACCAATGATATTTTTTTTAATTCAAAGGAAAAGAAACAGTATATTTCAAGGACATTCTTAAATCTACAGTTTTCATTAACAGAAGCAACTTTTGAAATTCTTATAATTTTACTTGTTTTACAATATTTAATTTAATTTTTAAATCTCAACAGCTTTTTAATAAGTATGCTATTAAAGTGAGTGTCACAACCTAGCACCACTGTTTTTAAATACAGGCTTTAATGATGACATCCTTTTTAATCATTTAAAATTTATGTAATAAATTAATATATCATCTGAATGGTCTGAAAATGTTATTAGTGAAAAAGAAACAAAATATGTAAGAGCAAAATAAATGCATGAATAATCAACAAATTTAACATAGCTCAATTTATTATCTCTTTTTTCGAATTTTGGAGTGTCTACATTAAAAAATTAATTATAAATACATTAGAGGTTGACTGCAATTATCAAACGCAACACATAAAAATTTTTGAGTATTCATTCCAAATTAATCAGTAAATAGATAAAACATACAATCATGTTATAAACATCTGATAAATAAAATTATTTTGTCAACTACTAAACATAGGACCTACTACTACATTACTATAAAACATGCATGGATTTTTTTTCATGCAAAAAATTATTAGCTACAAAAAATAAAAAACTACCAGGAGAGACTTCAGATTAATAAAATATTGTATTCATACCTGCTTTAAAAAACTCGAGTAATTCTAAAGTGCAGCATAAGAATAGAATAGAAATATAAAAAAACCACTTTTTAATAGCTAAAAATCTTCAAAGTTGACAATATGAAAGTATAAACTCATACAATTAGATCTAGAAAAAGAATAATTAAATATAAAGTGCATACTAACAGATATATATATATATATATATATATATATATATATATGTATATATATATATATATATATGTGTATATATATATATAATAAGAAAAACTTACATCTTTTTGTGAACTAAGCTCCATTATTGCACCCAATGCTGGAACTGTTGCAATTCTCACAACACTAAAATATACAAATTTATGTTTTTAAAATACCAGAATTGCATATATATATATATATATACAGTATGGAACCATTTATCCGGAATCCAGTTAACCGGAAAACCAGTTATCCAGAATGATATTTCCAACTGACTGATTTCAGAATCTTTCCAGAAAAAAGTGCCATGCAGTGCCAGTTTGACATGTGCATTGCTTGATAGATTACCACATACATTGTACAACTTGACCAATATCTTGCTCTTTACTCAACTTGACCAGTATTTGAAATGAAAGCCTATTTAGTCAGACATTGAGCATTTTGATTCTTATTCAGTATTATTGTTTCCAAGGTATTGCCAGAAATTGCCTTCTTTCAAACTCTGATTAATCTTTGATCTTGATAGGATCTGAGCCTTAATCAGAGTAATCTAATAATTTAAAATCAGTAACAATGTTACAGCCACATTTATTCTACAAATCTCATCAAATGGATGTTGTTTTAATGTCCAACCAGTTATCCAGAAAAACCAGTTATCCGGAATACATCTGGCCCCGACCATTCCGGATAAATGGTTCTATACTGTATATATATATTCATCAATTGTTTAGCTATTCAGACAGAGTGTTAGTGATTTTTTTTTCTATTTTTTATAAATACTTTACTATTTGAAAGTATAAGAGCAGAGTATATTAGCAGGTGAAACAAATTCAACTGCTTCATAGAAAAATGAAACTCGATTACAGAAACTAAAACAATATACTAGAGTTTATAACAGAACATAAAAAAAAGAACATTTTAAGATGTGTTAACTTGCCATCTATTTAAAAAAAAAAAAAAAAAAAACTTAAATACATTTTAGGCAAAATAAATAAATAAAGTACATAGCAAACACATAGCTATTGTAACTCTTACAGCTATTAAAAATAAGAGAATGTTATAAAATTTAGTAAATGTGCAAGTGAATAATATTCATAACTAGCTGACCCACCCGGCGTTGCCCGAGCCCGTGTAATAAACTGAAATCTTTTAAAAAACGAAACTCTGGCCAAGGTTTCCGATGGCTTTGACACCGTATACCGGGCACGCTCGCACGCTCCGGAAAATCTTTTATTTCCCCCTTCCACCGCCAGGGGAGCAACCTCTTTCGGAAAGAACCTCTGAGACAGGTTAACGTTGCCTGCGGTACTGTATAGTAGGCGTGTGACAAAATCGAGCTGGTTTCGAGAAGATGGGAACATTATAAGCCGAGTTATTGAAATAAGGCACAGTTAGAGAAAATAATCATGAGTGAGGTGCCAGGTGAAGGGGATGTTCAAGTGTCCTTCAGAAAATGAGTAATTAGGAGAACTACGATGCTTCTTTAAAAATTCGTTCGTTTGGTTAAGCTAGAAACTTAATAACAAATTTGGCTTAAAGTATTATTCGGAAATAGTGGTAGCCTCTACTCATAAATTAAGTTTAAAGTTATAAAGGGTGTCTATTAAGTTAATTATAATGTTTGGAATCACTTGCGTTCAAATCGGAAAGATAGTTGCTGAGATATGGAAACGGGGCATAGTTAGGTAAAAAACCTTGAAGGAGGGTTCGGGGGGGGGAGGGAGGGGATGTTCAAGTTCTGTTCAGCAAATGACTAATTAGGACAACCACTATACATCTTTAAAAATTCGTTCGTTTGGTTAAGCTAGGAACTTAATTAGAAATATGGCTTAAACTATTATTCAGAAATAGTGGTAACCGCTACTCATAAATTTACTTTAATGTTATAGAAGGTTACTATTGAGTTAATTATAATGTTTGGAATCAGTTGCGTAGAAATCAGAAATATAGTTGCAGAGATACGGAAACAGGGCATAGTTAGAGGAAAAACTTTGAAGGAAGGACCGGGGGGAGGGGGGAGGGGATGTTCAAGTTCCCTTCAGCAAATGACTAATTAGGAGGATCACTATGCATCTTTAAAAATTCGTTTGTTTGGTTAAGCTAGAAACTTAATTACAAATTTGGCTTAAACTATTATTCGGAAATAGTGGTAACCACTACTCATAAATTTAGTTTAATGTTATAAAGGGTAACTATTAAGTTAATTATAATGTTTGGAATCACTTTTATTGAAATCTAAAAGATAGTTGCTGAGATATGGAAACGGGAAATAGTTAGAGAAAACTTTGAAGGAGGGCCTCAGAGGGGGGAGGGGGATGGCGAATGTTCAAGTGACCTTCAGCAAATAACTAATTAGGAGGATCACTATACATCTTTAAAGATTGATTCATTTGGTTAAGCTAGGAACTTATTTTGAAATTTGGCTTAGGCTATTATTCGGGAATACTGATAATTGCTTTTTAGAAATACACCTTGATGCAATGAATGCTGAGTTTTATGACAATTTAGTAAATATGGAACTAAATGGAGAAGTTCGGAACATTATTACTGAGATATTATTGAGAAACTGAGATTTAAAATAGCGGTATTCTGTATATAAAACAACAATTAAACGCTACGGTTAAAATTGTTAAATGTAATTAGACCCCTACCCCTCGCCATTCCTGCAAATATATAACAAATAATCTGTTAAATAAAGTTTTCTGTAATAGTAGTCTCTATCATAATAATATATGTCCTGTTTTAAAAAAACCTTAAACCCAGATAATTATAATGAAGAAAAACGTGCCTGTAAATGTCTTAAACAGGTGGCGTTTATGTAATTTGCCGTGAGTAGATGCCGCTGTATTAGCTTGGCTATATGCAGGTAACTACAATCAATGTTGGCACTATTTCGTTATAAGTCCTTATCTATGCAACGTCACTCTGATTTATTTAATGTGTTCTGAGAAGATATTCTACACAACCAACCAACCGATGAAAAAAAGCGTATTTTTAATGAGAGTTCTTTGTGCATTTTAATTAATATTTCAGAAAGTAATTAAAATATTAAAATTCTGACGCAATGTTGCACCAGGAGAGTGTTTGGACTACCTAAATCTAAATTTGGAGCCTTCTAGGTGGGCTAGATTTTCCTAGCCATCGCCAACAGACACACACACAGAGCGAAACTTTCTTTTATTAGTATAGATGTTAAATGAATAAGCATAATTATTTTTTAAATAAGTGTTGATGACACAAATGTAATGGAGACAGTAAACGCTAGTTACAGAGTATCAGTCATCACAGTATGACTACTGTGATGACTGACCAAGCCCTTGAATTTGCAAATACTAGGATCATTAGACTAAAGTGCAGTAGCTACAAAAGTCTGATATTTCTTGAGACATAGTATACGAATCTAGCCAATAATCCAATTAATGAAACAGGTGAAATCTCATCTGAATATTCTGTTTTATTGTAAATTTAACTTTAGAATTAACTGTTTTGGTGCATGTTTTCAGTTTGTAAGTTGTTTATGTCATCTTTCGTGTTTTTACATTGTATAGTACTGATGAAGGATGAATTTTTCACCGAAAGTCTACTTTATTGATTTTTAATATGTATTATGCGCATTTTTTAAATAAAAATGTCTGAAATTTAAATATAGTTATCGTTTAATGTTGTATTCAGATGCAATGTTGTCTTAATTTAAATGTTAAAAATTAGTCATGACATCTTTTATATTTCATGTGGATTACATTTTACAAGTTTTTTTTTCTTTCATATTGGTTCATTTTATTAACCCCTTCAGCACCAGATTATTGTATCGGTCCTAAGTGTGAAAATTTTTTCCAATTATTTTTTTCCTATTTTTAGCAGCTATTTACCACAAAATGAAATAACACCACACACTTCAATATTATACATGACACACAGGTAGTATGTTTGGTAGGGGGTGTATGATGACATTGTGACGTACCCAGTGTATGTCTGGTACTGAAGGGGGTTCATACATTTTGAAGGTCGAAAAACCCTCTTTTTTATATCATCAGTAAATTACTTAGTGTTAATGTGTACATCAGTGTTTATCATCAGTATAATACTCACATTGAGAATTGATAAACTGTTTCTTATATATTTTTTATTCAATTTATACAGCTAAAGTCTTTTACACAATCAATAGTGTGCACTAGAATGGATGCAGAATATACTATTAAAGAGAACATTAATGCATATTGTTCAAAAACATATCATCTGCATGCAAAAAACATTTCCTCAAAAGTAACATTTTAATAAAATGTTTTAGCAAAAAAGTTAAAAACTCTTGTTTTATTTTTGCATTTTGCAAAAAATGTGATTGCATTGACATACATGCACATTTACATACATATAACTGCATAGACAATAACAAACACAAAAATATATTGCAAGTAATATTCTTGCCTAAAATGAATGCATTAATTATAGTGATGTAATTATACAGATTTAATAGACAACTCTTTGTACTTACATTTCAGGATCACTAGCAAGAGTTACGAGGGCAGGTGTGACACGGGTTCTTAAAAGATTTTCACTCACGACTCCCACTAGTGTCTCAAACAGTCTGCCAGCTGTTACTCGAACATAAGATGAATTATGAACAACACCATCCCATAGGACAGACAACAATAGTTCATGGTATGCCTTATTGGAGCTAAGGTTTAAGAAAATGTAAGCACATTGTGAGATATTTGGAAAAAGATTAAAAAAAATTCATTTGATAGATACATAAGCTAAAAAAATAGAACGTATATTAAAATATTATGTGAAAAAAAAAGAAATCTGCATGTTGACTTTTATCTACCCATGTCAGGCTTTTTTTTAATGTCTTGAAACAAAACAATTATATAAAAATAGCAAATAAAACCTTTGTGCAATAATATTAAAAGAAAGAATACCAACATTATAAATGCACAAATAATACACACAAAAAAAGCAGCAAATAGCTATTTCGAATCTACAAGCGAGATTCTTCTTCAGTGTGACAAAGGGCAAAGCACAGCATGCTAGAAAAAGCAAGACTGGGCAAAAAGACAACATAGTTCAACTTTTACTCAGACAATATTATCCAGAAATGTTCTTCTAACCTTGATCTTTGGTAAGCTTACCACATCATTAAAAATTCTCACTCCTTAGTCAATAACTTATCCAGTACTCCTGGTTTTCCAAGTATTTGGAAAGCATTAATTTAATTTTCCTTTTTTGTTTTTGTTTCTTTTGTTCTCCGGTAGATGTCTCTACTTGTCCACTCAGTTGTTTCATGCTGCTTTCTTCTCATTGGTAGCTTTTGGCACGTTCCCTACCCACATCGGGTATATAAGCCACCACCCCTCTGTTTCTTAACCCAATCTTGTTTTTTCTAGCAAGCTGTGCTCTTTGCCGCACTGAAGAAGAATATTGCTTGTAAATTTGAAATAGCTATTTGCTGTTTTTTTTTGCGTAATATTTGTGCATTTATAATGTTGGTATTCTTCCTTTTAAAACAATTATATGAAGATTGCTGATACCAACAAATATTTATTTTGCATAGCTTTGTTATCTCATAATCAAAATTTCAATTTCCAATTCAAAACTTTTCTAATGTACTTCAAAATTTAAAAGCTTTGAGGAGAGCATTATAAATTATCCACATGAGACACAAATAAAAGTAGGTTTATGACCTTTTATGTAAAAATATTTTGAAAAAAATCCAATATTATACTGAATAGTATACTGAAAGAAATATTCCAAAGGTGTCATCCATTAATTATGTCACATTTCAAAAAAGGGGAGAAGGTCTGCAAAGTTTGACAGGGAGAGTTAGATGGGTCAACACTTGGTGACATCACAACTAAAATATGAAAGACATTATTTACAAGACATTATTTACAAGCAGCGTAATAAAAGTTAATAAAAAATATGTATTTTTACTTGGGTAATATTAAGTATATTTTTCTTATACCTTTGAATTACAATAGCTTGAAGATAAAGCATACAAGCTCGTCATTTTTATGATAGTTATTTTAGCAGGTAGGTAATAGGTAGCATATAACTACTCTTATATAAAATTAAGAACTACTGTGTTCAATGCACAATAATGATTATGCTCTGTGGTTGGACAAAGAAGATATTGACAATAGAAATCCAATACCACCACTCAGTTATCCAATATCACCACTCAAAAAGAAAATATAGCAAGCCAGTTATAAGTAATATCAAAGACCAGTATGAAAGTCTGTACATTCAATATGATTAATGTATAACAACTAATGAAAATGTAAGAGTTTGTATAAGCTTAAATTTAATTGGTTATACATTTCAGGGCTCGAAAAATAGCATTCCCGGCCGGGAATCTAAACGGAAGTGCTCATAAGTCACCTTGGCCGCCACAATCAGCGATGAATTTTTTTTCTCCTATGGACCGCGGCGATTTTCGGAAGGAGGAGGTGGGACAAAGAGCGCGTGGAACGCTGAGCACATATGGGAAAATTTAAAATTTAAATATTGTATATATATATTAATTATTTGTTATGTATACGTTTGAATAAATTAGTAAATGCAATATGTAATGCTTAATCTTGGTGGGCAAATGTAATGCAACATTTCGCTTTTAAGTTATACATTTATAAGAATATGAAGAGAGGAGGAGGTTCTTTTGGATAGAGAACAGTCAAAACATTAATTGATAAACCATAAAACTAAAATTTTTGTTTATTATTCAAAACTGTGTCTATGTGACACAATATCTCATTCATTAAAAAACTGGGAACACATAAATTTTTCTGGGAACCTACACTTTTCATGTAGGTTCCCAGCTGGGAACCTTAAAATTTTTAGAATTTTCGAGCCCTGCGATTTGTACAATATTTTAAAAATAAAAATAATAATCCCAATGTTGTTTTAATCAAAATTAGCTCTAAATTAACAGTTTTAAAAATGTGACATCGCAACGGGAGAAGGGATATTACCCGAGTGCAACCACTTGACATAGAAGACGTGAGAGAGTAGATCCCCCCCCCCCCCCCCCCACACACAAAATTTGTGTGATGTAATTAATGGATGACTCCAAAAGTATTGTTCGGAATTATAAATTAATTATCATCTTTAGAAACAACAGTTATGGAATTAATGAAATTTATAATAAAATTTACATAAGAATGCATAATAAAGTTTAAAGCTGGTTCATTTATCTTCTTAAATATATTTAGAATACCTGTTAAATTAGGTTAAAAAAATATATATTTGTAAACTACCTCATTTCAATAAGAGCTGCTTTGATGCTACAATCAGGAAGATGATATAAAGAGACAGTGCATAGAAGATCTTGAAGAAATTCAAGAAGTTCTTGTCCATCTTCAGCCTAATAATTAAATTGATAGAACTTGTTAGATATTATTTAAAACATATTTTATATTAAGTTTTTTAAATATAATTGTAAGAGATAAATAGGCACTGATGTATAAAAAGAACTAAAATACCTGATGGAACGCTCCTAGAACACCAGCAATATACACAGGAACAGTAGCATCTTGATATGCTGACCGACTTGAAGATATACCAGAGCCTTAAATAAATTCAAGACAAGTAATTTTAGAGATAGTGAGGGAAAAAAATGTACAAAACTAAAATAGAGAGCATTATATAATGTATAACAATACACTCTGCACTATAAATATGTTAGGTACATGATTTTTGGCTCGCATAAAATTACATTATCTATTTAGCTTCATTAAAAAAAAAAAAAAAAAAGAAGCATTGTCTATATTTATAAAAGTCTACTTAAATGAAAAATTTAAATATTTTATCATTCTGTGTATTTTAATTTGAAGCAAAATGTGCACAAGAAACTGAGTAAATAATAAGTTTATTGCTAAAATAAAAATGTACATACTTTTTTCAAAATTTAAATTACCTCATTACCTATTTAGGGTTCATGTTGCTGATCGCCATTGTGCCAAATCACAACAAAATGTTTCATTTTGTGAGAAATCAAAAGATTATAATTGTTAAGTTGGGAGAGCTGCAAAAAACTTTTTTTTTTCCATGTGACACTCTCTATCACATTATTGAACAATTGGTAACTTTGTTTCTTTATGTAACTTATTATTTGTATTTTATTTTTTTTTCAGAACTGATTCATATTTTTCTCTTTATTTAACTCATTAACATACCATCCTGAATTTCAATTTAACTTAGATTTTGTTTCAAAATAATATTTAAAGATAAATTGGGCTAGAGTTTTTTTTTTTCTTTTTCTCAATTGTGCAAGTTTTTAGGATACACTTCTTTTATTTAGTTTCTACAGCCAATAGTTGAATTTAGATCAATAACAGATCAAAACTGAATAGTTACATTTAGATCTACCTAAAAACAATTACAAAAAATTGGAACAGATATAGTAAAAGAAAAAAAAAAAAAAAGGTACAATTTAGAATCAGTGTCTCATAATGAATCTATTACTTATGTTATTTTCATTTGGCTATACTTTTCTTTGCTTAGGTTAGTCAAAAGCCAATGGAAACCCTGGTTACATTATGACTGTCATACAAGTTATAAATATTTCCCCCTTTTTTATAAATTTAATTCAATTAATTGAATTTTTAATTCAATTAATTGAATTTTTAAGTCTTTTGCCCATACCTAGACTGTTTTCCTTTGTAAAATATTATTTTTAAATAATGCATGAAAGTTAAGAGTAATAAAATCAAAATGTATGATTCTTATTATTTTTCTTTTTAACTTATTTTTTGTCTTTTTATTATATCTGTCAAACATTGGAGATTATTTGCATAAATTCTGTTTATAATGTATGCTAATCAGGATGAAATGTAAGGAACACTTATTTAAAAAATAAGACATATTCAAACTGAGCTAATGGAATATTTTGGTAATTACTTATCATCCAGACCACACAAGAAATGCTGTGCCAACAATGAACCCCATAATACTAATTACAACAACCCTAAGTATATCTTCTTTCTACATTGTAACTGCATAATTAATATTATATAATTCCCATATTAAAGGCAATTTCGGAAGTATTCATATTTAACTATATAATATGATATACAGTGATCTCTCGCTTATGCGCGGGTGCAGGAGACAGTGAAAAAAAAGTGCATAAGTGAGAGACGCGCCCAAATCACAAAAACCACAAAAGCGAGCTTAAAAGTGAAAAATCAATACAACGTACATATATTGTTAATTAATACTATGTACACTATATTTCCAATGATAACCGGTCACTTGCGATTTTAGACGTTTTGTTAAATATCTGGAAAGATACATGAGGAATTATCCTGAAACTTCAGGAGTGTAAACAACATGATAAACGTCATATATTTCCACAAAGATTTTTTCCCGAAACCTCATAAGGGGCCGGCAACAAATTGAAGAAAAACGAATATCTTTTGGATAACCCTGTAAAAACTAATATTGCAAAAGCATTCAAACTGTAGATTATGATTAAGTGGCTTATTGTAATAATTTGGGTTCATTTTTATAAAGATAGCATGTATACTCGAAGAGAAATTCAGGTTTTTATAAAAACAGTCCCAAATTTTACCAAGTTTTTTGCTTATAATTTGCAGAGTTTTTAATATAAAAACAAGTTGTTTTCAGAAAATGTGACAAACAAAATTATACACAATACCCTGCAATCAGAATTAAAAAATAATAAAAATTGTATGAACAATGAACAGGTTTATTAAATATTGTTTCACTGCGCATGTGCGAATTCAATCAAAATATACTGTGCATAATATATTAGCTAAATGTATAGACCAACTTTTATGAAAGTCTCAAAAACATAGCTTAAAAATTCTGATAGTAATCGTCGATAGAATAAGCTCTAATTTAACTGTTCCCAAAAGGAAGCAAAAAGATGAGGGGTTGTATCCAAATATACTAGCTTATGAAAGTTGACATAATAAGAATGAAGTGTCTCTCATTCTATATTTGATACAACCCCTCATCTTTTTGCTTAATCATAATCTACAGTTTGAATGCTTTTGCAATATTAGTTTTTACAGGGTTATCAAAAATATATTAGTTTTCTTCAATTTGTTGACAGCCCCTTATGGGGTTTCGGGAAAAAATCTTCACGGAAATATATGACGTCTCTCATGTTGTTTACACTCCTGAAGTTTCAGGATAATTCCTCATGTATCTTTCCAGATACTTAACAAAACGTCTAAAATCGCAAGTGACCGGTCATCATTGGAAATATAGTGTATATACTACTGAAAAATGTACATAAAATTAGTTTCAAAATGCAAATACGTGTATAACTTCCTTTAATTATTTTTTAAGAACATTAAGAAGAAAATGGAAATGCTTACATACCAAAATTTCGTTTTACTCCTATTACTTTCTCACAAAATAATTTACAATCGCGATTGTTTTTGTTTTCATGATTTTTCAAAAAGAGTCTTTTCAAGTTCATCAAGACGTGAAAAAGTTCCTTCACTTCCGGAATTGAACTGAAAATAGTCACGCAGAGTTTCTAATGCTTCTAACGCTGCTATGTGAGTTGGGGGAACTTTTGCTGCATCTTCTTTATTCGTCCTCCTCTTTATCTTTGTTGCCACCATTTATTTCAGCTGCAATGTCTCTAATTTCCCGCAACTGAGCTACTTGCTTTAATTCGTCTTTCGTTGCACGTTTTGTTTCTAACACAGCTAGAAGTCGACGGATTAAAGTTTTTCTGTAATGTCCTTTCACACGACGAATGACGCTCAAATCCAAAGGTTGAATCTTGCTTGTGCAATTCGCAGGAAAAAAAACACAACTTTCATGTTGTGGAAAGTTGGAAGATCTTGTGGGTGAGAAGGACACTGATTCATGAATAAGAGAACTTTCTGTTTTTCTTTTTCCATTTTCCTGTCAAATTTATGAAGGAAATCCAAGAAAATGTCCGACGTCATCCACGCCGTTTTGTTGCTAGTGTAGTCGCAAGGAAGCTTCTCCACGTTCTTAAAACAGCGAGGTTTGTTTGATCTGCCAATGAAGAATGGTGGGAATTTTTCTGAAGCATCACCGTTGCAACACAGCAAGATAGTTAATCTTTCTTTACTTTTTTTCCCACCCTGGCATGGTTCTCTTTTGAATGTTAAGGTTCTGTCGAGCAACATTTTATAAAAAAGTCCAGTTTCGTCACAATTATAGATGTTTTTCAGTTTGTAACCATTTACCAAAGTAGCCAAGTCTTCTTTCCATTGTTCTATAGTTCCTTCATTGACACTCATACTTTCCCCAGAAAGGACACGAGTTGCTATGCCATGCCTGTTTTGAATTTTTCAATCCATCCATGTGATGCAGAAAAGTTTTCCCATTTCAAATGTCTTTGGCAACTGTACGGCCTTCTCCCTTAGAATCTCAACATTAACAGGAATGTTCGAGGCACGAGTTTCTTTAAACCATAACAACAAAACTTTCTCAAATTCTTCAAATTATCCACCTTGAATTCTGCTTCTTTTCTTTGACCGAATTCCACATTTTCAATGAGCTACTATTATCGCTTCCCGATTTTTAAAAATCCCTCTCAATGTCGATTCTGGGACATTAAAATGTTCCGCTAAAGCTTTTTTCAAGGTGCAAGGATTTTCTTCCATTTTTTTAATCACATCCATTTTAAGCGAAAGCGATAATTTCATTATTTTCGCCATTTTAAAACGTGACCATCTAATCAAAACAACAAAGAAATTTCTTCCTGTTAGCGATCAACACCACGTGGTATGTCCAGTACTAACCTCTCTAATTGGCTTAGACTTTTACTGACGTAAATCACAAGAACCCCCTCCCCCCCTCTGAATGTCGATTCAAGGACATTAAAATGTTCTGCTAAAGCTTTTTCCGAGGTGCAAGGATTTTCTTCCATTTTTTTAATCACATACATTTTAAATGAAAGCGATAATTTCTTTCTTTTCGCCATTTTAAAACGTGACCATCTAATCAAAACACCAAAGAAATTTCTTCCTGTTACCGATCAACACCACGTGGTATGTCTGGTACTAACCTCTCCAATTGGCTGAGACTTTTTACTGATAGAAATCACAAGACCCCCCCCCCCCCCCGACGTACACTCCTATGTACAAAGTAGAGGAATGTGTTAATGTGTTCCTGGAATCTGAACAATAGGGGATGTCTTTCTAGAAAGACCAAAAAGTTTAAAAATATTGAAAATTTTTGCGATGCGCATAAGTGAGAGGTACTTTTTCAGTGCGGTGCATAAATGAATAAGAGTTATCAGTGGTTTTCCTATATCCCTGGCCAGGACCACGAAATAAACACACATAAGTGAAAAACGTGCATAAAAGAGAGCGCATATAAGTGAGAGATCACTGTAGTATAAATATATGTTAAAAGGCATAACATCCCACCAGAAATAAAGATACAACCACACGAACATCTTTTATTGTTAAAATGTCTCAATCTGATGTTTTGTGTTTAATAAATGTATACTACTCTTTTTTATTATTGTAATTTACTTTTATATTATTTACCTTTGTTAACTATGTTATATACTTCATAAATGTATATCAAATTGCTGTTTTGAGCACGACTGGTGATTAGCAATGATAAACATAATTGATGATTGACAAACATTTTTGGCAATATATCTTCCTGGCACAGATAGATAATACGTAAATACCAATATTTTTAATTGTATATGCATTGTAACTGTATTGATACTGAAAAAATACTTTTACTTTTTCTGTAGTTTTGATCACACTCTATCCAGGTTACATTTTATATAGGTTTATTATGAAATATTGTATACATATACTGAAGAATTACTCATGTATTCTTTTAACTTTATGAAAGAATCCATTTCAACAGATTTATAAATCAATCTGTGGTCAATCACATTACTCATAAAACTTTCTAATTTTACCATCTGACACAATTGTTTCATGATCTTTGAGAATGTTCATTATTTTCAATGTCAAAACAATTACAATCTGAAAACAGTAGCATTCTTGAATGTTTTATGTTTGTTTAATGATAAAAGCTTCCAAAATTTACAAAAAGATTTTTTTTTACTATGTTTTGAAAAATAAATTCATGCATGCTTTAGGCAACATTTCATAATTTTCATAATATCTAATAAAATAAACCTGTGTAAAAATGACAAACAAACAATAATATATATTTATGTAATATTTAATAAAGCAAAACAGTTAACAAAGCAGGAAACATTTCTGAAGATAAATTATCATACTGAAACAAATAAACACATACTTTTTTCTTCTTCACTGATAGTAAGGCGAGACTGGAACAGTGGCTTAACACTTTTCTGAGTAAAGGGTCTTCCAAAAAGATGGCAAAAATTATGCATTAGTTCTACTAAAGCATGCACAATACCTTGTCTCTGGGAGTTCACAAAGCCATAAATATTATGTAACCATGGCAACCTAAAATATATAATAAAATGTAAAATTTTGAATGTTCCACATTGAGTCAACATTTTTAAAGAATACCTCGTCAAGATTTCTAAAACTTAGTTTCTCACAACTAAAACTATTAAACTTTCCTAGAATTTTAAAGTTACATAATCAGGAATGAATTGATGAGGTAGGTGGTGATATTATAAGATAGACAGAAATGAAAATATTTAACACTAGCAATGCTTATGGCTTTGAGCACTTGGAAATCGAACATATTTGTTGAGAATATTGTTAAAATGAACGAAGTAGTATTTGTGTGCCCATTAACACAAAGTGAAAATTATATTGATGCAGATAATAAAAATATTACTAATTAAAAGAGAAAATCTTCATTCCAACCGATTTGAAGACACACCCTTGTAAAAAATGCATAAAATGTAGTCTATTTGTGAACTCTTTGCAATACCTATGCTACAGAGAAAATATTTTAATCAGTTCCGTCATTTCAGAGTGATCATGATTTTAGAAAGTTTTCAACTCATTGCACCCTTTTAAATTTTGATTTTTTTTTAAACTGTTCTTAGCAAGCATTTACTTCTTAAAAGTCACAACAATGTCAAATTTTAATTTTCTAATCCTAGCAATTTCTAAGAAATCATAATTTTAGAACGTTTTTCTTTCTTGCACCATCTTTAGACACAGGTACTGAGATAAAAAGTAGCCTATGTTTAAGCAGAGATAGTCACCATTATAATACTGAAATAATTTTTTAAGTTGGTTTAGTAGTGTCAGAGTAATTGTGATTTTAGAAAGTTTCCCACTCATCTCACTCTTTTATATTTCATATAATAATCCCTAATATTAAGCGCGGTAAACGTCTGTGTGTGTGTCTGTGCACTCCGCCTTTGTACCCGCAAAGGCTCCTGGACTAATCGACGCACCGACGGCGGACGCGGACCGAAAAATTCTCAAAAAAGGCGCGACGCTCAAGTTTCGATCGGGTCGGGATTCCGACCTGGACCCGGGGAGTTATTAATGAGCGAAAGTGTTTTAATTACCGACCGAAACCGAAGTTGGAAGAGAAGTCAAAACAGCGAAAAGTTCGCCTTCCGTTTTGATAATCGCAGACATCCAAATCGTCGCTTTTTAATGCATCATCGAATAAAAAAAAATGTACCGGAGGTATCGATCCAAAAATCGGGGTACACACGCGGCCGATTTTTGTCGTTGCAAAACGTCAAATTTTTTGAAATTCGGACCGTAACTTTTCTTTATTTCGGCCAAAAACTGACCAGACATACAACATCGACCCCAGACGTAAAAAGAGGTTGCCGTAAAGAATGCAGGTCGACAGATCCGAGATCGAATCGCCCCAGTCCTTTTTGAAACAAGTGGAAATAATGACTCTACATTCGCGAAAATTTGCTAACACGTGTATAAAAAAATCGCGAATTCAACAAAAAAAAATTCATAAAAATCGACCAGTAATTTTTGAAGATATCAATTAAAACTCATTAATGACACGGCAAATGAATTTATTTCTATTCCGAAGAGACAGCTTCTTTTTTATTTCAACATTCAACGGAGACAAATCGTCTGTGGATAAGTCATTTCTGAAAGAGATAAAATAGTCAACTGCGTTCTTTCAGAGGGGGGGGGGGGGCATTTCCGAATCTAAGGGGCGCATTAATTTCAAACTTTGACAGGGCGACTCAAAATGGATTCTGCTTTCAGAATATCTAAAAATTATTCTCATATCTTCATTAGGAGCCGATATATTATTTTAAAGTTTTAGTATTTTAAGTTTTTGTTTTAGAGTGGCAACCAGATATCACGATAGGGAAAAGCGGGTTATCGATTTTTTTTTTTTTTTTAGTTTTAAGTTTTTCTACAGCTCACTGTCTTTGAACTAGAACACAGGTAGTCTACATAAGTTGTTTGAGGAAAAGCAGTGTCATCGCCAACCCCCCCCCCCCCCCCCCCCCGCTTTTTCCTTTTAACTGTGGTCCGTTTCTATAACTAAGAAACTATGTTACGGATGTCCACCAAACTGATTCCAAACATCAGAATTAAAGTAATAAGGACCCCCTATCCAGATATTATGATTGGGAAAAGCGGGCTTCGCCCGTTATCGATTTTTTTTTTTTTTTTTAAGTTTTAAGTTTTTCTACAGGTCCCTGTCTTTGAACTGGAACTCAGGTAGTCTAAATATTCGACTCGACATCGATAGAGCTTACCGATTTTATTTCGTTTTTTCACCACTAGGGGGCGCTTTCCTATCTTCGGTTCTACGGGCATGAAAACGACGGGGTATGGCTCATTCGACTAGACATCAAAAGTCTTAACGATTTCAGTTATGATCATATAAACAGATTGCGCCACCTGGTGGCGGAAGGTGGAACTAACGTATACTGCAGCGCGTGCGCAGCACGACTGCTATACGGTGCCGCAGGCAGCGGGGACCCGAGCCGCAGGTTCGTTCAGTTAGAAGTTTATACTATTCCATGTGCAATTTAAGGGATTATCCGGTGCATGCGTAGCACGACCGTCATACGGTGCCGAAGGCAGCGGGGACCAGGGTCGGAACGACTGCTATACGGTGCCGCAGGCAGCGGGGACCCGAGCCGGAGGTTCGTTCAGTTAGAGGTTTATACTATTCTATGTGCAATTTAAGGGATTATCCGGTGCGTGCGCAGCACGACCGGTATACGGTGCCGAAGGCAGCGGGGACCAGGGTCGGAGGTTCGTTCGGTTAGTGGTTTGTATAATTCAATGTGCTAATTAAGGGATTACCCGGTGCGTGCGTAGCATGACCGGTATACGGTGCCGAAGGCAGCGGGTTCCCGGGTCGGCGGTTCGTCCGGTTTGAGGTTTTACAAGATTCGAGATTTTCTACAATTCGAGGCACCGATGTAAATTAGGGGCCCGCTGGCGGGCGAAGCCAGCTAGTCACTAATATTAAGCGCGGTAAACGTCTGTGTGTGTGTCTGTGCACTCCACCTTTGTACCCGCAAAGGCTCCGGGACCAGGCGACGCACGGACGGCGGACGCGGACCGAAAAATTCGCAAAAAAGGTGCGACGCTCAAGTTTCGATCGGGTCGGGATTTCGACCCGGACCCGGGGAGTTATTAATGAGCGAAAGTGTTTTAATTACCGACCGAAACCGAAGTTGGAAGAGAAGTCAAAACAGCGAAAAGTTCGCCTTCCGTTTTGATAATCGCAGACATCCAAATCGTCGCTTTTTAACGCATCATCGAATAAAAAAAAATGTACCGGAGGTATCGATCCGAAAATCGGGGTACACACGCGGCCGATTTTTGTCGTTGCAAAACGTCAAATATTTTGAAATTCGGACCGTAACTTTTCTTTATTTCCGCCAAAAACTGACCAGACATCCAACATCGACCCCAGACGTAAAAAGAGGTTGCCGTAAAGAATGCAGGTGGACAGATCCGAGATCGAATCGCCCCAGTCCTTTTTGAAACAAGTGGAAATAATGACTCTACATTCGCGAAAATTTGCTAACACGTGTATAAAAAAATCGCGAATTCAACAAAAAAAAATTCGTAAAAATCGACCAGTAATTTTTGAAGATATCAATTAAAACTCATTAATGACACGGCAAATGAATTTATTTCTATTCCGAAGAGACAGCTTCTTTTTTATTTCAACATTCAACGGAGACAAATCGTCTGTGGATAAGTCATTTCTGAAAGAGATAAAATAGTCAACTGCGTTTTTTCAGAGGGGGGGGCCATTTCCGAATCTAAGGGGCGCATTAATTCCAAACTTTGACAGGGCGACTCAAAATGGATTCTGCTTTCAGAATATCTAAAAATTATTCTCATATCTTCATTAGGAGCCGATATATTATTTTATTGTATAATTAATCATCGTTATTTGTATAATTAAAGCAAAAGAAAGATTTCTATTACAGTGCCGGCTAGATATTACGATTTTAAGAAGTAGGCCGCGTCTAAAAACTGCCATAACGAGTATCTTAAGTTTTTGTTTTAGAGTGGCAACCAGATATTATGATAGGAAAAAGCGGGCTTCGCCCGTTATCGATTTTTTTTTTTTTCAGTTTTAAGTTTTCCTACAGGTCCCTGTCTTTGAACAAGAAGTCCGGTAGTCTAAATAAGTTGTTTGACATCAGATTTTTTTTTTCCGGCAGTCTAATTCAGTTGTTTAAGGAAAAGCAGTGTCCTCCCCCCCCCCCCATTCAAGTTTTTTTATCTTAACTGTGGGTTCTAGAGGTTCGTTCAGTTCGAGGTTTATCTTATTCGAGGTTTATTTTTTCTATTTGCGCCACCTGGTGGCGGAAGGTGGTAATCCCCACCGGGGATTACCACTCGGGATTTTTGCTCGTGTCCCCAGCGGGTACCCGAGCCGGAGGTTCGTTCAGTTAGAGGTTTATACTATTCTATGTGCAATTTAAGGGATTATCCGGTGCGTGCGCAGCACGACCGGTATACGGTGCCGAAGGCAGCGGGGACCAGGGTCGGAGGTTCGTTCGGTTAGAGGTTTGTACAATTCAATGTGCTAATTAAGGGATTACCCGGTGCGTGCGTAGCACGACTGGTATATGGTGCCGAAGGCAGCGGGGACCAGGGCCGGAGGTTCGTTCGGTTAGAGGTTTGTACAATTCAATGTGCTAATTAAGGGATTACCCGGTGCCGAAGGCAGTGGGGACCCGGGTCGGCAGTTCGTCCGGTTTGAGGTTTTACAAGATTCGAGATTTTCTACAATTCGAGGCACCGATGTAAATTAGGGGCCCGCTGGCGGGCGAAGCCAGCTAGTCCCTAATATTAAGCGCGGTAAACGTCTGTGTGTGTGTGTGTGTGTCTGTGCACTCCACCTTTGTACCCGCAAAGGCTCCGGGACCAAGCGACGCACGGACGCGGACCGAAAAATTCGCAAAAAAGGCGCGACGCTCAAGTTTCGATCGGGTCGGGATTCCGACCCGGACCCGGGGAGTTATTAATGAGCGAAAGTGTTTTAATTACCGACCGAAACCGAAGTCGGAAGAGAAGTCAAAACAGCGAAAAGTTCGCCTCCGTCGAGGGTTGCCGGTACACGTCCGGTCCGGGAAGGAAAAGGCAGGGGGTTCCCAGGGAGCGATTTAAGCCCCAAACCGCAGCGCAGGTCCGACCCCTATCTCCGGAAGTCGGGGGGCCAGAAATTCGTAAGTCGCACGTACGCAACCGGGACGTCGTCAGGTCTCATAAATTCGAAAAATCGTTTCCGTGCGACGATTAGAACCGTAAAAATCCTTTAAAAATCGATCGATAAAAAATTATTTTTCTTTTCTTTCCGAGCTGCGATTCCCAGATCGGAGACGCACGACCAGACGATTGTCTGGATCGGCATTTTCTTTGACGGAGGTGAGGTCACATGACGTTCAACTCGGGTTTTACAGAGGGGGGGGGGGGGGGGCATCTCTGATTCTAAGAGGCGCAGAAATTCCAAACTTTGACAGGACGAAGCTAAATGGATTCTGCTTTCAGAATATCTAAAAATTATTGTCATATCTTCATTACGAGCCGATATATTATTTTATTGTATAATTAATCATCGTTATTTGTATAATTAAAGCAAAAGAAAGATTTCCATTACAGTGCCGGCTAGATATTACGATTTTAAGAAGTAGGCCGCGTCTAAAAACTGCATTACGAGTATTTTCAGTTTTTGTTTTAGAGTGGCAACCAGATATTATGATAGGAAAAAGCGGGCTTCGCCCGTTATCGATTTTTTTTTTTTTTTTTTTTTTTTTTAAGTTTTAAGTTTTTCTACAGCTCACTGTCTTTGAACTAGAACTCAGGTAGTCTACATAAGTTGTTTGAGGAAAAGCAGTGTCATCGCCAACCCCCCCCTCCCCCCGCTTTTTATGACAGTACCGGCTAGATATTAGGATTTTAAGAAGTAGGCCGCGTCTAAAAACTGCATTATTATTTTAAGTTTTAGTATTTTAAGTTTTTGTTTTAGAGTGGCAACCAGATATTATGATAGGAAAAAGCGGGCTTCGCCCGTTATCGATTTTTTTTTTTTTTTTTAGTTTTAAGTTTTTCTACAGCTCACTGTCTTTGAACTAGAACTCAGGTAGTCTACATAAGTTGTTTGAGGAAAAGCAGTGTCATCGCCAACCCCCCCCCTCCCCCCGCTTTTTATGACAGTGCCGGCTAGATATTAGGATTTTAAGAAGTAGGCCGCGTCTAAAAACTGCATTATTATTTTAAGTTTTTGTTTTAGAGTGGCAACCAGATATTACGATAGGGAAAAGCGGGCTTCGCCCGTTATCGATTTTTTTTTTTTTCTTTTTAGTTTTAAGTTTTTCTACAGCTCACTGTCTTTGAACTAGAACACAGGTAGTCTATATAAGTTGTTTGAGGAAAAGCAGTCTCATCGCCAACCCCCCCCCCCCCCCCCCCCCCCCCGCTTTTTTCTTTTAACTGTGGTCCGTTTCTATAACTAAGAAACTATGTTACGGATGTCCACCAAACTGATTCCAAACATCATAATTAAAGTAATAAGGACCCCCTATACAGATATTATGATAGAGAAAAGCGGGCTTCACCCGTTATCGATTTTTTTTTCTTAAGTTTTAAGTTTTTCTACAGGTCCCTGTCTTTGAACTAGAACTCAGGTAGTCTAAATCAATTCGACTCGACATCGATAGAGCTTACCGATTTTATTTCGTTTTTTCACCACTAGGGGGCGCTTTCCTATCTTCGGTTCTACGGGCATGAAAATGACGGGGTATGGCTCATTCGACTCGACATCGAAAGTCTTAACGATTTCAGTTATGATCATATAAACAGATTGCGCCACCTGGTGGCGGAAGGTGGAACTAACGTATACTGCAGCGCGTGCGCAGCACGACTGCTATACGGTGCCGCAGGCAGCGGGGACCCGAGCCGCAGGTTCGTTCAGTTAGAAGTTTATACTATTCCATGTGCAATTTAAGGGATTATCCGGTGCATGCGTAGCACGACCGTCATACGGTGCCGAAGGCAGCGGGGACCAGGGTCGGAACGACTGCTATACGGTGCCGCAGGCAGCGGGGACCCGAGCCGGAGGTTCGTTCAGTTAGAGGTTTATACTATTCTATGTGCAATTTAAGGGATTATCCGGTACGTGCGCAGCACGACCGGTATACGGTGCCGAAGGCAGCGGGGACCGAAATCACCCACTCGTGGACAGCCACCCGTGAGGTATAGGAACAATAAGTCCACGAGGGGAAAAATAAACGCTACCCGGCACCGATAGCACCCATCCGTTCCAACCCCCACCGCAGGAGGCGTCTGTTTATTAGATTTGAAACAATGAATATAATTACATAACAATAATAAAATATAAAAGGTAAAAAATAACAATTTTTTGCAAATTGAAAGTTAGATATAAAATATTTTCGAAGTACTATAAGTTCATGATGTCCTAAATTTATGGTATTTTTTTTTTAATTCTTTCGTAATGAAAGAGAAATTTTTATTGAGAATATTATAATTCTCTTTTAACTTTTGAGAGTTTGAAGGACTGAAAATGATATTACGAAGGTTATATCTGAGAGTTTCGTTCTTATCAAAAGGGAAGTGATGGATCATAAGAGGGCAGCATCCGAATGTTCGGTTAGAGGTTTGTACAATTCAATGTGCTAATTAAGGGATTACCCGGTGCGTGCGTAGCACGACCGGTATACGGTGCCGAAGGCAGCGGGGACCCGGGTCGGCGGTTCGTCCGGTTTGAGGTTTTACAAGATTCGAGATTTTCTACAATTCGAGGCACCGATGTAAATTAGGGGCCCGCTGGCGGGCGAAGCCAGCTAGTCACTAATATTAAGCGCGGTAAACGTCTGTGTGTGTGTGTGTGTGTGTGTCTGTGCACTCCGCCTTTGTACCCGCAAAGGCTCCTAGACTAATCGACGCACCGACGGCGGACGCGGACCGAAAAATTCGCAAAAAAGGCGCGACGCTCAAGTTTCGATCGGGTCGGGCCTCCGACCCGGACCCGGGGCGTTATTAACCGACGAAACTGTTTTTATTACCGACCGAAACCGAAGTCGGAAGAGAAGTCAAAACAGCGAAAACTTCGCCTCCGCCGAGGGTTGCCGGTGGAGACGATTCTCGAAAAAGGCAGGGTTGCCAGGAGCAAATTAAGCCCCAAACCGCAGTGCGGGTTTTTAAACCGATCCCGATCTACGGAAGTCGGGGGGTCAGAAATTCGGAAACGGGACAGACAGATTCAGGAGAGCATTTGCTTTCAGAAATTCGAAAAATCATTCCCGTACGACCATTAGAACTTAAAAAATCCTCTAAAAATCGATCAATAAAAAATAATTTTTTAATTCTTTCGGCGCGGCATGTCGAGACCGCAGACTGCCTGGAACGCAGATGTTTGGAAGGAAGAAAGAGCAAATTCACCTGACAGCTTTCATGTAATGCTCAAGTCCGTTTTTGAAAAACAATGAAAGAATTAATCTCTGGACCCCAAAATCGGCCATCACACGTAAAAAAAAATCCTGATTTCAACAAAAAAAAGATTGTACAATTCGACCAGCAAAATCGGAAGATATGAATTAAAAACCGGTTAATGAAGCAATCTATTTCTAATCATTTGTAACCAATGCAGAAAAACGACACGTGACCGGATATTTTCAGACAAGAGGAATATTTTCAAGAGTAGAGGCGCAATTTTTTTACGGTGGTCACGTGACGTTCAATTGGGTTTTTTTCAGAGGGGTCCCAATCTCTGATTCTAAGAGGCGCAGAAATTCCAAACTTTGACAGGGCGACGCTAAATGGATTCTGCTTTCAGAATATCTAAAAATTATTGTCATATCTTCATTACGAGCCGATATGTTATTTTATTGTATAATTAATCATCGTTATTTGTATAATTAAAGCAAAAGAAAGATTTCCATTACAGTGCCGGCTAGATATTACGATTTTAAGAAGTAGGCCGCGTCTAAAAACTGCATTACGAGTATTTTCAGTTTTTGTTTTAGAGTGGCAACCAGATATTATGATAGGAAAAAGCGGGCTTCGCCCGTTATCGATTTTTTTTTTTTTTTTTTTTTTTTTTTTTTGAGTTTTAAGTTTTTCTACAGCTCACTGAACTAGAGCTCTTTGAACTAGAACTCAGGTAGTCTACATAAGTTGTTTGAGGAAAAGCAGTGTCATCGCCAATCCCCCCCCCCCCCCCCCCCGCTTTTCTCTTTTAACTGTGGTCCGTTTCTATAACTAAGAAACTATGTTACGGATGTCCACCAAACTGATTCCAAACATCATAATTAACGTAATAAGGACCCCCAATCCAGATATTATGATAGGGAAAAGCGGGCTTCGCCCGTTATCGATTTTTTTTTTTTTTAAGTTTTAAGTTTTTCTACAGGTCCCTGTCTTTGAACTAGAACTCAGGTAGTCTAAATCAATTCGACTCGACATCGATAGAGCTTACCGATTTTATTTCGTTTTTTCACCACTAGGGGGCGCTTTCCTATCTTCGGTTCTACGGGCATGAAAACGACGGGGTATGGCTCATTCGACTAGACATCGAAAGTCTTAACGATTTCAGTTATGATCATATAAACAGATTGCGCCACCTGGTGGCGGAAGGTGGAACTAACGTATACTGCAGCGCGTGCGCAGCACGACTGCTATACGGTGCCGCAGGCAGCGGGGACCCGAGCCGCAGGTTCGTTCAGTTAGAGGTTTATACTATTCCATGTGCAATTTAAGGGATTATCCGGTGCATGCGTAGCACGACCGTCATACGGTGCCGAAGGCAGCGGGGACCATGGTCGGAAAGACTACTATACGGTGCCGCAGGCAGCGGGGACCCTAGCCGGAGGTTCGTTCAGTTAGAGGTTTATACTATTCTATGTGCAATTTAAGGGATTATCCGGTGCGTGCGCAGCACGACCGGTATACGGTGCCGAAGGCAGCGGGGACCAGGGTCGGAGGTTCGTTTGGTTAGAGGTTTGTACAATTCAATGTGCTAATTAAGGGATTACCCGGTGCGTGCGTAGCACGACCGGTATACGGTGCCGAAGGCAGCGGGGACCCGGGTAGGCGGTTCGTCCGGTTTGAGGTTTTACAAGATTCGAGATTTTCTACAATTCGAGGCACCGATGTAAATTAGGGGCCCGCTGGCGGGCGAAGCCAGCTAGTAATAATAAAATGTTCTTAATGAACATCTATGTTTTAAAAGTAACTATCATGTCCAATTTTAAGTTTCCAGTTCTGATAATTTCAATATTGAAATTTTAGAATTTTTTTGGTGTTTCACCCTTTTGGAGGCATGAGTATTGAGATAAAATGTAGCCTATTTTAAGCAGAGATTGTCAGTATTATTACAGTGAAATAATTTTTGCAATTGATTTGGTAGCTCAATGTATAATATTAGTATAGATACCATTTTGTTGTATTGTATTTATAAAAATCAGATGCTTTAACTTCTAGTTAAAATATTTTTTGCTAAAATGGATTTATAAAAATAATTTTTATTTCTAAAAAGATATATTTTTTAAATATTGTTTGCTTATACTTAAGTGAGTTTTATTTCTTCTGAAATTTATCTGCAATTGATAATTTTGAATACAAATGAATACAATTGAAATTTTTTTAATAAAATGCTCTGTAAAAAAAAATCAAAATCCAAATTATGTAAAAGACAACGAAACTGAAACTGTATAATAATAAAATGTCTGGAAGTAAAAGAAAAGAAACAAACAAAAGTTGAACAAGTAGAACCAGCCTTTTCCTTTTGTATATGAATTGTTCAACTGATAAGATCTATAACACTTCTGTTCACAAAACTGATTGTTTATTTAAATTCTTCTCAAAGTTTAAGCTGTCACTGTTTAAAAAATAAAACAGATTCTTACTCATATTTTTTATTTATGTCTTTCAGAGAAAATTTAAATTTTATAGAAAATTACATTTTGCATTGAATTATATGAATGTCAAAATATACCTTAGAACTAAAATTTTTCTCCAGAGTAATCAATTACAACACATATAATAATTGTAGTTTAAAACTAAATACATTCTGAAAGTGCAATCTCAGATGTATGTAGATATTTATCTATAATAGCTTTATTGAAAATTTAGATTTTATTTAACCCCTTATGGATTGCTCCTGTCAATATGATGAACTGATGTATCGTTCTCTATTTCTCATGACCATGATATTGCTGGGCTGAAGATTTAAAAAATCTATGAAATATTCAAATAGAACTTATTTCTTTTTCCCAGAAATAATTTCTGATGTTTTAGTTCTTATTTTGAACACGAGATGGTAGCACAAGCTTGTACTTTTTTTTTTTATAGAGATAATATTTTGACGATAACTGACAGTTCTATATGAAATTTTTGTTTAAAGAATAGTGCTTTGGTTTGGTTTGGTTTATAAGTCACATTCAATCTATATTTGTTTGAATACATTATGGATTCTGATGAAGCAAGCATTTCTGATGATAGCTGAAATATTAGTGAATCTCGCATGATTCTGAAGAAAGTGAATTTTATGACAATTCAAATTCAAATGAAGGATTTTCTGTAAATTTGAATATGTTCTATAACAGGAGTCGGCAACCTATGACCAGCAGATCACCGAGTGACCCATTTCATAATTTCAAGTGACCCACTTGAGTTCCGAAAAAGAAAGTATAAACATAAATATGAAACAAACACTTGAAGAACACATAAAAAAATAAACCGAAACTAATTAATATCAATAAAATTTTTGTTTGATTACAAAATTGCAGCAACAAACATGCATAACAAATGAAGCGATTGGACGAATGAAGACATGATGGAAGGCAGCATCCAATTGCTACCTTTGACGCATTTGCTGCACCTTTGCCTTTTGTCCAATCAAAAGTCGGCTTGAGCTACTGCTACAATTTGGCAGTTAGGAGCCTTAGTTCTCTCAGTTCACTCTCAGTTGTAGCACTTGTTCAGTAGTGCAAGAATAGTGACACAATTATAGTTACACAGTGAGATTAATTATCATTATTAAAACAAATTATTATCATGGGCAAACAAAATGCAAAAAATAGATTGTTTCAAGGTGTGTGGAAAGAAAAGTATGGATGTTTCGAAAATGGTGACAACTTGATATGTACTTTATACACAGATGTAATACCATCTTAAGATGACTAACTATAAGCCAGACTTGACTGAATTGACGTCACAAGTTCAGCATCAGGAGAACCATTGATATCAAAGAGAAAAGTAAAGTTCATTCAGCTATGTTTCTTGTTATAATAATTATAATTTTTATGTTTAAAGATTAGAAAAACGTATTGTAATTATTTTCTCAATAAAATTTATCTTATTATTCACCAAAAAAGACTATTTTAAAATGAAAATATCACTGACCCGAAACATCTCCAAAATACACATATTTTGGTTGATTGTGACCTGCAGCCAAAAAAAAGGTTGCCAACCCCTGTTCTATAACATTTCTTTTCCCCCTCAAACATGCAACTAATTTCATATTTCATTTACAAACATTATAATTATTCAATTTCTGCAATAATAATAATAAGGTACCCTTTTAAATAGTTATCATAAATATTAAGCAATTCTTAAAGGGTTAAAACAATTTATTAGTAAATTATAAAATTCAACTGGAAACATGTATTTTCATTTAAGATAAATAATTATTGCTTTTCAAAATTTTATTAAGAAAAATAAAAGTTTTTGAAAATCAATAATTTTATGACACAAGAATACAAAGGAAGATAAACTATAAAGTAAAAAAAAAAAAAAAAAAAGATACCATTCATTGATCACCCAGTCATGTTTACTCCATGGTTTATACCATTCAGAACTTATATACTTGTCAAATGCTTTTACAATGTTCAATAGTTCATCAACATTCCCAAAAATCGCAGATGGCTGTTGTAATACACTAGAGTAAACTGGAATGCGGTCAACTGAATAAGAAATAAACATACTAAGTCAATTTAAAAATAAGCTTAAAATAAAATTAAAATATTTAATTACAAAAAAACATATTGGTAGATGTTTTGTGACAAATAACAAAGTACTAAATCTATCAAATCAAATCCTTAATAAAAAAATAGTCTATTCTAAAATTTTACACAGGCACAATTCTAATCATCAACAGCTGCAATAAGTTCTTTATGAAACTTCTTTTCATTCTTTCAGTCAAAACCATTTATTCTATATGCATATAATGCACACTTTTGATACAAGAAAATTAGAGGTGTGCATTATACACTGGTTATAAAAATGAAAGAATAAAAAATTTAAAAAAAGATCATACAAACTAAGATTTCTAATTTAATTAACATGCTATTTATTTTTAAAAAATAATTTTTGCTATATTAGATTGGATGAAAAGTAATAGTAATTATATTTTACAACAATCTTTATTTTATTTTTTGCTATGTATCTGATAAAGTTTTCTGTATGTGTGTGTGTTATATGGCAAGTTTAGGTGCACGTTATATGCTGGAATATACGATATTGATTTTCAAGATGACCTTATACCATGAAAGATTTGATGAACTTGAATATGAAGAAGATAGGATATAGATTTACCATACATATTCTTCTATAATTAAAAAAGTTACAACATAGAAAAATAACATAAGTGATGATACTGACAGTTTTACAATGGATTCTTTCTGTACAAATAATCTGGTATGACTAAATATTTGAACACTGTGACATTGGAAGGGGGCATAAAAAATTTTAAAGATAAAATAAAATAAATCAGAAAACAGCAAAATATGAGGCAATTTTGTATCTAGTTTGCAATAATGTTTTTGTTGTTATATTTATTGCTGGTGCATATTTTGGTAAAATTCGGTTGAGCGAGAAAAAAAAAAGATTTTTGATTTTTTTTCAATCTATTAAAAAATGAACGTTCTGAGCTACCCTCCACAACCTAAAACTTTATTCCATGTCAAATTAGAATATTCCAAATTGAGATTGTTGCATGTTTTTCCAATCTTAACCCCTTTAATATAAAAAGTAATGAACATACAATTTTTCAAGTTTCAAACCTGTGAATTTTTAGAGCAATCAATTTTAAGAAATTCCTGCTTTTAGACATGTTCTCTCATAAAATGTTTAATTTGTTTTACCCCTTTAAAGTTTGAATTTTGCAAAATCCATACTTCATTAACATGTAATATTTACAATTAACCTTCATGCCTAACAACAAATTCTTTCATGATGAAGAAAAACCTGATTGTATTTGAATTTTATACATAAGTAACGCTTTTTTATTTGTATTTAGCGACACGTGGATAATTTTGTATTGCATATGAATATACATGGAATGTACTCATAACAGAAACTTTATCTCTTTCTCAACTATTGTAATCAAGGTTTGTTTATAAATGTTCACTTCTAAACGGCATTATTGATTCCACATCCAATGAAACACCTCATATAGGGAATGATTTAGTACATTGTCCATTTTTTGGTTTGAGTCACTTTGTATTTATGCTTAATTTTGGTTGTTTTTTACATCAAGTAATTTTTAGTAACCAGTTAAATTTATCCTAAAATTTAAAAAGAACATATATAGTTTGATATCTCCGCCCCTCCTCCTGAGATTTAAAAAAAAAAATCAACAAATCATTAGTGTTTCAGTGCTGTGCAAAGAAACAAAATGGAGAAACAAAATTATCATTTGCAGTTTGAAATTTATTGAAGTTAAAAGAAAAATAATTACATGGTTAAAAATTTTTTTTAATTAAATTAATCATTAAAAATCCCTAAATTATGTTACAGCTTTGAGGTAACCCTTGTCTGAAAGTTCATTTTTTTGTTCTATTATGTGCTGTAAAGACTGAAATTATGCGATATTTAGATACAAAGATGCAGATGGTGAAAGAAAATACCTTGTGAAAAAATCCAGTAAAAAATTAAAACTTCATAATAACAACAAAAAAAAATAATCAAATTTTCAAATAATCTCTTCGAGGGGGTTCTCAGCTACATCCTGGAATACCTCCATGCCCAATGCCATAGCACTGGCCTTATCCAACATGGCATGAAGTTTCTACACAGACAGACACACAAACTCTTTATTTTATGAATGTAGATGAGTTTGGAAGTGTTTCTATGTGATAATCATCAACGTAATTGAACTGGGCATATTGCAAATGAATTTCTTTGACACTCTTTTTCTTTTGCCATATCTTATGTCAAACAATTTCACACACCAGGGTTTATTCAAGATAGCTTGCATCCTTGTCATTACCAATGTCCATTTAGATGCCTAATAAGGCACACACTACAAATTATTGCAATGGTACACTATATTAAAACTAGTACAAATCTGATTAAGATGTGGATCAATGAGTATCACTTGCACAACTTGCATACATTGATTACAGTAGAATAACTAATAAATAAGAAACTTAGATTATTATTACTGTTAATAGGACACAATGCAACAACGAAAAAAAAAATCATTAACTTTATGACTGATTTATTTTTAATATCGTCTTGATATATTACTTAGAATATAAATTTGATATTTCAATTTATATTAGCAATTGATACTATAATTTTTTGTTAATAAAAATATGTATAATTTTTATTTCTAGTTCATTGAAATATATTTTGATAAGTTTATATCACTCATTAAAGTAACCATTACTTAATTATCAATTCTAAATACATTATGTTTATTTTTAAATTTCTAGATCCAGCAATATTTCTAAGGATTGAAAAGGGTTTTTATGTTACTTGTTTAAGATAACGAAAAGAAATTTGACAAATTACAAATATAATGAAGTGAAACAAGAAATATAGACATTAATATACATTAATATGACATTAATATACATCCTTCCAATGTAAATAAATATACGTAAATGAAAAATAAATTTAATGTCATTTAATATACTACAATAGTTTCATTTCTCTTTCCATGCAGAATGTCAGCAACTACAATTTAATTTACATTAAATTTATCACAAATTTTGAAACTAGTAATAAAACTTACCATCAACTTCTGTATCATGAAAATTACATGTAGACTCTAAATGTTCAACAAAAGGACCAGATTTCAAAACAGAAATAAACAAAAAAGGCAGTAATATAGACATGGTTCTGACCAGCAGAATACATTGTTGCTCCTCATTCTGAACAGGACCAGATATTGAAGGTAAGGACGTATCACCTAGGATCTGTAAAACAAACAAACAATAGGAAATTAAAAAAAAAAAAGTTTAAGGTAATGTTATACATTTTTCAAAAAATAACTAAAAAACAAGTAACTAGCAAGCTATGATATAGAAAAGTGACCTTTGTTTATCTTAGGATCAACAGAAAGGACAATCTTCATAACAAATTCTAAAAAGGTTAAATTAAGTAAACTCTCCACCAAAAAAAAAAAAAAAAAAAAAATACAAATGGATTATACTATCGTAAAATCCCGATTGTAAGCCCCTCCTTTTTCAAAAGCAAAAAGGATTAATTTGGGAGGGGGGCTTATAATCAAGATAAAAAAAAATTATTTAAAAACCAGTTTTGATCATTAATTTAGAAGTAAAAAATTGGCAAGAATCTTCCATATTTCAACAAATTTTCACTTAAAAAAAAAAAAACCTAAATTTTCTGCGTTTCTTAAATCCTGCACCCTTTCCCCCCCCCCTATAAAATTAAAAAATCTTTATTATTTTTTTTTAATTTGTTATTTAATTGTAACAATAAATAATCAATCAACTAACCCCCCCTCCCCCCCCTGGTATCATAAATGCATAGTTTTACCTTTATAACTCTTTAATTTTAAATTTATTTTTCAACTTATTTAATACTTTAAATAAACCTAATCTACCACCTAAATTATCTCCTCCTTCTAAAATCTCTGCTTCTAACCCCCCCCCCCTGCCCCCCCAACCTCATCTCATGAAGACCCTTCCCCCTCCAAATGCATCTCCTTAAATTTAAAATCTTTAAAATTCTTAATTGTTTTCTGCTCTATTTGTGATTTTGTTGTAACAGTATTTAAATAACCATCTAAATTATTCCCCTCCAAATAGTGCAAATGGCACTATGTTTTGGGCAAAAGGCCTACAAATCTTCCTAGTATTTTGTGAACTTGACGAGCAATTGGGATAGTTTTCAATCTAAAACAATTGTAGTTATTACTTTCTATTTTGTGAATCCAAATGAAATTTGCTACTCATATATTATCTGTGACAGAAAGACAGATTGAAAAAAATGGCTGTCAATCACCAATTGTGTTTAAAACAGCAATTTAATATTCGTTTATTAAGTACATAATGTCATTAATAATGGTAAATAGTATTAAAAGCAAACTAAAATAATACAAACAGAAATGTATAAATGTATTAAAATACATAACATTTAGCGATAAAAGATATTTATGATGGTATTAGGTAGCTTCCATTACAAAAAGTAAGAAACTACCTATTGCAGCCGTTTGGAGGAAAACAATTCCTGAAAAATTTGGTATATTTTCACTGATTATGACTACCAGACTCTAAAACCATTCTCAGTTCAAATGTTGATATATGTATGTGTATCCATTTTTAGGGTTTCGTTCATCTCACGAAACCCTATTCGTCCCGCTTCTCTGTCTGCCTGTCACAGAGCCGATTCTCAGAAACTATATAACTTACAGACTTGAAATTAGTGTACTTACAGCTGAATAGCTATTGTCACGCTGAAAATCATAAAATTTTGAAAAAATCGTATTATTTTAATATAGAGAGATAAAAAACCACAAATCTAGCAGCCTTTTCCTATTAAATTTAAACATTTTTCGTTATAGCAGTTGCCAACAATTAAAAATCCACAATAAAATTCTTTCTACAATAATTAATTTTCTATCGAAAGATTTCCAGGCGAAAAATTAAAATGAAATAAAAAGTTTCACCAATTGAAAAAAAGATTAATATGATGTCATATTGGTAATAAAATAGAAATTTTCAAACATTTCTCAATAATACAAGGAGTATGAGTATGTGTAAGTACAGAAAGCAGGTTAATATAACGTCATTAGAGAATTAAAAAGAAAATTAATCACGGAATTTTTCAAACGTTTGAGAATAATACAAAGAGAGTATCAATATGAGTAATAGAGAAAGCAAGTAGATATGACGTCAGCAAGTGATTATAATGTCATATGAGTTTCAGGAATGTATTATTTTATAAAAAACATTTTTTTTTTTAATGAAATTTATTTGGATTTATTAAAGAAAGGATAAAGTGTTTTCAAAGGAATATTAAATGAAACCCTTTGAGCGATCTTCGGTCACACTTACCCACTTGTTTTGTTATGAGATAGCACTCGTATTTACAAACAGATATGGATGTGACTGAGCAGGGGATTTACAGGATTTACCAAGGTCTTGACCGAGTTTGTTGGGAAGATTCACCCACCATCTTGTTTTAAAATGGCAGCCACTTAAATATTACAAATTCAAAGAGATGTACAAAAAAATTGAAAATCCAAAATTTTTTTAAACAGATTGAACAGTCTTTTTTTAGTTTTCACGTGTATTTTAGGGTAATAATAATAAAATTAAGTTAGGGAGAGAGCATTAAATGTTTTTAAAAACTCTATTGCTATATTTTTCTGCAAAGTGGATTGCTCTAAATTGAAAGTCTACGGTAAGACTTTTTTTTAGCCATTATAATTTCACAGCATGAAGAATATAATTAATTGTCTAAACTTAGATTGATTAATTTTCGACAGGAAATACTAATATATCACACTACATCTGTTGATGCAGCATTATAGGTCAAAAAATCCCCTGCACTGTTCGAGCAGGTGAAAAAGAAAAATCCCTAACGGCTCGGGCTACAAGCACAGGTAGATTTCAAAGACGCAGACAGTGGGATGCCTGTTTGTTGGGAATTGCAGAAGAAATGACCCTTTTTGCCATGATGCGGCATTTGGAAACACCCACTTCGAAACCTAACTTGTTTGTAGGCAGAGCCGGCAGGGATTTTTTTGGTTTTTAATTTTTTTTTGCTATACGGGTTGGTTCTATAAATATAAAAGTTTTAGATAATATTAAGAGGATTTATAAAAAATCTAAGCGGATTTGATATCTTCTGAATTGACGAAGTTATGAATTTTTTTCTTCTAAAACCCCCCCTTGGGGTCATTTTTAATGATATAAAAAATCTGTCATACATAAATTTTCGGCTCTTTTCCTAAAAGTATAATAAGTTTAAATGGATTCGATACGTATCATAATTAAGAAATTATGGGTTTTTTTCTGTTTTCACAAAAGCCCCCTTCATTCCCCCCCCCCTGGTTCAATTTTGCCCATTAACGAACTTGACCGAGATTTTATGCCCCTTGATTTTATGTATCAATTTGGAAGAGATTTGTGCAGAATTATGGGAGTTAACGTGTCTATAAAAAAGTGACATAGATAGATAGATAAAGTTTTGAACTAGGGGTGGTTTTGGGTTCTGGGAGTCATAATCGACGTAGATCTGCAAAAATTTTTCAAAAATTCCAACTTAGGTGAGAATGTAATAGGTAGTATTTCTTACGAAATCTACCTAAAATTACAGGATGCAAACACAAAGAACAGATTATGCTCCTTTAGATACAAATAGAACTACACTCAAAATTGACTTTAAATCTGATTATGAAATCACAATTGCTAGGATATTCACAGTTCAGAGTAATTTGGAATTCTGTTTCTTTATTTCAAACTTTCCCATAGTTGCTTCATCTGAAAATTATACCTTTTTAACCTAAATTTTCTTTCAAAGGTGTAAAAATTATGTGAATCTTTCTTTTTTCCTTGGCTATTTTTTTTTTTTCAAGTGTACAGGGTGCATATATTACATGGAGGCACAAATTATGTGAGTAAATGCAGTAAATAATAACTGTGCAGTTTTACCGTAGAAAGAACAAAAGTGAGGCTTACTGTAATTAGTATTATCGGCACCACAGTTGTCATGGTGTATCTTCCTGGAAGTATTCAAAATTCTTACTA
The DNA here is from genome assembly GCA_963931845.1 of Maratus michaelseni. Lineage (NCBI taxonomy): Eukaryota > Metazoa > Arthropoda > Arachnida > Araneae > Salticidae > Maratus > Maratus michaelseni. The sequence goes on from OZ007594.1 coordinate 256,080,044, forward strand.
CAATAACATTTGTACTAAGATGCATTATTTTTCAACAGTTGTTCCTTACATTTGCTTCAAAACAATTGATTGAAATCACAGATGCACTTTTGACTAAAAATTTTAAATGTCACTTCATATGTATTGTATGGTAGTAAAACCAGTTTATATAATTAAAAAGTAAAATAACATATACTGCACAGAACAATGTGAATTCATTTGATTTTGTAGGTGCAAAATAGCACAGTAAATACTGTGCATACAAAACACACTTAAAAAAATAATAGTAACTATACTAAATATTCTAAATGAATTGCAAAATATATTTTTAACACTTTCCAACAAAGTTTAAAAGTGTTTATGAATTCAGTTTGTCTGACTATGCTCTAACTCTTGTAAATATACTCCGAATGCCATGTAATTTTTTATTAAGGTTTGGTAATGAAAATTAAATGTGTAGCATTTATAGTTTGTTTACAGGGATACACAAAATAAATCTGTTACATTATGGTGTATGGAGAAAAATTGGGAAGAGTTCCATATTCTGTGCCGATTGGCACGATTAGCAAAACAATCCAAAATGGCACCAAAACGCAGTTTTAGAATCTTGCCAAAATTTTCAAAATGGCTTTAAAACATCCTTTTTAAATATTTATAAACATGCATTTATTAAACTGTGTTTTTGCACAATCTTAAAAAAATAAGTACAATTCTAAAACAAAATTTTATCGCCATTTTCAATATTTTAACAAGTAATGAAAATACATAAACAAACATATTTAATAAACCTAAGAATTTTTTTGTGATAAATAATGGTTATTGTCATAGGGCATATTGTAAATAATTAATAAACCAATCAGAAAACTAACTGAAAATAACTTGTGGAAATCTCAGGAAAGATATTTCTCATATAAATGGCACTTAATATCATAAAATGGAGAAATTATCTACATAAAAATAAAAAAAAAATTTATATGCTTTATATAAATCTTTATTGTCTTTTAATGTTATCGAAGGCAGAGATAAAAAAATAAAAATCTCATTCACAACTGTCATTACAATTTTTAAAAATATACATACAAAATAGAAAAATATCTATAAAAAATATGCAAAAAATATATTTGCATAATATTACATCTACAGAAAAAATATAGTTTAAAAAAAGCAACCTCAAAGGCTGAAGATCGCAACTACCACAGCAAAACATTTACCGCCAAACAAAAACTCACCAAATCTACCAGCACAGGATATGGGACTCTTCCCAAAAAATAATTTACAGTTTATTTTATTGATGTTACAATATTTGAAACATAATGAGATTGATATTCCTCACTGAGGTGGACTATAAGTGCTTTCTAAGGAGAATAAAATAAGCAGAATTTATAATTTGTTTATAGGGATGCATAAAAGAATTTCATTACATATGATTTATGGGAAAAAACTAATTGCAGGACATTTTAATGATGCTATGTTACTTCAAACATAATGAAATTAAAAAGGAGTACTGAAGTGCATATTCTACAACATATTCCCTATAGATTATGAAGTATGTAGCATATATCGTTCATTTATAGAGATGCATGAAAGAATTCATTTACAGGACTGACTATGATTGATAACTGCTGGAAATGCATTTTTAAACTTATCTAATATTTAGTGTATTACATGATGTGTATAAATTCTATAGATCCTATATCAGGCTGCAGGGTAGAATTCACACACATTACTGCATATGGAGAACAATTGTTAAAAATGGATTTTTATTAAGTTATTTGTTTTTAAAATTTCATAGTTAAAAAAAAAAATTAAATAATATTCTATTATTATTGGAAAGTGTTATATAGGGTGTCCCAAAACTCCTTGACACATTTTAAAATTCAATAAAAGATCAAGCAATTGGCATATGAGTGTCTGATTTGGATGGAAATGCTTCTTATGATCTGAAATTTTGTATACACAAATTAAAAAAATTAGTTCCAAAAATTTCTCATAAATGGCATTGCTTCTGGAAAGTTATCAAATAGGTAGAATGCCTTTATACATAAAAATGGTAAAACACCCACAGTGCGTATGCACAGTTTTTGCCCAAACTATGGCAACCTATATTCCAGAACTTAACAATACTCACCCTCCTGAATTTGATTATACGAGTGCAGTGGATAGATGAGTATTATTAACTTCTGGAATGTGGGCTGCCATTGTTTGGACAAAAACTGTGCATATGCATTGTGCATTCTTTTGCTATTGTTATGTATAAAGGCACTCTACCTATTCGATAACTTTCCAGAAGCAGTGTCATCTATAAGAAATTTTTGGAACTAATTTTTTTTATTTCCTTAAACAAAATTTTCAATCATAAGAAACATTTTCATTGAAACCACACTCTTGTACGCCAATTGCTTGATCTTTTATTGAATTTTAAACTATGTCAAGGACATCCTGTATAATCTGTGCCTGATGTATGATTGTTTGTTCCTGTTTAAATAACGTTTTTGCTATATTATACATTGCTACACCCTCCCCCCCTTCCCCTTAAAATATTCATGGATGATATAATAATGTAGATGATGTGTGTTGGTAAAAGTTTGATTAGAAAATTGACAATTGTAGATTACAAGTAAGATTTAATAAAACAATAATTAAAAAAAATTAAATACTTTGAAATGATTGTCCATCATAGACATCACGGATGGAATAAGATGAGATTCAAGCTGTCCCAGTTCAAGAGCCCATATGGCAATGGAGGGCAATAAAACATTTAATCCTGATTCTACAACATTCACATTTCTATCTTCCAATGAAGAAAACAAGAATTCACAAGCCTGCATATACATTCAAAAAGATATTCTTACAAAACTAAGACAAAGTTACAGAAGAAAAACATGTTTTAAATATTATTGAAAAAAGACAACTATATAAGCAGGATGTTTTGTTAAAAAAAAAAAAAAAGTACGGTAAAAAGAAAAATAAATAAGGCAGTAAATAGCGATTAACCTTTTACAAACCAACATTCCTAATTGGGAACATCTAATTTAAAAATTCCTTTAAAAATTAAACTTCATCAGTAATAAATTTAAACAATTAGCGATTATAAAAAGATGGCTTGATTTTTTGAAACAGAAGCCACATTTCAATTACAAAATTGGAAATGTACAAAATATCATAAAAAAAATACTTTTTTTTATCCCTTTTTCCCACTTGATTCATATCAGTTCATAAAAAAAAAAAAAAAAAAAAAAAAGAAAGAAAGAAAAAAGAAAAGAAAAAAGAAAAGAAAAATAAACTTACATTAATTTTTTACTACTTGCTTTTTATTTAACATACTCATAAGTATATTCTATTTTGAATCCAGTCTAAAAGAATAGTCAAATCAATAATAGAATAATAATATCAATAATAGAATCTTTAAACTGAAGCATTAGAAGGCAAAATATGCAAACAAAGAATTAAAAATATATCTGCATCTGAATTCAGCCTGTAAAAGGTCAATACAGTGCAGATATTTCAATTTGATAAAAGAAATTTCTTATCTAAAGTTTCATATCAAAAGTATGAAGCATATGCACATCGTAAAATATTAAGTAAGATTTTTTTTTTTTTTTTTACAATAAAATGGCTTTCTAGATTATCAGACAGATATCGCATACTTTTGGCTTTTAACATGGAATTTTAAAAAAAGAAAATTTTATGTGACAAAAGTTAATTCTGTCATGGATATGAAAATTGCATTTTAACTGCAATTTCGCCAACAAGATGATATTTAAAAAAAAAAAAAAATCAGCTATAATTTAGAAATCCTTGATGCAATTAAAGAATTCAACATAAAAGTTTTTTTTCCACTAAATGTACTAAATGATTTATTCTGAATGTGAATTTTTTCAAATTTACACGCTTCCTATTTCTTGTAACATGTTTGAAATTGGTAATTTTGAATGGGACATCCTACATATAATGCTAGGAAATAAAATTTGATAATATACTCACTGGAGATGGAAAATATACAGAAGCAGATTTCTTTTCTTTCCCATATAAAGATTAATGAACACTACTATAGTTCTGAGAGCAGTTAATTATCAGCTCTCATCATCAGGTGATAAGCAGCAGAGAGTGGACATTTATCCTGGCAAAGATAAAAATCTCCGCTACAATCACCTGATGATAAAAGATGATAATTAATTGCTCTCAAATTTATAGTTTTGTTCTTTAATAACACGTATGAAAAAGAAAATCTACATCTGAACATACATGGAATTCAAGAACAATTAAAAAAAGGAAATATATGTTAATTAGATATTTAAATATCAGTAAGTAGTTACAGTAAAAATTAATCCAACTTTTAGTAATGAATTGCTACAGTACAAAAACATTTAAATTTTGTCAAATTTATAACTAAATTTTTTCACAATGTATAAACAATCAAAAAATAAATCAAATGTGAACTATAAATAACGCATTAAATGCAATAAAAAATTATCAAAATGCATAAAATAAATAAACTAAAAAATATAATCATACTTTAGAAAATTTATCTTCATCCTCAACATATAAAAGTAGTAATGCTAAATTTCGAACAACAGTTTCTCTAACAAGATCATCTTTGTCTTCCTGAAGCATCTGTTGCAGCATAGACAGAAGAAGAGAACTACGAATGCCACTCTAAATAATAATAATAATTATTATTATTATAACAATAAAGATCACAAATTTATAAAAAAATATATTATACAATAAAGAATCTGCACAAAAACAATTTAAGATACTGATAAATTATAAGTAAATATGTATAATCGCATTTGTTTTACTATTTAAAACTCACCATTACATATGGAGCCAGAGCACCACAAGATTCAGCAACAAGCAATCTTCGTTCAGCATATTTATGAGTTATCTGAGGAAAGATAATTTAAGTTTAAATGAGATCTTATTTAAATCAGAGATTTAATGAGTGTGTAAAAAAAAAATAATAATTAAAAATGCTTATAAACTTACACACATCAAATATAAACTAAATAACATAAATATTTTATTAATTGGTCAGTAAACAGACAAATTTCTAATACAGGCAGCTTATTATAATTCATTCAAGGCAATTATATTCCATTATGATTTACTAATGATACAAGAACAGATCCATATTATATTGGTCATCCTCTCCCATGAACAAAGAAAATCTCTACAGAATACCACATTCTTTTGTAGATAAAAGCACAAATAGAAAAAATTTGCTTCATTAAGAGATGATTAATTTTTAAGTCATGAACATATATATGTGTTCACATTTTAACATACTTCGGTAGAAGGCAATAAATGCAGTTGCTGCTGGCAACGGAAAGATTTTAACTGGTGACAGTGTTTACATTACTCTTTAAAATTAATTCATCAACTGAGTTGAAGATTAAAGCAATTCATGATATATCATTGCTATGTATTAGTAATTATTTTTTCTCAATCAATGTATAAAAAAATTATGTGCTTTAAAAATATCTATGTTTAAATAATTTGTGAGAAGGGTGGGTGGGGGCACAAACGTTTTTTATTGGAACTAAAAATTTTTGCTGGCGACCATATTTTTTTCTTATTTGTAGAGATCTGCTCTGGTATACTATGTATGACAACTGCATGCAAGTTTTCTATATTAAGCCTGTCCAATCTGTCAGTAATCATACCTCAGCTGGTTACAAATAATGAAGGTGTTTTCACATGATTGAAAACATGCAATTATATTAACTGTATGCACAAATTTATACAATATGCATATGTCTCACAGTGATGTCTATCAGACTCAAAAAGCCCATGTAAAAATAAAGTTAAAAAAAAAAAACTATTGTAAATTTAAAATTACATTTTTCTGAGAACCTCCTCTCTCACACATTTTTGCAGTGGAAGGAATTCAAAGTCTTAATAAAGCCTGTGGTAAAAAAGCATAGAAACATTAAGCATTTTAAAGCAAAAAATATTCAAAATGGATTTTTATTTTGAAAAGGCAAATAACACATTTGGATGGCACCAAGAAAGCCTTAAGGTGACATGGCATTCACAGGCAGTATTGGACAGCTTTGTACATGTCCATCAGTGCTCTGATATTCAAAAGAATGGAATAAAAACTCATACCAAATAAATGATTGCAAGAAACTAAAAAGTTTCTAATGAATACAAAGTCAGTATCTAAATTAATTCAGAATTAACTAAAAGGAAGACATTGTTATTAGACAATTATTTTTAGCATAAAATTCACTAATTTACGAAATTTCAATCAGAATAAAATTTTTATATACCATTTTAATTAAATAAAACTTTTAAATGTACAACAACTTTATAGTTTTGAAATACTTAAAATTAAAAAAATCAAAAATGCAATTAAGAAATAATTTCAAAATAAATAATGTGCAGTTTTTTCAATCTAAAACAATATACGAATATGAATATATCAGAAATATAAAGGTAAATTTACATTATGATTATTATGCTTCGAGAACACATTAAGATTTATTTTTTATTTTATATAAACTAGAGGCATTTTCTTGTTTGGAAAAAAGGAAAGAAATATTATTATTAACATTCTACTTATATTTTAAATATTCTATAATTTTTTAATACAAAGTCATTTTTAAAACTTCTTTTTTTTTTTTTTCAAAATTTCTGGCAGTAATTGAATACAAAATTTTTTGTTGAAGTTTGACAGATATGCTTCTGCGCATGCTGAAATGATTCATTCAAATAATCGTTATGCCCATCACTAATTAAAATGCTTTCAAAATGAGTACTCTCCTCTAAACGTCTGATCACATTAACAAGAGGTACAGGCTTTGAATTTGCCGTGCACAAAAAATGACAGCAGCACCTTCAAACCAACCAATCAATTTACAGGTTCACAAAAATCTTTTAGTCAGGCCCTAATTTTATGCTAGAGAATAAATTTTTTTCTTCAAGAGAAATTGATTATTATTTGTAGGGTATTTCAGGACATTGTTATACTTTATTAGTAGTATGATATGATTACACCACATATATAACTTCAAACTAGTTAATGAACATATGTTATTTTTTAAAAAGTTAAATGTTTGATAGATTTAAAACTCACTATTTAAAACAAATTATTTGACGCATTATTTAAAACTCACTTGTTCCCAGCACTGAGGTAGAAGCTCAGCTTCCACTCTAGCAGGGCCTAGATGTTGAGCAATAGCAACTAAACCTGTCAGAATCATTAGTCTAGAAGAAACAGAAGATGCATATAAAATATTATATATTTTTATAACCTTTAAATTAGAAATTTCCTTATTTGCAATAATATTTATTATAGTTATAGTAACTAAAAACAGAAAAAACTCTGCTCCTTTAACTGCAATATTTGTTTTAACTGCATAATAAAACATTATCTACACAGAAAATGTAATGTACTATATGTTGAATCAAACAAACAAAAAACCTTTTAAATTTTAACAAAGCAAAATACTTAAACAAGAACGAAAAAACATGCGTCAAGCATAGATTATGTAACACTTTCCAACGCTTCCAAAATAATTTTACAAATCATTACCGTTTAATAAGCTGAAAGATAACATCTAAGTAAACAATTTGGAAAACGCATAACATATTTAAAAACGGAATTTCAGGAATTTCCAACATATACAATATTCGGAAAAATATCTAAATACTTTTATTCAGCCCTGTATATGATCTATAGATTTGTATAGATACTACATAGGATGCTAAATTTTAGTTTAGTTAGGAAACGCGTAGCACAGTTTAAAATTCTCCTTCTGGAGTTTCTGTCAATAAACGGAAATGTGTTCGCGAACTTTTGTGCTGCCCTGTATATGAAATACAGAATTTTTACACATCAAGTAATAGACAAAAAGTGAGTTAAATTTAAAATCGCGTTCCGCAACTTAAAACGCACTTTCAGGAATTATTGTTAACAGACAGTAGAGAATTCTTTTGTGTGTCCTTGTAAATGAACGATGACTGCTAAACACACGATATTCTGTAGTAAGCCTCTTGTAATGCACCTTAGTGATATATGTAAATTTCAATGCTTTTAAAATAGTGAAATATTATTTAATTAAACCGCAGACGATTTTTCTCCATAGACGTAATGTAACGGAATTCTTTTGACTGTCCCTATAAAGTAACTATAAGCACACCCTATTCCATATTAAGCTTCTTGTAATGCACCTTAGTGATATATATCAATTACAATGTGTTTGAAATTGTGTAACATCATTAAAATAAACCACAAATGATTTTTCCCCATAGACCGCAATGTAACGGAATTCTTTTGATTGTCCCTGTAAAAAAACTATAGGTGCTACACACTTCAGTTGAAATAGGGAACATGCTATAGATAACGACAATAACATATAAAAATTGCAGGGCAATCCGAGCATATTTACGGGAGTTAGAGCACGGACAGACGGCTAGACAAACCGAAATCATAAACACTTTTCAACTAGGTTGGAAAGTGTGAAAAAGCATACAAACTATTAATAAAATTTTAGCAACTACATACATAAAATAGAATTTCCGAATATAGACAATAGTTATTGGTCACAAGTAAACACTGGGCTTGGATGGTATAAATATTTGGGAGAAGAGATAAAAGAGAAATGAAAAAAAGGATTTAGAAGGAAAATAATTTTGATTTTTCTTAAAACAATTGCAGTAGACCAAATATATCCTGTTTAGTATTATCATTATTTGTTATTAATTTTTCTTAAGCTATATTTTGTCAGTTTGCTTAGTACTTTCAATATTATGCAAATGTACTTTACCAGTGCCTTTTTAATTAAAATTTTTCATTAACATTGTTCATTTAAAATTTTTCAATCAACTAATTTACATCTAACTAGTTTATAATTAAGTTGCCTATGTTACTGGTAAAACTACTGGTGCATAAAAAATTGCAAAACTGAAACTATAACATTTTTATTCGACATTAAAGAAAATTTATTTCCAACTCAATTGTGTAAGGGAGCTGCTGTTTTAAAGGAGGCAAGTAAATTATATGATCCTAAAGGATAAAAATTCACAATACAGAATTCATAGATAGTCAAGAAAACCCAAAATTATTAAACACCAAGGGAAAGAAGAGAAAAAGAAACCAGATTCTAAATATAATAGCAATAAAAAAAGTTTTGTAAAGTGTAGAATTACTTTACAGTAATCAATACTATTAATGTCGGTAAACGTCTGTGTGTGTTTCCGTCTGTCTGTGCATTCCCGGTCTGTACATGCACAGGATCCAGGACCATGTGACGCACGGAGAACAGTCGGGTATCGAAAAATTCGTAAAAATGGCGCAAAGCTCAAGTTCAGCCGGGTCGGGAGTCCGACCCGGACCCAGGGAGTTATTAATTAACATAACTGTTTTAATTGATCAAATCGAAACCTAAGGGGCAAAAGAATCCGAAAACCACAAAACTTCTCCTCAGCGGGTTGCCAGTCGAGACGAATCTCGAAAAAGCAGCGACGCCACGGAGCAAAGTTAAGCCGAAAACTGTACTGCGCGCTTTTAAACCGACTCGCATCTCGGGAAGTCGCGGGCCCAGAAATTCGAAAATCGGGCGAACAGAATCAGGACAGTGTCCACTTTCATAAATTCGAAAAATCATTTCCGTACGACAATTAGAACCGAAAAAATCCTTTAAAAATCGATCGATAAAAAAGAATTTTTTAATTCTTTCCATACGCGGCTGGGATATTTTAGACTGGCTCCTGTGACAGATGTCTCGAAGGACGATAGGAGGATTTTCACGTGACACGGTCTATTTATCGCTCCAGTCCATTTTCGAAAAAGAATGAAGGAATTAATCTCTGGACACCCAATTCGGCCATCATACGTAAAAAAAAATCCTGATTTCAACAAAAAAAAGATCGTCTAAATCGACCAGTAAAATCGGAAGATATCAATTAAAAACCGGTTAATGAAGCAATTTATTTCTAATCATTTGTAATCTATGCAGAAAAACGACACGTGACCGGATATTTTCAGACAAGGAAATATTTCAAAACGAAAACCTACTCTTTCTTTTTAGCCGGGTATAAAATTTTTTTAAATATTGTTTTTACCGATTTGAAAATCATGCATCCTAGAGTATTTTTGCGTGAGGATCAAGAATATGTTTTTTTTTTAAAGCTAGGATGATTAGCTTACGAGAAACGATTTTTAATTTTTAATTAATTCCATCGCTTTCCTACAGTCTTTTAAACAAGTATTTTTAATGCCAGACATAAAGGCAACAGTATCCCAAGATTTTCAGCTAAGATGTCTAAATGGCATTACGTGTAATTAGTTTTTTCTATTAGAGTGCCGACCAGGTAAAAATTTTCAATTTCGGACCATATTTTTTGATTTTAGCAAAATCCCGATTTTTGTATAGGGAAAAAAAAAAAAAAGGCTAAGGAATTATCTATTTCTTTTCAAAATATCTCCTGTCGTATGGGTCGCATCGCGATGCAGTTTGGCTCATTCAACCTGACATCGATAGAGCTTACCGATTTTAGTTCATTTTTTCACCACCAGGGGCACGTTTTTTTTCTCTCTTAACTATGGTCCGTTTCTATAACTCAGAAAGTATGTTTCGGATTTCTACCAAACTGATTCCAAACATTACAATTTAAGTAATAAGGACCCTCTATAACATTTTTTATAGTTTCTGATGTTTATACCACTCTTTTCGAATAATATCAGATTTTATATTTTGATTTCATAATATCTTGAGTTCTACGAGTCCAATCGCAACGCGGTTTGGCTCATTCGACTCGATATCAATAGCGCTTACATATTTTAGTTCCAAGTTTCACCACTTGGGGCACTTCCGGAAACCGGTTTCTATGGGCCTGATTACGATGGGGTTTGGCTCTTTCGACTGGATTTCAATAGCTTTACAGATTTCGGGCATGTTCATATAGAACAGATTGCGCCCCCTGGTGGTTGAAGGTGTAATTAAAGGATTTTTCACGAACTCGGGTTCTACGGGTCACATCACGACGCGGTTTGGCTCAATCAACTCGACATCGATAGAGGATACTAGATCTTATCGATTTTAGTTTGTTTTTTCACCTCCAGGGGGCGTTTTCTTATCTCTGTTTCTATGGCCCGGATCACGATGAGGTATGGCTCATTCGACATTTTTGTTCCAAGTCTCATCACCAGGGGGCACTTTCGTATCTCTGTTTCTATGTGAAGGATTACCACGGGGTATGGCTCATTCGACTCGACATCGATAGAGCTTACCGATTTTACTTCGTTTTTTCACCACCAGGGGGCACTTTCCTATCTCCGGTTCTACGGGCATGAAAACGACGAGGTATGGCTCATTCGACTCGACATCGAAAGCCTTAACGATTTCAGTTATGATCGTATAAACGTATTGCGCCACCTGGTGGTGGAAGTAACTGTTTAAATAATGTAGGCAGTCTATTTCGAAGTAAGCAGAGTATAACTTTTAGTTATAGCGTAGTGAGAAGCTTTTGCTGGTTTTAGATAGATTATCATATAAAAGTTAAATAGTGAAATGCAGAATATATATAGAATTCAATGAAGACAAAAAGTTATTCAAACACAGGAGATTTATTCAAAGTACTCACATATTATAATACAGCATCTTGATTCTAATAACTTGATATTAAACAGTTTCGTTTTGAAGACAGTAACGTTTTCACTTTTCACAGAACATGGATATTTAGCAAATAGACGTAAACAGAACAAGATAAACTTATTAAACACATCAAATATATTTATACTTTACTGTACCAAGCTGCTCGAACTTTAAATACTATCGCCATCAACCACAACGATCATCGTTTACTTTTATATAACATTAACAAGTCAGATATTCTAATACTACGACGATGTCTATTGAAAGAACACCGCCGATAACTTGATCAATCGATTTCCAATATACACACCCTATGCAGAGATATAGCAACTATTTATACTGGTAGAATGTCGGCTAATCACTAGAAACACACCCACTTTACTAGAACGATCCACCGAAATTTGCATACACGTGCCATTGTTGATTCGACGTTCGGTCTTCCAATCCGAACGGTCTACGTGTGCTGCCATCTAGTGAGTGGCAGAGGCACTACCTCAGAAGTGCTTACGATGTTTACGATGTAGTGCGGTTCTCGTTAGAAGTAAAAATGTGTTTGTGTTTCTGTAGTTACGTTTTAATGATGGACTAAATAAAAAGTATTTGTTCCTGAAAGCAGCTCAAATTATGGAAAGAATAAAGTGCAAAAGGTAAGTAAAAACGATGTATTTACAAAAGTAAATTATATTTATGAAGTGTATTTTATATTTAATAAAGGTAAAACTTTAATGTTTATTACTTAATATGAAGAATACTAAGAGTGTATGAGTGATAATGAATGGTAGTTTTTATGTGTTGCTTGAGTCAATAAGACCAACAAATATTCTGGAGGCATGTGATTTTCCTGACATGTGCCCCCCTCTTATTGTCTCAACGCAACTATCAGCCAATTGTCCAAAGAATATGGAAATGACTTGAAAAAGTCTGAAAAAAAAAACTAGAAAAATGGATTTAATATCCAAAAGAACTTCACTATACACATCTCAGCTGAACTGAACAAATTAACTTTAAAAATCACCCATGTTTGATTTTTTTCATATAGTTAAAAACAATGTTAAAAACAATTTAAATACTTAAAAAATTTGGATCCTCGATCAATTAGCATAACTCTCCAACAACATTAGTGAAACTCCCACAAACGACCATAACAATTTTAACCTTACAATAATTTAATTTTAAAACAATGTTCAACACTTGAAAATTTAATTTTTAACTAACTGCCTCAAAGATTAATATATTGCAACTTTCCCATTTATACTAGTACGACCAAAACTTAACTTCTCAGCTTAAGTCAAATTTTCACACAAAGCCCCAAAGAAAAAATTTTCAAAAAAAATTCAAACCATGGACTTAAGGACTAGCCGGAAAAATCGTTGCAAAAATACTAACAGCAGCTTAATACATTACAATTTTTAATACAAACAATTTTAAACAATTTAACAAGAAAAATATTGCAAATACGTACCAACAATTTAATCTTCAATTTGAAAGATTAAAACAAGTTTTCCAATAACAAGAAATTTTTCCAACTGCAATCCAACATACACATATTTAACACTAGAAAAGTTCTTTATTTATAACATCAAAGAAAAAAAATTTAATTTGGAAAATCTTTGAAAAATTTAAAAGACTTGACTCCTTGGGACATTAACTCAATATCCAAAACAAAATAGTAACTTTGAGGAACTTTCAGCATCTGAGTTAGGATAAAACTATTGACTACAATCAACTACTTTCTTACATAACACTCAGCGTCAATTACTCTCCACGCCTGGATTCCATTCACACCAATTGAAGTCTCAGATGCCTAAAAGAGATCAGAATTAGATATCTACATTTATAACAAGGTAAAGAAAAATACATATACCATATTTTTGACATTAATTATAACAGATTATTTAACAGGTAATTTCAAAGAAAAACATTTAACTTAAAAAAAATTAGATAAGTTCATATACTGTTATCCCTTTGGAGTCAGCCAATAATTTAACCTTTAACTTCACAGAATTTACTTTTAAAAATCAAATAAATAATCCAACACATCCTCTGGTCTGGTTGTCCTAGGACAAATGGGCCCACCCAGACACATAAAAATGCATACTATTTAATCTTAACAATATTTTAAACTTTAGGCTTTCATTACTTATGTAAACTTAATTTCTCCATATTACTTTAAACATACAGGATTATTGCAGTTTGGAAAACATTAAAAAGTAAAGTTACCTTACATACACTTTTACAAAAATTCTATATTTAAAATTACTTTAAACCTACAATCTTCAATATATCACTAAAAATTCAAGAATTATTCTAAAAAAAATATATATTGCACAATTTCCTTACACTTACAAAATTTACAAAGAGAATAGGTACGTATTTGACTAGATAAGTAATTAATCTATTTTAAACAAGATTTTTACAAATCTCAGAAGATCATATTTGGTGAGGGGTTTGGTAAACACGTCTGCGAGGTTAGCCTTGCTACGGACAAAAGTTAAATCAAAAAGATTTTTATAAACCAAATCCCTGACAAAAAACAGTTTAACGTCGATGTGCTTACTACGGTGATTTTTGATTGGGGACTTAACGAAATCTATGGCCGCCTGGTTGTCAACGTATAATTGAGATTTAACATCGCATTCACGAATGATCTGCCTACTCCGGCATTCCCGCAGGATCCGGTCATACCAGACTATATTCTTGGTAGCTTCAGTCAAGGCCACAAACTCTGACTCCATGGTAGACAGGCTCACACATTTCTCCTTGAAGGTTCGCCAATCCACGGGTGAGTTTCCCAAAAGAACGAGCTGGCCACCAATAGAAGTCCGGTCATCCCGGTTCGCTGCAAAGTCTGCATCAGAGTAGGCGATCAACTGCTCCTGATTACATGATAATCGGAGGCGATAATTTCTAGTATATTTTACGTAACCTAGCAGCCGTAGAAGTCCGCCCCAATGAAACAATCCTGGATTACTCTGAAATTGACTAAAAATATTAACTGCATATATGTCAGGCCTAGTACGATTTGCTAAGAATGACAGACAACCGAGCACATTCCTATATGGTATGGATTTCATGACATCAATATCTGACTGTGAGGTTGGGCAATCAACTTTAGAAAAAATTATACCCTTGCTAATTGGGAGTGAAGATATAGGTATTTTAAAGCTTTTAAATTTATTACATATTTCATCAATATAATGAGATTGATGAATCTCTAAGCCATTCCTTTCTTCAAATTCTACCCCCAAAAGCTTTTTGGTTTTTCCCAATACCTTCAAGTCGAAAAATTTCCCCAACATTTGTAAAGCATTATCTATGACAGTCTGATTTTTCCCAAATAACACTATGTCATCTACATACAACAAGAGTACTATTTCAGATTTAAAGATATATACACAGTTACAGCTATCCAATTTGATGAAACCAATATTAATTAAAACTTCGTGTATCTCAAAAAACCATTCTCTACTACTTTGATGTAGTCCGTACAAAGCTCGATCCAGCTTGCAGTACAAATGAGACTTCTCAGGTATGGTGAAACCGGGCGGTTGTAGCATATACACGTCTTCTCTCAATGGTGCGTAAAGGTAGGCGCTGGTTACATCACACTGAATGTGACGCCATCCGCTACACGATACCAAGAGAGAGAAAAAGAATCGGATTACACCAAAATTGACCACAGGGCTAAAGGTCTCATCGTAAGATTCGCCTTTAATTTGTTTATAGCCCTGGGCAACTAAACGAGCTTTAAAGCAGGCAATCCTCCCTAATTCATCTCTCTTGATAGTGAAAACCCACCTACATCCCACTGGAGTTACGTTGGCAGGTAAAGGAGCCAAATGCCAAACCTTCCGTTCACGCATAACACTGAGTTCGCTCTGCATTGCAGCAAGCCATTTCTCACGTTGCACGGACTCCATCGCTTGTTTAAATGTTTTGGGTATAGTCGGACCATATAGTCATGATTCAGGATTGACTTGATTAGATTCAGGAGCACTAGATTCTTCATCTTCACTATCAGAGTTGTCTACGCTTGAAACAGGACCAGAATAAAGATTGTTACCCTTAAAATCAAATATGTCAGGATTATATTTTATTTGATTTCTATCACAATATCTTTCAACATCCATTATTGATCTCAAACGATCAGTTTTCCCAGTTTCGTAATAATAGACATCTACCCGTTTTCCGGTAGGCCTAGGTACTGCTTTACGAATCCAGCTAACATCTCTAAGTGAGGAAATAGTCGGACTGGAACTGTCAATGGACTCGGAATCGGACTTCTCCTCTCCAGATGCCTGTGGATCACTTGCTTCGTTGGAGGGACCAGGGATGACCTCTGGTTCTACCTCTACAACGGTATCATTTTGATTACTCACAAGGCTATCCGGAAAGAAGTCAACCTCCTCCGGGCCCATCACAGCTCCACTGTTGTCTGGATCAAACCTGGATTTTTCGTCAAATGTGACGTCAATGGATTCTATTATACTATCTGTTTCAGGTATCCAAATTCGATAACCCTTAGTTTTAAAAGCATATCCAACCAGAATTCCTCGTTTCGCCCTTGGACCGAGTTTCCCATCCCGCTTTTGTCTTGGGATTCCCACAAAAGCTACAGACCCAAAAGGTTTTAGATGTTTAACTGAAGGTTTATTACCTCCATACAACTCAAAAGGAGTCTTACATGAAGTTTTGGGACACACTCGATTCCAGGTGTACACTAAGAATTTTACGGCCTCTGGCCAAAAACTTAAGTCTAAGTTGCTCTCTGATAGTAAGGTACGGGCTCCATTTATGACAGTCTGCATAAATCGCTCAGCCGTTCCATTTTGCTGTGGAGTATATGGATTTGTGAGCTCATGCATAATACCCTTGGATTTAAAAAATTCGTCAAGGTCATCATTGACAAATTCCCCCCCATTATCCGTCCGTACATTTTTGACTTTCCTTCCCATGAAAGTTTCAGCTCTAGTAATATGATTACGAACAATTTCATAGGAATCTGACTTCATTCTCATAGGATAAATGGACACACGGCGGGAATAGTCATCGATAATAGTGAGAAAATATTTCTCGCCATTTCTACCTTGTACTTGGCAAGGACCCCAGACATCAGCAAAAAGAAGTTCCAAAGGGTACTGCGAGCGTCTTTGACCTATTGCCTTAAATGATACTTTTTTATGTTTACTTATTTTACATTTTTCACATTTAAAATTAAGATCTTTAAGCTTTGGCATTCCCCGGACTCCCTCTTCATTACAAGTATGCACAAGTATGGCTGGACTTATATGTCCGAACCGCCTATGCCAAATCTCCATTTCTGAAAACTTTGAAAGAGAATTTGTCTCAATTTTTAACGATTTTGGAATCCTAGGAAAAACCTGGTATACTCCCCTTTTAAGATAAGCATTAAATAAAAAATGTCCTTCCCTCGAGACGGTTACCTTCCCTCTTCCACCAATAAAAGTTGCCCCGTTTTTATCCAATTGAGGACCAGATATGAGACTACGACGTAATTTACTTGAATACATAACATTCTTTAGTAAAACATGGCGTTTGCCAAATAACAATTTTACATCACCTCGGCCCTCAATTGGGAAAGATATGTTCTTAACAGCAACAGTCATTTCCTGATCTATTAAAGGAGAAAATTTTACAAAAATGGATTTATCATTAGTGAAATGGTGCGTCGCACCAGTGTCCAGGATCCACCTGGCCTCTACATTTATACAATTTACATTAACATTTGATATAAAAATATTAGAGGACTTACAAAAATTTACTGGACTCTCTGAATGTCCTGGCGACTCATTCCACCTTTGATTATTCCTTCTGTATCGAGGTCGGTTACGAGGCATGTTTCCTCCAGGAGAGTTGTAGTTTCCTTTCTCAGGTCGGCGACTTCTTGATTGACATCTGGACGATGACGGTGAAACCCTTCCATAGTCAGGTGTTTGAGCATGACAGGATGGTGAACCAGTATGGCGAGAAGTTGAACGAGCATGACAAGATGGTGAATTTCCACGAAGAGAGTTCCTATTCGGTGTATTCCTTCTGTAAAACGGGGAGGAGAAGCGAGATCTTGAAAAACCAGATTGTTCATATTTACTATTGGCCCTACTTAAACAATTTTTCTGTAAATGACCGGATTGACCACATTTCCAACACCTCCTCTTCTTAAACCCCCTGAAATTCTCTTGCTTCCTTCTAAATTTCAATTGATTTGCTTGGAGATTACCTTTACCGGAATCTGAATCTCTTACATTCAAACGAGTTTCTTCTGCTACTAGTTCTTCTACTATTTTAGAGAACTGAAAATCAGATTTTCCCCATCGCAAAATATTTTGTACTATTGCATCGAATTTCCTGGGAAGAAACCGGAGAAGCTGAAAATTTGCATAACATTCGTTAAAATTTTCATCTATCTGTTTTATATCTCTGGTAATTCGTGCCAATCTTGCCGCAAAAAGATTTATAGTTTCATTTGTCTTAATCTTGCACTCCATTAGATCCATAAATATCTTCATATGATGGGAACGGGAATCTGGACAGTAATTTAATTTTAACTTATTCCACGCTTCAACGGGATTTTTGCAATTCTCAATTAGTCTTTTAAATTCCACACTTATATTCAAATAGATAATGGATAGTGCTTGATTAGATTTTGCTTTAAATGCTTCAATTTCCTCAGCAGTTGGCTTTTCTTTAGTTGGTGCTACCAAATTATCTTCTATTATATACCAGAGATTTTTATCCAATAGAATGTATTTAATATCATTATACCAATTTCTATAGTTTGATGAATCCAATTTCTCAATCAATATGTTAGCCATTTCCCTTTTTTTTTTTTTTTTCTTTCCTTTTTTTTTCTCAACTCCTCGTTTTTGTATTAAAAGATATGTATGTATATGGTTAAAAACTGATAAAAATCTTAAATTTCATTCAAATTATGTTAAAATTTATCATAATTAAAACTTCAACTGCAAAAATAAAGGTGTATAATTTAAAAATTCAGTCTAGATTTGTTAAAAATTTCAAAGTTAAAAGCCAGTTCTCTTATAAAAAAAATTTCATATACTTCAAACAGAAACCTCTTCACTTATTTTTGATACTATCTTTCGTTAATCATCTATTTCTCCATATTTTCTTTCACTCATGTCTTCAATGATCTCATTTCATACTATAATACAGGCAAACCGCCCCCCCCTCTCTTATTTTCGTTGCCGGGACTTGCGTTATTACGATCGGGAGCGTTTGTTTACCTTTTTAATCTTCCATTTTTTTTCAGCATTTTCACTTTATCAAATCATAAATAGCTTCATTATATGAGCTCTATCGCCCATAACCGCTTGTTTAAATAATGTAGGCAGTCTATTTCGAAGTAAGCAGAGTATAACTTTTAGTTATAGCGTAGTGAGAAGCTTTTGCTGGTTTTAGATAGATTATCATATAAAAGTTAAATAGTGAAATGCAGAATATATATAGAATTCAATGAAGACAAAAAGTTATTCAAACACAGGAGATTTATTCAAAGTACTCACATATTATAATACAGCATCTTGATTCTAATAACTTGATATTAAACAGTTTCGTTTTGAAGACAGTAACGTTTTCACTTTTCACAGAACATGGATATTTAGCAAATAGACGTAAACAGAACAAGATAAACTTATTAAACACATCAAATATATTTATACTTTACTGTACCAAGCTGCTCGAACTTTAAATACTATCGCCATCAACCACAACGATCATCGTTTACTTTTATATAACATTAACAAGCCAGATATTCTAATACTACGACGATGTCTATTGAAAGAACACCGCCGATAACTTGATCAATCGATTTCCAATATACACACCCTATGCAGAGATATAGCAACTATTTATACTGGTAGAATGTCGGCTAATCACTAGAAACACCCACTTTACTAGAACGATCCACCGAAATTTGCATACACGTGCCATTGTTGATTCGACGTTCGGTCTTCCAATCCGAACGGTCTACGTGTGCCGCCATCTAGTGAGTGGCAGAGGCACTACCTCAGAAGTGCTTACGATGTTTACGATGTAGTGCGGTTCTCGTTAGAAGTAAAAATGTGTTTGTGTTTCTGTAGTTACGTTTTAATGATGGACTAAATAAAAAGTATTTGTTCCTGAAAGCAGCTCAAATTATGGAAAGAATAAAGTGCAAAAGGTAAGTAAAAACGATGTATTTACAAAAGTAAATTATATTTATGAAGTGTATTTTATATTTAATAAAGGTAAAACTTTAATGTTTATTACTTAATATGAAGAATACTAAGAGTGTATGAGTGATAATGAATGGTAGTTTTTATGTCTTGCTTGAGTCAATAAGACCAACAAATATTCTGGAGGCATGTGATTTTCCTGACAGTAACGTATACTGCAGCGCGTGCGCAGCACGACTGCTATACGGTGCTGCAGGCGGCGGGGACTCGAGCCAGAGGTTCGTTCAGTTTGAGGTTTATACTATTCGATGTTCAATTTAAGGGATTATCTGGTACGGGCGTAGCACGACGTGTATACGGTGCCGAAGGCAGCGGGGACCAGGGTCGGAGGTTCGTTCGGTTAGAGGTTTGTACTATTCAATGTGCAAATTAAGGGATTCTCCGGTGCATGTGTAGCACGACCGGTATACGGTGTCAAAGGCAGTGGTGTCCCGGGTTGTAAGTTAGTTCGGTTCGAGGTTTATCTTATTCCAGGTTTTACAAGATTCGAGGCAGCGATGTAAATTAGGGGCCCACTAGCGGGCGAAGTCTGCTAGTCTATATATTGAAATGCAAGGCAGATTCTTTCGACAGTCCATGAGATAAACCTACTGCTGCAATTTACTTAATTTTGGTCTTATCAAGATTTTAGTCCGTAGATGCATCAAATTAAGTTTTTTCTTTCTTATTATTATTATACTTACTATTAATCACTGATAATTCACATTTAAAAATTGTTTTCCATGCATGTATAGCGATGTATTTGAAACTGTCTTTAACTGCATGCACAATATATCTGGATTCTTCTTTAAATTAAGCCAAAGACGCAGGTTGATTTCTTTATTCAGAGACTTTATCATTGCAGAATATAGCATACTCTGGTTTTTATTGTATTTATTATGGAATGTAGAATTACATCTATCAAGGGAGCTGTTTCGTATTGCATTTACAATGAAAATGAGGTCAATAACAGTAATAAAATAGAAATCCAGTTAGAAACTTATGCTAAAATTGTGAATCAGTGGTAGTTTTATAAGGACTTTGCGATGGATCTATTTTACAGAGCAGTAATTAGTAGTGATGAAGACTGAAAATAAATTGAACAGATCAGTGATTTTTAATGGGTACAAATTAATGTGTAAATACATCAGAATGATTTTCTTGAACTGTAAAAATAATTAAAAATGATTTAATTTTTTAAAATCTATAATTACCTCTGCTCTTCATCAGGCCTTTTGATGAGATTAAAAAGAATATTCAACAGCCTATCCCTTTGCTTTGAATCAGGATGTAATGCTATGGCACATAAGATCAATGGAATCAACTCCTGCAATGAAATTTTCACATAAATATCACATGCATTTTGTAAAGAAAATACATCATGCATAAACAGATAATAATAATAACAATAAAACCAGAATATATGAAATTAACAAATTTAATCCATTAATTTGTACCTTTTACAAAAGTTATGCATGAATATATATATATAAATGTTTGATTATATTGCCTTCTTTTGTTGAAGTCAGTTACAGAATACAGAAAAAGTAATTAGAATAAGTACATTGAACTGGAAAAAAAAGTGTCTAAATCTTATCTAAAGTATCTGCATGTTGCAATTCATAGATAAAAGTGCTGGATGTCGAGAATTTATCTTTTATAAATTTATATATTCTTTGTTCCTTTATAAGGCCAAGGGTAATTATTAATTTTATAGCCTAGGGTAATTATTAATTTAGAGTCCAAACACAAATGGATAATTTCTTTAACACTTAACACATTGCATCTTTTGATTCACACAATCAAATAAACTTGATTTTAAAGTAGATTTTGAAATAGTAATCGAAGGTTAGAATTGTTAGAATTTAATTTAACTTTGAAAACTTAAATAATATTCAATAATTATTTTAACTCAGTATGAAACACATTATTTACTCTTATATTTTTCACAGTTTTTTGGCACATTCTTTAATACTAAAACTAAAAGTAATAAAAAAAAGAGAGAGTTTTCGAAAAATATTTATGTTACTTACTTTTTATAGTGGTCTTGGCGTGATAAGGAAAAGGTTACATTGAATTTTATGGAAAGCAAAATTTCCAAAAGCATTTTTTTTTTTTGCCATTTTTCTTTACATTTTAAAACTTTACCAGATAGTGAAATGGTATTATGAAATAATTTTCAATGTATCATACAAAGGGATTTGTTCAATATTTATGCCATTTAATATATACATTGAAAGACAGTTTATTTAATATATAGTGTATCCGAGAAAGGTCTTTATCATTCTAAACATTAATAACAAAAATACTAACAGGTGAAATGAAATGCAGTTTGCAGCAAAAGAATGAAGAAATCTAAGAGTTTTTTTTTATAGTACCTTCAATGTAGCTGTACACGAGCTCCTTTAGTAGAACGAAGAATGTTGAGCCTGTACTCAATTTCCCTCCAAGTGTTTTTTAACAATTGCAGTGTAACAGTGAGGATTGATGAGTGATGATTTCATGATTTGTCATTTCCTATTTCAGGAAATTGATACCAGAAAAAACCAGGCCATACCAGAAAAAACTCTTAGATTTCTTCATACTTTTGCAGAAAACTGCATTCCATTTCACCTGTTAGTATTTTTGTTATTAATGTTTAAAATGATAAAGACCTTTCTCAGACACGCTGTACATATAGATAAGACATATAATAATGTGCTTTTGGCAGTGCATATATACTCAGAATTTACTTTTTGATAGTGCCATATGGAAAGATATTTCAGAGTTGTTGAATCTGTTTGTCATGCAAACACTTTTCTTCTTTTTACACTGCCTATATTGCATCTCTAGCTGTTTTTTTTTAATTTTCTTTCAACATACATTTGCATATTATGACCTGTTTCAAAGATTCTTTCAGAAGGTAAAATACCTTTCTCTTGGAAAAAAAGTTATAGCATCTTTTTCCATTAAATTAAAAAAAGTTTTTCTGGCCTGTACCAGAAGAAAGGTACCTTCCCTATTCCTTGTTTTTAAAAAGACTTCCTCTAATTTTACTCAAACACACAAAGCTAAAATGCATGGAACCTGTTTACAGAAATTTCCAGTTTTTCGTCAATATTGAATTTGAATGGGAATTTTAAAAAATCAGTCGGCTATCGCCAAGTTGGCTTCATTTATGGTGACTTATTTTTGTCAACAAATTTGGCAATATTTCACCAAGTATAGCAAGAATTTGATGCTGGCAGATATGACAATGATTTTTTAAACATATGAGAGATGGAACAATGGTTACAACAATGAAAGAAAAAATGTGAGAAACCACATTCACTAAAACTCATAAATCAAAACTGTTTATAAAGAAAACCTTTATTTTTAATCTGTTGTCTTATTTCAAAAATAGCTATACCTGGCTACAGCTCTATATGGTTACATGGGAAAAGAAAGAAAAGAGCACATTTCTAATATGTTTAATTTCACAATGCTTGTGGGTATACAATATTTTTTGTTGTTTCATTGCCTGTGCAGATATAGAGATTGCCTGGTTTGCTGAGTGTAGAACATGCAACATATAATTGTCCATGTCAGAAGAAATCCGTGTCTAGATCTAAACCGCACAATTCTAAAGATTGGCCGTGAACTTTGTTGATGGTGATTGCAAACACCAATCGAATTGGACAGTGCAATCTCTGAAAATTGAAATGGCATATCCGTTGGAATCATAGGAATGCAAGGAATGAGGACATCTTTACCTTTGAAAGGTCCTGTCAAGATGATTGCTTCTATGACATTCTCATAAATTTTTTTTACTGCAAGCCGCGTTCCATTGCAAAGCTTTGGCTGGATGATATTTCGCAACATGATAATTTGCTGATGAGAACATGCCGGCTGATATGCTGACGCTGATTGGACTGATATGCTGGTCCAAGGGCTTTCTAATGATATATCACATGATGGGTGTCGGAAAAAGTTTAAAAAGTGCCCCCCTGAGAGGAAATTCGTGGGGATGGGGAATAGTAGGTGTATAAAAACACGCACGTATTTGAATGTAATGTTGTGCCAAAATTTCAAACAATCGGTGAAGAACTTTAGAAGATTTAAGATTTAGAACAAATGAACATTTACATTTTTATTTATATAGATTGGAACATTTCATTACAATTGGGTCGAAATGATGTAATTTTCATTTATTTTTCATAGAGCCAGTTTCGGGATTAAAATCTATGAAATGAAATCTATTTCTGGTGCAAAATATGAAAGAGTGGTCAAAGGGCTTTTTAATGATATATCACATGATGTGTGTTGGAAAAAATTTAAAAAGTGCCCGGAAGTAAATTGGGAAAGTGAGGTTCAATATATGAAAGAGTGGTCCAAGGGCTTTGTTGATATATCACATGATGAGTATCTGAAAAAGTTATAAAAGTGGCCCCCAGGGGGGGGGGGGGGAAATAGTCGGTATATAAAAACATGCGTGTATTCATATGCAATGTTGTGTTAAAAAAAGTGGTCCAAGGGCTTTCTAATGATATATCACATGATGGGTGCCGGAAAAAGTTAAAAAAGGACTGGGCAAATTGGGGGGGGGGGGGGGGGGAAGAATAGTAGGTATATAAAAACACTCGCATATTCGAATGCAACATTGTGTCAAAAACAGTGGTCCAAGGGCTTTCTAATGATATATCACATGATGGGTGTTAGAAAAAGTTAAAAAAGAACCGGGCAAATTGGGGGGAGGGAGAATAGTAGGTATATAAAAACACTCGCATATTCAAATGCAACATTGTGTCAAAAACAGTGGTCCAAGGGCTTTCTACTGATATATCACATATCACATGATGGGTGTCGGAAAAAGTTAAAAAAGAACCGGGCAAATTGGGGGGAGGGAGAATAGTAGGTATATAAAAACACACACGTATTCGAATGCAACATTGTGTCAAAATTTCAAAGCAAAAAGTGAAGAACTTTCGGAGATTTGAGATTTTGAACAAACGAATATTTACATTTTTATTTATATAGATATCAGCCAACCCTAGAATTTGAAACTGCTATATCTCAGCCATTTTTTAAGATAGAGGCAAAACAAAAAATGCTCCGTAATCCTTGTATTGAGGCCAAACACTTAAAGGAAAAACTTTTAATATTAATATTTTTTTGTACATCTTTTTCAATATATATAAATCAACATTTGAATGGAGATTGGTTTAGGGGCCTTGAGTCATGATTGGTGAAAATATGGATGAATTCCTCTGGATGGCTGAAATAGATAACTTCTTTGTAATGGGAGCTATCTAATAGTAAACATACTGGAAAAGTTAGAAAATAGTAAAAAAAAATTTCATTTAGCAAAGACAAAATTTGCATGCTGCAGAAAAGCAAATTATGTGTAAATTAGAAACCTTTTCCTTGGTCACCCTTTCATTTCTATGACTATTTATAAGAAATGGCAACAAACTACCTTTAGATTCACATAACCACCTTCAGCTTTATTTTAAAGCAGACTTTAAAATATAATCCAAAATAAAAACTTTGAAAATATGACATTGGTGTTTCTGTTTCACTAATCCAAATTAGCTCATATTCTTCTCCATGTAAAAATTATACTTATATAAGTGAAGTGTCAGAAAAATACAGGAAGGCATAAATTTTGTGATTAGATATAACATAAACATTTAAATTAAGCTTAACTACAGTAAGAAAACAGAAAACTGACCTCTCTCTTTGCAAGCAAAATGTTTGGAACTATATGAGGCAGACAACGAGCTAGCATAATGACGACAGTGTCTTGGGAACTAACAATGTCTGTCACTTCACCAATTAGCCTGTTGTCTTGAGCAATCTTTTGGGACTGACAGAGGCTTAATAAAGTCTTTTCAAATTCAGCAGACATGCTCCTAAAAAGTGAAGAAAAAGACACATTTTATATAAACAAAAATCCTATATTGACACTTTGTAGTGGTTTCATTAAATAAATGTATTTAAAAGTTATTTTTAAATCTCTCTATTCTAAAAAAGTAACTACGTTGCCGCTGCTGTAATTAAATTTATTGTGATCAAAAGGCTCTTTTTTGAGTTATATTTAAAAAACTACTTCATATAAAAATATGAATACTGGTAGTTTTATAGAGAAATGTATGATAAACATGCTGAAGCAGACAATTTTAAATCAAAGAATTATTTTAAGTGCTATTTAATGTTGAAATCAGTCAAAATACTTCAGTTAAAAAAAAAATTATAGGATCATAAACTATGCATAGCAATTTAACCATCTTTTACAGGCACATAGATCAAATTACAGCATAAATGTCAAATGTCATATTTAAAATGATTTTCTTATAGCGTCTAAAAAAAACTTTTCCTCTAGATGTTATTATAAAAGTCTGGGAGGCAGCATCATTTTTTACTTAACCATTTTATACAAGCTGATTTTCTAATCTGTGATAGATCTTATTTAATTAATCATGAAATAAGGCGTCAGCTGTAGTGACAGTAGTGGATGTGGCCTTGGGGACCAACATCCTCTTATCAAAGGGAAATGAATGGCATCCTGATTACTGAAGATCGTCACTGGTGATAATATCATTCAAACTTCTGTAATCAGGTAATCTTTTTAAAACTGAACAAATAAGCATTTTTTTAAGCATGGAGGGGGCCTGGATGTGGATTGGTGAGTATAGAACGTAGAAAACAGGGCCCCCTTGTATTTAAAAAAAATTTTTTTAATTAAATCTAAAAAATATTAATTTCATAACATATAAAATTGTTACAATGACCTCCTATATATACACATCTCACTCTCCCGATTGTGCAACAATTTCTTCAGGTGAGCTTGAATAGAAATATTTACAAAATGGGTTCTTAAAACATTTATCATTGGAGCATTGCATGATAATGCTTTATATCAAATTGAATATGTATTCCTTTGGAATAATAGCATTCTATATAGCATAGATGTTTTTATGGGATCCTTACAGCATTTTTATTTGTTACTCGGTCGAAATCATTTTATCAACTGAGAGTTTCCGAGCAGTATATAAGTTCTGATGCTGTAAATCTCATGGTTGATTTAACAACCAAAGGCTCTTTCTCTGACATAATTAAATACAGCTGAATTTTAAAAAGTAAAACAGATGACAGATGATAAATAAATGACTGCAAACTGCATTATGAGTCTAGATGTAACGTTTCACTTCTAAGATAAAATTTACAAAAAAAAAAAAAAAAAAAAAAAAACTGAATATAAAAATAAAATTAGGAACTATATGTCAACAAATATACGACTACATGGAAATTGCTGAATACAAAACTATAAAACTTGGCACAAGGAAGCTTCAGATCAATTAAAATAAATAACAATAATAAAAAAAGATTGATCATTAGATTTAAATTCTTTAATTATTATAGTTCTTATTATCTTCAGGATGATCTAGACCTCAATATCTATTGGGATCAGGGATGTAGTGGAGGGTATACAGTGGTATATGTCATGTACCTTCTTTTCTGTACTCTCTAGCATATATTGTTTGTCTGTAGAGTATACCTTCCTTTTTTTTTTTTTTTTTAATGACTACATCACTGATTAAGATCAAAGACAAGAAACTCCATAGAATGATTTGAAACAAAAGCAAAGCATGATAAGAAATCTTCAAACTCTGCCTCTCCTTCTAGTGAAAAATAGTGAACATCTAATTCAAAAATCTGAAATAAGTAAAAATCTTAAATCAAAATATATCAGTTCTCAAAGAGATAAAAAAAAAAAAAAAAAAACTTTGTAGGATGGTGGATGTCAAATGAAGCTAGTGAAAAGAAGAAATTTTCAAAATCTGACCCTTTTGCACAACTAACAGAGTTGGAAGTTATTACACATGAATTAAGTATCACATATTGTATCAAGGCTGAAAATAAGAAACTTCACAGAATATTGCATCTGGGACCAAAAGTATGGATATAAGGTGATTTTTTTTTTTTTTTTTTAAGTATCACTAGCTCTTCTAAGAAAGGTGGAAACAAAAAAGATCTTAAGAGTTTATATGGATAGAAGACAAGAAACTTTGTAGGATGCTAAGTACTCAAGCATAGGCATGGTATAACAAAACAGTTTCCAAATACCTTCTTGAGGAGAGTAAAAGGAAAAAAAATATCAGAATTCATCATAGCCAAAGACAAAAAACTTGACACGATGATAGATATGACTACATATTTATGGGATAAGAATTTTATATATATACATATAAATCAGATTCCACCACACATCATTAAGCGGGATTGAAATCTACCAAGAAGAATTGAAGAAATCTTTTGAAAGAATCAAAGAGAGATGAAATGTATATTTCCTGTCACTTAGGTAATATTATATTAGTTGATATAGGCAAATCATTTAGTACAGTGAAATCTCTTTTACAAACACTCTTCTACAGCTTTGTATAGATAAAGCTTTATATAGCACTAAAGCACTACTTTACATAGCATATAAAGCTTTATATAGATGATTTTCTGATTTGCCAGCCACTGATAAATCACTGTATTTTCCCCTTACTAAAATGGACACTCAGTTAATCAGACAATTTATTCAGTTAAAATATATGTACACTAAAATAAAACTATGTTAAAAATTGTGACACTAAACGCTCTGCGATTGTTAACCATTGCTGTTCTAGCAATCACAGTTTTAATTTTTTAGAAGGTTCAATAATTCAGAAATGCTCATCGATTTACAACCTTGATTTTTGGGAAGCTTATCATATATGGAAGAATTCAGGCGACTTAGTTAATGATATGTCCAGTACACCAAATTTTTCAAATGTCTGGCTACTTTTCAATTAATTCATTCTCTTTGATTCCCCCCCCTCCTCCTTCTCTCTCCTCCGCACTTAAACTCGTCCAGTCTGGCCGAGCACTCCTATTGGTCTCCTACGTCACATGTGATTCCTGACCCCGCTGTAGTTTTTTAAAAACTCGTCGCCATTCTTTCTTGGTTGCGCACGGAGACGCAAGCATACCTACATAGCTTAAACTTCTGGATCAGTTCTTAATCTTTTAAATTTGGCACTGATGATGGAGCTTTAGGAGCTCTGAAACAGCTGTTTGCCATTTTATATATTTTTATTTGTGCTATTTTACATTGATCCTTTATTTTAATATAACGGCACAAAGTTCAATCCACCTATTTTAAATATTCAGTCCCAATACTATCTATTTTTCTAAGGTTTCAGTATAATAAGTAATTATTTATACATAATACAGTAATTTCAAAAAAAGATATTTTACTACTAGCATAAAATTATTCATACCTGCTACTTTTTAAACTATTTTCAGCAGATTGATACTGGTCACCATTTTCAGTTTTTTCATCAAGCTTTGAACTAACAGGTTCTGAACTAAGAGATGTTTTGTTATCTTGTGAAACTGGTCCTATTTCACTCAACTTGTTTATAATGACAAATTCATGAGTATCAGCAGAATCAAAAGATTTTTTGTCATCTGTAATACTGCAAGACATTTCTGCATTTTCAGTAGCATCAACTGTTGAGCTATGTTTAAACATCTTCAATTCTCTTAAATAAATAACAATATATATATAAGTACATAATTTATTTAATTTAAAAAAAAATTATAACTTTTTACAACGGAAATTTTATTTAATCAGCTTACATTACAAAAAATATTGTAAGCAATGATTATCAAACTTCCTCACTTACAGGAGCATATAGAAATCCTGTCAGAGGATAAATTTCCATGTCAGCCAATCTTGTTTTATCGATACTTTTGGGTTATAGCACCCACCCTCTCCACCTCTCAGGATGAATCGCCAAGCGATCAAGATGAGCATGAATGATTTATTTTAACAATGCATATTTTACATAATAACTTTTAAGTTATTTTGCAAACTTAATTAGTTTTTATATGTCTCATATATGGATTTATTTTACAAGCACGTAAAGTTTTTTTTATTATTCGAACCAGTTTAGGTATATAAAAAAAGTTTGTTTTTTTACAATTATAGTTGCCTACAATTTCTATCAAGAGTAGCATCTGTTACTCATCTTAATCACAATCTTAACTTAAAATTCTCATAAGATGTTTCGTTATAGATGTTGCAAAGTTCCAAAATATTAAGAAATAAACTTAGAAATTATATTCAAGCAAAAAATATTTATAGCTTTTATTTCAACTTTGACAAAAATAAGTTCATTAAATGCACATTTTAAAATGAAAAATCAGAAATAGTTAACTGATTTCAACCGGAAAATAGGCAAAAAATTGTCTTTCTGTTTCACTATTTCATCGATGTCCCCCCCCCTCCCCCTCATCAGATATAGATTTTGTAGTACTCAACAATCCAGACATTTGAAGCATTCAACAATCAGCATTTCCCAAACATTACGTTAATTCAATCTTTATAGTTTTTTTTTTTTTTTTTTTTTCCCCAGAGATATATACTTTTGTCAAGTTTCATTAGAAAACTTAGTTTATATGCATTAAATGATAGTGTGTTCTTAGCTTAAATATTAATATAATTATGTAGTATTCTAAACTATGTAACTAATAATTCTAAACTCTGCTTGTTATTCTTTTTATTATTATTATTCTTTTTCAATGCATAGAAAACTTTTGTGTTTTTTTAAAATCAATGACGGGAGGGGGGGTTACTAGCGACTAAAAAATTTTGCTGGCTACTGGATTTTATCAAATTTGTAAAGCCCTGGGTGTGAGTATACTTTCATATGCAAATATATTTATCAATAACGCCAACTTATGCACTATTTTCTCAAAGATCTTTTGCTTTTATTAGGAATCCTTGCAGGCAATACTCCACTTATTTTAATTTTAATTAATTAATAAAGTTTAGGAGCTGTCAGAGGGCTCATGAATAAAGATTTTTATGTATATAATATTATATATCATGAAATCATTATTTACAAGCTTAAACTTATTTTTTATTTTTAGTTATTTTCATATAATTTAGAATAAAATACTATTTTATTTATGTACTTTCTGTTTGCATGTAAAATTTACTTTGAGGGACCCCATGTGAAGCCCTGCTGTACAAAATGACCACCTAGATCAGCCCTACTCTTTTTTTCTCATGGGCCGCAAACATATGCTTAAGATGTTAGGCGGCCGCAACATACGTATCTAACAATGTAAAAAATAGGTTATTAAAATAGTGCAATAACAAAAGTAGTATAAAAAGCAATGTAATAAAGTTAGTGTAATTAGTAGGATTCGCGGAAGAAATGTTATAAATAAAATTAACACCACTATTTTCATATAGTTTTGTTCCTGATTTATTTTTAAAAAATAATGTAGAAATATGCCGTGAAGATTCTTGTTTGTAAATAGTGATGTAAATCTTTTTACTGCCATTTTTTTCCTGTGATAAATGTTTGACCCTAATAAGCATTATTAGCTATATGTTAAATATAAAACGCAACAATATAACATTGCAGCATTTCCAAGTTCTAAATTTTTTAAAAGTAGGAGATGTTCTTTAATAAGTCAGTCTTTTACTCAATACAAAAATATTTTACTATTATTTTTAATGTTGTTTCATATAGGGCAAATTTAATTAATTTGGAATAATGTTTGATCAGTTTTAAAGATTAAAAAATGTGTGCACCACTTTAACATAACTGGGATTATATATAAAAAGAACTTTTAACTAAGGAAATGGCATTTAAGATGTTTTAACATTTATTTTATTTAAGTAATTATAAATAACAGGACAGATTTAGTCTTCTCGTGAAAATATAAAATAAAAGTGAAAGTCTTAAAAATGTTTCATGTACATCTCCATTAATTTTATAAATATTAATGATTATAAGTCTTGGGCCGCACATAAAAGGTCGCCGGGCCACAGGTTGAATATGGCTGACCTAGATGGATGAAGACTGGCTAGTACAATTAAAAGTAGGTGGGAAATTTAATTTCTTCAAGATTGGTTTTTAATCACTCAGAAATGTATGTGATCAATGAATTTTAGCAAAAATATACTCTTCAATGTTAAAATCTCAAATTTATTTATAGTATATTTGACTACTAATTGCTTAACACTGACAGACAATTAAGAGTGTTCTTAAAAAATGTTTTCCATGTAAAACTTTGACACGTTTATGGACTCATTTTTAAATATAAAAGCATCTCACTTACAGGTAAGACTATTGAAGTGATTTGGAAATGAATAGTTTTCCATTTTTTAATAAATGAATTACATCTTGAGTAATAAGCAATGATTGTCTCATGATGACCTTTATAGGACTGTTGCATCTGGAAATTTGATTCAAAATGTAATCTTTGACAGCATTCTTTTGAAAGATCCTCCGTCTTTATCAAAATGAAATATATACATATATATGTATTCAATTTCATAGTTTCTGTATAAGAGTACCTGCAAATCTCTTGCATTCATAAACAAAATTGATTCAGGATTGTGTACCAAAGTAGTCAGTTTGGATTTGAGAATAACCTTAAGTAAAAAAATGATCATGATAAAACACATGCATAAATAGTTAAAAAAAACAAAAAAAAACAAGCTTATTAGTACATCTAATCAATGTAAAAGAATGCAATTCTTACTATAAATAGAAATTTAAAATATAAAAGTTGCAACATTAAATTTTTTTGTAAAATATTTGCAAAATATATAAATTTGAGAAAACAAACATTCTAGAAAAGCCATGTACACATCAGCATATCATCACAAGAATCCACAAGTGGATGAAAATCACTGCTAGAAAAATATGTTGAAAACCAGGTAAAATATAAAATGCCCAGTTATAGGTTGTATTCCATTTAGAAAATTATAACACTAAAATTTTACAGAACCATTAATAGACATTTCTCTTAACTCAAAAGGACCACTAAAATCCCCCAGACATAGATTAATGATTCTGTAAAATTTAGATATTATCAGAATGAAAATAATAAAAAAATTATTATATTACCTTCTTAAACTTGTGATTCGTGATTCCTTTTCTTCATTAGTTTTCTCTAGTTCATTTCTTTCATGAACAAGTTTAGATATTTGGTCTAGCAAAAGTTTTTTCTCTTGGTCCTAAAGGTAAACAAAATTAATGAAAAATAATGAATACATTAAATTTTTAAACAGATTTGTTTTATTATGATATCAAAGTAAGTACACTATTGATAATGTATGGTGTTCGAGACTAAGGGGTATGTAAATTACCTGTTTCGACTATGGAAATAATTCTCACCAAAAGACTTAACAAAAAGATAGCACATGAAATGACAGGCAAGCAGATAGACAGACATGCATTCTCATATTAGATTCTAATAAAACTTACATGAGACTATACAAAACAAAACTTTCCAAAAACAGAAAAAAAATAAGAATTACAAAAATCTGAACATTCATTTGAAAGTTTATATAAATATATATAAATATTATGTATATAAATATTGCACCCAGGGTTTGAAATTCAATCTTCCCTAGGAAGACAAGAGAGTCTTATTACTAACATTTATAAATGGAGGGGAGTCGAAATGTTTGGGAGGCAGAAAAAAGTATCTGTAAACTCCACTATTATATTATGTACTATTTAAAGAATTACATTAATACATGCATGATGAAATATCATTAAAAAAAATTAAATCAGAAAAACTGTGCAAAATGTTTATTTTTATTTTTAAAAAAATTAAGAAAGTCAGCTTTATATATAAAACATTTATTTTTCCAACTTTCACCAAATGTTATGGACTCTTAACAATTGGGCTGTTAAATGAATTTCTGAATTTAGAGTTTATTTGATTTTGGGTAATGAAGCTCCTTTCCTCCCTTGTGTTGTGGCAGCACAAGAGACACTTTTATAATTTTAGAAACTATGGTTATTCTGTTTTTTAAAAAATTCAGGAAACTTTGCAAAATCTGATATCATTTATTTTTAAGTATTTGCAGGAACAATGCATATGTGGGGTGGTGGCATTATCATTATCCATTTCTGAACGAAATTGTTTTAACCAAAATATGAATGAAATAAAATCAAAACCAGAATCCCTAGTATTTTCTTTAATTGAATTAGGTTCTATGCATTGAAATTTTAAGTCCACATCCAAAGTTGGAAAGGAAAATCATTGATTCATTTCTCTATTACATGAGAAATGTAGGTTGACTTTAAAATGCGAAGTCCTAATATCAATGAATTGTAAGGATCAATTAGTTTCTTGTTTCTAAATATGTTTCCTTGGAGTTCGGAAAAAAAATTCTTTACATGCACTAAATGATTTTTGCAGTTCTAATCTCATTTTAGTTTAATGCTGAAACTAAGCCAATTTAGCAAAGTACAATGCCCGGTGGCCTTTACTGCCCTTTTAGTTCTTTTCCTTTTTCGATGATGAGAATAAAAATCACAAAATATGCCCATCGATTGTAGTAAACAAATCATGCAATTCGCCGATTGTTCGCAGGAAAAAGTCATGAATTTTATCAATCTGTCACAGGAAAAAAATTTCTCAAAAT
The DNA here is from genome assembly GCA_963931845.1 of Maratus michaelseni. Taxonomy (NCBI): domain Eukaryota; kingdom Metazoa; phylum Arthropoda; class Arachnida; order Araneae; family Salticidae; genus Maratus; species Maratus michaelseni. The sequence continues at coordinate 256,114,309 of OZ007594.1, forward strand.
TTGTCTTTTGCTTGGTCGAAAAAAAAAAAAAAAAAAAGCCCATATAGTTTGCCAATTGATTGCAGGAAAATATTGCAACATTTGTCAAACATTCGTAGGGAAAAATCACATGATTTTTCAGTCAGACGAGAGGAAAAAATTATGAATTTTGTCAATCGTTTGTGGGGGAAAAAATCAAATTTCGTCATTCTAATGTGGGAAAAACATCGCAAAATTTGTCATTTGGTCACTTAAAAAAAAATACTGGGAAATTCGTCAATTGGTCGTGGGAAAATATCGCAAAATTTGTCAAACAATCACGGGAGAAAATTGTGAAATTTGTCAAACAATCGTGGGAAAATATCATGAAATTCATCAGTCGGTCTCTGAGAAAAATTGTGAATTTCGTCAATCTCTCACAAGAAATTGAAATTAGAAAAATTGGTCGCAGAAAAAATCATCAAATTTGTCAATCTGTTATGAAAAAAAATCACGAATCTCGTCGATCATTCGCGAGAAAACCACCCACAAAGTTAGCCAGTTGGTCACGGGAAAATATTGTGAAAGTCATCAATCGATTGTGAGAAAATATCACGAAATTTGTCAGTCGGTCGCGGACAAATATTGAGAAATTATTCAGTCAGACACAGAAAATAATCGTAAATTTTGCCAATCTGTCGCAAGAAGAAACTATGAAATTCACCAATCAGTCATGGAAAACATTGCAAAATTTGTCAATTTTTTACGGCAAAAAAATGCGAAATGCGTCAATCCGTCGCGAGAAAATACAGCAAAATTCGTCAGTCGGTCGCAAGACTTAATCATAGTTTCAAAAAGCAAAATTCTCCAGAAAATGGTGAAATCTTTTGGGTGGAGACTCCATCCCACGATATTCTTTTGGGTGGGATTTCAAAATTTTGGGCACGAATCCTACCCTGAAATTCAAGCACCATATGTACAACATATATTTGAATACAATAAACTTTTTTCTTTTTAAAAGGTTGATTAATAAATAATTATTGCTCTGAAAATTATCTGTTGACTGAATAAAATATCTGTGATTTCAATTTCTGCAACTGGGTAAACACCAAATAGCAATAAAAAATTTCCATTAACTTTAAAATGCATAGAAATATAAAATACCCTTGATTTATTACAATGGAATTAAATACAAAAAGATTTAAACATATACTAGATGGAACCCGTCAAAACTTGACGGAAAAAAATACTATAACAATATCAGTAAAATAAGCTTTTTATTATTTAAGAAGGGATGCGTATGAAAAAGTCTTTTAAATATTTTATTTTAAAAGTTTTTTTCCCACAGTGAAATACAGTACCATTTCCGATGCAAATTCCAAACAAACAATCCATAAACAACTGTTTAGTGCAAATAAGTTCGACATTATCGCCATATTCACCACTGCAAAAAGAAAATTTCGTGGACCTATGAAGTATCATACAAATAGTATATTCCTACGTCCATATCATATTCAGTAAATAAAGCACACATCTCTCTCCCAGTAATAATGCAACCGAGTAAACTTCTATGTGCATATGCATTGCATCTGTTCAAAGGCACCGTTGAAATTCGACGTTAAAAAAGTTTTAAAATGCTTAAATACTAAAAAGTTTTAAAATGTTCTATTTAATCATTGTTCGTTTCAAATCCATATTTTCTAAAATACATCCATTGTTTTAAGCTAATCAATTTTTATGTAAAGATGGAAATTTTTTTTTACAATAATAATATAGAATCTGCAGATGATGCAGATTTTTGATGTTTTCAAGTATAATTTATTTGTATAGTTTCTTCGTTCCCTTTCCATAATCATGATTATCCCTTTTAAGGGCGGGATTGCGGGATTCGCGTCGAAAATTTTGAAATTCCGCCCAAAACAAGATCGTGGGCGGGAGCCTCCCACCCAAAAAATTTCACCATTTTCCGGAGAAATTTGCGTTATTTAATTTACCTGCAACCGAACCATAAATTTCGTGATTTTTTTTCCTCGCAACCGATCGACGAACTTTGCGTTTTTCCGTGACAGATTGACAAACTTTGTGGTTTTTTTCCGCGACAGATCGATAAACTTTGCGTTTTTAAGCGACTGATTGAAGAACTTTGCATTTTTTAAGCGACTGATCGACGAACTTTGAGGTTTTTCCCCGTGACAGATCCACGAACTATGAGGTTTTTTACGCAAGACTGACGAACTTTGAGGTTTTTTCTGCGATTGATCGGCGAATTTTGTTTTTGTTTTTTCTGCGACTAATCGACGAACTTTGCGCGTTTTCTTGGCGACAGATCGACAAAATTCATGTTTTTTTGGCGATCAATCGACGAAATTTTCGTAATTTCTCCTTTTTTGTTTCTTTTGACAGATTGACAAAGTTTGTGAAATTCACAATTTTTTTTTCCCGCGCCTCACTGAAAATTTTCAAGATTTTTTCCCGCAACTCACTGACGAATTTCATGCTATTTTCTTGCGACCGATTAGTAAACTTTGTCATTTTTCCCCGCGACTGTTCAACAAATTTAGTGATTTTTTTTCTATGAACATAGTCATAGAGCAGGGGTGATTGTGACACAAGGTAAAAAACCCTGAAAATTATTAACACACAGGTGAAAAATCCTGAAAATTACCAATGCAAAATACTGATATCCATTTACACCATAACTTATTATATAACTGCATTTCTCTGTGGCCCTTTGATGAAATTCGCATTTTTTCCACGATCCTTCAACAAAACTCATGTTTTTTTTTTTACAGTCTTTTGACGAAAATCAAGTTTTTCTGCGGCTCTTTGACGAAATTTGCATTTTTATTGCAATCTGTCAACAAAATTAGCTGTTTTCTCAGATCCTTTGATGAATTTCGCGTTTTTTCTTTGGCCTTTGGACAAAATTCGCGATTTTTCTGCGATCCTTCGACAAAATTTGCCGTTTTTTCGAGATATTTCGGCGAAATTTGCCGTTTTTTCGAGATAATTAGATGAAATTTGCCATTTTTTAACAATCCTTCGACAAAATTTTCCGTTTTTTCGAGATCCTTTGACGAAATTTACCGTTTTTTGGCGATCCTTCGACGAAATTTGCCGTTTTTTGGCGATCCTTCGACGAAAGTTGCCGTTTTTTCGCGATCTGTTGGCAGAATTCACCGTTTTTCGCGATCCGACGACGAAATTTGCCGTTTCTTCAACAAAATTGACCGTTTTTTCCACGGTCCTTTGACGAAGTTGGCGTTTTCTCCGTAACCCTTCGGCAAAATTCACATTTTTCCGCAATCCTTCAACAAAACTCATGTTTTTTTGACAGCCTTTTGACGAAATTCACGTTTCTTTCACGGCCTTTTGACGAAATTTGCGTTTTTTTCGCGATCTGTCAACGAAATTAGTCATTTTTGGCGATCTTTAAATGAATTTCACGGTTTTTCGACGAAATTAGTCTTTTTTTTTTTCACGGCCTTTTGACTAAATTTGCGTTTTTTTCGCGATCTGTTAACCAAATTAGTCATTTTTCGCGATCTTTAAATGAATTTCACGGGTTTTCGACGAAATTCACCGTTTTTTTAACGATCCTTCGACGAAGTTTACCGTTTTTTGGCGTAATTTACGCGCTATAGCGCGTCCGCGGCATGTTTTTAGTCTGCAGGTGCCCTAAAAAGCACCCGTCCTAAAAAAGCGCCCGTCGCAGCGTCACGTACATTCTGCCACAGGGACCGTAAAATTATCCCACAAATATAGATTCTTAATTGTATGTTAAGAAAAATCTGAATTTTTTTAGATATTGAGTCAGGTGTGATTTAATGGATTTTCCAGGGGCTGGGCCTGTTTTCACTGAATTTTTGTACGGGCCGGGAAAAGGTAGCTTTCGTTCGGCCCGTGCAGACCCTAATCTACAGTCTACTTATTATTTTTTTTCTTTTCAAATTATGCTCTACCGAGAGCCATTTCGCCATAGTAAAGCGCAAATTTCGAGGGGAAGGGTATTGAATGAAGGCTTACGAAAAATATGCACTCATTGACATCTGGTGCAGCCCATAACAGAATTTGAGGAGGATCAGCATTGTTAAACGAAAGAGAAGGGGGGAGATGAAGATTCATAGTCGGGTATCTTTTATAAGACTGTTTTTTGTCTCCTGGTTAGGGGTAGGACAAAGAATATCTTTCGGTATTGGTATCGGTATCGTCTTTTACATTCTTTGGTAAAAACAAGACAAGGGGTTAGGAAAACGCAGGGCAGAAGGTTTGCTAGTTTCACTTCGATCAGGCTCTGGGTAAGGCAGGGATGATTCTGAGTAAAAAAAAAAATTCTGAAATTCACAGAAAATTTTCTGAAAAGTTACAAGACAGGGGGGGGGGTAATCTACTCACGCCACTTTTTTTTACATCCCTTTGACGAAATTTGCTTTTTTTCGCGATCTTTTGATAAATTTTGCCCTTTTTTTCGCGATTTTTTGACGAAATTTGCCGTTTTTTTTTTCGTAATTTTTTGACATTTGCTGTTTTTTGCAATGTTTTTGATGAAATTGGCCGTTTTTTCGCAATGTTTTTGACGAAATTTGCCGTTTTTCGCAATATTTTTGACGAAATTCGTCGTATTTTCACGATTTTCTGACGAAAGTGAAGTTTTTCCCGCGATCCTTTGACAAAATTGGCGACTTTTCTTCGAACGAATGAAGAGATTGATTTTTTTCACCGATCATTTGCCGAAATACCGATACATTTTATGCCCGAATTTTCGGATTTATGACCGATATTTTTTAATTTTCGGAAATCATTGCCTTAATTTTTCGGACCAGAATCACCCCTGGGGTAAGGGTTGCCGTAACTGAAACGTTTATCGCTAATTTGGCGCATGTTTTGCACTTTTTGCAACATATTTTCAGTTTAGATTAGTTTTATCCACTAAACAGGATGATTTTATGACCCCAGAAGAGCCGAAAGAAAAACCCGGAAGGGTCGACGGAAAAATCCGGCAATCCGGGGTACCCCCGGAGCACAATCACCCCTGATAGAGAAAGACTTCTAATAAAATAGCCTTTTGAAGAAGAAAATAGTTTCTCGAAAAATGTTTCAAATATAACGTCTGTGTACAACAGTTCTATTAGTTCATCTACCTCTTCAAATCGTCTACTTGACAGCCATGGTCTGGTAGGTATAATAGATTTATTCTATGGTATTTATACGTATTGTTGTTTGTAGGTGGCATTACCTTAGCACAGCTGTACACTGGCTGCCATGAAGACCCAAAGTCGCAAATCGATATTAACACTATTTCGTTAGAAATCCTTCTCTATTTCTGTTCATGCGTAACACGAATTTCATTATCTTATTCCCTCAACCACTTGACTAAATTCACAATTTTTTCCAACGACAAATAGACGTATTTAAAGATTTTTTTTTCCTGCGACCGAAAAGAGGGAAAAGAACAAAAAAGGGCAGTAAGAGCCCCCCCCGGTCACTGCACCCTGTTAAATTAGCCTACAGTCAGCACTAAACAAAAATGAGATTAGAAGAGCTGCAAAGATCTTATTACTTTTACTCCTTGAGAAAAGGAGTAAGCCTTTTTAACCCTTGTGAAAGAGGCTCTTCATCCTAAAATCAAATAAAATCTAAATTCAGAAATTTATTTAACAACCTAATTGTTAAGGGTCCCTAACACATCTAATGGAACTTTAAAAATACACTGCATATATAAAACTTAACTTTCTTCCCTTTTTTATAATAAAAATAAACATTTTACATAATAATTCTTAGTTGACATAATTTTTTCAATGGTATTTTGTCATGTCTGCATTAATGTAATTCTTTAAATAGCACGTAAAGTAATAATGGGGTTTAAAGATTTTTTTTCTCTCTCCCAAACATTACAACTCCCCTCTATTTAAAAATCTTGGTAGGGAGACTCCCCTCCTTGGAAAAATTGAATTTCAAGCCCTGCCTTTTCTACATTCGTGATCTTTTCCCTCTTATACAGTGAAATACACCATGGATCTTTAAAATAATAATAAAATACAATTCCAAGCATATTCTGATGCTACACATACATTAACACGAATTTATCATGATAACAATTTTATGTTGAACATAAATTAAAAATCGGTTTTTTTGTTTGAAAGATTTCAGTTTAGCGCCAAAATGCTTATGATTAATCTAATTTTATGATTTATTCAGAGGTTTTTTATTATTATTATTTTCTTCACTTTTTATGTTGGTTAGGGAAATCAATTTCCAATTGTGGCAACTTTCCCAGGTGCTAGTTTATATTACTGAAGCAAACTGGCGGCCATTGTTGAGATAGATTTAAAAAATAATTCATGCTTGAAAATTATTTAAAATGTTGTTAAATTAAGCGGCAGTTTGCAAATAAATTTCATTCGAAAGCTAAAATTTTTATAATTGATGATGTATAAATTGAATTTGTACGATATTTAGAAGTTATGTAAGCGCGATAAAAACAAAAACAATAGCGCCGTTTATCACAATCGTTATACATTCTACTCTTTATAATGAAGAATTTAAAATTGGTTAAAATTACGTCATGTTGACACAATCCTATAAATTTTTCTCTTTAGATTTATCAATGTAAAAATGCATTTCAAGATAAGCATAGCGTCATTTTCACAGGTGCAAACTTTTCACACGTACTTTATATACGTTGCTTTTATGCTTAACCACCATGTATACAAATAAAAATATATTTTGTATATAATTGTACTGAAAAAATGGCATCTGCCGTATATACCCTGTCCAGATGGTGCTCGTACCGCGACCTACTTAATACGTAATAATACCTCGTACTCGCTTGTTTTTCATATTCAAAGTTTGAGAAACATTAATCGTATTTTTAAACACATTAAATACATATGCCCTTCAATTTCATACGATTTATAAGAATTTTGATACTTCTCCATTATCCGGTCGACCACTTTCCATTAAGAAAATAACTATCGCCAAACTATAGGATTTTAACGCCAAAAATGTATTATCGTGGAGTCAAACTCACTTTACGTCAAATGTGTTACACGTGCTTGTTATATCATCAAGTGATGTTTAATTCGACGTTTAATGTATTTTTAATGATGTTTAACTGATTTATTAGTTAATTCATTAATTAAAATAGAAATTACATCTTCGACAACATGATATTAAAAGCAAAAAAGCATTGAAAAAATGTTGCGATGCGCAGTTAAGTACAATAGATCAATTTTAACTGACGTCACAAACATTTATCCAGCAGTCGAGAGAGATAATTAAGAAAAATAATTTAATTAAATAAATTTCCAAGGTTATTTTTGTTTCTATTTTCATTAATATATTGTAAATTTTATTGTTTAAAGTTACTGATAAATGATACTTTAGTGAATTGGGCTTTTCCAAATTTATTTATTTTTTCTTTTTTTTCTGAGATTCTAATGGCAACCTTCTTCCATTTGTTTATTGGGCGCTACAGTTTGGCAAATAATTTGGTGATAGTTTTTTTATATGGATAGTGGTCGATGGGATAATAGAGAAGTACCAGAATATTAACTAAGCCCGAACTAAGAAAAAATTTACGACCAAATAATTGTATTTCGTTAAGAATTAAATTTTCTTATTTTTAATCTCCTAAAGAAACAATGATCATGGATTTAATTAATTTTGCAAGATGCGGTGCACCCAAACAATTTTGATTAACCCATTAGCGGGCAGTGGTCACAAAAAAGGACACCTAATTTTAATTCCAAAACTGACAAACGGCACCAAGAATATTTAATTAAAATTTTCATTTTATAAAGTAAGGGAAAATCAGCAAGTTATTCTTTTCTAAGGAAATCATTTGTAAAATCTGGTGTCCGTCCATTATTTCATTATTTTACAAACAGATTTATTCCGCACCGGAAAGGGTTAAATCAGTACAGATGTCGCAGATGCACTGGTTTCTTTTTGCCGCCAAAATGGCGATTTTTGCTTTGTATGGCAACTTGGTGTTAATAAAATTGAAAACGTGTGTAAATAAATAATTTAAAATAATTTAAAATTAACTAATTAATACTAATTAATAATTGCGTGTGTTTAATAAAAATAATGTGCGAAAATAGCGCAAAAAATAAATCGCGTCAATTCCTGTGCATCTGTTGCATGTAAGGGTATTTTTTATTTAATAAATAAAATTTATTAACGTTTAAAAAAATTATGAGTAATTTAATATATTTTAATCTTTTTATATTAGTTTTAATGTTTCAGCAAATGTTAAAAGTAAATAAATTGGTGACATTGATATTTTTATAACGTATCCGAGCTTTGTTTACAATTCTACCTTGCCCAGATAGCTTGAAGTTACGGTCAGAGTCAGACTTCAATTTTATGAAAAGTTGCAGCATCCACTGACGATTAACTTTATGACGTCATACCAAAAGTAAAATTTGAATTTAAAATTACGGCTAATTAATAAAATTTTCAAACAAACGAATATATGATAACAAATCTGTGTCCAAATATCTTTCATTAAAAAAAGAACGATGTAATTTGATGCAGCAGTTTGTTCTCACGGACTATCGAAAGAAAACATTTAGCGTTTTAAATATATAGATGTTAAAATATTACCTAGTTGATATTAGTTAATGTCAAAAGATTGGCGAACCACAGAGTTTACAGAATAAACTCTATGCCTTGCAACAGTGGGGGTTGCCGACTTTATGACGTCATAAGCAGCAGTAAAAGTTTAATTGAAAATTACGGCTAATTAATTAAATTTTCGAACAAACGAATGCACGATAACAAATCTGTGTCCAAATATCTGTCATTTAAAAAAAGAATGGTGTAATTTGATGCAGTAGTTTGTTCTTACGGATTGTCGAAAGAAAAAGCTTAGCGTTTTAAATATATAGATGAATACAAGTAATTTTTAAGAAAAAATAAACCAACTTCAAATGATTTTTTGTTAACTTATTGCACACTTGGAATATTTAGTGAAAGTGATTGCAGAATAAAATGTATTTTGTGTCAACCCTTTATCATTATCCATATTAAGTTTAAATGACATTGTTGCCAGCATTGCTCCTGCTTGGCATGCAATAGACGATCTGACATTAAAAATTTTGGCATATATCTGAATATATATATATGATACAATGACTATTTTTAAAACATAAAATAGTGCTCTGTATCTTAACAACATATTTCATGCTGATTGGTCAATTTTTACAAAATAGCCTAGAAAGTAGAAAAAAAAAGACAAGAAAACAGACAAAAATACTATTTTTTATACAAGACCATCACAAAAAACAACAAACTTCGTATAGTGTTTTCATTTTGAACATAATTTTCTATTGTGTTTTTAAGCAAGAAACGTTTTAAATTAAAATAAATGCATACTATATAACTTACACAATTTTCATTTGTACAAATATTTGTCTCTTCTTTCTCTTCATTTGAAGATATACTATCAGTCTGTACTTCTTTATCAGATAATTCATTATGTAAATACATATGACGGTTATAATTCCTATAAAGTTGCAGCAAGTTAGGTGGTTTTGGTATATTAAGTCCAACATCATCCCAATCTTCGAAGTCCTAATGATTAAAGAGATGAGGATGATGATATTATTAATAATATACTTCATGTAATGAATTATAAAATAAAATGGATCAATATCTCACAAGTAAGCAGTAAGCAGCATTTGAAAATTAAATATTAAAAAATTCCTTTTTTTTTTTTTTTTTTTTTTTTTTTTTTTTGGGGGGGGGGGGGGGGGGGGTTGTTTACACACATTTAGCCCAAACTCGAGGTTTCAAACCAGAACTGAATTATATATAAAAACTGGAACTTGAACTAAAAATTTCTTTCATTTTCAGAACTGAATATAAATTATTTTTATGCTTCAGAACTGAATCATATGACAATTTTTTTTATTATGATATGTTTATAAAATTTCAACTACAGTAAAACTTGTAAAAATGGAACCTGCCTATAACATAATCTTGCATTAAGTGAAAAAGAATCCATGCTTCTGCTGAAAGAAATAACTGTAAAAATATATTTTTTAAGACAGAAACATGTCTAAAACAGAATTTTTTCTCAGTACCTCAGGATTCAGTTTTCATAGATTTTACTGTAAGTAAAAGACAAGTTGAAATACAACAAGATAATATAAATTACTTTTGGTCTTCAAATTTTTTATATAAAGAATGTCCTACTTTTTACATGCAGTACAACCTGCAAAGCAGAATCTGCCTGTAATAAAATTCTATCTTTAACAGAAAATTTCAATAGGAGGAATACCACATAATTATTCCAGCTAAGTGGAAACCTGTTTACAAAAGAATCCTTTTCCAGTCCCTTGTGATTCTGTGTTAGCAGGTTTTACTCTACTGAAACTTACAAACATGGAAATAACCATTAACTAAGATATAGAAATGAACAGTGCCATATTAATTGATATGTATCCAAAGAATGAACCCAATATCGAATTGTTTTTAATTTCAAGAATAGAGATGTTTTAGGACAGGATGTAGGATTGTCTGTCATCAAGATTAAAAAGAAAGTACTTTCATTGTGAATGTTTGACCTTCTATGCTAAAGCAAGAATTCTGTAAAATTATGGAAAGCCTAGGGTGAAAAGAAAGAATGAATTTGATATAATTTGGTATGATAATGTTTTATATTAAGTTAAGTGTACATCTATATTTTTTGCTGATTTATTGAAACCAGGACTTTGAACTGGATAAACTGTTATTTCTGATGGAGATGAAACTGAAACAAAAACTGCTATTTTTAAAGGAATAAGAACTTAAACTGAATCAAATTACTTTATTTTTTTTAATTCAATTCCCTGTTTTAATCTACATTGCTATAGTAACAACTATCATAAATATATTATTATAAGTTTTAAAAAAATGAAAAATTATGTTCATGCTTTTTAAATAATGCTTACAATTTTAGAAAATAAAAGGAATGGCTAAGATAATAAAATTATAACTGTAACAATGTATAAAGATTTACAGATATATAAGCTTAAATAAAATTAGAAAGAAGAACTATCTTACAATGCATATTTTATCAATATTTACAGAAGAATGCATATTATTAAAATAAATACATTGTAAAAAAACTGGTACCTGATCATCATTTTCATCCGAAAGTGTTATTGAGGTTAATTTATATGAATTACTCAAAAGGTATTCATTCACCAGAAAATTTAAAGCCCTTTTTTCATGTGGTTTAAGAACTTCTTGAACAACTGATTTTAGTGCAGAAGTAGTTGGAGTATTTGGATCAGATTCTAAAAAAGGCAGAAATCATCATGTTTTAACTTACATTTACCATGTGGAGAAATATGAGATTTAATCATTTATATATTTTTACAAAGGATTCAAAAATAAGATAACACATAACCAACCTGTTGCAACTGTAAGATTAGTTCTTAAAGCCTTAATTGTTTCTTTTGCTTTTCTCAATTCAAATTCTAAAACTGAAAAAAAGAAAAAAGGCAGAAGTTATTTCGAATTTAATATGCATAATAATTATAAGGATACAAAACTCTTTGATATATATTAAAATATAGCCGTATTAATGCATTTCAAACCTACTTCTCCAAGAATATGATGAATTGGAAACTGAAACTAACTTCAATTATTTTTAAGGATTTGAGTGTGTCACAATAGCTAGGATTCAGAAATTTCATAATTTTAATTAATCTGTGACATATTTATTTATTTTCAGCTTTACATTCAACTAAGGAGGAAGACTTAAGACGCTTGCATTTAGGTGGACAATTATTGCCACCTATTTACAAGAATTGAATTTAAAGAAAAAACATGTATTCTTTTCAAATAATTCTTTTTGAATGATGGTAGTTAAAATGTTTCACAAGGGCACTAAAAGTTGAATGGTTTATTGAATAAAATTAAAATGGGCAAATTATTTTCCTCTAAAGCATTAATTTTAATTCAGAAAACTAAAATATCTTTTATAAGTTTGTCAAAGTGACATCATTTTTATTTCACCAGCTCTGAAATTAGAAACCCAATTTTAAAAGAACAATATACTTCTGACAAATAACATTTTGTATCAAAAACCACCTAATCTGCAAAATGTAATTTTCTCAATTTCTGTTTAACCTACATTGTAAATATGATTTCTTATTTAAAATTTAGTACTTTACAAAATTAGTATTATTTTTTTTTCTGAATGTACAATAACATTGGCTTTCTTTTTCCCTCAAGAAATTGAAAGATCTCATACAATGTATATGCAACACATCAAATTGTCATGCAGCTAGTTTATTTGTAATTTATATGGTCACTTGAAATTAATGTTATTTTATTTATTATACCTTAGAATTACCGGTACTTTTCGGTTAGCCGGGTGCCAGTGATATATGTACATATATAATATGTATGTATATACATATATATATATTCATACATATATGTATATATATATATATATATATGTATGTATATATATATATATATATATATGTATATGTGTATATAAATGTATATATGTGCATATAACATGTATATATATATCACTGGTGCCCGGCTAACCGAAAAGTACCGAATTACCAATTTTCCTTCCTTTTTTAATCATTTACATTTTCTCTTGAAATAATTCTTTTTTCTACTGAACTAGTGTCCCTTTTTCTGCTTCAGTTGTGTGCTTTTTAGTGACTAACACACTGTTCTTTTTCATTCCAGAATGAACACATTTTCACACATCTAAAATTTTTCCAGTTTATCTCCCTTTAATTTAAGTAAGGCAATTATTATTTAAGAAATATGAAAAGCTACTTAAATAAAATATGGTACTTTTTTGTTAGTGCGACCCCAGTCAAAAATGAGCAATAGTGTGCTAAGAATTTCAGTTTTGCATTGCCAACTGCACCAAATATGGTTATTCGTGAATGTAGTACTAATGTAGTAACGTAATAACATAAATAATGTAAATAATATAATTTTGTTTAATATTCTTATTCTTGGTTATAATTGGCGGTGCGCTAATGGAAAATAATTTTTGACTGGGGCTGCGCTAACAGAAAAGTACGTTAAAAGTAAGAAGGAAGGGAAAAAGAGAATTAGACAGTAACAATATAATATTGCGGAAAATTAATTGCACACGTCTTGAAAACTATCTTTTTTATGGCTCATTGACCTTCAAAACTCATATTGATGCAAAATTTATAAAATAAATGGGTATAATTCTCTAACATAAATAATTATAGTTCAATGTTAAAATATAAATGAAAAAAAATTATTTTCATTACTTTTCCCGTATCCAGGTACAAATATCTGCAATAGAAAATATTTTTTTATTATGCGATTGTATCACACAAAGACCAAGTGTTCCTGTTCACTAGCATTTTGCGTGTAAATCCCAGAAAACTTATGAATCATGACTCACAGCTTTTACTACAGTTAAAAACTGACATCCTACTCGAGTTACAACAGTGGAGTTAATTAGGTGCGAAACCACACCACTAAAATAAATCAACTGGCTGTGTAACAGCAAGAATGGAGTATTTTAAACGCTAAAAAGTAGAAAATAAAATATAAATAAAAAATGAAGTGAAATATATTTTTAAAAAAATACACTTAAAAAAAAAACTTACAATCACACACTCTTTTTTACACAACCATATTGAATGTAAAATTAAATATTCACGAACCTGCTACACGTTCATCAACTTGTCTTTCACCATCATCAGAATATCTTGTAAAATCCAAAGAATCAAAAGTTTGTACACTTGAAGTTCGAGCTAGAATAAGGAAAAGAAATAAGTTATGAAATAATATGTTGCATATCACACCTGTCCAACCTTTCAACACTTTTTCAGATATATTTTTTTTCATGGGGGGGGGGGGGTCTCCACTATGAGATGCATTTGGATCGCATAAAATCCGTGTGTATGGCTACTAATACTGTGAGATAATTTTGTTGCATGTTTTGAGCCACGTTAATAATGGCGCCCTTCATTGTTTGCAAAGAGCTGAAGTGCACCCCTGCTTACTGAAAGGTTGGACAGGCCTGATCTATATTAATAATAAAATAAAGATATTCCTGTGTCTATATGTGATGGCTAGAGAAATTTATTGCACGTAGAAGTCTACAAATTTGATTCCAGATAGACAGAAAGGTCCCAATGAACCTGGCTCTAAGACTTTTGATTTTTTGTTATTTTATACTGAACAGAAAAATTCTCTTATTTCTAGAATTTTCCAAGTTGTCCAGCAATTTCAACCCACTCATAAAAACACTTCAAATTCAATCTTTTAGCCCAAAATTTACTCAGTGTTTCTAAAACAATTTTTTAATTTTTTGAAAATTTTTAGAAATAAGTCCTCTTTTTTCTGAAAATGAGGACTTTAATTTTCATGAACCAATTTCTATTTGATACCTTAGCCATCCAATGTTATAATTATATTCATGTATGGAAAAAACCCTCAAAAATCATTAAAGAAATATTCAAAAATATTAATAATTTAAACTTATATTATATGATTTTTTAAAGGCAACAGGAAAATGGGAAATTTCTGTTGATGGCAATGATGTTACAAGGCAGGATTTATTTTTTTAGTTGGGCTGCTACATTAATCTTTTGTGAACAAAAAGCCTGCTATTATGATGACAAAGTCTTTTCATAAGTGAGAGAGAAGTGATTTCATAACGTGACCAGCCGTAGGGCAGTGGAAAATTTTCTGATTAGTTTTTTTTATTTTCCTTTTATGTGAAAACACTTTTAATTGTTTATTTTTATAAAGTTTTTTCGATTTTGCATAGCCAGCAAAAGGAGTAAACAAGCCTGAATCATTAGACGGGGACAGCGCTTAATTTTTATAAGCAGACTCAGGCTGATCATGTCAGCTTGTAAATAAATAAGATATATATATTCCTTTCATACTTTTATTTATCACTAGCTAACCCGCCCGGCGTTGCCCGGGCCCGAGATAATAGTAATTTCTTCTATACGAATATGACGGAAATCTGTAAGGCTATCAATATCAAGTCGAATGAGGCAAACTCCGTCGTAATCGGGCTCATAGAACCCAAGATCGGAAAGCGCATCCTGGCAGTCGAAAGTGCAACTAAAATATTTAAGGCTATAGATATCAAGTCGAATGAGCCAAACCCTGCCGTAATCGGGCCCATAGAACAAGAGTTACTCTTATAGTTCCATCTTCCACTGCAAAGGGGCACAATCTGTTCTTGAAGAGGCTTTTTCAGAACACTTGACTATAGGTGCAGATTCACGGTCGCCAGTCGCCACGTGGCGACTGGATGTTTTTCTTTGGCCACTAACTTTCCATGTCTAAGTCGCCTAAGTCTAAGTGTCTTACAGGGATGCCCCTTTTCCACCGACTGTCAGATTTCCGTTTTAAAAAAAAATTATTTTTTAAATCAATTCAGCACATTTTGTGCGATATTTACCCTTTTTTTTACTTTTTCTGTTGTCCATAATTAAAAAACATGATTAAACATGGATACCACATTTCCGCAGATCTACAAGTTTCCCGTTTTCTTCTTTAAAAAAAAATTATCCCTGAATGTCAAAAATTGTTCAATTTATTTTATTAAAATCTAAAACTTAAAAGAAAATAACTCTTCTCCATAATTTTTCATATACATTTTTTTTCTTTTGATTTTTATAGACATACTTTTTAATGCAAATGCCCATGGTGAGCATTTATTTTCAGGTATGAAAAACACTTTGGAGGGGGGGGGGGGGGATTTATCTATAGAACAAAAAAGTTAGAGAATCGTTTATTTGGGGCCTTACATTAAAAATATTTATTCCTACAAACTGTATACAATTATGGTTGGAAGATTCTATAAAATCCTGTTGCCCAATTTTAATAAAGAAAAAATAAATCATTTATTTAAGTTTTGTGTAAATTTTATTTTAAAATATACTGTTTATTACTTTTAAGCTTTAATAGTAAACAATAAATCCCATATAGCCATATAAATGCTATTGTTTTTACGCGTTTGTTTCACAATGTGGCCACTGGATTTTTTTGGGTTTAGGAGCCACTGGCTCCTTACAGATTTTGGGAATCTGCACCTATACACTTGACCCAACCAAATTTCCTAGTAGAATTGAAATTTAACCACCGGTAAACATTGCCAAAATAGTGGAAATCGCGAAAGTGGGTTACGTAAACGATCGGTTTCGAAAGGGTTAAAAATGTAGATATTTTTTAAAACCCAACGGTGCATTTTGAAGAAAATGAACGTGTCTATGATTTGGAGTCTACTGTTTGTCCTTATTCACATTTCCCCAGTCAATGCCTATTTTTAAACCTGGGCCGAAAAACGAAAATCACGTGAGTGAGTTTTGAAATTTTTTTTTCAGAGGGTTAAAATTAAAATTTTTCAAAACGGATACCAAATTGTAAAAAGCAAAGGGATATAGATTAGGCGCGGTATTTTTAGTTTTTCATATCTTGTTTATAAACGCCAATTCAAATTTTTAAAGATAGGAGAAATAGTTAAAAGGGAAAATTGACTTACGGTAAAAAACGTTTTCGAAAGGGTCAACGTGAAATATTTTTAAAATTAATGGTTTCTGCCTGAACCTGATAGAACGTAGATGTCTTTAGGTGTGTTTGTTTTTGTTTGGTTATTTTAGAGAGCCGATGCCAGATTTTATATATCACAGAAAATCGGAATTCGCAAAAGTCAGTCTTGCGAGCGAATTTTTTTCGAAGAGTTAATATTCGTATTTTTCTAAAACAAATACAGATATCGAAAAAAGAATAAATGTAGATATTGTCTGCTATTTTTAATTTTTCATACCTTTCTCTGAAAATTGCCAAAATCGCAAAAATTGCGAAATGGCATACAGGAAATATACTTTTTCGAAGGGTTAATTTTCGTATTTTTTAAAAGCAAAGGTGGCTTTGAAAAGGGCAAAGTTAGCTTTTTAATTTGGTGACCATCGTTTTTCTGTATCTTTTGTATTCCGGTGGATGCAAGGCTCGGAAAACGAGAGAAAATAAAAAACATGAATTCGATGTTATTGATTTTTTTTAAAGGGTTAAATGTGAAATTTTTTTAAACCAACCAAATCGTTCAAGACGTAAAAGTATGTTCTTTGAGAATATGTAGACGGTTTTTCTGTATTTCCAGCCGTTTGCCCATGGCGAATTTAGAAAAACTTAAAAAGAAATGGAATGACTCCCGCTTTGTTTCTTCTTTTAACGGAGGAATGAATAAAGGGCTTCTGGGCATGCGCAAGCAATTTTCTGGAAGAGTGATTTTCTTATTTGCGATCTTTGATCAGGTTTTAATTAATAACTACTCTAATTTTCAAAATATTAAAAATCTGAGGCACCAGGAGAGGGTTTGGACTACCTAAATCTAAATTTTCAAGCTTCTAGGTGGGCTAGATTTTGCTAACCATCGCCAACTGACATACACACACAGAGCGAAACTTTATTTTATTAGTATAGATTATAATTTAAATAGGCCATGAACAGTCGAACACCCAGAACAGGAGGTGGAGGGGCCACACCCCACCCTTTCCAGGAAATTCAGTGTTTAGTATCTAATTTTGGGCACAATTTAGCTTATTTTCATAGTTTTACATAAATACATCCTTGCTTAGCCCTCTACTTTATCCTGGGTACTTCACTGGCCAGAGGCCGATCTAGTGAGTCTTCAAGAGAGGGGCAATATTAAAAACTTAGAATTTACACATAAAAATGGATTTCCCTGAATTAAAAATAACTCCAGAGTACAATTACAGTTGATGTAATGACTGTCCATTGTGGTGACTTTCTCACCTTAATGACCAATCAAAAAAGTCTGAGATATGTAACCATTCAAGTAGCATTATTTTTTTACAATGTTATAATATTGTCCAGTATAGGGGCCTTAGTGAGATTGAAAAAACGGGCTTGACAGGAGAAAGAAATTTTTCATGCATATTTTCTGGCAACCTATTTAATGCACTTTTTTCAATATTTATTACAATTTATTTAATATGAACAAGTCATTTATATATTTTTATATACAAACAGAAGTAAATTGTATATAAAAACAACAATAATAATATATATAAATAAACAAGCATAAAAGTTCATCAGATTTGTTTTCATAGCTGTTTATATCATTTGCCAACAAATCTCACTTTCTGAAGCCCGAATTGCACCAAGCTTAAAAAAATTGCCAAGGTTCCTATACTGGAAAAGCACCATACAATTTGTATAGTATTATGCATTTATACTGTAATAACACTATATTCGACTATAAGTTATTACATTTCTAGAAATTAAATTTAATAGGAATGTTTTGTTTTTCTTATAATAAGTGCAATTTGGATAATTTCTCTGTTATTTATGGTTAAGATTTATCATAATTAAGATATATATATATATTTTTTTTAACTAAATAGATTTGTTTGTTTTTTTTAAACTGAAATAGGAGGCGGTTCTTAAGAGTTTTAGTTACATTATATAATATGCGAGATCAAATTAAATAAGCATACGTAAAACTGGTGAAGATTCAATTTCTTGTATGTGTTTTTCAAAATTTCCGGGATTTGAAAAATAGTCTCTAAGTCTTGGTAGTTCTCGTCCGCTTTCAACTAATTCGGTGTGAAACTCAAGAGCTGTTAATACAAAATTGTACTTTAATAGTTTTGTAGCGATCTTATCAAGAGAAGTATCTTTGATATCTTCAAATTCAGTTTTTGCTTCAGCTAAATTTTCTATGCCTTTAGAAATCAGTGACACATCTCTTAAATCCGGATCTTCATCTGTTTCTAAACAATCACGATCAGCCATGTTTACAAAATTTCAATGTTTCGGTTTCTAAAACATACTACACAGTTAATGAAGTTTTTTAAAAATAAAATACACTTAAATAATTTATACCTAAAATTTTGAAAACAAAAATAGAATACAAAATTGCAAGCAATAAAATATGTTAATAAAATTACTTTTTGATTTTTGAGGCAAAAAAAAAAAAAAAACAATAACGTACATTACAAAACTGAATTTTAAAAATAATGAAAAAAGTCAACAGTGCTTTTTTACACTCAGATAAGTGTATCCAAGAAAAAATATCAACCTATTTTTAATTTTATTTTACTTTTGGGGTATTTTTTTTCTCATTAGTGTCTAAAAATTACCATTAGTTTTTTAATGATTTTTGTAATATTACGTCACACTTCAACCAATAAGAGCTCGCCAAGTTTGACAGGTATGACGTCAGGAAGCGAAGTAAACAGAAACAGAAGCTTGGGGAAGGGCATCTCTGCTCAGCTGGTAAGGTTGTTTTGAGAGGAGATCGACAGGGATTCGATAGGAGAGAAGAGAAAAGTGTCCTTATATTCCAAAAATTTGCAAGATAATAAAATTTATCTGCTCATAGCATACCAGCAGAGGTCAGTATTATTTTAAAATTTCTCTGTTTATGAAAAAAACATTAAAATTATTTCAATAATGTGAATTAAATATATTTTCTGTCCATGTTTAAAAGGGTACATTTTGAATATAATATGTATATAACCATGTAAAAAAAATGTAAAATAACACATGAAATAATTTATACGCATACACATATCTATTTTATTTTTCAAGAAAAATTAGCCATCAATTTTTAAAAATATTTTTATTGGTGAGAATTTTTTAGTATTTGCAAAAGTAATATGCAGTACATAATAGTTTTTAGTTGATTTTCATTTTTATTTTAATGCTTTTAAGTATTATTATCATTATTATTTTATTGACCTTTTGGTTTTAAAACCTTTCAGTTAAAAGGAAAAAATACATTATGCAAAACCTCTACCTTTTTTAAATTCAAAATTTAAAAAATAATAATGATAGTAATAACTAAGAGAAGATTAGAAAAAAAAAATCATAAAAGAATTAAAATAAAAAATTCAAAAAATATTCAGTTGCTTTTTTAAAAAGTTATTATAACAAAAATGATAAAAGTTAAATTTGTTTCTCTAAAATTTAAAAAATATTTATATTGTGCAATTTTCCTTTTTTTTCCTTTGAGATGTAAAAGAAAAAAAAAATCAAGGAAAATAAAATGCTCTTAAAATTCTTGTTTGATATTTTTCCTTTAAAAAATTGTGATTAACGTAATCTTTTAAGATTATTTTCTTTTACAGAAAGAGAAAAAGCTTTCTAACTATGGGGTTGTTTTTTCAACCAATTATAATAGCAATGATTTCTCCCTAACGAATTACAATAAAATGTATTCTTTCTATTTTTCTAATCAAATAAAAAGTTAATGTCTTTTCGGCAGAAAACCTTTTATTTTCATTTATTCTATTTTGGACTAAAATTTATTTTATTAAATTTTTTTGTATTCAAATATGATTAATTAAATTAATGTTCACATGCTTGAATATATCGAACATATATTTATTACGTTATACAAAATTTAAATTTAAATTTTTACAACTCTCAACTAATTGTTCTAAATGTTTAATAATGTTTAGTCAGTACTTACTTGCTCATAAATAATAATAATAATAATAATAATAATCGATGCAATATTATTTATTTTAGTATCCTAAAATTTAAAAGAATAAAAAACAACTTTAAAGAAAGTTTACATTTAAAAAAAATATTTTCGCAAATTTTGACCTTAGAAAATTTATAGAATAAGGATAAGAAAATTTTAAAGTTATTATTTAAAAAATAATTAAAATATTTTAATATAATATTAAAAAGAAACTTAATCGATTAAAATAACCAATGGGAGAATGGTTTTGGTGAGATTATTTCAAGTATATAAAGATAACAAGTAAGTATTTGATCAATATTTACGTGTTCACTCATTAAAGAATATATATGTGTAATATTATTTATTTTAGCGTACTTAAAAATAAAGAAAAAACAAAACATGTTTTTTAACAACAACAAGTTTACAAATAAATTTTATTTTAAAAATTTTATTATCGCATATTTGGAACTTATAAAATTTAGAGTATAAGTGCAAGAAAATGTAAAAGTTATTAACAAAATATAATATTTAAAAGGTAAAATATAAAAAAAAAAAAAATCCTTAATGAATTAATATAACTAATTACTGAATGTTTTTTTGAGTTGATTTCAGGTAGACAGAGAGAACAGGTAAATATTTGATTAATATTTATTTGCAATAGTAATTTTTTTTTTCTATCACCCGTAAAAATAAATAAATAAAAATAAAATCAAACTTCTAAAAAATAATAAAATAAAATAAAAATTCCTTAAAAATAAAGAAAAAACTGAAATATCTTAAGAATGAAAGAAAATTTTACATCTTAATTTTTATTTTACTATCGCAGTGAGCTTAGAAAATTTTTATAATAAAATAAAGCAAATTTAAAAGTTATCAATTAAAGTAACATGCTTTAAAAAAATAAAGTATTTAAAAAATAATAATAATAAGGCTACGGCTTAATGGATTAAAACAACTAAGGCCGGAATGATTTTGTTGAGATGGTTTCAAGTAGACAGAGATAACAAGTAAATATTTTATCAATATTTACCTGTCACACATTAAAATAATGATAAAATAATATTTTTTTAATTAATAAAATTTATTTTACTGTCCTTAAAAATAACAAAACAATGCAAATAATAAAAAAAAAAATAATAAAAATTTACATTTAAATTTTTTTATTATCTCGGTTTATGAACTTAGAAAAATTGTACAATAAGGAAATCGAATTTAAAAATAATTTTAAAAAATGGAAAAGTTTTTAAAAAAGTATATACATTTTTTATCAATATTTACTTGTTAATATATTTAAAAACAACAACAACTGTGTAATACTATTTATTTTACTACCCTTAAAAATATAGATAAAATCCAAATATTCTTTTTTTTTTTATTGAAAGAGTTTATATTTTAATTTTTTTATTATCGCAGATAATAAACTTACAAAATTGTATGAAATAAGTGTAAGCAAATTTAAAAGTTATTACTAAAAAAAAGGGGGTGGGGGTGGTAAAGGTAAAGTATTACAAAAATCGGTACTTTTCGGTTAGCCGGGCGCCAGTGAAATTTATATATCTATGTATACATATATATACATATATCTATACATACACACATTTATATATGCATGTATGTATATATACATATATATATACACATACATATATGTGTGTATGTATACATATATATGTATATATAGATATATACATTTCACTGGCTAACCGAAAAGTACCCAAAAATCTTAATTGTTTAAAATAACTGAGGGTAGCATGATGAGTGATTTCAAGTAGATAGAAACAGTACAAGTATTATATATTTGATCAGTAATTGCTTGCTCACACATTAAATAATAATAATAAAATACTATTTATTTTATCGTGCTTAAAAATAACGAAAGAAATCCAGAAAACGGAAGACAGAAAAGGAAAGAAAACTTTACATTTTAAAACATTTTGTTATCGCATATTATGAACTTAGAAGATTTACAGAATAAGAATAAGCAAATTTAAAAATTATTACTTAAAAAAAAGCATTTAAATGTAACGTATTCAAAATAATCTTAATCGATTAAAATAGCTAAGAGGTCAGGATGGTTTTGTTGAGATGATTCTAATTTTCAAATTGCTTTCTGATTTAAAAAAAAAAAAAAAAAAAGGATAACGTAATTATATAAAGAAATATTTTTAAAGTATAATATCTCACAGATAATTAATTCAAACCACAGTAAAACGCCGTTTTTCTGGTAATCGTTTAATCAATTATTTAAAAAAGAAAGAAAGAAAATTAAAAGAAAAACATATATACAAAATGCTTTATTGACAGATTTTAATTTAAAGCAAGAATTGCCAAAATAAATAGCTTTAAATTTTTATTTAAAAATATATTTTGAACACGCTGATGCTTCAATGAAATCTGCAGATCAGGCAGATTTTTAATGTTTTCAGTCGACAGTATCTTTGCAATTTTTTATCCCCTCTTTCCGGAATCGATTCACTTTTCCATGATCGCAGCTCCTTTCGTCCTACGGAATGACATACAAAATATATTTTTTAAATGGAAATTTATATATATATATATATATATATATATATACGTAATGAAATAATTGCAAATATAACTTATTTTAATTAAAAAACACAAAGAAATGTAACTTTTAAATTTTTAATTTTTAATTTATTGCAAGTGGATTTTAAAAAATATATTATTTAAACTAAAACATAATAAATATTCATTTAAATTAAGGAATCTTTTATAATCAGAATGTTCAAAAATTTTTTGTAACAATGATTTTTCAACAAACGAAAATAATAACTACTCTGTCACAAAAAAAAAAAAAAAAGAAAGAAAATCCCCCCTATAATTTTACTTTGCTATCATCAATTCTCGTAAAGGTTTTGAAATATACAGAACTTAACGTTGTATAAATGAATGGGAAAACTGTTGGTTTTATTATCCAGATATTCTTAAAATAGTTGCATGGAGAGAGACATAAAAATATGAAGAGGAAGCCTCAGAAATTTTCTCCCCTTCTCGCAAATAACAACGTGCTTCGCAAAAACTTCTATTAAATTGAAGAGGAAGTAAATACCGAGGCTTTTTTTTCCTGCCGAAAAGCTTTGAATTTCGCATGCATAAATATTGTTGAAGCATTATAAACAACTTTTTATGTTATTTAATGTAAAAAAGAGAAAAATATTTAAAAAACTCGCATAAAAAAATAATTAGAAAAAATAAATACATAAATGTAAAAATGTTGTCCATATTGAATGTGCATTCATACACCGCTTAATTTAATCGAAATCTGCGCTGAATATACCTTGGCTAAATTGTAATTCATAAATAGAGGTTAATTAACATTAACTTAGATTATTTATTTATTATTATTATTTATTTATTTTATTTATTTATTTATTTATTTTGTATAAAAACAATTTTTGTGATTGATTTAAGAATATTTGTCTCTGTGGTGTCGAATTAACCTATAATCGATTTTTTTTGTATTAAAATTATTCTTGGTTGAACTTTTCTATGATTAATAAGCTACAAAAATCTAATTTCTCTCACACGAATAGCTTAATATTATTATTTCATTGACTTAATGAAGTATACCCTGCAATTTCGCTAAAATATTCCTTGTGCATCCCATAGTATATATATTTTTTCGTTTACAGATATCATATAATAAAAATAATAATTTAATTTAATATATTTTAATTAAAAAAAAATCTTCTTGATAGCTTCCCACTAGAGACCTACATCGGTTCGGGTAACACGATTTTGTTCCCCACCCTACCCACGGTTCGGATCGGGTCGGGTTCATGCTAATTTTTTTCGTTGTGGGTCGGTTTCGGGTTGTGTTGACCTTAAATATTTCTTTTTCGGGTTGGGTTAACCTTAAATGTTTCGAATTAGGTTGACTTTAAAGTTTTCGGGTTCGGATTGGGTCGAGGTAGAGTTGCCCCGATTTTTCAAAAGAAAGTACTAAATATTTTTCAAAGTAAACAAAAAAAAAAACTATGTATTTGAATATTAATGAGTGTATATGTGTTCGCTCTGATACAAAAAAGATCAAATTGATATTAGAGGTATAATTGTAGACTACTCACTATTTTCCCATAATTATATTAAAACTTTTTTTTCACTTCTGGTCAAGTTGCATGAACTTCACGCTGAGTTAATTATATGTAGTTTTAATCTCTATGTGTTAACCCAACATTAGAAATTTTGTCCGGTAATACATTAATGGTTTTTAAAGTTTTTTACTGTCGCAGTCACGCGTAACAAATACGCAAACTTACAGAAGGTCATATTCATAATATTTTTATCTATGCTGCAATCTAAGAATGCAATATGAAAAAGTTTATTTCAAACAATACAAGCATAGGGCTTTTATTATTTCTTTTCTGCTCATTATTTCTGTATTCTTCACACCTAAACGAACTCTCGACTTGTCATTTTAGCATATGTTAATAAGGTTGAAAAAGTGCAATGTAATTTATGAATTTTGATGTAATTATTCCATCTCTATATAATTTCCTTCATTAATTTTTATTAATGACGTTTCATGTAAGCCTATTCAATTCAATCACCCCCCTCCCCCTCCCCTGGTTCAACAGAGTTAACAGTCCTCTTACATTGGTGGTTGATTATTTTTTTCCTCCCATTATTATGAAATTTGTTCAAAAGCAGAGTTTTCTGAAGTATTATATAAATACTGCTGATCAAATATTTCGTGCATTAAGCATTTTATGGCGTGTACTGTACATGTGCTCATGTGTATTCGTTTTCGGTTACATTGTTTAATATAGGATGTTCCACGGAAGACTTTTGAAGGAAAAATGAACTTACATAACCATTTTCTTCTCATCACACGCACGAATTTCAGCACGTGAACATAGGCTCCGGATGTATCTGAGAACAGCACATTAACCACTGTGTTGAGTGGGTTCTTTTTATCTTTTCTTTTCTTTTCTTTTTTTTTTTTTTTTTTTCACGCAGAATCAAAATAATAAAAATTTTATAAAATGAAACAATTGGTGTTTGATGACTACTTCAACAAATTTTAACGAAGACTGGAGATAACTATTAGCATGGGTTATTTTCCATTTATTGCATAGTTAATAATTTTTTTGAAATTCATAAACAATTACACGCTGAAATAAAATATCTAACTTAATTTTGTGCTTAATTACAGTGGCGTAGGCTGGGTTTTGAATCCCCGTGCGGGGAACTTCAAAACATCCCTACCCCTTCTCGTCATCCTTAGTGGCTACTTAGACATTATAAATCCAAATTTATTTATTTTAAGAGGATTCTGTACCAAAAAAAATCTATTCTGTCAGTATCTCCTATATTAAAGTTTTTGATATAGTTTTGATAAAGCAAAAATCATTATAGATACTAAAAGGCCTTAAATTGTTAATAAATTAATATATTTTTTGATACAAAGATTAGATCAAAAGAAAATAATAATAATTATTGTATGTAAATCGAATAAAAATCGCTTAAATTTAAGTTCATTTTTTTTTAAACAAAAATTTCGAAAAAATCATATAATTGATATTTATCTCTCATAGAATCTAAAGATACATTAAACATTTTTCAGACAATTTGCTTAATTATTGTGTAAGCCTTAAGTATTTGATTCCATAGAGAAGATGAAAAATTACGAACCGAGAAAAACAAGTTTAGCCATTTCATTTACTAAAGAGAGATACGTAAAATTAACTACATCTCTTTTACTATTAATCAGATCGTCAAGAATTTTGGACACAATGTTCTAGAGATGTTTAGGTTCATTTTAGGATAAAAATCAGAAATTCGATATTTTTGTCATTTTTCATCAAAATGGGCGGTACTGAGTCCCCTTCACGCTATTAAAAAAATTAGCACCAGGGGCATTCGTCCTTCCGGCTCCAACTATGCTACGCCACTACTTAATTATATTCATAACAATGTCAAAGATAATTATTGTGATATACAGTGATACCGCGGATAACGAAGTTAATTTGTTTCAGAATCAGAATTCCTAACTAGTACTTCTCCCACATCATGATAATAACTTGAATATCATTAAAGGCTATTATAATTATCATTTCAGAATTCCCTTAGAGTCAGAATGGTAAAGGATGTTGTATCAAAATATCTTTAGTAAAGTTGAAAAAGTTTTTTTAAATATTTTGCAATTGCAACGTGACTACATTACGTTAGCGCGCATATCCAATAAAATATTCGTTATAGCGGAGGCATAAAAACAGTGAAAAAATAATCTTCATTAACCGAAAAATTCATTAACACTAGAACTACCATGAGCCGTCATTTTGACTGTTACCAAATGAATATATTCCGATTCGAATCAGAAATTTATTTTTAAAATAAATTAAATATAAAACTCACAGAAATACGTTAAATGAATAAGTTAAGTAGTTTAAAATAAAATTTCTGGTGTAAATAGTTTTAAAAAACTTGAGTAAAATTTCCGGTAGTTGTAGTATTAACCGATGTATTCGTTAGCTGAAGTATCACTCTAAATAATACTGCATACACTTAATTTCTGAAATTTAATCTTTTTAACACTTTCCAACATAGCTGAAAATGTTTCGGTTTGTTTGTCAGCCGTATGTCGGTCTGTCTGTTCGTGCTCTAACTCACGTAAATATACTGGGAGTGTCATGCATTATATATATGTTATCGAGGTTTACTATAGCTTGTTCGGTATTGAAAATGAATTGTGTAGCATTTATAGTTCCTTTCCAGGGACACTCAAAAGAATTCCGGTTCATTACGGTGTCTGGGGGAAAATCGATTGCGGTGTAATTTAATAATATTACCCTATCTCAAACATATTGAAATTGATATATATCACTGAGTTGCACTATAAGAGGCTTACTATAGAATAAGGTGTACATTGCATTCATCGTTCAATTATAGGGACACACAAAAGAATTCGGTTACAGCATTGTATATCAATAATAATAGAATAAGAATTGCTGCAAGTGCGTTTCCAGTTGTGGTAAGCGTTTTAAAATTTAACTCATTTTTTTGCATATTACTTGGTGTATATAACTTCTATAAATCCTATACAGGGCTGCACAACAGATCGTGACTCGTGAGTACATTTTCGTTTATTGGGGGAATTCTCAACTGTGCTATATGTTTCCTAACTGAAGTAAATTTGAGAATACTATATAGTATATATACAAATCTATAGATTGCATACAGGGCTGCACAAAGAAATTCGGATACTTTTCGTACTATTGACGGTAATTGCTGGCATTGGGTTTTCAAATGGGTTATGCGTTTTCCAAATTGTTTACTTAGATATCGCCTTATACTATTATATTATGTGAAATTTTGTTACAGTATTCTGAATGTGTTGGAAAGTGTTTCATAATCTATGGTTAACGCATGATTTTTCTTTCTTGTTAAAATTTTTCAACGGATGTAGTGAGGGATCAGCATATTCAGTGGTCCCGAATTCCTCCTTAAGTACCAGAATCTACTGTCTTCCATCCAAATTATTCAAAAACTCAGCTTTTCTTTTCATCTAGTTCTTCCTCTAACGACTCTTATTCCCCTCAATGCTTTTTCCCCCCTCTTTAAATCCAAACGAACATACGTTAGCACATTAAAATAATAATAAAAAAAAAGCCGTTCCAGTCCGTTGCGCGGTTGAGGTTACTAAACCCGTTGATGCCACCCGAGACCCCCATTGCTAAGTGCCTCTATTATTGTAACATAGGGGGGAGAAAAGTAATATTACAACTTCTATTTATTTTCACCTTCTTTTGTTTATTCAGCTTTTTTTTTGTGTGTGTGTGTGTGCTGATATCATCCTTGATAGACATAGACAAGACGATTCAGATTAATGTAGTATGAAGCAGTACATGTGGTAATATTGTTGGCTGGAATAATATCACTATTCTTAATGTTACTTATGGGCTATGTTATTAGTAGTTGTGCGACTAGTTTCTTTTTTTCTTTTCTTTCTTCCTTTTCTTTTTCTTTCTTTTTTTTTTTTTTGAGAAACACAGAAAATTTTCTGTATCACAAAGTACCACTCGAGGCTTACAGAAGTAAATGTGTAAGCAATAAATTGTGGATAAGACTATAAAGAAGTAAAAAAAAAGGTGGAAAGCAAGAATAAATAAATAAAAAATAGTAATAACATTAGCTCAGCAATAGGGAAGATCCCTATCAGAACAGTTAACAAGAACGAAAAATCATGCGTCAAGCATAGATTATGTAACACTTTCCAACAATTCCAAAATATTTTTACACATATTTATCTTTAATAAGGTGAAAGATTATATCTTAGTAAACAAGGTCAAGGTCAAACAGGGCGGGGAGGCCTGCCTTTCGACTTCAGCTCAACTAGCAACGCCCAATCTTAGTAAACAATTTGGAAAACGCATAACACATTTAAAAACCTAATTGCAGAAACTACCAACAATATTCGGAAAAATATCCGAAATATTTTGTGAAGCCCGGTATATGATCTATAGATTTGTATACTACATAGAATAATGCTAAAGTTTAGTTCAGTTAGAAAACGCGTAGTAGCACAGTTTAAAATTCACCTTCTTGAATTCACGTCAATAAACGTAAATGTACTCGAGACCTTTTGCGCTGCCCTGTATATGATCTATAGAATTTATACACACCAAATAATAGACAGAAAATGAGTTAAATTTAAAAACAGCAACTGAAAACGCACTTCCAGCAGTTATTGTTAACAGACAATACTGGATTCTTTTGTGTGTCCCTGTAAATGAATGATGAATGCTATACACACAATATTCTATAGTAAGAATTGTAATGCACCTTAGTGATATGTATCAATTTCAATATGTTTGAAATAGTGGAACATTATTAAAACAAACCTCAAGCGATTTTTCTCCATACGTCGTAACGTAACGGAATTCTTTTGAGTGTCCCTGTAAAAGAACTATAAGTGCTATGCACTCCATATTCTATTGTAAGGATCTTGTAGTATGCACCTCAGTGATATATATCAATTTCAATCTGTTTGAAATTGTGTAACATCATTAAAATAAACCGCAAATGATTTTTCCCCATAGACCGTAATGTAAGGGAATTCTTTAAAGTGTCCCTGTAAAAAAACTATCAATGCTACACACTTCATTTTCAATACCGAACATGCGATAGTAAACCTCAATAACATATATCAATTGCATGACAATCCGAATATATTTACGCAAGTTAGAGCACGGACAGACAGACAGACAAACCAAATTCATAAACACTTTCCAACTATGTTGGAAAGTATTAAAAACTGTTAGAATGCACACAAAATCCACCGTATTTAGATTTCATGATGTATAAAATCAAATCATTAAACAAAAAAAAAAAAAAAAGAGAAAGAAAGAAAAAAAAAGAAAGAAAGAAAGAAAACTATAAATATCCATTTATAGTTAAATTAAATAAATATATTAGCTTAAAACTGTTTCGAAGCACAATAGTAAGAGCTTTTCTTCAATGCAAAATGAATGAAAGAGAGAATGTGCATAAGAGAAGAAAAGTACGTGTGTCATAGCTTCAACTGTTTCTTTTATTGTAATGTGAAGACTGAAGAAGGGGCTCCTTTTATGAAGCTTTGAAACGTCTGAATGGTGCATTTATTTTGACTGCTCACAGCTTGTATTTATCATTACGTCGACAAGATTTTTTTACATCACGTGCTTATTAAAACTACTGTACAAACATGTAAAACGGCAGAATTGTTCATTGATTGAGTAATAATGATTTTAAACCACTCCCAGATTGGCTGAGTCACTGACATGAATGGTAATGGTAATAGGAGGAGAAAATAAAATAGCAGTTAAAAACACGAAAAGACAGAATCGATTAAATTACAAAATAGAATCTAAGCAGGTGGGTGCAGGACAAGTTCACGACATTTGGAATAACAAGATATATTTAAACAGAACATACTTCTTTTTAATATAACGTTCTTTTGTTTTAGTCTTGAGTAGGCAAAGATTAATGTGACATTCATACACTGTAAAAAAAAAAAAAAAAAAAAAAAAAAAAATTCAAACTGTCAATTTTGGGCGCCAATGGAAAACCGTTTAATTTATAGAAAATTGCTATATATTTTCATTAAAATAGTTTTTTTTTTCTGTAAAAATTACAAAATCTACTTTTTTTACAGGAAAAAAGATGTTTTTCTTTAAAACAGTTTTTTTTTCTGTGAAAATTACAATATTTTTCTGTCAAAATCACAGATTTTGTTTTACTCTGGACTCTAAAATGTCGCTTTTTTTTTTACAGTTAATTGTGGGACTGGATATCTGATGCTGTAAGTAAATCCACAGAGAGAGCAAAAATACTGAAGGTAATAAATCAAATAATATTCTAAAACTTTTCTTAAATTTCAGAATAAACAGAAATTGTCTGTAGTTTTAAAATTGATTAATTTATAACTCATTGATTTCTTCAGCTAAGAAGAACGTGAATATACGTTTGAGATAAAGGGATTTGGCAGATTTACTTCCATTTCAGGGTTCTGGCGAAATTCTGTTCCACTTGACGAAATGAGCTATAAATTGATTGTTTTGAAATTTTAACAAAGATTTCTATCGAAGTCTGTATTATATTATTCCCTAGTAAGATTCTCCAGAAAATAAGAAGGTTAGAACAGCTAATTTCAGTTCTCCTGTTATTTGGATGAAAATTCTAACAGAGACAAGTCTGTTGAAATCAAAACTCAAATTTCAGACGAAGAAACATCAAACATAAAAATCCAACTCAATGCAACAATTCTAACCCCTACTGTTTTTTTTTTCTTCCTTAAGATGCCATTAAAATAATTGTAACAGGGTTCATCCATTAATTATAACACACTTCAAGAGTGGACATCATATCTAAAGTATGTAAACATCTTACCAAAATACATCTACCCCCCCCCCCCCCAATAAAAAGACGGAGTATGTGGAGTTTTTTTAATAGATAAATAATATCAAAAGCTGGTATGAAAGTCCATAGACACAATATAATTAATGTATTACATCTAAAAATGCGAAAGTTTTTGTAGACTTTAATTTGGTACACATTAAAGTCCACCAAAATACATCTACACCCCCTCCCAAAAAAAAAAAATTAAATAAATAAATAAATAAAAAAGACGGAGTATGTGGCCTTTTTCTTGATAAATAATATCAAAAGCTGGTATGAAAGTCCACAGACGCAATATAATTAATATATTACAGCTAATAAAAATGCGAAAGTTTTTGTAGACTTTAACTTGCTACCCTTTCGTAGAAGATTTAAAAATAATAATAATCTCAATATTGTTTTAATCAAAACTAACTCTAAATTAATAGTTGCAAAAAAAATGTAACGTCGACAACAGGTGTAAGGGGTATCATTCGAATTTAAAAACGTGTGACGTAAAGAGTGGGAGGTATAAATGCGTGTATGTGTGATCGGAGAAAATAAATTGTAATAAATTTTTAAAATATAAGATATGAAAATTCCGAAAAAGCATAACATGCATGTCTATGTCTGTTTTCATACTTTGAACTTTGTACAATGAAGATTCTGCGGATAAGCCAAATATGTAAACAAAATATGTTAAAATAAGTAGATATCATAATTGTTTACGATTTACCAAACACAAGCAAAAAACACTAAATAAACAAAAATTTCTTTACCTAAATATTTTTTAACCTATTTTTTAAAAGCTTTTATGTTTTTAAACGAAACGAAAAAAAAATATATGTTTTATCTTTTTGCTCCTATTTATAGCATTTTTTTCTCTTTGTGTGTTTGCGTATATGACGGAAGTAAGAATACAAAAAACGAAACTCAGACTTCATTCATAAATTTTTGTGCGTAGATGTCGAAGATAAGAGAATGGCGTTATAATTTCTAAAATTAAACATTATCTTTATAATTGTTAAAATACATAGGTGAGGCGCATTTTTGAATATTGTCATCACTTGAAGAACTTTTTTGACAAATAAAAAATAAAGCAGATATGCATTTGTAAAATTAAAAAAACATCGATATTAATAAAATATTTGGACTATTTGAACAGACATTGTTATGGCTGAAGATTATTTTTGTTAACAAAAGACTACACAGTTTTGCTTTCAAATATGTTATTTATTTATTTATTAAATATAAACAAAATATTCCCGATAAAACAGCCATTCCAAATCATGATAAATTAAAAATATCTTTTATCCTTGTTTAAGGATTTAACTTTTAACGATTTTGCTTGAGTGTCAAGTTTGAAAGTTTTTGATATTTTTTTTTGTTTGTTTGTTTGAATGTTATCAAAAAGGATTATTTAAATAAAGCATTAATTTAAAAATCTTTACCAACCTTTTGTTTTATTCCATTCAAACACCATTAAAATTACACAATGGATGATAAATCGTGGGTTCTATATAGCGGTCTACTTAAAACGTGGTGGACATGTTATTTTATTTTAACATGTAGGGGAAGGGGGCAGAAGGAGTAGATCAACACTAATTTTTCTTAAATTAAATACTATTATTTATTTTTATTTCCACACAAGACGTAGTGCCTACACTGTAAAAATAATCTGTAATTTTGACAGAAAAATATTGTATTTTTTACAGAAAAACTGTTTTAATGAAAATATACAGATAGTTTCTGTAAATTAAACGGTTTTCCACTGGCGCCAAAATTGACAGTTTTTTTCTGTCAGTTTGAGAGATTTATTTTTACAGTGTATAAGTCCATTTATATTTCATGTGCTAAAAATTTTACAATTGCAAGATATTGAACATTTCAATTAGAAAGATCTCATTTTTACAGATCAAAAGTGAATTTGGAACTGTATTTTGAAATTGATTTTGGCGCCTATTAAATTTCTAAAACAAAAATAATGAACTGTTATCATAATTCCATCTATCCTGTGTTTACAAGGCCGAGGACTTCCAACTTAGGTCACTTCCTAAAATCTGTAGATAAAATTTTAAACAGCTGCAGTAGAGCTGCATGACTTTTAAATTTTTATGTTGTAATATATTGCACGATGTTAATACTAGGTCATTTTCTTCTAAATTTTGATCTTTTTCGAAAACTATTAAAACAGATTCAAATTAAACGTTACTGTCCGGTACTGAAAATGTCTAGATTTAGTCTTGTCTATGGCATTAAAAGGAACTAATTATGATTATGTGTGAAGCTATGATTTGAAGCTATAAAAATGTATTTATTTAAACTAAATGGCTCTGGGTTTAAAGTATAGACGTTTTTGGGTAAAAAATTTCCGAATTATTTCTACAACAATATAAATATCTTTTTATTACTGGAAAAGCCAAGAGGTAAAATCTCTAAACTAAATAAATTGATTGTGGTTACTGTTGCTTTAATGCACTGCTAGAATTCACTAATGTCTTGTTTCATCGAACTGTGTTAGTTTAGTCAAAAAGAAAAGAAAAATATCTAATAAAAGAAATAGGAGAAGAATGGTCTTCTTCTTTTGATTTTTTTTAATAACTCAGTGTTTTCAATGCTACGAATCCGCATGTAAATAAATAATGAAATTTGATTATGATATTCCCCAGTTTGTGTTATGAATATTTTCCCACATAAGCTTCGCTCTTCCTTGAACTTTTCTATATCTTGAACCAAAGCAATAACTTGCGTTATACAAGAAATTTGTCTACTGGTCACAATCTTCCTTTTTTTTTTACCACTTTGTAAAGGTTACGAGATGAAGGGCAGAAATAACAAGGGAAGGCATTTAAAATTTTTGTTAGTAAAACAAACAAATAAACCAAAAATCAAAGGTGAAGTCGTTGACAAAATAAAATTTTAATTTTCCATTACATGACATTTTGGAAAATTACTCGTCTCAACGAATAGGGTAAATTTTATACACGTTTTTGAAAATAAATTTGGGTAGTAAAAATAAATAAAATAAACAATTTAAATTTTTGCTCTAAATTGTATTATAAGATAATAATAATAATAATAATAATAATAATTTTAACAAATTTGAAATTATAAAAATGTGCAGGGTGGGACACAGAAACTTTCTTTCTTTTATTTTTATTTATTATTTATTTATTTATTTTTGAAGACCAATACAAGAAAAAAAAGTATTGCTAATAGACGAATACGCAACAATATAAGTAGCTTTTGATCACAAGAAAAGCTTACAGATAAAATCTCTAAAATAAATAACTAAATAATTTGATTGTCGTTACTGTCGTTATGCTATTCTGCTGGAACCTTTTTGTTTTTGGCCAATGAAAGAACATAATTAAATCATGTAATCACGTAGTTTTAAACAAAATATCCTAAAGGTGGTGGCCACCACTTTCTATGCACTGATCCAACCAATTTTTGAAGTGTCCCTTTGCACGTTCCGACGTGTTCACCTAATCCGAGTTATTTCCTGCCGAATAACAATGTTTATGGGGCAATATTTAAAAACTTCTGACTTGAGGTATCCCCATTAACAATAAATAAAGTAATTAAATTAAAAAATACAGGGCGACTACGCCATCTACGGGATATCACTTCGAATCCAGATGAACGGTTGTTCGAAAAATCGACCGCAAACGCACACTACCCACTTGTCCACCTCATGTTTCTGCTGAGGAGTACCAGACAGAAACTTCCATGACTGCTGCGTTCGCCAAGCCGTGTTCATCGATACTCCGAGTATCGACGTCTCTTCTCCCTTTACAATGCACCAAAAAAAAAAAAAAGAGAAGGGAGTTTCTGCGCGCCCCACCCTGTATTTATTTAAATTAAATAGCCTGACTGTATTGTAGAAATAGAAATAGTTCTTGAATAAATTTCACTTAACTTGTGAAATGGAGTATTTGCATGGGAAACTTTTCAAATTATTCTGCAACAATATAAGTAGCTTTTGATCACAAGAAAAGCCTACAGATAAAATCTCTAAAATAAATAACTAAATAGTTTGATTGTCGTTACTGTCGTTATACTATTCTGCTGGAATTCACTAATGTCTTATTTCGCAGAATTGTGTTAGTTAGTCAAGATTAGCTTTTCTTTATTATTAATAATAATGAAAGAAATAGGAGATAAATGAAATTTTTCGGTTTTGCAATAGCAGCATTTTCAACGTTACATGTAGGTAAATAAATAAATAAACAGTGTAATTAGCTGTTAATGCTTTTAAACTTATATATTACAAATATTTTCGTGTATAGATTTCTCTCAATTTAAACTTCTTTGAACTTTTCTGAATTTCTCTCTATCTAGTCAAAGCAGCAACTTGCGCTATATGGACTTATCTGAATTTGAACTTCTTTGAACTTTTCTGTATCTCAAGGCAAAAGAGCAACTTCCGCTATACTGAAAATTGCCTAATGATCACAGTGCTTTTTTTTTTTCTTTACCTCTGTTTAAAGGCTGCAGAATGAAGGGCAGAAGTTATAAAAATGGGAATTTAAAAGTTTAGTTTGTGTAAAACAAACAGGCAATCAAAATTATAAGGTGAAATTTTCGTAAGAATAAATTTTAAGTTGGAAAGTTTTTAAAATTACTGAGCAGCTACAAAAGTAGCTTTTGATTACAAGAAAAATCTATAAAAGAAATAAATTGATTATAGTTCCTGTCGTTTTAATCCTTCATGCCCAGACTGTGCTTTAAAGTACCATTAAAATTTTTATAAAATTCATTTAGCAAATTGATTGGCGATGATACAATTCATGATGACTTCTAGATGCATTACTGTATCATCTTCCAATAGCATTATTTGTTGTAAAGCAAAAATATTTTTAAATAGAATGTTATCTTCTTTTCCAATTGTAACTATTCAGCTTTTTTTATTTTTTTAAAAAAACATGGAGTGGTTCTGAAAATTGTCAACATTTATATGTAAGGCCATTATATTTGTAAATTTTTCAGTTCTATAAAATACTTATATAGAACTATAAAATATTATATACAACATTTTAAAGAAATGATTTGAATGAAGTTGTAAATATTCCACAAAAATGTAAATCCCAATAAATACCTATTTAGTTTATTAAACTTCAACAGACAAAATCTTTTTTAACACTTTCCAACATAGTTCAAAGGTATTTATGAATTTGGTTTGTCTGGCCTCTTGTCTGTCTGGCCATCTGCCTGTCCGTGCTCTAACTCACGTAAATGTACTCGAATTGCCATGTAATTGATATATGTAAACTTTACTATGGCATGACCGGTACTGAAAATGAAGTGTGTAACATTCATAGTTTGTTTATGGGGACTGGGGACACTCAAAAGATTTCCGTTACAGTATAGTCTACGGGAGAAAAATCGCTTGCAGCGTATTTTGATAATGTTACACTATTTTAAACTTAATGAAATTGATACACATCACTGAGAGGCACTACAAGATGTTTACTGGTAGAACATCGTTCTTTTAGAGGGACACACAAAATAATTCCGTTACAGTATTGTATATGCGCGATAATTACCGAAAGTGCTTCAGTTGTGGTATGCGTTTTTTAATTTTACCAATTTTTTTAATATTACTTTGTGTGTATAAATTCTGTAGATCATATACAGGGCTGAACAAAACAATTCGAGTACATTTTCGTGTATTGATGTAAATTGCTGAAAGGGAATTTTCAACTGTGTTATGCGTTTCCTAACTGAACTAAATTTTACCATAATATGTATAGTATATATGCAAATCTATAAATCATATACAGGGATTCACGAAAGAATGTGAATTCTTTTTCGAATTGCAGAAATTGGGTTTTTGTGTGTGTTATGGTTTTTCAAATTGTTTGCTTAGATAGTATCATCTTTCACTTTATTAAATGAAGAAGTTTCGTTACACTATTCTGAATGTGTGGGAAAGTGTTTCATAATCTATGCTTGACGCATGATCTTTCTTTCTTGTTTTAAATTTACATGAAGATTGCATTAATCTTTTAACGGATTTTTAAGTCAGGAAAACTGTTTTTGAAGCTGAAATTTTCATTAATTGGGAACATAAAGCGTAAAACATTGCTGGAATTCACTAACGTCTTATTTTACTTAGTCCAGATTTTTTTTTCTTCTTTCTTTCTTTTTTTTTCTTTCCTTTCTTCCTTTTTTTTTTTTTTTTTTTTTTTTGTAATACAAGAGATAAGAGAAGAAAGAATGAATTTATGTTTTTTTGCAATAATTACAGCATTTTTACAAATAAGTAAGTAAGTAAACAAATAATGAAATTTGATGATGGTGTTTGTTATTTCGGTGTTACGGATATCTTCCTGTATGAAGTCCAACGCTATCTAAATTCAGAAAACAAACAAAGACTAAAAAACAATTAATATTCATTTGTATGTTAATATTCTTCCTGGTGTCTTATAACTGGAAAATGGTAAATTCCAGCGTTTAGAAGTGAAAAAATAATAATCAACAACTTAGAAACTTCTAGACTTTGTATTGAAGGACATCTCTAGTAAACAACAATGAATTGTGTACTGAAAGAATATATCTTGAATATAGCCTCACTTAATTAAATAATGAATGTATAAATAATTAACACGTGAAACTCTGCCAAATAAATTAGGACTGTTAATTGTTTAAAAAAACATGAGTTCATGGGTTTTTGAAGACTTTATTTTTGCTCATCTAAATTGCATGACATTTATTCGATTTTGATGAATTATTATTATTTTTTTTTTTTAAAGCATTAATTAGACAATTTTTTATGTTGAAAAACGGAAGACAATAATATAACGATTGCCATTTTTTGACACTGAACTGAATATCAAGATACTTGATGAAAAAATCGTTGAAGTTACCCTTTTTAATAAAACGTCTAATGAAATTTTTATTCTTAAAAAAAAAAAACACGGTTTTTTTATAAAGCATTTGTCTCATTCGTAAAACAGTACGGT
Organism: Maratus michaelseni; assembly: GCA_963931845.1. NCBI lineage: Eukaryota > Metazoa > Arthropoda > Arachnida > Araneae > Salticidae > Maratus > Maratus michaelseni. Next base: position 256,152,586 of record OZ007594.1, read on the forward strand.
GAACTCTCGAGTACTTGAAAAATGGCTTTGCACTCGATAAATGCTATGATACATTTGGTAAATGGGCAGTTCACAACACTATCTTACATATATCTAGAATTAATACTCAGTCTAATGAAAAGGCACATATAGTAAAAATAAATCAGATATTCAGTAAAAACCTTTCTGAAATGCTAAACGGACAGACTGACTTTTACTTTAAAGGTGTGAGTACGTCCTACTTCGTCTGGCGAAGGAAGTTATAAATTGCCTAGCCTCGAAACTATGCCGATAATTATAGTGCTTTTCTGTCGTTTCAAGATTTATTTCACTGAGTGAAGACATTTACTAATCGACAAAATAAATAATTTTATAGTATAAAGTTAATAATAATAATAAGACCAGAATAATTTTTTATTAAAATTTGTTCTTAAGATAATGACTAGAATGTTATAACCTGACGTATTAGCCACCAGAGTTCTATGGATATAAGAGTAAAGATAGTGATTTTAAAACTTCATCAGTTCAGCTTCTTCAAAATTATCTTTTATTTCTTTTAAAAACTATGCACATCGCATACTTAATCTATTTATTTAAATATTTTTAGACAGTAGGGTTGTATAACGCGAGATATGAAAAATAATAAGACCGTTTTAAACTGTTCGTGTTTAAAGATATTTAACTGTGCTTTTAATGGCAGATTAGAAGGTATTTTTTGTGATTAATTCATAGTAATATATTAAAAATCACATTATTTGAGTTGTGTGACTTTAGGTATAGGTGTGCAATATAATGTTCTTATAGTTTTCTGGACATATCACAATAGAATAATTGTACAAATGACAGACGGAGTATGCATTATTGCGTATTGCGTTTAGAGTCCTGCACGGGTCCGGTTGTACCCAACCCGAACCGAAAATTCTGCTTAAAGTCTACCCGAACTGAAGCCGACAAAATTTTCTGTCAACGCGAAACACGACTTGAACTCGATGTACTTCAACCCGAACCCGACCCAAACCCGAAGTGGAAGAAATTTAATCCATGTTTTATTACAATTATGTCTCTAATATCAACTTTATCTTTTTTGTATAAAAAGGAATGTCTTCACACTCATCAGTATTCAAATATACAGTTTTTTTTTTTCCAATTGCAAAAAAAAAAATTCAGGATTTTCTTTAAATCAAATCAACTCGAAAACCGACCTAAAGGAATCAAAACGCAACCCGAAACCGACCCGAATCTGAAACATTTAAAGTCAACTCGACCCGACACGCACAGAAAAAAAATAGCTTCAACCCGACAACCCAAAAATAGCGTACCCGCGGGTGGGTCGCGTCGCGGTAAATTCGGGTTGCCCGACCCGATGCAGGACTCTAATTGCGCTTAATCAAATTAATTTGTAAATAATTTTACAAGAAGTAAGAATACAGGCCATTGTCATATTTAGAGATAGTATTGGAAGCTAACTTCCGTTTTCATTGTCCTCAATCACCCACTATGAAGCGTTAATAGCGGCTCATCCCATAGGAAATAACCCTCGAGAGATTCTTCAACAAGCTGGACACGTCTACGTTGGCATAGCAACTTTCATGTTATATACATCGTGTCACTCGAAGCGTAACAACAAACAGAATTGCAACACTAAGCTGATTGAGTTCAAAATGAGGGGCAGCCATCAATTGCTTAAAAAACACATTTTCTTTTTCCTTTTAACAACAGAAAAATAAAGTTCATTACTACTAGTTTTTGTAAACAATTCCATGTTTTTATTCGGGATTTCACTGATTTTTCATTTTATTTTATTTTATCCTTTAAGAGTCTGTATTTAGGATTAATTGTTTTGCAGCTAAAACAATAGAGATTTTTAGTGGAGCGTGAAAGAAGTAGTGTAAATCTAAAAACTTGAAATCAGAAATATGGAGGTCAGAAATTTGTTCTTTTAAATTATTTAATATTCAATAGATATTTGTTCTTGTTATTTACGACGAAAGACATCGATTTCAGGGATATATTTAGAAGATATATAAAAATCCATTTATCACATCTGTATGTTCTTTGGTAAACATTTGCAGATATGTCATTGCTACCATGTCTGAGCGCACGTACACTAGCGATGAGTTCGAACTCATTTTTAGGAGCATGAGCCCGCCCAAGCCCAAAGATTTGAAATCCGAGCTAGCAAAAGCCCGAAAAATTTTGTGTTATTAGAGCCCGCGCCCGACACTGAACTTTTATTTAAAGTACGCAGTAGAAAATTGTTAATAACATTTTAAAATTGTTTAAATATTAATTTAAATAAATATTAATCCTAAATACTCCCTCATCTCATGACAACGTTTCATGATTTTCATTTCCTTGAAATCTGTTTAAAATAGCAAATTTGATGTTTATACCCATCCACTGGCAGAAATCTGCCAAAAGATAGAAAGATACGTTTTCTAGTAAAGATCTGTTTTATAGTAAATTTGGAAAAGGACTTCAAACACCCACGGATTCTTTATGATGCTAACACTAACGGTGCAAAGGCTTCAGAATCAGATAGAATATCTCCCCTTATATCCCATCAATAACAATTCAATTCCCTTCCAAACCAATTTTTGAAGGATTGTAAAACACTTTAAGAAACTTAGATTATGTTCTGGTTTCCCAAGTAGCAAGTTTTTTTCCTTGTTTTCAATTTGTGAATAAATAAAATTTTCACTTTGAGCCCGAGCCCGATCACTGACATAAAATTGAGCCCGAGCCCGTTTCGGACACCGGCTCTACTCTACCGTACACCTATTCAATTTACACCTTACTTTTTTTTTTCTTGTCAAAGTCTTTAGTTCAATCATCCTACAAAGAACGATAAAATCAATGATTACTTTGATGAGAGGCAATACAAAGAACAATTTATGACTTTTTGATTCGGATCGGTTAACCTTGACCTTAAAAGTATTAGTTAAAACACTGAGAAACTATTTCCCACCATCCTGTTTAGTTATTAGAACATTTCTATTAGTCAATTGAAGCCGTGTTCGAATTCTGGTTCGAGCTTGAATGCTTTTTATAGCGTGGAATACATTTTAAGCTTTAAGTCCGTGTCTGTTTTATTTCGTATACAAAAAGGGATCATAGCGCCCTAAAGCCAGATCAATCATTTATGAATTACTGACAAGTATTACTAAATTATTATTTCAGTTTTACATTAAATTAATTTTTGAACTCAAAATATACAGAGTGTTCCAAAATTCGACCGACAAATTAAGAGGGATGATAGAAGGCATCAAGAGGATGAAAACTAACTATAGAACATGGGGTCGCAAACCACATTTAGTGTGAGAAAATCGCAAAAATAGTTATGAAGGGTGTGACGTCTAGTAGAACAAAAAGAGCCAATAATAAGTAGAAAAAAACATTTATATGACGTCAAGCATGATTACAATGCATTGCAGTTCAACGTCAGAAAGGAGACGACGACACATTTTTGTAGAAATTGTTCGAAGTTGCAGCCACGAAGGTCATTGCGCAGCTGACACAGACGGACGAAGGATTGCCGGACGCGTTAAAAAATATCCCTATAAAAATGTCTCGTCTTCTCCTTTCTGACGTTGAACTGTAATACATTGTAATCATGCTTTACGTCAAATAAATGTTTTTTCTATTTATTATTGGCCTTTCTTGTTCCACTCGACGTCACACTCTTCATAAATATTTTTGCGATTTTCTCCTTCTAAACGTAGTTTGCTATCCCATGTTCTATGGTAAGTTTTCATCCTCTTGATACCTTCTAATCACCCCTCTTAACATGTTCACTGCCGGGTTAAAATTACCGGAATTTTATTTTATTTATAAAGTTCGAATTCATACTAGAAAATACTAACAGCAATATTTACTTTATTTACTTACAGACATTTCGTGATTCCATAAAATAAAAATTCTTCTTTCGAAATTTCTGGTACGAATTCGTAATTTTAGATGGAAAAACCACGAGCATACTCGTGGTTGGCAGCAAATGGGTTAATTTGTCGGTCGAATTTTGGAACACTGTATATAACAATTAGAATGAGGGTAGTTTGGCATAGCAGCTAACCTCCCGTATTTTTTCCAAATAAGCATATTTTGAACCCAAAATTTTACTTAATTAATGAAATCAAATAAATGCTATATAGAAACAAAACATTTTCTTATAAATAGATTTTCTGGTTCAAAAATGTTTATTTGACTTGAAAAAATTACGGGAGGTCGGCAGCCATGACTGGGCCAAATGCAATTTTTCTATTACCGAACTAATTTCATTGATTGAGTGACTTATAATGTTTTAATATTTTTCTGTGAATATGACATTAGATAATTAATAGATTTGTTAAAAATTTTGTAGACATGATTTCGCTGTGTTTCATTTGCATATAGCAGCATTGTAATTGCAAATTATCAGCCCACCATTGAAGATTTCGAAAGCGAACAAAATGTTTCGCAAAACTGTCTTACTGGGTTATTTTAGAAAATGTAGGACCTGCAACTATTTTTAGGTTGTTTAGTGGCTCTTGACACCTTCCTCCATACACGTTTTTTGAAGAGAAAATTTCGTAAGACCACTGACTTCAAAAATAAACAAAGGAAGTTTTTCTACTAAATTATTTGGCATTGCAAGATTTTTTTTTTAAAGAAAACATTATATGTTTAGATTCCCAATCAAAATGAAAAACTGCTAGAATTAAGAATAAAATAAGATGTTGTTAACTTTTGTTTAATAGATATCGTTTATATGATCAAATAATAAAGCAGATTTTAATGTATTGCAATACATTAAAATCTGTGTAAACGGAACCTGTCTACAACAGAAACTTTTCATGGCCTTGATGGAAAAACTATCATATATTATACCTGCTAAGATGGAAATCTATCAGAAATGGAATTTTTTCGACGGTTGTTTCAATTCCGTCTTAACGGGTTTTACTATACTTAGTTCTTTAAATGAATAACAACTATTGAAAAAAGAAAAAAAAATGATTCCATTTTGTAAACATTTAATTAGAATATAAATGTAAATATACGTTTTATGTTTTTCTTTATTATTTAATTAAAAGTTTTTGGGGGATATTTGAAAGTTTTCCTCTTTTGTCTTAGTAATGATAAATTAAAAAACTGTAGAATTTTGGTTCTTTTCCCGGGTGAGTGTTTCCCCCCTTACGGCAACGCCTCTCAAAACCGCAATTTTAGAGATACAGGCAAACAAAACATATGCTCTTAAGGCCGAAACCTTCTTCTAATAGTTTAATTACCTTCTTCTAATAGTATAATTAGTTTAATTTAATAACCTTCTTCTAATAGTATAATTAGTTTTAAAAAATACGAATTTTAACCCTTTCAAAAATACCGGCGAATGCAGGTCATTTAGCGCCTCACGAGACGATTTTGTTTATTACGCTAAAAGTTACTAAACGTTCATATTTCGACAAAATCTTTTTAGAGCATCTCGGTAGACCAAATTTATATCACTACAATATTTTCAAAACGTTCGGACGAGTAGAATTAAAAAAAAAAAAAAAAAAAAAAAAAAAATCTGAGAAATTTTCGGCGAAAACTCATATAACTGGGTGTTTCTGCGCGATCACGCTCGGTTTCGGATAATGTTTTCACTATTTAATATGCATATATTTTCACATAATTTTATAGAGGACTTGGAATCAGTTATATTTATAAACGACTAAAACTTCAGAGAGTTCGGATGACGAAAACTATTTTTTTTTTAATGTTAACGAACCCGACGCGAACCCAAAAAAAGCGGAGAGAAAACATATTTATTTTACAACCAGATAACAATATTTCTGACGTAATTTTTACACAGGGCTGTAAAACTGTTATATTTATGACCATTAAAATTTTCAAAGGGTTTGGAGAACAAAAGCTGTTTTTATAAAACTTTGAAACAATCCTACGTGAAAAAAGAAAATGTTCTCTTACGACCACTTTTATCACTAATTATCATCAGTATTTTTTCGCGATTTTGTCATTAAAAATATAAATTCATACAAAATTGGATTAAAGACATAAAATAATACAAATTTGGTGTTTACTTCAGATTTTATCACGGGCCCGGGCAAAAGCCGGGCGGGTCAGCTAGTAGCTAAATAAACAGAACAGTCACCTTTTAAATAAACTGTTTATGCCATTTTTGCTTGCAATTCTAAATATAACTATTTTCTATTTAATGATACTGTTATATGCATAATACTTGTTAACAAAAAAAAAAAATAACAGACTTTAAAAAGTTGTCTTAAATTACTGTACAACACGCAAGCAATTTCCTGTGATGCAAAAACATTCAACTTTGACTCGAAAAGGCATCACAAATTCGAGTAGGGCGATAGTTAACATTATATAAAACTCGAATGATTGAAAAAGTTACCAGATGAGTATTGAAAATAAATAAATAAGTAAAAACTGAGGCTCTTTTCCGTTGACTTTTAATGACTTAAGCGTTCAGCGTTGCACAAAGGTTGAGTGGGACACTAACCATTGTTGAAAACGTGCCCTGAATTAAACAATTTCTCTTTCTCCCCGTAGGCTGGTTTGTTTTGCTTTCTTTTATTCATTTACATCATCTTGCCAGTTTCTCTTTCCGAAACTAATGCAAATCGTTTAACCTTCACTCGAAGTTTTTGTTTTTATTTCTTGGCAACACGTCTCAGCTGTTTCAGTAACTGTTTCCAAACAGAACAGTCGAGGCAGCCGAGTATAGGAGTTACAGGATTCTAAGCTGTTGCAGAATCTGAAGTTATCCGCATACAGAAGGTGAAATAAATGGATTATTATATGTATCGATGGAATGTAGTGTAGCAATTGAAAAAATAGGAGGAAGGGGACTCAGGTGGAAATATTTAAATAAATTATACATATACACTGTAAAAAAAGACAGATATTTCTTAATCTAGTAAAATATAATATTACCAGTGGACCCATGGGAAGATTTCGCACTGCAATCTGATACTTTTTTTTTTTTTTTTTTTTTTTTTTTTTTTTTAGCAACATCTAATACTCTTTAAATGCAGGCTTCTAAAGGAAAATTAAGGACTAAACAACATCAAAGTTACAGTAAAAACTAATCAAGCATAGCAAAAGGCAATAATAATAATAATAATAATAATAATAATCAATAGTATTTTAACTGTTTTAGAAGATGACATCATCTGTTTCGGGAAAAAAACATGGGACAGAGAAAAATAAATTGAACATTTGAATTTCAATTTTACTTTTTAACCATATATATTAAATAAACCTGTGCAGCAACTATGTCCCACTTCATCTTTTTTGTACTATTTATTTTTATAAGCATTTTTGAGCATCCTATAATGCGGTATTTTGTTTTTGTGACAATACTAATTTGAGAAAAACCTTTCATTTCATTTATGAAAACAATGCCGATTTAATTTTTAATTAACAACAATTTTTAATCAGAAGCCGCTTCAAGATCCTTTCATATGGTATCTCATTTATGGTTCTGCGTTTTTTATTTGCTTAGAGAAAGGGATGTTGACAACAGATAAATTAGATATATATAGGATAACCACGTACAAAAATATACAATAACCCCCTCCGAGTTGTTCACGATTCCAGAAAGCGTTCTTTATTTTTAGAAACCCCAGAAAACAATATATTTTCAAGATTTAAAGAGACATTTATAAAACACAAAGTTTCTTTTGCTGCCGCTGATATTGGGAAACGTTTCCGAATACTTTTCATAGTTTATTAATCAGTTTTCTCAAACCGGAATATAGTTTTTTCGGATGCTACACTGCAAACCTTTATAAACTTTTCAGAACACTTATTTTGTCACCTTTTTTTAGTGCAATTTGAAGCGTACTTTTCGGAAGAATTTTTAGAATACTTCTGAGAACACTTCTTTTATTCAGCATACTTTCTAGCGCACTTTTTAAAAGCGATGATTTCACATGTGTGCCCAAATATGCTCACAATCTGTTCTCAAATGTGTTCCCAAGTTTAGATTTAACAAATATCCTGAGCAGAACACTATTACAGCGGAGCATATTCGGAACACATTTCAGTACACATTAAGATAACTGGAACATTTAAAAAAAAAAAAAAAAAAAAATCAAAGTGTTCCAAATATGTTCCCAAAGTGTGCTGGAAATTTGCAGTGTATCAGTCCTCAAGTAAGCATTTTCATGTTCAACAAACATATTTTAGAGCCAAACTTGATGAATTGACAGCATTAAAATTAATATATTTTTGTTACTTTTGAATGTATGAATTCAATTAAGTAGCTGAAAATGTTTAATTGAGAATTAACAGCATCTTAAAAACCGACATTCGAGTTTGGAAAAAAAAAAAATAATAATAATAATAATAATACACTATGAAAACTACCCGGAAACGTTTCCGAAAATCAGTGGCAGCAAAAGAAACTTTGTTTTTGTAAATGATTCTTTAAATCTCGGAAGTATGTTGGTTTCTAAGTTTTCTAATAATAAAGAACGATGTTCGGAATCATGGGAAACTCAGAAGAGGTTATCATATATTTTTGTTCGTGCACTGCAAAAAAAAAAAAAAAAAAAAAAATTGTTGATTTTACAGTATAATACTGGCACCCCAGCTGCCAGTACTATACCGTAAAATTAACAGTAATAAACACTAAAATAATCAGTAATACGCTACCGTGCACTTTACTTTATTATTGTTAATTTTACGGTATAATATACTGGCAGCTGGGGTGCCAGTATTATACTGTAAAATCAACAATTTCTTTTCTTTCCCTTTTTTTTTTTTTTTTTTTTTTTTTTGCAGTGAGGTTATATTATATCTTCATAGATTTAAGAAACATTTGTCTTTTTTTAAAGTGTAGATAAATAATTATTAAAATATTTAAAGAAATAATCAATTGTTGAAACAAATTATTAATGGCATTATCACAAAATTAACGCTTCAGTTATTTTAGATAAAACGTTTAATATACCGAAAAGAGAGTTACAATACAGGGTGTTTATAAAGTCCCGTACCCATTTTGATGTTTAATAACTCATAAAATAATAATGATAGATTAAAATTAATAACATAAATGGTTAGATAGACTCAAAAAGTTTCATGACCATTGTCAATGAACTTCCACGTGTGCACGTAAATTAATAAGCAGACGATATTTAGAAAAGTACAGATATTTAGACTGGAAAATTAAATTATTCCCGGACCCATTTTGATGTTTAATAACTCATAAAATAATGAAGATATCAGCAAACTTATGGCATTTATTGATGGAATAACTCATATATTTTCCTTTTCAGGTTTGAATATCTTTACTTTTGTAAATATCGTCTGCGCGTGTGGTTAATTTCAGATAATTTCATTTTCCAGTCTAAATATCTGTACTTTTCTAAATATCGTCTGCTTATTAATTTACGTGCCCTCGTGGAAGTTCATTGACAAGGGTCATGAAACTTTTTGAGTCTATATAACCATTTATGTTATTAATTTTAATCTATCTTTATTATTTTATGAGTTATTAAACATCAAAATGGGTCCGGGACTTTATAAACACCCTGTATAAAATTCCGGGGGGAGGGGAGACGAACTAAAAAATCACAGAGAATTAAAAGTCAGTGCAGGTAATTGTATTTCTCGTTAAAATTCATAAGAGTTGAAACTTCTGAAGCTACTTGAAATGTTACTTGTAGTATAATACTAATATGAAAGGAATGAAACTACGAGTTGAAAGTTTCTAAATCTGTATTATATAGCAAAAACATGTCCGTGAATAACGCTAAAGTCATATCGACCACCTGAACAATCAATTTCGTTTTATCACATTTTTTTTTTAAAACTTCTAAACAACACACAATTTCAATTTTTACACCGTCGAATAGAAAGAAAAAAAAATGTACTTTCAAAATTAATTTCATTGAAAACTGTATCTCAATTTACTGATAATTTTAGGGTTTTTTAAATATTTTTCAAGCGTGAATTTCTTTCAGTCTATCTAAAAAAAGAACGTGCAACCCGATTACGAAAGATCAACCCGTTTGCACTTAAAACAATGTAAATAATTGAGCATTTGGTTGTTTCTGTGTAATATTACGTAACAAAATTGCCGAACGAAATTAAAAGTTAACAAATAAATAAATAAATAAAACACGAATTTAAAAAACATGTAATCGAACTACGCGCATAACCTCTACACGGTACTGTATCTGCCACGTTTTAACATGTATTCTTGAAAAATCCCTAACATTGAAGCGATTGAAATCGAAGAGGTTTCTTGGTTTCTATAAATGAAAAAACTTTTGGCAATAAACCGCTAGCGTGAGGTCGATGAAAGTATCAAACATGCTTTTCGGTGTACTTGTTAAGTTTTTGAAAGTATACTAAATGTAAAAAATCTGTTAGAGTTTACTCTTAATAATTATATTCGCCTATACGTTCGGTATACGGGACATTTTATCGATCATCTGTAATTCGGGTAATTCGGGTTGGATGGCCTTGTATTAAATATACAGGGTGTCCATAATTAAACAACCCTACTATAAAGTTGTCTAAAGACGAAACTATTGGTCAGAAAGTTGTGAAATTTTGAACATAATGAAGGAATGGGAAGCTGTTTAAGCAAAAACAAAAATTAGTTCAAAACTTCGCCACCAGAGGGCGTTTTTTAATGTATTACACATTTAGCATACATTTACGATAGGTTACAACTTTATTACAACAAAACATGTTGAACAAAACTTTTTCGCGACATGCTTTTAGCATTTCCTAGAACACACTGCGTTCAACTTTGGAACATGCTACCTTACGATTTCAGATGGTACCTGAAAATGATGACCATAATGTGGAACATGTTTTGTTGCAATAAAATATGTAAACTATCGTAAATGTATGCTAAATGTGTAATTCATTAAAAACGCCATCTGGTGCCGAAATTTTGAACTATTTTTTTCCCTTAAACAAATTCCCATTCTTTCATTATGCATTTCACAAAATTTTCACAACTTTCTGCCCAATAGTTTCGTCTGTAGACAACTTTAAAGCAGGGTCGTTTAATTATGGACACCCTGTATATATACGATTTGCAGACCTAATGTTGAGGATCCTGATCAGCAAATTTACTAGTTTGAAATACAATTAAATATTTCTGGTGCTTTTTATGTAGAGAGTTTTCAGAGATGAACAATCAAAAATCTGAAACAGAAAATAGTATTCTTTGGAACAGCTCATGTCACTCATTTTTTATTTATTTATTTATTAATTTTTAAATGGGAATGCTTCCCTCCGTTTCTTACATCTCTGTGACTAAAGCAAATAAATGAAAGTCGAATATAATATGTTTTAAATCATCATGAATATGTTGAGATAGATGAGAATTCGGTGATAGATAAAAATCAACGAAGAGAAATAAAATAAAATGAAATAAAATAAATGGTAAATAATGAATAATAATGAATAATGGTAAATGACATAAATGCTGGTTTCGTTTTATCTTTTAATTTACATCATCTCGCCAGTTTCTCTTTCCGAAACTAATGCAAATCGTTTGACCTTCATTCGAAGTTTTTTTTTTTTTTTTTCTTTGATCTTGGCAAGACTTCTCAGCTGTTTCAGCGTCTGTTTCCAAACAGAAGAAGATTCAAGCAGGAGAATAAAAGGCTTCCCAGTCTTATGCAGAATTGGGAATTACCAGCATTAGAAGGTGAAATTGAAGGATTATTATATACAGTACTAAAGCAAATAAATGAAAATTGAATACAAAATGTTTTTAGGGGGAAGGGATGCCAATTCAACGCCTGTTAAATTAAATGTTTGTAGGTTTTTTGAAAAGAAAAGTTATTTTCAACTTATTCTTTCAAAAAACAAGTTATTTTCAAATGGAAATCACCATTAGATTAAAAATATATATATATTATGATCATCAAGAAACTCAGAATAGGAAAATGATTTGTAGTCCTTACTCTCTACCCCAGAACCCTTTCGATCGGTGGGCATTGCTGCTTTGTAATGACAGTTTTGAAACAAACAAGAATGGATTAAACATTTTTTAACTGAATGGAGAAATTCGGAAAAACATTCATTTTCCTTTTTGTTTTTTAACTACACCGTTTTGTTTCTTTAATTTTAAGGGAAAATTTTGGGAAAAGGGCAAAAGTTTTTCTTAAAAGTTACGTTTGTAAATATACTTATAGACAATGTTAATGATTTATCAGATGAGTACATGTATCATGTAGCTACACTCCATATTTGAAGACGATAACTTTATTTCTAACTTGCACACAATGACACAATGCTCACCAGTTCAAAAAACACCCTTTTGAGAAAAACTCACTCAAATGTTTTGGAAGATATATTGACGCTTCGGCAGACGACGGCGCAAACTAAAAGCCTGTAGAAGCTCTGTATTATGCAAGACGGCATTAGGAACGGAAAGAAACATTGGATTTTTTAGGCTAAAGGGAAAAAAAAGATATTTTGAAGATTTTACACTGGTATATCCTTCTTTAAATCATCATAATTATGTTGAGATAAGCGCAAAAGCGATTGATATGCGATGAATTTGTGATAGATAAAAAACAACGTAAAGAAATAAAATAAAATACAATAATAATAAAATTTTGCCTCGTTAGCCTTTTTTTTTTTTTCTACCTGCCAGAGTGATTGAGACTAATGCGTTTTCATTTTTAATTTACCTTTATGCTGAATATTCCATACTTAATACATTACCGCCTTACTTATACACATTCTTCCTTCATAAACATGCTTACATACGATTCCATCTTACATGGTTATATACATTTTATATGCTATCATACTGCCATAAGTCTTATAACATACATAGTTTCATACAATAACTTTCAGTACATTCAGTAAATATAACAACCCTTTTTCTAACAAATAGGAGAATAACAGTGGCTAATGAAGAATCTTTAATAACCCTAATCCACAACTCAACAATCACTTCGAAAATGGTTTTTGCCATGTTTGAAGTTCAAATATCATAAATGAAACAACCTTTTTTGGCGGCTGAAATTAGTAGACAAATCTGCCACATAAAAATCAAAAATAACTAGAATAAATTTATAATACAGCTGTTTCAAGGATTCTTAAAAGATCAATGGAAAAGAAGAAGAGTTAAACGTATCACATTGCCTTACTGAAGAGAGGCATATACTAACCAGATAAGCACATGCCTCGTGTAACTTCACTCCATACTTGAAGTCGATAGCTCAATTACTACTTTTACATGATCCTCACCAGTTTAAAAAACACCCTTTTTGAAAAAAAAAAACTCAAAGGATCTGAAAGAAGTACTGACGCAAACACCATTTATACTCAGGGATGTAGTCGTAAAGAAACCAGAGGGGTATACGCTAGAAAGGTATACGCTATAGCTTTATTTAAGAAACAGGTGGTATACGGAGCTTCTTTAAAAAATCCAGAGGGTATACGGAGTTTACCATCGTATTATTTCCACTTACACCTTTGTTTATACATATTCTAACTTTTGTGTGTGTGTGTAAGTGTGTGGGCGTTTCTCTACATTCGATTTTGCATGTCATGTATCATCACAACTGAATATACTAATGCAAGAAGGTATGTAATGAAAATTAAATTTCAAGAAGAATATTTTAAAATTATTTTATTTTTGGTGGAATATGTTTAAATTGTTAATAGGTGGTACTAAACACTCGCAGAAAAATTTATTAACTCATAATATTCAAATATTAAAGATTAATATTATTTAAATTAATAAATATTAAAATACTAAACATTTAATAAATGTTAAAAAAAATAAGTGAACAACGTAAAATAGCACAAATAAAAAATGTATAAAATGGCAAACAGCTGTTTCGGAGCCCCTAAAGCTCCATCATCAGTGCCAAATTTAAAAGATTAAAAACCGATTCAAAAGTTTAAGCCATGTAAATATGCTAACGTCTCCCGCCTGTTCCCAAGATTGAATGTGAATTTTTCAAAAACAACAGCGGAGTCAGGAAACACATGTGACGCAGGAGACCAATAGAAGCGCCCGGCCAGACCGAGCGAGTTTAAGTACGGAGGAGAGAAAAAAAGGGGGGAAGACGAAGAGAATGAATTAAATGAAAGATAGCCAGACATTTGAAAAATTTGGTGTACTGAATATATCATTAACTAAATTGCCTGAATTCTTCCATATATGATAAGCTTCCCAAAAATCAAGGTCGTTTCCATTTATCGACCAAAGCAGTTGCATTTCACGTGTAGCCTAAATGTATGCTTAAATTATATAAATTAAATTGTATTTTATACGTATTCAATTTATTTATCTTTGTCCGGTGTTTTTTCCGAAGCGGGTGACGTCATCCTCTAGTACAGTTGAAATACGATTGTTATTCCCCCCCCCTCATGCTTGCCTTTTGCTATCTTCGATCAGTTTTTACTGTAAAACTTTGATGGAATAAATGAGATGATATTCTGGCTTGATTAATGTTGCTTGCAGATATTTCTAATCCTTAATTAATTAATTAATTAATTGCAATTAATTAATTTTCCTTTTCAATTTTAAACCTCCATCGAAAAAATATTAGGTATTATTAAAAAAAATTTAGGTTGCAGTGCGAAATTTTCGCACATGTCCAGTGGTAATAATAATGTCAACAGCAGTAGATGCAGCATTCCAATTCCTTTTCGATCATTTTCTTTTGTAGCCGGTAAAGTGTGCATAATATTAAGTACAATGGGAATTGTATGTCTGCATAATAATAAGGTCGCTACAACAAAACACATGGAAGCAGATTTCTCAAAATGATAAATTGTATTAGTCACAAAGAAACAGCGACAATGGAAAAGATGGAATATAAAAGCCGAAAGATTCTGAGCCCAAGCGAAAGCACTCAACACAGCTTATAAACAGATTTAACCTTGATTGTAATTTAAATACGAATTAATGTCAAGTGACTTGTGATAGGTCATTTCCCGAAAAGAGAAATTAACTGCTTTCTGAAAAAGAAATATTTAAAGCAATTGCTTATTTGCATGTGGCATAACATGCACTCATTGTATGTTATACTTAAATATATTAATTTGGTTGGTAAACGTCTAATCCAAAAATTCTGTAAAATAAAGACTAAAAATGATAAGGATAAAATACTACAATATTTGAAGAAAATTGAATGTTTACAACCGCTATATTTTTCATAGCATTTTAATGAAAGTGCAACTAATTTTATATAACATAATAAATAAATAAATAAAATTAGTTGCAATAAGGATAAAAAAGTACATTATAATATTCCGCTTTACAAAAATTGTACTGCAAAGGGAAAAAAAATCGATTTTACGGTATAATACTGCATCCCAGCTACCTGTATTATGCCGCAGAATTAATAGTAATAAAAAAATTAAAGTATAATACTGGCAGCTGGGATGTCAGTATTATACAGTAAAATCTTTTTTTTTTTTTCCTCAGTGCAGTGCAGGTATAAAAATTCTTAGCTTAATTAATGATTTTTCAATCTATTACTTATAATATCTTTGGCCTGATTTATGTTTATTTTACTATTATAGAAAATGTCTTTAAAAAAAAATCACGAAAGCTTCCGATACGAAGGATTGAAAATTAAAATTAAAAGTATCAGTTTTTTTTTAATTAAAAATATCATTTCTTAAGACAGATTTTTTTTTCTTGCAAGGAATTTGTTATTTTCTGTTATATTGGTTTCTTATTTTGCAAAAACGACAATTTAGTCCTTTACGAAAGCTTATTATATAATATTACTAAGTCGACAAATTATTAGTTAAAAAATATAAATAATAATATTATTAAATATCTCTCGGAAATATTTTGAGACAGTGAAATATTTCTCGTAAAAATATCATTTCTTTAAAGAGAATTTTTTTTTATCCTTTTTTTTTTTTTTTTTTTTTTTTTTTGGAAGGAATGTGTTATTTTCTATGATGTCACTTTCTTATTTAACAAAATGACAATTTAATCATTTACGAAAACTTATGATACAATATTACTAAGTCGAAAAATTATTAGTTAAAAATAAAAAAAATATCGCTTGAAAATATTTTGAGATAGACAAATGTTTCAATTAAAAATATCATTTCTTTAGAAATGATTTTTTTTTTTTTCAGAAGGAATGTGTCATTTTTTGTGATGTCACTTTCTTATTTAACAAGATGACAATTTAGTCATTTACGAAAGCTTATGATTCAATCTTACTAAGTCAAAAAATTTTTAGTTAAGAAATAAAAATATCGCTCGGAAATATTTTGAGACAGACAAATGTTTCAATTAAAAATATCATTTCTTTAGAAATAATTTTTTTTTTTTCTTGGAAGGAATGTGTCATTTTCTCTGATGTCACTTTCTTATTTAACAAAATGACAATTTAGTCATTTACGAAAAACTTGTGATTCAATATTACTAAGTCAAAAAATTATTAGTTAAAAAATAAAAATATCGCTCTGAAATATTCTGAGACAGGCAAATGTTTCCTGTAAAAAGTATATCTTTGTTTCTTATAATGTAAAGTTTTCATTTTGTTGGTAAACTATTCGGTTTATTCTACAGTTTTGATTTCAAATAATGAACATTTGTTTATGTTCCTTTTGTTGGCAGCAATGATCTTGACCTAAAGAATGCAATTGACAAGCAGACAATTTGTCTTTGTGAGCTATTTAAAGAGCCGAAGGTCATATTCCACTCTCCGGAATATTTACCTGTAAATGTGTTTCCTCCTTCGTGACATTTTAATTGCTAGGAAACGAATGTTTTCTCGTTTTGCTTCTGAATAAAATCTAGGGAAAATCGATTTAAGTTAGAAGTCTGCTCTAAAATAAACAAGAAAGAAAAATCATGCATCAGGCATAGATAATGAAACACTTTCTAATAGTGGCACAATATTATTAAAAATTTAATTTTTTTTTTCCATAAAACGAAATGATATATGTAAATAAGCAATTAAAAAACACATAATTCAGTAAAAATTCATTTTTAGCAATTTCTGTCCACATGCGGTAATGTGTGCAATATCTGTCGTGCAGCCCTATATATGATGTATAGAATTCACACCACGCAACACACTAAAAATTAGAAAAGTTTAAAAATGCATACCACAGTGGAAAATGCACTTCCAGAAAATTATAAGTCCTGTAACCGAAATCTCTTTACTGAAAGAAAACTTATACCGCCTTCATCTAGAACGAATAAGTAGTCATTTTCTAAATCCCTAAACAAGAAATATAGATTTCCGAGCTATGCGAATAAGGTAAACAAATAAACTGAAATACACGAAATGATTGAGATAGGTGATGAAACGATACATTATATTATGAATCGTTTGAATTGCGAGAAATTATCACTTGGTTTCTAGAATAAATTCATAAACTAGAATTATAGCTACTAAAACTAACCTCTTGTGTTCCAATGTATTTGCAGAGATTTTTAAATAATTTTGACCACGATAATATAGGAAAACGCTCTTAAATTTTAATAGGGGAAACTAGAACTTTCCAGCAAAGGGAACTAGAATTTATAAGGATGACATGGAACTGTTTTTTTCTAGAACCAAAATTTAGTTTCTAGATGGCAGTGGGAGAATTTATTATCAGTGTTGTGCGTCTCCGTAAATGAACAAAAAATTCTACGCGCTGCATAATCAAAAGAAAATATGTTATAGTGCATCTCAATGATCCTTTTTAATTGCATTATGTTTGAAGTATCATAACATCAGTAAAATACACCCCCGCCACCAATTCTCCCCCACACACCTATACATAGATCAATATGCAATGGAATTCTTTTTTGCGTCCCTGTAAATGCTGCTTATTCTACACTGTAAAAAAATTGCAGCAAAGTATCCGGTCGTTCGACCGTTTTTATAGAAAACGGTTACATAACCGTAGTTTAACAGTATTTTGACCATAATATGGGCAATATTATGGTCAGAATAGCTTTAAATTACGGTTATGTAACCGTTTTCTACAAAAACGGTCGAATGACCGGATACTTTGCTGCAATTTTTTGACAGTGTATACTCCTGAGAAAGAGTAAAACTTAATAAAAAGTCGATCCTTCTTAACGAATAAAGTGAATTGCTTCAATGTTTGCCCTGACAATGCTTTTTTTTTTTTTTTTTTTTTTTTTTTAAGAAAGAAAAGAAAAGAAAAACTAGGGGATCTAACCCAGGATTCTTGGGTTACAGAATATGAGTGAAAACCCTTTTTTTAAAAACTGAAAACCCCAAAAGAAAACATATATTTTTTTAATTGTTCACAAGCAACATTGAAAAGCATTTTTATATGAAATACGGTAAAAAATGTATTCAAATAAAGTTTTGAAATTTATTGAAAGCTATACTTTTGTATTAGCCGGATGACAGAAGTTAATAGTCGAAGAAATCACCAAAGATAGCTATTTACAGCAGCTTGTTTTATTCTGGTAATTTCAGTATGGTTTAGTCGTGTACGTGTAGTTTCCATTACATTAAATTTGTGTTTCATTTATATTATATTATTTATTTATTGATGAAGTTTTAATTTCGTTATGGATTATTACCCGGAAACATTAGTTTAAGTGAAAACGGACTGATGCTACACTGCAAAAAATAACTGTTGATTTTACAGTATAAAACTGGCACCCCAGCTGCCAGTATTATACCGTAAAATTAACAGTATTAAATAGTAAAATAAGCAGTAATACGCTGCCGCGCAAGCAGTAATACGCTACCGCGCATGCGCGGTAGCGTATTACTGCTTGCGCGGCAGCGTATTACTGCTTATTTTACTATTTAATACTGTTAATTTTACGGTATAATACTGGCAGCTGGGGTGCCAGTTTTATACTGTAAAATCAACAGTTATTTTTTGCAGTGTACATAATATTGTGTTACATGCGATAAAGATAGTTTTTTTTTTTTTATCATACTTGAAAAAGTTTTTAAAAAAACATAAAAAATCAGTACATTGAGATTGAGATTGAGATACCGTTTTGCATTTGAAATAATCTTTTTTCCCCTATTCGACGGTGTACAAATTGAAAGAAATTGTGCGAAGTTAAAAAAAAAAAAAAAAAAAAAGTAAAAGCTAAACTTATTGGTCAAGTGTTGCCACCGTCAATATGACGTCAGCGTTATTCATGGACATGTTTCCGCTTTATAATACAAATAAAACTGTATTGATTTTGTAAAAAAAATCTGTCACAACTGGTTCCAGAGAAACAAAGTGTACAACAAGTATGTCATTGGGTAAAAGGAAAGAAAGGCGAGTTATCGATTTGTTACACATACACCCGCTGAGCTTAAGAAACTCACCTTTAAATATAGCAGAAAGGAATTGTTATCCTTGGAAAATCAAGTTTTTTTTCTCAACCTTTGTAAACTGTCTAAAAATATGCATAAGGATTCTGATTCTGCGAAAATACCATAAAAGGCACAATTAATTTTATAAATATGTAGCGATCGAGGTACTGGTACTTGAGTGTCTGTGAGTGTGTGTGTGTTTGAGGGGGGGGGGGGAGGGCATTTCTTACAAACTCGATTTATAAATACGGGAAATATACGAAGTGTTATTTGTTTAATAGTGTAAATTATTAAGGAGAGAGTGAAATTTTATTGAAAAAACTTAGATGAAATTTGGGTACTTCTCCATTATCTCGTCGACCACTTTTCATAAAAAAAACTATCGCTAAACTGTAACGCCAAATAAACAAACGGAAGAATGTTGCCATTGGAATATCAAAATAAATAAATACATAAATAAAATACAAGAAATTTAGAAAAGCCTCACGCACCAAAGTGTTAACTATCATTAATTTTAACAGAAAAAAAAAAATCTTGGATATTTATTTATTTACATTATTTTTCTTAATTTTTTCTCTCGGCTGGTGAATAAATGTTTGTGAAGTCAGTTGAAACTGATCTATTGTATGTAACTGTTCATCGCAACATTTCTTCGATGCTTTTTCTCTTTCAATATCATGGCACCGCCGTTTAAGGACACAATTGTTATTTTAATTAACGAAATAACTAATAAATCAGTAAAACATAATAAAAAATACAAGTAAATGGAGAATTAAATAACAAACATATGTAATGTTTCTGACGTCAAGTGAACGGAACTGCATTTTTGACGTTTAATCCTATAATTTGGCGATAGTTTTTTTTTTTTTTTTTTTTTTTAAATGAAAAGTGGTCGACGGGATAATGGAGAAGTACCGAAATTTGCTTTAATTATTTCGCAATTAAATCCGCGAATGGGCGAAACACGAGGAAAATGAAAGATTGCAGCAAACACGTGATTTAGAGAAATCCGTATTGTGAGAAATGACGCTTTGCGAGTTGTAGCAGTAAGGTTGTATTTGTTTTCGATAAATGCTCTGTCCCACTTTATACGAAATGTTTCAATCGGTCCCACCTAAGCGGAACACATATTATAATGCTTTATGGCAGTAATATGCAACATTTTCTAACTCGAAGAGTATAAAAGATCTATATTGAGGAGGAGAATATATTACTGATTCATTTCTGTATGCTATTCACCTCAAATAAAATTAAACTCTATACTTTTTAAGAATTTCCAACATAGTTGAAAATTATTTACGAATTTGGTTTGTCTGCCTGTATGTCCGTTCTCTAACTCGCATAAATAAACTCTGATTTCGGTGTAATTGATATATATTATTTAGGTTTAATATGGCATGTTCGACATTAAAAATGAAGTGTGTAGCACTTATAGTTTTTTTTTTTTTTTTTAACAGGGACACTCAAAAGAATTCCGTTACATTACGGTATTTGGGGTAAAATCATTTGCGGTTTGTTTTAATGATATTAAACTATTTCAAACATATTGATATTGATATATATCACTGAGGGGCACTGCAAGAGGCTTACTGTAGAATAGGGTGTGCATAGCGCTTATAGTTCTTTTACAAGGACACTTAAAAGAATTCCGTTACATTACGGTCTATGGGGAAATATCGGCATCAGGGTGCATTGTGGGGATAAACATTTGTTTTTCGTCTTTGGAAAGTTTCAGGAGATAACTTTTCAATATTTTTTATTCATTATTAGAAGTAATATTTTTACACTGAAATTAAGCATAATGTACAC
Organism: Maratus michaelseni; assembly: GCA_963931845.1. Classification (NCBI taxonomy): domain Eukaryota; kingdom Metazoa; phylum Arthropoda; class Arachnida; order Araneae; family Salticidae; genus Maratus; species Maratus michaelseni. The sequence continues at coordinate 256,173,639 of OZ007594.1, forward strand.
TGAAATACTAACAGTTAGTATTTATGATGTAGTATTCGTTCTTTAGCTCGCGATCCACACCAATAAACATAGAGTAATTTTTTTCCAAACCGGCGTTGTTGGGTTATATGGAATACCAATATCTCATAATACTCCATGATTATGGTGGGGCAAAGACAGATCCTTATATTTGTGATTTGTGCAAATCTGAAATATTTTGGCTGACTACCTAGACTCTATATTTTGATCATACTCTCATAATACACTGCAAAAAAAAAAAAAAAAAAAAGTGTTGATTTTACAGTATAATACTGGCATCCCAGCTGCCTGTATTATACCGCGCATGCGCGGCAGCGTATTACTGCTTTTTTTCTGTTTATTACTGTTAATTTTAAGGTATAATACTGGCAGCTGGAGTGCCAGTATTATACTGTAAAATCAACTTTTTTTTTTCAGTGTACCATTAAATCTGTTTTTTTTGCTAAATTTTGTTTGTTTTCTTCATTTTTAACCCCCTATTCCATATTTACCGACTATTTCAAAATATCCTCAAAATATGTTTAGTATTATTATTATGATTTGTTTGTAAGTTATGAAATTTTGTAAAATAATTTTTGTGTATAAAAACTATTCTTAGATAGTTGGAAGTTTGAAATTGTATTCAGTTTTTGGGTTTTAAACAATACTGGGATATTGTATTGTCCCAAATTTAAATAGTATTCCTTAATAATACCCTAAGTCCCTCTAGAATATATGTAAGAATATAACATGGATGCAAATACATAAATTGTATGATATTAAAGCTGAAAATAAGAAAATTTGTTAGCAGCTACTGACCAGTAGATGGTATTTTTTTGTAGCCAAGTTCTGTTCGGTGTTGCTTTTCATTTTTAGTTGCCATCGACTGGTCATTGTGAATAGTTTCATTAATAGGTGAAAACATTAGTAGCATTTGAAAACAGGTAAAGAGATGTATAGAAGTTAAAAAAATTGTTTTTAAATAAATTGAATAGTAAAATAAATTATTGATAAATTTGCGAAATCACCGTTAAAGCTGATTTTATTAACCAAATTTGTCCTTCGAGAAATATTATGACAGTTAATCATTTAACTGTACCAGCTTTCGAGTTTTATTTTGATGGACAATAAGAAATATATTTTTTGAACTTTAAATCGTTAAATGCATTCGGTGCAATATTCGACGGAGGAAAAAAAAAAAAAGCCAGGAGAAAAACTCTTTTTCCGAACCCTTTTACTACTAAATATCAATATTTTAACGCCAATCATATTTGGAGCTCAGTGACGCCGATTTTTTGCATAGTCATTAGGATACATTTACAGTCAATTTTATTTGTACACGTTAGGAATTAAGATTTTTGATATATTAAAATTATAAACTTCAATATAATATCGTAACTAAAGTGCAATTGCCCCCCCCCCCCCTCCACAACTCCGCATTGTTTCCCCGGAGCTGCAGAAAGTGCCCGAATTCAACACTTATTTTATGTATATGTAAGGCTGGTCAGCTCGTATGAAATAAATCTCTATTCAGATAATGAAAATTAGAATAAAAAATTGAAAAAAAAAAAACTAAAAAATTAGACAAATTAAAAAAATGATTAGACATTGCACACCACAATCTAGTTAAGTATGTGACTGCAAAATATGGTTAAATTGCTATGGATAGTTTTTGAGCCTGTAAAACTTTTTAATTGAAATATTTTGACCGATTTAAACATTGAATAGTGCTTAAAATAATTCTTCGATTTAAAAACTGTGCTCTTCAGCGTGTTTATAATACATTTCTCTATAAAACTACCAGTTTTCATATTTTTATGTGCAATAGTTTCTTTAATATAATTTAAAAAAAAAGCCTCAGTCACAATAAATTCAATTACGGCTTTTTTTTTTTAATTTAGAATAGAGAGTTTAGAAGAGAGAATATCTCTTTTTTATTTACCTTTTGAGTATCGTAAAATAAAACATATCTTAAAAATAATATATGTATCCGTTAAAAATGTTTAAGTGTTTTCTCAAAATAAATAAATAAATAAACCGCGGAACTTTTTGACACATTTAAAAGTTCATTTTTAAACGTAAAAGCATGGCACTTACAGTCATAACTTTTGAAATGATTTGCAATTGAATAGTTTCTTTTCATTTTTCGAAAAATGAATTACAACTTCAGTCATACCAGATTGTTGTCTCGTAACGACTTTTATCGAGCTTCCTAGTCCAGACATTCGGTTCAAAACGCAAACTTTGATAATATTTTCTAAAAGATTGAGAAGATTTTTCTAAAAATTATTCGAATGCACAGTTTCTGAATAAAAGCGACTGCGAATCTCATGCGTTTACGAACGCAAGTGAATCGAATCGTTTATTTTAGAAAGGACAAAAGTCGCATTTTTCAAATTTTAGACCAGACATAAAAAAAACTGTTTATATGGCAGGATTTTTTGTTTTTTGCAATTCTTTGGATTGAATGTTAGAAAGGATAATAAAATACACTTTGCACACGCTTTTCGGATTATTTGAATGAAAAGAGTGATTTTTGTGATGCGTTTTTAGTCTTGGACATGCGCTCTTTTTAAATTAAACACAGGAAAACTGAGAGTTCAAACAGTGGAACATATGAAAAAACAATGCTTTAATAAACAATAAGTGCATAAAATAGTGAAAAACATTGAAATATTCCTCTTTTGTCACTTTTGCCATTTAAAGTCTTACTCTGCACTGTCTAGTGTTGTAGTCGGTCAATTTACAATGATGTGGTAGCAGGACTTTGCCTCTCTACTTACATATTTCAAAACTCTTTTTATATCTTCATTTTTTTTTTTTTTTTTTTTTTAATGGGGTTTTTGTCTTCAAAGGCTCGTTCATTGGGAAAAGTGATACAAAAAATTATTGGAAAAAAAGCCCATATACAGATTATGTGTCCTTTCTTAAATAAACGTGTTTTTCTAACGCCCATAACAATGAAAAGGGAAAAGGTACATATACAGATTATGTGCCCTTTCTTAAATAAACGTGTTTTTCTAACGTCCATAACAATGAAAAGGGAAAAAGGCACATATACAGATTATGTGCCCTTTCTTAAATAAACGTGTTTTTCTAACGCCCATAACAATGAAAAGGGAAAAAGGCACATATACAGATTATGTGCCCTTTCTTAAATAAACGTGTTTTTCTAACGTCCATAACAATGAAAATGGAAAAAGGCACATATACAGATTATGTGCCCTTTCTTAAATAAACGTGTTTTTCTAAGGTCCAAAACAATGAAAAGGGAAAAAGGCACATATACAGATTATGTGCTCTTCTTAAATAAACGTGTTTTTCTAACGTCCTCCATAACAATGAATGGAGTCGAGTTAGAAATGTGCCCCTTTACCACATAATGCGGCCACCCCAGTAGAATATATTTTTATCAAACATCAATTTCCAAAAAAAAAAAAAAAAAAAAAAAAAAAAGTGACTTGTGCCCTTTCTAAAATAAGGATTCAATTCAGGACTGTATCAGAAAGAAGCTAATTTGGATTTGAGAAAAGCCTTAAATTGTACATAACATAAGTAGAAGTTAACCATTTCATGCCTTTAAACATTAATAAAGGTAAACTTCCGATATATCAAGAATACGAATATTTTCTTTATGATAAACAATGCGAAAAGTAAAACGGATGCAGTTTTCTCTGCAGTTCTGAGGTCACACACTCACGTAAATATTCTGTGATTCTCTCTGTCATTCCTCTTTATCCCATCGACGGATCCCTACATTAATTACATCTCGTCACATCTACACACAGTGAACACGTGGCCACTGCAGGATAACAAACACTTTGCCTTTAGAAAACCAAAACAAAAACGCGTGGAGCATCGTTTATACAACGACAACTGATTTGGCAAGAGTTGTCTGTGCACGCTAGTAGAACGTGAAGGACAGAGATAGCTGGTAAAAAGAAGTCTGTTTCTAATCCAGAAAAAACTGGGTTGAGAGGGAATCAGCAGAAAAATAGCAAAAACGTAATTTTTTGTGACTATGTCAAAGAAAACTCTGTGTTATGGTATTTATATATATTTTTTATTTTTAGATGACTTTAACGAAGAGGAGAGTACTCAATTCGCCGGATTTTTTCGGTTTCGTTCGTTTTTTTTTTTTTTTTTTTTTTTTTTTTTCTGAAGTAAAAATTTCTTATGTAACACAATGTGACAAAAGTACAAAAAAAAAAAAAAAAAAAAAAAAAAAAAAACAGAAAGAAAGAAAAAAAAAAACGGAAATTTGAAAGCAACAGGGAAATTAATGAAATGTTTTGAGAGTAAATAAATCGGATGAAGAAATAATGATGCCCATTCCTTGGGAAGTAATAAATCTATGGCTTCCTAAAGCTGCGCTAATAGAGATCTGTGGCGGAACTGTATTCTGGGTTCTCTTCTTTATTTCTGACTGCACACATAAAAATACAAAGATTTGTCAATCCTAAGTATTGAAGCCCTTCGCATTTTGCACTCTACCCATCTGTTAGTTACACCACTATCTAAGAGCGACCGAGTCAAATACTGAGGATACCGATAATTGGGGATTGTTCAAAATAATAATAATAATAAAATTATAGACTACCACTTCTCGACCAGGTAGATGTACCACGGCGTCTAAGTCGCGTGCACTCCTATTAATATAAGACAACTTCAGCTCAACAGAGGAAGAAGTAGTGGTGAACATGTACAAATTTAGTATTGCATTGACTGCCGCTATTACGAAAATTTTCTCTTCACTCTTGATTATATGCCGATTAACTGAAGCACACTGCTCTGCATTTACAGCTATATAATATTGCACACATCTCATTTAATAATTAAAAAAATATCAAATGATGGCATATCACTTTACCTGTCTGTTTGTCTGTCCATTCATACTTCATCTTTAATTAGAAAAAAGAAAAACATTCCCACAAAATTCGAAAATATTGTTGAGATGGAGTATATTTCTTTTCTTTTCTTTTCTTTTCTTTTTCTTTTCTTTTCTTTCTTTTTCTTTCTTTTTTTTTTTTTTTGAACAGTTTTTCAAATTGTTCATAGAGTTTTACAAAGTCGCATCAAAAATGAAAAAATAGTGTCATCTAGGATTCTATAAAATGCTCATAATTTCACGAAACGTGTCTTTTAGTGTACAGTATTTTGCACATTGGTAAAATACTGTAATATTTCTTACAGGTCACATGAAAAATATCAAAAATCTTTTCACTTAGATTCGACTAATATTTGAATAACGGGTATCGTATCTGAAACAGAAAACAGTATAACACAACCCTATTCAGTCTTTTCTTTAGGGAACTTAATTTAAATCATTAAAATTAAATAAGATCCAAAATCTGATAGAGAAGTCAGCTCGAAACCACACTTACATTTTAGCAATCGTATGTCCATAATATTAGAATGAGTTATTAATACGTACTAAATATTAATACGTAAATATTAATTTTAACCGTTAAAATTTCAATATTAAATGTATTATGAATAAGATCCATTCGCTAACAGGAGAGGCACACATATCATATTTCGGTAAATGGGTTACAACTCAAATTATAATCGATTGTTGTCTGAATCGACTTTTCCTGACTTCTGCGCCCGAAAATCGGCTTAAGACGTCAAACTTGACAAAATTTATGAAATATCCTTTGGGAAACGATATTCAATTTGTTACTTTCTAAATAAGAACATCGAACATCTGCCAATTTCGAGCGTTTAAAAATAAAACTGACTTCATGAATGTGTCAGAAAGTAGCCAGTTTGGATTTAAAAACAGCTTTTACCTTTTAAGTCGAGTGTTAAAAAAATCCCAAATCCCAATAAATTTTGTATTCGCCGTGTGTCACAAGATTATGCAATTAAGTAGAATGATTTCCTCTTTATTAATTATAATTAAATTTTTCTAAACCAAATGGAATAGATTATCATAATTTTACAATACGAAACATTTACAAAAACAAAGTCTCTTTTACTGCCACTGCTTTTTTTTTAAACATTTCCCAGTATTATTTATACTACATATTTTTTTCAGCCCAAAATAAAGGTTTTTTGGGTGCTATCAATTCTAAATTTAACATTAGCAGCTGCGTAACTGAATTTATCTCTGCAAGAGTAGAAAAATAATATTAATTTTAATGTTAATGCTATGTTAATGTATAATGTTTGTTTTTAAATATGTTTAGTTGAACATGAAAATGTTTACTTCAGAAATGATATCATTCGAAAAACCTATATCCTTATATATCAGAAAACTGATTAATACACTATAAAAACTACTCGGAAACGTAATTATTTTATTCAAAATATATAATTTCCCAATATCTTCTACTTTTCCTATTTCTAATCTGAGCTTTATTTAATCACGGAATATGTGTCATTAAATAAATCTCAAATTACTGTTCTGAAATAGTAGCTGGTATTTTGAATAAAACAAATCCCCCAACTTGATAACGCTGTTTGAATTTGTTATTAAGGTTTTATTTTTCGTTTATTTGCTATGGTATTGATATGAAGTAAATGGTGCTCCAAAACATTATATACATGTGTATGTTTAATTTCAAACATCCATTGTTACAAATGTAACACCTATATCGCAGACAGGTCAACTAGGTATATGGGGTACTTTTATCATAAATGTATCGGGTGATTGAAAACATCAACTATTTTACATAGACGAAGCGTCAGGGGGAGATGGGCACAGAAAGGCATAGTTGTTGTTTTCAATCACCCGGTAGGTTAATTAAGAACTACTTTATATTTATCTAAAACTACTTTTAATTTCATATTACATTTCTTCATTTTTTATGGGCCCACCCAGCTCAGCGGATAGTATGCTTAATTTCGACGAAATAAAAAATCTTGGTGCTGAAGTTTGCTATTGTTTCAAGGATGATGCTGATTTTATTTTTAAGGCGTGAACCTCCTTGAATGAGATGCTATAATTTCAACAGATTTTATATAAAAAAAATAAAGTTCAATAAGCATTTGTGCGTCACACCCTCTTCCAAAAAAAAAAAAAAAAAAAAAAAAAAAAAAAAAATATGGTTACTAGTCACGCAACTCCTGCCTATGTCCTGTCTGTCTAAATGTCTAAAAAAATTTCTGGAGTGACTATATATTTATAAATAAATTTCTGATATAATGAAATCAGTTGGATTAGAATGCTAGACTTTTCGTTTTGAAACTGGAGACGTTACATCTGTGTTGCTAATGCTTGATTAGATCACCGCTATCTTTACCACTTATACTCTGTCACATTTGGTTGCAAAATGGTTTAAAAATGGATTAAACACCTAATACGTCAGCCTACTTCTACGAAATACTATAAAGTTCTTGCGACAGTGGTTTATAACATATTCGTCAAATGGAAGCTGGATAGAAGCACTTTGGGAGTCATCGTGTTCACTCACTCACACACGCACACATATCATGATTACTTTCCTTACACTTATGTGCATGGGTGTAGGTCCCTACACCCATGCACATAAGTGTAAGGATTATAATCATGATACGTGTGCGTGTGTGAGTGAGTGAACACGATGACTCCCAAAGTGCTTCTATCCAGTTTCCATTTGACGAATATGTTATAAACCACAATCGCAAGAACTTTATAGATATAGAAGTATACCGTGGTATTATATGCGGTATATTTTCTGGATTTTTTAAAAGAAACTCTGTATACTATCTGTTTCACAAACAAAGCTGTAGCGTATACTCTCTGGGTATATTCTCTGCCTATAGCGTATGCCTCTGTTTTATTTGCGACTACAGCCCTGACTATGTGTTCGGAAAGTAAAATGTAAATGGGTGGATTGGATTAAAAATAACCGATCTTTTATCTTTTCCCCTTATTATGGCGAGATTGAAAGTAGTAGTTGAGAGGTAAGACCTTCCTTCTGTAAAACCTCCCTTCGAGATAATATTCTCACTGAAAGCATGTAATCCTGTGTGTTGTTCATCTTATCGTCCGTTCTTCTTTTTTTCCATTTCCTCCCAAAGCACTTGGATTGCTTTTACCTCTAAAGTTTCGGTTTAGGAAATATTCTTTTAAGAAAAAACATCTTGAACCTTGTTTTAGCTTAGAAATATTATTTGTGAAAGCAGTTTGAACGCAAAAAAAAGTTTTAGTTTAGGATTGCGTTTAGGAAAGCTATATCTGGCTGTCAGAATTACAGTACTTTATAATTTCCTTCACAACTACCCCATGAAAACACTGTTGGAAGTTTGAAGACTTAGTAACATATGATTTGTAAGTAACTTTAAACAAATATTACTTTTATTTTCCTAAACTTGCACTCATTTAGTTTTGAATAATAATTAATGATAAAATTATTATTATTATTATTTTAAATAATTGCCTTAGGATTTTTAATATAAGGCTATCGTGCATTTTCTGAGACTTAATTTTTAAATTGTGGTAATGATACAAAAACTGAATTTTTACAAATTTATTAAAACGATTTATGAAGCCTTTTCAAATGTATGATGATTGATCACGAAATTTAAATTGAAACGCGGCAGTATAGACAATTAACAAATTCAAAAATGGAATTAACTTATTTAAACTCGGTTCATTTTGTTTTAGATTTTAGTAAGAGTTCTTTTTCAGATATATGCATATTTATTAAGCTTCTGCAAATAGAGTAATCAACGAAATATATTTCTATGAAAAAAAAAAAAAAATGTTCTTGATGTTAAGTTAACATATAGATTATACATTTCATAACATTTGTTGAGTTCGTTGAACATTTAAGAATAAATATAGAAAAAAAAAATGTAATGAAATTGAAGCTCAAAATTTGTATTGCTTAAGGGAATTCGGTGCCCTTTGAATTTATTTTTATTTTTATTTAAGTATTTTATAATATCTGATTGACATATAATTAAAGAGTTTTATGAAGAAGAAGACAATCAAGCAAAAAAGCAATTTTTTTAACAAAATTAAAAAAAATATATTTAAAAAAAACCTAAAACTACACTTCTTTTACAATTTTCAACAGTTTGAAACATTTTTCGATGCATTTTTTTCTTAGAAGTATGCTATATAATTATAATGATCAGATTTCCAAAAAGTTAATTGGTTTAAAAAAATAAAATAAAATAAAATAAATGTCATGACATATGTATAAAATACAGTAAAAATGACTACTTAACATTTTAATTTTTTTTAAATGACTATATTTATATTATTGAAAATTCGATTCTTAATTTAATTAAATGCACCTTAAGGATCGTCCAAAAAATAGCGAATAAATTGAAAATATTTGGTGAAATTTTGTCCCTTTGAACATACTGATATATTAAAACACAAACTGGGAAAATTGGATTTAAAGATTGCAACTCTGAATCACTTAAAGGGAAATAAAGTGAATAAAAATCCTTTCTCGCATATTTTTAATTATCGGATTACGTGAATATATTACAGATGTCTAAATTCATTTGAAGCAAAAAAGTTGGATAATAGATTTTGCCATATTTCGCAAAATGAAAGATACCGAACCCTCATAACGACTTTTAATTTGAAATAAGAAAGTGCAAGTTAAAAATAATGATAATGCTATTAAGATTGTGATTATGCAGGAGCCAATTTTGCTTATATTGCTACTAGATGTATTGCTATTAAATTCGGTAGGATTTGTATGAAGTATTAATCCGAATTTTGAATGTATATGAAGACAAAAGTATTATGCAACTATACTTGGTGGAGAATGCCTTGCGTGTCTGAGAGATGAAGTTACCTTGTTAGGTTTTTCCTGTTCGTGTAATAAGTACTGCGCAGGCAGTATTATTACATCAGAATGATCTAGGGTTTTTTTTTCCAATTTTTTTACAAATATTTGAACTTAAAAAAAAATCTATTTGATTGTTTACGTAGCTTTTTAAATTTTCCGACTCCTTAAGACTGGTATTTGGGGTTCAGGCAGGGCCTCCGAGATGTCGCTGTGTGTCCTTCACCGGGCTAAAGTCTTAGGCTGACGCATATCCATTCTGTTTCGCATTATTCGGGTCTCAGTTCAGCATCTCAATCTACCGCTGCCGGAGCTGGGGTTGCCTAAGGCCTCGTTCCTCCACCTTCTGAAAGAGGCTGGATGTTAAATGGCGGAAAATTAGTATGGTTTTTCGACTTTGAGACACATATCAGCGAGGATGCGTCAGCCTGTATTATAGGAGCTCTACACCGGGCCTGCTACAAGTATTAGTGACGTCACAGTAGTGATCCACTTTGGTCAATGTATCGCAGCAGAAAGATGTAATAAAAAGAGCATTTCCGCTCTTATAATTTGTGATTACATAAATAATATTAAATTTCATAATCGTGAAATAAAAGGGAATCAATACACTTGTTTTATTAAAGGAAATTAAAAGTTTTAAATTAAAAAAAATGCTAAGATTAATAAATCAGATTGAACCCATTGACTTACCTCTTCCTAAACACATTATTTTACAATAAATATACGTACAAAAAATATAATAAATCTACCAAAAACTTTACAAAATCAATCCCATTCCTCCCTTTTACAACTACATACCATAATTTAACCACCAAAACACAATAAATGTCAATTTAAATAGAGAAATCGACATTTTTTAACTATAGAGACCTTGGCACTTTTTTTTAACGCTTTGGCGTAATCCGGGCTTCAGAAAGTTAGATATGTTTTTAAATTATATACACAATTATGAAAACAAACCTAATGAACTTTTATGTTTATTTATATATATAAAATTATTTATATATACAATTCTGTTCTACCTGCATATAAAAAGAGATATATGGCTTCTTTATATTAAATAAATTATATAAATATTGAAAAAAAAAATACTTATTTATATGAAACTACGAATAGGTTGCCAGGAAATATGTTGCCAACTTTCCTTCTCTCGCCATAAGCCTTTTTCGGTACTTTTCGGTTAGCCGGGCGCCAGTGATACATGTACATATATAAATAAATAAATATATATATATTAATTCATACATATGTGTGTGTAGATATGTGTATATATATATATATATGTGTGTGTGTGTGTGTGTGTGTGTGTGTGTGTGTGTGTGTGTGTATATATATCACTGGCGCCCGGCTAACCGAAAAGTACCCAATTTTCTATCTTAACTTTGTAACTGACTTGTAATATTTTAATAATTGTCTATTTATTGTACTTGGGTCTAGGACCTAATAACCACTCAAATTAACTTATCAAAAGTTTTATTTTCATAATATATTTGTACACTTAAGTTAGCTAAAATGTTAAATGGAACTACGTAGAACTACTAAGTTGTGTAAATCAGTTACTTTTAATTTTATAAACAAAGCACACTCACTTCTAACTAAATGTATCCAGATTTCATTCAATTTATTACAGTATTTCTTTCAAAATCATTTTTTAAACTGTTTATCGTCTGCTTCTTTTATTTTTATTTTTTTTCTAAAGATCATTTGACTCTTTTTGATTTGGAAGTACAAATTCATTCAAATATGCCGGAATATTTCCATTACAGTAGGATGGACATTCGTTGTTAGGGTTATTTTTTTTTTCTCAGCACAGCAAGTTCAATACCATCATATTAATTTTAGCTTCACGAATTATGAAAAGTATATCGAAACATTTAATGCAGACAGACCACTTCTGTTGAAATATAAAAATAATTATCACAAGGTAATTTTCGTAGCTAAAATTTCTTCTTTTCATTATCAGTAGCGAATTTGAAGACTTAGATTAGAAACTAGGAGCACAACATTTTCTTCTCATTATTTTCTACACTTTCTTTAATAATTATAATCAATAATTATTGATAGCATTATAATCTAAATGCACTGAAAAATATTATTAATTACTATATAAAACAATAAATAAAATCAAAATACTATCGTTAACAATCCGTACAAACGAACAAAGTACATGAAAAATTTTAAGCTATTATGGATCACTGTTTTGACGTCAGCAGGTTGTGACGTCACTTGTAGCAGGCCCGGTTAAGGACACACAGCGACATCTCGGAGGCCCCGGTTCAGGGCACCTCCTTCTCGCAAGCAAATAATAAAAATGTTGTCTATTAATATAATGTTGTCTATTTTCTTTTGTAAAATAAGTTTTTAAATGTTTCTGCAAGGTGAAACAGAATCATATCTTGAAAAAGATCGTATTTTGAAAGCAATTTTTTAACTAGATGTTTAGCCCCGTAATCTACAATAAAATAAACATTTCCAGAATGAGCCACCAAATATAGAATTAAAATAAAAAAGAATGGACTCTATTCCAATTTCTATGTTTAATGAAGATAGTATACTAGGCACTTTGGGCAGATATATAATTTTGGAAACGAAACCGTGATTGAAAACATAGTTAAAACCCTCATATGAAACGTACATGTTTTGAATCTCGGCTTTATTAATAATTTTTCTGACTCTCAATCATTTTTTTTTCTTTTCAGAGGAATGATTTAATATTGATGTATTAACTTATTGGGTTGTCATGATCTTTATAAATTCCCATGCTACTGTATTTCTTTTTTCTAGTAAAGTTAACACAAATTGCCAACATGAGACAGAGAAAGATTTCGTTAAAATATATTTATTCTCCTAGATTTTTAGGTAGATTTCGTAAGCAATACCACCTATTACATACTCCCCTAAGTTGGAATTTCTGAAAAATTTTTGCGGATCTACGCCGATCATGACTCCCAGAACCCAAAACCTCCCCCAGTTCAAAACTTTGTCTATATCTATCTATCTATCTATGTCACTTTTTTATGGTCACGATAACTTAAAAAATTCTGCACAAATCTCTTCCAAACTGATACATAAAATCAAGGGGCATAAAATCTCGGTCAAGTTCGTTAATGGGCAAAATCGAACAAAGGGAGGGCAAATGGGGGGGGGGGGGGGTACTTTTTGTGAAAACAGAAAAAAAATCACAACTTCTTAATTATGATACGTATCGAATCCGTTTAAAGTTATTATTACTTCTAGGAAAATGGCCGAAAATTTATGTATGACAGATTTTTGATATCGTTAAAAATGGCCTCAAGGGGGGAAAAAGAGCGGTTTCAGAAGAAAAAATTTCATAACTTCGTCAATTCAGAAGATATCAAATCTGCTTAAATTTATTATAAATGCTCTTAATATTATCTAAAACTTTTATATTGACAAGTTTTTTACAGGACCAACCCTTATAGAAAAAAAAAAGAAGAAAAAATCCCTGCCGGCTCCGCTTACAGACAATGTAGATTTCGAAGTGGGTGCATCATGGCAAAAAGGTCATTTCTTCTGCAATGCCCAACAAACAGGCGCCCCACGGTCTGCGTCTTCGAAATCTACCTGCGCCTGTAGGCCGAGCCGTCAGGGATTTATTATTATAATTATTATTATTCAAATTCTAGCTAAACATAACAAAGTTTACGAGAGTAAATAATTTTTTCAGCGACTTTATTAACATGATATTTAAGAATAACTGCGCCTTATTCTTTTTCTAAAAACAGGATACTGGGAGGAATATTTATTTTTCAAAATGCTGTAGTTTTTAAAATTTAAATATTTTCGACAGATTTATCTTGAGTCCATAAAAACGGAACTGTAATACATTAAGTATTGATATCAAGTTTGATGCAGAAGATCATTTCCACGATATTTTTGCCAATAAAAGATAAATTATGGAAACATTTCTTCGGTATATCGCTATTAGGTGCAAAATATGTATTTGTCGTTATTTTATGTTGTGTATAAAACATTATACATACGAAATGGAAGTTCATTCTGCAATTTTAGTTTTGTGAGGGTGTGCTTTCTGTTTTAGCATTTTTGTTGTACTTGTGTATTTTAAATATAAATAAAACTTTATTTGCTATGTAGTGCATTTTCTGATTTTAATAATAAATTTGAAGTTCTTTAAAAGCTTCAAGATGAGCAATTTTTACATATTTTAGAAAATTTACACTGTATCTCGTTCTTGGAACACGACATATTTTAAGACAGCTCTCTCAAAACCTGTCTTAGCATTAGTGTGTTGTTATATGATATTTCTTACTTCAATTCTCAATATTTCTTGGTCTAATTTTGAATATTTTCCATAGGACATCGAACGAAGACTAAGCCATTCCAAGATCAATTAAACTAGAAATAGCAGTACAGAAACTGAGAAGCAGAGGTAAATGATCATTATCCTTTATTTGAACTCATAATTTTCAATTAATTAATTTCTCTAAAAGTTAATGAAAAAAAAAATATTTGTTTAAAAGGCCAGGTTTTAAGTAATCATATATATTATTTCTGTTGTCAACATCCCTTCTTCTATGCATTTACAAAACGCACAATATTCAATTAGATACCATTCGAAAGGTTTTTGAACAGGCTTCTGACATAGTACACCCACATTTCGTTATAACATGATTTTAGATTAAATATTGCAGCTAATTAAAAATTAAATCAGCATTGTTTTCATAAATGAAATGAAAGGTTTTCCTTCAATCAGTGGTGCCAGGTTGCCACAAAAATAAAATACCGCATTATACCGTGCTCAACAATGATTATAAAAAATAAACAGTACAAAAAAGATAAAGTGAGACGTTGTTACACGGGTTTATTTTATATTTATGATTAAAAAGCAAAATTGGAATTCAAATGCACAGAAGAAAAAACAACATCGATCGAAGCAGTTGTATTTCACATGTAGCCTAAAATGTGTGCTTTGTTATATTAAATTAAATTTCATTTTATATGTATTTTTTCTTTATCCCGTGTTTTTTCCGAAGCGGATGACGTCATCAACTAATACAGAAAAAAAATACGATTATTGTTATTTTTTTTTTCCTCGCGCGTGCCTTTTGCTATCTTCGCTCTGTTTTTACTGTAACTTTGATGGAATAAATGAGATGATATTCTGGATTAGCTAATGTTGTTTGCAGATATTTTATGTTAAATTTTTCTTTAGAAATTTAAACCTGCATCTAAAACTATTATACAGCAGTGCGAAGTCCACTGGTAATTATGTATTTAAATTAAATCTTTGACTGTATAAATAAAAAATAACAATAGCTTTTTTTTAATTATTTTGTTAACTATCTTCCTCGACAAAACATTCTATCTATATTTAATTTTTATCATATTTTTATCCTTTTTTTTTTTTTTTTTTTTTTTTTTTTTGCTTGCCACCCCTTTTGTAATATTCTTAATTTAAAAACGGACTTGTAAAAATCAGAGTAAAGAAAAATACAAATAACCAGAACTAATTAGCACATAGTAGTTGTTTGTTTCGAGACTTCACAAAGCAGTCCCAATTTTCTTCATGTTAACTTAGGGTAATTTTTTTCGTGTCGGGAGAGCTTTTGTATTCTCCTCTTCGACCTTGGAATTTTAGGCTTCACACAAGGAAAATTCTTAAACTTTACTCCCCCCCCCCCTCTCCCTCCTTCATCTGTTCGATTCGATAAAAAATCGATCCAGAATTTTTTTATTTTTGTTTCGAACTGCTCATATTCGTAGATACTAGCGAGCGTTCTCACGATTGTGCTGAGTAAGCTACTTTCGTCAGCGTGGGAGTTATTAAATCATCCCTATGAAAAAAATATCGAAGCAGATTTATTATTGCAGAAGGGGTCAGCCATAAAGAGAGTGTGTATGTCCACGGTCCGTTGTTATAGAGAACACGTATGAGACCATTTTAGGTAGATTTCGTAAGAAATACTACCTATTACATTCTCCCCTAGGTTGGAATTTCTGGAAAATTTTTGCAGATCTACACCGATCATGACTCCCAGAACCCAAAACTTTATCTATCTATCTATCTATGTCACTTTTTTATGGACACGATAACTTCAAAAATTCTGCACAAATCTCTTCCAAATTGATACATAAAATCAAGGGGCATAAAATCTTGGCCAAGTTCGTTAATGGGCAAAATCGAACCAAGGGGGGGGGGGCTTTTTGTGAAAACAGAAAAATCTCCATAACTTCTTAATTATGATACTTATCGAATCCGTTTAAAGTTATTATTACTTCTAGGAAAAGGGCCGAAAATTTATGATTGACAGATTTTTGATATAATTAAAAATAGCCTCAAGAGGGGGAAAAATAGGGAGTTTAGAAGAAAGAAATTCATAACTTTGTCAATTCACAAGATATCAAATCCGATTAAATTTATTATAAATCCTCTTAATATTATCTATAACTTTTATATTGACAAGTTTTTTTACAGGACCAACCCTTACAGCAAAAAATAAAATAAAATAAATAAATAAATAAATAATAAATAAATTATGCCTGCTCCGCCTACTTGACACAGTTAGATTTCGAAGTGGGCGGTTTCAACTGCCGCATCATGGCAAAAAGGTCATTTCTTCTGCAATTCCCAATAAACAGGCGCCCCACGGTCTGCGTCTTCGAAATCTACCTGTGCCTGTAGGCCGAGACGCCAGGGATTTTTTGTATAAAGTCCGGGATGCTCGATGAAATTGGGCAAAAAGTTAGACATTGACAAAATTGGAAGAAATGGAAAAAATTAGAATCAATTGAATTTGCTCATGTTTGGCATATAAAGTTATTGCCATGATGTAATAAAATTGTGTTCCTATATCTTTACTACCAATAAAAATATAATTTTTAAATAAATCATTTAATTGAAAAAAAATTCCTTATTGATCATAATCTAGTAAATCCACAAAGAAAACGGAGTTGAAAATAATTTTATGGAGTACGTTCCTGTAAAATTGATCAAATTTAACAAAAATATAAATTATTGAATTTAATTGCATATTATTATTATTATTATTATTATTTAAGGATTCTTTTCATTTTATAACCTAAAATTTAACAAAATAGGGGAAAAAAGATTACTTTTTCACGAAATATATAGCAGAAAATTGTAAGGAATTGCAAAATCATATTTTAATTTTTTTTTGTTAGAATTGATTTTTTTTTTTTTTACATTTTGTTTACATTATTATTATTATTATTTTGTTTCTATATATATATTTTATTATTATTTACTTGTTATTTTGTATTTAACACTTTTAATTAATGAAAAATGTTAATTAGTATTACAGATTTTTTTACTTTTTATTGATGTTCCTATAAACTACATCAAATAAATAATCTGCATACATTGAATGTTTTCATACATATATCAATAAGTCATCTCATGCACAACTTTCATTTCTATATAACATTCCGTATATTTTTTATTAACACCAACTTGTTATTTCTTCATGCGATTTTCTAAAACAAATTTGAAAATATCGAGCATTTATAATTTTATATTTCTGTTTCCCTTTTGTAAACAAATTATAAATTGTCAGTAGAACTGTCATATCATAAATGTACATATTAAATTTTACTGCAATACAATACTGATATACATTTGTTGCATAAGACGTGTTTTACATTCCTATTCCTATTATTTTAGGATGTAGCGGCCCCCTTTTTTTTTAATTCTCTAAAATGCGTTCTGCTCTTTTTAAAAACTGTGAAATACACTCCTAGATGTCTTGCAAAAATCCTCCCCTTGGCAGAATATTTCAAAAATATAAAACTTCGACATTTTTTTTAGGAAACTACAGGAAAATTTTGAATCATGTTGTAATTAAATTGTAAGTTTTTTTTTTCAATTATAATTAATAAAGTCATTCAAAATTAATCTTATTTTATTTATCATACGTAAAAAATTACACTTCGTTTTTTTTTTTTTTTTTTTTTTTTTTTTATCAGTATTAAACACAATGATACATTTTCTGTTGAAATAATGCTCTTTTATACTGAACGAGTGCCCTTTTTTGTGACCTCGCACCATGCCCTTTTTCAAAAAAGTGACCCTTTCACAAAAGTAATGGATATACTGTTGTTTACATAGATATATGTGCGTTGATTTTTCTGTTTTAAAAAAATTGCTTCATGGAGGGAAAATAATTAAGAAAATTATTATTATTTTTTTTTTCTATTCTGATTTTTTTATTTTTTTTATTTTTACAATTTGTGATTTATTAAAAGTGGGCAAAATGGACAAAATTATATTTTTCCCAGGACAATTTTTTCCGCAATGGAATAAAACGGACAATCCTGCGTGAGACTAAAAGACTTTTTAGCCTCGAAAAAATTTGCAACAGGCGCCTGGTCCGCACGATTATGGGGAATCTCGGTATGACTAAAGAACCTCTCTTTGTACATTTGACTGTAATTTAAGGCCCTAAAACATTTCTCGCACTCTTGTTCTTTTAAGAGATTCCCTCATTACAGGCAGATTTGATTATGCGGCCAAGAACTAAAAATATAGGACTTCATTAAGAATGTTCTACGTACATTTTAGATATAAAGAAAAGTAGTGTTGCTAATTATAACAACAGTTCCACCTACTGTTTTATGAACATTAGTGCTTTTCTTCGATAGAAAAGGCGCATCGGGAGGATTCACACAGGAAAAGCACACACATACTCAGAATAGGCCTACAGCTATGAAGTTTTCACCAGAACGATATGCTTAAGAAGGTTGAAGGTAGGGAAGAGCGTAAGAGTGGGTTTTGCCAAGATGATAAATACGCAATAATATGACCTTAGACATTTTTATTGTTTGATGGTTTGTAATCATAATTTTTATCACTGATTATTATAATGTTAATAAAATAAAAATCCAATTCTTTAAACAAATAGTGGCAAGAGAAAAAAAAATCAAGATAAGTCATAACTACTTAAATCTTTATTTGTTTAAAAAAAGAAAAGTGTAAAGTGTATTTTTATTTCGTATCAAATAAAAAATATATATTTTTGGTTTAATATTTCACGATTCTTCCTTGCCAATATAAAATTAAGTGTAAGTCATCAGAAGTGTAGAGAGAAAAAGTATACCAAGGGGAATGAACGACATCTGCAACCCTATTTCTCAATAATTATGTTATAATAACAAGGTTCCGTTTTGGAGAGGTCTCGAATTAGAAGTTATAATTGTATGGTATTTCTTCCCTGATATGAAATTTTTACGTTTAAGACAGGATTCCGTTATAAACAGGTTCCATTTTCACAGGTTTTACTAAACAAAGTACATAAAAACCTGCAAAAGCAGAGCAGCTAGGGATAGGTAAAATATTTCGTCGCAGTAGGTAGATTTGTACGGTATTCCATTCTGTGAATTAAAAAAAAAAATCTGGTATTGGCAGGTTTCGTTTTCACAGGCTTTACTGCATTAGATTACACTCGATGGTTTTTATTATAACATAATAAAAAATGTTTTATTATAACATAATAAAAGTTAAAGGGTAACAACTTTTTCATTTTCTTTCAGGTCAGGGCCTCCTTGGGCCCTGTAAATATGATCCCGTGTAGATGCATCTGTCTTTCTTATCGAGCGTCTAAGTCATTCTATAATTAAAATGTATAAAAGTTTAGATTTAGTTAATTTTATTTTGAATCTTTTCCCAACCTGATTTTATTTTTTACATGATCACATGCTCATTCTGTTGTTCCACATATATATTGTCAGCTGAAATAGCGCGAGTAGCGAAACAATATTGATCCAATTTTACTTATATTGGCCAATATTAGAATGAAATATTTCCCCAACAATGGGGTGTTTACATTTTGCCGATGATGCATGAATAGTAGCTAGAAATATTTTGTAATTTCATTGTCAATGTTCCCAATGAACAGCCAATATATTTCTGCAATATTGAATTTCATTGCAAATATTTTTATTATAAAACTAATGTTATATTTATATAATAGTGGCGTTTCATTGCAAATAGTTCTATTGCAAAACCAATATTTAACGAATATTACATCGGTATTTCATTGCAAGTATTTCGGATGAATGTGATATCGGAGCAATATTAGTTTAAAATATAACTAATATTGGTTCTATGGTATTCCTGTTTAAGGAAGAAAGAGGGCTAAAATATTGATCAAAACAGACAATATTCCAGTTTGAGAAAGTTGTATGTCTCCAATTCCCATTTTAATCAGGCTTTTGCGCCAAATCGTTTTGAGAACAGATAGTTCGGTCAAAAACCGGACGGTTGACAAACTTAATTCAGAATCAAACCCATATTCAAGTATCTCGGAAAACTCTTATGCATTTTTTTTTCATATCTGGAATTCGTTATTTAAATGATGAGAGGTAAAGGAAGAAAGAAAGTAAAAAAAATTGTTGACCTTGTGAAACTTCATGTTATACAGCACTCTGTCTTAGATCGGTGAATGAAGTCGCTTCCAGTTTATAACGGTCGCAAGTAGTGTTGCCAGGTCCAATCAATGTCACAAAAAGCAAGACAGAGAGACAAAAAGCGAGACAGCTGCTTCTAAATCGATACATAAATATATAGTAAATCCAATGAAAAAGGAACCTGTCTATAACGGAATCCTTATTTAATCATAATAAATGCATGGTCCCTACGGAAGGAATACCATACAATCATACCTGTTAAGACGAAAAATCGTTTTAAACGGAATCTTTTCCTGTCACTTTACTTTCCGCTTTAGTACGTTTTACTGCACTAAATAAACACAATAATCTTATACAGTAAAATCTGTAAAAGCAGATAATCGTTAAGAACCGAAACAAAATTCCGTTTTGGAGAGATCTCCGATTTAGAAGTTGTAATTGTATGGTATATTTCTTCTCTAAGGACTATGAAATTTTTATGTTTAAGACAGGATTCCGTTATAAACAGGTTTCGTTTTTAAAGGTTTTACTAAACAAAGTACATTAAAACCTGTAAAAACAGAGCAGCTAGGGATAGGTAAAATATTTCGTCGCAGTAGATATATTCGTACGGTGTTCCATTCTGCGGATTCAAAAAGAAATTTTCTGGTATTGGCAGGTTCTGTTTTCACAGGTTTTACTGCATTAGATTACATTCGATGCAGACTAACGAATAGCATGATATTAAAAGAAATTTAAAAGGATTTGTACATCGGGAAAAATTGTGACTTTTGGCATGCCACGCAATAAATAGTTCAACGGGACGGGTCGTGATGAAACTCCTGCATATCGGGACGTCCCGCGAAAATTGAAACACTTAGCATAACTAGTCACAAGTTCCTGCGGTATTCAAACTAGATGTATTACTATAATAAGTAAGTTGTAAGTATTGTTTTAAACACTCACCCCAAATATCTAAATCAAAGGTTTAGAGGCAAGAACAAGGCAAACTTCCAAGACTAAATATAAACATTATGAAATACATGGAAAGATAGCTTCTTTAATTTAATATTGTAGGTTTAACACATTGACTTTTTTGTTGTAAGGTTTCAAAAAGGTCGGTTAAGAGGATATCAATTGAACTATAAAAATAATTCTTACTACATTTTTCACGGAAATAATATGTGGAACTAATGTTTAACATAATCTAAATGTTAATGCATAAAAATAAGAAAATACTCATTAAAAAAATAGTGAAAATAGTTCCGACAAAATTTTAGCGACACATTTTTACTATCATTCTCCCTTAAATATTCCATGGCTTTGCAATTCTGAGTTTAATGGCCTCAGAAGAAAAAAAATGCGACAGGAAGATTGAAGATAGTTGAATCAGCTAGGTTAAAAAAATGACACTCTGCTTTTTTATTTCTTCTTTCTCATTCCATTGTTATATCTTTTTATAACTATTCTTGGCTGTTTTTCCACATATTGGATTCAATACAGCATTCTATACTTATGAGTGATTTGTGACTCTTTTGCCTGTGCATGACGCATATCCGAGGTCAACTTTGAATGTGCTTTATTGTAAAAAGATTTTTAATCTAATAGACAGAATTCTGAAATACATTTTTTAATAACTTGAAAAGTATAGGCCTTGAAAAGGCAGGATACATAGTGAAAGGTAAGGTATCTATCACGATGCACGATTTGTATTAAAAAAAATTACAGAAAAACAGCGTAGTATAAGCATAGAACACAAATTGCAGAAACTCAATCTCAAAACGTGCAAGCAATTATCTAGCTAAAACTCTACTGAGAACATAAAGTATCGCTGACGTCTTTAGTATCGCAGGCAGCAGCTTGCTATTTCATTAACCCATTCACTGTCGAGCAATTTTATTTACACCTTTACTTTATTGAAAACATCTTGCGTCTTCACTCCATGTTATCTGGAATATTCTCAGCAATTTGATTCATATCAATCGAAGACTCGTGGTTCCATGAATTTAAAATTTAAAATATACATTGAGACCTCTAACTGCATTCCAAATGGAGGTTTTACATCTCTAATAAACCATAATAACGAATAATCGAATTCTTTAGACATAATCCCGACAGTTAACAAATCAATTCGGGGATCGAAGGGCCCTTTATTCAACAAACATCTTCAGAAATCCATACGCACAAGTTACAATTCTTATTACAGATAATCTATAAGACAGCACAGGAGAGAATGCACTGTTCGAAGAAAAAGGGGTGGGGATCACCACCGGATAAGCTCCACAATGTGCATATCCCAAAACTTTCTTCTAATACTTCAAAAAGCGTATTATTATTATTTTTTTAATTATGCATATTAGAATTTAAAAAAATCCCTGACGGCTCGGACTACAGGCACAGGTAGATTTCGAAGACGCAGACCGTGGGGCGCCTGTTTGTTGGGAATTGCGGAAGAAAAGACCTTGATGCGGCATTTTGGAAACGCTCACTTTGAAACCTAACTTGTTTCCGGGCGGAGCCGGCAGGGATTGTTTTTGTTTTTAATTTTTCTTTGCTATAAGGGTTGGTCCTATAAAAAACTTGTCAATATAAAAGTTTTAGGCAATATTAAGAGGATTTATAATAAATTTAAGCGGATTTGATATCTTCTGAATTGACGAAGTTATGAATTTTTTTTCTTCTAACCCCCCCCCCCTCTTTTTCCCCCCTTTGGATCCATTTTTAATAATATCAAAAATCTGTCATACATAAATTTTCGGCCCTTTTCCTAGAAGTAATAATAACTGTAAACGGATTCGATGCGTATCATAATTAAGAAATTATGGGTTTTTTTCTGTTTTCACAAAAAGCCCCCATTTCCGCCCCCTTGGTTCGATTTTGCCCATTAACGAACTTGACCGAGATTTTATGCCCCTTGATTTTATGTATCAGTTTGGAAGAGATTTGTCCAGAATTATGGGAGTTATCGTGTCCATAAAAAGTGACATAGATAGATAGATAAAGTTTTGAACTGGGGGTGGTTTTGGGTTCTTGGAGTCATGATCGGCGTAGATCTGCAAAAATTTTTCGAAAATTCCAGTTTAGGGGAGAATGTAATAGGTAGTATTTCTTACGAAATTAACCTAAAAATGCAACATAGCAACGCCACCTGTTATATGATTTACACAAAAACCTAATCAGCACCAACTTATGACAAGGTCTAACAGAATAAGAAGTTTGATGAAATTCCGAGGTATGATTCTTGAGATTCATTCTTGAAAAATAATTGTCCCTAAAATCATGCAAATCCTGAAAAATGCAGCATAGCAGCGCCACCTGTTGGGCTATTTACACCAAAAACTTAAATCAGCAACAACTTATGTCAACATCTAACTGAATCTGAAGTTTGATGAAAATCCGTGCCTTAGTTCTTGAGATAGAGCTATTGCGGAAATCGAGAAAAATGCAGCATAGCCGCGCCACCTGTTGGGGGATTTGCACCAAAAACTAATGAGCGCCAATTTATATAAAGGTCTAACTGAATCTAAAGTTTCTTTAAATTATGTGCATTAGTTCTAGCGATAGAGTGCCAACAAAATTTTTGTCACAGACAGACTCTAAATAGACATTTTCTAAAAACAGTCAAATCGTGTTCAGGACCTTGTAAAACGTATAAATCAGTCGAAAACCGGCGATCGAAAGTTTTGTTACAGTATTTTGAATGTGTTGGGAAGTGTTTCATAATCTATGCTTGACGCATGATATTTCCGTTCTTGATTAAATATAATAATGGAGAAATAGTCTAATTATTTTTACCTGTAATATCAAATTTTATCTTTTATGTTGAATAATGAGTATACATGTTCAAATATACATTCTTTCATATAAAAAATAAATACTGGACATTTTTTTTGAAAAATCGAGTTAATCCGAACTCAAACCACAGGAGTCAAAACCCAACCTGAAACCGACCCGCAATGAAAAATATTAGTGCCAACCCAAATTGCGGGTTTGGTCGGGTTCGAGTAAAATCGAGTTATCTGACCGGATGTAGGACTCAAACCCGACCGGGCCTGACATGGGGCGGGCCATGAACTGCAAAAAAGTAAACAGGACCAGACTGAATTTTTTGATTTTATACCCGACTGGGCTGGGCCATTATAGCTTTGTTTGAATCGGATCTGATCCAGGCCTGGAAATTTTAATGAATGAATGGAATGAAGGCCTATGTAGACCTCTAAGAGAAGACGATCCATGCTCCTACCTAATTCCGCCTAAGGCTACGAGGTTATAACATAATGAGAAACTAATTATACCGAAAGAGTGGCTTTTGATTTTAGGTCATCCGATGACATTTTTTTCCCTTTTGAATCTCGATCGTTACTGAGGCTTTTTGTGGGGATGCATGAATGAGTAATCCGCAAAGCCTTTCATTCAAAACCCCTTCAACCATTATTTAGTGGCCCCATTGAGGGCCTCTCGGTTGGGATAAAACGGTCACGTATAGCTGCGGGCGTGGGGAATCAATCTGTTGCAATCGATGACGTTAGGAAACCAAATAAAAGTAATTCTCCCCAAAAATGTAGTTATAAAATTGCTTCGATTTCATGCGAGTTGTATGATCTTTCGTAACTCACGAGAAAGAGGCAAAAATTACCTTTTCAAAATACAGATGTGAACTTGAAAACTGCCGCGAATCGGACATGTCCAGTCAGCTAAACCGATTTCGACCGGGTAGTAGGAAAGAGAAAGGGGGAGGAGGTAGAGTAAATTTCATTAAAACAAATGGTCAACCGTTTTTACATTGTTTGCGATTGTAATCAGTGGCGTAATAAATACAAAATTATGAGAGAGGGTCGAGTAAACATTAAAAAAAATATTGAACAATTAGGATTATCAACAGTTAATGGAATATTTATGAGAAGAACTAACTGTTTAAACTACGTTATATTGCGGCGTATATTATGTTTTATGTTTTTAATGTTTTTATGTTTTATGTTTTTAATGTAACTTGTTTCTGTTCGTACTTATTTCACTTTAATTATTAAAAACAATTTCAGGTGCGAAATATTGTTTGTTTGAGCCGCGCGTTGTACGCCAAAATATATAGCAATTATTGATGCCATTATCACGAAAATAATAATTTTTTTTATAGAAGATTTAAAATACTGAGTTCTAGAGTGTTACCTTGCGACTTGCCGAGCTGACGTTGAGGACCATGACCTGTAGATGTATATGTTAGAAATATTTATAATGCATTATAATCAATATTTATTGTGCTTCTTCATATATAGAATTGTTTTTCAAAGATGAATTATTAAAGATTGAAGATACAAAACAATAGTCTTTAGGACAGCTCATATGACTTTAAAAAAAAAAAAAAATCTTCATTTGAATGGAATGTGCTTGAGCCCCCATCAGCCCCTCCCTTTCCTACGTTCCTGGATTTAATTATTAATAATCTTTATTAGTATATTATCCTTGTTAATCTAGCGTTATTTTTAATATTATTAACAATTAGATCATTCAAAATAATATAATTTGGTTTCAAACACTGTTTATTTATAATACATGAAATTCGATCTTAGATTCCTAATAATACTCATTTTCATAATAAATACTATTCATGGCATACCAATTCAGTATCCAAGATTTACAGAAACTTGATATTTGTATTATTTCAAGTTGATGGCTGAAATCCATAAAAAAAGAAGCGACATTTATGCAATATTAAGTAATTCAAAATGGCTATTAATTAAACGATCTTTTTCATTGCTTGCATTTTCATTATGAGCAAATGCTATCCTTCAGAAAACTGACTATTATTCCAATTACCTAATATACTGTCGAAGTTTCTATATTTGATAATTTACAGTAATTAACTACTATTGAATGCTCAATACTAATAGGGCTGCGAATAATATTAAAATAAAACATATTCTTGAAAATTTCAAAAAGTTCTGGGAGCATGAACATGAAAAATTAACGGTCCAGGCTGAATTTCTAGCTTTTATACCGAGCCGAGCTAAGATAGTTTTCGTTAGGCCACAGCCTGAAAATTTCGGCCGTACAGTATATACCTCTAACTTACAGAGACAAAAGATCTTTCGATTTTTATTTATTATATGTGCAAGTTAAGAATTGGCAAAATAAGTCCAGAATGCAGTTTTTTCGCAAGCCGTCATCAACATAGCTATACCACTGCTTATAATAAAGGTTGAAAAGCAATTCATAATCTGTGTGTGGTTTAAGATTATTTGCTTTCTTGTTTATTAGTTATTTAATTAATTAGCTATTTATAAAAAATAATAATAACTGAAAAAAAAAACCCTTGTATGTATAAAAAGTAGTAGTTTTAAGTTTAAGTATGCATAAAAACATTCTGCTGTTCTGAGCGGATATTTAACTTTTTCTTTTCGTTTCTCCAATATATGCGCAAGTCTATCAGGTATCTATGTCGAATTGTATAACATTTTCCTTGTTGAAGGTCGGTCAATGAAATAATAGTAAAAATGTGTCTCAATCCATTGCTTAATAGGTGATTTATCCTTGTGATTTCTTTTTATATGCATATTTTTCTAAATTTAAATCAAAGCGTGTTATATCATTTTCTATTTACATTCCCAGACATACAGGCTTGTTTGTATTTATGAGGCTTCAATATGTCGTTATGTTAGTCGATGTCGTTGAGAACTTTATCTCGGAACAAACTAAAAAAAGGGCAAGAAGAGTGTAAAAACACGAAGGAAAAAGTTTGTCTTTCACCTCTAATAACTGGGACATGTGCACTGTCGAAATCAGTTTGTAACTTGTTTAGTTGGGAAAGTTGCCAGACAGCTGTTTTTATTTATGTATTTATTTTTGTACAGTTTTGAAAAAAAAAGTTGTTTAGTATATAAGGTTCATATAAGTTTGTGCTCTACATTTTATAACATTTAATGGGTCGATATAAAATTTGATTTATGTATAAACAGTCCAAATTAAAGTTCTGCACGGCTTAGGTTATACTCAAACCGAATCCGAGATTTTATTTGAAGTCAACTTGAACCCCCCCCCCCCCCCCGATCAACCCAACCCGAGCCTGCCAAAACAATTTTTCGTAGACTTGCAAACACTAACCAGCACCCAGAAACAATACTTCGTCGACTTACAGATCCTAACAAGAACCCACAAAAAATATTTTTCTCGACCGTTCCATTTTAAACAAGACAGACCTGAAACCCGAAAAAAATAAAAACTAGTCGTTGGAGGGCCACCGTAATACTTACCCATCATGGATATGCATAGTGTAAAATATGAAAATAAAACATGTGTAAACTATTTATAAAATGCATTGCAATTCGAATAAAATCGTGGCTTGATGACGTCAAAAACTTTAAATGCTCTATTACTGAATTGCGTAAAAGAAACATCCTTGTAATTCCAAAATTGATAATCCTATTAATTAACGGTTTACTGCGTCGGATTAAGCGTCGCATTTCCAATTAAAATATATCTTTGAATTGAAATTTAAATGAAATACAGGGTCATGAAATATCGAAGAATGTGGAAAATATAATTACAAATATCTCGACAGCTAATTTTCCGTTCGACTTCATTCTTTATGCAAAATTTATGTCCTTTTATTGTTTTTTGCATTCACGCCTTAAAATAAACAATTTCGAAAATGTTTATATACCTTTTATCAGAATAAATATTTCGAGAGTCCGAAAAAAATAGTTCTGGATAATCGAGGTTACTGAAATTCAATAAGCTTCTTCCCATTATTACATACTAAGTACATACCAAATTTCAAGTCTCTATCTCAATTTGTTTGGGAGATAGAGCGTTTACAGACACACACAAAGACGAACGGCAATCTTTTTTTTCTAAAAATATGTTTTTCGGAATCTCTAGTTTCTGAAACGGGTAAATCCGTCAATTTTTTTTTTCGATTTTCAAAACGATTATAAGACTTACCCTATACAGCGTATGATGGGTAAATAATAAAATTGTTGAAAAATAATCTGCAATCATATATATGTAATATAATGTCAGAACCAGAACCTATCTTGTTGAATGTCGGTTAATAAAAATCCTGTGGTACATAATTTGCGAAGTAATTCGCATATCTTATACCTTTTCGCTTAATTTATCCTATTTTTGATATACTTATATCCAAGGTCATTTTATAACTGTGATTTGTAAAATCTTTTGCAGTCATTTTTGTAGAGACGAAACTCCACCTATATCTACATGAAATCCTTTACCAAGTTTTCTAATAAAGAAACTTAATCAAAGCCTCTCATTCAAACTTAAATTTCTTGCGCATTTAGATTTAGGGTGGAGTCAGTGGCCTTCGATTTTTTTTAATTGACCTTGTTTCTATTGATTTTAATACAATTACTCAAAAGAAACATCAGCAGAATAGCATGCATTTATTAAGTGTCGGATAGATAAAAAGAAATAGTTTACTATAACCTGCCGGAAAGTTATGAAATGATTCGGAGCTGAGGAAAATTCAAGGATTTAACTCGGAATCTCATGAAGATGTTCGGCCTTTTAAACATGCATGCTGGCATTGATCACAAAGATTATAAATTACATTATATTGCCAAAAATCCCCGACACTTACGATTTTACACATTTTGTTGAATATCTAGAGAAACGACAAATTTTTCTCAAACTTTGGGTATATAAAGAAAATGTCTGACTTCATATTTTTCAACGAAGGTTTGACCACGAGAGCTTTTAGGAGACTAATCACAAATTGGAGAAAAAAATAATAAAGGATCACCCTGGGGTAAAATAAACTGCTCAAAATGATCTGCAGCTGAAGTACATGATTATGTAGATATTGTACAACATTTGTGTTCATTTGTGCAAGAATAGCATGTATATTTATGGAAATATAAAGGTTTCTTTAAAAAATTCAAGAAATTTTCGCATGTTTTTTGTTTATAGCATGCAAGATTTTCAAACAAATTTAACACCACTTTAAAAAAAAAAACTTGACAAAGTACAGTAGAAACAGCATAGTACAGGTCATTTCGTGCATTTTACTTTACAAGATGATCTCAAATATTATTTTTTTCTTCAATTTGTTATTGCTCCCCTAATTGTCCTCTTGGTCAAATCTTCGTGGAATAATATGAGGTAAAACATGTTCTTTATACACACGCTGAAAAAAAATTACACTTTCAAATATGAGTAAATCGATGTTTTCAATTTGTTATGAAACTTTTTGTTTCATATATGACGACTCAATGCTTTCCATTCAGAAATACTCAGAACATTGAAACATGGACATACTCAAAAATGTTCACATACAGGTCAGTTCATACTCATTTTTGAAACATGGACATACTCAAAAATGTTCACATAGAGGTCAGTTCATACTCATTTTTGAAACATGGACATACTCAAAAATTATTAGAATCAGTTCAAACTCATTTTTGATACATAGCAATACTCAAAAATGAGCACATAGAAGTCAGTTCATACTCATTTGAATGAAATGCAATATTTACATTTTTCAAGAGAAAAATAATTGTGGCGTTAATGGGTTAAAATGTGTCAAAAAAGAAAATTTAGTTAGTTAAATTTCAATATCCAGAGAGCGCTTTTTCATTTAAGAAATATGCTGATAACAATCGAATTGAAAATTTGTATAATTCATATCTCCCCTTCCTCACATAAATAATAAAATTGTATAATTTTAACCACCATCTCAATTTGACCAAATCTATCCGAAATCCCGTTAAAAATTTCCAATTTTCTGTCATCGGTATTGTCATCAGAAACGTACCAGTGAATATAATTTTTACAATTCTGCCGTCCAGGTAGTAATTTTAAAATCTATTATAAATTCCATCTTTACATTCAAAAGCAAAGTTCAGTTAAATAAAATAGTTTAAAAATACGCCTTTATCTTTTAACTGAATAAGGCATTTCCTGCACCATTTGTGTCTGTTAAAATTCTATCAAAACTACTATTGTGCGATCTAAAGTAATATGCTATTGCCTCTCGCTTCATTCGAGCGGCCCGTTTTCTTTGTTCCTCTAGCTGTTATGGCTTTGACCAGCCCTGTATTTCTGAAGAACACAACATACATTACTTTTTTCAGTGTTACTCTCGTACTTGAAGACTTTTTTCATTGCTCGTTGTCTTTTCACCATTGTTGGTTTGGGGGTCATCTTCAAAAACCCGTACTTTACTTTCTTGACGTGCTGGACCGTAGAAAAAAAAAGTTATGTACCACCAGTTATGATTTTAGAAATATTGTGGCACCCACTATCATTAATTAATTTTAGGGTTTCTTTACTGATTCTGACACGCTTCATTTTTTGGTTTTCTATTAAATTATGGGGTTACGCAACAACTAATTTTTTCATATGCACTTCTTCATGAATAATTTTATGCATAGCTACGGATCCTCTGTTAAGTTCCTTCTTATATCATTTGGTAAGTACATCGATCATCATCAATTGACATTTTTCGTAAGGGAGACACATTTTCTGGGACTACGGCTGACAAAGATCTTCCTATGTGTTATTTTCATCTATAGGAGAGAGTTTCGACATCTTCTAAACTCTGAAAACCATCTGAATACAGTGACACGAGATGGAGCTTATATTTCCATATGCTAATTGTAGACATTGAAGGCATCCTTTTTGATTTAGCCCACTTTAAAATCATAAAGAATCATAGCCCGATAATGCCCCTTGCATCAACTCTTCTTTCAAAATTTATTCTACGATAACTAATTATTGCCACAAATTGTCTATGGACATAAAAAAGTTCAAATTTAAATATCCGGCCAAGATATATATATGTATTTCTTTTCTTTCTTTCTTTCTTTTTTGGTGCATATCGTTTGCTCCTGCCTAAAAAATTTCAGTGTTACCCTCGTACTAGAAGATAACAACTGCAGAACTCACATATTTCAGGATGTTTCCTGCTGTATGGCTCTTGCTCCTATCCTGGTGGAGTGAACAGAGATCTATATCGATCCATATTATATTATTCATTGTAAATCCAGATAATTCAGGATGATTCCCGCTGTATCAGACCTGATCCAATTCTAGTGGAGTGAGCAGAGATCCATATCAATCCATATCATATAACATCATGTATTAGAAATTACCCTATAATATGAGCCAAACAAAATTTGGATTATTTCATGTAAAATATAAATATGAAATCCAAACACTTTAATTCAGTATACCAAAGACTTTGCACATATTCACCCAATGCATTACAAAGATTTAAACAGCCATTTTTTTTCCTTTAGAGAACTTCTACTTTGCTGCTATCATAAATAAGCATGGCGTCACACAAACTTTGCCATAATATAAAATAACTTTGCCTTCAAAATATGTAATTAACACACATTAAAAAGAACAGAAGTAAGAACTAATATTTAAACTGTGCTCCGCTGCAAGTTTTATTTTTGAAAAATGTTAATTTATGCAATGTTCTTCCGACATTTACTATTATTATTATGAAACAGTCGTGGCACTCTGAAATCCACACCAAAGCACAAAGCAATTTAAATTATCGCGTAAATGTGAGTTGTTTTGAATTAAACACGAGGTATGGTCTCACGAATGAGTTCAATCGATTTTCAAGGGTGTTGCGTGCATTGATCAGGCTCGTGATGAATTAAATAAAGTAAGTGTTCTATCAACTGTATTCCATCTGGGAGGAATGAGGTAACCATGGTTACCGCAAGATTTTTCTGGGAGGGTTCTCAATTACTGGTAATATTAAAAATAACTAGGATTCATATTTGAGATTTTGACTGTCAAAACAGCAAATAAAAATTTCGACTAGAAGATATACTGAGGAATTAAAAATAATAATAATAATAATACGTATTTTTTCTTTCTTTCCAAAACAGTTAAAAAAGATATGTTTACTTACTGCTCCAGCAATACAATGGTTGTTTAAAAACTAAAATGGACTTTGAAGCACATTTGATTGATGTAGTTTTTGATGACAATTATGTAAAAACATCTAGCACATGAACAATTAAATTTCTAAGTATTTTTTTAAATATATATATATATATATACACAATATACTATTTTTACTTACCCATCATACGTAGTACAGGGTAAAATCGAAAAAAAAATTTTGAAGGATTTACACGTTTTAGACACTAGAGATTCCGAAAAACATATTTTTAGAAAAAAAAAATTTGCCGTCCGTCTGTGTGTCTGTAAACGCTCTATCTCCCGAAAAAAATGAGACAGAGACTTGAATTTTTGTATGTACTTAGTATGTAATAATGGGAAGAAGCTTATTGAGTTTCAGTAACCTCGATTATCCGGAACTATTTTTTTCGGACTCTCGAAATATTCGTTCTGATAAAAGGTATATAAAAATTTTCGAAATTGTTTATTTTAAGGAGTGACTATAAAAGACAATAAAAAAACATAAATTTTGCATAAAGCATGAAGTCGATCGGGTAATTAGTTGCCGAGATATTTATAATCCTATTTACCACACTCTTCGATTTTTCATGACCCTGTATTTCATCCAAATTTCAATTCAAAAATATATTTTAATTGGAAATGAGACGCTTAATCAGATGCAATAAACCGCTAGTTAATAGGATTATTGTTTTTGGGGTTATAAGGATGTTTCTTTTAAGCAATTTAGTAATCGAGCCTTTAAAGTTTATGAAGTCATCAAGCCACGATTTTATTCGAATTGCAATGCATTTTATAAGTAGTTTACGTATTTTTTATTTTAATATTTTACATTATGCATATCCATGATGGGTAAGTATTACGGTGGCCCCCAACGACTAGTTTTATACCGTGATAGAAAAGAAAAATTGCTTCCTGTCTTTACCTGATTTAATAAAAATATTTATGATTTATTTCCTACCCTAAAAATTAAAAATAATGAATTTTTTTTAGTATGAATAATAAAAATTTGCGATTCAAACGAAATATGCTTCATTACTTTTTTATATGGAAAATTAAAAATTAATTTCTTTTTTTCAAATCCAGAAGTATTCCAACAATGTTTTTTCATTTTAAATTTTATCAAATACACTTGAATTTTGGACGACAACATAAACAACTTTTTATGAGTGTTTTTTAATATCTTTTAACATAGTTGAAAAGTGTTTATGATTTCCGTTCGTCTGTCTATCTGTCCACTCTCTAACTTTCGTTAATATACTTCGATTACCACGAAATTGATATATGTCATTGAGGTTTATTATTCATTTTTAAATTCCTGTAAAACTTAAATGTATAGCATTTCTAGTTGTTTAAGCTACTTTTTAATGATGTTACACTACTTCAAACGTTACGAAAGTGATAAGCATTGCTGATAATAATCTTTGCAAGTTTTGCAATGGTGTCCCAATTTGTAGGTACAATATTACCTTTAAAATAAAATTAATTTCTTTAGAGAAAAAATTTACATGCAGCAGGGGCTGCTAAAAAAAAAAAAAATAAAATAAAAAAAATAAAAAAAATAATTACGAAACATAACTGCACAGTGTCAATTTTTATCATTTAAACCTTAAGCAGCATTTCTAAGTAAGTCATGAATGTAGTTGTTCTGTGACTGTTCTTTCATACACTGCAAATAAATAAATAAATAAATAAATAAATAAATAAGGATTTTACGGTATAATACTGGCATTCCCGCTGCTAGTGTTATACCGTAAAACCAACATTTTTATTATTATTATTGTTTTTTGTTTTTTCAGTGTATTATGTTTAATGTTTCATATCATTAAATATCATCGTTTTTTAAAACTGATTGTATGAAATTCATGCATTATGCTATAATGCGGAAAGGGATTTTAAAATTTTCATTTTGGCTAAATTATTGGTTATACCATAAAACAATTAAAAAAAACAAGATACTTTTTTTTTCCAATGTTTAACAAGCTTTCAAATTTTAAACTTTATAATGTACATGATAAAGCTTAAGGGAGGCCCGTACCCCATTTTCTGCAAAAAATCATCAAAATTTCAAAATCTTTTTTTTTAATTTAGAAAATGATAATATGCATATTTGCGGATATTCATGCGAAATTTAAGAACTTGGGGACATCTGGAACAGGTAATAATTGAGCTTTTTCAAATTTTAGTCGCCAAAGTTTAAAGAGCTGGCGGTCATTTTTAAAACTCATACATCTTTGTTTACTTATATACTCAAGTATTAACAAACTTAGTTACAGTTAATTACATTTTAATTTTAGTATAATTAATCAAAGAAGAATACATTTCTCTGTTGAGAATTCACCGAATTAAAAAGTGGGATTAAAAAAAGAAGCAATTCTAAATTTGAACATATGCGTCAAAATTAAAAAAAAAAAAAAATGCTGTAGAAAAAAAGGGAAGGTCCATTTTATTCTGCTGGTGCTTTTTAAAATCAAAAAGATTTCATAAAATAGTTTTTTTTTTTTGTTGAATAAAGCAAGATAATACAAATTTTTATATTTTTTGTTAAAATCCATGAATTTTCTTCGAAGACAAAATTGGCAACAAAAACTTTTATTGTGTTCAATATAAAAAGTTTCACATAAAAATAGTCTTGATATATTAAAAATTAATATAAAAAATAGTTTCAATACGAAATAAGTTTTATTTATTTTACTAATTTCTCTTGTATTTTTTACTTTGAACACGTTTTTCTGAAAATTACTTTTTTATATTTTGCCTATGTTCAAAGTACTAAAGCTCAATGGTAAAATAATTTAGAAAAAAAAAAGTTTATATTTTTAGAATCTTGATAAAATTTGCAAAAAACGTAAGTAGAGATTTTTTTTTTAATGTTCCTGAAAATTTATATAAATTGGTAAACATGAAGATTATAACGATTTTAAGCAAATTTATCATGCGTAATTTAATTTTCTCCCCAAGATAACTAAAAAAAAAAGAAAACAAAAAATATCTCTCCCTAGATATTTTGCATATATTACTATAACACTATTTAAGAAATTTTAGTTATACTAAAATATTGAAAATTGAATAAGGTGTAGTATTTTTTAAAAGTGTATATTTCGACATCCCCCATAAAAAGTATACTTTTTAATAAAAAGTGGATTTTTTTGCTGATTATTCCTTACAAAAGGATTCTTAAATAGTATAATGAAATTCATTACTTTAAAATAAATATTAAAAATTTGGGGGGGGGGGGGTTCCTTATAGAGTTAAATATGTGAATGATATAAATTTCTTAAATAAAAGCTTTTTAAGTCATACGTCTTTTGATATACACTCAATTGTATATGATACTTCTCATACTTCAATGAGTAATGATCTAATTAGGGATGTGATGAATTGTGATTTGGCTGAATAGCTGAATACCGAATTTTCGGCCAAATTTTAGGCTAAATACCGAATATTCGACGGCCGCGTATCAACTTTTTTTTTTTTTTTTTCAAAAAAAGAAAATATTTTTTTGATTATATATATATATATATATATTTAAAATTTTAAAATGAAAAAAAAATTAAACACAAATTGATATTTTTATTTATGTGTTTAAAAATTTTAATAGCTTGATGTATTTCTTGTAATATTTCAAACACCTTGATGCTAATAGTAAAACAACTTTTACTAGTTCTAAATTATAATAACATAATTTTATCTACAGGAAAGTAATTCATAAACATTTTATTTAAAGTAGGAGCTCATTAGTCTCTACCTCTGTTAAATGTACTTTTTAATTTTTTTTTTTATTTAAACAATTTATTTTTGCACAAAAAATTAAGAAATTGCATTTAATCTTTTTATTTTTATATCAAATTGATTTTCTTTAAGTCAACATGGTAAGTTAAATTATTTTCATTAAAATAAAAAGAATGTACTTCACTTTTACTATCCAATGATACCTTTATCCTTGCTTCACTTCAAAATCAATAATAATACTTACTCTCTTTCATAATGCATAATGAGATATTTCCTGAAATAACCTTTAGTCAAGTAAATAATTTTATTGTGAGGAGTTTGTGTCCCCAGTGATCAACAAATTTGCAAAAATGAGTCTTTGTTCTGAAATCGGCCTCCAGTTTTAAATTACAAATTAAATTAAAGCATGAAGTATGGTTAAAGTTAGAATATATATGTTAAAAAAATATTTGACAATTGAACCAGCCTATACAATGTACAACATTACAAAATTCTATATTTTATTCAACATGTATTAAAAACATATACAGAAACTGATAACAACAATACGAATGAAGGACTATGTAAATAAATAAATAAATATACGTACATATATATAGTTATAGTAATGGTAGCATCTGAATAACTGGTCATTTTCTGCAATTAAGAATGAAAGTGACTTCGTGAATGTGTCAGAAAGTAGTCAGTTTGGATAAAAGGAAAAAAAAAAAATACAAAAATAAATTATTATCCTGAATTTATTCGGCGATATATCTCGCAATATTCTACCGCAGGTATTCATCGAAACATTCGGCCAAATAGCCTTCCGTATTCGGGCAACCGAATATTCCGCAAAATGGTCTAATATCGAACAGTGGCTGATTATTCGCCACATCCCTAGAACTAATTATGTGTAACTATACGATGTTTGACTACATTAATCCTCAAATTAACTAAAAGATTGAATGGGATGCATCTTTCCACAGTTCATTTTGTTTATTTATGTCGCTGTCTTATATAATTAAGAAATTGTTCGCGTAGTTTTGAGAGTTCACAATCCGCGTTTCCATATAAAAGAAAAAGGTTGAAGTTATGTTCAGAGGGATTTTTGTAAGTCACTGATTAGATCGCTTCTTGGAACGTCTCTGCTTTAGAACTCAAGCAATTCTGAAGAAGAAATTGTTGAGTAATTTCCAAAATTTCTTTGCTTTTAGTAGAGTTCCCTCGCTGTCTCTCGGTCGGTTTTTGTTGCCAACCATTACACCTGCATCAAGTTGAAAATGCTTGTTGCCACTTGCTGACATAGGCAAAGTTGCAAATCTATTTTAGAGGCCAAGGTCACAACTATTTTGAGTTGTAAGATGGCATCATGGATAGAAAATAAAAAGAAAACGAAACACTAACAACACTAAGGACGAAAGGGACAAAATTTCTTAACTTCACCGATTCTGAAGGTGGAATTCGAGATTATGTAATATACAGGGAAATACATTCCTGCAAAAAAGCTCTAATTTAAAAGGGGTCTAAAAAGATTTTAGATAGCTCTTCATGAAATGGGTGCATTGTAAAATGCAAAAGGTGAAAGTTATATCAATTTTGTATTTTTTAATTGACCAATAACATTTATTTTTAATATTGCAACACAATTAATAGAATATTCATTTTATTAATTTGTTTCTTTCAGATTACCAAATGACAGCATAAAACAAAAATTTTTGAGGGAACATTTCTGAAAATTCCTAAATCCACCTCTATTTCTCAGGTACGTATTTCTTATTTATTTTTAAGTTACTAACTGTTATAAAACTGTATTACTCATTGTAGTAAAGCCTCTTTTATACACTGAAGGTGACGATAGAAAAAGAGGTACTAAAGAAAAGACATATAAAATAAATAATGAAAACATATGCAGTGGTAACTATTGGCAACGTATTTCATTCCATATTTTGACAAATAAAATATGTAGATATACAGCGCGAGTAAAAAAAAAAAAAAAAAAAAAAAAAAAAAAGAACAAACTTCCAAAAGTAGTAGTGCACACTATAACAAAGAAATTTATATAGAAAATTAAAACAAGTAATATGTTGTGTCCATCACAAAACTTCCTTTATAAATCAAATCGATTAAATGGTTTAAATAGTACAAGAAATTACATCGATTTAGCAAATAGGTTTTTTACACAATGTATTCCCATATTCAGGATGCTAAGCGTGAAGTTTCGTTCAATTATGTACAGTTAAACTGGGTGTTATAAGCATAGCATATTTCGAACAAATCATCGAATTTCGGCCCATTGCTTCTGTATGTAACTAAACAAGTCCGAGCAAGGGCTTCAAAATCAGATAGAATATTACTCTCTATATCCCATCAATTCCCTTTCAAACTAATTTGTAAAGGATTGTAAAACACTTTAAGAAAGTTATACATACGTATTTCTCAAATAGCAAATTTTTCATAATCACATAATAAGATCACTAATTACAATTAAAATATAGATAAAATGCTTAAGTGATACAAAGAGAAATGCAAAAAGCCTTATAAAAACCTTTTAATATAAAGATCGACATATGTTTCAACGCTCCTACGGCGCCATTATCAAGATATACAACGATAAACAAAATATTCTCGCAAATTTTTGAAAATAAACTTGAAAACCATAAATCACGAGATCATAT
The DNA here is from genome assembly GCA_963931845.1 of Maratus michaelseni. NCBI lineage: Eukaryota > Metazoa > Arthropoda > Arachnida > Araneae > Salticidae > Maratus > Maratus michaelseni. The sequence continues at coordinate 256,212,040 of OZ007594.1, forward strand.
AGGTAAAAAGAGCAGGTACTTAAAATAGACAACTGTAAACGTGAAAATTAATATTTCCTTATTGCTTTTTTAAAACTGAAAAGTACCTCGTGCCAAATTTTAGGTAACTCAAATGAGGTGGATTCATTGCAAATGTTCATGTTACACATATAGATTTCAATTGATTCACGGATCATAGATGGGAAATAAAGCCTTGATGGATAAATTATTTTACTATTTTTGAAATCAATTTTTAAAGTCTCGGTTCTAAGTAGTCTTGCCAATGCTGTAGTACTTCTAATAGAAATTTATATGCGTAACGTGAACATTTGCAATGAATCTGCCTCATTTGAATTACCTAAAATGTGGCACGAGATCCTTTTCAGTTTAAAAAAAAATACAATAAGGAAATATTAATTTTCAAGTTTACAGTTGACTATTTTAAACACCTGCTTTTTTACATATATGATCTCGTGATTTATGGTTTCAAGTTTATTTTCAAAAAATTTGCGAAAATATTTTATTTATCGCTGTATATCTTGATAATGCCGCCGTAGGAGCGTTGAAACATAGGTCAATCTTTATATTAAAAGGTTTTTATAAACCTTTTTGTGTTTCTCTTTGTATCACTTAAGCATTTTATCTATATTTTAATTAGCAATTTTTTTTTTCAATTTGTGAATAAATAATTTTTTTAGTTTGAGCCCGAGCTCGAAAACTGGTATAAAAATCAAGCCGGAGCCTCGTATAATGGCGTCCTTCGTTGTTTGCCTCTAGCCTATAGGTTGCGTCCCTGCTCACGGATAGGTTGGACAGATCTGTTGCATACTATGCTGGTTAAGTTCGATTCAGTCCTCGAATAACAAAATTTTTCTATGGATTTAATTGCTTTAATGCTTATTAGAACAACAACAACAAAATTAGATTTTTTTTTCTTTTTTTTTTCCCGTAATGAAACAAGCAATAATGTTTTTTGGACACACCAGAGCCTCACTAAACATTTTTTTCTTGCGGGCCGCAACATTTACTTAAAAAGAGCAATTAAAATAATAAAACAACAAAAGTGTGTAACAAAGCAATATCACAAAGTTAATATCATCAGTAAGGTTGAACATATGTCGTGAAAGAAATGTTACCAAAAAACACCACTATATCCAAACAATAAACTCCGTGGTATCTATTGCAATTGTTGTAGAAATATGCCGCGAAGTATCTTGTTTAGAAATGGCAGAGTAAAAAATGTTTGGTGCCAACTTTCTCCACGACAAAAGTTCAACCCTAAAAAAACAATTTTAGCTATATAATAAGTATAAAACGTTATAATAAAACAAGGCAGGATTTCCAAGTTCTAAAGATAAATATCAGAAGATTTTCTCTAATAATTAAATCACTCTTTTGCTCAATGCATCCACTTTAGTTTTTTATAATTGTGGAAATATATTGTGTAAATTTAATTAATTTGGAATAACGTTTCATCAGTGTTGAAAATTTGGAAATGTATATGTTACGGTCATTATGATAAATCCGGTTAGTATTAATAATAACCGGTTATTATGACCGGTAATTATTAATAATAACCGGTTATTATTAATACTAACCGGATTTATCATAGTGACCGTAACATATACTATCTCAATTAATTTTATAAATACGGATTAATGTGATGGTACGTCTCGGGCCGCACATAAAAGGTCGCCAGGCCGCATGCGGCCCGCGGGCTGCAGGTTGAGTATGGCTGCACCAGGCATTATCACAGAGACAAAGACATATAAAACAAAGATTTTTTAAAAATCAGTGCAATAAAGAAACACTTTGACACTGTTATATGTAGACCTTACTTTGGGACCAATGAAATTAGATAAAGATGTATATATAAAAAAAAAAGTGTATCAACGATGTTCTACTATATTTTATTTGAATTTTTTGTAAACTTATATGATAATAACCTCCTATCAATGACAATCAGACTTTTCAAATTTTCTTTTTTGAATAAATATGTAAATTTAGAATTATTCCTGAACTTTCTAAAAACTAGTCAGATGTGCCAATCCGAAAACTTTCTTCTATCTCACACAGGTTTCGCATACACTAAAAAGAATCAGCACCAATTTAACCGAATCTAAAGTTTTATTAAATTCCGTGCCTTAATTCTTGAGATATGACTATTGCTAAAATCGTGTAAATCCTGCAAAATGCAGCATAACAGCGCCACCTATTGGGAGATTTACACCAAAACCTAATCAACAACAACTTATGGCAACGTCTAACTGAATCTGAAGCTTGATGAAAATCCGTGCATTAGTTATTGAGATATAGTTATCGTGATAATAATGAAAAAGTAGCATAGCAGCGCCACCTGTTGGGCTATTTACATCAAAACGTAAGCAGTATCTATTTATGGCAAAGTCTAACAGAATCTGAAGTTTGATGAAATTCCATGCATTAGTTCTTGAGATATAGCTATTGTAAAAATAATAAATAAAGTGGTATAGCAGCGCCACCTGTTGGGATATCTACACCAAAACGCAATCAGCGTCTATTTACGTCAAGCTCTAACTGAATCTGAAGTTTGATGAAAATAAGTGCATTAGTTCTTGAGATAGAGCTATTGCGGAAATCGCGAAAAATAGCGCCACCTGTTGGGCGATTTTCACCAAAAAATAATCAGCACCAATTTATATCAGGGACTAACTGAGTATAAAGTTTTATTAAATTTTGTGCATTAGTTCTTGAAATGGAGCGTCCACAAAATTTTTGTCACATATAGACAGACAGACAGAGTCACAGACTCACGAGAGACATTTTCTAAAAACAGTCAAATCGTGTTCAGGACCTTCTAAAACGAATACATCCGTTGAAAACCGAAAGTCGAAGGTTTTCATGAATCCAATACTTTCTTCTTGTAAAGATAGAAGAAAGTAAAAATACCAAAGCTTCAACAATAATCCCGATTATAAGTACATTAACAAATATAAAACAAGTTGGAAATTGTACGTCAAACGTTACAAACGAGGTGCGTTCGTACGCACGTTTTAGAATTAAATTCATGATATCCCGTGCGTAGAACGGGTTAAACAGCTAGTTAAGTATATATTTTATGACACTGTTCATACAAATATCTTAACTAGTTATATAAATATTCAGATATATATGTATCAGCTAGTTATATAAATATTCAGATCTTGATGATTTTTAATTCTGTGAAATGAATTATATCGTCTGCAGATTAATTTCTGTAATAAAATAAGCATCTCGGTCGCTTGACGATTTAACATCCATCGGAAGCTCCTATAACAAAAAAGCACCGATTTAAAAAAAAAAAAAATCAAATTTCTTAATAAATATTTTTATTAATATCTCCTAAAGTTTTGATTCGATTTTAATAAAATTTGAAATGTCTCGACAAAATTCTGCAAAGATAATATATTTTAAATTGCAAACCATTTGGTTGGGTAGTTTTTGCGTTGTTATATGCGGACAGACAGACAGACGGACGGACAGACAGACGGACAGACAGACAGACGGACGGTCAGACGGACGGACCAAGCGACGACTATAGGTGCTACGTATTTATATAATTACGAACGCACCTAATGAATATTATTTCTATACGGTCATCTATACTAATATTATAAAGGAGAAAATCTTGTTTGTTTGTTTGTAGGGGGTAATCTCTGGAACTACCGAACCGATTTCAAAAGTGATGGTGGCAAATTGATGGTGACAATCCCTGCTCCAACATAGGATATATTATATATTTTATGTCGGTGCCACTAACCCCAGGGGGTGCAGGAGCAAAAAACGTTCTAAAATTGCGATTTTTCAGTTATCACACTGGCTGTCAAGCCCTGAGAGCTTGGCAGCCGGTTCTGTATGTATGTATGTACGTACGTAATGCGATAACTCTTCATAGAAATATCCGTTTTCCTTCAGATTTTGTTTATAGGTTCACTGAGTTAAGGCGCTTCCCTGATTAGTTTTCGGGATTGATTAGTTAATATAAAGGAGGGGGATCGGGGGGCTAATTCCCCCCCTTAATTTATATAAATGGGTTTTTCATGCAGAATTATTCCGTTTTCCTTCAAATTTTGTTTATAGGTTCACTGTGTTAAGGCGCTTCCCTGATTAGTTTTCGGGATTGATTAGTTAATATAAAGGAGCGGGATCGGGGGGCTAATTCCCCCCCTTAATTTATATAAATGGGTTTTTCATGCAGAATTATTCCGTTTTCCTTCAAATTTTGTTTATAGGTTCATTGGGTTAAGACGCTTCCCTGATTACTTTTCGGGATTGATTGGTTAAGTATAAAAGGGGGAACGGGGGGCTAATACCACCCCTTAATTTATATAAATGGGTTTTTCATGCAGAATTATTCCGTTTTCCTTCAAATTTTGTTTATAGGTTCACTGTGTTAAGGCGCTTGCATGATAATTTTCGGGATTGATTGGCTGAGTATAAAGGGGGGAACGGGGGGGGGCTAATCCCCCCCCTTAATTTATATAAATGGGTTTTTCATGCAGAATTATTCCGTTTTCCTTCAAATTTTGTTTATAGGTTCACTGAGTTAAGGCGCTTCCCTGATTAGTTTTCGGGATTGATTAGTTAAGTATAAAGGGGGGGGATCCGGGGGGCTAATCCCCCCTTAATTTATATAAATGGGTTTTTCATGCAGAATTATTCCGTTTTCCTTCAAATTTTGTTTATAGGTTCACTGTGTTAAGGCGCTTCCCTAATTAGTTTTCGGGATTGATTGGTTAAGTATAAAGGGGGGGAACGGGGGCTAATACCCCCCTTAATTTATGTAAATGGGTTTTTCATGCAGAATTATCCCATTTCCTTCAAATTTTATTTATAGGTTCACTGTGTTAAGGCGCATCTCTGATTAGTTTTCGGGATTGATTGATTAAGTATAAAGGGGGGGAACGGGGGCTAATACCCCCCTTAATTTATGTAAATGGGTTTTTCATGCAGAATTATCCCATTTCCTTCAAATTTTATTTATAGGTTCACTGTGTTAAGGCGCATCTCTGATTAGTTTTCGAGATTGATTGGTTAAGTATAAAGGGGGGGGACAAGGGGCTAATTCCCCCTTATCTATACTAATATATAAAGTAGTAAAGATTGTTAGTTTGTTTGTTTGTTTGTTTGTAGGGGGTAATCTCTGGAACCACTGAAGCGATTTTAAAAGTGATGGTGGCAAATTAATGGTGACAATCCCTGCTCCAACATAGGCTATATTTTATGTCGGTGCCACCACCCCAGGGGGGTGCAGGAGCGAAAAACGTTCTAAAATTTCGATTTTTTGTGTACTGAAGGAGATAGAAGTATCAAATTTGGTATGGTAGTTACTTATAAGATGTAAATGCTCTCTAAGAACAAATTATAAAAACATTCGCAATTTAAAAGGGTGAGATGAGGAAGAAGCGTTCTAAAAACATTCTAAATTACAATTTCTATGGAATCTCTGAAACTACAGAACCGATTTCAAAAGTGATGGTGGCAAATGGATGGTGACAGTCCCTGCTCCAACATATGCTAAATTTTTTGTCGGTGCCACTGCCCGCAGAGGGTGCTGGAGCGAAAAACGTTCCAAAATTATGATATTTTCAATAATGAAGGAGTTAGGAACTTGACATTTTGTATAGTCGTTACTTACAGGATTTAAATGCTCTATAAGAACAAAATCTAAAAAAATTCGAAATTTAAAAGGCTGAAATAAGCAAAAAATTTTCTAAAAACATTATAAATTACAATTTGTATGGAATGTCTGGAACTACTAAAGCGATTTCAAAAGTGATGGTGGCAAATGGATGGTGACAATCCCTGCTCCAACATAGGCTATATTTTATGTCGGTGCCACTACCCCGAGGGGGATGCAGAAGCGAAAAACGTTCTAAAATTGCGATTTTTGCGATGCTGAAGGAGCTAGAAACTTCAAGTTCGGCATGATTGTTATTTATAAGATCTAAATGCGCTCTAAGAACAATTTCTAAAGAAAAATTATCTAATGATTCTGCGATTTTTCAACTATTGAATTTCTAAAATTACCAAATTTCACAATAGAGTACCATAGCGAAACCTTCACGCGTAAAAAGATAATGATAAGGGCGACGTGTCCTGACGTGTATATTGACTATAGCACGAGTCACAAATTATAGTATACTTATTATTCTGTTAAAATATAAAAGTGAATTATGAAATGTCAATATTTTGTTTGATTAAAGGTTCGTTAAGAGAAATTGACCAGCGTATCGGGCGTAGCTTGCTAGTCTTCCGATAAAATTTTATAAGCTAAATACTCATTTTCTAAATTATTTGTAAACATGTATCACATGATATCATACATAATATTTAACTTTTGTCGTGCAATTTTTTTCCTTCTAGAAAATGTATCTGGAAGATTATTTTCATACTTATTGAAACTATTGTGAATCCATTATTCAATCGAATGGTCATAACTTCGTTTCTTTTGTTCGTGACTTCAATTTATTTTTAAACAGTCAATTGTAAGAGGAAAATATAGATTTAATGCATACACATGAAATAAAACATCGATTTATTCTTCCTTCCTATCAAAAGAAAAACAACTAAGGATAACAAGTAGCATTGTATTGAATTTGCTTGAACTTGGCTGGCTGCACTATTATACATATGGATTAGATATGAAAATTATATAAGGAACTGCATATGTAGAATATATCATCATTGCATTGAAGTGGCTTACCTGATAGCACGCACGAGAAATAATAATAATAATAATAATAATAATAATAATAATAAATGTTACCTAAGCTTGGAACTACTGTCATTATTTCAAAATACAGCTTTCCTTGGATTAGTACAGTTGATTCTGCGATATTACTGCACTAATCGAAATGTACATTCAATGGGAAAAACTAATATAGATTCGCAGCCATATTCTTAAAACCCAATATACATAAATAAACAATAAAATATTTTTTATGCGTTATTGTTAGAAAATACCTATGACAGCTTGATTTGAAACTTTTTAAATAAAATATATCTTCAGTTACACGGATTCCCATTAACATAAATAAGTTAATTTAATAAGTGGCAATTAAGAAACATTAAAAAGTCTATTTTAAGTTCAATTTTGCATAAGAATGACCTTTGTCTGATTATCATGCCATTGGTCATACTTCTCGTCGGATTTTTATTTTATTTTTAAAAATTCGGCTCCGTTTGCGTGGCAAAATGGTATCGCACATTTTGTGCACTAAACGAAATTTTCCGCGCATTAATCGAGGGATCGCCTGAAAGAAAAAAACAAGAACGAAAAATCATGCATCATGCACAGATTATGAAACACTTTCCAGCACTAACATAATATTATTAAGAAATTTCAGTTTTTCATACAATGAAATCTATCATAGTTCGCCCTGTAACCGAATACTTTTGTGCGTCTCTGTAAATGAAATTAAATCCCTCAATCTATAGAATCTATAGCACTCCTCAATCTATAGAAAACATCTGGTAGTGCACCTCAGTGATCCTATTTCATTATATTTCAAGTATCATAAAATCCTTAAAATGCGTCGCAAAATATTTCCCCCCCATAGATTATAATGTAATGGAATTATTTTTTGTTTCAAGTATCATAACATCATTAAAATGCATCCCAAACGATTTTTCCCCATAGATTATAATGGAATAGAATTATTTTGTGTTTCAAGTATCATAACATCATTTTCTATTTTGTAGGGCACTCAAAAGAATTCCGAAACATTATGGTCTATGGGGAAAATTGTTTTGAATGTATTTTATTGATGTTAGAGAATATTTCATACATATTGAAATTGACATATTTCACTGAGGTGCACAACAACATACTTACAGTTCAATATGGTATTAATAGCACTTATTATTAATATACAAGGACACACAAAAGCGTCAGGTTACAGTACTGCCTATATGAGCGATATTTGCTGGAAGTGTGTTTACAGTTGTGATATACGTTTTTAAATTTAACTAATTTTTTGCATATTACTTTGTCTGTATAAATTATATAGATCATATACAGGGCTATACAAAAGAATACGAATCCAATGGGATGATAAGGGATCCCCCCCCCCCCTCCTTCCCCAATTTGTCAATTAGCGCACTGTATTGCTGATATATTTCTGAGTTTTCAGAATATTTTACTGTTTTTTTTTATATGAGTTGCTCTGTAGAATTGACTACCAAATCATGGGGAAAAAAAATCTTTCGTTTCGTTTGCGCATGCGCAGTTAAAAATTATTTTATACAATTGACCATATCTCATCAAACATTCAATATTTTAATTTTTTAATTGCAGTATACTATTTCTACTGTCCTTGACGTCAAACATGTGCTTTACATCCTCGAAGTGCAAGGACAATTTGTCAAGAATTTCAGTAGATATTCGACAAACCCTGTAAAAAGCGAAAGCGTCCGGTCACTTCCCCTTAATTTTTAGACAGCAGTGTATATTTGTTATTCTTAAATCTCTTAATTACTTTCCCTGTTCTGTTAATCTTTTTTATCTTTTCCCTTATTAATCTATTTAAGTAGTATACGTACCACTTCCGTCTACACAATGGAAGGGGGCGTGTCCCACCTGTCAATCAAAAGGGGGCGTGTCCGAACACGTACTCTTGGACGAGGGGTGAATTTTTTTCCCGTGCTGTGAAAGGGGGGGGGGTGAAATTTTTTCCCCGTGCTGTTAGAGGGGGGGGTGAATTTTTTCCCCCGTGCTGTTAGAGGGGGGATGTTATTTATTGCGTACTGTTGAACGGAGGTCTGGGGGGTGAATTTTTTTTCCCGTGCTGTTAGAGGGGGGGTGAATTTTTTCCCCCGTACTGTTAGAGGGGTGTTATTTATTGCGTACTGTTGAACTGCTTGTCAATCGAATGGAAAGGGGGTGGAAGTGGGGGAGGCATTCTGCTATAAGAGGGGTTAATAATGATTTTTTGTTTTTTAATTGATTACGTCATCCAAGATGGCGTCACGCGATTTTTCGTATATGATAACCGTTGCTGACGAATTAGAATAATTAAGAGTATAATTAATTTAGGTGTGATTAATATTCATTAAAAGCAATTTTCTAATAGGATTGATAGGTGATATGAATTAACTAAAAATATAATTATTTTTAAACTGATTATTTTTCAACTGGTTTTTTTAATTAAATTTAACTGAAAGTAAAGTTTAATGACCTTTTTTCTTTTAAGTATATTTTTTTAGAATATTTCTGTATCATGTGATATAGACAAGATGGTTTATGTTCAAACATGAATGTGACGTCATGTAATGATTGCACCCTAGACATACAATTACGAGGTCCGATTCAAAAGTTGAGTTGTTTAAATGGGTTAAAAATGTGTTTAGCTGTAATCAAATGTTGAGTTGAGTTGTTTTTATATTGATTGACTGCAACCGTTTTAGCAAAAAGTTTGTTTTTCTACTGTTGGCATCATTAGAATTTGCCAGTTGCTCAGATTTTTCTGTTGAATCGTTAGCTGACTTTGTTAGTTTGACTTCGCTTTTAGTTTAGTTTTTTTGCTTTGCGCCATGGAAGACGGACTTAATTTTCAGAATGGAGATAACAAAAGCAAGCGTAAACTTGTTGAAATTAAAGAAAGCAACAAGAAAACGAAGAACAATCAAACTCCGGTAAGTTTTTTAATACTTTAAAAAAAATTATACTTTTCAATTCATTATTAAATTTTTAATTGTTTTTTTATTTTTATTTATTTTTGTCTCTCTTTATTTCTTTTTAGGTTCAATTATTTCTAGAAAAAGTGAAATGGCATGATTCAAAGGATATGAAATACTTAGGTGGAGAAAACTTTCTTTCCGTGAATTATTTTCTGGGACAAACTCGAGTTCACATTAGACGATATGTTGTTGATCCCGAAGGTGAATTACAGCCTACTAAAGATGGCGTATCTTTAACTCCCAAAGTTTGGCAATCCTTGTGTCGTGAAATCAAGACTGTATTAAATCATAAACCTTCGGAAAAGATCACCGTTATCGAAACAGATTTGTGCATTTCAAAGCAAGTGAAAGATGGTGTGGAACTTTACGTTTTCCAAAGACTTTTCCAAAGGAAAAATATGAGTCTCCAATTCGTGCCTGAGCATGTCGTGCTTACACTTCCTGAGTTTGAAAAGATAGTTGATAACATGTACAATATCACGGATCGTGTGAAAGACGGACTTATCACATACTCATTATCTTACTTTATTTATGAAGAACTGAACAACGCCAGTTTGCAGTTTAATATAATAGATAATCCTGACGCCTTTTTAGAACTTCTTGATTCCTTGAGTAAATGTTTGACTGTTGCCATTACTATCAAAATTACTGAACTGATAAACTGTTTCGGATGTCGAGAGTCTTATCAAGCTCCTTTTATGCACGATTGTTTAACAAAAACTCGAACTGAAAAATGGCTAGAGTTTTCTGACCGTGCACTGTACTCCATAAGCATGCGTGATGTTGCAAAAGACATTGTGCAGAAAAACTTAAATATTGACTTTAAATATGTACTTGGTCAAGAAGAATTTTTTGATGCATTAATTATTCCAAAAATTTTGGAATCTGTTCAAAAAATGTATGTTGGAGAAGAGCAACAACCACAAGAAGAAAATGATTTCTTGTAATTATCTTTGTAAATTTAAGATCTGAATAAATGTATATTTGCATAGTATTTTTTGTCTTTTTTTTTAGTCTTGATTTTTCATGAAATTAATAAGAATGTTTCAGGTAGAATTAAAAAAAAAGCTAGACTTCAGAAAATGAAAATAGAAATATATATTTTTTTCATGCTTTGATCCTTTTAATATTTCTTTTTCCTAAACACAAAAATAATTTTACTCAACATAAAACTTTTTACTGAACTTTTTTTCTTAAACACAAATCTTTTTTTCCAAAACAAAACTTTTTACTGAAGTTAAACTTTTTTTTTCTAAACACAAAATTTTTTTCCTAAATTTTTTTTTCTAAAACATAAAAATATTTTTTTTTCTAAACACAATTTTTTTTACTAAATTTTTTTTTTTTTCTAAAACATAAAAATATTTTTTTTTCTAAGCCAGAAAAAAATTTCCTAAACATAAAAAAATATTTTTTTTTCTTTTTTTTTTTCTTAAACATAAAATTTTTTTTTTTCTAAACATAAAAAATATTTTTTCTAAAACATAAATTTATCTTTTTTTTATTTCTTGATCATATTATTTCTTTTTTGACGTTGGACATTATTTTTTTAAAAATTTCTTTTCTCAAGAAAAATTAAGAAAAAGTAATCTAAATGTTTTCAAATTTGCAAAATTAAGAAAACACATAAACATAGTCACATAAATATTTTTAAATAAAAAAATTTATTTGGTTCATAAAATACATTGAAATTTCAAAACATAGTTTTCTACATTTTTAACCAAGGTAATGGTGATATTGGTAAAGTAACATGGTAAGATGATTTTCTTTTTCTATGACGAGGTTCAGGTCTTGCATAAATAACTTTCTGTTCATTCTTTAAATACTTGTTTTTTATAAAGTCTTGGGGAAAACTGATAGTATTTAAAAGTTCTTGAAACTGATCAAAAGCAGCAGGTCTTTGACTTCTATCTCTAAGCAAAAAATTGATTAGTTGAATAGCATCTGATCCGATAATTACAGTATCGTCTATTTTCAGCTCTTTGTTTTCTGTGCAGGAAATTTTATTTTGTTTGAAAAATTGTATTATTTTTGCAGCAGTTTTCTTTTGCTTTACAGGAACAGAACTTAGAATTTCATTTTCTATATCAGGAAACTTTTCAGAGGTTTTCTCTGGAAGTAGTTCCTCGGTGGGTTTCACCGTGTTCACGTCTGGGAATGAAACAAACTTTTGCAAAATCTGAGTATAAAGCTTTGCTTTTTCATCATCCCCTAATTTTCTTTTCAAAATAATCTGAATCTGTTTGTCTAAATCACTTAAATGCTCGTCGGCAAACTCTTGATCTCTGTCAGCTGGAACAAGTCTGAATTTACGAGCGAACTCCATTGATCAAAGTGCTGAGCACTGACACTGCAGCAGGAATAAGTATAGACAAAAAACCTTCTCCTTTTTGAACGAGAAGTCGTCTTTTTTTAAACAAAGGTTGTTTTTTATCTCCCAGTCGACGCAATGTTCTTTTATGAGCTGATAATCTATTTTTTTGGCGTTTAGAGACAGGTATGTTACCTTTTAAAAGATTTAAGGCGCATTCACAGACACCTTTTATAACACTATTGGGACACTTTTTAAGAAAGGCTGCTTTTTGCTTTGTCTTGCTTAACAATTTGAGATGTTCCAATGTCGACATCCTGAGTACAAATGATGATTGTTGAGGTTAATCTCTCTTTTATATGCATGCCATAAGAAAAAGCTTTCGTCAAAGCACAATGTTTAAAACAGGATTTGTGACTGGGACAGTTTACCTCTAAAATACTTAATAAATCAATCTTAGGGCAATTAAAATCATTCAGATTCAAAATCTTTCGTCCAGACATTCGTTCTAAAAACTTTGCTTTTTCTAATCCTTTGGTATAGACATTTTTATAAGAAGTAAACAAGGTTAAAAGTATAGGCTCCAATGCTGAAAAGGGTAAATCACCACTATTCCATTGCAAACCATGATGGTAACGAGTTAACCAGGCAAAAGTTTTTCTTTGTTTGAAGGATAGCTGCACCCAAGGATGCGGAGGGAGGAAGCTCCAACGGGCATGGTACCCATGATCCACTGCATAAAAAGCGAGTTCTTTGATAATAAAATCACTTGAATTTATCTGAAACCCCTCGAATTCAACAACAACGGACGACATGTTCATCAGATGACACCCTCTGTACAAATGGCTTATCGAAGTTCGTACACGTAATGCGTATCATCGGGAAATATTCTTGTGCGCAAGCGCAAGCTTTCGAAGCAATCTTGTCTTAAATCAATAAATAAATAGCTGAAAGGTAATGCAGTTGCATCGTTAAACATTTCTTGAAAAGCCTTGGTTTTACCAGGAAACATTTGTCTGGCTAAATGCATTACTTGGCTTTTATCGCGAGGATTTTTGTATATCACCAAGTAATGTGAATTTAAATTAATATTTCGCATATCTTTGCCTTGATGAAACAAGTTTTGTGTTATAAAGATGACGGATAGATTTCGATGATGACTGCCTTTCGTGAAAAGTTTGCTCATTCGATCATCACTGGCTAACTCTGTCATTAAATCATCGATAATAATTAAAGCATCACGAAGGGAGTTAAGGTTAGAGGGTAAACCTTCTTCAAACTGTACACCTTTCATTGAATTGAAAAGGGGTTGATAGCTTCCATAACAGTATATAATACTTGCGGGCATGGGATGAAAATATTTATGATCAATTAATTTTTTTACAAATGCCGTTTTACCTGAACCCGTTGGTCCAGAAATCAGGACAGTGGAAGGATGTACTAACTTGAGTAATTCCATGTTTTAAAATGAAAAGAAATAATAAAAACTTCGATTTTTATAGTTTCTTGAGTATTTCAACGAATTAGTTTTAATATAAATATCACAATATACTTTTATGATTTTGTTAGAAAAATGTATACATGCAATTTTTTTCTAAAAAAGCAAATGAATCATTTTCATGTAATATACCATACGTGATCGGATTTAAAAAGCAATGAACACACATTAAATAAGAGTAAATAATTTTTTATTTTTTAAAAATCATCTTTACACCATATCTTTTTTTGACAAATTGATACATTCGAAAATCATTCTTCTTTCTAGATAATACATTTGTAATAGAATTCATACAAAGTCCTTGACATCGTTTTGCAATAAAGAAAATACAATATTGTCCACAGACATTGGACGTTAAACTTTGAAACATTGTCTTGTTCCAGTTTATACTATGAAACTTCTTCACAAATCTTGTGATATCTTCTCCATAGGTTTCGGGAGGAAGTCCGTACGAATCAAAAAATTCAAGAGTTTTTTTGTCTTGAACGTAAACTGCCAGCCAATGGGATCCTTTTTCATCATGTTTATCAGTATTGAGAACTAATGCACAAGGAAATTTTCGAATATTAGGTATTTTGTCAGAAGGGAAAACGCCTACAAAATATCTCGCAGAAACAGGATCACGAGATAAAATTGTATGAATTTGCGATGAATTCATTAGTTTCCAAAATCATACAGAATATTTCGAGATTTGTTGATTTCGATTAGATTTTCAAATTCAGCATACACTAGTAAAGAGACTGTTTGCGCTAAAGTCGTTCCGAACTTAATTTCTAATCTTAAATTACTATGTCGAATTAGATTTAGATGGGAACCATCGCATAAATCAGGTGACAAATCAAAACAAAATAAAGAATACCCCTGTGAAAATTCTGATCTTGAAAGATAAAGACCTTTGTTTTCTGCATTCGTAAATAAGTTTTGATAAGCTCGGATAAATAAACTGTTTTGAAAGTCAGGTTGCAGTGGATTGTGGGGAATGGGCTGACCATCCACATAGACGCCTATGAAATTAATATTGTAATGCTTAAACTCAAAGGGGGACTTTTTATAGTCACCGTTAAATGCGTCATTATCCACACAAGCGATCACGATGCGATTGGGCATCTGGCCTGTAAAAATGTTGTCTTGAACAAAACTCATATTACCGGTAGGAATGGAATATGTTTTGCAAAGTACTCTGTTAATAGGATATTTGGCTGATGTTTTTTCTAAGCTTTTAGCATGTCCTAAGACAACGCCAGGGCTTACTCGTACTTTACGAACAAATAAGGAAGCATGTTCCATGGAAACTTTATACTCCCCTTCACCCGCTAACAAACAGAACTCTGGTTTACTACGGATCAGTTTAATTTTCACATCTACCATGTTAAGGAGGAGTCTTTCTTGGTGAAACATATCCAGGTGTAATCGACCAATCATATCAACTGAAGCACTCATTTTAGTCATTTACTAAATCCTTCATTTGGGTTTGCATCTGCCGGATCCACAACATTCATACGACCAGCCGTATCTTTGAAAAATAATTCTGAGGAAAGTTGAGAGGTTTTTGCATCATAGTCGTGATTCAGTAACTTCTCTATTATGGCTCTGTAAGCATAGGTATTATTACTCGAAGAAACGATTCTGTCGTTCAGGCTAATATCCACTTGGGAAAACATGGAATGCAAAAACAGATTGACGGGTCCCACTTTACATTTATCCGGAATGGGTTTGCCATCCTTTTTTAAAATTTTTACTTTAACATATAACTGAGTTTGCGATAAGTCAAGGTAATCTTCTCCGCTTCCAGAAACATTAAATTCCACAGGTCCTCCATCAAAAACATTGGCGAGTGGATGAAATTCAACCCATTGACCTCTTTCAATAACTGTTTGGGTAGGAGGGAGATGAAATAATTCTAATTCCGATTTAGCACATTCTGGGGAGTCCTTTAAAAGAAAAGCCATAGTATAATGTGGATGTTATCAATCAAAAATATCACGTCTTTCCACCTTCCGTGTTTTCGATGAAATGATGCGTTTTGCAGGTTTGCGCTTCCTTTTAAGCTTTCCATGGCCAATCATTTCATCCGCTTTATCAACCGCTTTTCTAGCTAATTTCTTTCCGGCTTCTTTTGATCGTGTTTTGAGAGACGATTTTAAATTTTCGCCTGATAACACATCATTCGCAACCATAGTGCCTGTTCGTAATGCTTCTTTACCAATTGTTTTGGCACCACTTATCAAAAATGGAATAGCACTGCGAAAAAATTTTGCAAAAAATCCGCCTATACCGTATCCTCTCTGCAAAACTGTTCCCCGATAGTAAGGCAAACCTTTTCCTGTTTGCCCTGCATAATAATCTTCGAACTTTTGTGTACAACACGTATAAGGCACCAACATGTTTGTTGATCCTTCTTTATCGCAATCAAAATGGAAAATGAGAATTATTTAAACGAAAGGCTCTTTTATATGATTTGTCGTAAACGAAAATGCAGCGTTACGAAAACTTTACCTCTTTCAAAAGGTACTAAATCTCCAGAATGAAGTCTAATATCAATTTGTACCGTTTGGAAGTGCTGACGAATAATTGGTACGTACAATGGTCTTGGATAATGAGCATTAATAATTTCGCCATCGTTTCCTTCGACAGACACAATTTTTAATAGAGGGGCCTGTACATCACCGACGATTTGAGGCTCCACAAGATCACAGTATACGTACATCACGGGAAAGGATGATTTTGGGTCGGCCACAAAAGGACTTTGCTGCAATCCTATATATTCCCCGGGTTGAAACCCTAAAAGTTCTGCTATTCCTTCGTGAAGAATAACCTTTGATTTTTTATCTGTCTTGATTGTAACTCTTTTCGTAACGGGGTGATAATGAAACTCAATCTTATTTTTATGCGAAGGTATTGTCATACTTTTAATAAGGTCAGGTATGGTTTCATAACATCCAGAAGGAACTCTTCTACCTTCTAATTTTCCGTCTCCCAAGTCAAAACCAAACAAATTATTATCGTTTCGAACATTATACCATGTATGGGGGTAGATAAAATCAACCAAAGCCATTTCCCATTCACCGTTTAAATTTATGGGAGTGGGCAATTGAGTTGTAAATTGCGATATTTTATTATTCGGGAAAAAGCTCATAGAGCTATCGCTGATAAGTGTGATGTAGAACGACATCTTCTCATGAAATGAATTGTAAGCCTGATGACTGTTCTATTTATATCTTTCTGACATCTTTTACCCATGCATTGAACTTTTCCGGATATCCTTGAAATTTCACAAAATACTGAACTTTTCCATTCCGTTTTCTTTTATTCAAAACTTTCTCCACAGGGTAAAAACCTGAATCCGAAACCTTTTGTAGCTCTTGTTTGTAAAATGTCCCTTTTATGATTTCACCTGCTAAATCTTTTAATTTATAGACAACAGGCACACGATGTATGATTTTATGAATAGTAAAAATTTCTCGTGTCCAATTTTGTTCGTATCCTTTCTCAAAACGTAATTTTTCCTTGCTTATGCGAACAGTATCTTCTATATTCAAGTCAGATTTGGTTGCAGTGGTTTTGTCATTTGCATATAATGTTTTCCAAACCTTACTTTGATTATCAAGGTTCACTGATGCTGGCTCCATTTTAATACTACGATGCCACGTGTGGTTATAACTGTGTGTTAATTTATCGATTGCATCAATATATCTCTTTGTATTTTTTTCAGTAAAATACTTCCACATTTTCGTTTTAAGTGTACGATTAAAGCGTTCTACTATTGAAGCTTTTGTGGTGTTATTGGTTGTAAAAAAGTGAACATTCTGCTTTTTTAAGAAAGCCTGTACAAGCTTATTCGTGTACTCCTTCCCAGCATCGCACTGCAGCGTTTGCGGCTTACGTTCCGAAAATATTTTTTCGAAAGCTCGTTTAACACCTGGAGGTTTTTTATCTTTTAACGGTATGACCCATGCATATTTCGATAAAATATCAATACATGTCAGTAAATACTTATATCCGTCATTCAAAGAAGAGAGAGACTGCATGTCTACTAAATCAGATTGAAACTGCTCGTTTAAGCCTCCTACTATGACACGATTTCTCGGGAATTTGTGTCGCAAAGGCTTGTGCAAAGTATAAGAATCTTTCGTTTGCAACCATTTCTTTATCTGCTGTGTTTTTACGCGACCTTTTAAAGCACGTTGCAAAGCATTGATACCACCGAAACTGGCTGGCATCTCCGGATCCAGATACATCTGACTCAAAGCTTCCATTGCAACAATGATTATGATCTAAACGAACGTTAAAATTCATCTACAAATTAACACGATGTTCATCGCATGAAAGTTTTACTTAAAATGAAAAGCATTAAAATAAAACCTTTAATATATACTTATTTTAAAAAATATATTAATATTTTTTTATGAAAAGACAGAATGCATTCAACAAATATAAATTTAATCATCAGACTTTTTACAATATCATACAAAATTTATTCTTTTAGATTACATTTTCTTCAGAAAAGAATTTTTTTTTTAAATAATGTCCAACGTCAAAAAAGAAATAACATGATCAAGAAATAAAAAAGATAATTTTATGTTTTAGAAAAAATATTTTATGTTTAGGAAAAAAATTAATTTTTATGTTTAGGAAAAAAAGTTTTAAGTTCAGGAAAAAAAATTTGTGTTTAGGAAAAAAGTTTTGCGTTTAAGAAAAAAAGTTCAGCAAAGAGTTTTATGTTAAGTAATAATATTTTTGCGTTTAGGAAAAAGAAATATTAAAAGGATCAAAGCATGAAAAAATATATATTTCTATTTTCATTTTCTGAAGTCTAACTTTTTTTTTAATTCTACCTGAAACATTCTTATTAATTTTATGAAAAATCAAGACTAAAAAAAGACAAAAAATACTATGCAAATATACATTTATTCAGATCTTAAATTTACAAAGATAATTGCAAGAAATCATTTTCTTCTTGTGGTTGTTGCTCTTCTCCAACATACATTTTTTGAACAGATTCCAAAATTTTTGGAATAATTAATGCATCAAAAAATTCTTCTTGACCAAGTACATATTTAAAGTCAATATTTAAGTTTTTCTGCACAATGTCTTTTGCAACATCACGCATGCTTATGGAGTACAGTGCACGGTCAGAAAACTCTAGACATTTTTCAGTTCGAGTTTTTGTTAAACAATCGTGCATAAAAGGAGCTTGATAAGACTCTCGACATCCGAAACAGTTTATCAGTTCAGTAATTTTGATAGTAATGGCAACAGTCAAACATTTACTCAAGGAATCAAGAAGTTCTAAAAAGGCGTCAGGATTATCTATTATATTAAACTGCAAACTGGCGTTGTTCAGTTCTTCATAAATAAAGTAAGATAATGAGTATGTGATAAGTCCGTCTTTCACACGATCCGTGATATTGTACATGTTATCAACTATCTTTTCAAACTCAGGAAGTGTAAGCACGACATGCTCAGGCACGAATTGGAGACTCATATTTTTCCTTTGGAAAAGTCTTTGGAAAACGTAAAGTTCCACACCATCTTTCACTTGCTTTGAAATGCACAAATCTGTTTCGATAACGGTGATCTTTTCCGAAGGTTTATGATTTAATACAGTCTTGATTTCACGACACAAGGATTGCCAAACTTTGGGAGTTAAAGATACGCCATCTTTAGTAGGCTGTAATTCACCTTCGGGATCAACAACATATCGTCTAATGTGAACTCGAGTTTGTCCCAGAAAATAATTCACGGAAAGAAAGTTTTCTCCACCTAAGTATTTCATATCCTTTGAATCATGCCATTTCACTTTTTCTAGAAATAATTGAACCTAAAAAGAAATAAAGAGAGACAAAAATAAATAAAAATAAAAAAACAATTAAAAATTTAATAATGAATTGAAAAGTATAATTTTTTTTAAAGTATTAAAAAACTTACCGGAGTTTGATTGTTCTTCGTTTTCTTGTTGCTTTCTTTAATTTCAACAAGTTTACGCTTGCTTTTGTTATCTCCATTCTGAAAATTAAGTCCGTCTTCCATGGCGCAAAGCAAAAAAACTAAACTAAAAGCGAAGTCAAACTAACAAAGTCAGCTAACGATTCAACAGAAAAATCTGAGCAACTGGCAAATTCTAATGATGCCAACAGTAGAAAAACAAACTTTTTGCTAAAACGGTTGCAGTCAATCAATATAAAAACAACTCAACTCAACATTTGATTACAGCTAAACACATTTTTAACCCATTTAAACAACTCAACTTTTGAATCGGACCTCGTAATTGTATGTCTAGGGTGCAATCATTACATGACGTCACATTCATGTTCGAACATAAACCATCTTGTCTATATCACATGATACAGAAATATTCTAAAAAAATATACTTAAAAGAAAAAAGGTCATTAAACTTTACTTTCAGTTAAATTTAATTAAAAAAACCAGTTGAAAAATAATCAGTTTAAAAATAATTATATTTTTAGTTAATTCATATCACCTATCAATCCTATTAGAAAATTGCTTTTAATGAATATTAATCACACCTAAATTAATTATACTCTTAATTATTTTAATTCGTCAGCAACCGTTATCCTATACGAAAAATCGCGTGACGCCATCTTGGATGACGTCATCAATTAAAAAACAAAAAATCATTATTAACCCCTCTTATAGCAGAATGCCTCCCCCACTTCCACCCCCTTTCCATTCGATTGACAAGCAGTTCAACAGTACGCAATAAATAACACCCCTCTAACAGTACGGGGGAAAAAATTCACCCCCCCTCTAACAGCACGGGAAAAAAAATTCACCCCCCAGACCCCCGTTCAACAGTACGCAATAAATAACAACCCCCCCCTCTAACAGCACGAGGGAAAAAATTCACCCCCCCCCCCTCTAACAGCACGGGGAAAAAATTTCACCCCCCCCCTCTCACAGCACGGGAAAAAAATTCACCCCTCGTCCAAGAGTACGTGTTCGGACACGCCCCCTTTTGATTGACAGGTGGGACACGCCCCCTTCCATTGTGTAGACGGAAGTGGTACGTATACTACTTATTTATATTATTCATTTAAGTTTAGCTTATCAAGTGAACAAAAAAAAATTAAGAAATTGCAGTTACAAAATCAGTAATAGCCGAACCGGCAACGTGGCATTTACCAATCTCTAAGCGTTGACATGGGTATTGTTACAAAAAGTCAGAATTGTTTTCCTGCGTTAGTATAGATATTGCTAGGAAAGTAGTTTTACAGGAAGAGAAGTACGCTATTGTACAATGTCTGATCTTAAGGAAGAATAGTGACTTTGGCGTAATGGCCTCATTTCGACACTAAACCCTTATCTGAAAAATTCGAAATTAGTGGTCATCCATTAATTACGTCATACTTCGAAAGGGGGGAAGGGGTGTGTCCGCCAAGTATGACATTAGGGTGGAAGAGTGGTTTAATACATTGTGACAACACATCTAAAAATGAAAATGATTAAGTAGGCATTATTTACAAGCAGAATAATAAAGTTAAAAACAAATACTTATTTGTACTCGTATTAGGTATATAATCCTCTTTTTCTTTGAACTGAAACAGCTTAAAGTAAAGGCACGAAAGATAAGTATGTAGATCGTGTGCAATATTTCTTCATAAAATTAGCTCTAAATTAATAGTTTCAAAAATGGTGACGTCCCAACAGGGGAGGGAGTATCAATGCAGTGCGACAACCTGTGACGTAGGAAGAAGGAGAGGTAACCCTTCCACACACAAAAATTTCGTGATTTAATTAATGGATAACCCCCTTAGAGGTCTGCACAGCTCCGACCATAGCTGGAAACCCAAGCCCAGTCCGACCCGCGGTTCAGGCAATTGTTTTTCCCCTAGACTCGGATCAGGCCGAGAACTAAAAAATGCTATGCTTAAAAAAAAAAAAAAAAAAAAAAAAAAATCATAAAATATATGCAATATTCTTTTAAAAGAAATTGAATTGTAGGATAATGTTGATTAAAAATATTGGCATACTTTCTACAAATTGAGGGACGCCGGGTCGATAATGATTTCATTGATTTTCGCTCGGACTGAACTTTTAGTTTTAATATCGGACCAATTTGCACGAGACCAAACCGAAATTTTCGGATTCGAGACATGAAAACCGATCTCAAATAGGAAGAGAGATATCGAGTATACTTCAGGCATGAAACCATTTTTATTGAGAGGTGGCATGCAAACTGCATGTACAAGGTGGGACAAAAGTGATTGACACATTTTAAAAAAATAAAAAAATAACTAATTCATAACTTTCAAAATGGCAAAGTGTAAAATAACGCGTGAAGTGCATTTCATGCATTTTTTTCTTTCATGTGAGCATGTGACCCATAACACATTATATGAGGACGTGCGTTTCAAAACTCGCCTTATCCAAAAAATCAAATTCGAGGAAATTGCTAAAAACCTCTGACTGCTCCCATTGGTTTTCATTGTACACCAATACTTTAGAACGCCAGAAATACATGTTAAAACTAGTTTTTCTAAGGATTGTAGTGTTTTTCAGTGAAGATTTCTCAATAGAATAGATTTGATAGAGAAAACATGATTTTTTCAACTTTGGATAACGCGAGTTTTGAAATTCGTGTCCTCATATAAAAAACAAATAAACAGCATTTAAGCATGTAATAGATGAATATTGTTACACTTAATATACAAATAATACACTGATATTTTGATATGAAACATATACAGACAGCTTTTCTTTGTTGTTTTGTTTAAGAAAGCCTAAGCAAAAACCTTACTCAAAACACGACTTCCGTTTAAATACAATGAAAATTAAAAGATTTCGCATTGTATATTTTGAATACGAACCCTTGATTCATGATTTTAACAATATAAAATATTCCTTTAGATTCAGAAACTATCCTTAGTAAAAGAAAATAAAAAGTATTTCTTAATTTTAGGGAGTAAAATACAGCTTAGAAGAAACTTTGTAAAAAAGTGTAAAAATAAACCTCCTAGGTGTAAAAGTGTAAGAAATGGTCAAAAAGTGTAAAAGTTGGGAAGTATGCTAATTTGAGTACGAGAATGGCGTTTGGATGAAAATGCTTCTTATGACTGAAAGTTTTGTTAAAACAAATTAAAAAAAAAAATAGTTTAAAAAACTGTCCATAGACAGCACTGCACCTTCAAAGCTGCAAAAGGATTCATAACAAATTAAAAATAAAAGAGTTAGGGTGCCTTTTGTAGCTCTAATCAACTAGATTGCACAAAATAAATTACTTGCAACTGTTTTCATTATCTTATGTTTCTTTTGCAGCTTTGAAGATGCAGCGTCATCTGTAGACAATTTTTGGAACGAATTTTTTTTAGTTTGCCTAAACAAAACTTTCAATTTTAAGAAGAAATTTTGTTCACTAGGTGTATTTCCTAGAACACAGAATTTAACAGTATAAATATGTGTTTTTGTATATATATTTTGTATCATGTAATTGCTACAGTAAAAGAATTAAAAAATCATAAATGTATTCTCTTCAAAATGCGTAAGCTGGATAACTGCAAAGAATTGAAAACTAGCTCTGTAAAACATTTTGGTACACGGCTAAAATCTGATTTCTTTTTCGGATTTTTTTTAAAGTAAAAATTGAATTAAGTAATCTAGAGCGATTTCTACTGTGGTTCGCGGTCCCTATGGGGTCCACGTCCACGCAAAGCATTATTAGGGGGTCCTCGAAAGACTTGTGCTCAATATAAAATTTTTCACTTAGAATTTGAGAGAAATCGTGCAGATATGATGAAAGTAAAATCTACCAATACTGTGTAAAAGTTTTGTTTAATTATTTGTCACATTATTATATTATTTCATACAATGTATGATTAGTTTTATATATCCTGTATTTAAAATTCAGAGTGCATACAGTCTTTACTTTTAAACATGCCTATTTAAAATAGTAATTTTTGCCTTATGTAATCGCAGAATTCTGTGATTAAGTAAGATGAAGATTTCTGTTCGGAGATAGTAGTACTCAAAAGTAAGGTCCATACGCACTCTGCATATACTAAAGAATATCAGTAATTTCAGTTATAAATCGTGGGGGGGGGGGGGGTCCGCGAACACACAGAAAATACTTAAAGGGGGTCATTGTAACCAAGAGTTTAAGAACCGCTGACCTAGAGATATCAGGTGTATTTTCTAAGAGACTCTTCTAATAGATTCTGAAACTAAAACTATTAGCAATTTGCTTCTCAGCGCCAAATCATTTCTTCAGTTGTAACACATCCAAATTCTAGAATCAAATAATGAATGGGAAAAGGTTAGAAGGGTTGTTATGTCTTATCTATAAACCCACATACACTTGGCACATGAACTTGTGATTGTGTTCAGAAACTGAAACGGTAGAAAAAAAAAGTATCAAAAAAATAATAAAAAAAATTGAGTCAATTGAAAAACTTTCTCTGACGTTCATCGTGAAGAAGTGGTGCCACTTTGTTGATTCTCCTTGCGAAAGTAATACAACACCACAGAATATCATGCAGGATGTATTTTAATAATTATAAGTATTTGTAGTTGCCTAAATATTTAAATGATATTACAAGTAATTTTATATTAGTTTTCAAACACGGAATATATTTTTTTTTACCATAATATTTTTTAAGCACCGATAACAATTATTCAAAAAAAAATAATATGAGTCAATTGAAAAATTTTCTCTGATGTTCATTGTGAAGAAGTTGCCACTTCGTTGATTCTCCTTGCGAAAGTAATACAATACCACAGAATATCATGCAGAGTGTCTTAATAATTATAAATATTTGTAGTTGCTTAAATATTTAAATGATACAGCAAGTAATTTTATATTAATTTTCAAACACCGAATATTTTTTTTACCATAATATTTTTTAAGCACTGATAACAATTATTAAAAAATAATAATAATAATAATACAGTGACCTCTTACTTATACGCGATGTTCAGTAATTATTTTTTCATACCACTATTTTAAAACAGATAAACTCGATTTATAAATTCTGCGATTAAATAAGAAGAAAAATACTTTAAAAAGAAACTGGTGCTGAAAAATAATTTCCGTGTATCGCGTATAAGTGAGATTATGTAAAATCTCACTGCACTGTAAAAAGTCACTGTAAAATGGAGTCAATTGAAAATCTTTCTCTGACGTTCATCGTGAAGAAGTTGTGCCACTTTGTTGATTCTCCTTGTGAAAATAATACAATACCATAAAATATCATGCAAGGTGTCTTTTAATAATTATAAATATTTGTAACTGTCTAAATATTTTAAATGATACAGCAGGTAATTTTATATTAGTTTTCAAAGACCGAATATTTTTTAAGTACTGATAACAATACCACTTTGGCTAGCGCTAAAAAAAAAAGAAAGCAAATAAATATGTGGACGATTTTTGTAGTAAATAGCATTATTCTATTACTTTATCGCTAAGAAAAGTGAAAAACCTTCTCGTTCGTACCCGTGACTTGGGTTACAATCGATAAGAGGAGAAATTTCGGGAGCGGAACGAATTGTTTTGCAATAATTGTGTGACAGCAAGCTCTGTTGGTTAACCAACTCAACTATGAAGAAATAAGTCTATGAACAATTAATTCTCAGATATGCATCTATTTTGTTCATATTACAACATAATCGTTTCTTTTTATATGAATCTGCTTAATAAAAACTTAAACTTTCTTTTTTAGAATTAACGTAATCACTTGTTTCTTTTAAAAAAATCTCCGAACTTGTTCTTATTGATTTACTCTGCGGAAAAAAGAACAAATTTAAAGCAGAGTTGGGCAAATTTGTAATTCCAATTATCTGCAATGAAATTAATTATAGTTACAATTACATCTCGCCAAAAATCTTTGCAGCACTGTAGCTGGAACAGCCTCCCATCCCATTATTCGACGAAATTTCTGTGTTTGAATGTGTGTAACTATGATCAATTATACATACAATTAAATTGTAATTACATGGCAGATAATTGCAGTTACAAATTTGCCCAACTCTAATTTAAAGTGACTTCAGTCGGGAAAGGGGGAGGGCATCAGCAGAATTCTGCTCTCCTGACAAAGATGCATTTAAGAAGCACGCTAGACTTCAAAAACATGTTAAAGTTCTCCACTAACACAATTATACTTTTGGGAAAGATGATGAATATAATTTGAAAAATTGTGCAACTTTTTACCTTTTAACACAAAAACTAGTCGTTGGGGGCCACCGTAATACTTATCCATCATGGATATGCATAATATAAAATATGAAAGTAAAACATGTGTAAACTATTTATAAAATGCAGTGCAATTCGAATAAAATCGTGGCTGGATGACTTTAAATCGAGGCTAACGAAAAAGACAGGCTACCGCGGTGCATTCCACTTATCTTTTTATACAGACCGCTAGAGTGATGTGTTGCTCTTTTCGTACACCTGCATTGGTGCATTCGTGCATCACGTGACTCCGGCGGTCTGTAAAAAAAGATAGGCGTAAAGCACCGCGGTAGCCTTTCCTTTTCGTTAGCCTCGCTGTAAATGCTCTATTACTGAATTGCGTAGAAGAAACATCCTTATAACTCCAAAATTGATCATCATATCAACTAACGGTTTCCTGCGTCGGATTAAGCGTCTCATTTCCAATTAAAATATATCTTTGAATTGAAATTTGGATGAAATACAGGGTCGAAGAGACTGAGAAAAATCGAAGAGTGTGGGAAATAGGATTACAAATATCTCGGCAACTCATTATCCGATCGACTTTATTCTTTATGCAAAATTTATGGTTTTTATTGTCTTTTATATTCACTCCTTAAAATAAACAATTTCGAAAATTTTTATATACCTTTTATCAGAACGAATATTTCGAGAGTCCGAAAAAAATAGTTCCGGATAATCGAGGTTACTGAAATTCAAAAAGCTTCTTCCCATTATTACATACTAAGTACATACCAAATTTCAAGTCTCTATCTCAATTTGTTCGGGAGATAGAGCGTTTACAGACACACACACACAGACACAATGCAAATTTTTTTCCCCAAAAAAATATGTTTTTCGGAATCTCCAGTGTCTGAAACGTGTAAATTCATCATTTTTTTTTTTTTTTCGATTTTCAAAACGATTACAAGACTTACCCTATACTATGTATGATGGGTAAGTAAAAATGGCAATTTTACTTTTTTGGCTTAAAGAATACTCTAGAGCAGTACTTCACAAACTTAGTTGTTACGCGGCTCACCTTAAAGTTTAACATTTTTTCGCGATCCACATAATATTTAGTTTTTTGTATAACATCTATCTTATGGAAAAGATGAACTTTTTTAGAAAGCATATACACGAGAACAGTAATAGGTAATAACGATGTTAAAGGAATAATCCAACCCTTCCAGACTCCGTAAGTAAAAATTACATTTATTAATTATTTTAATCTACTATATTAAAATCTGATTGTCTGTTTGTATTTCACAACTCCATCTCCTCCTAGAATATTAAATGCAGCGAGATGAAATTAACACCAGTTATCCGCATGGATCCGAGGATGTCATATAAGGTTTCAGAAATTAAAAAATTGATTTAGTTTCCGAATTTTTTGTAACTTTTAACGAAATTTCTCCAAAAATGGGGGCAAAATTCAAACATTTTTGTGAAAAAAAATAAAATAAAAATAGATAGTGGGATATCGCCTGCTATCCGAAACGGTAAACAAACATCTTTGTTTTTGTTGAATAAATTGATTTAATGATTTTTAGTTTACATTCTCTTTATAAAAATGTAAAGAATATTCACATGACTTACTTCCGCATTTTCTAAAATTATTATCAAAACGCTGAAAGATTTTAATATTATTTAACTGTATGAACTCATATTTTCCGAATGTATGATGTAAATGTATAGGCTGTGATAGAACATTGAGTTTTGAGCATGGAGTATACATACAGAGCAGGGCGTATGCTCAGGGCCCGACTAAGCTCATTTGGGGCCCGGGGCAGACTTCAATTTTTGGGGCCCTCCATAACAAAATTTTCATATGCAATATTTTTCCTACGACAGTATTTTTCCATTAGCGGAGCGCCAGTGATATATATACATATGCACACATGTGTATATTACATATAAATATATGTGTGTATATATATATGTATATATATCACTGGTGTTAAAGGACAAAATTAGCACTAGCCACCAGCTACGGGGCCACTTTCTTACAAGGAAAGAGTAAAAATTTGTATTTCATCAAGGATTCTATTTTTGTTGGTTGAAATATATTTATAACATATTTTTTATTTGGGCTATTTACTCTTAGATTAATACTAATTGAAATTTTAATAAAAGTTTAGTGTTTAGAACTTTTAAATAAAAATGTGTCCACTAGTTTAAAGAAAGTGGCCACTTATAAAACTGCTACTACTGGCCACTAATGAAATTTCCCAGTTTTGCCCTTTAACTGGCACCCAGCTAATGGAAAGGTACCCATTACACATATAAAGTTCTTTTATACATTATAATTTTTGAAATTATAGAACAAATTTAAAACTATACATTCTGATTTGATATCTTGGCTTCTACTAGTTGGATTAGGCTGAAACTTTCCCAATCAGATAAGATTATGCTACATAAGACACAAAATTTCATCGTTAATACTTTAGTCATTTGCAAGAAACCATTTTAGATAGCAATAAAAAAAGCTAAAAACTATTCAGGCATTTTGTCTTCTTTTACCAAAGCACGAATGAATTTACCAATGTTAACAAATCAAGGGTTGATCCAGGCAAAATTTGGAATCTCTTCACAAAATTCTATTTAATAAAACAGGCCTCTTCACAAAATTCCTTTTAATAAAATAGGCCCTTTCACAAAATTATATTCCATAAAAACTCGCAATTTACTTTTTGTGATGTTTTAAAATGTGTATTTTTTAAACAAACAAGTTCACACTAGAGAGGAAAGCTGCAGCAAAAGGATTTTAAAAAGTTTTTGTTAATAAATGCTTAGTTCAAATTTGAGTAACTGGATTTCAACTTTTGTTATAAAATGTTATTTTTCATAAAAGTAACCTTTACTTTTCACAAAATTAAAGGAAAAAAAAAAAACCTGCATCGACACCTGCAAACGCCGATATACTTCACTTATTTGTCAGCTATTTTCAGTATTAACACAGAAAAACTGATTACTCTCTGATAAATATTCTATTCAGAAAAATATTGTATCAAAAAGTATAATTTAAATATCAAAAATCAGTCGTTTTATTCTTCACACCAGGTAACAAGACAGTATATAAAATTTACCATTACTTTATTTATGTAAAAGGTGTAGATCAAAACAAATACAAATTAAACAACATTTTACAAGGTTATGAACTGAAAATGTAAAAAATTATTTGTGAATTTAACAAGTAAGATAAATTAACCAAATTGAATGAATTGATGAATTAACCAAATGTATTTGGTTAATTCTCTCTTTCACGAGACCAGTGAATTTAACAAGTAAGATAAATATATACTCTCTTTCACGAGACCAGTGAATTTAACAAGTAAGAGAAATATATATTTTCTTTATAAAAATACCCTTAATTTAAAAGTGATGGGAAATCTAAAATTTTAATTTTAACGAAGAAAATAATTTGGGCGTTAGTGGGTTGAAGTAACACAGATTACGGTTTCAAAAATTAATTAAATATCTTAAAAATTTAATTAAATATCTTAAAATTTATGTAATGTTTTAAGGAACATAAAATATTTTTTTTAAGAATTAATGCACAACTAAAATGAATCACCTTTTGTTAGGATGCATTGAGTTAGATGCAATGGATAACTATGGAATTAAAGATAAAATTACAAAAAACTCTTCGATAAACACATATCCCGAAAAGATCCCCCATATATACACAGAAAAAAATTTATTGTTAAATATTAATATCAGAAAATTCCATTTTATACATTTCACATGCAAATATATGCAATATCAATATTGTGATAGTCTTATTTTCTTAAAATTAATTATTATGGAATCGTCAACGTATTTTTAATTACAAAAATATATTATATGTATTTGGTTAATTTAACTTGCTTGTTTTTTTAAGCCTTGTAATGGTGTTGAACATATTCTTTATTTTATTTTTAGAGGTTTCTTTCTAATTTTGCATTCAGCAAAAGAATCTATTATATCGTTATAATCAAGTTTATTAGTAACATCTCCATATAGCTATAGGATAATATAGCTAAGCATGAGAGCTTTTTCTGATGAAGATAGGATCGAATATGGAGATTTTAACCTCTGGGGCTGGAATCGCGAATAGGGCAGTTGCAATTGACGTCATCATGCTGGAGGTCACATATAACAAATAGGCAGTTCTGATTGGTAGAACTACCCTGACCTCCAGTTTAAGTACAATGGTTGATCAGCTGATTGTAGATCCCGAAAATCATAGATCTTATATAAAGAGAATGAAAAAGTTTTTTTTCTTCTTTTTTTTTCTTTTTTTCTTATATACAGGAACATAAACATTGGGCTATGAAAATTTGTCATTTGGGGGCCCCCTTGCGATGGGGGCCCGGGGCAGCTGCCCCGTTTGCCCCTGCGGTAATCAGGCCCTGCGTATGCTCAGATTAAAAGTTTTTGTCTCAACCACAACATCTTGACGATACTCGCTTGGACGAATTTTCTTAGACGAGTTATACAAATAAACAAACATTACCTTGGCAATAGTAGCAAGCTCTCCAAATTTATATAAAAAAATCCTCGCGACCAATGGAATTTTACTGCCCGTATGTCGCCATTTTCTTATAAAGGCATTCTACTGTGATTGCATCAAATTCACGTAACTTTCAAAATGTAATTTTCGTAATTCTCAGTTCATTTACATTGTAAACATGATCTCTTGCTTATAAGAAATTTAATAAAATTAATATAAAAAATATTTTCTAAATGTAGAATTAAATTAGATTTCTTTTTCCCCCTTAAAAATCGACAGATCTCATACAGTGCGCAAATGCAACACATCCGGCTGCTATGCGCCAAGTTTATTATTATTATTATTTTTAAATACTGTTTATGAGTAAATGCAATTTATGACATAGTTTTGCATCAGTGACAGAATCTGTTATTGGGAGAAATCGAATTTAATTCTATATTTAGAAAATATTTAATTAAATATCTTATCATGAACACGAAATCATGTTTACAATGTAAATAAAATAAAAATTACATTTTACAAGTTATTTGATTTTAATGCAATTATAGTAGAATTCCTATACAAAAGAGTGGCGACATACGAGAAATGAAATTTCATAGGTCGAGAGGATTTTGTATAAACTTTTGGAGAGCTTGCCATTATTGCCAAGCTAATGTCTGTTTACTTGTCTAACTCGTCATCAACATGCATGTCTCGGCATGCATGTAATTATCGTCAAGTTCTGTATAGTATGGACAAAAACAAGCCATGTACCCATGTTCAGATCAGACTCCATGATCAAAACTCATGTTCTATCACAGTCCATTCATTTATAGCTTTACGAAAACAAATTCGGAAAACATTATTTCTTACGGAGTGATTACTATTAAAAATTTTCAGCTTTTTATAAAAGTTTTAGTAAATGTGAAAGTATATCATATGAATATTCTTAACGTTACATTTTTTAAAGGGGAAATGTAAGCAAAAAATCATTAAATTCATTTACTCCCACGGAACAAAAATAAAAATATTTGTTCAGCAATTCAGATAGCAGACGATATCCCACTATTTACTTTCACTTTTTCACAAAAATGGAGTAATTTAGAGAAACTTCGTTAAAATTAAAAAAAAAATCAGTATCTCAAAAACTAATTCAAATTTTAAAATTCAGAGAGCTTATATGACATTCTCGGATCCATGAGAGTAACTGGTGTTAATTTCATCGCGCTGCGTTCCATGTTCTAGTAGTTGTTGTGAAATATAAACAGTCATTTAGATTTTAATATAATAGATTCAATTCCTAAATTGAAAATAAAGAAACCGGAAATAATTTGAGGTATTATCCTAGATTTTAGTACCAAACTGTTGTTTCTCTCGATCACCAAAAAAATTAGTTTTTCTTTGAAATAGATGGCAACTTCATCATCATTTTGAAGTATTTTCAGAATATGAGTGTATTTAATAGTTGCGAGGTAGACTGAGAATTTTCCAGGAAATCATGTGCATTTATCGAGCTTGTGTGCCAAGAAATAATGTAAATTTTTAGAGTCGAATAAAGAGAGAAAGAAAATGTAATTAGAGTAACGAAAACATTGAAAACATTTAGTGAATAATTTAAATAAGCATTGCGTAAAGTGTAATCAAATTTCATTAAAAATAAGACCCATAGACTGTGTCATGGTTATAGTATTACATATTTCGGTTTTATTTCCTAAATTTAGTAATGAAATAATCTGCAGTTAGAAAAAGGAAATAGTTCGAAAGAAAAAAATATTGTTCATTTCAATGTGACGGATAATGTTCAAGTTATTTTTTCCATTAATAGATTACCTTAAAGAGACCATCTAAAACAGCCATTTTAACCTTTTCCCCCCCCTCGCGCACCCCAAACATATATTTGTTATATTAGGTGAGTCGTATATATACCCAACATTACTTATATAATAATGTAAGAAAAGGGGTAAAACTGCCAAACCTTACGGTCGACCGTTCGGCCAGTACAGGTTCTGAGGAACCCAAATGTGCCACGTGTCAGACGGGACAAGCCTAAATCAGTGTGATGCCGTCATGACACAGGGTACCGGCCAAGGGCGAGCACCGCCACCCGCGCATCACTCTCCCTGCACCCAAGACACCATTGACGACGTGGTCGCTACAACAGCAAAGCCATGTACTTAAAGAAACTGCCGCATGACACTTGGGGACGCATCTGAGTCCCCTAGGAGCTTCGGGTAACCGGAAACCCAGACTGGCACCGGCCCCTAGGCCGTATCCTAGGTTTCCCAGACACGTACTTGCTTTATCAACGCTTCCGGACGTGAAAATCTACAGAGATAGTCACTAGCCCTCTTGCTATTTAAAATAGCAAGATAACAAAAGTAGCATATGAAAGCAACATGTAGCAAAAAATATAATCAGTATATTAACTATACATAATAACTGTAAAACTTAATAAAATAATGATTCTCTAGTTATAAATATATTTTTAAAAAAAATTAGGAGATTTTCCTTAATAAATCCGACTTTTTGTGATTGAAATACAAAAACATTTTAACTTTTTAAAATGTAAAAATAAATACTGCAAATTTAATTAATTTTAATTACCTAATCATATATATTATTTCGGATGCCGATATCCCCTTTTCTATGCACGTACAAAACTTATAACGATGAATGAAGTATCAAACGAAAGGTTTTTGAATTGATTTTTAAAAAAAGTACAATCACGTTGTTGAAACACTGTGTTTGATTAAAAATTGCAGTTAATTAAACTAGTCGTTGGGGGCCACCGTAATACTTACCCATCATGTATATGTATAATGTAAAATATTAAAATAAAAATGTGTAAACTACTTATAAAATGCATTGATATTCAAATAAAATCGTGGCTTGATGGCGTCATAAAAAGGCTCGATTACTGAATTGCTTGAAAGAGGTTTTTCCTTATAACTCCAAAAATAATACTCCTATTAACTAGCGGTTTATTGCATCTGATTAAGCGTCAAATTTCCAATTAAAATATATATTTGAAGTGAAGTTTGGATGAAATACAGGGTCATGAAAAATCGAAGAGTGTGGTAAATAGGATTCCAAATATCTCGGCAACTCATTATCCGATCGACTTCATGTTTTATGCAAAATTTATGTTTTTTTATTGTATTTTATATTTACTCCTTAAAATAAACAATTTCAAAAAATTTTATATACCTTTCATCAGAACGAATATTTCGAGAGTCCGAAAAAAAATGTTCCGGTTAATCGAGGTTATTGAAATGAAATAGGCTTCTTCCCATTATTACATACTAAGTACATACCAAATTGCAAGTCTCTATCTCAATTTGTTCGGGAGATAGAGCGTTTACAGACACAGACACACAGACGGACGGCAAATTTTTTTTTTCTAAAAATATGTTTTTCGTAATCTCCAGTGTCTGAAACGTGTAAATCCGTCAAAATTTTTTTTTCGATTTTCAAAACGATTACAAGACTTACCCTATACTACGTATGATGGGTAAGTAAAATCAACGAAAAAACGCATCAGCAAATAATTTCAAAGATTGAAGTGTGAAAAACCTCACACGGGTCCACTGGTGTGGATTAGTGTTTGAAGATTTAAAAATATATACATTAATGTAACACGACTACATATAAAAAGAACTTCAGAGTAAGATGCATGTTTTATCATAATTTTTAATTATTTGTAAATAATAGTGCAAATTTCGCCTTCTCATACAAATATCTAAAACAATAGTGAAGATGTTAAATACCTTTTATTGCGCATCTCAATTTTTTATGAATATGAATATGGATTAATGATTGTGTCTCAGGCCACACATGAAAAGTCGGCGGGCTATATGCGACGGCAGGTTGAGTATAGCTGATTTAAAATAACTTAATCTCATTTTTTTTTAAATATAATTATATATCTTTTACAGAGTGTCTCATAAATTCGTTCACATTTCAAAAATTTAATGAAAAATAAAATAAATCGGTATAATTGAATACAAATTTGAGGGAAACTTATTCTGTCAAAAGCAAAATTCTTTTAAAAGGTTAAAAATTTTAAATATTTGCTAGTAGCTGTGTTAATTAAATTCAGATAATTAGGCGAAATACAATGTTAATTTGTTTTCAGGTTAAATTTAACAAGCATTTTGCAATACCAAATGCTAAATGTTGCCCGCTACCACAAAGAATTGCGCATTTGGTGTAATTAATGCGTCGAAGAATTTAAGAATGTTATTCTCTCGTCCTGAAATCTCTCGCATCCATTCAGATATCCTTTCTACATGCTTCAATTAAGCGTTCAGCGGGCGTATTTCTCACAAGAGCGCGAGTCATACTTTTTACGACACAAGTGTTTCCATTTGTTACAAATGCAAGGTATTTCATAATACTAATAAAGTAGGTAAGTTAGACAAGCAATATTCTACATATCAGTAGAGAAAACTAAATCTTAATATTTACATGCATAAAAACATATCCAGAAATATTCTTTTAAAAAATGTAAGCACCAATTATTAATCATGAAACAATAAAATTGTTTCATTATATATCAAACATGATTTAATGCAAGAAAACCTATAATAAGATCTACAAGTTGGAAATTGTACGTCAAACGTGACGAATGAGGTGCGTTCGTACTATAGCTAGTTATATAAATATTCAGATCTTGATGATTTTTTATTCTGTGAATATCGTCTGCAGATTAATTTCTGTAATAAAATAAGTATCTCGATCGCTTGATGATTAAATCTCGGAAGCTCCTATAACAAGAAAGCGCCGATTTCTTTTTAAAATAATTCAAATTTCTTAATAAATATTTTTATTAATATTTTCTAAAGTTTTGATTCGATTTTTATAAAATTTTAAATGTCTCGACAAAATTCTGCAAAGATAATCTATCTTAAATTTCAAACCATTCGGTTGGGTAGTTTTTGCGTTGTTATAATGCGGACGGACGGACCAGACGACGACAATACGTGCTACGTATTTTTATAATTACGAACGCACCTAATAATAAGAAAATCTATTATATTTTAAAAAGATTGATTATTTTGAAAAAATTATCTAGTTTTACCTTCCACATTTGTAGTTTTTTTTTTTTTTTTTTGTGCCAGAAAGAATTTTTACAATGTACAACATATTTTGGTTTTCATCTCGTGATATATTCTATTTTACTCCATTTTGTTTTATCCGTACAAAAAAAAAATATCTTCAATTGTTTCTATTAAATATTTTTCATTTGACTATGTAAAATCAGATATAACTCAGCGTAAAACATATCATTCATGATTCATAAATCTTTAAAATGTGAAATAATATATTTACTTGGCTAGAGAGACAGCACGAAACAAATTTACAAAAATCCCACAAAACATTGGAAATCGCCGAAATCCGTTTTATTCCAAAGGAGAAAGTTCAGTGGAGGAGAAAGTTCAATGAGGAATGACAATAACCTTCAGGCAGTTTCAATCTCGTATTTGAGAACGTTTACACGGGCAGTTGTTACACCTTCGTGTACCGAGTTCATTTCTCATGCCAACGTTTTATTTATCATTTGAACAGTTTTGTTTTGTATCGTTATTGCTAAAATGAACTTAGTAAATTTTGTAAAATTAAAAGGCTGGGGACGTCCAAAAATAGATTTTTTTAGAAAGGTAATTTCGTATACATTACAACTTTTGTATTAGAAATTTGACAAAACTTATGAGAAGTATGTAATTTTCTGTTTATTGCAGCAGTGAAATATACCTATTAATATTTTTTTTTTATTTTCATGCTCTAGATTTTTTTTTTTTAATTATTTTTTACTTGCTTTTTAAAATGATGTATTCTAACATCTGAGTAAATATCAAATCGGTGTTGTTAAGTCACAAAGAGTTAATAAAATTTATATAAAGGGTAGTAATTGCGTATTGTAGTTTTTTTAAGTATATATATATATATATATATATATGTATTTTTTTTTTAATAGGGTTAAAATAGAAATATCAGATCTAA
The DNA here is from genome assembly GCA_963931845.1 of Maratus michaelseni. NCBI lineage: Eukaryota > Metazoa > Arthropoda > Arachnida > Araneae > Salticidae > Maratus > Maratus michaelseni. Next base: position 256,248,164 of record OZ007594.1, read on the forward strand.
AAATGACATTTTGAGGCAGAACCTTCCTGACAAAAAATCATTAGTTCATTTTCCTCTAGGTGTTCAATCGTTTTAAATCCCTTGAAAATAACAATAAATTTTATTTTTTCAAAATCACCAGAGGAAAAAAAATTAAATAAAATTCAGGGTGTGTAATGGTTTTTCTCTTGGGAAATGGTGGGTTGGCCAATGGTACGGCAGGGCGGACATTTCTTGCTGTGGGACAATGTGGAACAGCAACTGGTCAACATTTAGCCATCGTTGGTTCAATCATTTTGTGCTATTTTATTAACATTTATTAAATAGCGTTTCATGATAATTTAAACTTTGTATACATTAATACAAAAACGAAAGTAAAAGAATTATTTTGATCATGTTTATGTTTAGATAAAAGAGCAAAAATTCTTTGAGAAAATCTCTCAAGCAGAACAGAAATTTGTCAAAGGTGGATTTTGCAACTGAATATTTGTAAAGAAAATGGTTCTGCCTTCTAGTGTTGTATTTCAAAAGCATTATTGAACATTATAAGCTTTATACGTGATAAAGGAGTAAAAATAAAACATACAAAGTTTTCTAAGGGTTGTTTTTAATACAACCTCATATAGTTGAAAAGTGTTTATTAATTCGGTTTGTCTCTGTCTGTGCTTTAACTCTCGTAAATATACTCTGATTGCCATGAAATTTTTATATGTTATTGATGTTTACTATAGAACGTTCGGTATTGAAAATTAAGGGTGTAGCATTTATAGTTCATTTACAGGGACAAAAAAGAATTCCTTTACATTATGATCTGCGGAGAAATATTGTTTGCGGTGCATTTTAATGACGTTATGATACTTCAAACATGAAATGAAGTGCACTGCATGTTTTCTATAGATTATAGTGTAGCATTTACTGTTCATTTACAGACACACTCACGAGAATTCGGTTACAGGACTGACTAAGATCGATAATTGCTGGAAGTGTGTTTTCCTCTGTGGTATGCATTTTTAAACTGATCTACACTCATGTCCAGAAATTAAGAGGCAATGACCGGACATTTTCGATTTCAGACGTTTTGTCAAATATCAACTGAAATTTGTGAGGAAATGCACTTGAACTTTGAGGATGTAAAGAACATGTTTGATTTCATGTTTTTCAGTGAAAATTTAGTCCCGAGGACAATTAGGGGGGTAATAACAAATTTAATAATAAAATAATAATATTTCAGTTTCCCCAAGAAACAGAAAATGCTCAAATTGATCAGTCACTGTAGCAAATGACTATGTAGGTCTTGTTCAACGTTTTTGTGCATTTGTGTAAGAATAGCACACATATCCTTGAAAATGTTAACATTTCTGTGAAAAATTCAAAATTTTTTTTTTTATAGAATGCAGAGTAGAGTTTTCAACCACATTTAACACTGCTTTCCAAAAGTGAAATCTTGAATATAAGAATGAGAAATCCCATATAATGGGATTTTCTCTCCAATTTATCAATTAGCTCAGTGAATTGCCTGTATCTTTTTGAGTTTTCACGATATTTGACTGGTCTTTTTATAAGAGTTGCACTATAGTACTGACTACCAAATCATGACAAAAATCTTTGCACGCATATGCAGTTAAAATTTATTTCATAGAAATACCCATATCTCATCAAATATTTAATATATTAATATTTTAATTGCAATATACTATTTCTACTGTTTTTTGTCAAGTTTTCGGAAAGCAGTGTTAAACGCAGTTGAAAACTCTCCATGCTATTAAAAAAAAATATTTGAATTTTTCACAGAAACGTTAACATCTTCATGAATATACGTGCTATGCTTACACAAATTCACACAAATGTTGAACAGGACCTACATAGTCATTTGCTACAGTGACAGACAATTTTGAGCATTTTCTGTTATTTGGATGATCGCAAATATTATTTTATTATTAAAATTATTATTGCCCCCCCCCCCCCCCCCCCCTATAATTGTCCTCGCGACAAAATCTTCATTGAAAAATATGAAGTCAAACATGTTCTTTACATTCTTGAAGTTCAAGAACAATTTGTAAAGAATTTCAGTAGATATTAGACAAAACGTCTAAAATCGAAAAAATGGGTCACTGCCCCTTAATTTTTTACATCAGTGTAATTTTGAGTGTATTACGTGGTGTATATAAATTCTGTCGATTGCATACATACACGAAAGACTTCACTTACATTACAGGGTATGGACAACAATTTCTGAAAATAGATTTTTACTGAGTTATGTGTTTTATTAAATTGCTTATTGAGATATCTCATTTTATTTCATTCTAGGAAAAAATTAAATTTCTTAATAAAATCAATCCTGTTAATGTTGGAAAGTATTTCATAATCTGTGTCTGATTTTTCATTCTTGTTAATATCTAACTAAAATTGGCACTTTTTGTTCTCCACAGGCATTACTAGCAGAGAAAAGTGTTCAACTATTTCTTCTCTCTTGACTGTGATCTAAAGACAGTAGCAATTAACCTGATAGTGACAAAGGATCCAAGATGTTAAGTGCTTTAGCCAAGTACATTTTTGGGGGTGTCATGGGAGATGCCCCTGAAACGACATCTATGCAGTACGAAACGAGGGAAATAAATGATTGGCTGCTAGTGGATATGCCAGGTAAGTGATTTTCATGATTAAAATGAGACAAGAAATACACAGACATACACACATATTTCTTCTTTTTTTTTTTTTTTTCAGACATTACAATAAATAAATGTTAATACAGTAGAAAGCCACTAATCTGCAAAGCTTGGTTCCAAGTGTTGTGCGGATTGGAGGCTTTTTGCGGATTACAGGCCATGTTTATTTAATCTTTGTTTACATTTTTTTAAATTCATATTTTGAACAAATTTAGATTGCTAATACTAAAATATAAATAAATTACACATTTTAATACATAGATAAAGTAATAACTATGTAAAAAATAATTTATTATTTTTTAAATTTCTTAAATATGGCATCAATTGTTGTCTGTTTTAAGACTTTTGGTTTATAGTGTTGAATTTTATCTTTAAGTAAGAGTTCAAAAGCAATATATATGTATTTTTTTATGTGTTTTTCAATTTTATAGTTACGATTTAATGAAAAAATAAATAAATTATAAAATATATTGTCTAAATAAGGATTTTTTATCATTAAAATAAAAAAAAAATCACAAAAGCTCAAATTGTATTTTACAAGTATTGTATGAAGAAATGAATATATAAAACAATATACTAATTAAATGTGCTTTCATTTTAAACTATAAAGAAGAATGTTATATGATATATAATAGCTATATATAAAGATAAGAAAAATGTTAAAATTGGTGAAAAAAAATTTCAAAATTCAAAATTTTGTCACCATTGAAGCATTTTTCAAGAATTAAATTTCTTTGTTTACATTCATAAATTGATTGCGGATTAGAGGCCTTTGCGGATTACAGGTTTGCGGATTAGCGGCGTTCTACTGTAATACAATTCTCGAAAGTTTTTTCTATTATTTGAACTTAAATTGACATATCGGGTGATTAAAATTAAAGTATTTCTGTTTGAAACACTCTACAGAGACAACTCATGGATGCAACGCCTCCATATTTGGAGAATATACAATTTAGATCATGGGGAAATGATTGACGGGGAAAATAGTTATAAAAATGGTCGGTAGAGGGCGCTGCAAGTTGCATAGGGGAAACAAAATTTCCGTAACATGTGCATGAAATAACTTCGTATCGGGGAAAAAAAAGGACATGCAAAACTTTTTGGTACATTATTTGACACACATGGCTCTATCATTGAAGAAACGTGCGTTGCTATTAAAGTTGTTTTACTGAGAATTTCTGCATGTATAGTGGGAATTAATAAATTTACATCATGACACTTCGTATAATGGTCTCTATGGGTAGTGCCTTTTCATATTCATTAAATGGCAATGCTCCTAGCACCATATTTCACTTGTAGTGACCATATTTGTAACTAAATGTTTTTATCGCATCAATCATTTCCCCCTTGTCTGAAATGTATATCGTCCAAATATGGAGGCGTTACATACATGGTTGTCTCTCCACAACTTTTCTAACAAGGATACTTTAATTTGTATCACCCGGTATTATTATTATTATTTTGAATACCAATAACTAAATTAGGAGATAACAATTTGCAAATTAACTTGATTTATACATGTCTTCCTTCAAATTGCAAAAACTGAATATGTAATGTTTAAATTAATTAAGAACTCATAAATGCAGGGACTGTAAGAAAAACTTTATCTGTAACAGCCCATGTTAACAATTTTAGCTCTACACAATTTGCAATGAATGAAGTGAACTTAATTATAGGAGTTAACAAATTCTGGTACTTACAATCTATATTTAATATGTCTTATAATATTAAATTAAGTATTATGTGCATTGATTTGTAAAAGTGATTGTAATAATATGATTCTGCCAAGACTCAACAAGAGATAATTATAAATAAAGAATGTACAGGACTAGCCTTTTCCTTTGAAATGGTTAGAGTGCAAGAAACATTTTTTTCAAAAGTAAAAGAGTCTAAGTCCCACTAGAGGCCTCCTATAAGCACAAGGCTTGTGCAAGACCTCGGGTGAAATTTTTTTTAGACTATTTTTCTTCAAAGATAAAAAGAAAGTCTTTTAGTCAGGGCCCAGTATAAGCGTTGAGTTGAGTTGAGTTGAATGTTGACGGCCAATTATCTACACTTTGGGATATAGGCCCGGGGGGAGTGCCCTTCGTGGGGGTCTTTCTAAGGGAATCTAACCTGTATTTACGCATGGATAAATCCACGGCTCGAAGAAAATCATGAAAACTCCGAACGATTAGGCCGACAGGCGCGATTGGGATCGAACCCAGCACCTCCCGTCTACCAGCTTCGAGAGCCCAGTATAAGCGAGTGCATTACACTCACCTCCCTTATGGCTAGTGCTGCCAGGCCCACTGTCACAAAAAGCGGGACAGTGGCTTCTACATCGGGAGATAAAAATACAGCAAATCCTATCAAATCGGAACCTGTCTTAAATGTTAAAAAAAATCATGTTTCCTACAACAGGAGTAGCCTACAATTATACCTATTTAGACAAAATCCTGTCTAAAATGGAATTTTTTTCTTGTCACTTGAGATTTTATCATAGAAGATTTTTCTGTATTAAATAAGCACCATAATCTATACGGTAAAATCTGTAAAAGCAGAATCACTAGGAATGAAAAAAAAAATCTGTTTTAGACAAGTTTCCGCACAATTGCGCATTTATAATTACACAGTATTCTTGCCGTAGATACCATGAAATTTTTACATTTAAAACAGGATTCCATTATAAACAGGTTCCGTTTTCTTATGTTTTATTGAACAAAGTACTGGAAAACAGATTAGCTAGGAACCGAAAAAACATTCCGTCTTAGCTGAATCAAACAAGTTTTCTATTATAGACAGGTTTTGTTTTTACAGGTTTTACGGTATTAAGTTAAAGTCGATGCAGAATAATGAATAGCATGGTATTAAAAGAAATTTATACTATTTATGTATTATGAAAATCGAGACTTTTTGCGTCCCGTGCGATGGTTCTGTGAGACGGATCTTGAAACTCAGAGACATCGGAACATCTCGCATAAATTGGGACACATGGCAACACTACTTTCCTATTGCCAACACTACTTGTCTACCAAGTATTGTAGCAATTCAAAAATTATAGGACGGAAATCAAATGTCATTTTGTACTATATCAAACAATTAGGATTATCAATAACTAATAGAATATTTATGAGAAAAATCAATCTCTCAAACAGATCCCATTATTGTAAAATCAATATTTTAACTATTTACGATAGAATATAATGAAAATTTTAGAGAGTTATGATTATGAAATTAATCAGATAATGGGGGGTTGATGCAACAAAGAACCCCCCCCCCCCCTTCATGTAATAAAACGTTTTCACAGAAAATAAATAGTTTTGGGTTATCAGTGAATTTAATTGTATTTTGCATTACACTAATAAATCTCCGAAACTACTCTTGAAATTTTACTTGAATTCTAATATGACAGAAATGAAAATGTGTTTAAAGTTTCAAATATTAAATAAAATAAATTAAATATTAAATTCTCACTTGCAGAGATGACGATGAGGCCTCGGACCTGTAAAGCTCATGTGTCTGTCTTCATTTGAGTGGGGTGGGCTTGAGTCCCTCCCTTTCCTATGACTCTAGGCCTACCCTAAGTATGCAGTATCAATTCACTGAACAGACATTTAAAAAAAAAAAAAAAAAGTTAAATTTTTGTTCGTGTCTTGAAGGGCATTTTTAGCAGAAACTTAACTAAACAAAAATCTAATGTTTTAAATCAGGTATCTCAATTTTGTGAATGATTTTCTGAAGTTCATATTTCAAACTAGAGCCAATTCAACAATGCATGACTCTGTTAGGTCATTATTTTTCATTTGCATCCTTTTCATACGTGAAAGATATTTTTAAAAAGAAAAAGGACTTAATAATCAGAACATAGTTTATTCATCCATATTAATTACAACACTATAACTTTCTGATTAAAATACACTTAACTTTCTCAAATTTGCACAACTTCGTGGGAGGGGGGGGGAAGTAAATATTTTTTGCAGATTTTAGATCTCCTCTTTAACATGTTTGTGTTGATGTGTACCATTGGTGATTACTTGTAATTTTTTCCCCTAATGCTATAGTCAACATTTTTTCAACACCCAACACAAGCATATTGATTTTTTTTTTTTTTTTTTAGCCCCATCTACCTTCCCACTCCCTTAAATACTTTAAACTTTTTTATGTTGCAGATAACAACCAAAAATGAGGACTTAAAAAAAACACAACCCTTAAATATACCCAGAAATTCTTATAGCACCTAGTAACTTTATTAGCAAGCTCAGAAATTACATTATAAATAGATAATTATTTTTCTTTAAAATGTTTGTTCTTGCATTTATTTAGATATTGTATTATGCAGGAAGAAAATAAAAATTTATGACGTTTTCAATATAGCCCTGTAATTTTTATGTCCATCTGATGCTCCACTGGCGTTTGCCCATCCTTCCGACAGATGTATGAGCAGTATAAGAAACGTAGCTTAAAATATGCACAATTTTATATTTAATAGAATTCATTGCAAGCAGGGTATCATTGGTGGCCACACAGCTTTTAGAAAGTATGTAGGTCACTGGTGGGCTCATTGGGATTACCAACTTTGCAAAATAACTTTTATCCATGAGAAGATTTCTGTGAAATAAAACTAAATTTATACTTTTATTTAAGTGAAAAGAAATACAACCAATAGAGTAAAATAAATTGTGTGAAGTATGAATTGAAATAATTTTAATTCTCCCTACTTCCATGTATTAAGATTTGTACACAGTTAAGATTTGTACACAGTTAATAAAGTCTTAAAAACATCTTTTAGTTAATTAAAAAAATGTTTCATTAATTAATTTTAAAATTAAATATTTATTTAGAAAAAGAATATTTTATAACATAAATCTGATAAACATTTTTAGGAGGTGAGGTACTAAAAAGGAATTTTTTTAAATACAGAGTTGAAAAAGTCTACTAAATGCAAATTATACAAGTCAATGTACTTTTTTCTCTATATTGTCTTTAAAACTAGATTAACTCAAAATGATAACTATGGGTTAACAATTTCACCAGAAAAGTAAAGAAAGTCATAAAAAGTTGTGAGGTTGTAGCAGAATTTTGTCTAAGGGTCTGTACACATATGCACACATGTTAATTTTTTTAGAAATAGATTAGAATAAATGGTTAGATACTTTAGTTATTTATATGTAGATAAATATTTTTAAAAATATTCAGAGTTCAAAAATCCTAATGTAGACAAAACAGGGGTGATTGTGTTCCGGTATTTTGTACACCATTAAATTTATATAACAATATTCTTTGAATGTCATCTCAGAATTTCTCGATTAAAGAAGAAAAAGATTGCTATATAAATTTAGTGGTGTACAAAATACCGGAACGCAATCACCCCTGACAAAATATAAAAATAGATTTAATGCATAACATTTCAGTACAACTGTATTCAATTTTTTTTTATGTAAGTTTGATGAATAATTATTTTTATTAATATTCTAGATCAGGATATCGACAACGAAGACATGGATTCTGAGAGTGATGATGATGACATCTTGACTGCAGTGCCATTGCTACTGGCTGAAGAAGTATCAATGAGTCCAAAACAAATAGTACTTTCCTACGAACCCGATACTACCTGTGATAAAAGTTATGCTAAAATGCGAAAGGGTTTCCAAGATAAAATCCATTCTGCATCTTCAAAGGTCCAAGTCCATACCGGTGATAAAATTCAAGGTAATTTTGAAGCCATTTCTTTAGAAACTGGTGATATTTCTAATGATAAACTGCAGCGTAATTTATCTGAAGTCCAAGAAAATGTAAAATCTAAGTCTAAAAATTCTAAGCCTAAAAAATCTAAGAAAAATAAAATGAATAAAAAAAGCATTGCTAAATCACAGGACACACCTGTTATTAATAAAAAGAAATTTAATGATGCCATCCAAGAAAAACCCAATGATAACAAATTACTGAATTTAAAAGAAGAAGTTCTGCCAGTTTCAAATGAGATTCCTGAAATTTTAAGTAAAGAAAATGAATGTAGATTAGCAGCCAAAGATGATGAGTGCAATATTGCAATTACAAACAATTCCAGCCATAAAATTATAGGCAATGTTGAAAAAGACTCTCAATTTGAAAACACAAACAATTCCAGCCATAAAAATGTAGATAAAGTAAAAGAAGATTCTCCTATTTTAGTTATAGACAATTCCACTCATAAACACGCAGACAAAGTTAAAAAAGACTCGCATATTGTAATTATGCATAATTCCATCAATAGAAAAGCAAACAAAATAGAGGACAACTGTCATATTGATAATATAGACAAACCCAGCCATACAAATGCAGAGAAAGTTGAAGAAGACTGCCGTACTGCTATTAAAGACAATTCCAGCCACAGAAATCAAACTGTATCCAATATATTTCTTGAAAATTGTGCTAGTAATCAAGAAAAAGTAATTAATGAAGTACAAAAGAGCTCATACAAAAATATACAACCCAATGCTTCTGCAGTTGAAAACAATTTAAATAACACAAGTAAAAGAAGTTATGCTGATGTTGTTAAGGCTCAATCTGATACACTTGATACAGACTATAGCAAAGAAGTCTTAATTAATAAAATTAGCGATAACGAACCAGAATTTGATCTCTCTGATTTTTTCTCTATTCCTGAGAAAACACAGAATAATCAACTGGAGCTTAATGATAACAGTAAGCCAAAGGGCAAGAAGAATAAAGCAAAAGATTTTAGCAAGAATGAAATTCAAAATGAAGCTGACATTAAATCTCAGACTACTCCTGTGTCTGTTTCTGTGAACTACCATGATGAATCTGGAGATAATGTAAGTGATAAAAGAGACTTGTTAGAAAAAACTGCAATAATTCTGCCTCAAGTCCAAGAAAATTTAGAGGATGAAATTGCAGCCAATGAAAAATGTATTTCTGATAGAGATACAGGAAAGTCTAACATTAGAACCCCAGAAAAGTTCAATATTAGAACCTTTGCTGAAGTTGTAAAATGTCATACAGCTTCGAAGGATATTGATGATAGCAAATCAAAACTTTCTCAGGTGCAGCAAAATTCTGAAATAATTCAAGATAGTTCTGCAGACAAAAATGAAACAGTTCTGACTGATGCCTCAGAAAGAAAATTACAGGATATGTCTGATGCTCAAGAAATTGAAAATATTTCTGTTCAAAACCTAAAATACAACAATATTGATTTTCAGAATGACATTATTCAAGAATTCATTGATGATACTTACTTTGGCTTATCTTCCAACTCTAACAATGAAAATATGGCTAATTTTATAGATAACTGCCAAAATCTATCTAAAGTAGTTAATGATAATTATCATGACAAAGCACAGGACACCTTTGAAATCCAACAAAATTTAGATGATGGAGTGTTGGAAAATATTGCTGATCTTTGGGATATTTACACTAAAATTCAAGACAACTCTGATGATGAAATGAATGAAATCTCTGATGATGAAATGAATGAAAACTTTAATGAAAGTTTTCAAGAAATTTCAGATAGAGAAATGAATGAAAATTCTGATGGACAAATAACAGATGATGAAATGAATGAAAACTCATTGGATGAATATGAAGAAATTTCTTATGATGGTATGCATGAAAAATCTTTTCGCAAAATTTTGCAAAATTTTTTTGAAAAAGAAAATACAAAGCTATACAGTAGAGGAGTATTTGAATACAATCCAAGTGGTGAAAGTGAGGAATTAGATAATGAACCACTTATAAATCAGTTTATTTTACCTTCAATGACAAGCAGAATAGAAGGAAAACCAGAATTTTTGCAGTCATTTAAATGTGACTTTTTTGATGAATTAAAACAAAATGCATCTGAAATTCCAAACCATCATTCATCTTGTGTACCACTTTCAGAATATGAACTTGTTGAATATTTCAATTTTGAGCCTCAGTATTTCTATGCATGCCAATCATTACAATATCCTTCAAGTTATGCACTTGCTATTGCTGAGTACTATGCAAACCAAGATCAATACCTTCTTAAATACTCAGAAAGACGTAATAACTTTGTACAGAAATGCAAAAGGAGAGCAGTTGCAGAAAATCAAACGCCACCACCTACAAATGAGCTAAGGTTAACTTCTAACACAGCTGAAATACTGGAAAAGATAATGAATCCAAAGTGCTCTGTACTGCCAACAAAAACAGGTAACTGGCCATTTTTTGTTGTGTTGCTGTGCAGATGAACTTGTCTATAATGAGCATGATTGTATAGCATTGTGTAGTTAAAGCAAGTAAAATTTGTCTAGCAGATTATTCAAAACTGTTTTTAGTTCAGAAAGTTGGCATCTTTTTAGAAGATACATCATAATTAAAACAATTGACATAAAAAAATAAATTATATGATTTTAAAAAAAAATTACGGAAAACTAAGAAAACAAAAAAGCAAAAAAATGGAATTTTCTTGTAAAATTTAAATACAATACTGTTGAAAAAACATAAAAAATATATTATTAAAGAAAAATTTAAAATTTTTACTTGCCAGTAATTCTGTTTTTAAAATTATTTAATCTTTACATTACACACACACAAAAAAAAGAGCATATATGTTTCTATCAGTCAATATGAACACTAAATGCAAATTTACAATTCAATATGCTTCCTCTTTTAAATATATATATTTCAAATTTAGAAATAATCAAGCAAATGATTTATCAAATGATGACAACCAATTCAAGAAGACAAGACTACTATTTATTAATGCATGATATCAAACAAAGAAAGATGGTCTTGTTCACATATACTGATATATAGTTTTATTCTTTGGCAATATATCTCTGAAAGAAGATTTCAATGCCATTTGATAAGGCAAATTTTGATGTGCAAAAATAAAAAAGCAAGATACTGCGATGAGTTTATATGAAGTTAATCAATACCATCACTAAAGGACAAATGAATCAACAATAATTATAACATATAAGATGATATATTTAGATGAGATTTGAAAATTCCTTTCAGCAAGCATAGATAATAAAAGTTAAATTCTGTTAAAAGAACAAATGAACGAGGAATTTATTATTCTTTTGAAGTAAGAACATAAACTCCAAACTCATGTAAAAATGTTTTAATTATGTTATGCTTAAAAACTTATTGAGCTGAAGTTCTAAAATCTGTGTGAAAGGTTATAAAAGATACAATTTCATTGATTTTTGTCTAAAATTAAATATTTAATAAGATTATCCAAAATTTTTAAAAGAAAATTTTTCAGTTTATTCTCAAAATAATTTCAATTTCAGTGCAATTACATCATGCTTGTTATAGTCATGTTTAATTGCATTTCGAAAATTATAAAATGTAACTATCTTGTAAAGACATTTAATATTTTAGATATATGTGTAAAAAGCAACCTAATTATTTTTAGCCTCTCTTTATGTACTTTTGATTTCTGGAAAAAAGAAAGTATCAGGGACTTTTTATTTCTGAAGAAAAGAAAGTATCAGGGTATCAGTATTATTGATTTAATTTTTATCATTATATGTTTTTAAGTACGTAGGACTATATATATTCTATGATTATTTTTAGCCTTTTCAATGTCTCTCTCTATAAGAGCTTGAAGAGGTTAAAATAATTTGCAAGTCCTTATCTAAATATATATGGAATCTAAATTAAATATTTCTTATACAGTTATTTTTCAGAAAAAAAAAATAAAACTAACTTCAAGTGATTGTCCCTTAACTTATTACACTGCCAGTCAACTTAATTTAGCAAGAGTGGTGTGGAGCAAGTGTTTTGTGGCAACCTTTTACTGTTGTCCACATTCATTTTTAATCTCTTTGTTACCAACTTCGCTTATACTGACATGTAATTAATGATCTTGCATTAAAACGTTGGATGTGTTTTTGTAAAAAAAAAATATATATAAATACACGCTATGACGACTGTTTAAAAAATGTATAGTATTACTGTGTACCTTAAAAAAACATGGTGATTAGTAAATTTTAATGAAAGTTAAACCCTAGAAAATCAGGGGGGGGGGGGAGATAAAAAACAGTCAGGCAGATAAACATACCATTTTTGGATAATAAAAATGGCTAAAAGAAGTTCCACTAATTTTACAAATTACTTGTATATATATTATACTTGTATATCGTTGATATATTTTAAACTGACAAAACAGATTTTTGCCACAAAATTAACAATGATTTTGAAGAATTACAAATTAGTTATTTTAAAATTAATCCTTTGTTTGAAAATTTCCAAAACCAATGAAAATTATTTTTTTTTAAATACTAAAGAATTTCATAGAATACCTTCATTAAATTATGGATCACTTAAGTTTGAATTATTTTAAATAAAATTTCTTTCAATTTCAAAAGACTATTTCTCAGATAAACAAAGGAATCTATTCAAATTGTAAACTGAATATGCATTGATATTTATTTTGTAAATGTGAATCATATAAGTATTTTGATACTAATTTAAAGAACCAAATATATTGTACTTCTTACTGTTATGTTTATAAAGTTAAGGAGATATCCTTTTATGAAACAGGGTAGTTTGAAACATTTCATAATAGCCGTTTGTAAGAAAACTCACACAAGTTTTGTATGGACTTAAGATGGTTCTTAAAAAAAAAAAAAAAAAAAATTTCACTCAATGACGTGAAATTTTTTGACACATTTTCGGACTCATTTTTAAACATAAAAGAATGATTATTGAAGTTTTTTTGTAATCAAACAGTTTTACAGATTAACGTACTACATCTTGAATTATAATCGATGATTGTCTCGCGATGGCCGTTTTTTCCCTTTTTTGCACAGTCATGTCCGGAAATTTGGTTCCATTTGACAGCATTTTCTGAAAGATCTTCCTCCTGTACTGAAAAAATTGAAAAAAAAACAGTTCAATTACACAGTTTCTTAATAAGTGCACTTGCCAATTTGATAAATTTGTGAACAAAAATGAATTTAAAAAAAAGGGGGTCAGAAAGTAGCCAGTTTGTATTGGAGAACAGCCTGAATATTGGATTAATGAAAGCATCAGGGTCCATAAGGCATGTTTTTGGCCCATGAAATAAGACTAAAATTCGATTTTGTTATACTGACTTAATTGTTTCACTTTTTAATATTAGAAGGTTTATCCTTTACGATTTCAACAATAGTTTTTGCATTTTGTTTGTTTTTATATAACTTACACAAGCTCAAAGTTTGTATTATTCGTAGTTTTTGATGAAAAATACGCAATTTCTTCTAATTTTACCTCAATTTTTAATATATTTTTTAATATTTTACTATGAGCGCAGCTTTGCAACACTTTTATTTTTACATATATTGTACATTTTGATGTATTTTATAATATATGTAAAGAAGAAAGTGTTGCACGAATGCACTCATATAAATAACTGAGTAAAATTAGGAGAAATTGCATATTTTTCATCAAAAACTACAAATAATACGAACTTTGAGCTTGTGTAAGTCATATAAATCCGAACAAAATGCAAAAACTATTGTTGAAATCGTACAGGATAAACCTTCTAATATTAAAAAGTGAAATAATTAAGTCAGTATAACAAAATCGAGTTTTAGTCTATTTCATGGGCCAAAAACACGGCTTGTGGACCCTGATCATTTTGCAAACTGTCATTCTGAGACAAAAATTGCTTATAATTCCAGATGTAGTTCATTTATATGCAAAACTGTTTGATTACAAATAACTTCAATAACCATGCCTGCAAGTGTCATGCTTTTATGCTTAAAAATGAGGTTGTCTATAAAGTCATGCTTTATATATATATACTATCACTATGTATACACAGCATGAGTTTTAGTGTTGATTATTTTGCATCACATATAAATATGGCTAAAGCTTCAAATTTTTAAAGAAAATAAGAAATGAAAATTCTGTAAAAGAAACAAAATTCATGAGTTTTCCGAATCTTTGAGCAATATTGTCTTCCAATACCCCATTTTAGTACAGAAATGTGATTATTCATAAAAACAAGGAAAATATAATCGCAAAACATTTTTTAAATTTTAATTATTACTATTATTTTTGAGTAGTTTCAATATATCATTTAAATATTCTCAATATTTTGAATGTTAATTATTTTCATTTTTATCTTATAGCAGTTGTATTGGAGCATGTGAAGGATCTGAAGCCCATACAGCAAGCAATCCAGAATGAAGCCAGGAAATACATGACTCGTTCGCAACTCAATCGCCAGAACAGAAACTATATTTATCAATCAAGTTCAAAAACTAATCGCCGTAGAAACTTGCAGCGAAACCACTCTGGAGTCAACAACAACAGAAAATGTTGTTAGGACACCACAAAAAGTATTTTTCAGATGCAAACCTTATTTTCTCCCTGCACTTCTAAAGAAAGAGCATCTGAATCAAATTTAAGAAAAAAATAATTCTAGGTTTCTCTCTTAGGGTTTCTCTTTAGCTGAATTACTAATTACAAGAACGTAAATGAATCTTTATCAAAGATGCATATTAATGACATAAAACATAATGAAAGTAGACAGATAACAATTTATCAATTTTGTCGAAGAAACATTTTTATTTTTAAGTCACGAAAATATTTTTAAAGAAAAAATTAAAAAGCAAAGATTATCAAAATAAGAATTACTTTTTGACATCTATTATATAAATAAAATTCTATGAACTATTTGATATTTAAACTGCCATTTGCTATGCCAGTTGTGTTCAAAATAAATATGCGACACCTAGTTCTCAAACACATGCAATGTGTTTATATAATTTAAGTCACATTTGAAGTAATGTTTTATTGTTATACATATTATTATTTAAGATTAACTTATTAAGACATTACCTTTGGCCCACAGGGATGCAAATATATATATATATATATATATATATATATACATATATGCAAATGCAATTTTCAAAGTGTTAACAACTTCTTGAAAAACAAACAAATAAAAAAATTTATACATAAAAAAATTAATAAATAGAAAATACAAAGAAATACCACTGATGATACCAATACTTTAAATTAAAGCATGATTTTTATAAGTTTCGACTAATTTCGTTACTTTTTCGACTTAGTTTTTATTAGTTTCAACTCAGAGAGATGTTAATATATATGGACATACAGTAATTAAAGTTTTAATAGCATTTTGCATATGAGGTTTAAAAAAGTATATATACAGGGTGATTATAAATGATTCATAAGGTTTGCAACACTTGTCACAAGTAGTATAAGCAAAATACGAACAAAAGTACTGATGCACAAGACATGGTAATTCTCTAAGATTATGTACAACTATTTATAAATGTTTAATATGGATTTTTTTAGTCACTCTTCACATATTGATAGGAGTGGTTTTTCATCCCATACTTTTTACTGCATGCCAGTGGTAATAATGAGATATAAGAAACGGAAATAAATGTTTTGAGTTTACTCTGTCAATCTAAATAGTTACCTTTCTTAAGCATTTCATACTGTGTTTATTATAAGATATTGAAATTCCAACAACCATTTATAATGACCCTGTGTATTTGAAAAAAGAAAAAAAAAAAGAAGAAAAAAAAAAAGGAAAAAAAAAAACCATGATATAGCTACAAATTAGAACTGAAAGGATTTTTTTTTGTTTTGATTTTTTTAATGAGAGAAAATACAATAATTGTAAAATAGCTATTATTACAATTTCTTTTCCACTACTTCTCTCTTATTTCTTTTCCTTTTAGATAGGTCTTCTTTTTTGTGCTATATCTAACTTATTACCTTTTTCCTTGTTTTTAATCTTTTCTTGATCTTCCTTTTTGTCTTCTGCTTTAATCTCTTTCTCCCAAACTGCCAAATTAATTTCTACATGTTTTCCAGTTCTACTCTATTTTAAAATAATGTCTGGTAATTCTTTTGCTCTAATATGCATCCAAAGTAAGCATTTTAGGATTTTTTTTTATTATTATTAAGAAATTATGAATTCATATCAGAAATTTAATATAGTAATTTTGGCTTTATTTAAATATAGACATTTCGTGATTACATAAAGTAAAAATTCTTCTTTCAGAATTTCCGGTATGGAATCAGAATTTCTGAATAAAAAAAGAAGTTCCTGAAATGGACACATATATGCGCTAATGATGCAAATGGATTAACATTCAATTAGCTATTATAAGTTATACAAAATATTATTCTCTTAGTTGAAAGGCTTTGATGTTTAAATTTAAAAATAAATTATGGTTTTCTGTGCAAGGCATATTTCCACTATTTGCTTTTACAAATATATCGTATTTTAATTTAATTTTTAAATGTTTTCATCAAAGTGTACAATTTTAACTGTGCGAGAAATATACATTAAGTTAACAATGTATGCTATAAAATAAATAAAACAATGTATGCTATAAAATAAATAAATATAAAACAAAAAAAAAAAAATTAAAAAGAAAAAGATAAATATTTTAAAACTTTATATACATTAAAAAATATTTTAATATAAAAAAGAATGGGGACAGTTTAAATTCAGGAAAAAAAAAATGTAAATAATCATGAGATAACTAGTTTCAGAAAAGCATTTTAAAATTCTATAAATCAATGAAATTTAAATTAAAAAAAAAAAGGAATGGAAACAGAATTGATAGTCAGTTTTTATGTCATAACGCACAGATTTTCTAGCAAAATGCATGCATGTCATGTAGAATGCTTGCCTTCTCTGTAGAGAATAAGCATCATTTTACAAGTGTACATATAACTAAGATTGTAAATTAAATCCAGCAATATGAATGCACCTGTATACAGTTTGAAATATGTAATGAGGTGTATTTTAAAATATTTAGTTTTGATGTTGTTTTATGTTAAAAAGAAAAATGTTGTTAGTGGTTAGTGAAAAGAAAAATGTTCTGTTTATAATTTATTTTAAATTATTTATTATTTGTTAAAGGTGATGTGTAGAAATTTTATTATAACATCACTGCCATGTCAAATAATAATGCAAATATTTTAATTGTAAAAAATTTTATTTTACTTGTATATTAATGCAGATATATATTATTAAATGTTCTGCTTAGAATGTATGTGTAAGAGATGTATTATTTTAGTTAACTGTACTGAAGTCATAAATTCATCTTTTGTGTGGATATGTGTATGTTTATATGCATTATACATATAAAGTATATTTGATACAATTTTGTGTATCAGCAATCTTGAGCATAGAATATATGATAAATAGTAATAAAATATACAATGTTATTATATATATTAAATTTTGACATGAAAATATTAAAGCAGAATGTATTTGACGATTTAGAAGTAATTTATGTAGTATATGGGGGGATGATATATTATAGTATTTTATAAAATTAATAAAATATTTATTAAATGCTTTATTAAAGTAAGCATTTTAAACAATTTTATGCCAATGCAACTAAAAGGTATTCAGTAATTAAAAAAGAATTTTTATTTGTACGTATGTGTATCTCATATGTACGTATGATAATTATTATATATATGTAATATTGATTTTTATATATTATTTCACAAGCATGCATAATTTATTTTGGTCTAATCTTACATGACTTTTGAAACTTCTAAAAAATGTTAGCCTTTCAGAGCATAAAAATTGTTACATAAGAATCTTATCAATAAAAAATTATCCAGAAGTCTGAAGCCTTTTCCTTTGTAAATAAAGTTTAAAAAAGAAAAAGAAACTGCAATTTTTGTTGCTTATTTAAAACTTCATCTTTTTCTATACTGCACAACACAAAAATTCTGAGAACCAAGTTATGATATTCGATAGAGTGAATTAGTCTCTTGGAGATAAATTATTTAATGATACATGTTGCTACTTAATTGCACACTTTCATGAAAGGAGATAACAATGTCAATGTATTTTTACCAATGTTTAATTATTTTAAGAACATTTTTTCGAAACACTCAAAAAGAAAAACTTGAATGCAGCAATACATATTGAACCCCTCTCCCTCTATGTGTTTTAGTTTCAAAATCACATTGTACAAAGAATGAATTAAATTACAGTAGACTCCCGCTCCCCCTCCCCCCCCCCTCAATTTTCCAACACTCATGGAATAAGAGGTATGTCGGGAAATCAAAATAATCAGCTAATCAAGAGGCATTATAGATACATCATCTAACTCTATAAAATTTAAATTATAGTTAAAATTAATATAAATAAATATTGATTATCATAAAATAAAATATTATAAGTAAAATAAATAAATTGTTTGATAAATGAAAAAAAAAAAAATTTAATTACACATCTTTTTATTTTTTGTTATGAGTAAAAATAAGACAATTTCAACAAAAAATCAGTTATACATTTTTGTTTTTCTAAAATTGTGATTTGTTTGTGATGAGATTTTTGATTTTATGTGATAAAAGAAGCTGGGTTATATTTGTTTATTTCTATTTTACAAACATTGAATGCATTTGGATAGCATATGCTCTGGATTTATCGCATTTAAAGCTTCATATAATTGATCATAAGGTAAAACATAATAAAGGATCTTCCATAATTTTGATATAGATATGTGTCATAAACAGGGTTGTTAAAAATCGCGATTTTTAAAAAAAATCAAAAAAATCGGATTTTTTTTATTTAAATCGGATTTTTTATATTTTTTTAAATATTTTTATAGTATAATATTATTTGTGTACTCTGCAGATATTTATTTATATTTTCTGTATAGATTTACATATTTCTATTAATTTCATTACAATTTCCAGATAAGAATTCAAAATAATTTAAATGTAAAATTGTTGCAGACAAATTTAGATGATTCATTTAAAATTTAAAACATTCTAATATTAAATTGTTATACATATAAATATGTGTGTTATATGTATAAATTTCTATTTAATTTAAAAGTTATTAAAATTTTCTTTCGTGTATTACTCCAAATAACACATATTTTATATAACAACGTATAACAAATACAACAAAGAATGCTAAATGCATATGGATATATATTTATTATGCATCATGCAAGAACAATTCTATAATTTTTAAGTTATGACAAAATATTAAATAGAAACAGTTTAACATTGGTGAATATCTATGAACAGATAATTGTTTAAATCATTAATATAAGATTATAGTTTAATATTAGATTACAATTCAATCTCTTACAAAATCTGGTTTTTATTTTGTAATTATTTACATATATGTAATTATATTAACATTTTTAACTATTTATGCATTTAAGGTTTTGTATAAGAACACCAATTTGGCTGCTTTATCATTTCCTAATTTATTTCTAAGTTTAGATTGAACTAAACCATATGTTAAAAAAATCCGTTCCACGGAGCAAGAAGTAGCTGTTGCTGTAAACAGTTGCTTTATGGCTTTCTTTACACTCCCCTCACCATCTGATACACAAATTTCTGAATCAAAGTGTGTTTTCCACCAGTCTAAGGGAGAAATCTTTGTTACAATGTCTTCATCAAATAAAAATTCAGAATAAGGATTAGATTTTCCTTGAAATTTCATTATCACGGATATAAAATGTGAACTGTATTTGTCTTTAGCAAAAAGTAAGGCTTTTTTTTTTCATCATTAGTCAAATTCCCACTATACTATTCTAAGGCACCAAATGCAAGGTAATCCTATAAATAAAAGTGTGAAGCTATCAATTATCAGTGTTATTGCCCCCCCCCCCCTACTCAGCCATGGTCAATTTTAGAAAACAATCTTGCTTACTTGACATTACAAATGACTGCTTAGTGCTTAGCTTAGTACAATAACATTTCTTATTTATTTCCATTGCAATAAGCAATGAATTTTAGGAAAAGAAAGAGGAAAGGGATCAGTTAGTTACAGGGATTAAAGTATTTTCAATTATAGAAGAAACATGAAACTGGAATTAATTCTATGTTAGATAAGCAGTCCAAATATTTATGTTATAATTAGTCCATGTATTGATCACATTATATGATCAATACATCAACATATGGGATATTGTAATTTGCAGGTAAATGTAAAACAAACTTGTGAATTATGTATAATTTGCTTTAGAGAAAGTGACTCTCCACTGAAAATACTATTATATTAAATAGATTTAACTTTAGCTTCAGCATCTTGCTTTCAAAAAATGGAAGTGACTAAGAAAAAAAAAACTTTAAAAATTAGTAAGTATTTATCAGTAGTTTTGGAGAATGTACTATGGATAGATAATATTTTTAATGCAGTGTTGCATTTACTTTCATAATATAATAGTATTTTTAATCTATAAAAGTTTTATTTAATGTTATTGAAAGGTAATTTTTAATCTGAAATGAATGATTTTAACTTTTATTTTAATATGAATGAGGAATTTGATCCTTATTCAGCCAGTAAATATGAATGTTAAAAAAACTGATTTAAATCAAAGATTTTTTTTAAAAAATCATTTGATTTAAATCAAGCTGATTTAAATCAAACAACCCTGGTCATAAACACTCTTATATTATGTCTGCACAAGGGGGATATGTGAGGGGTGTTGACAACCAAGTGTGTTGTGTAATCAAGTGTTGGATAATTGGGGGTATGCTGTAATAAAGAAGTCAAACAATGAAGAAATGATGAAGTTAAGCTTTACTGTGCTTAAGTATTGCAGTATAATAGCAGAAATACATATTAAACTTCTATAAATTTCTTCAGTTAACTCTCAATAATAACTTTGAATATTTTATTAAATGTTTCATAAGAAAGATGCAGCTAAATTAAAAGGTATTAATTTAATAATATTTGGTACTTTTATGTTAGTTGGACACCAGTGCTCACCAAAATCTTTTTAATCTCACCAACCCTTTTTTCTCACCAGTCTTTTAACATTAGCTAGTAACAAATAGCCAATATTTTAACAATGTAATATAATATCTTTAAAAACTTATTTAATATAGCTAAAATATAATCATGATGAAATACGTAAAAATGAACATATCAATACAAATAACAAAATCTCACGTAATCAGATCTATTAATGATTATACTTAGTCCATTATAAAAATGTTAAAATCAGATATAACAAACTAGAAACATTTTATTTTATAATGAAAGCATTGTATCTAATTTCATATAGTCAAAAATAGAAACTTACGTTATATAAGATACCAAAATCCTTTAATATAACTTAGAATTTGTAAAAATATATTGTTAGTTGTTCAAATTGTTGTTCAATGGATCATTAGTTGTTTCCAATTCAAATGATGTCAATTGAAACAAGATTTGACGAGTTATCATTGGTACCCAACTAATATAAAAATACCTAATATTTTTATAAAATACTGTAAGTGTAAAACATAACTAAAATTAAACATTAGTCAAATAAGATTATATTCTGTATCAAGGCTAAACATGACTCCTTTTTTTATTCTATGCATAAGAAAATATAGGGTTAATCAGAATGTCAGTCAGATATACACATGCACCTACAAAGTAAAAAATGAAAAAAAAAAACATGTTTTTGAGGTAGAATTTTTCTAATTTTATTCTTCGTGATATTTTTATGAAAAATTATACAAGATAATGCTTACATATGTAAAAAATTTTACAAAATTATTAAAATGATTCTTCAGACGATACACCTGAAAAATTAATAGGAAAACATTAATGTATGATCATACATTAAATAAACAATGTCAAAGGTAAGTACTTTATTAGAAAATGGAAAAACAGAATATATTTCAAAAAACAATTTTTACACACATACACAATGCAGAAATAATACTATATGCATAAAATGACTGAAGTTGCTATGGAGGAAAAAAAAATGTTTCATTAATTTAAAGTACACAGACAGGCCAATAAGTGAATGAAACAAAGTAATTCGTGAAGATTTTACTGGAACAGTATATATGTTACGGTGAAACATCGAAATCTGGAGAATGTCGACTTTCACCGGTGAATGTCAACAAACACATAGTCGCTTGGTGTATGTCCGAAATATTTGCTAAATACCCTTATTTCTGACTTACACCGGTAAATGTCGACATTCACCATGCACTAATGGTGAATGTTGAACATGTCCGAGATTTATATTTTTTTCTCCGTAATTCAGTCGCGATAAATTTTTCGCCTCTCTTTCTGAGAGGAATGACTAAGAACTTAAAACACACAGTAGTACATTCAAAATGAGAAAAAGAAAAAATAAATAAAAATATTTACTTACAAAATTTAGTCAATGAGAGGACTGAGCCTGCTTTCTAGAACAAATTAAATCGAAACGAGGTTCCAAAGTCGACAGACAAGTTCGCATTTCATCATCATTTTTTTAAAATCTTTCTCGCTTTTTGGACTTTATTTCTGTCAATGCTGAAAATTCAAATTTACAGAGCCACGAAGATTCAAAAGGCAGAAGAATTTTAATAGCTTTCAAGCTGATTGCAGGATACAGATTTTTGACAGAAAGCCAAAACTCATCTAAATTTTTTATCGAAGAATATTGGGCAGTGAAACTTATTGTTTCTCAAATCAATTAGCATTGTTTTCAAATTTGGCGTCTCGCAAATTACAAATGGGTTGATTAACCATTCATATTTGTCAACTGAAAGCGAAGGAAAATAGTTTTTAAGTGAGGTTTAGAGTTCGTCAATGGTGCTTATTCAAGCTCCTCTCTTTTCGACCTCCACCAGAGCATATCTGTGATTGTCGACATACACCGGTGAGGGTCCGAATGTACAAGAATATAATGAAACATTCGATCTTTCACCGACGTATTTGGTGTTGACATTCACCGGTGAAAGTCGACATTCTCCAATTTCGGTTTTCACGGTAACATATACATATACATATATGTATATATCTCAATCTCACATTCAAGAACAACAATTTACAAGTAGAGTGCTTAATTTCATTACTTAAGTTGAAAGGAAACAGATGAAATATATAAAATTTATTAGTTTGTTTTATCATATAGTTTTTATAGATAACTGTTGAAAATCATGATAGCTTTTATGGATGCAAAGATTTACAGTACATTTTCAAAAATCTACACAATTTGGAACCTAGGACTTTGTAGATTTTAAATCATTAGTCATATCTTTATAAAATATATAAATATATAAAAATACTAATAAAAATCAATAATAATAATACTAATAAACTTTAATTTAGGGATGTGACAAATAGTGATTTGGACGAATAGCCGAATACCAACTTTTACTTTTCCAAAAAAGAAAATAACTTTTGTTTAATATATATATATATTTTTTTTTTAATGGAAAAGGAATTAAACACAAATTGATCTTTTATTACTTATGTGTTTAAAATTTTTAATAGCTTGATGTATTGAAATATTTCGAACACCTTGATGCTAATAATAAAACAACTTTTAGCATATCTAAATTATAATAGCATAATTTTATCTTGAGGAAAGTAATTCATAAACATTTTATCTAAAATAGGAACTCATTAGTCACTATCACTGTTAAATGTACTTTTTAAATTTAGAACATTTATTTTAGCAGAAAAAATGAAGAAACAGTATTTTATCCTTTTATTTTTATATATATGAAATTGATTTTAGTCTGGATGGTAAGTTTAGTTATTTCCATCAAAATGTAAAGAATGTAGTTTACTTTACTATGTAATGATACTTTTACCTTTTCTTATATTCAAAATCAGTAATACTTACTCTCTCTCATAGTTAATGAATATTAAAGTGTTTTAGAATCAAACAGTGTTTTTCGTTTTTCTATAACAATATTTACATCGGGAGTTGCAATCTATCATTCCCTAATGAAGACATTTCCTTGACAGTCATGTCTCAAGTCAGTTTAAATTTCCAATTTGGACACCATTTCCTAAAAGAACCTTAACTTTTATAGGAAATAGAGAAATGCTATATGATTTTAGAATCAGTTTTTCACAGCAAATCTCTCATAATTTTTTATTTTTTATTTAGCTGTAGTTTTTCTTGGAGGGAATTACTTTAAACACTCTTATACCATTTAGCTATATCTCAAAAATTTTAGTATGACCATCGTACACTTGTTTTATTAGTTTCTATAACTGATAGTTAAATTTAGATCAACAACTGTTTTAAAAATAATTAAAAAAAAAATTGGAACACAAATTGAAAAGGTAAAAGAGGAAGTGGTAAGAACAATTTTAGAATCAGTTTTTCACGGCGAATCTCTTACACATTTTTTTTTTTTTTAATTTGGCTATAGTTTTTCTTTAATGGTTAGCAAAATTACTAAGGTTAGTCAAAAGTCAGTGAGAACTGATTATACTACTTATATTTCTTCATCTGGGATATGCTAGTAACTAGTGCTTCCTCAATAAAAATTATCCAGCTTAGAATCACCAATCAAATCAAACATCACAATCTTTATTTTTTTAACTTAATCTTGTTTGCATTGTGACTGAAGCATGGATTTTAGGTGTTTGCAGATTTTTTGAGAGCTGACTATATTATTTCTACAAATATAATATAGTAACTTACCAATTTAACTCAATTCATACCAAATGTGTTAACATTTTAACTGTCATTTGAAAATAAATAAGTAAATAAACACTAGAATATTTTTCTTTATGAGGAAATAAGGTAATAAACCTTCAATTTTTTTTATAAAATGACTCGATTTATCTTTAAATTTGAATATGATTAGTTGAAGTGAAGTAGAAAATCCCCAATCCCTAATTAAAAATGACATGGCAAATGAAATGAGGCAGAAAAAATAACATGATATTTAACCATTTAACTAGCTGGCTTCGCCCGCCAGCGGGCCCCTAATTGTAAAACCTCTAATCTTGTAAAATCTCGAATCTTGTAAAACCTCCAATAAGATAAACCTCGAACCGAACGAACCTCCGACCCGGGTCTTCGCTGCCTTCGACACCGTATACCGGTCGTGCTAAGCACGCACCGGATAATCCCTTAATTTTTACATTGAATAGTATAAACCTCTAACCGAACGAACTTCCGACCCTGGTCCCCGCTGCCTTCAGCACCGTATACCGGTCGTGCTGCGCACGCACCGGATAATCCCTTAAATTGCACATCGAATAGTATAAACCTCTAACTGAACGAACCTCCAGCTCGGGTTCCCGCTGCCCCTAATTGTAAAATCTCGAAAAGCTATTGATGTCGAGTCGAATGAGCCATACCCCGTCGTCATCCGGCCCATAGAAAGAGTTCGGAAAGCGCCCCCTAGTGGTGAAATGCAGAACTAAAATCGATAATCTCTAGTAAGCTCTATCGGTGTCGAGTCGAATGAGCTATACCCTGTCGTGATTCGTCCCATAGAAACAGAGATAGGAAAGCGCACCCTGGTGGGGAAACTCGGAACTAAATTCGGTAAGCTCTATCTATGTCGAGTCGAATGAGCCAAACCAGGTCGCGATGGGACCCATACGAAGGGAGATTATTTGAAAAAAAATAGCAAATTCCTTAGCTTTTTCTTTTTTTTTTCTATACAAAAATGACCATTATTTAAAAAATTCTAAAACTTTTAAAAATAAATGTTCCTGCGTTGAATCATAAACCGCGAGTTCAACAAACTATATAGAATCCGATATATAAAAAATAGAAAAAAAAATATTTTGATATCTTTTGGAGCTTTCGAAAAAAGTAAAAGCAAGTATATTCGGAGTGCAATCGGCTGCTTCAGAATACAAATATCCTAGTAGAATAGAATTTTAACTATGAAAATATAATTATTTCTCAAAATAAATCATATATTCGGAAAGCCCATTCAATTCTGTACACAAAATGAACAACGATTTTTGATTCAAAATCGTTAATAAATTAGATAATTACGACCAAATCAAAGTCACTTATTACAGTTTGATTAAACTGTGCTTGCGCCGAAAAACGCTCATTTCTAGAAACGGGTTTCACAAAAGAGTTGTTTTTTAATTGATAATAATCGAATTTTTTAAAGTCGAAGGCATCTTTCTATAGATGAATGTATGCACTTTTAGCTTCTTCTCTCGGAATTTGTGTACTTCGATAAAAAAGTCCTGCGGCGGGGGGGGGGGGGGGTTTACATTGGCAAATTAGAGGAAATTGTGAAAGTGAGGTACAGGAACTACCGGTTTCTAAAGGGTTAATGTACATATTTTTTAAAACTGAAATATGTGTTTCGAAGAATAAAAAGGTGGCTATGATCTGGTTTATTTTATTTGTCTCTATTCACATTTTCCGAGTCGATGCGGATTTTTAAACACGGGCCGAAAAAGAAAATTCACGCGAGTGAGTTTCGGAAACCATTTTTTTCGAAGGGTTAAAAAACGAATTTTTCGAAACTGATACCTGATTTTAAAAGGAAAAAGAACGTATATTAGGCTCGGTATTTTTATTTTTTCGTATCTTGTTAAGAAGCCCAGAATTGAATTTTTAAAGATTGCAGAAATCGCTGAAAAACCGAAAGAGACTTACGGAAAAAAACGATTTCGAAAGGGTTAACTGAAATATTTTTTAAAACTAAAGGTTTTACAGTGATTTCGAAAGGAGGAAAATGTACTTGGGTGTGTTTGTTTGTGTTTTTGTTCTTTCAGAGAGCCGATGCGCGATTTTAAAAATCGCAGAGAATCGGAATTTGGAAAAGTGAGTCTGCGCGCGAATTTTTTTCGAAGGGTTAATATTTGTATTTTTCAAAAACGATCGCAGATTTCGAAAGGATAAATAATGTAGATCTCGTCTGGCATTTTTAGTTTTCCCTGACTCGTTTGGAACCGCCGCAGCGAATTTTTCAAAATAGTCGAAATTGCCGAAATCGCGAAACGGTGTACGGAAAATATACGTTTTCGAAGGGTTAACTGACGTATTTTTTTTAATGGAAGGTGTTATTGGAGAGGACAGAGACCGGTCTTTTATTTGGTGAAATCCGTTTATCCGAATCTTTCTTAGTCCGGCGGATGCGAGGTTCGGACGAAGGGAGAAAATCAAAAACACGAATTCGACCCTTTTTGATTATTTTTTTTGAAAGGGTTAATATCGAAATTTTTTTGAACCAACCGTATCGTTAGAGAAGTAAAAGTACGTTCTTTGAGAATATGTTGACGGTTTTTTCGTATTTCTGTCGGTTCGCCGTCGGCGAGTTTAGACAGTCGTCAAACGAAACCGGCCGAAGCGATCTTTCCTTCTTCTTTTTGCGGAAGATGAGGATTGAGCTCTTCTGGGCATGCGCGGAGTACTTTCCACATAGGTTTCTTTTGAAGCAATTAAAACAGCTTTGTTCGTTAATAACTCCCTTAATTAAGGGCCGATTTTTTCGAAACTGCAATTCCTGAAGGCCCGGATTTTTCTGAATTTTTTGACACCAAAAGCGCTTCGCTACTCGCTACGCTCGCAGAGTTTATCCGGGTACAGATACACACACACACAGACAGACACACAGACGGATACGAACATTAATAATAAGGACTAGCTGGCTTCGCCCGCCAGCGGGCCCCTAATTTACATCGGTAACTAAAATCGATAAAATCCCTAATTTACATCGGTGCCTCGAATCTTTTGTATTCTCCGGCTCGCACCCCCCTCGAACCGAACGAACTTCCGACATGGGTCCCCGCTGCCTTCGGCACCGAATAATCCCTTAATTTGCACATTGAGTAGTATAAACCTGTAACCGAACGAACCTCCGACCCTGGTCCCCGCTGCCTTCGGCACCGTAAATCGGTCTACTCACGCACCGGCACATAGAATAGTATAAACCTCTAACTAAACGAACCTCCGGTTCGGGTCCCCGCTGCCTGTGGCACTGTATAGCAGTCGTGCTGCACATGCGCTGCAGTATACGTTAGTTCCACCTTCCACCACCAGGTGGCACAATCTGTTTATACGATCATAACTGAAATCGTTAAGGCTTTCGATGTCGAGTCGAATGAGCCATACCCCGTCGTTTTCATGCCCGTAGAACCGGAGATAGGAAAGCGCCCCCTGGTGGTGAGACTCGGAGCAAAAATCGATAAGCTCTAGTATCCTCTATCGACGTTGAGTCGATTGAGCCAAACCGCGTCGTGATGTGACCCATAGAACCCGAGTTGGATGAAAAATCCTTTAATTGCACCTTCCACCACCAGGGGGCGCAATCTGTTCTATACGAACATGACCGAAATCTGTAACGCTCTCGAAATCCAGTCAAAAGAGCCAAACCACGTTGTAATCGGGCCCATAGAACCCGATTTCCGAAAGCGCCCCCTGGCGGTGATGTTCCTGTGTTGACTCTTTGGTTTATTTTACTACGATCGAAATGAAGTTGATTCTTTACATAGTGTATAATCTCTGATCCATCGAATAGAAAGTTTCTATAACTCAAATGGCAACATTTCTTTCCGACGAAATGAAAAAAGGATGCGTTTTAAAACGACAAATTTAAATATATCGCATCCCCACACAAACACAAAATCATAAACCGGGTGTTAAATAAACTATATAGAATCCGATACATAAAAAATAGAAAAAAAAAATATTTTGATATCTTTTGGAGCTATCGAAAAAGGTAAACAAAGCAAGTATTTAGCTGCTTCAGAATACAAATATCCTAGTAGAATAGAATTTTAACTATGAAAATATAATTATTTCTCAAAATAAATCATATATTCGGAAAGCCCATTCAATTCTGTACGCAAAATGAACAACGATTTTTTAAATAAAATCGTTAATAAATTAGATAATTACTTCCAAATCAAAGTCACTTATTACACTTTGATTAATCTGTGCTTGCGCCGAAAAACGCTTATTTCTAGAAACGGGTTTCACAAAAGAATTTTTTTTAAATTGATAATACTCGAATTTTTTTAACTGAAAGGTGTCTTTCTAGAGCTGAATGTATGCACTTTTAGCTTCTTCTCTAGGAATTTATGTAATTCGATAAAAAATAGCTGCGGCGGGGGGGGGTATACATTGGCAAATTAGAGGAAACACGAAAGTGACGTACGGGAACAATCGGTTTCTAAAGGGTTAATGTACATATTTTTTAGAACTGAAATATATGTTTCGAAGAATAAGAACGTGGCTATGATTTGGTGTATTTTATTTGTCTCTATTCACATTTACCGAGTCGATGCAGATTTTTAAACATGGGCCGAAAAACGAAAATTCACGCGAGTGAGTTTCGGAAACCATTTTTTTAGAAGGGTTAAAAAACGAATTTTTCGAAACTGATACCTGATTTTAAAAGGAAAAAGAACGTAGATTAGGCTCGGTATTTTTATTTTTTCGTATCTTGTTTAGAAGCCCAGAAATGAATTTTTAAAGATTGCAGAAATCGCTGAAAAACCGAAAGAGACTTACGGAAAAAAACGATTTCGAAAGGGTTAACTGAAATATTTTTTTAAACTAAAGGTTTTATAGTGATCTCGAAAGAACGGAAATGTACCTGGGTGTCTTTGTTTGTTTTTTTGTTCTTCCAGAGAGCCGATGCGCGATTTTAAAAATCGCAGAGAATCGGAATTTGCAAAAGTGAGTCTGCGCGCGAATTTTTTTCGAGGGGTTAATATTTGTATTTTTAAAAAAGGATCGCAGATTTCGAAAGGAAAAAGAATGTAGATCTCGTCTGGTATTTTTAGTTTTCTCTCACTTGTTTGGAACCGCCGCTGCGATTTTTTTAAAATCGTCCAAATTGCCGAAATCGCGAAACTGTGTACGGAAAATATACATTTTCGAAGGGTTAACTGACGTATTTTTTTTAATGCAAGCTGGCGTTGGAGAGGACAAAGACCGATCTTTTATTTGGTGAAATCCGTTTATCCGAATCTTTCTTAGTCCGGCGGATGCGAGGTTCGGAAGAAGGGAGACAATAAAAAACACGAATTCGACCCTTTTTGATTATTTTTTTTGAAAGGGTTAATATCGAAATTTTTTCGAACCGACAGGATCGTTAGAGACGTAAAAGTACGTTCTTTGAGAATATGTTGACGGTTTTTTCGTATTTCTGTCGGTTCGCCGTCGGCGAGTTTAGACAGTCGTAAAACGAAACCGGCCGAAGCGATTTTTCCTTCTTCTTTTTGCGGAAGATGAGAATTGAGCTCTTCTGGGCATGCGCGGAATAATTTCCAGGTAGGTTTCTTTTTAGTAATTAAAACAGTTTTGTTCGTTAATAACTCCCTTAATTATGGGCCGATTTTTTCGAAACTGCAATTCCTGGAGGTCCGGATTTTTCTGAATTTTTTGATACCAAAAGCGCTTCGCTACTCGCTGCGCTCGCAGAGTTTATCCGGGTACAGATACACACACAGACAGACACACAGACGTATACGAACATTAATAATAAGGATTATTACAGAAAAAAATAACCACTGGGAGGAAGGTTTATCCTTGAAAAATTATAATTAAACAATAATTTTAAATACCTAGTTATTTATTGGCAATTGTCTTAATATTAAAGAACTGCTCATAAGATACAAAAACATTTACTTACATTCATTTATATAGCTGAAATTCAATGAAAAGTAGATAACATTACTTCATGAAAACATTTTCAATACATTTACTTCCTCTACTTTGTCATTCAGATCTTGAGGCGGATTATCATTAATTGGAAAGCTTGATATGTCATCAAGCACGGAATCAAATAAAGCTGCATCATTCTCCAACACAACACTGACTTCTGGCAAATAATACATCAAGTCTAGGGAAGATGTGTATAATTTCTCCAGCTCTTTATCAAAGGAAAATGATTCACTGGAATCTGAAAAAGATACACAATGATAAAACAATCATAATTGAAAAAAATAAAACAAAAACAAGGATGAATTAGATAATTATAGAACATTATTCTCTCTATATATATATATTTACAGCAGTTCATAATTTTTTTTTATCCTTACTTTTTTTAAATTTCTACCTCCCAAATCCAAAACAATAGAATAATGTTCAGAACATTCTTCTTATTTAAATTTTAGCATTATTACAAAAAATAATAAAAGTTAAAGAAAAGAAAAAATTAAAAGAAAAGTAAAGTAGATTAAAAATAAACTAAAAGATATTATTTTTTGTTAAGTTTATCAAACAAAAATTAGAAATGCAATATTTTTGCCAATATAGAATCAAAGAAAACTTAATTGAACAACTTATTTGTCACAGGTGCTAAATTTTAAGGAGTGCCCAAAAATTCTGGAATGAAGAGCTACAATATAGAAAACTATATTAGTCAATAAGGAAGGGGCATAATGTTTTGATTTGCCATCAAAATCTATCCTACACTCCTTTAGATAAAATATAAAGTTACTAACATTACAAAATGCTATAATCTTGACATTGTACATTTTGATGCAGAAAAGTTCAGATATAAGTCTAGTCCCTTGATAATCTATGTATGATGCATTGGCTTTTTTTTATTGTTAATTTATATTTAAGCTTTATGATATTAAAATCATGCCTAAAAGAAAAACATAATTTTCATAATATGAATATCATCTAAAAGAGGATACTAATTATACCACACATTCAAAAAAATATTTCTACAGTGGTATTGCTATGATTTTTTTAAATAGTATTTAAAGAGTACATATGGCAAGTACAATTTCATTTGTCGTACATTCATTTATTTCATTAAATCTATGGCAGTAAATAACAGAATTTCGAAAAGGAAAAAAAATCATAAATTGACAAATACTTTCTAGTTTTAGACGTAACACAACAAAACATTTCTTTATATCTGTTGAAAATAGATTTATATGTTGTATTGATTCTCTAAAGATATATCTAATATTAATTAAATGCACAATAAAAAAATAATATATAGACAGATATGTATAAAATCTTAATGAAATAGACAGTTTTTTTAAAAATATGATAGATGCAGGAATACCTTTTGATTTTTGCTAAACACAAATGCATTGGACTACTACTACCACTATTTTTGAAGCAACAATATTTGCATAGATAACACGTTTTCAGTATAAAAAATATTCACATATTATATTTTCAAACATAAAGAAATGCCACGTGAAAATTTATCTAATTTAGTTAATACAGTCGCACCTCGGTATATCACACATTCAGCTATTTCATTCTTTTTTAGTTATACCTCGATAAATTTCCTAGCTGATAAGAGAATATACGGCGGCATTTCCCCCTTTCAAAATTTGAATGGACTCAAATGAGGAAAATTTATAAGACATCCTTGAAGCTGCCAATCAATTAGGCATGGAAATTTCTGTGAGCGATGTGAATGAATGGATACATTTTGATGATAATGAATCCATATTTCAAAATTTGCCTGACGCAAAAGTTATTTTTGCAGCTTAAGGAGATAATAGTCCTATGGCCTAAGAAAAGAACGACGAAGAGGAAGTATGTGATGAGAATTTAGTAGCTCCGATGACAGAAGCTTTTCAGTTTCTCAAAGAAGCATATAAAACATTTGAAACATCAAAATCTAAGCACATAACTGAAATGCAATTAGTTCATTTTCGTTCTTTAATTTCCAGTGGCAAGCAGATAATGAAAGAAAACAAAAACCAAACAATTCTGGATTCTTATTTTCAGAAAATACTATAAAATGTAAGTAAAATGTATACTGTATCTGTACGGTTTTGTAATTTTTTTTTTAATGTTTAACCATTTCTTTTGTGTTGAACTTGTAGCTTTTTTGAACAACTGAAAACCTCGTACCTTAATTTAGGGCTCTTTATCTTTCATTTATAAACACTCTTCTTGCCCCCCTCGTTACACCACTCCCTTTGAAACATCATGCTTTTTTCTTATCTCCCAAGTAGCGTGATATATCGAGAGGTTACTATACTAGCTGACCTGCCTAGCATTGCCTAGACTCAGGATAATAACCTTAAATATATCCTTCAGGAGAGATTCCTGCAGCTCCAGAAAAGGGGGAAGGGAGGGACGACACTGTGGAATTTCCTGGGGAAATTGCACTTTGGAGTTATTAAATTTTGATATTTTTAACAAGCATCTTTCTTAATTCACATATTAAAACAATTATCAACTCCCCCATGCAAAAAAGAATGAAAAACACTGCCACAAGTAACTTAAAACACGAAATGATATCTCCAAAGGCACTAAGCGGAAAAAAATAAAATTAAAATGTCCTTCTGGCCTATACCGGGAGGAAAAGGTAGCTTTCATAGTCCATGTTTTAAAAATTCATTTTACTCAAACACCCGAAGCTAAATTGCTTGGAACTCGATTATAGAAAATTCAATCACGGTTTCCGTTAATACTGAATTTGAATGTGAATTTCAGCATGAGAATTACAGCATAACAAAAATCGGATTGTTTCAAAATGTCAGCCATCCTAGAATTTCAAACTGCCATATCTCAGCCATTTTTAAGATAAAGCCAAAACAAAAAATGTTCTGGAATTCTTGTATCACTATCTAACACTTAACAGAAACAACTTTTTCAATTGATAATTTTTTATACATTTTTTTTAATTATTTAAAAAATAAAACTAATTAACTTGCCGCCATTTTGAAACAAGATTGTGCATGAAGCTGGCCAACGAACTCGGTCGAGACCTTGGTATGTTCTGTACACATGATCAGTCACATTCATATTGGTTCATAAATATGAACATACAGCATAACAAATATAAGATTGTTTCAAATTTCTCGGCCACCCTAGAATTTCTAATGGCCATATCTGAACCATTTTTTAAGATATAGTAATGTTAGGGTAGGTTTTTCATTTATTCTAAATTTTCCATTTTTCCTTTTTTTTTTCTATATTAGTTGTAAGCCCCCCCCCCCTCCTTTTTTAATAATCATAATGTTTTTCATTTAATATTCTCTTTATTTTATTCTATTTAAGTTGTATTTAAGTTCATAAGCCCCCCCCCCCTTTTCTCTACTGTTTTATACCATTAGTCTTTAATTTCGGAGTTAAAATACCTTTTCTTTCTTTTAAATGTCTAAGCTAAAACAAATTCATTATCTCTTTTACTACCTACTTTTCATAATTTTTATATTTTCCCTGTAAGATAATTTCACTGGGGTGGTCCTTGTTACCCTGGGAAATTTTCAAATGCTCTCGGACACTTGGGCAATAAAAATTCATTTCCCAGGCAACGTATATTAGCTTGTATTGTCAGGAGTTTTATGACTCCATTTATGCTGTTTTTTCGTAAACAACTTTAACATTGATGGTCGCCAGTAATCTGCTCTGTTGATCTTTCGTGGAAATAGCAGGACTCAGGCGACAGATAGTGGCCCGTATTGTTAAAGTTTTATGATTCGCTTTTACGAGCCCAATTATTCTGTTTTACGTAAACAACAGTTCACGTGGGAGGTCGAAAGAAGGGACAGCAGCCCCTTTTCCCTTCGTGGAAAGGGGAACGAAAACGGAGCAGCTGTACACATGCCATTACCCCTATGTGAAGTAGATCCACCCGCGAGAGAGTGACGGCCAATGGTTTTGCGTAAAGTGTTCGCGGGGAGTGTTTTTTTTTCCCCTAGTATGGTTTTGCGCGGGAGAATGTAACTGGCGAGTAGAAGGTAGCGAGTTAAGAAGTGTGTTAATTTTTGGGGAGGGCGTATGCCCCCCCCCTGGATTTTCCTGGTGTTGGCCAGTGATTTAAAAATATTTTATTCGAGTATGGACCGAGGAAGTGATAAGTCGGTTTGCAATGACTGGTGCCTCTAGGTGGAAGTCTCTTTTCGCGTAATACGATGCCGAAAACAAACATATTATTCGAATATGAATTGACGAAAGAGTAGTCCTAGGAATTGTATCTGATGTTTCTATAAGGAGGATGAATATTTTTGACTAAGAGTCGGAGAAAAAATCGAGGAGAGTCCGAGTTCGGAGTCGGGATTCCCCACTGAAAATTATGATGTTAAAGAGCACTATGTCAAGATTGGTAGGCATCCATTATTGTTTGATCATGGAGCAGTCACTTTGAACTGGGAGCTGACCGGTGCTGTCGCTGTTACTTGTTAATAACATACCATTTAATTAAGAAATAGCCGAACAATCCTTTGTAAAGTATGTCAACACCTCTCAGAAATGAGATGCCAGTAGCATTGAGGGATCTCCAAGCTTCTATTTCCAACCTACGCTGATATAAGGAAACGCATTTCGAATAAAGACTAGCTGATGACAGTCTGGTTTAGTCTAGAGAAGTGATTCCCAGTTTGTCTCAACCCAAATCCCTAGAAAGTCAACACCACGGGTAAACTTTTTGACTGTAGATAAACAGAATAACTTTTAAACCATTTAAGTACGTAAACATCGAGTGTTATGAACTTTAAAAAATGAAATACTGCCAACTGGAAAATCCTACGAAAAGAATACTAAGGTTGTGAGTATTTTTTTTTTTATATGATTCCTTATTATGTGGTCAATATCATATTTTATTTACTATTATTATCACATAGGAAACAATAATATAAACATGTGTATGTAAATATCTGACCTGTTCTTCTACAAATAAATCCTGAACCACAGTGCTAATTAGATATTATCTTAATATATCAACTTTTTAAAGAATACACTCATGCTGTGTTGTAGAAGTTCATTCCTGCTTATTTCAATTAAATTCTACCTTTTAGAAAATGAAGAGTTTTTGTTTAATTATTTAAATAATCAGAGCAAGTAATTATTTAATATTTGATTCTTTTCTAAGATGAATTTACTGAAATTGAAATTCCAAGTAACCTACTCTTGTCAATAAAAATTAATAAAGTAAATTTAAATTCTTGATTTGTTTCTGAAAATGTTTGTTAATTTGGTTTTCTTTAAATATTAAATTGCTTCTTAAAAATATTGTGAAGTACTTTTATTTTCCTTTATAGAGAAAAGGATTTAATAAATAAGGTAAATTTAACCTGTTCTTAATTGAAGTAAAAGAATTTGAAGATGAATGTAAAAGAAAAATTTAATATTAACTATGTTTAATTCTTAAAGCTTATTAGCTGCAGTTAAGGTAATTAAATTACACCCAACTCTTATTAAAAGAAAACTGTGTTTTATCTAGTTATTCTTGGTTTGGTACTATCCACTATACAAAATCACTCGCATGGTTCTGGCAAATTGGTACATTGATATGATCATGTTATGTAATTTTAATTATTTATTTCTTTATTTTTATTAATTAACTCCCCCTTTTTTTTGTGCCTTTCGAAAATTATGGAAGGATTCTAGGACCCATTGTTTATGTTTTTCTTATTCAAAATCTGTTCTATTAAGTTTTAATTAATTTCATTTAAATTACCATAGCAATGATCCAATTCGTCAAACCACTTGTTGGGTATAGGCGGTATGGTGGTGAATGAGAATTTTGTTGATAACTTTTAGCAAATTTATTCATTTACTTAATTTATTTTAGTTATTCAAAATTTATTTGGTTTGCTTTGTTTATTGCAACTCTCTGTTCATTTTTTTTAATTAGTATTTGTGTAAAATTGTTTTAATTTCTAAAATCAACAAAATTCACTCTTTTGGTTATTTATCACCTTATCAAATACCCCAACAGCAAAAACAAAAAATGTTTCAGAATCCTTCTATCATGTTCTAACACTTAATATAAACATTTTTTTCAATTTATAATTTTCTTGTACATCTTTTTGAATTAAAAAAATAATAATAAATTATAACTGGCCGCCATTTTGAAACAAGATGGCGGATTAAGCTGGCCAACGAACTCGGTCAAGACCTTGGTATGTCCTATACACACTCAGTCACATCCAATTCAGTTCATAAATAAGAGAGTTACAGCATGACACATGTCAGATATATATATATATATATATAAATCAACATTTGAATGAAGGGTGGTTTGGGGATCTGGGGGTCATGATCGGTGAAAATATACCAAAATTTTTTGGAATTGCTTTCCTCCGAACGGCTGCAATAGGTAACTTTTTTGTAATGAAAGCTACCTAAAAGAGTCCTAGGCGATTTCAATCTAGACTGTAAAAAAGAACGAAAAATATGAAAATGACCTACAGGAAATAATTATTTTGAAATAGTAAACATTCAAATTTTTTTAATGAAAAGTACCATCAGTACCAGAAAAATAATGCAAACATTGACTTTTTCTGCACTTAAAAAAACTATGTTTTCCTTGGACATGCATTGAAATGATCATAATGTTGGCGAACTGAGGAAAAATTGAAGCTCATTCATTAGTGTTTGATGAAGGTTTTTAATTAATGCCTCGGCTAATTATCCAAAACTGGGAAATCTGAGTATCAGGTGCATTCGGACCTGTCTTCATATATCCCTATTCAAATTTGCTGACTCCTATGTACGATAGATTTCCATAGCCATCGCCAACAGACAGACAGACACACAAATGGACAATATCTTTCTTTTATTAATATAGATTTAACAAGTTATGCCTTGACTTACTGTTAAGCAGCTAAATCTTTATCACATTTTTATCTCAATTTCTAAACATGTCTGCTTTTAAAATAATACAGTAAATAAAATAATCATTGACAATACTAAAACAATTTTTACCGCCCAAGAACAACAGCAAACAACAGTTTAGTGTTAAAATTTTTTTTATAAAAAAGAAATATATTAAAAAGATGACTTTACCTTGTAAAATTTCACAAACATCCAATTCATTAGTGGTTTCAGTTGCTTTGGTGGGTGGATTTTCAAACTGTTGTTCTTCAGCTTGATCTATAAATGAGCTAGTAGTACTATTCACATGTTCACTTAGATGTGCTTTCAGAGTAGCAGGGCAAATAAAAATTGATGAACAAACACAACATACATATGCTGGAGCTCGCTGACACTTTTCGAATAATTTGATTTCAACGGATTTAGGTTCTTCTAATTTACCATCAGAAATGTCATTTAAATGGCTAGCCACATCTGAATTACTTTCAGAATTAGCTTGCAAAGAATGTTTTCTAGAGATGTTTGGTATTAAATTAAACTCTTCACACTCATCAGAAAATCCACTATTTTGTAAACATTCTTTGAGTATATCAAGATCAAGAGTTTTTTGGCATTCTCTAAGAATGGTTTCAGTAGCAAGTCTTTCAACCATTACTTTAGCCTGAAGATTACATAAAATATCATTATCGGATGAAGATATTATATTTTCACCAGGTTGATTAAAAACATTCTGATACATAATACTTTCAGACTGTTGTTGTTGTTGTAAAAAGTCATTTAGCACCAATTCTGCAAGAGGATCTTTTGTTTGCAGGCCATTACACTGCAAATCTGTTATTGATGGTTCCATAGAATTAGTACCATTTATTTGAATTTGAGCATCTGCAATCTCATGACTTACATTATCTGAACTCTGTTCAGATATATTTTCTTCTATGGAAGTAGAGTCAGGAAGTGGAGGAGTATTTTCATGGCAAGCATGATTGTGGTTATTTAAAATGTTGAGTTTTCTGAACTTTTTGTTACATATATTACATATAAATTTACTTTGCTTGCCAGCTAACTGTTTCATGTATTTTTTTCCAACCGGATAATCATGATACTTTCGAACATGATTAATTAAAGATTTCAAAGTTTTGTATGAATTTTTACATAATTTGCAGACTTGATATTGAGCTGAATGAGTAGCCTGAAAGAAAATAAATGAATAAGTTGCATATATATATGTGTGTATGTGTTTATTTGTGTGTAAAATATTACATAAGTAAGTACATCAAAGAAGTATTTAAAGCAACTAACCGTTTATATCTAGGAAAGTATGTCATTCAAATATTCAAGTACAGATGTGTTAAAGTAAGCAATAAGAATTTTGGGAAGAATCTTGGATATTTTGTCCCCATAAAAATCCTCTTTATATTCTTAACTATATGAGCCACCCGGCACTGCAGGCAATGCCGGGTGGGTCAAATAGTTAAGAATATAAAGAGGATTTTAGGATTAGAGACCTGTGATAACCTTAAATATACCTAAAATCAGTTTTGAATGATTTTATGTTTTTAAATGAAAATCTTTCCAAATTAACCAAGAGTCGGGGGCACATTGTCTTTGGCAGCATACACGCTCAGTTTTTGTATGATTTTATATTTTCAAATGAAAATCTCTCCAAACAAGCCTAGAGTTGGGAGTCTTAGCATAGCCTTCAGCAGCGTACACTGGGTGTGTCATGCTCCAGTCTGTTTTGATTATTTTTTTTTTTTTTTTTTTTTTTATGAAAATCTTTTGAAACAAACCAAGTATTAGGAGCCTGCAGCAAAAATGACCTCACTCAATCCCTGATAAAGCAGTAACAATGAGGATAACTTCACTCACAAACCAAGCTGGAACATAGTAACACAAAAAAGCTACACAAACATACACCTCTTCTTAATCACATGAACATGGGGGAGGGGGATACATTACTAAGGAGGCACAAAAGGGATTAAATAATAAAAAATCTGGCAGAAATATTAGCTTTTGATAGTTTTTTCATTTTACGTATTTATGTGAAATTTGTTAAAACTTAATATAGAACTTGATGCAGGACAAACATTAAAATGATTACAAAAATGCACTTTAAATGTAAAAAATCAACAGCTTTTGATAGTTTTTTTCATTTCAACATTCATAGTGCTTAAATGGCAAACTTTTCTAAAACATCAGACTATATAAGACCAGAGTTAACCAGAGTAGTATCTTAGTTATCATAAGTAGTAGTATCTTAGTAATCATATCATCTTAGTTGTCATAATAACTATGTGTTGCTTATGCAAATTCTGGCTTTAAGTCTATTATAAAGTTTACTATAAGAAAATAAAATAATCTGAAACTTTTAATAAACATAACCAAATGATTAACTTTTAAATTTACTTGAAACTAATCTGAATATTTTATACCTAATTTAAAAGAGCTCATCTTAAATTGGTAATTATTAATGTATGCTCAGTTTATAAAAAGTGATATAATTGTGATAATGTGTGTTCATATTATTAATTTATAAACATGAAACAATGCAAATCAAATGAGAAAAATATTATATAAGTAATCACATAGAATATTTTTCAACTTTACCTCATGATCCAAAAGATGAGATCTTTTCATGCATTTAAAATCACAGGAAGAACACCAAAATACATTGCCTGTATGCTTCCTCATGTGAAAATATAAACTTCCAGAAGAATTTGTTCTAAAGGAACACTTTAGACACGTAAATGGCTTACTGTCAGTGTGAATAAGACAATGAGCACGAATATGGGAAAGTGACTTACACTCCTAACAAAGAAAAAAAGAATATAATATAGTAGTATAAAAATAAGAAAAATTTAGCTAAAGTACGTTTCACAAGTTTCATTTTTTTAAACTAGGATACATAATGTGTTAAAGGATTTGAGTTTTAAATATATATATATATAAACAAACAAAACAAAAATAAAATAATAATAATAAATAGCTACAATTAAAATTTAATATTTTGTTTTTTTAATCCAATCTCATTTAATCTGTTAAATAAATCAAGAAAGTATTAATCCATAAACTAAAAAATCTAGTTTTATTTTATTATTATTATTATTTTTGAGGTTGGGCGTGGGGTTACTACTTAAACGTGTAACTATAATAGATGAATTTCACATATGATAAAACAATACATTAACTTTTAAATATTACATGATATGAAAATAGTTCATGTATCAGTTACTAGAAAAATAGTTTATTACAACTGTACAAAAAGTTACCTTATAGTCAAAACAATAAATTAAAACACATTTGTTGTAATTATAATTATTCATGGAAGCAAACACTTTTTAAAAAATATGTTATTCATAATTTATTAATCATGATTACAAAATATCGACTAGATGAGATTAAAACTCTTAGAAATAAAAAAATATGTAAAAATATTTTAACAGTAAAAGTTCAAAATTTTGTATAGCTGCTATTCAAATACTTATCACCTAAAAAAATTGCAATTTGGTTTTGAGGTATTAAATTAAACAAGCAGGGAAGACCGAGCTATGTTCGGTCAAAATTGGCTTTGAGTTCAACTCAATATATTATTGACTTAGCCCAATGACCTTCTAGTATCCGAAAACCGTAAGATACAAAATTCAATTAAATAGTTAGAACTGTTTTTGATTAAATAAATTTGACCAGCAGTGACCCAAAAATGACTCACTAATCGA
This sequence comes from Maratus michaelseni, assembly GCA_963931845.1. Lineage (NCBI taxonomy): Eukaryota > Metazoa > Arthropoda > Arachnida > Araneae > Salticidae > Maratus > Maratus michaelseni. Next base: position 256,289,702 of record OZ007594.1, read on the forward strand.
AATTTCTTGAACATGTGAGCTAGCTCAATAGTCTTCTTGTTCCTGAAAACCATAGGATACTAAATTTAGTTCAAATCATCTGAGCCGTTTTTAAGATAAACATAGCTTAACCCATAATGACCCACTAATTGAATTTTCTTGAATATGTGACCTAGCTCAACAGTCTTCTCGTGCCCGAAGCCCATAGGATATGAAATTTAGTCAAAATAGTCTGAGCCGTTTTTTAGATAAAATTAGCTTGACCCACAGCGACCCATTACTCAAATTTTCTCGGACATCTGACCTAGCCCAATGATTTTCTCGTGTCTGAAACTCGTAGGATACAAAATTTAATCAAAATCGTTAGAGCTGTTTTTTAGATAAAATTAACTTGACTCGTGTTGACCCAAAAATGATCCACTAAACGAAAGTTCTCGAACAGGTGACCCAGCCCAATAGTCTTCTTGTGCCCGAAAATGGTAGGATACAAAATTTAGTCAAAATCGTTTGAACTGTTTTTTAGATACAATTAGCTTGACCCTGACCCATTGTGACCCACTAATCAAATTTTCTTGAACATGTGACCTAGCCCAATGGTCTTCTGGTTCCCCAAAATGGTAGGATACAAAATTTTGTAAAAATCGTTAGAGCCATTTTTAAGATAAAATTTGCATATATATATATATATATATACACACACACACATACACAAAATTTGCATATATATATATATACACACACACATACACAAGATTTGCTCGTATTAGAATACACAATGTAGATTACAAATGATTTGCTAAAATTAGATGTTGATACTGAAAATCATTTAACTAAATTATTTAATAGCAAATGCTATTTCTAATTGTTGGTAACAGTATCTTTAATTTACAATAATTAATTTGCAGAAAATTAGAAAAGGGTATTCTCATTTTTCTTTCCACCCTGGTACTGTACAAAGTAATTAAAACTAGGTTCTGCTTCTTGCATGGTCGGGTACATCTTGGATAGAGGGCTGAAGGCCAGTACAGCCACAGGCTATCTAACAGCCACAGCCTTGCTAGTAATTAAAATGAATTCAAAGTATTAGTTATTGTTGAAATTATTATGATCAGACATCATTGCTCCTATGTCTTTGATTAACCTAATTGTCTCTAGCATTGCACTACTTTTTAGCTCACAGGCTATCAAAGCCTGAGAGCTAATGTGCCCGCACGTTCTGTATGTATTATGTATGTACGTAACGCGATAGCTCTTGATAGAACTAACCATTTTGCTTTAAATTTTGTTTATAGGTTTCTTGTGATAAGGCACTTCCCTGATTAGTTTTGGGGCTTCATTGGATAAGTATAAAGGGGAGGGACGGGGGGCTAACCCCCCTTAATTTAGATAAATAGGTTTTTCATGCAGAATTATCCGATTTTCTTCAAATTTTGTATATAGGTTTATTGTGATAAGGTGCTTCAAGAGTTTAACATACAATTAGTGTGAATAGTCTGTGAGCTCAATGCCCTCAGTGTAACTGGGCAGTTTTCTCTTTATTTTAAACTCGAAGATTAGAATTTGGTTATTAATAAATTATATATATATATTAATAATTTTTTTAAAATAGTAAAGTCGTTGTTACGTGTAATTTTTCTGAGTCACACACGTAACAACAACTTTACTATTTAAAAAAAATTATTATTACTGTAGACTAAATGTATCACTACAAAAATGATTCTGTATGTGTCCTGTAATAGCAATAAAAAAAGCAAAATGTTATCTAAATAATTTCACTCCAAATTTCTCTCAATTTGCAAAAAAACACTCTTTAAAAGTCACACATGTAACGGTGGAATCGCCCTGCTGCTTTTATGCTGTGTTTATCCCGATTTCTGTGATTGCAATATACTTTAAGAACAAATGTAGGGAATTTCACCAAACTTCATATTCTGTTAGGCCTTGGCATAAATAGATCCTTATTAGGTTTGTGTGTATACTGCCCAACAGGTGTCTCTGCGTGTCTTTCATGATTTCTGCAATAGCTATATCTTAAGAACGAATAGATTGTCATTTAATTTTAGTTGCAGGCAATTTGATTAAATAGAAGATAGTTTTGTGATGGCCACAGCATACTAGTTTTGTAGTTGGACGGTAGTAGAAATATACCCAGTGCAAAACATGACATTATAAAAACTTCAAATAACATGTACACATAAAAATATAAATTTTGAATAGAATCATAGTAAAATTCTTGCCATGGTGTTCATCTCGTGAAATGAATTTGTTTATTAATCTCATGTAAAGAAATACTCAAATTACCAAATGAAAAAAAAAAAACTATCTTTAATACATAAATATTTCTAAAGTAGGTAAATTAATAATAACAACCCAAATATGGAAAAAGAATTAATCCAAACAATGAATAAAATATTAATCACCTACCTTCTTACAAAAATCACAAGAAAAAGTTACACCTGTACCATTTGTATAAATCTTTTGATTCTTGTTCCTTTGGACAATTTTATACATATTATCAACAAAACTGTAATCAATAGATTTCAGATGTTCTAAAAATTCAATTTTCTCATTTTCATCATCAAACAGTGGGATATATGCTGGGTCAGAACGCCAATTAGGAATAATTTTGTTATGAACTGTTTGGTCACCTAGATTGAAGAAAGCGTGTTTAATATATTGTTATTAAAATTTACCTAAAAATCCATTCATAGTTCATAAATTTTTTTAATTAATTTTCAAACAATGATATATCATACATTAGTATATGGTTCCTAGTATTTGGTATATATACCAAATAAATAAGAGTACAGTGGAACTTCCCTTTAACGAAGTCCCTATTTAACGAAGTTTTCTACTTAACAAAATTTTCTGAAGAACTTTGACTTTGAACACCATTAGCATGTAAATTAATCTCCACATTACGAAAAATATATTCTATATAACGAAGTTCATTCCACTTTTGTACGTGTGCAGAATTCAAATTAAGCGATTGCTGTTCGAAGGATATGCAAATTTATTTCAGCGGATTCGATTGTATGAAAATGAACACATTTAAATAATTTCCATTCTGCTTGGTGATAAATAAAACAATTTTTTTCACACAAAGAAAAACACTTGTTATCACTATTCTCACACTCCGAGACTCCAGCGCTGACAGTTGGGGGAAGTCAAAATCCCCTTTTTATGTTCAATGATATAGAAGATGCGGTGTCGCAATGGCGTCAGATGCATTGAAACAAAAAATATCTATTACAGTCAGACAGGTACCATTCTGACATTCCATTGCTGATAGACAATTGATTTGTACATCCAAAAGAACGTGCTTCAAAATACAAATCGAAGAACATCAAAGTTATTTTTGTTCCTGACAATACAGCTAAACTTCAATCATTAGTCTAAGGAATAATAAAAAATCTTGAAGTGCATTATCGAAAAAGACAGAAAAAAGCCGATGTAGTGAAAACATTAGTTTGAGATTATGTGTATCAGAGCTGATGAAAGCTTGGGAATGTGACGTGATTTCATCGACCGTACACAACTGTTTTGTAAAAGACGGCTTCATAATTAAAACTGAATCAAATGCTTCTGAATCCAATACCTGTTTGTCATATCTCAAGAAAAAATTTCATGAATTTAAGTTAATTTCTATTTAACGAATTTTCTTCATAACGAAGTTTTTAAGGGTAACGATGAGACTTCGTTAAATGGAAGTTGTACTGTATTTTATTGTAGCGTGTTGTATCTACTCAAAGTGGATATATATGTTTGTAGATAGATGGCATAGTGCTTTTCTTAGTAAGCAATAATAGCAAACATCTTCACCATCTTTTTCCACGGTTGTGATAAGTTAATTTGTGTGGTCGGGTGCATGGTGGATTTCTCCATATTAGTTCAAAGAACTTTTACCCAATTTCTTAGCAGTACTGCAAGAAATTGCGTAAGCTTAAACCGGATATGAAAAACAAGTGCAGAGGAAAGCATTTGGAAGGAATAGTGCTGCTATAGGAAAATGCTAGGCCACATGTGGCCAAGACACCTGACTTGCTGAAAGTATTTTGATAGAAAACCCTCAAACATCCACCATACAGCCTCGATATCTCCACATGCCTCCATTCTCCTATATCTTCAGTCTCTTAACAAATCACTGAAAGGTCAATGGTTCATACATGACATGGAAATGTACAGTATCATCAAAAAATGGATTTATAAGCAACCCAGAGTCCTTCACTGAAGCCATTCACTCTTTTCCTGCGCCCTGAGCTCAGACAAGAGAAGCAGTCATCTTGTCTAAGCTCAAGAGTGTCAGAATCAGGATGAATGAGACTCAGTCTGCACGATATCGCATCCGGATTGGAATCCCCGGAAAGTACTTAAAGCTGACGAACTGACCAGCGAAAGCCAACCAGCTCGATGCTCCGGAAGTGGGTTACATTGAACACCTGCCCCTCTGGGACCCTGCTTTGACCAAATCTCGAAATTGAAACTGGACGCCACAGCATCCTCAGCCAGGCTCCCGGTCATCCTCCTATGCCACGAAGTGGCTGGGTTGAATCGGGACCACCCAGAAAGGCACCCTTCAGAGAGGTAGGGTAGGTAGCAGAGGATTAGGCAGAGTGAGACAGGGTGGGCTCTCATCCCTATATCATTGCCTATGACTGAATGGATGAACTGGACATTGTAATAAAATGCCGAAAGGAATAATGAATCCTTCGGAAATAAAACTATAAGGAAGAGCGTTATCATATTTTTCTTAGAATTGTCTTATACAGCAGTAGGACGACAAATATACAAAACATTTATACAAAAGCTTTTTTAGAGGAAGTGTGTATCTGAGTGTACTTGGGGGTACTTGTGTCTTGAAGATGCATAAAGACTCAATGTTTTGAAGGCCTACTACTTTCTCTTCAATAAACTCATAGAGACAATTCTAAGTTTTGATGCTTCACTAGATTTCAGAATTTTGTAAAAAAGACTAACTGGGTATAAGACTGCTTATGTCTTTATATCTAAAATCAGTTGTATTAATTCAGTAAAGAATGTTTTGAAACTTACATATATTCAGTAGCTATAGCTGAAAAAAACTTAAAAAAAAAAAAAAAACTGGCTTTGATATGTTGGTTAGAGGCGTAAACAAGCTGAATTTTTACAAAACATTGCCAATATTTCTGAAGCAACTTTATCCTAGAGTTAAAAATATTAATAAAGCACACTTACATGCACAGATTTTATTTTCGGATTATGTTCAAAATTCATGGAATACAGAATAACATCAATAATAATGACTACTTAAACAATTAGATACACAAACACTGATTTTTAAAAAAAAATTCAGACAATTATGTTCAAATGAAGATTCAATAAGAAAATCACCTCAGTTTAAAATGAAAGAAACAGATGATAAAAGAAAATCATAATTTTACAGCACTACAAAGAAAACAAGTAGATTTTTAAAGAAATATCTCTAATTTATTAAACCAAATTAAATTTCTAAGGATTTCACTAAACAAATGTACAACACCACTACAATTATTACAAAAATAAGTCAATAAAATGCCATACAAACATAGGCTCGGGAAAAAAAGTTTAGAGGTAACATGGGCCTGGCCTGTACAATATGGTTTTCATACAGGTTGAGTTGGATCCAGGCTGAACTTTTAGCTTTTACACTGGGCCTGGAAATTTCACCCTGCGGACACCTCTAGAAAGAATAAAGTCCAGGCCAAGTTCAACCCGAAAAAAAAAAAAAAAAATAATAATAATAATAATAAAATTAAAAATTCTGACCTGGCCTGAATTTGTAAAATGATAAGACCTGGGCTAGAAAAAGTGGAGACTAGGCACGGCCTGAGTCTCGTAAGGATGGGCTATGGGCCAGGCCCATCGGTTTACAGATTATTTTATTAGCCTAAGGGGGGGAGGATGATTGCTCCAGTGCCCCCCTCCTCCCCTTAGATCTGATATTGTATTAGCTTCACAATTGGTATAAAATGTAATATAATAATGCAAAAATTCCAAGCACTAAAGATGAGTCTAAAGATGGGTGAAAGGGGCTTCAATATTAGTGTCCCTGTCAAAAAAACTATAAACTATAATACACTTCATTTTCAATATCGAACATGCCATAGTAAATCTCAATAACATATATCAATTGCATCACAATCCGAATATATTTAGGCGAGTTAAAACAGAGACAGACAGACAAACAGAATTCATAAGCACTTTTCAACTATGTTGGAAAGTATCAAGAAATATTTTATTAAAAAATGATTTTGTTTTTATCTTTACAGTATAAACTTGTTTGTCAGACACTAGTTCCAATAGATGGAAATTAAAATAGCCTTTTACAAATGGCACCAAAAGCCATGCATTATAAGTATTACAAGAAAACCAAATGTGATAAGCAAAAATGCTTATTCAATTCTACTTTTCTAACATTTATACAACAGAGTCAATATAAGAACATAGAATTTTAATTAAATAAAAAAGAAAATATACATTATTTAATAGTAATTCATACCTCCAGTTGAACTTATTTTAGAATTAACTTCCTCTGCAGCTTCAACATTCACTTCTTTTAATTTTCTGTTCTTTCTGATTCTGGACCAAGGTGATGGATCAATATTCATGTATGTTCTAAATTCAACATCTGCATCTAATTCACCATCTTCATATAATTCAGCAGAGGACTCCTCAGATGATACCTACATTTACAAGCAAAAAATTATTGTTGCAAGAAATTTTTAAATTCAAGAAATAAATAGAAAATAATAAAATATTTTATAATTACTAAAATGCAATTTTACAACTATAAATGGTGGAAAGAACCTTTTTACTGCAAAGTGTTTCCAAATCTTTTCATGTACATTTACCCTTTTTAGACCAATTTCAATAACTGTATCTTTTGTCTTAAAGAAATAGCTATATTTTTTTATTAACTTTTTACAGGATGAAGTTAGATACAGGTAATGTGTAAAAAAAGATAATAAATAAAAATAATCTAATTTATTATTATTTTATGAAGAAAAAAAGTTGAATTATAAGGATTTTTTGGGGAAAAAAGTATAGTATTAAAAAAGATTTTGTAAATAAATTAATAATTTAAAAAAATTATTTATCAAAACAGAACTGAAATAAATATAAATTAACATTTAAAAGGCTACTTCACTTATGCAAAAACACCCGCTCGGTAATGTTAATCCTATGGGAGAAATATTTTAAGATATCTCGTCCACCTTTCAATATTTTTAAATGATTTTTTTTTTCATTGGATAGTTGAGGTCAATCTCTAAGCAGGCACTTTTGTACTTTTTCGATTTTGATTAAAAGTTTTTTTTATTAAGATACTTTCACTTTTGGAACCGCTTTTGAAAGTGAAAGTATCCTCAATAAAAAAAAACGGCAATCAAAATCGAAAAAGTAAACAAGAACGAAAAATCAGGCATCAAGCATAGATTATGAAACAATTTCCAACACATCCAGAAAACTATAACAAAAATTCACCGTTAAAAAGGATAAAAGAAGATATGTAAGTAAACAGTTTAGAAAACATATAGCACATTGAAAAATACAGTTTTCGAAATTACCTTCCATTGTAAAAAAATGAGTCGAATTAATTTGTGCAGCCCTGTATATGATCAGTGGATTTGCATGTATAATACATAGTATGATAAAATTTAGTTCAGTTAGAAAATTCACATTTAGCAATTTTCACCAATTGATGGAAATGCACTCGAAATCTTTTGTACAGCCCTGTATATTATCTAAACACTTTTGTACACACCACATATGAAGCTAAAAATTAATTCATGTAAAAAATGCATAAAGCAACTTACAACTCACTTCCAGCAATTACCAACCGTAAACAGCAATGTATTTTGTCCTTTGTGTATAGCTCTGTATATGAATTTATTTATATTCTACAAACTTATATTAGTCTACTAAATATAGTTCAGAAAGAAAATACGTAACAATTAAAAACTGCCCTTGAGAAATTCACTCCCATAGTCTGTAATATTTACGAGTTGTGTAGGGTGCGAATTCCGCCCTGTATATGATCAACCGAATTTATACACACCATGCAATATGAAAAAATTTAGTTAAACTTAAAAATGCAAACCAAACGTGAAAACGCCCTTATCACACACAGACTGTAATTATCGCACGTATACTGCAACTGATATCTTTTGTGTGTCCCTGTAAATGAACGATAAACACAATGCACACCATACTTTTATGTGAGCAATTTATAGTAATGTAAATGTATTTATACATATAAATTTCATTATGTTTCAAATAGTGAAACACCATTAAATTACACTGCAAATGATTTTTCCCCATAGAACAATGTGCAAGAGACCCTGTAAATGAACAATAAATACAATGCACATCATAATTTTAAGCGATCAATTCATAATGCACCTCAGTAATGCATATACTGCAACTGATATATTTTGTGTGTCCCTGTAAATGAACGATAAACACAATGCACACTATACTTTTATGTGAGCAATTTATAGTAATGTAAATATATTTATACATATAAATTTCATTATGTTTCAAATAGTGAAACACCATTAAATTACACTGCAAACGATTTTTCCCCATAGAACAATGTGCAAGAGACCCTGTAAATGAACAACAAATACAATGCACACCATACTTTTAAGCGATCAATTCATAGTGCACCTCAGTAATGCATATAATTTTCCTTATGATTGAAATAATGAAACATTATTAAATTACACTGCAAACGATTTTTCCTGATAGAACAATGTGTAACAGAATTCTTTTGTTTGACCCTGTAAATGAATAAATGCTTTGCACCCCATATTCTACAAAAAGCATGTTTTAATGCGCTTCATAATTATACATCAATTTCGTTGTGTTTTAAATGGCATAGCATCATTACAATGCACTTGAAACGATCATTTCCCATTGACTGTAATGTAATGGAATACTTTTGACTATCCCTGTAATAAAAGTATAAATGCTACACACTTTATTTGCAATAGGGAACATACTGTGGTAAACGACAATAACATACAAAAATTGCAGGGCAATCTGAGTATATTTATGCAAGTTAGAGTATGGCCAGACAGCAGGCAAACCGAAGTCAAACACTTTTCAACTAGGTTGGAAAGTGTTAAAAAGGGCCTACATAGAGATCGACATCAGCTATCCAATGCAAAATAAATCATTTAAAAATAATGAAATGTGAACGAGATATCTAAAAATATTTCCTCCATAGGATTAACATTAGTGAGCAGGTGTTTTCACATGAGTGAAGTAGCCTCTTAATATCATACTCCCACATTCTGATATTGGCAGTGAAAACAATTACTCATATAGTACAATTAAAAAATATAATTCTTTTGACATTGCTTTGTAATAGAAAATTAAAGTTAATAATGAATTATCAAAGATTATTCATAATAATAAATCCTATATTAAATCAAAAAAACTCCAACAGAAAATATTTTTTTTTAACAGATAATTTGTTTTATTTGCTAAATTCTTATATGTTGTAATATGCTTTAATTAGAGAAGCAACAGATGTCAAGTTATTTGGATACTGGATACTAGATATCCGACCTATTTGCAGCCAGATATTTGACTGCAGTATGTTTCAATATCTCCCCCATTTTTTTTTTTTTTTTTTTTTTTTTTTTTTTTTTAAGAAATTAGCCATGGATCTAGATTAGTGAGCTAATACTATATATTTTCTTTTTTATCATATTTTTAAATTTTCTATTAACCATTATTTTAGGATTATTTCAGTTTCAATGACAATATTATAATTGCATCATTTAATTATATTAGCATCAGCTAATTAATTTAGAAATAGTAAATAAATCTTTCAAGTGAATACATTTGAAAGAGAATATTTAGTACATTTATTTTCTCTTTAACAAAGTATATTTTCAGGTTGTAAACACTCTCATTACGTCTTATAGCTTTACCACTTAAAAAGAAGTTTTGTGTTGTGATAACAAAAAAACTTGCTCATGGTAGTTACTGTTAACATAGTAACTTTGTAACATAAGAAAATTAGTAATATAATAGAAAATTAAGATATTACTTTAATAATAGTAAATTATTTTCATGAAAAAACTTAAAGCTAAAAACATTTGCAGCAGAATACTTCATTCACTATCTTTTCCTTCTGCTTTTTCTTTAACCTCATTCTGTACTTTGCTTTACCTTATAAAAACAAGTTTTGTATTGTTCTTGCTTGCTCTTAACAAAGCAAAAAGAAGTTTTTCTACTTTGATGAGTCTCCCACTTTAGCCTTTTTAACTGTGTCTATTGCTCATATATATATAGTTACATGTTGCATGAATAGTTATAATTGTTCACAAGTTTGTTCTTGTAAAGGTACAATTTGCTATAAATATGAGCAAATTATTTTTAGTTTAATAAATTAATATATCGTGTTTTGCAAGATTAGACTATCAGCTTTTCAATCTGTAAATTTTATCAATAGGTTCAGGAATGTTAAAAGCATCACATGGTCTTATAATTTCAGGTCAGATGTATTGCCAGAAAATCATAATATTCAGCTACTGCCAATTATATGACATACTGGCAGGATCGGCCAGTTATAGTAAACTCGCCAGATATTTGTTGCACCCTTAATTTTAATAATCATATAATTTTTCCATTTAATACTATTGGAAAATAAGTATTATGTAATGGCAATTTTTTAATATCTTTTTCTCTTTTTAACACTTTCCAACCTAGTTGAAAAGTGTTTATGACTTCCGTTTGTCTAGCCGTCTGTCTGTGCTCGAACTCCCGTAAATATGCTCGGATTGCCCTGAAATTTTTATATGTTATTGTCGTTTACTATAGCATGTTCCTTATTTCAACTGAAGTGTGTAGACTCTTATAGTTTTTTTACAGGGACAGTTAAAAGTATTCTGTTACATTACAGTCAATGGGAAATAATTGTTTAAAGTGCATTTTGATGACGCTACGCCATTTAAAACATAATGAAACTGATATATAAGTATGAAGAACATTAAAACATGCTTTTGTACAATATGGGGTGCAAAGCATTTATTATTCATTTACAGGGTCAAACAAAACAATTCTGTTACACATCGTTCTATGTAGAAAAATCATTTGCAGCGTAATTTAGTGATATTTCACTATTTCAAACATAATGAAAATTATATGCATTACTGAGGGGCACTATAAATTGCTCTCTTGTGTGCACTGTGTTTATTTACAGGGACACAAAAGATATTGGTTACAGTACATGTGCGATATTTACAGTATTGTTTACAGTATTATTTATATGTGTGAAAAGTGCTGTTTCAACTTTGGTTTGCATTTTTAAGTTTAACTAAAGTTTTTCATAGTATGTTTATGTTTCTAACTCGGTTGATCATATACAGGACTACACAAGGGAATTCATAAGTATTACAGACTATGGGCGTGAATTGCTTAAGGGTAGTTCTTAATTGTGTTTATGCATTTTCTTGCTGAACTATATTTAGTAGACTAATAGAAGTTTGTGGAATATAAATAAATTCATATACAGGGCTATGCAAAGAAAAATATACATTGTCGTTTACAGTTGGTAATTGTTGCGAGTGAGTTTTTAAGTTGCCTTTTAGCTTAATATGTGGTGTGTACAAAATGTCTTCAGATAATATACAGGGCTGTACAAAAGATTTCAAGTGCATTTCCATCGATTGGCAAAAATGGCTAAATCTGAATATTCTAACTGAACTAAATTTTATCATACTATATATCCACATTTATTGATCATATACAGGGCTGCACAAAATAATTCGACTACTTTTTTGACACTGGAATGTAATTTCGAAAACTGTATTTTTCAATGTGTTATATGTTTTCTAAACAGTTTACTTACATATCTTCTTTCATCTTATTTAACAGTGAAGTTTCGTTACAGTTTTCTGGCTGTGTTGGAAAGTGTTTCTTAATCTATGCTTGACGCATGATTTTTCGTTCTTGTTAATATTTCTTTTCTCATTAAATGCATTGTACAATAAAATTATGTTTATTATAAACTAATGTTAAAGCACATAAATAAGTTTCAAATTAATGCTCATTGAAAAATGAACAAAACCAATATAAGTGCTATAAAATAATTTACCTACACTGTCATTCTGTTTAAAGAGTCATAATCAAGGGGGTGACAGTTTAATGAGATTTCACTGTATATCCATATTCAAATACACATTTTCACTCTAAAAAATATACTTTAACTAAATAATTGATATAGCACAGACCTCTTCCTCTGACTCAAAGCAGATGTGCTGCACTAATTGTCTTGGTTTTCTGAAGTACCTTAAGCATGTTTTGCACCAAAAGAGACCTTCAGAATCAGGTACTGGATTAACAATCTTTTGCTTTGAGTTCTCTGGTACAGCACTAAAGGGAAAAAAAATGCAAACTAGCAGTGATTAGTACCTATATTAAAATAAGAAACAGTTCAGCTAATAGATCTGAATGGATCAAATCAAAATTAAATCTCAAGCTTTAAAATAAAAATCATGCACTAGCTTGTTTAGGAAGAAATAATTCAATTTTCATATAAAAATAAGATATTCTGCTTTATTTTTAGCATGAAAAATTTATAAGGAATAGTTGAGTGATAACAGGATGCAAAAGATTACAAAGCAAGAATAAAAAAGTTTTGACAAACTAACTTCATCTTTTATAACTTAAAATTTCTTAAATATTTCAATTATTTGGTTTAAAAAAAATAATAAAATAATGAACTAGCAGATACACTAATTAAACTTTTGCCAATAAAATACAAATATTATTTAACAGAAATCTTGAAATAAAATAACAAAGATATTTTAATATAGTTTTATTTGCTCTCCCGCTCCTCTAAAAATACATAAAAATTATCTATATGAATTTCATCAATTCTATAGACATAGTCACAGTTTTTATATTATCTGTTTGAAGTCAGAAGTGTTTAGCTATTAGAACCTTCAATTATACAAATAAAAATTTGAATTTGTAAAAATCTGCTCAGAATTAAGAAGACAAAATATCTCACAGTTTAAAAGAATGATTTGGCCAACAGAAATTGTTGTAAACGTTACAAATTATGTTAACCTTTGATTTAAATACTTTACCACACCATTTTACAAATTAAGAGATTATGTGATTTTAATCAATGCTTTTTAATTATCAGCTGATTTAAATCACTGATTTCAATCATCTGATTAAAATCACTGACTGAAAAAAAATGAAACTGATGCAAAACAATTTTCTTTAGCAAACAAAATAGAAATTAATATTGTAAAGAGCTTGCATAACACTACAAAAATTAATCTAGGAATCTGAAAGCAGACTAATAATGTTGTAAGATAACATGCAAGACCAATTTTATACTAATTATCTTACTAAATTCTATTAATTATAGACAGTTAGACACTGATTCCACAGTTTATTAAAAGTAATTTGTTATTTTATTTTTATGTACTGTTATTATATTACTCAAATGTCATGTAATGTTCAACAAAATAGCCAAAATAAAAGTTATTGTGGCAATGCTTGTCAACATATGTATTTTTATCTTGTTGAATTAATCTGGAAGGAAAAAAAAAAGGCTTGATAGAATATTGTCTGAAATAGCAAATTTATGACTATTACAAATTGTATTGGCAACAGCATTTTTTTTTTTTTTTTAAAGCATTTAGTATTTTGCATACATTTGTCAGTGAGATGTTTTCTAAAAAGTGAAAAAAGAAACAAATTTTGAAAAGTTAAAAATTTCTAATTTTTATACAAGTATTTGAAGGTTAATAATTACAGAACCACTGAAAGCATCATTTACTTAATATATCTGCATTTAATAATAATCTTACCACAGTAGGTGAATCTATCATAATCCCCTTCTACCCCCCTCCCTCCCAACCTCAAAGGGGGGAAAAATGCTAAAAGACATTGGTAAAAGCTAAAATAATTTTTAGACAGTTTAGTTAAAGTGCTAAAGAAAATCATTTGCCAGGTTGCTGATTGGCAAAATAATGTAGGAGTGAAAAAATAGGACTCTTTATTTGTTGTTTATAGTGTATTATATAAGTTGTGATAAAAGTACAATATCTTCTTATTATTCACTTTTTATTAGTAAATAAATAGCATCATTTTTTCATATTCACATATTCAGAGCTTGACAAATACGGTCACCACTGGCGACCAAGTTATTTAATCTAATAAGGTTTTTGACCAAGTTATTTAATCTAATAAGGTTTCTGTTGTTGTTTCTTTTTTGTACAAAAATTGACCTAAGCTTTCTTGAAATGAGCACAAATGCCATCCCCCCCCCCCCTCTTTCCTAATATTAAAAAATAAACTTTGAAACTATATTCACAAAAAAAATATTTTTAACTTTAGTTTTTAATTTGGCAAAAATAAGTTCATCAAATGTAAATGTTTAAATAATCAAATCAGAATTATTTGAGATTTTGACAGAAAAATAGGCGAAAACTTGTTTTCCTGTTTCACTATTTCGTCGATGTGCTCCTCAGCAGATTATAGATTTTGTAGCATTCAACTATCCGGACATTTGAAGCATTCATCAATCAACCTTTTCCAAACATGCCGGTTAATTCATTCTTTACAGTATCTTTTTTTTTTAAAGATATAGGATTTTGATAAGTTTCGTTAGGAAACTTAGTTTATATTATCTTTCTAAACTATGTAACTAATAATTCTAAACAATGCCTGTTATTATTTTTCCTCAATTAATTCATAAAAACTTTTGTGCTTTTTGAAAATTAATGACGGGGAAGGAAGGGGTGGTAAATATTTTTTACTGGCTACTAAAATTTTTTTCTCGCTACCAGATTTTATCAAATTTGTAAAGCCCTGCAGATATCACATGCTTACGGCTTATTTATTTTAAGTAGAGGGGGAAAAATAACCTGGAATTGTCATTTTGTTCTTAATTGGAGTAATTGAGAACAAAATTTGCTAGTTTCAAATACTGACAGCTTTAAGGAGCACATAATCCATATAAAATCATATAAAGCTGCCATAAAGCTGTTGTTTCCATCTTATACTTTAATTGCAATTAGTTATTGATGCTGTGAGATGTTAATTAAATACCTAAAATTGCCTGTTCACAATTTCCCAAAAGACTACGGGGTAATTGTAAACATCTATTTTTGTGCCAGGATGGTATAATACAAAAAATATAAAGTTCACACACAACTTTTGTTCAACAAGTTCATACACACATTATTCTACCCCTAACTGACCTGCCCAAAATTGCTTGAGTCTGTGATACAGTAAACTCTCTCAAATCTGCACAGCTTGGGACCAGAGGTTGTGCGAATTTCTGGTCACTGTTTTGTTTACATTTTTTAAACAGTAATTTGAATGTAATAATGCCCTCAAAATTATCATGAATACTTACCATAAAGTGAAATATTAAACTAATTATGGGAAATAATGTAAACTATACTAATATTATAAAGGAGTAAAGATTGTTTGTTTGTTTGTAGGGGGTAATCTCTGGAACTACCGAACCGATTTCAAAAGTGATGGTGGCAAATTGATGGTGACAACCCCTGCTCCATCATAGGCTATATTTTATGTCGGTGCCACTACCCCAGGGGGGTGCAGGAGCGAAAAACATTCTAAAATTGCGATCTTTTCTATACTGAAGCAGCTAGAAATTTGAAATTTGGCATTGTAGTTACTTATAAGATGTAAATGCTCTCTAAGAACAAAATTAAAAAAAATTCGAAATTTAAAAGGGTGAAATGAGCGAAAAGAGTTCTAAAAACATTCTAAATTACAATTTCTATGGAATCTCTAGAACTACCGAACCGATTTGAAATTTGGCGTTGTAGTTACTTATAAGATGTAAATGCTCTCTAAGAACAAAATAAAAAAAAAATCGAAATTTAAAAGGGTGAAATGAGCGAAAAGCGTTCTAAAAACATTCTAAATTACAATTTCTATGGAATATCTAGAACTATCGAACCGATTTGAAATTTGGCGTTGTAGTTACTTATAAGATGTAAATGCTCTCTAAGAACAAAAGAAAAAAAAAATCTAAATTTAAAAGGGTGAAATGAGCGAAAAGCGTTCTAAAAACATTCTAAATTACAATTTCTATGGAATCTCTAGAACTACCGAACCGATTTGAAATTTGACGTTGTAGTTACTTATAAGATGTAAATGCTATATAAGAACAAAAAAAAAAAAAAATCAAAATTTAAAAGGGTGAAATGAGCGAAAAATGTTCTAAAAGCATTCTAAATTACAATTTCTCTAGAACTACCGAACCGATTTGAAATTTGGTGTTGTAGTTACTTATAAGATGTAAATGCTCTCTAAGAACAAAATAAAACAAAATTCGAAATTTAAAAGGGTCGAATGAGCGAAAAGCGTTCTAAAAACATTCGAAATTACAATTTCTATGGAATCTCTAGAACTACCGAACCGATTTGAAATTTGGCGTTCTAGTTACTTATAAGATGTAAATGCTCTCTAATAATTTGAATGTAATAATGCCCTCAAAATTATCATGAATACTTAACATAAAGTAAAATATTAAACTAATTATGGGAAATAATGTAAATCTATACTAATATTATAAAAGAGTAAAGATTGTTTGTTTGTTTGTTTGTTTGTAGGGGGTAATTTCTGGAACTACCGAACCGATTTCAAAAGTGATGGTGGCAAATGGATGGTGACAACCCCTGCTCCATCATAGGCTATATTTTATGTCGGTGCCACTACCCCAGGGGTGTGCAGGAGCGAAAAAAGTTCTAAAATTGCGATCTTTTCTATACTGAAGCAGCTAGAAATTTGAAATTTGGCATTGTAGTTACTTATAAGATGTAAATGCTCTCTAAGAACAAAATTTAAAAAAATTCGAAATTTAAAAGGGTGAAATGAGCGAAAAGCGTTCTAAAAACATTCTAAATTACAATTTCTATGGAATCTCTAGAACTACCGAACCGATTTGAAATTTGGCGTTGTAGTTACTTATAAGATGTAAATGCTCTCTAAGAACAAAATAAAAAAAATTCCGAAATTTAAAAGGGTGAAATGAACGAAAAGCGTTCTAAAAACATTCTAAATTACAATTTCTATGGAATCTCTAGAACTACCGAACCGATTTAAAATTTAGCGTTGTAGTTACTTATAAGATGTAAATGGTCTCTAAGAACAAAAAAAAAAAAAAAAAAAAAAAAAAAAAAATCAAAATTTAAAAAGGTGAAATGAACGAAAAGCGTTCTAAAAACATTCTAAATTACAATTTCTCTAGAACTACCGAACCGATTTGAAATTTGGCGTTGTAGTTACTTATAAGATGTAAATGCTCTCTAAGAACAAAATAAAAAAAAATTTGAAATTTAAAAGGGTGAAATGAGAGAAAAGCGTTCTAAAACTATTCTAAATTACAATTTCTTTGGACTCTCTAGAACTACCGAACCGATTGCAAAAGTGATGATGGCAAATTGATGGTGACAACCCCTGCTTCAACATAGGCTATATTTTACGTCGGTGTCACTAACCCCAGGAGGGGTGCAGGAGCGAAAAACGTTCTAAAATTGCGATTTTTTTTATACTGAAGGAGCTAGAAATATGAAATTTGGCGTTGTAGTTACTTATAAGATGTAAATGATCTCTAAAAAAAAAATTTTTTTAAAATCGAAATTTAAAAGGGTGAAATGAGCGAAAAGCGTTTTAAAACATTCTAAATTACAATTTCTATGGAATCTCTAGAACTACCGAACCGATTTCAAAAGTGATAGTGGCAAATTGGTGGTGACAATCCCTGCAAAATTGTTAGGCAAACTGTGTTTGAAAGGTAAAAAATTGTATTTTTCTTGATATAAATTTCAAATCTAATGATTATGTCATTTTTCAAATATTGAATTTGAAAAATTACCAAATTTCACAATGGAGTACCATAGCGAAACCTTCATGCGTAAAAAGATAATAATAAGGACGACGTGTCCTGGTGTGTATATTGGCTATAGCACGAGTCACAAATTATCGTAGCCTTATTATTCTGTTAAAATATAAAAGTGAATTATGAAATGTCAATATTTTGTTGGATTAAAAGTTCGTTATAAGAAATTGACCAGCGTAGCGGGCGTAGCTTGCTAGTGTTACATAAATAATTAATAATACTTGACTAAATATGCATAATAATGATGAGATAATTTTTTCTTGAATTATTCAATGAAACTCGCCTCATAAAGGTACACTAGCAATTTACATCAAAACCATAAAATTACAAAATTTTATTTGATGTTTGGCCAGATTTAATAAACAAAAAAGCTTGATTAATACATAAATGTATTTGATAAAAAGATCAATCACCACTAATATCAGTGTTATCTTGAAAATTTTCGGAAATAAATTTATACTTCCTTCATGAGAAAGCAAGAGTTCAATGATATTAACCAGAATTACGTAATAAAATGAGTACGGAATGATATAAAAATAAAAAAGCTTGAATTTCTCACCCCCCCATACCTTAATTGTAAGTTTCACTGTTTACATCTAAAACAATGTGCGGATTTTAGAAAATTGCAGATTTTAGGGTTGCAGATTTGAGAGAGTCTACTGTAATAACATTCAGTATAGCTAAAATTAATGTTGAATGATTTTATATTTTTAAACAGAAATCTTTCCAAATTCCAAATGAACCTGATGTTGGGAGCCCCACTGTCTTCCGCCATGTGTACTGGGCATGCTAAGCATGCTCCGGTGTGGTTTGAATTTATATTTTTAAACTGAAATTTTTTCAAACGAACTTAAGGTTGTAGGCCCCACACTGCATTATATTAATAAATGAAATTCTGTCCAAAGGAACTAAGGGGTCCCCATTAGAATGATTGCCAGTTTAATTTCTGATATTTAGACATTAAACTTTTAATACTGAACAAAAGTCCCTGAGGAAAATCAATGTTTCAACTGTACAAACAGTTATAACTTTATATGAGGCTTAATACGACCTAATGTGGAACCAAATCACTTAGAAAAAACTGGTCATAATTACTCCATATCACAATGTTACCTTGATTTTATCAGATAGCAACAAAGAATATTCACATGCACTAAAAAACTGTTTGTCACTTTTAACTAATAAGGAATTTAATATGCACAAAGGTGCCAACTGTGAAGCAGAAATGGTGGGAGTTTTCTCATTCTGTCAACAGGATGTAAAATTTTGATTTTTACTTCACTTTAGTATCAGCTACTCTCATATGAGTTTCAGTGGAGCTTGTTCTGAATTACCCCAATTTACCCTACTCATGTTGTTTTGTGGAGGTTTTTTTGTGTTTAAAAAATGTGCACCAAAGATGGTGGATGTTCTTGAAACAGTGCCAATCCATTCCCTTTAATACCTAAGTAACAAATAAATTAACATATAAGAGTTTAAATATTCAAATAAGGGAATATAACATATATACATGTTAAATGTAAATAAGATGTGCAATTTGAAAAAGGCAATAAAGACCAGCTTTTTTTAAAAATAGCAGTCTTTCTTTACAAAAGTCCGGCTATTTTGCAGCCCTGCTATAAATATGCCTTCAGAGACATGTATGAGGGAAAACAAAAACAACATTAACAACTAAATTCAGAGGTCTATCAAAAAACATGAAATACCTTTCAATTTGTACTTTCTTAGGCCGTCCTCCTTTACCTTTTTTTTTCTGGTAATTTTCTGTAAAAAACATAATTTCAAATGAAATCTAATATAAAAGCTACAGAGAAAATCTTATAAGTAAAAACAAAGATTTGCTTATTTTGAACATACATTAAGTCTACATTATGTATGTACATTAAGTCTATATTTATGTGACATTGACTTCAGATATCCTATGCAGAAAAAAAAAATAATTTAAAAATATTTAAATGCATACAAGGAATTTGAAAAGAATGCTGCCATTGATTTAATATTAGCTTGTTAGTGTCTCCATGTTACTGGCAAGGATGTAGTGGACGATATACGGTGGTATACACCATATACCTTCTGGATTTTTTAAGGAACTCCATATACCCTCTGTTTCTGAAATAACAATATAGCATATAGCGTATATTCTTCGTATCATGAATTTCGTCAATCAGTCAATCATAAACTTATGCAAAAGATTTATGATTGACTGATTCACAAAATTTGTGATAAAAATCATAAATTTCCTCAATCAGTCACAGTAAAAAATCATGAATTTCGTCAATTGATCAATCATAAACTTATACAAAAGATTTATAATTGACTGATTGGCGAAATTCGCAATTTTTATCAAAGATCTATTGACAAAATTTGCGAATTTTTTCTTTAAGCAGTTGACGAAACACATGATTATTTAACACATACGATTGATGAAATCTGCAGTTTTTTCTGGCTACCAATTGACGAAATCTGCAAATTTTTTAACAGTTGATAGACGAAATTCTCATTTTTTTCCCCCTGAGAGATGTAGACAAAATTAGACTTTTTTTTCTGAAATTTAAAAACGAAATTCTCGATTTTTATTTTTTTATACAGACAGAGATATAGACAAAATCAATCAATTGTTGATAAAAATTGTAAATTTCATCAATCAGTCGTGGTAAAAAATCACGAATTTCGTCAATTGGTCCAAAATAAACTTATGCAAAAGATTTATGATTGACGAAATTTGTGATAAAAATTGTGAATTTCCTCAATCAGTCACAGTAAAAAATCACGAATTTTGTCAATTGGTCAATCATAAACTTATACAGAAGATTTATGATTGACCAATTGATGATATTCACAATTTTTATCAAAGAACTATTGACAAAATTTGCAATTTTTTTTTTTTAGATTATTTGATAAAATTTGCAATATGTTTTCCGTGAGCAGTTAACGAAAAACGTTATTATTTAACGCATATGACTGACAAAATCTGCAGTTTTTTATGGCGACCTATTGACAAACTGTGCAAATTTTTTAACGGTTGATAGACGAAATTCTCATTTTTTCCCCCTGAGAGATATAAACAAAATTAGAATTTTTTGCTGAAATTTACAAACGAAATTCTTGATTTTTTTTATATAGACAGAGGTATAGACAAAATCAATCGATTATTGATAAAAATTGGAAATTTCATCAATCAGTTGTGGTAAAAAATCATGAATTTCATCAATCGGTCCATCATAAACTTATTCAAAAGATTTACGATTGACCGATTGATGAAATTCGTGATTTTTACAGCAACTGATTGATCAAATTCTTGCTTTTTATAACAGATCGATTGTCGAATTTCACAATATTTTTTAAGGGTTGATTGACAAAATTCGCTATTTTTTTCCTGAGATAATTTGACGAAATACGTGATTTTACACACACGATTGACAAATCTACATTTTTTTCTGAATACCGATTGACGAAGTTGGCAAATTTTTTAACAATCAATAGATGAAATTCCCAATTCTTTTTTCCTGAGAGATATGGAAGAAATTAGTTTTTTTTTACTGAAATATATAAACGAAATCAGAGATTTTTTTTTCCCATGAGCGATTGAAGAAATTCGCAATTTTTTTCCCCCGCCTTGAGTGACTGATGAAATTTGGGATTTTTATCAGACCGATTAACGAGTTTAGCGATATTTTTCAAGGATTGATTGACAAAATTCATGATTTTTTACTGTGAGATATATTGACAAAATTAATTTTTTATGCTAGTGATTGATGAAATTTCCGATATTTTTTCCATGATGAGTTGACAAAATATGCGATTATTTTCCATAACTGATTGACGAAATCTGCAGTTTTTCCCCCTCATGACCAATTGACGGAATTTGCAATTATTTTAATGGGCGATGTGCGAAATTTGCATTTTTTCCTGAGAGGTATAACGAAATTTGCATTATTTCTTGCAAAAATCCCGATTATTTTTATGATCAGTAGATCTCATGTTTTTCAGAAATGTCCGAGCAATATTGTGGCACCATTTATTGAGATTGAAAAAGAAAATTTTTTTATTTTCAGAAGTACGTTTCTACAAGTCCCAATAAAAAATTGGAGAAATTCATACTTAAATGTAAAAATGGGAAATCGTGGTAAAAAAGGAGAATCCCCTGCAAAAAACAGGAGAGTTGGCAATTCTAGGTTTCATCTTTTCCAATTTTTCCTCAGTTTTAAAATGCCATCTCCTTTGAAAACATTTATTTTCAATAATTTTCTGGTTCTAACAATTTGTTTGATTTTAAAAAATATTAATATTTACTATTTCAAAAAAATTATTTTCATGAAGTCATTTTGCAGATTCGCTAGATATTGTTTTTCTTTCAGTGCCTTTGGGTATATATATAATTTCCCATTTAAGAAAAATGGATATCATTTCGCATTTTAAAAAGAGTGAGGGGCTGGTGGGCCTTTTATTTTATTTAGATTTTCTCAGGAGATTTTGGTCAGAACTGAAAGTTTAATATATCTAAATGTCAAAAATTAAACCAGTGATCACTATAATGGGGTTTTTAGATTACCTGGAAAGATTTTCATTTAATAATAAATATAAAATCCTGCAAATTTGGGGTTCATTTGAGGTTTAGAAAAACAGACCTAAGCGAACATAGCACGCCTGGTATACACTGCTGAAGGCAGTTGGGCCTAAAACTTTAGGTTCATCTGGATAGGTCTTCATTTTAAAATATAAAACCATACAAATTCAAGGTTTATTTGCAAAACTAGACTGGAGCGTGCACAGCATGCCCGATGTACAGTGCAGTCCCTAACTCTAGGTTGTTTGGATGTAGTTTTGTTAAAAAGTATAAAATCATACAAAATCGAGAGTGTACACTGCCAAAGGCATTGGGCCTCCCAACATTAAGTTTGTTTGGAAAAATTTTCATTTAAATATAATAAAATCATTCAACACCAATTTAGGAATATTTAAGGTTATTATCATGGGCCAGGAATGCCAGGCAGGTCAGCTAGTAGTATGAAATAAAAAAATCTATCATAATTAAAAAAAAAAAAAAAAAAATTCTAAATTTGAAAATGTACGACTAATAAAATTGTTTATATTTCTATACTGTCTGTTTTCTACCTAAATATAAATAAAAATCGTACTTACCATCTAAACTTTGTAATTTTGATACAAAATCCTCTGGCTTGGTTCCCTCAAGCAAAGACTCAGAATGTGCGATAGATATATGATTAGAAACTGTGTCTAGTTGTGAAGAAAACACTTGACAAAATGTGCAAACATAGATGCCCTTTTTAACTCCACATTGCCCTGAAGGACATAATTTTTCAAATTTCACAACATGAAATTACAAATACAATTAATAAAGTCATACTTAAAACAAATTGCATAAACTATATCACACATGTAATAATAAAATAAGTGAAAGAATATTATCAATGAATTATGTGAAGAGATGAAGGTAAAAAAATTGTAAGTAGCCGTTGTCCCATGTACTCAACTTGTTTAAACTGCACTTTTAAAAAATTAAATGAATAACTGCTTTTGCATTTCTTTTAAAACATGCAATAAAAATATACAATCTTAATTTTAAAAATAGTATGCATAAATTTCTTAGTTTTTGGGACATTTTAAATTGACAACTATGACACTGCTTTATAAAATATTTATACTTGTGCTTGTACTTTGAACAGTATAAGAAGATACAAGACTATAATTCATTTTATATATAGTGTAGTTAAAACATAAAATTCAATAGCTTAGACTGCAATAAAAATTATATATAAAGTTTAGATATAACACAAATGAATTTTTAGGTGCGTTTATAACTATATGAATACGTTGCACCTATAGTTGTCGTCGCAAAAACTACCCAACCAAATGGTTTGAAATTTAATATATATAATCTTTGCAGAATTTTGTCGAGTCATTTTAAATTTTATGAAAATTTAATCAAAACTTTAAAATATTTATTAAGTAACTTGAATTTTTTTTAAATTGGCACTTCTTTGCTATACCAGCTTCCGAGGATTAATCGTCAAGCGACCAAGATATATCATTCTATTAAATCCTGGCATACATAATTAATTCAATGCTATCACTTGATAGGTAATGCTACTAGGTTGCCATGGTGATTATGTCCTATTTAAGATGGTGTCATATTATTTCTGTATTACTGAATTTAAAAACCAAATTTGTAAATTAAAATTGTTTAATTATAGCAATCATATAATCTACCGACAGTTTTTGGATCGATGTTTCCGGTGAAATAGATATTAAATGGAAAAAAAGTCTAAATATGGATTTCAAGTTCTGAAATTTTCAATGCTAGGCTAAAGTTTCCCATTGGAATTTTCAGTAAATTTCAACAAATGATAAAATGTTACCAACTTAAAATGTACTTATTTTATTATGGAAATTAATCATATCATAATAACAGACGATATAATTCATTTCACTGAAACTAGTTATAGTACGAACGCACCTCATTTGTCATGTTTGATGTACAATTTCCAACTTGTTTGATATAATTATCTTTCAAATTACACAAATCTTTCAAAAATTTCTTAATGAGCTATGTATATTATGGTTGAAATTTTGATACTTTATGCCATGAAGTCTTTCACTGCAAAGTCTGATACTAAAATAAACATGGCTGTACTGAGCTAACTCAAAACTGTCATGTATACTAACAGAACTTGAAGCATGTAAAATTCATTCATGGACACAAAGTCCTTCTAGTGAAATGAAAGTTCATCCTCTTGTAAATTTGAAAATTAAAAGAAGAACCTTGGATAATGAAACAATTGTCCTGCATGATGGATAATGTATACTATTATTATTATTATAATCGTTGTTTTTAATTGTTTATTGGAAAATTTGAGAAAGTTGAACTGAAAAACTAAAAATAAAGAAAAAATGTTACACTTTGTAACAGTAACTGCATGCATAACAGAGTTGAAAATATGTTTTGCCATTCAACTGAATATTTGATCAGATTTATTGCTTATTTTTCTTTTTACTGTATAGCAGATATATGACAATTATCTCTATTATTGTAGTTTAAATTAATTTTGATATTGTTATGTAATGCATGTTGCTTTGTAGACTGTGGAAGGCTTTTCTTCTCAAGATTTATGTTCCTATACCTCAAAGATTCAGAATTTAATAAATGAAAAAAAAAAAAAAAAAACCAGAAATAATATTAAATAAAAATCAAATTTATTTCCCATTCTTGTTTTATCTAGTTTTTTTTTTTTTTTCTAAAGCTCTAATAATTTACAGACATAGATAACATTATAAATCAAAAGTAAAATTTTCTGGGAACTTTCAAATCATAAATATGTGAAAGAGAGCATCTAATAAATTGATAATGATGCCAATAGCTTGCAATTTAATTTATTTTTTTATAAATAATTAAAATAAATTACAAAATAAATTTTTAAAAATAAAAATTAACAAATCCTTATTTTACAAAACATTACAAACCTTACCATTTGAAACTGAATTTTCTTCTGTTGTAGTAGATGCTACAGAAGTTGAAATGGCACTATTATTAGATTGTAAAAACACAATATTTGCTGAACCCGAAACAGCTTTTGTTGGCACCAGAGATACAATGCTTGGCTGAACATCAGCATATTGTAACATGATTTTAAATTTTACTATGGCAATTTTTGTTGTTGGATTCTTTTAACAATACTGAACTTAGATGCATCTGTGAAAGAAAAAAATAGACACATAAGTAAATTCAGAATAAAATAACAAAAACCACAATGTTTATATACCGTATATTCTGGTGTAGTATAGCATGTTCCAGCGCATAACATGCATCTATGAATTGAGACTATATTTTTTCTACTTTTACGTATATTTGAAATTTTACGTATAAGCCCTTCATTAACTTCTTGAAAAACTTTAAGTTCATGGGAACCTGAAACAATTACAGTCAACCCTACTTCCTTATTTGCAAAAAACCTTCAAGAGATATGCAGTATTAAAATAAAATAAAAAACTTTAAAAAGTATAACAACTAGTACGTACTTACAAAAAATATATATATATACAGTAGACTCTCTCAAATCCGCACAGCTTGGAACCAGAGGTTGTGCGGATTTTAGAATTTTGCGTATTTCTGGTCACTGCTTTGTTTACATTTTTTAAACAGTAATTTGAAATTATGCACGCAAAATTATCAGGAATGCTTACAATAAAGTAAAATATTCAAATAATTATGGGAAATAATATAAAGGTTACATAAATAATTAATAATACATGACTAAATATGCATAATAATGATGAGATCAATTTTTCTTGAATTATTCAATGAAACTCGCCTCATAAAGGTACACTAGTACTCATTACATCAAAACCATAAAATTACAAAATTTTATTTGATGTTTGGCCAGATTTAATAAACAAAAAAGCTTGATTAACACATAAATGTATTTGATAAAAAGATCAATCACCACTAATACCAGTGTTATCTTGAAAATTTTCGGAAATAAATTTATACTTCCTTTATGAGAAAGCAAGAGTTCAATGATATTAACCAGAATTACATAATAAAATGAGTACGGAATGATATAAAAATAATAAAAAGCTTGAATTTCCACCTTATATCTTAACTGTATGTTTCTCTGTTTACATCTGAAACAATGTGCAGATTTTTAAAGAGTCTACTGTATATAACAAATATGGAATATGAGGAAATATGATACTATAAAGCTTATATATCTATCTGAATTTCCACAAAGCATTCGGAATTGTATTTGGTTTATTGAACTAATCATGTTTATGGTTCTTGTTCTTTAATATAGAAATCTCAATCACATTTTTTCAAAATTTTTAATTTTGCCTTTTTTATACCCAATGTATAACACACACTTGTAAATTTTGATGATTTTGTCGGTTTAGAGAGGTAACGTTGCTTTTACTTTTTTTTTTGTTTTTACTAAATTAATATTTTTTTACTACAACATCCACTGTTATAATTATATTTACTTATTGTTTTAATTTAAACTTGATTTTGTTTTATGTATATATTACTACACTAAGTATCTCTTTTAACTTCTTTTTCATCCATCATTCATGATTTTCTTCTGGCCAGCATTTCTTGGTTTACATTTTTCATACTATGTTCACCAGTCTTTACTGAACTGGAACTGGAGCAGTGCTGCCAATATATAGCCTCACCTGTCATCCCCCCCACCCCCATGGCCTTTTCTACATTTGTCTTCTTTTTAAAGCAAATGTTAGAAAAACAAGACACCATCCATAAGCATTGAAAAGTTTCCTAAGAAGTGTGAGAGAATACTGGCATTACTGTACTAGGATAAATTGTACTAGCATGGAATTATGAGACTACTGAAAAAAGTCAAGGCTATTCAACAGAATCAAATTATGGCAAAGAATAAGGCATTCATACATAGAAATTAACTGTGAGAATTGTTTCCATATAGTGTGAATGACCTTTTGCAATATACCTTCACTAATTAACAATTGCTAAGTTCAGTAGTGTAAGATGTCATAATTTGGGCAAAAACTTTTAAACTGATCATTCGCTCTGTGCATATGTCACTATATTACTTTCCTATAAAAACACTTTACGGAACACCACAGGATTTATCTAATAGGAATTTTGGATGAAACGCAAAGCTGATACAAATTACAACATGGTGCAATGATATGCTTAGAGTATGTTGTTGTGTAGATGAATGTTAGGAGAGAATAGGGATAAAAATTTGTTATTTGCATATTACAAGTAACATTTTAACAACTGGTTCGTCAAACTCAAGTAAAAATTAGGTAACAATTCTACCGAACTGGCTGAATCCCACCACTGCTTACAGGAGATATTCGGCAGCTTATAAGAAAATATATATATTATATAAGAAAAATGTAAGTAAACACACTCTAGGCTTTGCACAGACAAACAGTACTTAGAACTCTTGAAAAATGCTTCATCATAACCAAGTCAATGAGACAAAGACAGTTTAAAAAAACTCTTGACTTAGTTTCCATGGGCCAGCTTACAAGCAGCAAATACTCATCCCTTATGCAACGGTGCAAAGTTAAACTGCTTCAGGCAAGATGTCATACGTCCTTTTTCAATGAACAAGCACCCTATGGAACACAATAAAAAAATACTTCATAAATCAAAATGGCATGGTGGCAAGAATATTAGTAGAACTCAATAATCCAATAGCAAGATGGAGTGAAGATGAACACATATCTAGACTTCAGGCTGATCTTTTCTTAGCCATTGGATGCAGAATTATGTTACGTACCAATCCGTGAACAGAGGGAGGATTGGTAAGAGTGCATATGGTCTATGAACCCAGGACTCTGAACCCAGGACATTTTAGACTTGGCTGCAATGGTTGATTTTGATAATTACCATGGGCCATTTCCAATTGAAAAACTTTTTCTTGTAACACCAATTTTTAAATCTTAGAAAAAAAAAAAAGTCTCATGTTCACAAACTCAGCTGCCTTAAACATGCTGTCACCATACACAAATCCCACGTTTTAACTTTGTTAAAAAATGCTGTGGACATTGGTCCAAAGGAGTTGCTACTTGGAGCAACTTATGTCAAGTTTAGAAGATATTCTCGTTGAAATGCCTTTCACAAAGAATAGGTTTAACCAAATTGGAAGAATGTAGACACTAGCTGGTAGATTAGCATTTGAGCATTACCTGAGACAACTAAATAAAAACTTGAGTATGAAGATTTAACAGCTGTTATTGGAAACTTAGGTAACGGAACTGATGCTTTACACTCACACAAACATGTAAACATGAGTTTGGCGACTTTTTGGTTGGCACGATTTTCAAGACCGCGCCAAACGAATAACTTAATGCAATGGCTAGGTTGCCATTAAAGGAAAAAATCCCCTAAATTTGACGACTTTTTTCCTTTTTTTAACCGATTAAATTTTTTTTTTTTTCCTGCGTGAGTGTAAAGCATCTTAGCCTAGGTAACAATTGGAAAATTAGATAACAATTCTACCGAACTGGCTGAATCCTACCACTTTTTATAGGAGATATTCGGAGATGCTACTAAACAGTAAACATGAAAATATATTTTTATTTTACAATATCCTCTTAATTTTATGTGACTCAATCAGGGTTGGCTTGATTTTGCCCAACCCGAAAAAACCCGGGTGGGTTTTTTAAAAAAAAACCACTTGAAAAAACCCTTGAAAAAACCCAAGTGGGTTTTATCAAAATCTTTATTTAAAATTCCACTTATCTAACTAATAATAAATATATCAATTTAAACCAAACATAATATACATTTTATATGTCACAGATATAGTTTTCAGAAAATTCTAAATGGGCATAATTGCTCTATCTGAAACAAACTTGGAAAATTCACAGAGAAAATAATTATCTTAAAAAAAATACATGTAAAATTATATAAACAATTAAAAATCAGGATTATTTGTCAATATGACGAAAACAGTGGGGGGTTCAATCAATTCTTAAAAATTACAGGCACGAGTATTTTAGTATGATTCAAAATATATTAAGCATAAAACTAAATTAAGTTGAACAAAACATAAAGGGTAGATCATTGATTCATTTCACTTTCTTTAGTAAAATAGTATTATAGTGCAGCACAACCCACCATAATAATGAATCTTTTCTGCATAGCTAAGAACATTCATTATCAGATGCAAGATTAAGATAGTGATAGTTTTTTTTTTTTTTTTTTTTTTTTTTTTTTTGGGGGGGGGGGGGGGGGGGGATTTTAATTTTCTGAAAACTTATTGTATTTTAATAGAAATTTGGTAAGCTGCCTAATTTATTATTATTTTAATTTTCTGAAAATTTAAACACAATCGGATAATTAAAAGTTTTATTTTTTTTTTTTAAATAAGTAAGGAAAAGAAAAAAGTACCGTTTAGTTCTTGTTTTAATTATTATTATTTCTATTTGCAGTTTAAAACTTTAATTAAATCTCAGTCATCAGCAGCCAGCTGGGGAAAAGAAAATTGACCTGATAAAAATCCATCAATAAAACAAAAGAAAGATACACTGGAGTGTATTTTTTTCATTTTCCAATTAAAGTATTGATGATCCAAACAAATTCAATTATAAAATATTCTTACGTAAATATAGTATTTAAAATATAATGTAATATAAAGTTCTTTGTTAAATAATTCTTTAAAAATAATGATTTCTTATTCTTGAGATAGTTCCATTGTTTATACCTCCCCCCCCCCCCTCCTTATCTAATTTCGCCAAAAGCAGAAGGATGGGCGATCGCAGACTATGACACAACATGCAGCTATTCTGTGCTATTGAGATGCAACCCCCCCCCCCCCCTCCCAACATCAAGATCTCTGGAAGATTTAGGAATTTAAGTTTACAATTTAGATGGTTTAAAAGTGAATTCATCCCCCCCCCCCCTAGTAGGACAATAATTCCAAACATTTGATAAAATTCTACTACATAAGAAAATTTTAATAAAACAAAAGTAAATGATTCACTGTTTAAATCTAATTTTTATCTATAAAAGAGAAATAAACAAAATTTTAGACTATTAATTTAATTATTTTGACTTTAAAAAATTTCTTTCAATTCAGTCATAAAATGTCTTTAAAATCATTACAAATTTTTAAACTATTTTTAATATTGAATAAAAATTCTAAATAATTATAATTAAATAATATATTAAATAAAAATTATTAAAGTATTAACATTTATTTTTTAAAACTTCATCCCATTAATTATATAGTTGTTACAAAACAAAGAACAGCAAGAAGAAAAATCCTCAAAACCCTGAAAAAACCCGAAAAAACCCTGAAAAACTCCCGAAAACCCGAAAAACCCCTGAAAAAACCCCCAAAACACTGAAAAAACCCGAAAAAACCCGCAAAACCCTGAAAAAACCCACTGGGTTGGGTTTTTTCTGAAAAAACCCGGGTTTTTGCCAACCCTGGACTCAATACTCTGACATTTTGACCTGGCTGATACTACACTGGTAGGGGAGACTGGTACACACTGGACCTATGGAAACAGTGGATCACTCCCTATTATTTTATTTATTTAAATTTTTTTAAAGCTTCTCTTCTATCCTAATAGACAACAGCACTGCACTGATTATTTATAGCCTTCAGAAAATATGTTCAGCTCAGATTGAACTGTTTTACCCTGATTGGTTGTTTTGAGCTTCTAAAAGTAAAATTTTTCATCATCATATTTTAATTTTTTTAGTAATTAAAGGTTGTAGATAAATCTGATAAAACAGCTTTTTTGCAAAGCTAAGATACTTGTTTTTATTTAACTTTAAAGTTAATATGTTTAAAAGAAAGCTATAAATAATATTAATATGATTATTTATTGAACTTCAACATGGGACACAGTGGACCACCCACTCCTGGGGAACAGTGGTCCACAATCCACTCTGCTCCTATAATGCAGAATGTTCAAAATATTTAATAATTGTTATTTATTATAAAGAAATATTGTTTAAAAGCAGGGTTGGCACGGTTTAAACCAAATGGGTTTTTTCTGAAAAAAACCAATTGGTTTTTTTGTTAATTTTTTTTAAGATTTTTTTCTTATATAATTAAATTTCAAATTATTTGATGTACAAATAACTTCTACTTCTAACTGAACAGCTCAACTCATTTCAGCAGTCAACCTGCATAAGTCACAGTTGCATCATAGTTGCACCTGTGTATGCACCTGTGTATGAATGGTCCAAGAGTTAGCATTTGAGAACAAAAAATGTCTAATTTTGGTAGAAGAAAAGATTTAGTTTGGTTATATTTTAATGAAGTAAAAAATGATAAAAGGAAAGGTTGTAGAGCTAGATGCAAAAATTGTAATAAAGAAATGGAAGGTCAAGTAGCTAGGATGAAGAAACACATTGAAACTTGTAATAATTCTCATCATCATTCTGATTCTGATTCTGTTGATAATGGTAAGTACTTATTTTATCATTATTATTGCTGCTATTATTTTTAATTTTGAAAGAAAATTGTTAAAAATTTGTTAATAAGTTAAATATTTGTTAAATTCAAAATTTTTAACTTATCTGTAAAATTACAAGTAATGCATATTGAGAACACATTATGTATATCTTCATTCAGATGATTCTAAACTCTTATAAAAAAATTACATTATTATTTGAAATGCTATTTGATTGAGAAGATAAATTATAAAAATCAATATATTATTATTTAATTTGTATATGCTATTTGATTTTAGAAAGTTATATTCTATGAAATAAAAAATATTTATGTAATTCTAAGTAATGAAATTTTGGAAAAAACAAGAAAATTTTAAATAGACATTTTTTTGTTAGAGAACTTTATTTTGATAATCTTAAAATTACATTTGATAAAAGTTTGAAAGTTTTACAAATTAATCATATTATTAAGAACAAATTATGTGATCAGAACTGTTATTAAATGAAATTGTTAATTTTTAATTTATGCATGGCTCTTAGAGATTAACTAAGTTTTCACCAATCATAAATATCCAAAATTATAAAAGACATGGTAATTTTATCTCGAGTATTAAATAAATTATCAAAAATAAATATATCAATATGATAGAGATGTTTACTTTGCAGTAAAACAAAGAAAAAAAATGTCTTTGTATTGAATTATTGTTAATTATATGATTATGATTTTTGAAGTAATATGTTCTGTATCATTAAGCAATTCTTATTTTTATTTTTGTGTAGATGATGTGTCAGTGTCACTATCCAGTATTTCAAGTTCTTTGGATTCAGCAATAACACAAAGAGCAACAAGTGAAATTGGTTCTTTAAAAAGGAAAAGAGATACTATGGACTTTTTTGTCAGTAAATCAACACCATCTCAAAAGCAAATGTTTGATGAACAAGTTGCTAGGTTTATATATGCTACAAATACGGCATTTAGCACTGTAGAGCATCCTGAGTTTATTAAAATGGTTCAGAGTTTCCGCCCAGAATATTCTCCACCATCAAGAAAACAAATTGCTGGGGATTTATTAGATCATACTTACAGCAAAGAAAAAGAAAAATGTGCAAATATATTAAAAAATGAAGTTGTCACATTAGGATTAGATGGATGGTCAAACATTCACAACGAACCTGTGATCTGTGTTACTTTAACAACAAAAGACGGGAATACATACTTAGCAGACACTATTGATACATCAGGAATTGCTCATACAAGTGAAAATCTGTATGATATTGCGACTACAACCATTAATAAATGCCAATCGGAATTTCAATGTTTAATACAAGCATTAGTGACAGACAATACTGGAAATGTCCGAAAAATGAGGGATATGTTTGATGAAAAAGAAGAGTTTAATATTATTACTTATGGATGTGCAGCCCATATTTTAAATTTACTGGCAAATGATATAAGTTATCCAAATGTAAAAGAACAAATTTTGCTCAAATACTTCAGAAACAACCAATATGCAAATGCGTGCTTCAGAAAAGATGCAAGTACATCAAAACTAATAATGCCTTGTGAAGTTCGCTGGAACTCATTTGCTGACACTTTTGACAGCTATCTGAAATCATGGTCAGTTCTTGTAACTATATGCGAAAATAATAAAGACAAAATTGATAAAAATATCTAAAGTCTAGTTTCAAACATTTCATTGAAAAGAAATGCTGAAGACTATTTTCAACAATTAAAGACAATTAGTGTAGCTTTAGATAAAGTACAAAGCCAAAATTGTACAATTGGAGAAACTGTTTTTCTTTTTAAAAATTTAAAAAAACAGATGGAAGATTTGAAACTGAATAAAGACATTATGAAAAAACTAGATACTCGTTATAAAATGGCAATAACACCAGCCCATCTTCTTGCTTATCTGTTGGATCCAAGAGCCAAGGATGCTGATCTCGAATTGTCATCGGAGGAAAAAAAATGAAGCATTGGAATATGCTAAAACAAAATTTCCCAAAAACAATTTATTATCTCTGATACTAAAATTTTGTGCCAAAAGTTCTCCATTTCAAAGATATCTTTTTGAGAATGATTTTAGTAAAGATGTATCAGCTATAGAATGGTGGCATATTCAAGAAAATGAAATCAAAAAGTTCAATGATGGTGTGTTGAAAGAAGTTGAAACGATTCTTACTGCAAAAGCGACTACTGCAAATGTAGAGAGAATTTTTTCTTCATTTGGTGTTGTACAATCAAAGTTACGCAACAGACTGGGTTTACAAAAAGCGGCAAAACTTGTTTTTTTGTTTAAAACATTAAACCCTAATAATCCTGTTTATTAACATAGAATCTTTATAGACATGTGTTGTACTTCCATTTTCTTAAAATTTTGAAAATTTATTCAATTTCCATGTTTTTAAAATGTTTCTTTTATATATATTTCAATTTAATTTTCTTACTGAAATTCAATTTGTTTTTTTAAATTGAATAAAAAAGTAAGTCTCACTTTCTTTTCTTTGCATTATTTTTAATTAAAAAAAAAAATTAGTATAGCATACCAAGGTAAAATTCTACATTATATCTTTATATTCTTATGTAACACAACTAAGTGTTGCTTATTAAAATGAAAAAATATAGGAAGGCAATAGATTAAGTCTTTAAAGAATTTAATATAAATCTTGCAATTAAATACTATTAAAAACTTTTAAGTATCAACATTAAGATACAGAATCCATTCTATGAATGCAATATGAAATACATAAACATATTAATATGTTTTATAAGTGTGCTAAATCATTTGGTAAACATGAATTACAGGTTGCATTTGGAAATATGTATATATAAAACAGCAACTATTTCTTCAACTTTTTAAAAAAGTAATCTTTAAAAATTATTTAAAACTTATCACCATTACTGTAGAACCTGACGGCACAAGTGATCATGTTCTATGTATTACATAGGAAACTTTTGTATATATATAACTGTTTTGAATTTGAATGTAAATGATGTTAGCTCAGCTCTAAATAAAATTTAATGATTTGAATTTGTACATAATTAATAACAATTGTTTATTTATTTTGTTTAAACTGTTTTCAGAATATATATACCGGGTGTCCCAAAAATGACTGATGGATTTTAAAATTCAATAACTAGCAAACGGTGACAGATATTTAAAAAATTCTTGCAGGAGGGTTATGTATGATGTCGGGAGTTTTTTTACTGTGATTCTTGATTTTAGTTCGAATTTCAAACAATAGATGGCGCTGACAGCAGTTGGCGCTCATTCGAGGCCGAAACTGACGTCACTCAGCATTGATGCAAAGAAAGGAGATTAAGGCTATGGAGTGGGTCTCATTCGCCAGTACAATCTTGCTCTTAGCCCCAATTCTGAACTCATTCGATATGATTTCAATGGAATGCGTTGTTGCCATGGAAACAACAAATACTTCGATAGTGGAATACAGCGTTCTGATCAGGGCATGAATTTAACAAGCAGTATTCGAGTTGCAGGCGATTTTACATTTATGAACTTTTATTTTCCCAGTTTAATTACTTTTTATGGCCGAATTTAAAGAATATTTTATTCATTGTATTTTAAAACTACTAGGTGAAATAAACCATTTTCGATAAATAGTGTACACTCATTTAAAAGTACTCACTAGCAGATTCCGTAGCAAAATAATGAATGAAGATGTGACGGATTCGATTTCTGTGCAGCTCTCACATACATGCATTGTCGTCATCTCGCGAAACTAAATTTTCATATTGGTTAGATAAAATTCCTATAAATACTCATAAATGTAAAATCACCAGCAAACTCGAATACTGCTTGTTAAATTCATGCCCTGATCTGAACGATGTATTCCACTATCGAAGAATTTGTTGTTTCCATGGCAGCAACGCATTCCATTGAAATCATATTGAATGAGTTCAGAATCGGGGTCTAAGAGCAAGATTGTACTGGCGAATGAGACTCACTCCATAGCCTTAATCTCCTTTCTTCGCATCAATGCTGAGTGACGTCAGTTTCGGCCTCGAATGAGCGACAACTGCTGTCAGCGCCATCTATTGCTTAAAATTTGAACTAAAATCAAGAATCACAGTAAAAAAACTCCCGACATCATACATAACCCTGCTGCAAGAATTTTTTAAATATCTGTCACCGTTTGCTAGTTATTGAATTTTAAAATCCATCAGTCATTTTTGGGACACCCGGTATATATATATATATATATTGTTATTGTAATATTAATCATTCTTGTGAATGTTAAATTTTATTTACTGATGTGCATATATGTAATTAAAAAAGATACAAAAAAACCCAGTTTAAACCAAAAAAACCTGGTTTAAACCAAAAAAAACGGTTTTTTTGGTTTTTTTTAAAAAAAAACCCGGTTTTTTGCCAACCCTGTTTAAAAGTAGTTATTTAACCGCAAAATAAAGTAAACAAAGAAAAATAACAGTCTATTTAACATAGTAAGAAATATTTTGTTTTGTATTTACTGCCTTTAATAAATATAACTGTAGTCTAATTGGTGATGATTCTATTTAAGTAAGATTCATGAGATGCAAATTGAATGGAAATCAGTTTATTTTTTTCCGAAACTGTAGATGAATCTACTGTTGATGTCAATGATTTCATAATATTGCTCCCAGTCCCAAAAGTATTTCAGGAAAATTCCAGGCTCAATCTTACTCATAAGTATTTTGAAATTTCATTTGCAAATTTTAATGTGCACTGATTTTTTTTGTACTTAAGTAATAACTTCAATTAAATTGCAATTGTTCTTGTAATAATCTGTTGTTATTTTCAAAATATAATTATTTTTGTTTTTGTTTCAAACTGTTACTTGTAAATTTATATTACTTTGTTATTTTGCAGGTAAAGGGAAAATAAAAAAGAATCAGATTAATGAAGAATAGATTTATATTGTATTTCAGATAATACCTAATAACGGTCCACTGTGCCCCAGAAGTGGGGCACACTGGTCCACTTTACAGGTGCATATAGAAATTTTTTTTTTTTGAAAAATGTATTGAAAACTATGTTATGAAAAAATTATGATGAATGTATAAAAGTTTAAGGAATACTCAAAAATATTTTCATGCAGATTGGTTTGTCTATTAAAGAGAAAAAAAATTTAACTGAAAATGTGGTCCACTGTGTACCTGTCTCCCCTATAAGCTAAATGTATGGGAACCAAAAATTGAAACTAAGTTCATTGTCCAATTTACCCGGAATTTATTGTAAAAAGGCAAATATTCTATTTTTTTTAAAAAAACTCCATTTACAGTAATTTATTAATTTGTACTTTTATTTCATAACACTACTCTCATATGATCACTAATTGCTTTGAAATTCGATAAAATAACTGAAATGAAAACGGTTTATCGTATGAACTGGTACTTACTAATAGTACTAAAATTAATTAACAGACTGACAACAAATAAAATTCACAGTGAATTATTCAATTTCAGGAGCATATATTAATCTATACTTTTATTCTTAAAAAATATTCTCAAATGAAAATGACAAAACCTAATGTAAACAGTTCTCATTTTTAATATATCTAGATTGAAATCTTCATAGAGTTTCAGAACTCGAAAAAACATTATTTCATTAACTGACTTATTATTAATTAGCAAGAGTTTTGGATAATAACAATAGACTTTTTGTGTTCGAAATTCTATCTGAAACCATACAAACCCGGCTCTAGTTTCACCTTTCTCTTCACAGCTCAGCAAAAATTAAAGCATGTCAGGTCCCTCTAAAAAATATATTACGATTAAGTTTATTTAGATTATTATAGCTGGGGAAAAGAAACAAATTATATAAAAAGCTAAACCCATTTAACAGGATAAGTGAATATTTTTTATGTAGTAAACGCTCATTTACTGAACCGACAACAAAAGGAAGACAACGTTTGCTTTGCTCAATGTTGTCAGTTACATTTGCAGTTAAAAATAAACATGAACCGCGACCACAAACGAGACAGAGGCTGTGTTCAGAACCGAAGATCAGGCGGCGCGCGGCTGATGGAGATTAAAATACAGAGTGAGCCCTTATGCGTATTTTATAATATTTTGTTAAATCACGGAGTGAGCTTGGTGGCCGAATGGTTAGAGCACTGCTCTTAATTCTGTAGGTTGCGGGTTCGATTCCCCTAAATTTCTATTTGATTTTTCTACTTTTTCATTTAAAAATGTTTTATGGGTTACTTTTATTTTTTTTCATGATTAATGGAATATCTATACTATTATATAAAGAGGAAACGGTGACTGACTGACTGGGTGACTCATCAACGCCCAGCCGAAACTACTAAAGTCAGGGTCACGCAATTTGGACTGTAGATTGCTGTTATGGCCTAGGCAAGCAATAAGAAGGGATTTTTGAAAATTCCCCCCCGAAGGGTGTTAAAGGGGGGTTCGAATGTTTTAGGTCATTTTGCCATATCTCAGCAGCAGTTATAGGTAGGAGCTTGAAAATCCAGAAAACAAATCTACTAAACAAATGATTAAACACCTATTTCAGAGATTTTAGAAATTCCCCCCAGAAGGAGGTTAAAGGGGGGTGGTCGAATGTTTTAGGTCATTTCGCCATACCCCAGCAGCAGTTATAGGTAGGAACGCGAAAATCAAGAAAACAAATCTACTAAAAAATGATTAAATACCTATTTCGGCGATTTTAGAAATTCCCCCCAGAAAGGGGGTGGTCGAATGTTTTATGTCATTTCGCCATATCTCAGCAGCAGTTATAGGTAGGAGCTTGAAATTCCAGAAAACAAATCGACTAAAAAAATGATTAAACACCTATTTCGGCTATTTTAGAAATTCCCCCCAGAAGGGGGTTAAAGGGGGGTGGTCAAATGTTTTAGGCCATTTTGCCATATCTCAGCAGCAGTTATAGGTAGGAGCTTGAAAATCCAGAAAACAAATCTACTAAAAAAATGATTAAACACCTATTTCAGAGATTTTAGAAATTCCCCCCAGAAGGGGGTTAAAGGGGGGTGGTCGAATGTTTTAGGTCATTTCGCCATACCCCAGCAGCAGTTATAGGTAGGAACGCGAAAATCAAGAAAACAAATCTACTAAAAAAAATGATTAAACACC
Organism: Maratus michaelseni; assembly: GCA_963931845.1. NCBI lineage: Eukaryota > Metazoa > Arthropoda > Arachnida > Araneae > Salticidae > Maratus > Maratus michaelseni. The sequence goes on from OZ007594.1 coordinate 256,328,627, forward strand.
TATTTCGGCGATTTTAGAAATTCCCCCCGAAGGGTTTTAAAGGGTGTGGTTTTGAAAATTTTAGGACATTTCGCCATATCTCAGCAGCTGTTTTATGTAGGTGCGCGAAATTCAGGAAAACAAATCTACTAAACAAATGATTAAACACGTATTTCAGTGAATTTAGAAATCCCCCCCCCCCCCTCGAAGGTGGTTAAAGTGGGATTCGAAAGTTTTAGGTCATTTCGCCAACTCTCAGCAACAGTTTTAGGTTGGAGCGCGAAATTCAGGAAAACGAATGTAATAAAAAAATTACATTGTCTACCCGTGCAAAGCCGGGACGGGCCGCTAGTATTTTATAAAAGTAAAATTTGTATTATTAATAATTACTTATTTAATTAAATACTACAAATTTAGCTATTTCACGATTAAAATTTCACATTACAATGCCTTTTAATATTTAAACCAGGGTTGGCACGGTTTAAACCAAATGGTTTTTTCTGAAAAAAACCAATTGGTTTTTTTGTTAATTTTTTTTAAGATTTTTTTCTTATATAATTAAGTTTTCAAATTATTTGATGTACAAATAACTTCTACTTCTAACTGAACAGCTCAACTCATTTCAGCAGTCAACCTGCATAAGTCACAGTTGCATCATAGTTGCACCTGTGTATGCACTTGTGTATGAATGGTCCAAGAGTTAGCATTTGAGAACAAAAAATGTCTAATTTTGGTAGAAGAAAAGATTTAGTTTGGTTATATTTTATTGTCGGAGCAAAGCTCCGGCTTCCCATGAAAAATTACACTTTTGTGTACACGATAGCGGCCAAAATATTTGCCGCATTGATACCAAAATTGGACTGGAAGTCGGTAGTGGCAAAACCTCGCCGGAGATTGAAAAACAGAAATATTCGTCAACTCTAACGCCCGGAATCGTCTGCTCTAGAATTTTCCATTTCCCCATAGAGATAACATTGCGATTGTTTGAATTAAATAAAAAGAAAATTGAAATAATTTATATTGCTGCCATTTTTTATCATGAAAAACTTTTGAATTAAATAAAAAGAAAATTGAAATAATTTATATTGTTGCCATTTTTTATCATGAGAAACTTATTTAAATAACAATATACTCGGAAACAACCTTTTAGTAAAAGCTCTTAATCTCGGTCCCATATATTTTACTTTTATATATTTTACATATATTTTACTTTTCTGAAATAAGGACCCCATACATTTTTATCTTAAAACACGTGCAATAAAGTTTAAATCGTATTAAGTACATGAATTTAGTTTTTTTTTAATCGAACTCAGCAATTGGTGTAATTAAACTTTTTGTTTCCATTTCAAAATATTTTTTTTCTTTTCATTCAAGCTTATTGTATAAAAGAAGTATGAGAGTAAATCTGTTTATTTTGATATAGTCCAGCCAATCTAGGATAAAAAAAAATATATATTAAGAAACATTTTATATATGAACGGATTATATGTTTTTATTATATAGAATTTGCAAGGATGCCAGTTAAGAGAAAGCAATCAGCTGAAATGAGAAGAATTGCGAATCGTAATTCAATGCGGAGAAGTCGCACAAGTCAGTTACCTTCAGATTTTTTGCCGAGTACCGGTATACTGACAATTCAAATGTAATCAGCTTTAAACAAAATATTGAGAGTTTTATTTTGCGCCTGCCTGTCAATCCTTCAGATATGACTTCAACTGTGTTAGTGACAAAAGATACTTATCAGGATGTGCAGAGTTTTCTGTTCGCTCACAACGCCTTCTAGAAGCACTCAGGTGGCTTAAAGCTCACAATCCTTATTATTCAAATATCACAATTGATGAAGATTTGATCGCTACATTACCTGAGAATGGTGACGTATCTCAAATGTTACCAACAGCAACCGATATTACTGAGGATATTGATACTTTGAACGAGGAAATAAGGCGCGAGTCATTTAGACCACTACTTGAACCGGTAGATCAAAACAACTTAATAAATGACGCAATTCGTGTGCCTCACCCTTCATTAAATTCACAGCCTATCAACGAATTTCAAGAAGAGGGTTACATAGCACGTGCTTTTCCTCATCTTTTTCCACATGGTACAGCTGACTTACGACAACCTCGTCAAAAAGCAGTCTCTCCTGATGAGTATTTTAAGTTCCTAATGAAGTATGAAGATGGGCGATTTGCTAAAGACCCCCGATTTCGCTACTTTGCCATGAATTCAATTCTTCGGTGGCAGTCTTTGGCTAAAGGGCGTTTTTTCGTTCAGCGAAATAGGTTCAGCAATAAGACGGTAGAGCAGATGCGTGATATTCTGAATATGCAACCAGAAATGGCAAAACACATTATGATTTATGCTAGCAAATTAAGATCCACAAAAGGATACTGGCGTGCACGTTGTGGGGAACTCCTTTCCATGGTAGGACAAATTGGAGCACCAACATTTTTTTTTACACTGTCTGCAGCTGATTATCACTGGCCTGATCTTTTCAGACTTTTAGAGCCTAACAGAGATCCAAATGAGCTGACTGATACAGAACGCAGACAATTAATGCACGACAACCCTCTGTTGACTGGTTGGCTCTTTCAAAAACGTTGTGATATATTTTTGAGAAAAATCTTGACGCCGTTGTTTTTAATAGACGACTACTGGGTTCGTTTCGAATGGCAGTGGCGTGGAAGTCCTCACATGCATGGATTGTTGTTGTTAAGAGGGGCGCCAAACATGGAAACACTAGACATGACTAACGCTGAAAATGTAACAGCCGTAACAGCATATTTTGAAAAACTATGCAGTGCTGTTAATCCTGACAAGGACGTCCTCGTAAATGATATACACCGCTGTCGAGTTCGCTTTTCAGACATTTCCAGTGAAGATCATGAAAAAGATCTCTCTGAGCTCTTAAATCAAGTCCAACGTCACACAAGACATGGAGATTATTGCCTAAGGAAAAAAAGAGGTACAAATAGTTATAGCTGCAGATTTGGTTTTCCAAAAGCAGAATGCGACTCTCCAAAGCTTCAAGTAGAAAATGGCATAATTAGCTTTTTGCCAAAAAGAAACGATTCTGAAATGAATACCTACAATTGCTTCGTGTCACAAGTTTGGAGAGCTAACACGGATTTCAGTCCTATTACATCAAAGGATGCGGTTTTGCATTACATTGCCAAATATGCCTCAAAATCAGAAACAGCTTCTGTTCCTTACAAGGAATTGTTATCTGAGATTTTAAATAAGATGAACGAAACAAATCCAGCGGTTCAAGCAGTCCAAAAACTTATTTTGTCTTCTGTTTCTGAAAGGGATTACTCAGCCCAAGAGGTAGTACACATATTAATGGGATGGCCAATGTATCACAGTAGTCGGGAAGTAGTTACAATACGGCTTCATGATAAAAACAGGGAAGAAATCAACTTTTCAAGCGACGAAAGACCATCAAAAAGCATGCTTCAGAAATATTGCGCGCGGCCGGAGAAACTTATTTCCTGCACGCTTCTTAAGTTTGCAAAACCTTTCTCAGTAAGAGGAGTCGATTATCACCAAAGAAGAAAAGATGCAGTTGTCAGAGTTTTTCCTCTTACATCACTCAACCACGACCCAACTCTAGCCGAAGAATACTATAGGCAACAAGTATTACTCAATTATCCTTGGAGAGGTAATTCTGACTCTTTATTGCAAGAAGGCCTGCCGTCTGCGTATCACTCATGGGAGGAAGCATTCAATGATCTAAATATTAATGCACACGAAGAAATAAATTTTCCTGCTGTTAGCAGTACACATGAGACAGAAATCCTGCAAGAAGAATACCGCGAGATTGATCCATATATGGCAGCAGCTGCCATAGTTCCTGTGCAGACAAACGAGGATACTTTGGGGCAACGCGTGATTGATCATGCATGTGAGTGGAAAAGTGAGAGTTACAAGTACCCTGATCGCAATTTTACTTCATTTTTAAATTACTGTAAAGAACAACAACTTACAGTGCATCAAAATTACGATACGTCTGAGATCAGATTTACAGATGAGCAGCAAAAAATACTTCACTTATGCACGCAACAGCTTTCGTCTTTGAAATCAAGATTTATAAATTGCCCTAAACGTACTTTTAATATTGGGAATGCCGGAGCTGGAAAAAGTACGGTAATAAAAGAAATTCGTAAAAGAGTTACCGAGCAGTTAGGACCGGAAGCTATTATGGCTTTGGCTCCAACAGGTGCTGCTGCAATTAATGTCGAGGGCAAAACAATTCACTCTGTACTAAAAGTACCAACATGTTTTAAATCGTTTGCTGATTTAGGAAGTGAAGCAGCAAGAAATCTACAGCTCAGCATGAATCCAGTTTCATTTCTCATTATTGACGAATTTTCAATGATCGGATGCCGTCTGATGGCTGCACTTGAGCAAAGATGTCGCGAAGGTAAACCAGACAGCATTGAACCTTTTGGAGGCTTATTTGTTTACCTGATTGGAGATATTAGGCAGCTACAGCCTCTAAAAGACACCTCTATATAGGAGACATTCTATAAAAGACATTTTGGCCTTACGTGGACAAACAGTTCTTAAGATGTTTGAAAAATGTTTCACCTTAACAAAGTCAATGAGACAAAGCGACGATCAGCAAATACAGTTTAGAGAGACTCTTGATTCGCTTTCCGTAGGCGAAGTTACAGGCGACCAATACGCATCCCTTATGCAACGACGTAAAGTTATACAGCCTCCGGCTGAACTTGAAAGATTTCAAAATGCCATACGCCTTTTTCCTACAAACAAGCAAGCTGAAGAACATAATCAAGAAGTACTTCGTAAATCAAAATGGCCAGTGGCAAGAATATTAGCAGACCACAATAATCAAATAGCAAGATGGAGTGAAGATGAGCACGTATATGTTGCGTACCAATCTGTGGACAGAGGGAGGATTGGTCAATGGTGCACTTGGTACGGTAAAAGATATTGTCTACGGACCAGGATTACGGCCTCCAGGCTTGCCACAGGCAGTAATGGTTCATTTTGATGATTATCGGGGACCATTTCTCACTGAAAGACTTTTTCCTGTCACACCTATTACAAAGTCTTGGAAAGAAAACAATGTCTCATGCTCCCGTACTCAGTTACCTTTAAGTCACCATACACAAATCCCAAGGTTTAACTTTGTCAAAAATAGCTGTGGACATTGGTGAAAAGGAGTTGTCACTTGGAGAAACTTATGTCGCGTTTAGCAGGGTTCGATGTTTAGAGGATGTTCTGATTGAAGTGCCTTTCGCAAAGGATAGGCTAGACCAAATTAGAAGAATGGGGGTACTTGCTGATAGATTAGCATTTGAGCAGTATCTGAGGCAACTGTTGACCGAATAAACACTTGAAGATTCAACAGCAGTTATTGTAATTTTTCTTTTATACTATTAAACAGTAAATATAAAAATAAAAAATATATATTATATATTGTTAATGTTATATTTTATGTTTATCCCACTCAATGCTCCGACATTTCGGCCTGACGGATTCTAGTTTTGGTAGAAGAAAAGATTTAGTTTGGTTATATTTTAATGAAGTAAAAAATGATAAAAGTAAATGTTGTAGAGCTAGATGCAAAAATTGTAATAAAGAAATGGAAGGTCAAGTAGCTAGGATGAAGAAACACATTGAAACTTGTAATAATTCTCATCATCATTCTGATTCTGATTCTGTTGATAATGGTAAGTACTTATTTTATCATTATTATTGCTGCTATTATTTTTAATTTTGAAAGAAAATTGTTAAAAATTTGTTAATAAGTTAAATATTTGTTAAATTCAAAATTTTTAATTTATCTGTAAAATTACAAGTAATGCATATTGAGAACACATTATGTATATCTTCATTCAGATGATTCTAAACTCTTATAAAAAATTACATTATTATTTGAAATGCTATTTGATTGAGAAGATAAATTATAAAAATCACATATATTATTATTTAATTTGCATATGCTATTTGATTTTAGAAAGTTATATTCTATGAAATAAAAAATATTTATGTAATTCTAAGTAATGAAATTTTGGAAAAAACAAGAAAATTTTAAATAGACATTTTTTTGTTAGAGAACTTTATTTTGATAATCTTAAAATTACATTTGATAAAAGTTTGAAAGTTTTACAAATTAATCATATTATTAAGAACAAATTATGTGATCAGAACTGTTATTAAATGAAATTGTTAATTTTTAATTTATGCATGGCTCTTAGAGATTAACTAAGTTTTCATCAATCATAAATATCCAAAATTATAAAAGACATGGTAATTTTATCTCGAGTATTAAATAAATTATCAAAAATAAATATATCAATATGATAGAGATGTTTACTTTGCAGTAAAACTAAGAAAAAAAATGTATTTGTATTGAATTATTGTTAATTATATGATTATGATTTTTGAAGTAATATGTTCTGTATCATTAAGCAATTCTTATTTTTATTTTTGTGTAGATGATGTGTCAGTGTCACTATCCAGTATTTCAAGTTCTTTGGATTCAGCAATAACACAAAGAGCAACAAGTGAAATTGGTTCTTTAAAAAGGAAAAGAGATACTATGAACTTTTTTGTCAGTAAATCAACACCATCTCAAAAGCAAATGTTTGATGAACAAGTTGCTAGGTTTATATATGCTACAAATACGGCATTTAGCACTGTAGAGCATCCTGAGTTTATTAAAATGGTTCAGAGTTTCCGCCCAGAATATTCTCCACCATCAAGAAAACAAATTGCTGGGGATTTATTAGATCATACTTACAGCAAAGAAAAAGAAAAATGTGCAAATATATTAAAAAATGAAGTTGTCACATTAGGATTAGATGGATGGTCAAACATTCACAACGAACCTGTGATCTGTGTTACTTTAACAACAAAAGACGGGAATACATACTTAGCAGACACTATTGATACATCGGGAATTGCTCATACAAGTGAAAATCTGTATGATATTGCGACTACAACCATTAATAAATGCCAATCGGAATTTCAATGTTTAATACAAGCATTAGTGACAGACAATACTGGAAATGTCCGAAAAATGAGGGATATGTTTGATGAAAAAGAAGAGTTTAATATTATTACTTATGGATGTGCAGCCCATATTTTAAATTTACTGGCAAATGATATAAGTTATCCAAATGTAAAAGAACAAATTTTGCATGTAATCAAATACTTCAGAAACAACCAATATGCAAATGCGTGCTTCAGAAAAGATGCAAGTACATCAAAACTAATAATGCCTTGTGAAGTTCGCTGGAACTCATTTGCTGACGCTTTAGACAGCTATCTGAAATCATGGTCAGTTCTTGTAACTATATGCGAAAATAATAAAGACAAAATTGATAAAAATATCCAAAGTCTAGTTTCAAACATTTCATTGAAAAGAAATGCTGAAGACTATTTTCAACAATTAAAGCCAATTAGTGTAGCTTTAGATAAAGTACAAAGCCAAAATTGTACAATTGGAGAAACTGTTTTTCTTTTTAAAAATTTAAAAAAACAGATAGAAGATTTGAAACTGAATAAAGACATTATGAAAAAACTAGATACTCGTTATAAAATGGCAATAACACCAGCCCATCTTCTTGCTTATCTGTTGGATCCAAGAGCCAAGGATGCTGATCTCGAATTGTCATCGGAGGAAAAAAAATGGAGCATTGGAATATGCTAAAACAAAATTTCCCAAAAACAATTTATTATCTCTGATACTAAAATTTTGTGCCAAAAGTTCTCCATTTCAAAGATATCTTTTTGAGAATGATTTTAGTAAAGATGTATCAGCTATAGAATGGTGGCATATTCAAGAAAATGAAATCAAAAAGTTCAATGATGGTGTGTTGAAAGAAGTTGAAACGATTCTTACTGCAAAAGCGACTACTGCAAATGTAGAGAGAATTTTTTCTTCATTTGGTGTTGTACAATCAAAGTTACGCAACAGACTGGGTTTACAAAAAGCGGCAAAACTTGTTTTTTTGTTTAAAACATTAAACCCTAATAATCCTGTTTATTAACATAGAATCTTTATAGACATGTGTCGTACTTCCATTTTTTTAAAATTTTGAAAATTTATTCAATTTCCATGTTTTTAAAATGTTTCTTTTATATATATTTTTTAAATATATTTCAATTTAATTTTCTTACTGAAATTCAATTTGTTTTTTTAAATTGAATAAAAAAGTAAGTCTCACTTTCTTTTCTTTGCATTAATTTTATTTAAAAAAAAATTAGTATAGCATACCAAGGTAAAATTCTACATTATATCTTTATATTCTTATGTAACACAACTAAGTGTTGCTTATTAAAATGAAAAAATATAGGAAGGCAATAGATTAAGTCTTTAAAGAATTTAATATAAATCTTGCAATTAAATACTATTAAAAACTTTTAAGTATCAACATTAAGATACAGAATCCATTCTATGAATGCAATATGAAATACATAAACATATTAATATGTTTTATAAGTGTGCTAAATCATTTGGTAAACATGAATTACAGGTTGCATTTGGAAATATGTATATATAAAACAGCAACTATTTCTTCAACTTTTTTAAAAAGTAATCTTTAAAAATTATTTAAAACTTATCACCATTACTGTAGAACCTGACGGCACAAGTGATCATGTTCTATGTATTACATAGGAAACTTTTGTATATATATAACTGTTTTGAATTTGAATGTAAATGATGTTAGCTGTAGCTCAGCTCTAAATAAAATTTAATGATTTGAATTTGTACATAATTAATAACAATTGTTTATTTATTTTGTTTAAACTGTTTTCAGAATATATATATATATATATATATATTGTTATTGTAATATTAATCATTCTTGTCAATGTTAAATTTTATTTACTGATGTGCATATATGTAATTAAAAAAGATACAAAAAAACCCGGTTTAAACCAAAAAAACCTGGTTTAAACCAAAAAAACCGTTTTTTTTGGGTTTTTTCAAAAAAATCCGGTTTTTTGCCAACCCTGATTTAAACATTATTATTATTTTTCTTTTAGTAAATGTAAAATAAGTAATGAAAATATAATAAATTTGCATTAATTTCTCCAAGTTTTTATAATGAGTACTTCAACAGTGAATTTTTAGTACGAATAGAATGCAAAGCATATTTTACAATGTAAAAAATATTATAAAAATAAAATGTAAAAGATATACATTATTTAAACTAGAAATATCAGTACCTATTTTTGTAAAGAGGTAAAATACATGTGGTTTACCGTCTAGTTTCGTAATGAATATGAATAAAATATAGTTAGAATGTTTATAAATTTTCTACTGACTGTTTAAGTATTTTAGCATTTAAAACAAACATAAACAACGCTTGCATTCAGCAATTAAAGATATACAAATATGTATATTGTATATATATTATACAATATACAATAATATTCAATGTCTGTAATTTAATATTTGTATATCTTTAATTTAGCATTTGTTTCTCGTGTTTTATGATGTTTATTGCAATATAATAAATAATGCAATTTACATAAAAAAATGAATTTCAAGAAAAATATATTTTTAGAAATTAACAATTATGTTTCAACAATGTTGTTATCGAAAAATATATTTTAATAAAATGTTTAAAAGTTTTTTTTATAAATTTTTAACAAAGATTTTATATTACAAATAAAGAAATAAATCTTTTAACATGTTGGTATCACGATTTTGATTTATTAACATTCTATTTATCCCAAAAAATATAAAGCAACTGATAAATCATTTTTAAATTAATAAAAATAGGGAAAAAATCGGAAATAAACGGTCAGCATGGATTTCATACCTTCCAGGTTCATCTGTGTAGGACAACCCAAACGTCAGTAAAGTACGTAATAACAACAATTTTTGGTACTTTTCAGTTAGCCGGACGCCAGTGAAAAAAATATAAATATATATACATATATATATCTGCATATATGTATGTTATATATATATATATAGTATGTGTGTGTGTGTATATATATATATATATATTTGTTTCACTGTTGCCCGGCTAACCGAAAAGTTTTTTTTTTTTTTTTTTTTTTGAGAGTTTACATTAATTCGGTGATCCGAACGTCCTCTCCCTTGTTAGTTAAAGATACACTGGTTATAGAAAATTAAACTTTATTATATTATATTCAAACCATAAGTATGATACAATAACACCTGTTTAGACGGAAACTAAAAAAAAAAAAAAACTAGTTTAAAAATCCGTTTTAAACAAGTTAATTTCATTTTAGGAGAAAAAATTGCAAGGTATTTTCTTGCAGATTTTTTTTTTTCGTTTATAGTAGGATTCCACTATAAACAGGCTTCATTGTATTACAAAATAAATTTTCTGAATAGTACTTATTTAGAAAATTTATATAGTACTAGCAAGCTACGCCCGCTGCGCTGGTCGGTTTCTACAAATGAACCTTGAATCAAACGAAATATATCGTTTAATTTGACTTTGTATTTGAAAACAATCTGTATATTTACCTGGAATATCCTTCCACATTACTGAAAAATGATGCCATTGCTCTATTATATTTTCTAATCTGCAGTCAAAATTTTAACTGTTAAGGACCATTGGTAATGAACTATAAAACTATATACAATATACTAAAACCATCACTAAAAATTAGCGAACTGACAATGCAAACAAATTAACTAAAAAAATCCATCCAGTAAAAGTTTTTTTTAAAATCAAACAACGCATTTTAACGAAATGTTTTAACGTATGTTTTGTATGTGCATAGAAAAAAGGATGTTGACAACAGAAATAATATATCCCATCAAAAACATACATGTGAAAGAATGCCCAGTTCGTTAACGGTTTCGCTAATAAAAGAAGTGAGATCTAACTGGAAACCAAGTTCTTTAGAAGCTCCTTAAATTATAGCTCCTGTCATGCATAACCATCTTCAATTGCTTAAAATTATTTGTTATGTTATTTGCTACTCAATAGAGTGACTTGGCAAGTTTTCACCCACCAACTTTAATCTTTGAGTCCGAGTACAATTTAGTCTAGTATGTCATTGGCAAAGATGTAGTCAATCAAGTATTCGAATAAGTATGTCGAAGTTAAGGTATTGATAAGTTAAAGAAGTGATTAACTTTAAGTTCAGATCAATCAAGTATAGAAATTTGAATAAGAGAAAACTTGCCAAGTAGCTCTATTGAGTTATTGTGGATGATTTTAATGCTCATCATTTTTTATGGGGCTCTCGTAGCTCCACTGTTACTGGTTTTAAATTGCGCAGGTGGATAGATCAAAATCATGGGCAAATTTTAGCGCCCCTTGAGTTCTCCAGCCTGTATCATCACTCCATCATCGACTTTGCTATCACCCGCAACTTCCCCTTCCCGCACATCACTCAAGCGGTGAATGATCTCTCATCGAACCATTTCCCGATTGTGCTTAGATTCATAGTGGGCAATGGGCTTTATTGGCATGACGTCATAAACCACCATCATGTGACCTCTTGCTGTGTTTATATTTGTTTGTCTATGTATCGCATGCATACATTGGTCGATATTGTAAAAAATCACGTGTTGGTGGTATTCTTACAATCTCGAACCCAGATTCCCAATAAAGCCCATTGCAATCTTGACATCCCCCGAGCATTCTCGGTCGATTGGAATGACTTCGGTCACGTCCTTAATAACATGGACACCCCACCCCACCCCGCCCACTGCGATTCACTCTGCAGAGGACGTAACTTCTTCTATCCAAGCATTTGGAGACCCACTCCACAATGCTTTCCAAGAAGTCGCGAAACCTAGACAGATGGTGGTCGACAAGTTTCGACTACCTGAGCACATCAGGAATTTGAAAAGAGAGAGAAACAATCTAAGACGGGACTGGCAGACGAGCATGAACCCCAACTTAAAAACTGCATTAAATAGAAAAAAAACACCAGGTTTTGGCTGCAATCAAGGAGTTTAATAATGTACGTTGGAACACTTACATTGAGTCTCTTTCGACATCAGACAACACAATTTGGTCAGCAACGGCCCGCACTCGAAGGACATGGACACAAATTTCGGCATTAAATGGCCCAAGTGGTATGGCATACTCAAATACAGACAAGGCTGAGCTCATTGCTGACAGTCTTAGAAGTCAGTTTACACTAAATCGCGATGTCGTAAACCCTCAAACGGTCGACATCGTCAATACAGAGTTTGAACGTTTCTTAACCCCTTCGAGACGAGCGTCCTTTACAGAATTTTTTATCTTTTACCACCGGTTTTTCAAAACAGAAATTTTCGCCTAATTGAATCGCAGAAATGCTAACATTAAATAAGACAAAGCCTACAGTAAAAATTAACTGGTGGGAATAATCGAGGATTCTGAGCATCTTATGCGTCACGTATACGTGTCGCTCGTCCCCAAGGGGTTAAACTCACCTCACAATAATACTCTTAAATCTGCTGTACCTTCTGAGGTGATTTCAAATTTCGGGAATCTCAAAAAGAACAAAACGCCTGGTCTTAATAATATCTCTACCAATATTCTCCTTCATCTTCCTCTAAACTTCATTTTCTTTATAACTATCCTAATTAACTGCATGATTAATCTCCGTATGTTCCCGGACGCATGGAAGAAGGCGTTGGTTGTCCCGATCCCAAAAGCGGGACAGGACAGGCATGCCCCTTCTCGCTTCAGAAGTATTTCCCTCTTAACCTGTCTTTCTAAAGTCTATGAATACATACTTGCAAACCGTCTGAAAGAGTTCATTTCATCCAATTCGATTATTATACCCGAACAGTTTGGGTTCAGACCCAAACACTTGACTCAGCTTCAGCTTTGGAGAATAACTGAAATCGTTCACGAGGGTTTATATCGCAGACAAAAAACTGGCGTTTTATTCATAGACATTGCAAAAGCCTTCGATCGGGTCTGGCATTATGGACTTATTTATGAGTTAATTCTGCTCAAGGCTCCGCCTCAACTAATCCTTATATTCTTGAACTACCTTAAAGATAGATCCTTCTCAGTTAAAGTTAACAACTGCATCTCCTCTTCACGAATCATTGCGGCTGGCGTCCCTCAAGGGGGTATTTTAAGCCCTTGGCGGTTCAACCTCTACATTAATGATATTCCTCGTTGCATTCCCGATGTCCACTTAGCACTTTATGCTGACGACACTGCCATTATGACAAGCAACATGTTACTCGACATTGTGCTAACTGAACTCCAAGCCTACATTTTAGCCCTTCAGATTTGGTTAAGACATTGGCGCATTAAAGTCAATGCTACTAAAAGTGCCGCCATGATTTTCTCTAATAAAGCTATCTCCCCAGTTGCTAAACTTTCTCTAGGTAAATTCATACCCTAGGTCACCAGTTACAAATATCTAGGCATTTATCTAGATACAAAATTAACCTGGTCTAGGCAGATATTACAGGACGTAATTGCCAAATCTACAAAAGCTCAAGGATCCCTTCAATCTTTAAAAATAAATTATTACTGTATGAGCCCTTCATCAGATCAACCATGGCATACGGTTTTGTTGTCTGGGGTTCGGTCTGTGAGACTCAGATGCAAAGAATTCAATTTTTCCAAAACCGCTCATTACGCAGGATCTGCAAGGCGACAACGTTTGTCCGGAACGACGTCACTCATGCTGATCTCAAAATTATGCATATCTCGCAAGTTATTAAAAAACTTGCACATAAATTCCACAGAGATCGCCCTTTAATTCCCAACGAAGCGTTGCGGTCCATTCAACCTTATAGTGTACTTAGCAGTAGAGGGAAGAAGAGACCACTCGCCATCTTGAGTAGAGATAATTGTTTCGCTCCACCTTCCAAAAGGAGGAGGAGGGAACCACCTTAAACGCTTCGTTGAGCTTTAAAAATTTCAAAAATGTTTGCTAACTTGCATTTTTCTCTTTGGCATAAATTCATTAAATCACACATTTGACGTATTTCGCCTCACATTTCGCATTGGTTAACTTCAACTTTCCTACTTAAATCCTTTTATTATTGATAGGGAAAAAAATTCTATATATATATATTATTATTTAATTGTGCTATACTTGTATTACAATTGTTTTTTGGCATCGTACTTTTTAATTGTTTAGCACCATTTTTTATTATGTATTGCATCCTTTTTTTTAATATTCTATTTGGCATTTAATGTAGAAAATAAAATAGAAAATTGTATGGCTGTGATGGGGTTTACCCCCACTCTCCCCGTATGCTCACCACTTCATCATTCATCAAGGAGTAACCACAGAGGCTCGTCCAGCATTCTCCACCGCAGCTCGCTGCGAGAACTTTATCACCATCATGATGAACTCTGCATCGATCTTATCCAGATAGATCAGTGGTAAACGCCCCATGATCTATTTGGGATAAGTGCATTATAACATATTGGGGTACAGGGCCGGCGAAAGGCGTGTGCGAAGTGTGCCACCGCACGGGGCACCGAGCCGGAGGGGCGCCAAACCGACGGAATGGCGCCAGCAACAGCACCCATAAAAATTATTTTATATTCTGCGTTTTTCTTTTATTTTTTTCTAAATATTTTCTATAACTAGCTTTTCTATTCCTATTGCTAATTCTATATATTATTTTATAGCTAGGCTTGGGTCGGATTCTTCGTTGTGTTTAAAAAAAGAATTCAAGGCCACCGAATTTTCACTTGCAGACATCGGCTTCTATTCTTTAGCTGAATGGAACTGCCTTTAACCTAATGCTCAAATTGCTTCGTCATACTCAGAAAAGAAACAGAATCACGATCCCCAGGAACCATCCGATTCAAATCTGCTTTCTTTGCGGGATGCTAATTATTTTCGACTTTCACAGGTGGTCAATTCTATCGCTCCCGGCTATTTAAGTGCATCATTATTCTGTAGTCCTCTTATCCCACAGGAAATCTGAGACTGCCCCACAGATGACCGGAAAACGTTCCGGCATGTGGGGTAAAGATTCAGATGGACCCCTCTATAATGTTTTTAGACACATTCTACTTATTAAGAAAACGATTCTGGGGTTTAGAGGCGGGGGGGGGGGGGAGTTTTTTAGAGATGAGAGCCTGGGCAGCTGCCTCTTTTACCCTTACGATAATCATGTTTAGATCGGAACCAGTGTTTCTTTCCGGCACATATCGTGGAAGGTAGACACCCCGCCCCCTTCCCCAGTACAATTCTTTAAATATTTAATTATTCCAATATTTATTATCTTAATCGGAGGAGGGGGCGGTCGGAGCTCCCCCTTTTTTACTAAGAGCACACATTTGTTGCAAAATCTTCCTACTTCAGGGATTTCGCTCATGTCAGCCGGCGCCCATGCGCATGCCATATTCTTTGAATTTATGTATTGCCCCAGTTTTCCGAAACATGGTCTGAAAGAGACGTTTGAGCGGAAAGCCATTAAGAAATAACGTCATAAAAATATATATTGAGTCATAATGACGCACTGTTGCATTCATTATTAGAGATTATTTATTAGTATAATATAGTCTTTAGCTCATTACACAATAAATATTTCGCAATACTCTAATTAAAATAACTGACATTTTAAGCAAATATTGTAAATTAAAAAATAAAAATTGCTGGAAATTTAGCTAAAATAAAATAAGACTTTTTTGGAATCAGATTATTTGATACTGAGTCAAACTTTGTCTAAACTGAAATGGAATTAATTCTATTCAATATGGCAGAGATTATTCTTTATTTTGTGAAATAATTAGAACCTTAGCGAAAACCGACGCTATTTTTAACTTTACCTTAGGGGGAAAAATGTAGTATTCTGCAAATCACGTGACCGAAACTGGAAGAATGAAATCTACTTGGGTAAAGTTTCTTTGGAATAATGTTGTGCAACCCTTTTTACTTTTTTCTATCTTTACAAAAAGAAGGTATTGGATTCGGAACATTTTCAACTTTTCGGTTTTCGACGGATTGAGATGTTTTAGAGGTCAGGGAACCCGAAAAACAGGTTTTTACAAAATGTCTGCCTGTGAATCAGTTACTCTGTCTGTCTGTATGTGACAAAAATTTTGGGGGCGCTCTATCTCATGTCTCAAGAACTAATGCAAGAAATTGGTTAGCAATGTTAGTTTCTGGTGTAAATCAACCAACAAGTGGCGCTGCTATGCTGCATTTTGCAGGATTTACATAATTTTAGTAATAGCCTATCTCAAGAACTAATGCACGGGATTTCATATTATTAGAATCTTCATGATGATCATAGATTGCCATTTACTTTTGGCACTGTGATAGCAAATTTTTAAGTATTAAATTGTATGAGATAAAAAAAAGTTTTCGAATTGGCACATCTGGGCATTTTTTGTAAAAGGTATTGCTTATTACTATAAATACAACACTTATTCTCAATCAGTTTTTCTTTAGTGTTTAATTGATTTAGGTTACGTAAAAATAGTAAATTTATTTATTTATTTTTTTAGGGGGGGGGGGGGGGTGTATTATCACAGAGAAAGAGAAACATTCAAAAAATGAAAAGAAGGAATAAAAATTTTTATGTTTTCGGAATTAGCTGAAGAAAAAACCGGGTTTTCCTTTTTTTTTTCTTTTTTCTTTTAAGTTCTCATCTTGAAAAGTGAGCCCTTTACGAAAATAGATATTTAATTACGAAATTTATTATATTTTTATATCTTAATTATTATTTTTAAAATTTAATCATTATTATTTTTTTTAATTTATTATATTATATTTGTTTCATGTACTAAATAACAAGACAAGATTACAGTTTTCATCTTTCATAGTTGCTATTTACCTATAATTCTGCTTCTTTAATTGTAGCATTCTAAACAGTATTCTTCTAAAAAATGTTTTTTTTATTTTAATTAATTATTTTTTTATTTTCGTCCAGTAGCATGTGGTGTGTGCCTTGTGTTATACTTTTGTATCGTAATGTTATACATTAAGATTGATAATTACTGTAAAATTGAAATTTCACTTGTGAGACTTGATTTTACAATTTACCAAATACAAACTCTAATATAGGATTAAATTCAGAAACTTTTATCTGCTGTTAAAACATTTTAAATTAATATATTAACTAATTATTAATAATTTGTATAAAAATTATGAATATATATAAAAAAAAAAGGAAGAATATAAGTCAAGCAATTTTCTATTTTTCTTGCGTGTGGGGGTGGGTTTAATGCGCGGGGGTGGGGGGGGGGCGATGGGTGCTCGCACGGGCGCCAAAATGACTTTGGGCCGGCCCTGTTGGGGTAATTGCATTACGCCCCATGTAGGCACTCTTAATCCTATCCTTGATCTTCTGCGTCTTCACAGCCAGGTATTTTCTTGATTAGTGGAAGAAGGTGACAGTCTGTCACTGGTATTAAAGTTGTTTCAACAAATTCCAATGTAGGCCAGAGATTTTTCTATGATTTTTGTATTGCGCCTTTAGTGTTGTAATCCCATACTTCAGCCACCCAGCAAATCACATCTTTTATTGTAATTTTCTTAAGTTTTTGCAGGATAGTGAGTTTATTTTCATCCTCTTCAAGTAAGGTGCGAAGCAGCATTTTTCTGTATTTTTGTTTAATGGCCTGCAACACACCCTGGTCCATAGGCTGAAGAATTGAAGTAAGATTCGGTGGCAGAAAAACTGTTGTGATGTCTCCACAAAATAAAGTTCCGTTTCTTCTGGGTGGAACGGAGCATTGTCTATTAGTATAATGAGCAGAGCACGATTATGCAATCCATTTTCTTTATTGAACGCAGTCACTTTAGGGGCAAATTGGTGCTGGAACCATCCCTTCAACAAGTCGCGTTCCATCCAAACTTTTTTTATTCTTATAATACACAGGAAGGGAGTTGATGTTTATGTTTTTGAACGCTCGTGGTTTCGCCTACTACCATCAGCGGAAGTTTTTTCGTTGCCGGGGCGTTGTTGCAAGCTAAGACAGTTAGACGTTGTTTGTCCATTTTAAACCCTGGGGCAGATTTCTTTTCTTGCGAAGCAAGACTTTTGGTAGGCAAAGCCTTAAAATTCAGCCCGGTTTCATCCGCGTTGTAAATTTGCTGCGGCGAGTAGTTTTTGGAAGAAACAGGATCTTTCAATTCTTTTATGTAATTCGCAGCTGCTTCGTTGTCAGCTGACAGCTTCTCCCCAGCAATCGTGAGCTGTCTAATTCCGTGTCTTTTCTTCCAACGATCCAAAAAGCACAGCTATCTTAAAATGACGTGGTTTTCCATAAAATGGTGGAAAATCCATAAGCTTTTTCAGTTGAAGCTCCTTTTCTTATATCAAAGGACCAGAAATGGGGATTCCTTTTTGTCTTTTTTGAGTGACCCACAAGAATAAGACTTCGCCAAGTCTTTCATATGAAGATACAGTCGTTTTTTGCCATTTTTCAAGAGTTTTTTCACTTGAACCAGAACAAAACTGCTCAATTTTACGGCGATTTTTCCCCCAGCCACCAATCATTACTTTTCCGACACCATATTCGAGCGACAATTTAATAGCACTTTCTCCCTTGTCTAGTCTTTTTAATACTTCAAGTTTTTCTTTTAAAGTACACGAAGATCGACTTCGTTTACTTGCTATGTTTAATGTTTAACAGTTGACGCCAAGGACTACGAACATAAATAAACAAGTGGGTAAGTGTGATCGAAGATCGCTCAAAGGGTTTCGTTTAATATTCCTTTCAAAACACTTTATCCTTTCTTTAATAAATTCAAACAAATTTCCTTTAGCAACAACAAAATAAAAAGCCATGTTTTTTATAAAGTAAAAATTTACCGGTCTATTTTTTCCTTTTTTCGAATATCTAAACCAGCCGGATAGCGGTCCAAGCCCGCTATTATATTCTGTCATAATAATATCCGTCATACGGACTAAATGCAATATTTTAAAAAATAATTTCAAAATTAAACAAATTGTACACCTTCAAATTGTTAAAATATGCGAATATTTTCATAATCGGATTTTTATCACGATTCAATATGTTTCTCAAACTCATATATTTACTATTCTCTATTATTTATATTGATACTCGCTTTGTATTATTCTCAAATATTTGAAAAATTAGTTAAACTTCCTATATGACGTCAGATTTTCTTTTTAATTATCTAATGACGTGTATTAATCTGCTTTGTCCACTTACACATACTCATACTCCTTGTATTATTGAGAAATCTTAGACTTTTTCTGTTTATTACGACTATGACGTCAATCAATTTTATTTCATATATATCTTTTTTTCAATTGGTGAAACTTTTTATTACTTACCCATCATACGTAGTATAGGGTAAGTCTTGTAATCGTTTTGAAAATCGAAAAATTTTTTTTGACGGATTTACACGTTTCAGACACTGGAGATTCCGAAAAACATATTTTTAGAAAAAAAATTTTGCCGTCCGTCTGTGTGTCTGTGTGTGTGTGTGTGTCTGTAAACGCTCTATCTCCCGAAAAAATTGAGATAGAGACTTGCAATTTGGTATGTACTTAGTATGTAATAATGGGAAGAAGACTATTTCATTTCAATAACCTCGATTAACCGGAACAATTTTTTTCGGACTCTCGAAATATTCGTTCTGATGAAAGGTATATAAAAAATTTCGAAATTGTTTATTTTAAGAAATGAATATAAAAGACAATAAAAAAACATAAATTTTGAATAAAGCATGAAGTCGATCGGATAATTAGTTGCCGAGATATTTGGAATCCTATTTTCCACACTCTTCGATTTTTCATGACCCTGTATTTCATCCAAATTTCACTTCAAAGATATATTTTAATTGGAAATTTGACGCTTAATCAGATGCAATAAACCGCTAGTTAATAGGATTATTATTTTTGGAGTTATAAGGAAAAACCTCTTTCAAGCAATTCAGTAATCGAGCCTTTAAAGTTTGTGACGTCATCAAGCCACGATTTTATTTGAATTGCAATGCATTTTATAAGTAGTTTACACATTTTTATTTTAATATTTTACATTATGCATATCCATGATGGGTAAGTATTACGGTGGCCCCCAACGACTAGTTTCATTTTCATTTTTCACGTGAAAATAGTCTGATAGAAAATTAATTATTGTAGAAAGAATTTCGTTGTGGATTTTTAGTTTTTGGCATCGGCTATAAATAAAAATGTTTCAATTTAATAGGAAAAGGCTGTTAGAATTTTGGTTTTTTATCTCTATTTATTAAAATAATACGAATTTTTCAAATTTTAATATTTTGAGCTCTTCACAGCTGCTATTCAGATTTATACACTAAGTTTCAACTCTGTAAGTTACATACTTTTTGAGAATGGCTCTGTGACGGACAGACAACGGAGCGGGGGTAATAGGGTTTCGTGAGATGAACGAAACCCTAAAAAGGCACAGTGACTCGGTAAAGAAGTAACTCAATACTCACGGAAGCACAATTTTTCCCAATAAATTTTCAATAAGCGCACACAGTTCATTAAACTCCGCTAGAGTAAACATTGACCGGGAGGCGAGTTTCAAAATCATTAGTCAACGTTGGCGAAAACTAGGAACTTATACGCCAATACTCTGTGGCAGCGGAAATACAGTAACCCTGGTAGTAATTCTTGGAACGCGGGAGGGAGAGGGAGAGGTAGGGTGGGGTGATGAGTCGTCGAAGGTCACTGCCCTTCCCTTCCCACTTTCACTGAACCTGTTCACCACGAGCCGACCAATGCTGTATAGAGCTGACACTAGCAGATGTCCTCCCTCTTAATTTACGCCTTAACAAGTCAATACGTTGATTATTATTAATGAAATCCGCCTATTTCGAATTCCCGCTAAACCGAGCAGTGTTCGGTCCCAATTAGTTCGGAAAAGCGAGACTCTACTGTGTATTAGTGAATTTACCATGGCAGGTCCGGTATTGAAAATGAAGTGCGTACCATTTATGGTTAGTTTACCGAGACACTCACAAGTATCCTGTGACATTACGGTCAATGGTGAAAAATCGTTTTCAATGCTATTAAGGATGTTACACTATTTCAAATATAATTGAAG
This sequence comes from Maratus michaelseni, assembly GCA_963931845.1. Classification (NCBI taxonomy): domain Eukaryota; kingdom Metazoa; phylum Arthropoda; class Arachnida; order Araneae; family Salticidae; genus Maratus; species Maratus michaelseni. The sequence goes on from OZ007594.1 coordinate 256,349,554, forward strand.
TGGACGACAACATGTTTTCTATAGAGTATAAGTAAGTAGAAATAGTTCGTTTACAGGGACGCACAAAAGAGTCCCATTACATTATGATCTATGGAGAAAAATCGTTTGCAGTGTATTTTAAGGATTTCAATGAAAATGATATACATTACTGGGGTGTATGCTTTCTATAGATTATTGAGTACGTAGAATTTGTCGTTTATTTACAGATATACTCAAAAGAATTCGGTTACAGGACTGACTACGAGCCATAACAGCTGGATGTGCGTTGTAAGCTGCGATATGTATTTTAAGACTTAACTAATTTTTAGTGCATTATGAGGTGTGTATTTCATATATAAGGTTGCACAATATAGAATTCGTACACATAGGCTACAGACAGCAATTGCTGAAAATAAATTATCACTGCGCTGTGTTTTTATTAATGTTTATTAATCTATTTCATTTCATTATATGAACAAAAATAATATTTCTTAACAATATCTATATTATAAAGGCCAAACGTGCCCGTGCGTAACGCATACGTCATTTTGCGAATGGCAACAGCTGACGATGAAATTTCGGTTTTGTGATTTTTGCTATTGCAATTTTTTTAATTTCTAAACATAGCACATTTTCAATTTTTACACCGTTATAGAGGAAAAAAAAATTCCTTTCAAATGCAATTTGTTTGAAAACTATATCTTAATTGCCTGATATATTATGGCTTATAAAATAATATTTAAGCATGAATTTTGAAACGCCCAATAAACAAATGGAAGAATGCTGCCATTATACATTTTTAAATAGTTACAGGTAGTAAAATTAATGAATTTTGAAATAAAAACGTCACAAGAATAGGGTGCCTTTATATGAGAGTAGCGTTATACCGGATACAAAATTTGATTAGTTCAGACGATTTTGGAGAAAAGGAAGCTTTGTAATAATTTAAAAATTTAAAAGAAAATTATTTGTTTACACCATAAACAAACATCGGATATTTTAACAGATAATATAAACAGAAGATATTGTTTTAGATATTGCATTTTTATGAATAAAATATAAAAAAAATATTTCACAAATTTAATAAAAATGCATATAAAAAGTTAATATGAGCAGTAAGAAACAACGTTTTAATTCATATTTCGTCAGTATTACAAATAATGTTAACGGTCATTGCGAAGTTGGAAAAAACGAATATACATGAAATTCGTTAATATCGCGATCACTATATCGCATGCATAAGATGATGAATAATAAATTAACAAAGAAGCATCACTGGATGCAGCGAACGCCCTGTATTAATAATACCAAAAAAATAAAAAATAAACAAAACCCTTGAAATTCGTTAATGTCGCGATCACTATATCGCATGTATGAACGCTTAGTATAAAAAAAAAAACTGGATGGATACCGCATGCATGAGCGCTTCACGCACAAGAAAAGCAAATAAACCAGTAAAAAAAAAAAAAAAAAAAAAGATCACTAAATGCAGCAACTTTGACAAATAAAAATATGAAAAATCTATTAGGTTTAGGGAAAAAAATGGTTTTCGCCTGCGTTCTGTAACCCGGGAAGCCCGGGTTCGATTCCCTAGTTCCGATAGTGTTGGAAAAGTGTTTCATAATCTATGCTTGACGAATGATTTTTCGTTCTTGTTTTAAATTTAAAATGGACTCTATTTTCACACCAGGCCCAAATATTTTTTAAACAAAAGCAATTTTAAAGTAATTTTTTATTTCACAACAATTCAAATAACGCTTTTTTCACAATTATTACATCCAATTATCTGGATTTCTGAAAAACCGGTTTGTGCCCCACAGCCCATTAATCCAGATAAATGCAGTTTAACTGCATTTTAACGAATTTTTCAACAGACTTACATTGCTTTGTGCGAATTGCGATGGCAACAGAACAGATTAGTTCTGAAAATGGTCATCATTCGCATCCATAACTTAGCAAAACGCTTCATATTTCGGAATGTAGCTGACATTACGTACGATAGGAGTCTTCAATCTTTTACGCTCGAAGACCACATTTATAAAATTAAAGTTTTGCGGTCCACCCATAATTCAATTAGCATAGACAAGAAATGTATACACGCCCAACTTTCAAGACAAGGGGCGGATTGTACCGGGGCCTCCGAGATCACGCTGTGTGCTCTGTCAACCGGGCCTGTTACAAAAAGCGATTCACATGCGTGACGTCACAAGCGAGATCCATACTACTTAAAATTTTCCATTTATTTGTTCGTTCGTATGGCTTGTTTATTGTAGTATTTTGATATTATTCATTGTTTTATTTTGTAATTAATAATATTTTTCACTGTATTTAAATTATAATTCTATAAATAACTACAGATTAAAACTGTTAAAGTAATTGTAGATTGCATCTATAAAAAAGTCCTTCCGGCCTGTACCGGGAGGAAAAGGTAGCTTTCCTATATCTTCGTTTTAAAATTTTAGCTAATGTTATACGAAAACAGCAAGCTAAAATGCAAAGAAACGTTTACAAAAGATTCGTTAATACTGAATTTGAATAAGAAATTCGCAAATTATTGAGCAATACCCAAATTGGCTTCATTTATGAAGACTTATTTTGATCGCCAAATTTGGCGATATTTCGCCAAATGTCGCCCAATTTTGCCAATTTTGTCGTTAACGGATATGAATATATAGTTTTATGCGTATGATTGGGAACATTATTACAACAATGAAAGAAAATAATTTGCGAGTAATCGCGTTAATGTGCTGTTTTGTTTCAAAATGTCAGCCACCCTAGAATTTCAAACTGCTCTATCTCAGCCATTTTTTAAGATAGAGGTAAACCAAAAAAAGCTCTGGAATCCTTGTATCAAGGCCTAACACGTAATTAAAAAATAAATTTGAATTTTTAAATTTTTTGTATATTTATTTTAGATTTTAAGTTATTTTACATCTTTAAATGGCCGCCATCTTGAAACAAGATGGCGGACCAAGCTGGCCAACGAACTCGGTCGAGACATTAGTGACCTTAATACACACAATTAGTTTCATCAAAATCGATTCATAATTACGGGCGTTATCGTATGACATAGGTCAGATATATATATATATATATATGGATATATCTATATATATAAATCAACATTTGGACGGAGGGTGGTTTTGGGGTCTGGGGGTCATGATCGGTGAAAATATATCGAAATTTTCCGGAACTGCTTTTCTCCGAACGGCTGCAATAGGTAGCTTTATACTTTTTTGTATTGAAAGCTACCTAATAATGGGGAGGAAATGTTGCGCTCCTGGTTGCAAATCTAACAACGTTAGTGAAAAGCAGTATACTAAAATCTTCAATTTCCCAAATGATGATGAAAGCAAGAAATTATGGTTAAGAAAATAACATCGTGATAATTTTACTCCTATTTCAACAGTATTGATCTGCATTAAACAGTTTGATGAACGTTTTATAATTTATGAAGATAGAATTAAACGAGATGATGTCACTGAATTTGTTAACCCTAACGACAGTGAAAATATTCCAGCATATTTGAACAAATGCTTGTCTTCAAAACAAAAAGTCCTTCCGGCCTGTACCGGGAGGAAAAGGTAGCTTTCCTATATCTTCGTTTTAAAATTTTAGCTAATGTTACACGAAAACAGCAAGTTAAAATGCAAAGAAGCGGTTACAAAAGATTCGTTAATACTGAATTTGAATAAGAAATTCGCCAAATTATTGAGCAATAATAGCCAAATTGGCTTCATTTATAAAGACTTATTTTGGTCGCCAAATTTGGCGATATTTCGCCAAATGTCGCCAATTTTGGCGAGAATTTGGCGCTAACAGATAAGAATATATAGTTTTATGCGTATGATTGGGAAAATTATTACAACAATGAAAGAAAATAATTTGCGAGTAATCGCGTTAATTTGCTGTTTTGTTTCAAAATGTCAGCCACCCTAGAATTTCAAACTGCTCTATCTCAGCCATTTTTTAAGATAGAGGTAAACCAAAAAATGCTCTGGAATCCTCGTATCAAGGCCTAACACTTAATTAAAAAATTTGAAATTTTAACTTTTTTGTATATTTATTTTAGTTTTAAATTTTTAAGTGAAACAAAATGGCGGACCAAGCTGGCCAACGAACTCGGTCGAGACTTTGGTGAGCTTAATACACACAATTAGTTTCATCAAAATTGATTTATAAATACGAGCGTTATCGTATGACATAGCTCAGATATATATATATATATATATATATATTATATATATATATAAATCAACATTTGAACGGAGGATGGTTTTGGGGTCTGGGGGTCATGATCGGTGAAAATGTATCGAAATTTTCCGGAATTGCTTTCCTCCGAACGGCTGCAATAGGTAGCTTTATACTTTTTTGTATTGAAAGCTACCTAAAAGAGCCAACTGATCGATGGAATAAAATAAAAGAAGCAGACGATACACAATTTAAAAAGTCCTTCCGGCCTGTACCGAGAGGAAAAGGTAGCTTTCCTATATCTTCGTTTTAAAATTTTAGCTAATGTTACACGAAAACAGCAAGTTAAAATGCAAAGAAACGTTTACAAAAGATTCGTTAATACTGAATTTGAATAAGAAATTCACCAAATTATTGAGCAATAGCCAAATTGGCTTCATTTATGAAGACTTATTTTGGTCGCCAAATTTGGCGATATTTCGTCAAATGTCGCCCATTTTGTCGCCAATGTTTCCAATTTTGGCGCCAATGTGACCAATTTTGGCGCTAACGGATATGAATATATAGTTTTATGCGTATGATTGGGAAAATTATTACAACAATGAAAGAAAATAATTTGCAAGCAATGGGGTTAATGTGCTGTTTTGTTTCAAAATGTCAGCCACCCTAGAATTTCAAACTGCTCTATCTCAGCCATTTTTTAAGATAGAGGTAAACCAAAAAATGCTCTGGAATCCTTGTTTTAAGGCCTAACACGTAATTAAAAAATAAATTTTAATTTTTAATTTTTTTGTATATTTATTTTAGTTTTAAATTTTTAAATGGCCGCCATCTTGAAACAAAATGGCGGACCAAGCTGGCCAACGAACTCGGTCGAGACATTAGTGACCTTAATACACACAATTAGTTTCATCAAAATCGATTCATAATTACGGGCGTTATCGTATGACATAGGTCAGATATATATATATATATATATATATATATATATATATATATATATATATATATATATATATGGATATATCTATATATATAAATCAACATTTGAGCGGAGGGTGGTTTTGAGGTCTGGAGGTCATGATCGGTGAAAATATATCGAAATTTTCCGGAACTGCTTTCCTCCGAACGGCTGCAATAGGTAGCTTTATACTTTTTAGTATTGAAAGCTACCTAAAAATGGTGCAATGATGACATGACATTTAAAATTTTTTTTTAAAAATAAATACGCTAGTACAGCGTTTCTTAAACTTTGGGATCTCGCGGACCCCCCTTTGACGCGAAATAAATTTCGGGGACCCCCAACAATACTTTACGTATTATAAGGTAAGAAATTATTTTAATGCATACACCCTATTTATTTTTCATTACACATATTTTATGTTTAGTTTACAGTGTTGGAAAAAAAATAATCTACATTAATAAGTAGAAAAATAATTATAAGACGCATTTTAAGACAGTTAAAATATACATACTACTATTTGCTATGAGAAGGATACTGCTGCTTTATTTCTACTTGATGCACAATATTTGGTTCAATGTTTAAAACATGTTTCCGTAAGTATAGTACGGCATCCAGGCGATGTCTACATTTGTTTCTCATGTGCACAAGGACAAGATTGGAGAAAATCTTTTCACACAAATATGCAGCGTAGAAGGGAAGTAATTGCTTGGTAGCTTTTTCTGCTAGTTCTACAGAGGTATTTCTCACGCACAACCAAAAATTTGGAAAGGCAATGGAAAGCAATTTTCATGCACCCATGTAATGGTAATTTGGAATGTTGTTTCCGCTCTAAAAATGTTAAGGTTTTGATTTCACTAATTTCTTGGAAATTAAATGGATCCCTCATACAGTCTGTTTCTGACTTTGAGGGAGGAAAATAAAACCTGAAAGTTTCTTTCAATTGCTCCGGGTGTACAACAAAATGTTCAATAATATCAGGTAAAATTGTATCGTCAGAAGTTTGTAAGATATCGAATAATGTTGGATATGATTCAAAAATATTATTTTTAAGTTGATAACTTGTAAATACTTTTTTTTATTGTGATTTCTACTTTTTCTTGGACTTTGAAAATGTGTATTATTCAGGAAATTAAAAATAACTGTCAAATATTCCACCTTGATAAGCCAGGAGAAATAATTGAAACGATCTTTCAAATGGAATTTAGAATCCATTAAAAACAGTCTTACTTCATCACGCAGTGCAAAAATTCACATTTTTAAATCGCATTTTTACTCGTGACAGCCATCTAATGCATACATAAATAGCTGCCTGTGTTTACTCCAAATTTCTTCTCACAAAGTTTTGGTGTATAATTCAAGTTAATTTAGCTGTTTTAGTAGTAAATTATATCAAAGCTAGTTAGTTTAGATATAATTTACTACTGAAATAACTTCGTTGAATGTGGTATTCAAATCTTAAGGACTTATCAGGAAAACAGTGGCTCACGGTTAATACAACAGTGTGTTCAAATTACGTATGGTGTTTTAGATTCAACGAATCTAATCAAACATTAAATCATTAACAGTTCCACTCATTGCTCAAGCCCCATCTGCACTTATTGCAATCCGTCTTGACCGGTTTATTTCTTTTTCTTGTATGAAACCGTTTAAACATGTGAATAATACAACACTTGTGTGAGTTGGAAGGAGTTTGCAAAAATCTTCACATATCTTAGTACCAAATTCCTTACAAACGAAAACTATCAAATTAACATTATTGGAAATATCTAAACTCTCATCTAGTTGCAATGCGAAAAAATGAGTAATTTTTACACGTCCATTCTATTAGTTCTCAAAATTGTCACACAAGTCTGTGATTCTGCTCGTAACAGTATCATTAGCTAATAAAATGAAATTTAAATCCTTTGCTGTTTTTAACACTTTCCAACCTAGTTGAAAAGTGTTTATGACTTCGGTTTGTCTGGCCGTGCTCTAACTCCCGTAAATATGCTCCGATTGCCCTGCAATTTTTATATGTTATTGTCGTTACCTATAGCAGGTTCCCTATTTCAACTGAAGTGTGTAGCACTTATAGTTTTTTTACAGGGACACTCAAAAGAATTCCGTTGCATTACGGTCTATGGGGAAAAATCATTTGCGGTTTATTTTAATGATGTTACGCAATTGCAAACACATTGTAATTGATATATATCACTAAGGTGTATTACAAGAAACTTAACATGGAATAGGGTGTGCATAGCACTTATAGTTAATTTACAGGAACAGTCAAAAGAATTCCGTTACATTACGTCTATGGAGAAATATCGTCTGCGGTTTATTTAAATAATGTTTCACTATTTTAAACGCATTGAAATTTATATATATCACTAAGGTGCATTACAAGAGGCTTACTACAGAATATTGTGTGTATAGCAGTTATCGTTCATTTACAGGGACACACAAAAGAGTTATCTACTGTCTGTTAACAATAATTCCTGGAAATGCGTTTTAAGTTACTGAACGCGATTTTAAATTTAACTCACTTTTTGTTTATTACTGGGTGTGTATAAATTCTGTAGATCCTATACAGGGAAGCACAAAAGTTCGCGAACACATTTCCGTTTATTGACAGAAACTCCAGAAGGAGAATTTTAAACTGTGCTACGCGTTTCTTAACTGAACTAAAATTTAGCATCCTATGTAGTATATATACAAATCTATAGATCGTATACAGGGCTGAATAAAAGTATCTCATCAAAAAGTCACCTGTAAAAAATGCAGCCAAGTCTCGTAACTCATTTACCGTAAAAAGTACTGAGATCGTATAAAGCCAAGTTTAACTATCTTATTAACTCTGAAATTTTCATTCACAAATCACTACTAGTCTCTACATCTTTAGTTAATTATTATTTTGTGACTTGGCAATTACGCAGCACAGGGAAGTTATTACACCTTACTATGTTATGGGATGGGATGGGATAATTTAATTAAGGCAAATTATATACGCACGGGGAAGTTATTGCACTTTAATATGTTATAGTATTATTTGATTAAGACTAACTATATACATCACATTCTCGTGCTACGTAATTGCCAAGTCACAAAATAATAATTAACTAAAGATGTAGGGACTAGGAGTGATTTGTGAATGAAAATTTCAGAGTTAATAAGATAGTTAAACTTGGCTTTATACGATCTCAGTACTTTTTACGGTAAATGAGTTACGAGACTTGGCTTCATTTTTTACAGGTGACTTTTTGATGAGATTTCACTTCTTTTTGTAAGTAATCCTCCTTTTCTTGATTTTGGGTTCTTTTTGGAGATCATCCACTGATTTTCGCTAACTCTGTCCCTATTATTTACAGGTATAAAAAATTTGAAGATTTAGTTTCGTTTGCAAAGTACTGTAGATAAAAAGAGATTTCAGGTTCCTAGGCAAGCACTAAGCTATGGGAGGGGGAGTGTCAAAAGTACTCTCAATTGCTTCCAGGATAGGTGCTATCCATCTGAGATATTACTCGCAGCCCTAGATACTTGATATTTAACATAAAAGAACTTTTTAGTATAAAAAGAAAGCCAAAATTAAAATTTCCGGAAATTTCCAATAAATCAAACTTTATTCCTTTTTTCGATGTTTTTTTTTCGTTTTTTTAGTCTTTTTTTTTATTATTTACGGATTTTTTAATTTTTCCTTACTTTGTGTGCTAAACCCTGCCTTTCTGCCAAATGTCAAGCTTCTAGGACTACAAAATTGAATTATTTTCAAATTTTCGACTTTTTATAAATTTATTGATTTTTCGATTTTAATTCTAAGTTACCTGATTGTCATGCCAATATAGTAATTCTTTGATCCGTCTTCTTAGGATCATTTAGGTTCAATTTAGAGATAAATCAAGTGAATCTTAGAGTCACCATGATTTTATTTAGAAAGGACTATCAAGCCATAACCAGCCAGTAATGTCGGGAGGGTAGGGGGAGCTGTGAAAATTTTTGTGGGGCTAACATCATTTAACAATCCATGTTTCATATGTGTAGTAAAAAGAGTACAACCTGTGAAAGAAAACAAACCTGTCTATAAAGAAATCGTCTATATCGTAGCCAGTCTATAGCGGAACTTTTCTATAACGAAAGAAAAGAAAACCATAATCCGGGGGAAATAACGTAAAACAATTAGGGGCGTTGTACTAGCTAATAGGACAATTATCTTAAAACTAATGTTTCTAACAGTACAAAATCAAATTGTTTTCGAATTTCCGATTTCTTAAAGATATTTCGATTTTTTTATTTTATTTTCGAATTTAACGAATATTTTAATTGTTCCTTTTATTGAATAGTAAATACTAACTTTACACCAAGTTTTAAGTTTCTAAGACTACAAGATAAAATTATTTTCAATTTTTGATTTTTTCGAATTTTTTTTATAATTTTTTAGATTTTTTAATTTTTTTCTTATTTTGTATCCTTTATTACAAATTTCAAGTTGCTAGCGCTACAAAATCGAATTATTTTGAAATTTCCGATCTTTTTCGAGTTTTTTATTCTATTTTCGAATTTATTGTGTTTTAATTTTTCCTTTTTCTGTATCCTAAACAATAAGTTTACGCCGAATTTTAAGTTCTAAAGCTACAAAATCGAATTTTTTTCAATTTTTCGAATTTTCGTTTTTTTTTTTCGAATTTAAAATTTTTTTTATTTATTTCTTTTTTTGTATCCTAAATACTACCTTTATTCCAAATTTTAAGTTTCTAACTTTACAAAATCGAATTATTTTCAATTTTTCGTTTTTTTTTTTTTCAATTTTTTGATTTTATTTTCAATTTTTGTTGTGTTTTTAATTGTTTATTTTTCTGAATCCTAAACACTACCTTTACACCAAATTTTCAGTTTCTAAGACTACGAGATCATATTATTTTCATTTTCTCTCTTTTTCTTTCTTTCTTTCTACTTTCTTTTTTTTTTTTTGAAAGTTTCGATTTTTTCTTTAATTATCCATATTTTTTAATGTTTCCTTATTTAGTATCTTAAATATTAGCCTTATTCCAAATTTCAAGTTTCTAGCGCTGTGAAATCGAATTATTTTCAAAATTTCCTTGTTTTTCGATTTCTTTCGATTTTTTTATTTTATTTTCGAATTTTATTGCGTTTTTATTTTAACTTATTCTGAATCCTAAACACTATCTTTACCGCGAATTTTAAGTTTCTAAGGCCACAAATCAAAGTAACCACAGATTTTTTTCGAATTTTTGATTTTTTTTTTCGAATTTTCTGGATTTTTTAATTTTTTCTTATTTTGCATCCTAAATACTACCTTTATTCCGAATTTCAAGTTTCTAGCGCAACAAAATTGGATTATTTGAAATTTTTCGATTTTATTCTAAAAATTTTTTTGTGTTTTTGATGTTTTATTTTTCTGAATTCTAAACACTACCTTCACACTAAATTTTAAGTTTTTAAGACTACAAGATCGTGTTATTTTCAATATTCAATTTGTTCGATTTTTTTTAATTTTCGAATGTTTTTTTTTTTTTCTTAATTTTCCGGATTCTATAATTTTTCCTTTATTTGTATCAGTTGATTCCAAATTTTAAGTTTCTGTGGCTGCGGGATCTACCCAATCTATTTGATGACGCGAGAGTGAGTGAGTGTGTGAGTGACAAAAAATCGAAACTTTGAGCTCATATATCGTCTGCACTAATTTATGGGTATTTTTTGAATTATCCATATTTTTGAATTTTTACTTATTTAGTATCTTAAATATTACCTTTATTCCAAATTTCAAGTTTCTAGCGCTGTAAAAACGAATTATTTTCAATTTTTCCTTATTTTTCGATTTTTTTATTTTATTTTCAAATTTTATTGCGTTTTTTATTTTAACTTATTCTGAATCCTAAACACTATCTTTACTGCGAATTTTAAGTTTCTATGGCTAAAAAATCAAATTATTTTAATTATTTTAATTTTTTTCGAATTTTTGAATTTTTTTTTCGAATTTTCCGAGATTTTTAATTTTTTCTTATTTTGCATAAATACTACCTTTATTCCGAATTCCAAGTTTCTAGCGCAACAAAATCGGATTATTTGAAATTTTTCGATTTTTTTCGATTTTTTCAATTTTGCTTTCGATTTCTTTGGTGTTTTTGATGTTTTCTTTTTCTGGATACTAAATACTACCTTCACACCGAATCTAAAGTTTCTAAGACTACAAGATCGTATTATTTTCAATTTTCAATTTTGATGGAATTTGTTGAATTTTCGAATGTTTTTTTTTTTTTTCGAATTTTCCGGATTTTATAATTTTTCCTTTCTTTGTATCCTAAACACTACCTTTTGTCCAAATGTCAAGTTTCTAGGGCTGCGTGATCTACCTAATCTTTTTGATGACGCGTGAACGAGTGAGTGAGTGACAAAAAATCGAATGTTTGAGTTCATATAAGTAATTTTAAATTTTGGTCCTGTATGCCGAATACTCTAGAAAAACGAAGTTTCAAATTTTTGGGATACTCCAGTGCGGAGATATGGGGGGTCAAAAGTGCCCTGAGTTGCTTCCAGAAAAGTATGCTTACGGCTGTCCTCTCTCGACTTGACGAGGGCACTGCCGTGCCTCCAGATCTTGCCAAGGCTGTGGTTTTCTTATTAGACTTAATGTTAGCTATGTGCTCCATTTTTCTGCAACTAAATTTCCTCATGCCAATATAGTAATTCATTGATCCGTTTTCTTAGGATCGTTTATGTTCCATTTAGAGATAAATCAAGAGAATCTTAGAATCACCATGATTTTATTTAGAAAGGACTATCAAGCCATAACCAACCAGTAATGTCGGGAGGGAGGGAGAGATGTGAAAATTTTTGTGCGACTAACATCTTTTAACAACAAATATTTCATATATAAATTAAATAGAGTAAAGCCTGTGAAAGAAAATGAACCTGTCTATAAAAAAAAAGGTCTATAACGTAGCCAGTCTATAGCGGAACTTTTCTATTACAAAATTCGTAAATAAAAGAAAAGAAAAGCATAATCCGGGGAAAATAACACAAAACAATAACGGAAGGTGTACTAGCTAATAGGACAATTATCTTAAAATCTATCTAAAACAAACTATCCCCATCCTGTGGGATTTGTTTTTCAATGTTTTACTTTATTTAATGCAAAACATAGATTGCATCCGACAACTCATAAAAAAGTCCTCCGGCCTGTACCGGCAGGAAAAGGTAGCTTTCCGATATCTTCGTTTTAAAATTTTAGCTAATGTTACTCGAAAACAGCAAGTTAAAATGCAAAGAAACCGTTTACAAAAGATTCGTTTACACTGAATTTGAATAAAAAATTCGCCAAATTATTGAGCTATAGCCAAGTTGGCTTCATTTATGAAGACTTATTTTTGTCGCCAAATTTGGCGAGATTTCGGCAATTGTCGCCAAGTTTGGCGATAATTTGGCGCTAATGGATATGAATATATAGTTTTATGCGTATGATTGGGAAAATGATTACAACAATGAAAGAAAATAATTTGCGAGAAATCGCGTTCACTAAAACTTATAAATTTATATTAAAATCATTAAAATTACAGACATTACAATACACTTTCATAAAACATTAAAAACATATTAAAATTGGACGTTTCGGATTTACATGGAAAATCCCTCTTCAACAACAACATTTCACTTAGCGTAAATCATAGTTCAAAAATATCAACAAATAGAAAATGCAACGTATCAAAATTTCGAAGTCAAAGTTACAGTTATAATAACACGGAGTATTCATTCGGGATTGCACCTGCTTGACCATTATTGACCATAAATTTATCGTTGGTTTTTTGTAATGTGCTGTTTTGTTTCAAAATGTCAGCCACCCTAGAATTTCAAACTGCTCTATCTCAGCCAATTTTTAAGATAGAGGTAAAACAAAAAATGCTCTGGAATCCTTGTATCAAGTCCTAACACCTAATTAAAAAATAAACTTGATTTTTTAACTTTTTTGTATATTTATTTTAGTTTTAAAATTTTCCGTGGCCGCCATCTTGAAACAAGATGGCGGACCAAGCTGGCCAACGAACTCGGTCGAGGCATTGGTGAGCTTAATACACACAATTAGTTTCATCCAAATTAATTTATAAATACGAGCGTTATCGTATCAAATTATTTTCATTTTTTCACTTTTTTTCGAATTTTTTAATTTTTTTTTCGAATTTTCTGGATTTTTTTAATTTTCCTTTTTCTGTATCCTAAATACTACCTTTATTCCTAATTTGAATTTTCTAGCGCAACAAAATCGGATTGTCTTCAAATTTTCGGTTTTTTTTCAATTTCTTCGATTTTTTCAATTTTGCTTTCGATTTTTTTGGTGTTTTTGATGTTTTCTTTTTCTGGATGTTAAACACTACCTTCACACCAAATCTTAAGTTTCCAAGACTACAAGATCGTATTATTTTCAATTTTCAATTTTGATGGAATTTGTTGAATTTTCGAATGTTTTTTTTTCGAATTTTCTGGATTTTATAATTTTTCCTTTCTTTGTATCCTAAACACTACCTTTTTTCCAAATGTCAAGTTTCTGGGGCTACAGGATCTACCCAATCTTTTTGATGACGCGTGAACGAGTGAGTAAGAAGTGACAAAAAATCGAATGTTTGAGTTCATATATCGCCTGAACTAGAAAAGACAGAAAGTTGTAATTTTAAATTTTGGTCCTGTGGGCCAAATACTCTCTATAATTGAAGTTTAAAATTTTTGGGATACTCCAGCGCGGAGATATGGGAGGGTCAAAAGTGCCCTGAGTTGCTTCCAGAAAAGTATGCTTACGGCTGTCCTCTCTCGACTTGGCGGAGGCACTGCCGTGCCTCCAGATTTGGATATTTTTCCGAATATTGTATACGTTGGAAATTCCAGAAATTATGTTTTTAAATATGTTATGCGTTTTCCAAATTGTTTACTTAGATGTTATCTGTCAGCTTATTAAACGGTATGATTTGTAAAATTATTTTGGAAGCGTTGGAAAGTGTTACATAATCTATGCTTGACGCATGATTTTTCGTTCTTGTTTCTTCTATCATTGTTGTTATCATTGTTTTAGCAGCAGGTAGAATTCAATTCGCTGAAAACGTGTGAAGTTTTGCAGACTTTGCTACCATCAGAGATACCTGATATGAGATAAAAACGGCTTTTACATTATTGGAACCAGTTGTGGTCTTTTCATTTCGTTTCTGACTTGCTTTAAGTTCTTTTAACTTGCTTTTAAAAAGGTAATTTGATTTGTTTGCAGACTCTTTGTGTTTAGTTTGTCTTCGGAGTTTTGCTGGACACATACACTGATTTGACAGTATATTGTTACAGATAATAGAAAGACTGTTCCTCGTTATTAATATACGTGCTCGTAAATCCAAATGTTAAACATTATTAAAGGGAACTAACACTTTTGCCTGGACGATATTTTCTTCTCTGTTGAATTCTGAGGTGCTAAATCATCGTCGTCGAAATCGAACTCCTTCTCATCTTTACATTTTAATGTATCAGCCTTTTTCATCATTCATCCATATCTTAAAAAAATATATTGTCGAACTATGTAAATATGTAACAAGAGAAACTAAAATACGAGCAGTGCATTTAAAAATGACAATGGCTGTAATAACAATATTACATTTTTTCAAATGATTTTGAAAAACTGCGAATCTACTTCTATTACCTTTTAAAAATAAATTTCTCACCCGTGCATCCTACTTTTTTAAAAACATAAAAATTCTTGTAGGAATTCTTGAGTAAAAGGCTTATGATTTTAGTAAAGCTTGTTTTAAATTTAAAATTATTTCCCAATATTGGAAGAAACTGCACTTTTTGTAGATTTTAAAACTGCATTTTTAAAAAATAATAACATTTACAAGTTGATAGCTTCTATTTTTTGTTTAGAAATTTAAAAATAAATGCTTCTATTTCGTTTAAATATCCATTAATCATAAAACATTGCTTAGGTGAATTTTTAGAGTTTGTTTTTAATTTTTAATTGAGTTTGTTAATCCTCTGATTGCTTAATTTTTATTTCAAAATCCTTTCGACCAATATGTATCTTATTACATACTTCAAATCATCATGTATTGGAAATATGTACGACATTTATCATTTGATATTTTACTCTTTGACTGCAGAATTTTAAAAACAAAATTGCTCTAAAAATTGTGTAGTATATAAATTTGTCTACAAATGTCTTGCCTGTGAAAATCGCGGGATAAGGGGTCGGAGGGATAAAAACAAATTTTGCTTTCGTTTTCTTGCAGCGATAAACAGACCACATGGTCATATGATTATCCATTTTAAAACGAACCGGGAAAGGAAAAAAAATACTCTGTAAAAATTTTGGCTTGTGTAGTCATGAATTCAAAGAGTTGTCTAGGAAAGGGGGGGGGGGAGGGCATTCCATCTCTGGAGCACTGACATGTCTACCTCGGAAGATTTGATTTTATACTTATTAATGGTACAGACTAGAAGCTCTTGATCTGCAAAACTCTCCTAAAAGAACGACGGAAATTAATTCAGGAGAAAAAAAAATCTGAATTTAGCACTGATCCTGAGGACCCCCGGCCGTAAGCTCGCGGACTCCCAGGGGTCTGCGGACCACAGTTTAAGAAACGCTGCGCTAGTAAATTGAATGGAGACCAGATACCTTTTTTAGAGGCGAGTACGGTTTGTTTATAAAATTAATAGTAACTGATGGCCCAAAATTAATAGTTTCATTTAAATTTTTTGTTAACTTAAGTGTACAAGTCTTAATGGTATTGACTATAATGATGATAAATATTTAAAATTAAAATTTATTGAGCATCAACTTAACTTTTGTCCTTGAAACACCTGAGATTTCGTGTAAATTTATTCTGTGGTGTTCAAAAATATATTTTACCCGTGTTTCATGCTGCATACATTTTAATTCGTAATAATAAAGTTTTGATATTACCTTCTCCATCCTTTTAAAGAAAATGAACTAATTTAGATAATAGTACAATAAGCTCTTGCGAAAGTTTACAATCCCACCTATCAAATAAAACTTTATGATTTAATGACTACGCAAGAGGATATAAAGAATGTTCTTGGCAAGAAAAAAATAATTTGCCAACATATTTTATGACAACCTACTAATATAATTGTTTAATATAAAGAAGACATTTATATATTTTTACATACAAATAGAATTGAACTGTATATAAAAATAATAATATATACATATATATGAATGTAAATAAAATGTTTATACGTATGTATAAATTCATGTATAAACAAACAAACATAAAAGTTTGTTAGGTTTGTTTTCATAGCTGTTTGTATCATTAGGGAACAAGTCGCATTTTCTGAATCCTGAATTGTGCCAAGCTTTAAAAAAATTCCAAGGTCTCTACAGTTGAAAAATACCGATTTCTGTATTTAAATTGATATTTATTGTGTTTTGGCTAAATTATGGTATGTAGTGGTAAAAAAAAGGGGGGGGGGTGGAATCAATTTTATAAATTTTTTGCGAGATTTATTATATTTTTGGTAAGTATATTTATTGTAAATAACATTTTTAGTAAGAGGTAAGTCAATGCGAAGTCAATGTCTTGAATGAGATGTTTTAAAGTTATATACAGCCGTATATAACTTTACCATCGTTTACCTTGGTAAACGACGGT
This sequence comes from Maratus michaelseni, assembly GCA_963931845.1. Classification (NCBI taxonomy): domain Eukaryota; kingdom Metazoa; phylum Arthropoda; class Arachnida; order Araneae; family Salticidae; genus Maratus; species Maratus michaelseni. The sequence goes on from OZ007594.1 coordinate 256,366,315, forward strand.
AATCCGTTCTAGAAACACCGCTATTAAGCAAAACCTATCCAAGATGCAATTTTCAAGGCGCACATATCATAAATGATTAGTATTTCTTAAAAGTGCGGATTAAACTTATTTAAAATGTCTAAAAAGTTTTATGAATGTCTTATTTATTATATTTGTTACAAAAATATTAATTTCAATAAAATGAACTAGTGGAGCCTTCCTCATTTCCCTGGTCTTTTTTTTTTCAAGCGAACCTCGAATTAAATGAACCTGGTAGTGGGGCCTAACTGCCGTCAACAGATACACATGCAGGTTACGCCTGCTCTGGTCTCGAATCATATGAACTTTGAATTTTCGTGATTTTTTATGTCGACCCAGATTAGTATAATATTTTGAGCATCGTAGTTCGCGTTACAACGATTTTGTATTCTTCCAACTTTAATTTAATATCAGCAGAACAAAATTTGAGTTAGTTCTTTACGTTTCGGGGGGGGGGGGGGAGTCAAAAATTTGCCTCAAAAGGCGAAAAAACACTAAAAAATTAAGAAATATACCAAACTCCCAAAATATAATAACCAACATTTACTATATTGGGTTAAAAGGGTCAGATTCCTGTTACAAATGTTAAAATCTTCCCTGCAAAAAGTCGCAGAGTACAAAACTTAGTATAGATTAAAACTGGATTCCTTTTATGAGTGTTTAAAGATTACAGCGGTACGCAAAAAAAACGGAAAATATCATAAATTCCTCAAAAAATTAAAAATCGCAGAGAACAAAATTTAATATAATGGGTTGAAATGTTGAAACCAGATTAATATCACAAATGTTAAAAAATTGCCACAAAACGCGAAAAAACGCATAAAAATTTTGCAAAAATTTTCAAAATTGCCGAGGACAAAATTTAATATATTGAGCTGAAGGTGTGAAACCACAAAACCAGTATTTTCGAATGTTTAAGAAAATCGTCGCGGAACGCTAAAGAATCGATTCGTGAAAAATTTAAAAATCGCAGATTGGACTAAAAGATTGAAGTTGGATTCCATTTGCGAATGTCAAAAAATCGCAGCGAAGCGCAAAAAATTGCATAATAAATTTACAAAACATTAAAAAATATCAGAGTAGAAAATTTACTATATCTGTTGCAAAAATAAATCCAGATATCTCCTACGAATATTTAAAAAATCGCCGCGGAAAGTTAAAAAACGTTAAAATCCCATAAAAATTTTGCGAAATATATTTTAAATACAGAGGACAAAATTTACTGAATTGTGTTAAAAGATTGAAACTTAATTCCTAACACAAATGCTAAAACGCGAAAAAACGTTAAAAATCACAAACATTTCGTGAAAAATTCAAAAATTGCTGTACGATTTCCGAATAAACTTTTTTGAAACGAAGACAAAATTCATTATATCGAGCTAGAAAATCGAAACTTAATTCCTATTACCTAGTATGGTAAAATTGCCGCTATGTCGTTAACTGAGGACATTTTTAATCAAGAAACCACTGTATACATGTCTATGTGTGTGTGCGTGCATGTGTGTTTAATAAACATTTGTGCCCCCCCCCAAAAAATTTCCGGTCACGCTACGCCTATGGCCTCGCCATATACTTACCATGTACTTGAAGCAGGCCCGGTTGAAAGAGCACATAAGAGATGTACAATAGCTTAGCATAAACTACAGAATTCTAATTTTCTTCTTGCTTCATAAAACATTTTATTTATAATATATGTTTGTACGCAATGCTTAATTTTAACACCATAAATTCTATACAATTACTTGATTTAGCAATAATAGTACAATAGTAATAATAATACAGTACAAATTTTCGTACTTTTTGGTGTTTTTTTTTTTTCAAAGTTTGGCCTGTAAAAGTTATGTAATTTTACAATGAACAAACCTGAACCGAGACATACGTGAAACAAGAAAATTAAAATAATCGCAGAAATTACCTGCAAAACTTTATTAATTGCATGCAAACTTACATAGTTTTAACGACAGCGTATAATTAGTAAAAAATTGTACTCGCACTTAATAAAAGCACAGATTTCTAAAAATTACAAACCATCATTAAAATTCATGTCGAAATACACGGTGGAAGACAATAAACAAGATGAGCTTTCTTAGTTAGAAAGAATTCAATAAATATAAGGAAAAATCGAGATTTCTTAATAAGGCATATTTAAATATAATAAATATCAGATCTCTACATTACATGGGCGCCGGGAAAATGAAATCCAGGGAGGCGAAGAATTTGAAACAGATGTGATTGGTGATCCGCCGTTTACGTTTGGCAATTTTTAGGTGCGTTCGTAATTATATAAATACGTAGCACCTATTGTCGTCGCTTGGTCCGTCCGTCTGTCTGTCCGTCCGTCCGCATATAACAACGCAAAAACTACCCAACCGAATGGTTTGGAATTTAAGATATATTATCTTTGCTGAATTTTGTCGGGACATTTCAATTTTTTTAAAAATCGAATCAAAACTTTAGGAGATATTAATAAAAATATTTATTAAGAAATTTGAATTAAAAGAAAAACAAATAGGTGCTTTCTTGTTAGAGGAGCTTCCGAGGTTTAATCGTCAAGCGACCGAGATACTTATTTTATGACAGAAATTAATCTGCAGACGATATAATTCATTTCACAGAATTAAAAATCATCAAGATCTGAATATTTATATAACTAGCTATAGTACGAACGCACCTCATTTGTCACGTTTGACGTACAATTTCCAACTTGTTCTTTTTTTGAAATTGCGCCAAAATGCCGTTCTTAAATTAATTACCAAGCTGAAAGTACAACTGTCAAAATGGCGATTGCTCGAAGTTTTTGTATAATTGATTTTTCCTCAGAGCCCCCCCCCCCCCCTCCCTTCCTCTATGCAAGAAAAATCTTAAACATATCAACATAAACAGCAATATAAAAATTTAACAACTAAGAAATATTAATCTTATTAAGTATATAGTTTTTTTTCGTCAAAGATAATTTTTTAACTAATAAAATTCCCCGCCTCTGACAAAAAATTTAATTAGGGGAAAGTCGGGTAGCCATGGACATTTCAATTTCTAAGAAATTCAAAGTTTTGCGTAAATAAACAGTTATTGTAAATGAGCGCCCTCTAGAGTCGAAACAAATACAGTTTAATTGCGACGTGGATGCCGAGTAAGTTAGTCGTGAGTGAGTGTTTTGTTTTCCTCAATAAATTTTCGTTGCTTCTGTTAAACTTTATTGCAGGTTATTAAGAAAGATTAATTAGATCTTATTTTAGATTATCTTTATTAGACATTAAGATTGTGTTTATATAGATGCATCGGATTTTTATTATAATTGTGATGTTTGTAAGGCCAAAAAAAAAAGGTTGATTAATATGTCCGGGGCTACCCGCCGTTTCTTGTGGCGCCAAAAAATAAGGCCAAACTATTTTCAGTATATTTCGTTAAATAATTAGATATTATTAGCAATGTTTAATTAAAATCATTAAAGAAGTTCGTAATTGTATTTCAAGTATAAAATAAAGACAGAAATGTCATTCAATTTTTTTTTATTTGCAATTTATCCAAGTGTCCGGGGCTACCCGATCTTCCCCTATTTTTCCCTTAGTGTTTAATTATTATAAGTCAAATTCATCTGATGTAAATAAAATTTAGTTAATTTCAAAATCCAGTGAAGGGCAATGCCCTACCCTGGCATCATTGCCGACACCCATGATGCGTTATAAACTCTTCATACGCATACCTGCCAACTTTAGAGGAATAAAATAATGGAAATTCTTCTAGAGACTAGACATTTTCTTCTGGATTACCGTAGAGTTTAACCCTTTATACTCCGACGGTACTTTAAAGTACCATTTTAAAAAATTGTTTTAAAACTCATTTAACACACCGATTGGCAGCAATACATTTTAGGATGAGTTTTAGATGCATTATTTTATTGTATTCCAAAACCACCATTCTTCGAATAAAGCAAAAATGTTTAATTTCTTTTCAAATTAAGCTGTTCAGCTGTTTGATACTCAAAAACATGGGAGTGGAAAATTGCAGTTTTGAAAAATTGCTATATTTACAAGCCAGGCCATTATATTGACGCATCTTCTAAATCTATAAAGTGTTAAAACAATATTTTATAGAAATCCTTTGAGTAGAATTATAAATATTCAATAAAACTCTTATATGAGGGTGGTTCAAAAAGAAACCTCCGTTTGGTTACAAATAAAAAACCTGCATAGATTTTTTTTTTTTTTTTTATACATCTTAAAAACTACAGCTTTCACTACTTTTTTTCATATGAATGAAATGTGAAAAGATGAAAATCACTGAGCGCCAAGTCCACTGAAGCACCCAAAAACTTTTGCATCAATTCAAATGGGACGTTTTTGATAACTACCCACCACCCCCCACCCTTTATTTATAGACAAACGAAGGTTTCTTTCTAAATCACCCTCGTAAATAAATTTACTTATTGACTTCAAATCTTCTAACGGGTTTTGGAAAAATTCAGCAAAAATACTTCAGGAGGTGAAATTTTAATTAATTCATATCTTGGAACATAAAGAAATTAAAAAAAAAAAAAAAAAAAACAGATGAACATAAAAGTTATAAAAAGAGAGGGTGTGGAAAGGGGAGGGGGATCAGATATGTTTTTAAAATTAATATATATTAATTTTCTAAACATAAAAAATATTTTAGATACAGCGAATTCTCGTTAGCGCAGACTTCCAAGGGCTGTGTTAAACGATGTAAACGTCTGAATTATGTGAAACTATGTGTTGCATTGAATAAATTGAATCCATATTTTGACAGAAATTAAATAGGTTACTAACTTTAAGCTAAAAGAAACAACTTTTTGTTTTATTTGTTTTTTTAGTATTAAAGATGTTAATGACGATTTGCTAATACAAAAGAATAAATTACTCAGGATAAACAAAATATGAAAATAAATTTATTTGTATATTTGCATATTTAAACTTTAATTAATTTTAAATTCTTCCTGCTCTTTACGATAGTTGAACAAATGATTTTTTTCACCACATCATTTAACAGTTTAACGACACACTTGAAAATTTAGTCTGTTACATCGAATTCTGATTGGTAATATCAGCAAACAGCTGTTATCAATTTTTGAACCCTCTCCTGTTTTTAGTTGTAGAATGTTTTCTTTTTCTTCATTACTGTCGCTGACAATTTCTTGATCTCTCAATAACCAGTTTTACCATTTTCTTTTTCTTAAATAATATACTAAACTAGTTTCAATTCTGCTCGGTCAATTTGTGAAAAAAATTGTCCGCATTATCCGATGTTGTGATAAAAATTGTACGCATTAAGTAATATCATTAACATAAATTTCAAATAGAAAACGGCAGGAAAAACAAAATTGTCCACATTAACCGGAGACTCATTAATGAGAGTCCACTATTAGATATAGTAAAGAAATAATCTAAAAAAGTATTTTCTTTAACACTAATTGCTTAACTCTAAGCATTAAAATAATTACTACATGGTCATTGCTCAAACAACTCATGTTGTTTTTAAAAAATAACAAATTTACACATTATTATGTAATAACAGATTTAACTTTCAATAATAATTCTTTAAAGAAATTTTGTTCACATTTATGGGTTTTTTTAATGAAAATTTATGAAATTAGTATAAGTATTTTTTAAATACTCAAGAAAAAAAAAAGAGAAATGTTCGAAAGTAACGGAGAAAGGGTGTCAAAAAATAAGGGAGACTTGGCAGGTATGCATACCTATAAAAAAAAAAAAGAGACACAATAGGAGCAATACATTTTCTAATGGCTAACAAACAACCCGTAAAATTCACATTCAAAAATAGATCAATATACACTAGTAGCAAAACAGATTGCTATATCTTGGCTTAAAATTAGTAAGAAATATTTACTCTAGCAATGACATGTTTACATTTTGTCGATATTGCACCAATATTAGCCAATAAATTCATTGTACTTTCACTGTAAAAAACATTTAACCAATATTGGCATTATTTAACTAATATTGAAAATATTTAGAAAGAATGGTATATTGGACCAATGGCAGGAAGAGGTTTTTCATACAAAATACATGGAATCTTTAAGACCGTCAACTACTTTTATAGCGTCAATATCTTCTTGAGATAATCTACAGACACCCGAACAGTCGCTAGAACTCGAATCATCTCCTCTCTTGTAGTCCAGATGCTTCCGAGCTCGATAAGCAACAAGGTCTGCATAAGCCACTGGAGCAGGTATTGAAATACTTTTTGTGCACCGCACATACATGTGGCATAGTTTGAAAGTCAGCTTTTGAAGATCATCGGCCGAGAACTTGTTGTCATCTTCAACCACAAGGTAGTGGCTAGGTCTGCTAGTACCTACAGATTAAACAAATATGATAATAATTATTAATGTTATTAATATAATAATTCATTTTAGCACGTTTAAACACGTTGCTGCATCCTAAAGTCTCTTAGTGACGTGAAGGAATGCAGTATGTTACTTAACTCTCTATTTTTAACACTTTCCAACCTAGTTGAAAAGTGTTTATGACTTCGGTTTGTCTGGCCGTATGGTCGTCTGTCCCTGCTCTAACTCGCGTAAAAATGCTCGGATCATTCTGAATTTTTTACTGTAGCATGTCGTTTACTATAGCATGTTCCCTATTTCAACTGAAGTGTGTAGCACTTATAGTTTTTTTTACAGGGACAGTCAAAAGTATTCCGTTACATTACAGTCAATGGGAAATAAACGTTCCAAGTGCATTTTGATGATGCTACGTCATTTAAAACATGATGAAATTGATATATAATTACGAAGCGCATTAAAACATGCTTTTTGTAGAATATGGGGTGCAAAGCATTAATTATTCATTTACAGGATCAAACAAAAGAATTATGTTACACATTTTTCTATGGGGAAAAATCGTTTGGAGTGTAATTTAGTGATATTTCTCTATTTCAAACATAGTGAAAATTATATGCATTACTAACAAGGAAGGTCTCCTTAAAGCGCATACTCAGAATATTTTGAAAAAATGCTAATGAAGCTACTCATCTTCTAAAGTAAAAGCGTAAGTCACGTGACTGTCATCAACAGTTCCGGGATGGCCGTTTCACTTTTTCATATGCCAGGCGGCCATTTTTATTCAAAATTATTTTTTCAAATAAAACTGCATAAAAGTTACATTTTAAGAAAAATCTTTCAAAATAAATTAATATTTGAGAGATGACTTACGTTCAATTATGTATATATTCTGCAATAACTTCAGTCGAAATTAGATTCGCAGTTCAAATTCTCTATTCATGAAAGTAAACAAAAAAAGATTGATTCGTCGTGAACATTTAAAATATTAAACCATGGAGGTAATCATTCGCAAAGCAAGTTCTCCGTGAATGAATTTTTAGACCGCTGCCTCGCGTCAAAAAAAAAAATAATTCGCACCAGTGAGATAATCAAAGTTTACCATAATTATGTGCTATACAACTCAACTTCCTTCCGGGTCTTTTCTTGACGTAAATTGAACTCATGTAATATTTAATGAATCAGATTTTTAGCATTTTTAAAATCGCTAATACAGCTTTTATTTATCGCGTGTACAAATTAGAAACGATATTTTGATACATATACGATTGATTTTGTAATCAAATGTTTTGATTTATGATATTATTTCTTATTTATTTATTTTCTATTTTAAATGAAAAGTGTGAACGGCATGTATTTTAAATTTATGTAATATAAGCATTTTAGATTAAAGTTAAGTATTTTAAATGAAATAAGTGACAGGTTTATAATTTAAAATTAAATTAATGTAGTATGAATTATGGTGATGGGAACAATATTTGGCGATTTATCATCTGCTCCCAGCTAACAAAGATACTCATATTTAAAAATGGTAAATAATATGGAATCAAATTAAAATAACACAATAAAGTTGAGTATTTTAAATGAAATGAGTGACAGGTTTATAATTTAAAGTTAAATTAATGTAGTATGAATGATGGTGATGGAAACAATATTTGGCGATTTATCATCTGCTCCCGGCTAACAAAAATGCTCATAATTAAAAAAGGAAATAAAAATAAATAAATGATAGTTTGGTGTAAATAAATATTGCTATACATATCAAAAATAATTTATAGAATTAAAATAAAAAATAAAAGTAAATAAACAACAATTTCCATAACAAAGTTTTCGCCAAATTGGCAGGGGGAAAAATCGCGCCAACGTGCGTATGTGACACCTGTGTCCAAAAAATATGCGAAATACTACCATGATCGCAAAAGTTCATGATTTGTCTATTAGAATCTTCCGATTTGGCAAAGGATGAAGTGAAAATTAAATTATGAATAAATGTAACGTGTTGCAATGTCTAACATACATTTAAGGGAGACCAAACTGGTCGCCAGTGGCGGCTAGTGTACGTAATAAGACATCAGTCAAATTTAGCTGCGGAATCCCAGCAGAAAATCTGTAAAAAAAAAAAAAATACTTTCGAGTATTTGACGTAAAAAGACGCGATTTGGCGAGCAAAACTTTTTCGTCGTCAAATGCAAGCGATTTTAATGTATTTGAAAATTTTTGGTTAAATGAGTGTTTAAATGCGTAGCACTTTATGAATTTAAACTTCGACGATTAAATAGTTTATTATTTTTTCTATAAAGTTATGTAATACATATACATATACAAATTAACTATTGCTGAAGTTATTTAATTTTATACAGTTTTGAAGGCTGGTTATGTCCGATTAAACACTCTTTCATTATACATTTCGACTTTGAATTGAATAAGTTATTGTTTCCACGGCAACAATTTTCTCTAGTTGTCTCCGGCACTAACAATATCGATGACAAATTGACAGTGCTCAGAATCACACAATTAATTTTTAGTTTAAAGCAATTTTAATCAATTCAAATTTTGTTCTAAACCGTAGAATGCGATCGTTAATTTTCTTTTAGATGTACATATAAATATATATGGCAAAACCGTAGTTATAAAAGTGAAATTATTTAAGTTAAACTTACTTTAACTAGTTCAGTATAAAGAGTAGAAAACTTTTTCCTAAAAGAGAATTTATCGTAAATGCATGTTGTTTTTTAAATTTCATTGTGTCGCCAACCCAGCGTTAAATCGCCAAAACGCGAAAATTTCATATTCTTTTACGGACGTTATATCGATATTCCGCAGCAAATTTTTTTATAAACGTATATATCCTCATGAGAAGAATATTCTGTAATTTTTTCAAAATTTTCTGAGTATGCGCTTATGGAGACCTTCCTTGTAAGGTGCACTATAAATTGCTCTCTTGTGTGCATTGCGTTTATTTACAGGGACACACAAAAAATATCGGTTACAGTACATATGCGATATTTACAGTCTATGTGCGATAAGGGCGTTTGTAATTTCAGTTTGCTTTTTAAGTTTAACTAACTTTTTTCATAGTACGTGTGTGTTTATAAACTCGGTTGTTCATATACAGGGCAACACAAGGGAATCCGTAAGTATTACAGACTATGGGAGTGAATTTCTTAAGGGTAGTTTTTAATTGTGTTACGCATTTTCTTGCTGAACTATAATATATTTAGTAGACTAATAGAAGTTTGTGGAATATAAATAAATTCATATACAGGGCTACGTAAAGAACAACATACGTACATTGTCGTTTATGGTTGGTAATTGCCGCGAGTGAGTTTTAAGTTGCCTTTTAGCTTAATATGTGGTGTGTACAAAAGTCTTCAGATAATATACAGGGATGTACAAAGGATTTCGAATGCATTTCCATCGATCGAAGAAAATTGCTAAATGTGAATATTCTAACTGAACTAAATTTTATCATGCTATATATCCACATCTATTGATCATACACAGGGCTGCACAAAATAATTCGACTATTTTTTTGACACAGGAAGGCAATTTCGAAAACTGTATTTTCAAATGTGGCATGTGTTTTCTAAACTGTTTACTTATATATCTTCTTTTACCTTATTTAACGGGGGAGTTTCGTTACAGTTTTCTGGTTGTGTTGGATAGTGTTTCATAATCTATGCTGGACGCATGATTTTTCGTTCTTGTTAATATTTTACTATGAGCGCAGCTTTGCAACATTTTTATTTTTACATATATTGTATACATTTTGGATGTATTTTATAATATATGCAAAGAAGAAAGTGTTGCACGATAGCGCTCATATAAATAATTGAGGTAAAATTAGGGGAAATTGCGTATTTTTCATCAAAAACTACGAATAATTCGAATTTTGAGCTTGGGTAAGTCATATATATCCGAACCAAATTGAAAAACTATTGTTGAAATCGTACAGGATAAACCTTCTAATATTTAAAAAATGAAATAATTAAGTCAGTACAACAAAATCGAATTTCAGTCTTATTTCATGGGCCAAAAACACGGCTTATGGACCCTGATCTTTTGAATGTGCTATGTTTAGAAGTAAATGTCTTTACTTTATAAAGATTAAATAAGTCAATCTTTCATAATTCAATTGGACGCAGATTAAAAAATATACATGCTTTCAAATTACTTTAAAATCTATAAAAAATCAGTAAATTGAGATCAGGGGTTGGAAAAACTACTTTTTTTACTGTAGCGAACTACAACTACTTTGTCGAAAATGTAGTCAACTACAACTACTTGTTTTCAAAAGTTGCAACTACAAACTACTTTTCAAAAGTAGTCACTACTTCGCTACTTTCAAATTTTGTCAAAGGATTCAATTTACACTAGAAATTGAAGACACGGATTAAATATTAAAGTGACCCCTTGTTATATCGCGTCTGCCGGGACACAATTAAATAAATGCGACATAACAGAGGGCATTAAAAAATTAAGAAAGATACCATTCAAGGAAATGTTTTGTGTTCGTCTCGAAAACGTTAGTTTATACACACTTAAAAAATTTCGTAGCAAAATTAAGAGATATTATATTACAATCTAGAAAATTACAGAAAAAACAATCCTAAACGCAAACAATAAATAAATCTGTAAATTGAGCAATTCCGAACAATAAGAAATCCGGCGTTAAAACATGAAGATATCTTAACAAGTAAATAGACAAGTGTTGCCAACAAGAAAATTAATTCATTTGGTGGGTTAGTACTTGATTTCAGCAGCAAGTGTCAATGCAAAAAAAATCTATGACTTCATGCGATGCGTTGCTATACACTGCAGCTGAGATTTGTCACTGCGATTCGGAAATTTTTGAGCAGAACAAATGCTGCACAAAAGAAGCGAATTTCAACCACGCGATTTGCAGAATGGCACCGTTTTACTTACCCATCATACGTAGTATAGGGTAAGTCTTGTAATCGTTTTGAAAATCGAAATTTTTTTTTTGACGGATTTACACGTTTCAGACACTGGAGATTCCGAAAAACATATTTTTAGAAAAAAAAAAAAAATGCCGTCCGTCTGTGTGTGTGTCTGTAAACGCTCTATCTCCCGAAAAAATTGAGATAGAGACTTGCAATTTGGTATATACTTAGTATGTAATAATGGGAAGAAGCCTATTTCATTTCAATAACCTCGATTAACCGGAACTATTTTTTTCGGACTCACGAAATATTCGTTCTGATAAAAGGTATATAAAAATTTTCGAAATTGGTTATTTTAAGAAATGAATATAAAAGACAATAAAAAAACATAAATTTTGCATAAAGCATGAAGTCGATGGGATAATGAGTTGCCGAGATATTTGGAATCCTATTTCCCACACTCTTCGATTTTTCATGACCCTGTATTTCATCCAAATTTCACTTCAAAGATATATTTTAATTGGAAATTTGACGCTTAATCAGATGCAATAAACCGCTAGTTAATAGGATTATTATTTTTGGAGTTATAAGGATGTTTCTTTCAAGCAATTCAGTAATCGAGCCTTTAAAGTTTGTGACGTCATCAAGCCTCGATTTTATTTGAATTGCAATGCATTTTATAAGTAGTTTACACGTTTTTTATTTTAATATTTTACATTATGCTTATCCATGATGGGCAAGTATTACGGTGGCCCCCAACGACTAGTTTTCTCCTGAAGTAGCGTCGGTTCTCGCTACAAAACATGGTCTAGGAAAAGCCATTGCACAGCGTAACCTCACTCCCAGGACCCGCCAGGAGTTAAAAGCCGCGCTTTTGGAAGAGTGGCTTTGTTGCCAAAAACATTTATTAATACCCTCATAAACAGTATGAGAGTTCGTTGTGAGGTTTGTATAGCAGTGCACGGTGGTCACACTCCATATTAGACAGACTTTTTCCGACATAAATGCTTTATCTCTGATTTATGATTTAACACTTTTGATATGTCCTGTATGTTCATTTACAGTTAAAATATTTTCCATATTGTTATGTTGCTATATTCTTTTTCCCATTGTAATATACCTTTGTGCCAAATTTCGTAGCAGCACAGTGAATAGTTCATCAGTTTTCACAGATTTTATGTTTATGACCTTAATTTTGGACATGAGTGTATATGAAGTAAGCTTTTATAGGGTGTCATTATTACATTTACAGGGCTGCCATTGGCGACTATTTTTATATTCTATTCTCACTACTATTTAAAAAATAAATTTTGTAGTATATTTTTCTCTACCACATGTTATCAAAGTGTATGTGAAAAAGTTTTGTTTTGAGAGAGTGGTGCGAGATAGAATAAAAAAATGTGTTTTAGGCACCGTCGGCTGTTACGGAAGTAATTTTTTTTAAGGAACTTTTCTCTTTTTTTCAATTTATAACGATATCAACATCGTTTTTATTTTAGTAATAACCAGAATTAGCAATAAAAATGGATCCAAGATTTTTTTTATGAAAAACGTAAAAATGATGAATTGAGTTGTTTTATTATAATGTTGAGGACATAAAATTTTGAGTTATAATCAAAATATTTTTTATTCCTCTATAACTCATCCGAAATATAAGGTTAAAAATTAATTTCAATAATATAAAAAAAATGCTTTATCTAGGTGCCATAGAACAACAGTAATGTATGTTACTGGAGTGCCATCAAAATTAATGTGCTTTAAATTTAGATTTACTTTTGACCACCGGCAATGCACACGGCACTCTAATAAAAATAAAGTGTGCACCGCTGGCGCTACACATAGCACTCAATATGTTAATAAGTATAAGACCCCAAATCTCCAGGAAGAGACATTTCAATGCTAGAAGAAAAACAGCAAAATAATTAAAATTTAATTTCATTATTTAATGATATTTTCAGAACCGAATCCCAGACGTGTGAAAAATATTGTGAACCAATTGATTGAACGTGTAAAATTCGTCTTTTTTTTTTTTTGCATTGTAAATAGATAAAATTTAAATGTTTCTAATAATGTAAATTTGATTGTTTTCTTTCAATATGAATATGGTGATAATATATTTGTAGATTTTTGGTTTTGAATATGTCTTCTAACTCACACAACAAGTGTAGTACTATTCCTATGTTTTGATAATTTCATACAAGAAAAAAGAAAAATAAATTGTCAAAATGTATCAGATTGGAATACGTACAGATGGGACTCAACCTATGAGTGGACCTGTTAATGGTTTGATAAGTTTGGTTAAAACTAAAACACCTCATGTAGTTTGGACGCACTGTTGTATCCAAACGTAGGTCGCTGGTTGCCGAAAAATGTCTGAAAATTTGAAGACTACATTCAACGAATTTGTTTTAGTAGTAAATTATATAAAGGCTCGTTCATTGAATTCTAGATTTAAAAAAAATTGTTCAAAGACATTGGGAGGCAACACAGGCATCTACTATTGCATACATAAATTAGCGAGCTGTCACGCGGTTTCAAATCACATTTATGCGTAGCATTGTGAAGTAATTGTGGTTTTAATGGATTTCTCAAATTACGTTTCATACATCGTTTCATTGATTTATCCTGCCTTGTTCAGGTGGCGTATTTGATAAATGTTTTTAATTTCTTGAATGAGCTGAATTTAAGCTTAGAAGGTTCATCGGTACAGATTTTCAAAATCCATGACAAAGTAGAAGCAGCAACAAACATAATTGATTTCCTGGACAATCGACTTGAAAATAATATTTTTGAATCATTCCCAACGTTATTCGGCTTCTTGCAAACCTCTGGGGAGGCAATTTTCCCTAACATTATTGAAAACTTTGTTGTATCCCTAAGCACTTACTTTCAGACTTTATTTTCCTCTCTCGTAGTCAAAAATGAGTGGTTGAGGAATCCATTTCATTCACAAGATATTAGTGAAATCCAAATTTTGACATTCTTACAGCAGTAAAAACTTGCGGAATCATCATGCGATGGTTCCATGAAAATTGCTTTCCAAGAGAATTGTTTTCCTAATTTTTAGTTGTACGTGATAAATATGTATAAGGATGCAGAACTAGCTGAATAAGCTATCAAGCAATTGCTTCCCTTATGCACCATATATTTGTTTGAAATACTTTCTCCAGCCTTGTACACATGAAAAACGTCCGTAGAAATCGACTGCATATCGAAGCAGACTTGTGGATGCATGTTTCAAACACTGAACCAGACTTTGCTAATCCAGGTAGCAAAAAAGCAACAGCAACCTTCGCATAACAAATAGTAGAATGTATTTTTTAACTGTCTTAAAATGTATTATTTTTCTTATTGCAGCTGATTTTTCCCAACGCTGTAAACTAAACACAGATTATGTGTAATAAAAGATAAATAATGTGTATGCTTTAAAATAGTTTCTTATCTTATAATAAGAAAAAAAATGTTGGGGGTCCGCGAAATCCATATTACATCAAAGGGGGTCCACGAGATCACACAGTTTAAGAAATGCTGAACTATAGGATTTAGTATTAAGAAGTACCAAGAAAAGTTTATGTTTATTATATACAACAACATTTTAAATGCAAACAAAAACAAAAAACAAAAAATTGAAAAATTTGAACATAAATGTAAGTTTGTCTGCTTTTTTATTCCCTAACCTGATGTGCAGTTTAAACTGAACTAAACCAAAACCAGAAAAAAAAAACTTTCTAATGAAGCTTTAAATAACTTATTATCTAAATTAGACAGTTTATCTTCCAATGACTGTTTTAATTATTTATTGTCCCACATAATTATTGGTTCTACATTTAAAAATTCAGCTTCAAACTTAAAGCTTGGATATTTTTTTTTGAGGGGGGGGGGGAGGTAAAATAGTCGCGGCCAGGGTAAAAGTTCTTTATATTCAGAACGACACAGTGAATAACCGTTAAAAAATTCGTTTACACCTGTTTTGATTGAAATATATAAAAAAATATCATACACAATGATATTTTGAAAATACAAATATATGAAAAGATCAAACAACATATTTTGAAAATAAATACCGGATATATATCATTGACTAGCTGTTACCCGTGACTTCGTTCACGCAATATTAAAAGAAGAATAAATACATTAATTAAGCAAAATATTTCACTCCCGATAATTAAAAACGTTAATAATTAACTAACTATTTATCACATTTCATAAGAGACAATACGGTATTTTTTGTTATAGGGACCCTGACATAACTCAGTCTTAAAAAAGTGAAATTTTGTGCCAAATAATCACGAAAATGAAATTGCAACCAATGCAAAAAGGAAGGCCAAATAAAATCGTGGAAATAGACGAATTGGGTAAAAACAAATGTCAATTTTACCTGATAAACAATTTTACTTTTAACGCCTTTGTGAAACGTTTTAACATCCTTCAAAAAATATTAATTGGAAATTGTATATGCTTTTTCTTTAAATTCAATTCCGCCTCCTTGGTTTATAGTATAGCTGAAACAAATCTTGTTTTCTAAATGACAGTATGTTGACAGGCAATTTTTGTTCTCCAGAATAAATTGATTCATGAAGTTTGAATATGTGAAAATATGTTTTTATTTTTCGGATAATATACTGAAATCAAGATTTTGTTTTCACCATCTATTCAAAGTGAAAATAAATTCTGTTTTTCAGTGTTAATGAGAAAATGGTGTACAAAATATACTGATCTGTTTTATTTCTCCTTTTTTATACACAAATATGGAGTAATTTACTTTCCGTTTTTAGATAAACTTCGTTAAAATTTACAAAAAAGAAAAAAAAATCTTGGCATCTAATTTAATTTTTAAAATTCTGAGAGTTTGTGTGACATACTCGGATCAATGATAACCGGGATTAAGTAAATCGCGTTGCGTTTGTCAGTCTAGGAGTAGTTGCGAAATACAAACACACGGTCAGATTTTAATACAATAGATTCGTGTTCATTTTCCTTTTCTTAAAATTAGGATGTGATTTTTAGCAGAAAACTCTCATCTGTATATAACGGATACTCATGCTTAATAATCAGTATAGATAACAAAACATTTAAATTTTTCGTTATAAATATGGCGTGAAACTCATCTACTTTCTGTACTTACTGATCCTTGTATTATTAATGTAAGGAATTGATTCACACTCATTTTAAAACATATTGGAAAATTCCCGTTTTATTTAAAATATGAAGTCTTTTTCCCCAGAGAAATCCCTTTTTAATGATATAATTCTTGTTAATTTTCTTTTCCAGGCAATTAATTTCAATACTGGCACAGGGGAAATTATGTTATTTTAACGAAATAATTTTAAATCTTTAGGTTTTATCAACAAAAATGGAACTATTAACATTCGCCATTTTTTTTTAGGTAATCGAGTTATTTCTTTTAGTTTTAAGAATGAAATTACTATTTCTCGCTATCCATGACATCATTTTCGACATGGATAATTTTGCGGAGCATATTATTGACATTTGCTAACCATTTTCTTTTGAAACTTCTTTATACTTTTTTTAAATTTAAATAAAAAATACGGTTTAGTTATATTAACCGTGCGCAGACGGTAAAACGTCAAGTATTATTACCATACAAAAGAAAAAAACGAAAAAAAGTGAAGAAAAAACCCAAGATCATTTTATTTCACCAATCAAAGCATATCCGCTTTATTTTAGATGAATGACGTCATATTCGCCTGTTTCCTATGGTTACGCATATTGAGACCTTGTATTATTATCAAAAACTAAAAAAAGTAAGTTTTACTTCTAATAATATTATTTAATCTTCTTTTTAATTCTTAATTTTTTTAAATTTCATTTTCATTTTTCACATGAAAATTTTTTAGTTGAAACTAAATTGTTCAGTAAAAATTATTATTCCTGGTTTTGAATTAGTTTTGGCAACGATAAAGTATTAGCAATGGTAAAGTAAACTTAACCATTTTAAAATATTATACGAAAAAATGTCCATTTATTCTCTATGAAAATAACGAAATGTTGAATTATTAAGAAAAATATTTGAATAAAATAAACAAATACCAGCCTATGTTCATATGAGGGTTATTATCAACCTATACGCAAAGATACAGGATCATTAAATGTTCCATTTTGACGCTGGCTTCAGCCTAACATTTGCACACAATCAGATTTATAATATTATTAGGATTACATCCCCAAACCCTGATTTATTTGAAATTTCGTAGACAGTAGGGTTGTACGATGTCATAAGCGAACAATGGCAATTAGGTTATTTTTAAATACAGGGTGTTTAAAAAAAGAATCACCCGGTTTGAAATGCGTATATTATGAAAAATATTGAACATAGACACTTAAGATTAACTTTATATTGCATGGCTAATCAAAGTTTTTTTTTACAAACTTAATTAAAGGTGCTCAATATGTCCACCTTTGGATGCACGGCATGTCTATAAGGTTGTCAAATTCGTCCCAAACTTTTGCGAGCATGTCTGCATCCACTGTTTTCACGGTTGCTGTTATGCGTATCTTCAGTTTGGCTAATGTAGCTGAAGGGGAGGAACATAAAAAACGTAGTCCTTTATAAACCCCCACAAAAAGAAATCGTACACTGAAAGGTCGGCTGACTTGGAGGCCAGACAAATACCGAAGTGGCGGGCGAAGGGAGAGCGTTACCTCTACTTGTCGGCAAATGCGTGAAACTAGAGATTTCCCTCTTTCTAGCTATACATTATTCAATCAAAACAGATTAAAAGCTGAATAGATAGGATTTTTTAAAAATAGGATGATTCTTTTTAAAACATCCTATTTATTTATTTAAACGTGTTTTTAATGACTGATTTCGAGATATGTATGTGATCCACTCATATTAATATCTCAAAAACCATGTTTAAGTTGTGTCACTTTACGAATAAGTGTGAGATATGCCGATACGATAGTTAATTTCTGAGTATAAAATGAAAACTGAAATTAATCATTAATTACCTTGAAGACCAAACTGGCTGCATAAAAAGAAGTCAAAATTCACTGGATGGGTGACTTCAGTATCGATCACTGTTCCTGGCGGGAGGTTGCCCTTCGATCCAGCGCCATCTCTCCGATCGGAAGGCTTGAAGCGGACATGATGCCTTTTCTGTACAACAATCACGGTTATACCGGGTTGATATTCATTACTCAACCTTCGACATGCTTTCCTTATGCCAATAACTTCTTCATTTTTTACAGCCACTAGTTCCCCTTCACTGACACCATCTCTGTAAAAAATTATCTTTTCAGGTTTCTGTTTCCTCGTATGCCGATAAAATTCAAGTAAAAGATCACGAACCATGTCTTCTAATTCAATTATATGTTCAACTTTCTTTTTCTGAGCATTGGAATTTACTTGTGCACGAATGCTTACTGCAAATCGCTTACCTAAGCAGTCTAAACTTCCGACACAAGCTGCTATAGAAGGCTGATTTGGTTGCGTTGGGGCAGGGTGGTTGACATCAGCGCCTATGATAATGACTGGCTTGCACAAAATCGATGGCATATCACGTTGTAACAATGAATGGTTTTCACCACCTAATTTCGCATTAATTTTTAAACATAAATTACTGGCTATTTGAGGCCAACGCTTTCTACTCACGTCTTTCAAATTTTCTGCTTTAATACACTGTGTTGCTAAACCAACTACGGTTTCAGCGGCTTTCTTGATTTCTGCATAAAGCAATTTATTATCTCTTTCATCCAAATAAGGTATAACAACAACAGCCAGTTCAATGTTTCTTTTCTTCAAATCTTCAAGCATCTTTTCTTTATCACAATTCGTATTCTCAATGAGTACTACCGAAGGATCGCCAATCTGCAAACCTAAATGTCTGCCTACGTCCTTTAATACTGCAGCAAATGCGCTTAAATTGCGATCTCTTTGGAAGCTTATTAATGCCCAGTTGGAAATTTTAGCTGCTTGAATAAACCGAGTCCCTCGCACATCCCATGAGCCATTTTGAGGTAGAATTTCTTTTTCAGAATGAAAATTGTCTCTGTACATCAAACTCGGCGAGTCGAGAACTCTAGCCCATGCAATCAGAGGACGATCTGCAACTTCTAACCCGAAACCTTTCACAGTCTTATCTTTACTGAAATTAGCTTTATTGTGTACAATGTCTTGAATTTTTTTAAACTTTTCATGTGGAGGATTCGAAGTAAATTGTATCATTTTGGTTCTTTGCGCTTGAGTGATTTCCCCTTTATAATGTTGTCCTTGTAAAAATTCACATACTTCAATAGGGAAATATATATTTTTATTTTCGGGTTGAACTTGTATGCAAGGAAGATTTCCAAATTCTAAGACTATTCCATAAGTGTCCTTAAAGTACTGCGCCACAGTCTTTAGAGTTACATTACCTCTTTTGTCCCTGATTTCTATGTATTCCTGATTTGCACTTATATCCCTTAACCTCATTATGCGATATTTTCTCCCGTAGGATAAATGTTTAACTTTAATTTTTCTTTGCTTCAGTTTCCGATTAATTTCCCTTATTTTCTTTTTATCCAAACAACGTATTGTGCGTAAGTTGCTGAGATCCGTATTCATACAATCAGCGATGTAATTTATTACAGGACCTGCTTCCCAAAACGTAGTAGCTGAGACATCGAGATTGACCGTAGGACTCCACTGACTCAATCGAATACTCTGATGGTAGCCAAACCATATTTCTAAACCACCACCGAATTCGGTTAAACTGCCGACATCAGGGGGAAAGAAAAAAGAACGACCAATAGGAGTGGAATTTAGACAAGGACTATGACGAAGAAATATTTCTATTGCCATTATTGCATCCTGTGGTAGA
This sequence comes from Maratus michaelseni, assembly GCA_963931845.1. Taxonomy (NCBI): domain Eukaryota; kingdom Metazoa; phylum Arthropoda; class Arachnida; order Araneae; family Salticidae; genus Maratus; species Maratus michaelseni. The sequence continues at coordinate 256,386,378 of OZ007594.1, forward strand.
TCATTCGATCTCCTCTTGTAAAAAGCATTTATAGAGTCTAGATTTATTCTAGAAACAAGAGATTTAATTTCAACTTTAAAACTATCACATTGAGAATTACCCTGTTTGTCAAGCTTTCCACCTGCCAACATAACTGAACAAGTGAAAGGAAGACCAGTATTCAATTCTTCTCTAGTAAGCAAATTTTTTTTCCCGTCAAATGCACCATAAACTCCTTTAAAAATTGGACTGTTGTGCAACATAAATGAAATAACTTCTCGATTTTTTTTAGTATTTAAGCACCGATATTTTGTATGTCCTGGATCTTGTTTATGTTGATTAGTTTCGAACACTTCAACATCATAGTGATAGGCGTAACCAGTAGGAAACTTAATAGGATATAAATTTGAAATTACTTTTATATGTCTGCCTTCTTTTCCCAATCCAGGTCGAGTAGGAAAAAGTGATGATTGTTGCATAAATTTAAATCCAAAATTTTCAGAGTTTACTTTATGTTCTTTGCGGTATTCTTTGGATGCAGAAGTCGAAGACATAGAACAAGGTTCATAATCGTGTGATCTTTCGGCAGGAAATGTATATCTATGTGATTCATCCCGTTTAATTTTTAATCCGATATCTTCAGGGACTGCTTTATGTCCTTTATGATAATCTTTGGCTGAAGTTCCAGTCATAGAAGGCGGCTTGAAATCGCGTGATTTTCCGGCTGGACATTTATAGCTTCTATATGACTCATCTGACGTTTTTTCTTTGGACTTAAAGCAAATGTCTTCAGGGGATTTACAGTATTCTTTGGTTGCAGACGTCGAAGACATAGACGGTTCATAATCACTCGATTTTTCGGTCTGATATGTAAGACATCTATGCGATTTATCCTCGAGTTTCAATCCAATATCTTCAGAAGCTACTTTTTGTTCCTTATGTGGTTTTATGGATCCAGAAGTTGATGGCATAGAAGCCTGATCGGTTGGATAAATTTTATATATTCTTTGAAATTCTTCAAACGATGAAAAAGTTCTCCCAGTTTTGCCTCGACCACGGCCAATTTTATGACCAATTTGAGAAGTTTTTTGTCCAGGAACGGTAATTTCTGGAGATTTAATAGAAGGTGCTCCTCTGCCTATAAAAAAAGAAAAAAATAAATAACTCAGAATGTTTAGATTAAACAGAATCTATATCAAAATAAAGAAGATAATTCAGAAATATATTGTCTAATTTAATAAGCAAAAAATAATAATTGATCATTCCAAATAATATAATAAAATCACTTGTTAACTTTAAATTAAAGTGTAATTACTGCTTAACGCGATAAAAACATAATACAAAAGGCTTAAAAATACCTTTAAATATATATGTAGATGACATATGTTTCATAAGCTCTAACGGCGACTTTTTCAAGATCAAAATGATAAATAAACTATTTTCGCAAAGTTTTTGAAAACGATAAACACAAATCACGAGATTACATGTCTAATGTAAGCAGGTGCTTAAATTGGTCAAACTGGAAAACGTGAAAATTTATTATTTTATTGCTTTTTTAATTTGTAATCATCGCGAACCAAATTTTTAAAATTTTCAAAAGAAGCTGAATCGTTGCATATGTTCTCGTTTCGCAAATATATTTCTATTGATTCGCAGATAACGGATGGGAAATAAACTCTTGATGGAAAAATTATTTTACTATTCTTGAAATGAATCTGTAAAGGCTCTATTCCAGGGTCGGCGAACCTTTTCACACCCACATGCCAATTTTTTTCAAAAAAAATTTTAAGTGACCATGGCATGTCAACAACCCCCCCCCCCCCCCCTGCCCGCCGCTCATCCCCGCCTAAAAAAATTATAAAAATAATGAATAAAATTACTTTGATTATTATAAGAGTAAGACATACATATTAAATTAAATAATGTATAATATTGAAAACTCAAACCGAAACAACTTGTCACAATAAAAGACTAATTAATTATAGTAATGATTATAGAAAGAAGATAATATATAAGAAATAATTATAGTTATCGTAAAAAAAAAATTAAAAAAAAATTAAAAACTCAAATCAAAACAACTTGCCAATAATTATGGTAATACATGGTGTTGTCCTTGAGAACTGTTGATTTTGACAGTTTAAGAAGAGTGGTGGTTTTATGATTGAGGTACTTTTATTTTAAAATAGACAATGAGAAAAGAAACATTGAAAAAAAAAGTCATTTACGATTCATATCTGCAAAATATTTATTTTACACCTGCTATTAAATAAAAAATTATTATATTACAATGCATAAGAAGAAATTAGCAAATATAAAACACATTACCTAAAAAGTCTGTTAAATAAATCAGTTTTTTATTTGGTTTTTGTCGATTGAATTTTATATTCTAATTTCATAAGCATTGCAACAAAATATCCTTTTTTCAGAAGAAAATTAAAAACTTCTTAAGAAAAAGTACGTAATTCAGCTACAATGTCTTGGAATTTTCGTTTTAGTTTATTTTCACCGAGTTCATTATTACTCTCATTTAATTCATTGTCACAAATGTTTGTTTTTTCTATAAATTTACAGCTATCGTTTGTAGAAATAAGATAAATCTAACAAAACGTCCAACTTTCGTTTGTTTTAAGCCTGTGGCGATATGAGGTTAAATATTTTTATAGTCACGGCCATAATATCACCAAGAGATTCGAAACCAGCATGTGCACACAGGACTTGTTGATGTATAATGCAGTGAAATTCAGGAATATGTCCAATGTGAGTTTGAAATAAACTGAAAATAAAAACAATCATTTTACCCACCATACTGGGACTCTTGTTATTTGTAACAGAAACTACGAGCATTTTAGACAAATTTCTTTCTTTTTCATAACTGCTGTACAAATATTTGCACATTTGATTGTAGTTGATAATTATAATAACAAGAATAATTCCTCCTTAATGTAATTTTCAGAAAATGTCGTACAAAAACAGCTAAACGAGTAGATTTAGTTACATCTGTACTTTCGTACTTACATAATAAGATGAAAGAAGACTTGATAACAGACCTTCGTTTCTTTATTACATTTTCTGCCATTTTTATGATTCTATCTTTGAATGTATTTCTTGATAAAAGAATATCTTTAATTCGCTGAATTATTTTATCTTTATTTTAAAAATCTTCAAAAAGTGATGGAGCGCATGTTAACCAGGCTTCCTTCACAAACTCTCCATCGCAGAAAAGTTTACCATTCAGGGTAATGACATTCGCAGCCAAAAAACTTGCTAACACTAGTTTGAGAATGCTTGTTGATATATTTAATCGTAGATGTCGACAGTTTATTTTTCTCTTTAATTGCACTGGCAATGAATTTTTTGTGTTCTGCATGCATAACCTTTTTGGAAAAGAGGTTAGGGATTTGTTTCATAATGCCTTTTTACAGATGACTTTCTGCACTGTCCCGGAACATAAAACGCACAGAGCCTAATCATCCCATACTTCTCAGTCCACCACGTTTGAAATTCTCTACTATCTTGCACTTTCTGTTTTTTAGCCAAATTATCCATGTTTAATAAATATTACTTTAACGTTGCGATCTCATCATTCTTACATTACCATCCTTGATTATAGTGAAGTTAGTTTAACAATTAAAAAAAAATCCTGCATAATAGAGTTGATGCAAGCGCCACTAGAAAAGCAAATCATAATCTATATATATATTTGTCTTACGTGGCACGAAAATAGGGCTGAATTTGTAACTTATGGTTTGGCAACAACTGTAGTTTCCAGAGCTCAGACCAATGAACAGACTAGATTGTGTTAGATCAGCTCCGCCTCCAATATGGCGGTCAGTGTGAGAGCAGTGAAACCATAGAATGAAACTCAAACTAGCATATTATTAAAAATAAAATAACATGTACGTAATCCAAAGCGTCTCAGATGATTCCTCATTTTAATTATGAGCAATATCGTTCATTTCAAATGAATTCTCAACTCTTATTTAGAATTCATTTACGAATTTCACTCAATCAAAAGTTGGAGAAAAAAAATCAACTGTCTAGATTGCACCTGCCGCCATCTGTTGCTGTATTGATGAAGTAAAAAATAATTTATTTTGTAAAAATCTATAATCAATTAGAACAATAAAATGTCGAACGAAATTTAAACAATGACAAACAAACTATCTTCCTATCATGTAGTTTTTTTTCTAATGAATTTACGTCATGCTGTACAAAAGATCCTTTTTTCATAGTATTTAAATGATTTATATGCCCATTGGTAGCGCCAACTAAATACATTTTCAGTTGTGTTTTCAACGGAGAATTACTTTTTTACACTAAAAAAAATTGTCAATTTCATATGTTCAAATGTTTTATGATAGAACTTATTCCGGCTAGAATTGCTGAAAAAAAGGAGCGAGCGAGCGAAGCGGTCTCAATGTGAATTGCTTCGCAATTCACGGGGGGTTGGCGAGCGTTAGCGAGTAGGGGGCCGAGCCCCCTAGTAATAAAAATAAAATGACTAGCCACTGAGTTCACTGAGATTTATATATAACAGATTTGTGTCGGCCAGATAAATTTTCTTTCCCCTCCCCCCTCTAGGTTGCCGAAACAGAAAAGAACAAAAATATTTCTCGATATTCAATATTGAACATTTTAGTGTTTTAATTTACTATTATCTTAATTTCTGCTTCTTTAATTAATTAAATCATTAAAAATGATTATCGTAAGTTATCTATCAGGACAGTAAAAGTCTAATAGCTTTTGTTTGATATTTATTTATTGGAAATATCTTTAAATTGTTTATAAATACCATTTTTTTATGTTAATTCACTATCGGTAGACAGCGTACGTTTGAAGTTATAGTTTTCATTTCATTTTACAACTTTTTCACAACCGATTTTTTTTCTTAACTTATCTGAAAAAGTACATATTAGTCATTTTAACTGACTAAAAATTAATTAACAAATTACAGTAATTGTTAAATAAAGCCTCATATGCAAATCGACATGCGTTAAATCATGCAGAAATTTTAGAATTTTTTTTTGCTACATTTCTCTCTCTTTCAATGCGAATCACTGGCGCAGATAGTACGAAATCGAGGAAGGAAGGTGGGGCGGAGTTCAGTGGTAAAATATTTCTGAGCATGTAATTCAATGATATGACAAGTACTTATTAACAAACAACAGCTATTTTCAGTCAAGCTCGGGTATTAATGGAAGAAAAATAATGACATTCCATAATTTTACGGATTTTGACAGAATTTTGATTTAGAACTTAAATCAACGGCGTGGCGAAAATATTCTCTGGCGTGCCAGGTACGGCACGCGTGCCATAGGTTCGCCGACCCTGCTCTATTCTATGTAGTTTAGCCAAGGTTGCAGTTCTTCTGTCATATTTGGTATCTGCCATATGTTCTTTTATTCTCGTTTTAAATTTTCTGTTTGTCATTCCTATATTGTAATGTTCCATCTTCCCTGATGAACGAGATTTCATAAACACCGGAGAGTTGACCAGGTTCTATTGGATCTATTTTTCTACATACTATGTTTTTTAATTTTGTGGAAGGTTTTGCGATAAGGCAGATATTGAATTTGCTAAGTTTATATTTTAATCTTCCAAAGAAACCAGGAAAATTTTGTAAAGTTGATAAATTTGAATCCGTGTGTTGCCAAATCACGGATACATCGCTTAATAGTTTTCTTTTTCAGATTAATAGCATTAATTCTATGATTAAATTCACTTTGGAAGTTGAACAAAATGATACACTCCCTTATTTGGATGTGTTGTTAATCAAAACCCGCCATGGCATAGAATGTACTGTTTATAGAAAAAGAATAGCTAATCAATCCACTATTCCAAATAATGCTCAAGCACCTTTTTTAGGGTTTCGTGCATCTCACGAAACCCTATTCGTCTCGCTTCTCTGTCTGTCCATCACTGAGTCGGTTGTCAGAAACTGTATAAATTAGAGACTTGAAATTTTGTGTACTTACAGCTGAATACCTATTGTCACGCTGAAAATAACAAAATTTTGAAAAAGTCGTATTATTTTAATGTAGAGAGATATAAAAACAAAAATCTAACAGCCTTTTCCTATTAAATAAAAAAAAATTTCGTTGTAGCAGTTGACAATAATTAAAAATCCATAATAAAATTCTTTCTACAATAATTAGTTTTCTATTGAAAGATTTCCACGTGAAAAATGTAAATGAAATAAAAAGTTTCACCAATTGAAACAAGTGGGTAAGTGTGATCGAAGATCGCTTAAAGGGTTTCGTTTAATATTCCTTTCAAAACACTTTATCCTTTCTTTAATAAATCCAAATAAATTTCATTTAAAAAAAAAACACCTGTCTATTTTTCTCGGTTTTTCGAATATCTGAACCGGCCCGATAGCGGGTGAAGCCCGCTATTATATTCTGTCATAATAATATCTGTCATGTGGACTAAATGCGATATTTAAAAACAATTAATTTCAAAATTAAACATGTTGTACACCTTCAAAATGTTAAAATATGCGAATATTTCCATAATCGGGTTTTTATCATGATTCAATACGTTCCTCAAACTCATATATTTACTATTCTCTATTACTCATATTCATACTCGCTTTGTATTATTCTGAAACATTTGAAAAATCCGTTAAACTTGCGATATGACGTCAGATTTTCTTTTTAATTCTCTAATGACATGTAATTAATCTGCTTTGTGTACAGGCACACATACTCATACTTCTTGTATTATTGAGAAATCTTTCTGTTTTATTACCACTATGACGTCAATCATTTTTATTTCATATTAATCTTTTACTTACCCATCATACGTAGTATAGGGTAAGTCTTGTAATCGTTTTGAAAATCGAAAAAAAATTTTTGACGGATTTACACGTTTCAGACACTGGAGATTCCGAAAAACATATTTTTAGAAAAAATTTTTTGCCGTCCGTCTGTGTGTCTGTAAACGCTCTATCTCCCGAAAAAATTGAGATAGAGACTTGCAATTTGGTATGTACTTAGTATGTAATAATGGGAAGAAGCCTATTTCATTTCAATAACCTCGATTAACCGGAACAATTTTTTTCGGACTCTCGAAATATTCGTTCTGATGAAAGGTATATAAAAATTTTCGAAATTGTTTATTTTAAGAAATGAATATAAAAGTCAATAAAAAAACATAAATTTTGCATAAAGCATGAAGTCGATCGGATAATTAGTTGCCGAGATATTTGGAATCCTATTTTCCACACTCTTCGATTTTTCATGACCCTCTTATTTCATCCAAATTTCACTTCAAAGATATATTTTAATTGGAAATTTGAAGCTTAATCAGATGCAATAAACCGCTAGTTAATAGGATTATTATTTTTGGAGTTATAAGGATGTTTCTTTCAAGCAATTCAGTAATCGAGCTTTTAAAGTTTGTGACGTCATCAAGCCACGATTTTATTTGAATTGCAATGCACTTTATAAGTAGTTTACACATTTTTATTTTAATATTTTACATTATGCATATCCATGATGGGTAAGTATTACGGTGGCCCCCAACGACTAGTTTTATCAATTGGTGAGTCTTTGTATTTCATTTTTATTTCTCACGTGGAAATCGTCTGATAGAAAATTATTTATTGTACTGATGCACCACGCTTGATAGAAACCTGGAGCGAACTGCGCATGGGCGAAAATGGCTAGTCCATGTCGAAAATGGGGAAGTCCGTAAGCTGTAAGTACGCTGCCTGAGATAAAGAGCAGTGATTTCAGCTTCTTTTGCCGGGACTATTCTCCCTACAGTGTGAATGGAATCGGCTTGGCATTCTGCCAACCGGAGTTCTCAGAAGCGTGGTTGAACAGTAGAAAGAATTTCATTGTGGAATTTAAATTTTTGGCATCTGCTATATCGAAAAATGTTTAAATTTAATAAGAAAAGGCTGTTAGAATTTTGGTTTTTTTATCTCTATTTATTAAAATAATACGAATTTTTCAAATTTTAATATTTTCAGCTTTTCACAGCTGTTATTCTGATTTATACACAAAGTTTCAACTCTGTAAGTTACACAGTTTTCGAGAATGGCTCTGTGACAGACAGACAACGGAGCGGGAGCAATAGGGTTTCGTGAGATGAACGAAACCCTAAAAAGATTAATAACACGTCATATTGGTGATATAACGGATATTTGTCACAAAGAAAATGTTGCAACAATGAAATTAAATTTGCGTTAAGCTACGCTTGCTAAAATACGCTATTGGCTGCAAATCCGATTACGTGACTTTAAAAAACTTGGCGTTTTAAAAGATCCGGCGTTTTTTTTTTTTTTTTTAAGTTTTTCGTAATTCCGGCTTAAGGAAATGAGATTCTTTGCCAAATGTTATAAAAAAAATATGAAAACAAACCTGATGATGACAAAACCTTCTTTTCTTTCTTTCTTTCTTTTTTTTTTTTTTTTAAACAGTGTATATGAATTTATATATGATATTTTGTAATTATATAATTTATTTGCCTTTTTTATTATATCGTAATTGTTAACCCTATGTTCTCAGCATTATCACTCAGACGGGACCCTTTGAGGGAAGTTCTAGTTAAAATAACTTTTTTGTTTGTTTGTTTTGACTGCCATCTATGTTCTTATTGAGATAGTGTATTGATAATTAAAAAATTTTCATTTGGATTTATTTATTAAAGGATAAAGTGTTTTGAAAAGAATATTAAACGAACCCTTTGTGCGATCTTCGATCACAATTACCCACTTGTCTTATAAAGTTTCTGCCTATAGACATTTTATTAGAAGAGCCTTTACTGTCACTTACCCCTGATCAATTAACCAATGAAATAAATAAAATACGTGACATTTTAAGAAATAACGGATACAAAGACAGCACTATTAATAAGTTACGAGCATAGATAATAAAAAAAGAAAATTTTTAATGAACAAAATTCAAAGTTATCAACTTTATAATATTTTCCTGAGTTCTTTGAGAGAATAAAATTTAAACTTAGCAAATTCAATATCTGCCTTATCGCAATACCTTCCACAAAATTTAACAAACATAGCATGTAGAAAAATAGATCCAATAGAATCTGATCAACTCTCCGGTGTTTATGAAATCCCATTCACCAGGGCAGATGGAACATTACAATACTATAGGAATGACAAACAGAAAATTTAAAACGCAAATAAAATAACACATGGCAGATATCAAATATGACAGAAGAACTACAGCCTTGGCTAGACTACTTAGAATAGAGCCTCTGCAGATTGATTTCAAGAATAGTAAAATAATTTTCCCATCAAGAGTTTATTTCTCATCCATAATACGTGAATCAATAAATATATTTGCGAAACGAATCAGCTTCTTTTGAATTACCTAAAATTTGGTACGCGATGATTTACAAATTAAAAAAGCAATAAAATAATAATTTTCACATTTTCTAGTTTGACCACTTTAAGCACCTGCTTACATTAGACATGTGATTTCGTGATTTACGTTTAACATTTTCAAAAATTTTCCGAAAATAGCTTATTTATCATTTTGATCTTGAAGAAGTCGCCATTAGAGCGACTCTTTTGTGTTATTTTTTAACTTTAAGCAGTAATTACACCTTAATTTGATCATTCCAAGTCAATTCAACCACGCCCCAGAAAAAGAATTTGATGAAATTTTGCTTATTTCTTTTATTTATGGTTATATAAGTAATCACCTAATCTTATTTTTCTCTATCTCGGTCCGTTTTAATTTTACAGCCCAATGAAATTTTTCAAATTTGCCTTTTTACTTATCCATCATACGTAGTATAGGGTAAGTCTTATAATCGTTTTGAAAATCGAAAAAAATTTTTTGACGGATTTACACGTTTCAGACACTGGAGATTACGAAAAACATATTTTTAGAAAAAAAATTTTGCCGTCCGTCTGTGTGTCTAAACGGTCTATCTCCCGAAAAAATTAAGAGATAGAGACTTGCAATTTGGTATGTACTTAGTATGTAATAATGGGAAGAAGCCTGTTTCATTTCAATAACCTCGATTAACCGGAACTATTTTTTTCGGACTCTCGAAATATTCGTTCTGATAAAAGATATATAAAAATTTTCGAAATTGTTTATTTTAAGAAATGAATATAAAAGACAATAAAAAAACATACATTTTGCATTTTAGCTTATTAAACGGTATGATTTGTAAGATTATTTTGGAAGCGTTGGAAAGTGTTACATAATCTATGCTTGACGCATGATTTTTCTTTCTTGTTTTTAAACATTGCCTTGTATTGGACATTTGCGCATAGTATAATACAGATTTTTAATTTTTGTCTGTAAAAGTGTATTGAAACTTAATTTCATAAAATAAAATTAATATCTATAATATGAAAATCTACGCATAAAATAAATTTTAAATTCATGCATTTTTGCATAAGAGTGGAACAGCTATTGCCCAAGATATGAATATTTATAAAACTAGTTATAGTACGAACGCACCTTATTTGTCACGTTTGATGTACAATTTCCAACTTGTTTGTATCTATTGTTTTTCATTTCTCTCCAGAGCACTAACTGAAGAGATAACATTATTCATCGTAAAAGAGGTATCCCTGAGGGCATTAAAAAAAAAATTGGCCCAAAATCCATTTAACCATTATATGACCTTATTAGCAATGCTCTTATTACCACATAGCAAAAAAAATGTCGATTTTACGGTATAATACTAGCACCCCAGCTGCCAGTATTATACCGTAAAATCAACATTTTGCTCAAACGAAAAAAAAATTATATATACAGTGAAACTTCCATTTAACGAAGTCTCATCGTTACACTCAAATATTTCGTTATGAAGAAAATTCGTTAAATAGAATTAAATTTAAATTTATGAAACTTGTATACACATAATCCACATAAAATGAAAAGTACACGTAAAATGGAAATATTTGAAAAATTTATTTTAATTCGCGCAGTCATTTTTTTATGCAATGTAGATAGGAGAATAATTTAATTAGAATAATGAAAAAAAAAAAAAAAAAAACGAAGAGAAGTAAACAAAAATCGAAGCGTACCTTTACTTTTTTAATTAAAATGTGATTAAATGTGTGTTTTTATTAAATGATTCAAATGTGTTCATTTTCATACAGTCCGCTGAAATAAATTCATACACCCATATCCATCGCAACAGGAACGAACCTCTCCGTTTGAATACGCGCACGAAAGAGGAATAAACTTCGTTACATAGAATAGTTTTTCGTAATATGGAGATTAATTTACATGTTAATCATGATCGAAGTCAAGGTTCTGCAGAGAATTTCGTTAAGTAGAAAACTTCGTTAAATAGGGACTTCGTTAAAGGGAAGTTCCACTGTATACAAATTGGTTGAAAAGTTTCTTGAATGTACAGAATGCTTTAAATTACAACTAGATACGAGTTAGCAGAAAAGTAAATTTTATTTATGTTATTTAAGAGCAACAATCTGAGAAAGTGACACACCTAGCATTATGGGGTGATTCATGCCATCTCAGATTTTCTCCAAAAAATTACCATTTGTCGCTAAAAAATAATGATAATCAGCAGCAGATACAGTCAGAAAGAACGTAATTTCGAAAGACGAAACACAATAAATACACATTCTGGGAGAGGTGTGAGGATGATAGATTCATAATAGTCTTGATGTCTTTTCATATTTTATTCGACAGCACATTAAACACAAAAGTAAATTAATAAAGATTATTAGACTGAAAAAAAATATTAAGTTTCAGGAGAGCCGCCAAGAAGCTCCATTTTCACGATACAAATTATTCCAACTGACAAAAACAAAGCTGTTTTCTAATCGGTTCGAGGTTACGTCACATTACGTAACGCGCGCCGTGAGCATAACCCCGCCCACAGAACATGTGATCAAGGATTTCGTAACATCCTGCCCCACCATGAACACATGGGGGTTCATCAAAAATTTTCAAAAATATTACATCATACATATATAACATCATATATATATATAACATCAATACAAGTAACCTAGTTTTCAATTAACAAATACCTCAATTAACTAAATTGTACACAATTTTCAAATAAAAAATAATATTAAGGTATTCAAGTAAACAATTTAACATAATATTATTCAAGATCAATATCTATTCCAAGTACAAGATTTAAATTAAATTATAAAAGTAAAATAATAATAATATATCCAAGATAAGATTCAAGAATGAAACCAAGTAAGTAAAACAAAACATTTTTAAAGTTTTGCCCAGAATTTCAAGAAGACAGTCAAATATAAAATAAATTATTTAAATTTAAAATAATTCAGGTCAAGATACAACTGTCCAAGATACAACCATAGTCCTGGAAATCAAAGTTTGATATGCTATCTAGATCAAATCATGAACACAAGAAAATTTCAAATATTAAATTCAAGAAACAATGCAAATATATAATTCAGTGATACTTACATACCTTCTTCAATAAGCACAAAAACAAATTACAATATCTTCTACTAAAAATATAAAAAGAAACAATTAAAAATATTATTCATGTACATTCTGTTATCAGGCAAAGAATTATTTTAGAAAAATTCAAAAAGGATAAGTAAAAGAAATTAAAGTCCAATTCAAATATCATCAAGAAAAAATTTAGAGTCTTTTGAAAGTAAAAAAAAAGTTTTTCAATTTTTCAAGTCACTAATTTCAAGATTATACAAGAGATTTATTGGTCTTTTAATAGTTGAATTGTTTGTTTTCACTTCACAAGACCTTATTTTTCCATCTCTTCCAACAAATGTTTTTGTAATTCTTCCCAACTTCCAGAAAGCTCTAGGTAAATGTTCATTATGCACAAGCACAACATCATCTATCTTGAAATCAGAAGTTTTATTTTGATCCGTGCAGTGAGCAGATTTTAAGTTGAGGAGATATTCATTCTTCCAGCGCTTCCAAAAATGATTTAAAGTAGTTTCACGTAAACGAAAACGTTTCACTAAAGTTTCTTTGGTTGCTGGTAAGGTCAAATCGTTTACTTTTATAGTTGGTAAACACAGAACTCGTTTTCCTATAATAAAATGAGCAGGTGTTAGAGGAAATGGTTCATCTAGTTCAGAATAAACATAAGTCAATGGACGAGAGTTTATGATAGCTTCTACTTCAACTAGAAGAGTTTCCAGTTCACTTAGAGTCAACGAAGATTTGCCGATGACTTTACGTAAAGTAAACTTCACTGAGCGCACCATTCGCTCATAAAAGCCACCCCACCAGGCGGCACGTTCGACAATGAATTTCCAAGAAATTCCCCGATCGGCATAAAACTTTTTTACGTCCGGATGGCGGATAGCTTTCCACATTTCTTTTAATTCAAGTTCAGCTCTTTTGAAAGTCTTAGCATTGTCCGAGTAGATTATAGCACACAGCCCTCTTCTTGAAATAAATCTGCGGAATCCTAATAAAAATTCTGCAGTTGACATGTCTTTCACAAGCTCCAAATGAATTGCTCTTGTGATAGCGCAAGTAAACAATAAGATGTAATTTTTATTCTCACTCCTCTTCACATATAGGGGCCCCGCAAAATCGAGGCCTGTAACGGAAAATGGGGGTGCTTCGTTAATGCGGTCACCTGGAAGAGGTGCTATTACTTGTTGACCAGGACGTATGTTAAATTTCTTGCAGATTGTGCAGTTGTTGAGGACTGATTTTATGCACTGTCTACCTCTCAAAATCCAAAACTTTTCACGAGTTTGTACCAGTGTGTCTGATACTCCTGCATGCAAAACCCTTTCATGGGAGTCTTTAATAATCAATTCAGTAAATTTATGTTTGGGAGGAAGTACGATAGGATGTTTATCATAAAATGGCAAGTTAGCCTTTTGTAACCGCCCTCGTACCAAGAGTAATCCTTCTTCTGACAACACAGGATTTAGTTGCAAAAGGTTGGATTCTTTAGGGATATTTTTGTTCATCTTTAAGCATTTTATAACCTCAGGAAAACTTTCTTCTTGAACAAGCTTTACCCAAAAATTTTCGGCATTTTTTATTTCATCAGCTGATAACTCTGCAAGATTTCGTTTTTCTGCGTTTAGTTTTATATTAAAAATAAATCTAAATACCCATGCAGTTACTCGATACAACTTCTTTAGTGAACTATACCTTGACAAATTTAAAACTTGAATTTTATCAGCATTATTTGTATTAACTACACAATAAATAATTTCTGCTTTTCGAGACCGCTCTTCAGAAACATTAGACACTTGAGTTGCGGGCATTTTAACTCTGGGCCACTGATCTTCAGGCAAGGAAAGAAATTCGGGACCGTACCACCATTTCTGAGAATTGACCAATTGTTTTCCTGAACAACCTCTAGTGATTAGGTCGGCAGGATTAAGTTTGCCTTCGCAATGTCTCCATAAACTAGGATCAGACAAGTCATGAATTTCTGAAATTCTATTCGCGACAAATGGTTTCCATTTTTCTTTTGATCCTTTTATCCAATAAAGGACAATTTCAGAATCTGTCCAGAAAACAAACTGGAATACCTGGAGAATATTTTTAAGATAATTTGCAAGTCTTGCACCAATAACTGCTCCCATCAATTCAAGACGTGGGAGAGTTAACTTCTTCAAGGGGGCAACTCTAGATTTAGACATGGCAAAACTAGTTTTAAATTTTTCTTTAGATGTTTGATATCGTAAGTATACTACTGCGCCATAGGCTTTGGGATTAGCATCTGTAAAAATATGTAACTGAAGACCCTCCTTTTCCATGATCAGGGTGCTAAAATAATATCTGGGAATTTTCAGTTGTGAGAGATCCTGTATTTCTGAAATCCAAGTTTTCCAATCATTTTCTAACACACCAGAAAATTTTTCATCCCATGATATGCCCATTACCCATAATTGTTGCAATAAATATTTAATTCGAATAATAAAAGGAGTGATTATCCCAGCCGGGTCAAACAACATAGCTGCAATTTTCAAGACATTCCGTTTTGTACAAGAATCATTATTTAATTTTGATAACAATGGACGTAATTCTAGTCCCAAATAATCTTCATTATTGTTCCAAGTTAAGCCTAATACTTTTAGAGAGTTATTTGGTGGATCGGAATTAGAAATAGGTATGCTCTTATCAATCCATCCTTTTCTAAGCTCCTCGGAATTAGTTTCAAATTTTCTTAAATTCATTCCCCCTTCTTTCAAAATATTAACAGCTTCATTAGATAAATTAAAAGCCTGTACAACATCATTTTCTCCGGTAAATAAGTCATCTACGTAAAGGGACGAATTAAGGATTTCAAATGTTTTCTTGTGAGAGTCTTTGTATTTTTTTATATGGTTTTTGATAGTACAGGCAAGGATAAACGGACTGCAGGTGACACCAAAAGTAGCCCTAGTCATTCTATAGGGGACAATTTCTTTATTTTTGTCAAAATCTTCATAGTATAAAAATCTTAAATAATCGCGATCTTCTTCCGCTATAGATATCTGGAGAAAGGCTTTTTCAATGTCAGCTGAAAGGGCAATTTTGTGTAATCGGAATTTTAAATAATATCCAGAACATTTGGGTTCAAGTTAGGACCCGGATTCAGGCATTCGTTTAAAGATAAGGAATCCGCTTGTTTAGAGGAAGCATCGAAAACAATCCGAGTTTTTGTTGTAATTTTATCCTCTCGGATGACAGGTCTATGGGGCATGTAGTAACAGTTATTCTCGGAAAACTTTTTAGGGCACAATTCCACTATACCTTCATTAACTTGGTCAAGCAAAATAGAATTGTATTCTTTGAATAAAGACTCATCTTTCAGGAATTTATTTTCCAAACTAGAAAACCGCTTTTTTGCTACTTCAAGATTATTTTTAAGCAAATCACGAGAATTTTTCCATAAAAGACGTGTTTCATAGTGACCATTCACGAATTTTAAGTTTTCTTGAAACTTATTTATTACTTCATAATTAGAAATTTTCTTTTCATTACTTTCAATAATACCAATTGCTTCAAGTTCCCAAAATGCTTTTAATTGAGTATTTAAATTTTCACCCGAAACATTTAAAGATGTCAAATCCCTTTCTTTCGAATAGCAAATTACATTTAAACAAGAAATAGAATTCATCGAATAATTATCTGGCATTTGTCCAACTAATGTTGTTCCGAAAATAGACGTTTGAAAGTATAATTGCTTGTTTATTTTGGTAAGCGATCCACATAATGTTTCATAAATATAATTAGCTCCTAATAAAATTTGAACTGGTAAATTTACCTCGAATAAATCAGCTAATTGATATTCCTTTGAAATAAGGTTTTGAACCTGAGGATTAATATTTTGACATAATTGGGTACCACAGATTTCATCCGTAATTAATGCCTCAACATTAACCGAATTATACGGATGATATCTGCTTCTCAAGGTTATTAATACACATTCAAATTCTTTTTCTGTAGGATTTCTGTTAGAAAATGTGTAAATGAAAAGTTTTTTTTTTCTTAGGATTTTGGCATTTAATGCCTTTGCCAAATCACTCCGAATGAAGGTTTTTGTGGAAGCAGAATCATATAGTATTCTGGCAAATAATTTTTTAGATCCACTTTCCACCTGAACACAAGCTGTTTGCAGTAGAGTGATATAATTATTCCTCAAATTTTTTGACTTATGAATAGATTGCATTACTGTTTCGTTTTCAGGATTTTGGCTAACTTGTTTTAATTTTGAATCTTGATTTTCAACCAATTTTTTACATTTTGTTTGTGGGCAAAATAAGTGATTATGTTGTGTGCTTTGACATGTTTGACATGGCTGAATTTTTACTTTACAAGCTGACTGTAAGTGTTTGAAAAAGCATTTATAACAACGTCCGTCTTTCTTTAACTTAAATCTTTTTTGTTCATTGGATAAGATTTTGCATCCTAATCCAGTATGTGTATTAGAATTGCAAAAAATGCAAACACCTTTAGTAACAGTATTTAATGCAACTGATGTCGGGAAATTATTTTTTACTTTAAATTTCTCTTTAGAATATTCAGCTTTCGAACGAAACGTTTCCTGACCTTTCAACGAAATTCCTGACACCAGATCTGCAGCCTCCCTAGATTCGATTTCAAACTTGATGAATTTCATTAATTCCCCTACATCACCCATTTTCTTAGGATCCCTTTTTCTGTGAAATTCTACCACTAAATTATGTGGCAATTGTTTTAACAAAATAGGGATTAATATGTATCCAAATTTATCTGAAGCAATACCCATAGATTGCAAATTCCTAATACTGACTTCACTTTCATCATAAATATGTCTGAGACCCTTAATATTTGATGAAGATTTAACAGGTTCGATTTCTAATAATTTATTAACAAAACAACTAATTAACTGGTCTTGCTTACCATATCTTTCTTTTAATAAAGTTAAACAAGATTTATAATTTTCTTCTTTTAACGCAAAACCAGCTACTGATTTGTAAGCTTCACCGGTTAAGAAAGATTTCAAATATAAAAATTTATCAACAGTTGTTAATGATTCATTTGAATCTATAGCGCTTTCAAAACTGTTATAAAATTCCAAGAATTTACTTGAATCACCACTAAAGGTGGTTATGTTTAGTTTTGGCAAATTGACAGGATTCTGTGATGCATTATTTAAATTAGAAGTACTATTATTACTTTTCACGGATTCAGCTTGCTCGACCTTGAATTGCTTTAATTTACTTCTTAAATTGGTTTTCGAATCAGATATAGCTTCCTCATACTCAAGTGACTTTTGTATTTCGTTTTCAAATTCCGTTGAATCATCTATTAATTCTTCAATTTTTACATTTAAATTTTTAAGCTCATCTTGTTTTTCTTGCAAATTTATTAAATATTCAGACAGTTTAAATTTATCATTGTCACTTTGAGTATCAATACTTTCCATAAATCTATCGATAGAAGTAATTAATTTAGTGCATGAAGTTCGAGCAAGCTTACGTTTTGCTTTTAATTTATCAAGCTTTTCCATTTTATAATAATAATAATAATAAAGTTTTTACAGTACCTTTCATCCGAGCATAGTCCACAAGAAGAGAAAAACAACCTTCCAATAAATATTCTTTCCTATATATTCACGTCGATAACTAATTCAGAACAATTTCTTGATTTCCCGCGTTATCGGCACCATAAAAAATAATGATAATCAGCAGCAGATACAGTCAGAAAGAACGTAATTTCGAAAGACGAAACACAATAAATACACATTCTGGGAGAGGTGTGAGGATGATAGATTCATAATAGTCTTGATGTCTTTTCATATTTTATTCGACAGCACATTAAACACAAAAGTAAATTAATAAAGATTATTAGACTGAAAAAAAATATTAAGTTTCAGGAGAGCCGCCAAGAAGCTCCATTTTCACGATACAAATTATTCCAACTGAAAAAAACAAAGCTGTTTTCTAATCGGTTCGAGGTTACGTCACATTACGTAACGCGCGCCGTGAGCATAACCCCGCCCACAGAACATGTGATCAAGGATTTCGTAACAGTCACTTACCTTGTTAAAAGACAAAATCTAGAATTTTTTTGTTCTAGAATGTTTTGTCTAGAATGTTCGTTTTTTATGTCCCCCCCCCCCCAAAAAAAAAAAAAAAAGTCATCGTGTGGTGCGAAAAATTGAGCATTTTTTTGAGACATTGAAATTTTATTTATGTTATAAGTTATGCAAGAAAAGATGCAGAAAAATATGAAAGAGCTTTGCGTGTTTGTTAAACTCTATTTATGAAAGCTTTATTTTAGTTTAAGTGCACACAAATGTAGCAAGATTTTTACTAAATGAAATATGAAAACAAATTATTTTAGAAACCTACAACTCTTGGTCGCCATTCAATATCTTAACATAAAAAAATAAATCATAAAAATCTGATTTAAATAATCTTTAAAAAATATTTTTAAAAATCTGGTTTTAATAAAGAAAAATCCGATTATTTTGATTTTTTTTATCTTGATTTTTTCACACCGTGACATATATATCACCTCAGAAATAAATTTAAATTTCGCAATTTGCAGATCTATTATAGCATCCTACATCCTTAATTGATTTCATTTCACCTGGTAATTCGTCATATTCTTGGAGGAGTAGATATGAAGTACATATTAGAGTCCTGCAACGGGTCGAGTTATCCGCTTTTACCCACACCCGACCCGACCCTTGGTTCGGGTCGGTTTCGGGTTGGGTTTTGACTCTTTCGGATCGGGTTCAGGTTGACCTGCTTTTTCAAAAGAATATCTACGTTATTTTTGCAGGTTAAAAATATATATGCAATAAGACCTCCATAATGGACACTCCCGAAAAGCAGACACATATGCTTAGCGAACACTTTTTTAATTCCCGACAGTTATATATTTGTACGCTTATACCTTGCAATAGTGGGCACCTCCAAATCTACGCATATGTAGCATGTGTATGCGTGCATAAACTATCACAAATACGATGTGTGTGTTTTTGTGCGTATTATAAACGAAATGTTGGTAATGTTTTTCAGATTCTGAGAAAAGAAAAAATGGTTTTTAACTGCACCGTACAGAAAAGTATAATCTATGATTACATTTCTTATATACCTCTCATTTTTTCTCATGCAGTAAATTGAATATATACATATTCATATTCAAATACGTATTATCTTCTATACGTGCGTCTATTACGTGCTGCTATATATCGAAAACGGCACTAACGATTTTCACAAAAATTAATGACTACACTAATTCGAGCACAAGAAATCGATCTAGCTAGGTCACTAATTCGAGAAAACTCGTTTTCTTTGTTTAAAACTCGACGTGGTATAAAAAACAAGTATTGAAACAAAATCGAAAAAGTACAGAAAGTTCTTTGTCCAGATCGACTTTAGCTATCCAGTACCAAAAAAAGTGGGTGCTTTTCGAACCAAAATGTACCAAAAAAAGAAATAAAGGAAAAAAACATTCATAAATATTGAAATGCAAACGAGATATTAAAACAAATATATCCCACAGGACTAAAGTAAGCCAGCGTAAAAGCGGTAAAAGAATTGAAAAAATTTAGTGAGGCATAGTTACATAGATTAGATCAGTTTCTACTGACGTCAGAAACATTCACCTGTCGAGAGGGATAATTATGAAAAATATTGTAAATAAATAAATATCCAATATTATTTTTTTTTCTGTTTTCCTTAATACATTTTAAAATTTATTTTAATAAAATATTGATAGTTGACACTTGAGTGAATGCAGCTTTTCCGATTTTTTTTTTTTTTAATTCCAATGCCAACATTCACCCATTTGTTTATTTGGCGTTAGAGTCTGGGTCTGGCGATTACTTTGGCGATAGTTTATTTTATGGAAAATGGTTGACGGGATAATGCGGAAATACCAAAACTAGTTTTTTAAAAACACTCTTTTATAAGCAACCAATGGTCATCTTGAAAATACCGCGGAATTTTTTTAACCGCAATTCATATTTTTTACGTAAAATATCTATTACAATGCATTAATTTGGCCTGGGCAAAGACCTCTATTATGAAAAATTCATTGCTTTTTTATACGTTTGCCAGGAAGCTCAAAATAAGGAATTTATTTGAAATATATACTTTTTGCTCTGTTTATTTATCAACAAAAGAGAATCAGAAAGAAAAATGAAACATTATTTAAATTATCTTTTTACTCTTTTAAATTTATTTGTCATCGTGTAATCGTAAATTTATTGATATTTAATTATTAATTGATGAAAGCGTATTCTGTATGTTACATTTTTTTTAACAATTTATTTTTTACTTTTAACTCTTTAAAATATTGACTTTTGCCATTTCACAGCGCTTTGGCCTATTTTGGCGAGCATTTTACTGTCACATAATTAAATCCGTTGTTTTTCAACTCCCATACAATTGCACGAGTTACAGAGATATTTGGCGATTTATTACCTGTGACCGCCTAATTGAAACAGAACAATCAATTACAAGTGAATGTATCATATATATTATTTCTCCTGTCAACATCCCTTTTTTTTCTGAAAATACGAAACGCAGAACGACGAATGAGATAGCATATGAAAGGATTTTGAAAACGCTTCTGACATAGCACACTTAACATTTCGTTAAAACATGTTTTCGATTAAAAATTGCTGATAATTAAAAATTAAATCGGCATTGTTTTCCTAAATGAAATGAAAGGTTTTTCTCAAAACATTGTTGCCAAAAAAATAAAATACCACATTATATGATGCTCAGCAATTATTATAAAAAACACCGCACGGGTTTATTTTATATTTATGATTAAAAAGCGAAATTTAAATTGAAATGTTTAGATTTATATTTCTATGTCCCATGTTTTTCCCGAAGCGGATGACGTCATCCTCTAATGCAGTTAAAATACGATTGTTAATTTTTTTTCTTGCGCGTGCCTTTAGCAATCTTGGATCAGTTTTTACTCTAACTTTGATGGAATAAATTAGATGATATTCTGGATTGACTAACAACTAAATGTTGTTTACAGATATTTTTATCCTTGCTTTTTCTTTAGAAGTTTAAACCTGCATCTAATAACTATTACATACTAGCCGCCACTGGCGACCAGTTTGGTCTCCCTTAAATGTATGTTAAAGCACTGTAACACATTACTTATTCATAATTTATTTTTTTCCGCAATCCTTCGCCAAACCCGAAGATTCTA
Organism: Maratus michaelseni; assembly: GCA_963931845.1. Classification (NCBI taxonomy): domain Eukaryota; kingdom Metazoa; phylum Arthropoda; class Arachnida; order Araneae; family Salticidae; genus Maratus; species Maratus michaelseni. The sequence continues at coordinate 256,407,959 of OZ007594.1, forward strand.
ATAGACAAATCAAAAACTTTTGCGATCATGGTAGCATTTCGCATATTTTTTGTTATGTATTTCATCTTTCTTGACAAAAACCGCTTAACCAACTTAAGCGTTTATGCTTCATATCCGTTTGCTTATCAGTTGCAATATGTTTGCTAATGAGGAGATTCTTAAACATATTAAGTAGTTTTCCGTAATTGGATCCATTGCCAAATGGCGTATTTTAGTTAATACGATTTGGTGCAATGAAGTCTATTTTGTGAAAGTCTTTAATGATATCCACATTTACACTGAACCATATTGTTGCCATTATTTGTTTTTTGTTTGTTTGTTTCTCGCTAACTTTGGCTGTAGACTTGATTACGGCAGATTAGAAAATCTATCATTATTCTCATTTAAAACGTCTTGAATAATGTGACATAATCGGGGTGCATATTATAACACGTAATTTTCGAGTATGGTTTGGTGAAACATTGAACTTTTGGAAGCCAGTTTTGATAATCATATTCCTTTTAAACCATATTTGCTGTCAGCACTTTTGACCCGTGGCGTAGAATCTGATTAAAATTCACGTACTTCCTTCTAGATGCCGATCTCTGTTCGACTCTATTTTTCTCTGCTCTCCTATTTTGATATAGTTCAGGAGTTTTCATAATTGCATAATTCCCTTACTTTGGCATTTCTGCTTAATGTCTACTGACTATTAAGATCCGTAACTTGTAAATACGCCACGCCAACATTACCGCCTATAATTCTAATTACAGCAACCCGTTTTTTCTCTCTATATTGCAACTCTATAGTTAATATAGTGCCTAGGTGCGTCTACGACAGCTGTTCCATCAGAACATTTGTTTTCAAAATCAAAGTACAGTTTCTAATTTGCACACGCGAAAAATAAAAGCTGGTATTGGCGATTTTAAATATGCTATTGTCGAGATTTGCGCCCAAATAACACAAATGTACTTAATGATGTTATGTATTTTGTAAATGTATATTAAATTACTGTTTTGAAAGCGATTGGTCATTAATAATGGTAAATATGATTGGTGATTAACATATTAACAATCATTTTCAGTGGTCTCTCTTCCTTGCACGTATAATACATAAATACCAAATTAACTGACAATTTGTTTCGAAGTTTGATTCATTAAATATCATTACATGAGTTGTATTTGTTTACATTCAGCTTGCATCAAGAAAAGATAAAGAATGAAGTTGAGTTGTATAGCACATAATTATGGTAAACTTTGATTGTGTCACTGGTACGAATATTTTTTTGACACCAGGCAGCGCTCCATAAAATCTTTCACGGAAAACTTACTTTACGAACGATTATCTCCATGGTTTAATGGTTTAATATTTTAAACCTTCACGACGAATGAATCTTTTTTTTTTTTGTTTACTTTCATGGATAGAGAATTTGAACTACGAAGCTAATTTCAACTGAAGTTTGGAGAATATATACATAATTGAACGTAAGTCATCTCTCAAATATTAATTTATTTTGAACGATCTTTCTAAAAATGTAACATTTATGAAGTTTTATTCGAAAAAATAATTTTGAATAAAAATGGCCGCCTGGCATATGAAAAAGTGAAGCGGGCATTCCGGAACTGTTGATGACAGTCACATGACTTACGGTTTTATTATAGAGATTACAGCAACCCGTTTTTTCTCTCTATATTGCAACTCTATAGTTAATATAGTGCCTAGATGCGTCTACGACAGCTGTTCCATCAGAACATTTGTTTTCAAAATCAAAGTACCGTTTCTAATTTGCACACGCGAAAAATAAAAGCTGGTATTGGCGATTTTAAATATGCTATTGGCGAGATTTGCGCCCAAATAACACAAATGTACTTAATGATGTTATGTATTTTGTAAATGTATATTAAATTACTGTTTTGAAAGCGATTGGTCATTAATAATGGTAAATATGATTGGTGATTAACATATTAACAATCATTTTCAGTGGTCTCTCTTCCTTGCACGTATAATACATAAATACCAAATTAACTGACAATTTGTTTCGAAGTTTGATTCATTAAATATCATTACATGAGTTGTATTTGTTTACATTCAGCTTGCATCAAGAAAAGATAAAGAATGAAGTTGAGTTGTATAGCACATAATTATGGTAAACTTTGATTGTGTCACTGGTACGAATATTTTTTTGACACCAGGCAGCGCTCCATAAAATCTTTCACGGAAAACTTACTTTACGAACGATTATCTCCATGGTTTAATGGTTTAATATTTTAAACCTTCACGACGAATGAATCTTTTTTTTTTGTTTACTTTCATGGATAGAGAATTTGAACTACGAAGCTAATTTCAACTGAAGTTTGGAGAATATATACATAATTGAACGTAAGTCATCTCTCAAATATTAATTTATTTTGAACGATCTTTCTAAAAATGTAACATTTATGAAGTTTTATTCGAAAAAATAATTTTGAATAAAAATGGCCGCCTGGCATATGAAAAAGTGAAGCGGGCATTCCGGAACTGTTGATGACAGTCACATGACTTACGGTTTTATTATAGAGATTGGTTGATAAAAAATGGTACTTCTCTTTTATCCCGTCGACCACTTTTCATAACAAAAAACTATCGCCAAATAAACAGGAGAACGTTGCCATTGGAATATCAAAATAAATAAATAAAATATAAGAATTTAAGGACACAATTGTTATTTTAATTAATGAAATAACTAATAAACCAGTAAAACATAATGAAAAATACACGCAAATGTCGAATTAAAAACCACTTGATGATTTAACAAACACGTATAATGCTTCTGACATCAAGTAAATGGGACTGCATTTTTGGCGTTTAATCTTACAATTTGGCGATAGTTTTTTGTTATGAAAAGTGGTCGACAGCATAACAGAGAAGTACCTAAAAAATATTAGATTTCAGTGCGAAATCCTCGCACGGGCCCTCTGGTTAATTTATAATTAAGTTGTAAAAATATTAAAATGTTGTATTGTCATCGGCAAAACACTTTTCAACATAATTTATATAATTCTTGACTATCAGGAATTGTGTTAAAAATCGATTGAAAAATTCCATGAATAAAAAAAAAGTAATTAAAATAAGCTAGCAAAAAAATAAAATAAAATAAAATAAAAAAATACCTGTACAAAAAAGTACATGTAAATAATAACTTCAAAGCCCGTGCAGCTTTAGAATATTCTCATTTTGTTTTTGAAAATGACTCAGAAGAGTCGAAACGTGTAAAACAACTAATAAAAGTTATTTTAATTTATATTATAGTTGTTAATTTTACACCTTTAGCATTTAAAAGTAATATAAAAAAATACCTGTTGAAAAAAATTACCGAGCGAGGATTGGTCTACTAGATACTTATAAGATTAAATGCCAATAATGGTTGATCGAAAATGTCACATTCACTTGACAACACGTGTTTACGTCATCAAGTTATTTTTATTTCCACGTTTTATTTATATTTTTATTAATGTTATACTAATTTATTTGTTTTTTCGTTTGTATAATTTGGTGAGTGAGCAGGAAAAAAAGAAAATTACGTCATAAAAATCGGGTTTACACATGAATATTAAAAATTAAAAAGATGAATTAAATGAAAAAGCATTATAAATGAAAAAGCATTATAACCTGATTACAGAAGAAAGTCGCCGTTCGTGATATCACCATCATCTTTTTAAAACAGGATACAGTACCAGGTTTTAAGAGGCTGTGAAATCAGAACGGGGGTTGGTGAGCGTAGCGAGCAGGGGGCAGAGCCCCCTAGTTATTTACATTTTGTATTACCTTTTAACTGTCGCCATGTTGAAGGTGCACATATTTAGGCCTAACGAGAATTACTTTTGCGTTTCATGTTTTTGAAATTAAATTTATTTTACAACCTGTATCGGTGATATCGGCGATTTTCTTTTTTAACAATTAGTACAGTCTGTTTCCATTATAATTATTTTTGTCTTGAGAAGATTATACGCGTTCTATTCAAAATTGGTGTTATTTATTTATTAATGCTTTGTTCTTTTGTTTATCATGCTGTTTATATGATTTTGCGTGATTTTAATATTTTCCCGTAAAAAATATCTCATCAAATGTGAAAATGTGATGTATATAGTTAGTCTTAATCAAATAATACTATAACATATTAAGGTGTAATAACTTCCATGTGCGTATATAATTTGCTTTAGTTAAATTATCCCATCCCATCCCATGACATAGTAAGGTGTAATAACTTTCCTGTGCTGCGTAATTGCCAAGTCACAAAATAATAATTAACTAAAGATGTAGAGACTAGGAGTGATTTGTGAATGAAAATTTCAGAGTTAATAAGATAGTTAAACTTGGCTTTATACGATCTCAGTACTTTTTACGGTAAATGAGTTACGAGACTTGGCTGCATTTTTTACAGGTGACGTTTTTGATGAGATTTCATTTCTTTTTGTAAGTAATCCTCCTTTTTTTGATTTTGGGTTCTTTTTGGAGATCATCCACTGATTTTCGCTAAGCCCACACTCTGTCACTATTATTTACAGGTATCAAAAATTTGAAGCTTTAGTTTTGTTTGCAAAGTACTGTAGATAAAAAGAGATTTCATGTTCCTAGGCAATCACTAAGTTATGGGCAGAGGAGTGTCAAAAGTACTCTCAATTGCTTCCAGGATAGGTGCTATTCATCTGAGATATTACTCGCAGCCCTAGATACTTGATATTTAGCATAAAAGAACTTTTTAGTATAAAAAGAAAGCCAAAATTAAAATTTCCGGAAATTTCCAATAGATCAAACTATATTAATTTTTTCGATGTTTTTTTTTTCTTTTTCGTTTTTTTTTTTAGTCTTTTTTTTATTTATTTACGGATTTTTTAATTTTTCCTTACCTTGTATACTAAATCCTACCTTTCTGCCAAATGTCAAGCTTCTAGGTCTACAAAATCGAATTATTTTCAAATTTTCGACTTTTTATAAATTTATTGATTTTTCGATTTTAATTCTAAGTTACCTGATTGTCATGCCAATATAGTAATTCTTTGATCCGTCTTCTTAGGATCATTTAGGTTCAATTTAGAGATAAATCAAGTGAATCAGAGTCGCCATGAATTTATTTAGAAAGGACTATCAAGCCATAACCAGCCAGTAATGTCGGGAGGGTAGGGGGAGCTGTGATAATTTTTGTAGGGCTAACACATTTGACAATCCATATTTCATATGCGAAGTAAATAGAGTATAACCTGTGAAAGAAAACAAACCTGTCTATAAAGAAATCGCTTATAACGTAGCCAGTCTATAGCGGATCTTTTCTATAACGAAATTCGTAAACGAAAGAAAAGAAAACCATAATGCGGGGAAATAACATAAAACAATTAGGGGCGCTGTACTAGCTAATAGGACAAATATCTTAAAACTAATGTTTCTAGCAGTACAAAATCAAATTGTTTTAGAATTTTCGTTTTTTTTAAAGATATTTCGATTTTATTTTCGAATTTAACGAATTTTTTAATTGTTCCTTTTATTGAATAGTAAATACTACCTTTACACCAAGTTTTAAGTTTCTAAGACTACAAGATAAAATTATTTTCAATTTTTGATTTTTTCGAATTTTTTTTTATAATTTTCTGGATTTAATTTTTTCTTATTTTGTATCCTTTATTACAAATTTCAAGTTTCTAGCGGTACAAAATCGAATTATTTTGAAATTTCTGATCTTTTTCAAGTTTTTTATTCTATTTTCGGATTTATTGTGTTTTAACTTTTCCTTTTTCTGTATCCTAAATAATAAGTTTACGCCGAATTTTAAGTTCTAAAGATACAAAATCGAATTTTCGATTTTTTTTTTCGAATTTTACAGTTTTTTTCTTTTTTTCTTTTTTTGTATCCTAAATACTACCTTTATTCCAAATTTTAAGTTTCTAGCTCTACAAAATCGAATTATTTTCAAATTTTCGTTTTTTTTTTTTCATTTTTTAATTTTATTTTCGATTTTTGTTGTGTTTTTATTTTTTTATTTTTCTGAGTCCTAAACACTACCTTTACACCAAATTTTAAGTTTCGAAGACTACGAGATCATATTATTTTCAATTTCTCACTTTTTCTTTTTTTCTTTTTTTTAAATTTTTAATTTTTGATATTTTCGGATTTTTTTTTTCGAACTATCCATATTTTTTAATGTTTCCATATTTAGTATCTTAAATATTACCTTTATTCCAAATTTCAAGCGCTATAAAATCGAATTATTTTCAAATTTTCCTTATTTTACGATATTTACGATTTTTTTCGATTTTATTTTCGAATTTTATTGCGTTTTTATTTTAACTTATTCTGAAACCTAAACACTATCTTTACGCGAATTTTAAGTTTCTAAGGCTTAAAAGATCAAATTATTTTAATTTTTTCGAATTTTTGAATTTTTTTTTCGAATTTTCCGAATTGTTTAATTTTTTCCTTATTTTGCATCCTAAATACTACCTTTATTCCGAAGTTTTTAGCGCAACAAAATCGGATTATTTGAAAACTTTCGATTTTTTTCGATTTTTTTATATTAGTTTCGATTTGTTTTGGTGTTTTTATGTTTTCTTTTTCTGAATTCTAAACACTACCTTCACACCAAATTTTAAGTTTTTAAGACTACAAGATCGTGTTATTTTCAATTTTGTTGAATTTTCGAATGTTTTTTTTTTTTTTTTTTTTTTTTTTTTTTTTTTTGAATTTTCCGGATTTTATAATTTTTCCTTTCTTTGTATCCAATACACTAGCTTTATTCCAAATTTTAAGTTTCTATGGCTACGGGATCTACCCAATCTTTTTGATGACGCGAGAGTGAGTGAGTGTGAGAGTGACAAAAAATCGAAACTTTGAGTTCATACATCGTCTGCACTAATTAATGGGTATTTTTCGAATTATCCATATTTTTTAATTTGTCCTTATTTAGTATCTTAAATATTACCGTTATTCTAAATTTCAAGTTTCTAGCGCTATGAAATCCAATTATTTTCAAATTTTTCCGATTTTTTTCGATTTTTTTATTTTATTTTCGAATTTTATTGCGTTTTTTTATTTTAACTTATTCTGAATCCTAAACACTATCTTTACCGCGAATTTTAAGTTTCTAAGGCTAAAAGATCAAATTATTTTAATTATTTTATTTTTTTTCGAATTTTTTTTTCAATTTTTCCGGATTTTTAATTTTTTCCTTATTTTGCATCCTAAATACTACCTTTATTCCAAATTCCAAGTTTCTAGCGTAACAAAATCTGATTACTTGAAAATTTTCGATTTTTTCGATTTTTTTAATTTTGCTTTCGATTTTTTTGGTGTTTTTGATGCTTTCTTTTTCTGGATGCTAAACACTATCTTCACACCAAATCTTAAGTTACAAGATCGTATTATTTTCAATATTCAATTTTGATGGAATTTGTTGAATTTTCGAATGTTTTTTTTTCTCGAATTTTCCGGATTTTATAATTTTTCCTTTCTTTGTATCCTAAACACTACCTTTTTTCCAAATGTCAAGTTTCTAGGGCTACGGGATCTATTTAATCTTTTTGATGACGCGTGAACGAGTGAGTGAGTGAGTGACAAAAAATCGAATGTTTGAGTTCATATATCGTCTGAACTAGAAAAGACAGAAAGTTGTAATTTTAAATTTTGGTCTTATTTGCCAAATACTCTAGAAAAACGAAGTTCTAACGTTTTGGGATATTCCAGCGCGGAGATATAGGGGGGGGGGGGTCAAAAGTGCCCTGAGTTGCTTCCAGAAAAGTATGCTTACGGCTGTGCTTTCTCGACTTGGCGGAGGTACTGCCGTGCCTCCAGATTTTACAGGGCAATATCATAAACTGAATTTATAATTTCTCGTTAATAATTTGCTGATTGTATTGTTTAGTTTGCAATGACTGCATGTGTACTAGACTATTTGTTATTTCATACTTTAATTTCAGTTTAAAGCTTTTAATGTAACTAAATTATTCAGATTGCTTGTTTTTTAGAGTAACGAACATCAATTGTATATTATTAAATTCATGATCTTTATGAATCGTGCTTTAAAGCAGGGCCAGATTGCTACATGAGTGCAAAGATCTAGTTAGGGGCCCCTGTAAAATTGTTTTATTCACCATTTGTGGCCAGTCTAAGGGAAAAAACCCCCTAATTTTTGGCTTCGGGGGCAGTGGCCCTGTTACCCCTTGCGATAATCAGGTCTTGCTTTATAAAACGAACACCAATCTTTTTATGTATGTTAGACCTTTAAGTATTTAAAATATCTTTCCTTTTCAGAATCTTGCGACTTTCCCCGAAATGGAATGTAACTACCTGATTTATTATCAAGATTGATGGGCTGTAGAAATGTTGCCGAGTGGCTATCCGATTTTTTTTCACACCATATCCCTTGGTAACATTGCTCCGGCTAACTTCCCTTCAACAGATTTTACTTATTATAAATCTTTTTTAAACATAGAATAAAATTATATATATTTGCCAAAATCGGAAGACTTGATGCAATTCAAATGATTTGCATCAGTTTGCCACTAAACTACTATAGATTAAATAGTATAAAAATTGAAGTTAGTTGTGTGCATGAAACATAAAATAAGGGTGACAGAAGAAAGCACCTGTAAAAAATATTCTTGCTTCGCTAAGATAGCCAAAAATAAAGAAATATCATTTTTTCTTCTTTTTAATTTATTTTGATATCATACTCATACATCTCATTTTATGTAGTATTTTATATTTTATCACATTGAAATCATTTTACACACTTCCGCTCACTCGGTCAATTTGGCCGAATAACTTGTAACCTAGAGCTGGGCGGATTTCTGGATTTTTTTTTTCTTTTTGAGTTTCGCCAATATGATTTTCAGCAGGCGATTATGTTGTCAGCAGAATAATCAGCACATAGAATTATTTCATTGTGTCAAACTTCGGGGTTACTACTAAAAAAGTTTGTGTGCATTTAAATATGAAGATAGCACCTTAAATTTTTTTTATATATAAAAGTAGATGTATATAGTATAATCGATTAGCGCGTTTTTCATTCTGATACTATTGTTTATGTCGGAAATAGTAACGGGTTGCTTATTTTTATTATTTTTTTAACAGTTGTAAATTAAAAGTTTAAAATAAATTATGTTAAAACATTTAAATCAATTGTAATTTGTAAAATATTATGTCTCGTATGATATTCCTTCGAATATATTTACGTCTACACGACAACAAAGTTTTACGAATTGAGGTTTTATTTATTTTTTTTATAAATTTCGAAAAATAAAAATATCCAAGTTTCAGTTTTAATGCATTTCGTCATGATTTTACGTTTTAAACAAATAAATGAAATCTTACAAAATAATAATAATAATAATAAATACAAAAATGTATTCAATGTTTACGAAAACATGGTAATAAACAGACAATGTTTTTGTTAGTGCCATTAATGAAAGCAAAGATGTAGTATAAATTAATTACCTCTTCCTCGTCCCCTTTTCGGCAGAATTTCATCTGAAAAGGAAGAATAAAAACCAATGAAAAATAAATAAATAAGGATATAATAAAGTAGATAAGATAATCAGGGGTCGATCCAGGCAAAATTTGGGGCCTATTTAGGGCCCCTTCACAAAAATCAATTTAATAAAATGGGCCCTTTCACAAAAATCAATTTGATAAAATGGGCCCCTTCACAAAAATCAATTTAATAAAATGGGCCCTTTCACAAAAATCAATTTGATAAAATGGCCCCCTTCACAAAAATCAATTTAATAAAATGGGCCCTTTCACAAATATCAATTTGATAAAATGGGCCCCTTCACAAAATTCCTTTTACTAAAATAGGCACTTTCACAAAATTCTATTCCACAAAAACGTACTATTTATTATTTTGTGATGTTCTAAAATGTGCAATTTGTAAACAAACAAGTTCACCAGAGAGGAAAACTTCAGCAAAAGGATTTTAAAAAGTTTTTGTTAAATGTTTGGTTCCAATTTGATTAAACTGGATTTCAACTTTCGTTACAAAATGTTATTTATCACAAAAATATAATAAATTTTACAAAAATAACCTTTACTTTTCACAAAATGGGCCCCAAGAAAAAAAACCTGCATCGACCCCTGATAATATAGATCACAGATATACGAAAAAACACAGTGGAAATCACTTATAATGCAGCTGAGGAGAGCATGAAAGTATCGAAGGATTTACATGTTTTGAGATGATTGGAATCTAATAAAATATCTATTCTTAAAAAGTAGCTAATGTTGCTGTCGTAATTGAATTTATTGCGACCGAGGCTCTTTCTCGGCTTATATTAAAGTAATATTGCATGTAAATACGTGAAAAGTTTTATGTAGAAATGTATGATGAACCCGTTTAGGGTTGGGTTGATTATTGACGGCCAATTATCGACACTAGGGATATAGGCCCAGGGGGAGTGCCCTTCGTGGGGGTCTTTCTAAGGGAACCTAATCCGTATTTACGCATGGAGAAAATCCACGGCTCGAAAGAAAACCACGAAAACTGATGAACCCGTTTAAACAGACAGTTTTTAAATCGAAGAACTACTTTACGCACTATTTAATCTTGAAATCGCTCAAGATAGTTTAGTTACAGAAGTTTTACAGGATCAAAAACTATGCATAGAAATTTAACCATTTTTTGCAAGCACATACTTGAACAGATTGGGGTGTTCAGTGCCCAATCATTTTTTAAAATTTGTCTACTTTAATTTTTTTTTTCAATTTTTTATTCAAAATCTCATTGTCGAATAGAGATTTAATTCAGAGTTTAAAAAAACTGTTTTTTACCTATTGTTTCCAGATTAAAAAAAAAAAAAACTCAAATAATAATATATTCAAACAATTTTCAATCGAAAAATATATTTACATGTACATATTACAAAAGTGAGATAACTTTAAATTAAATTATTACGCGCGAAAGACATTTAAGGGTGAAAATTACGTCATATTTAAAACGATACATTAAAAAGTCTTACTTTTTAATGTAACGATTAAACGATTTTTTATAGCGACGTTATAAAAGTCCGGGAGGCAACAACAATTTATTTATTAACCATTTATACAAGCTAATTTTCAAATGCGTAATTGATCTTACTTAATCAGGAAAAAAAATCCGCCAGCTGTCGCGACAACGATTGATTCGGCCTTAAGAACTGAAAAATCCCTCAGTCAAAGGGAAATGAAAGGCAATTCGATTACAGAAGATCGCCACTGGTAATGATGATATCATTCAATCTTCCGTAATCAAATAATTAGGGGAAAAAAAACCAAAAAAACAAATTAGCATGTTTTTAGAAACTGCGGTGGCTGGACGGGGATGGGCGAGCGTTGCTTGTAGTGGACAGAACTTCCTAGTTACTTTTATTTTTTGTCTGTTAGTTTGAGGGCGAATCAGCCCCCAAGGAACTTGGAATTTCAGAAATGTTATTGTTATCACAGGTTAAACAAAAAATTCTAAATATGATCAAAAGCTAAGATAACGTCAGATTTCACAGATTTGATTACAATAAAAAAAAAAACAAAAAAAAAAAAAAACAAGTCCGATGTGCCAATCTCAAAACTTTTTTCTATCTCATACAGGTTTCACATACACCAAAAACAAATCAGCACCAATTTGTATTAAGGTCTAACTGAATCTAAAGTTTTAATAAATTACTAGCAAAGCCCGCGGCTTTGCTCGCGTAATTCTTGAAAATTGCCAAGTGTTATTCGTTGGCCTATTTTCATTAGAGGAAAGTTTACTGCCACAGATAATTCAGAAATTACTAATTAAGCCACACTAATTAAGCGAACTTCTGTAATGACTATATCACAGAAATTGCAATTTTAAAACTTTTCTGTTCCTGCCCACATTAAAATTTCAAAAATTTTAAAAACTGTTCTATGGATGCATTTGTGTCTCTAACGTAACAGCCATGTAAAATTTCAAGTTTCTATCCCTAACAATTTCAGATAAATCATTGTTTAGAAGGTTTTCAGAACTTTTTCAGCTTATTTTACTTTTAGGTAGCTTTCAATACAAGAACGTCCTTCCGGCCTGTACCGGGAGGAAAATGTATAGCTTTCCTATATCTTCGTTTTAAAATTTTAGCTAATGTTACACGAAAACAGCAAGCTAAAATGCAAAGAAACGTTTACAAAAGATTCGTTAATACTGAATTTGAATAAGAAATTCGCCAAATTATTGAGCAATAGCCAAATTGGCTTCATTTACGAAGACTTATTTTGGTCGCCAAATTTGGCGATATTTCGCCAAATTTTGCCAATTTTGTCGCCAATGTCGCCAATTTTGGTGCCAATGTCGCCAATTTTGGCGGTAACGGATATGAATATATAGTTTTATGCGTATGATTGGGAAAATTATTACAACAATGAAAGAAAATAATTTGCGAGTAATCGCGTTAATGTGCTGTTTTGTTTCAAAATGTCAGCCACCCTAGAATTTCAAACTGCTCTATCTCAGCCATTTTTTAAGATAGAGGTAAACCAAAAAATGCTCTGGAATCCTTGTATCAAGGCCTAACACGTAATTAAAAAATAAATTTGAATTTTTAACTTTTTTGTATATTTATTTTAGTTTTAAATTTTTAAATGGCCGCCATCTTGAAACAAAATGGCGGACCAAGCTGGCCAACGAACTCGGTCGAGACATTGGTTAGCTTAATACACACAATTAGTTTCATCAAAATTGATTTATAAATACGAGCGTTATCGTATGACATAGGTCAGATATATATATATAAATCAACATTTGAATGGAGGGTGGTTTTGGGGTCTGGGGGTCATGATCGGTGAAAATATATCGAAAATTTCCGGAACTGCTTTCCTCCGAACGGCTGCAATAGGTAGCTTTATACTTTTAGGTAGCTTTCAATACAAAAAAGTATAAAGCTACCTATTGCAGCCGTGCGGAGGAAAGCAGTTTCGGAAAATTTCGATATATTTTCACCGATCATGACCCCCAGACCCCAAAACCACCCTCCGTTCAAATGTTGATTTATATATATATATATATATATATATATATATATATATATATATATATATCCACATATATATATATCTGACCTATGTCATACGATAACGCTCGTATTTATAAATAAATTTTGATGAAACTAATTGTGTGTATTAAGCTCACAAATGTCTCGACCGAGTTCGTTGGCCAGCTTGGTCCGCCATTTTGTTTCAAGATGGCGGCCATTTAAAAATTTAAAACTAAAATAAATATACAATAAAGTTAAAAATTCAAATTTATTTTTTAATTAAGTGTTAGTCCTTGATACGAGGATTCCAGAGCATTTTTTGGTTTACCTCTATCTTAAAAAATGGCTGAGATAGAGCAGTTTGAAATTCTAGGGTGGCTGACATTTTGAAACAAGACAGCACATTACAAAAATTTTCATTGTTGTAATAATTTTTCCAATCATACGCATAAAAATATATATTCATATCCGTTAGCGCCAAATTCTCGCCAAACTTGGCGACATTTTGCGAAATATCGCCAAATTTGGCGACCAAAATAAGTCTTCATAAATGAAGCCAATTTGGCTATTGCTCAATAATTTGGCGAATTTCTTATTCAAATTCAGTATTAACGAATCTTTTGTAAACGTTTTCTTTGCATTTTAACTTGCTGTTTTCGTGTAACATTAGCTAAAATTTTTAAACGAAGATATAGGAAAGCTACCTTTTCCTCCCGGTACAGGCCGGAAGGACTTTTTTGTATTGAAAGCTACCTAAAAGAGCACACAGTCCCATCTCGAAGGCCCCGCATGAAGGCAACACTTAAAATAATGCAATTACGGAATCAATTACGGTAAAAAGATAGTAAAAAGATAAATTATTATTTATACCAAGCCTGTCCAATCTTTCAGTAAGCAGGGGCGCACCTTAGCTGTTGGCAAACAATGAAGATAAGATGCCATTATTCACACGGCTGAAAACATGCAACTATAATACTTCACTGTAAGAGCGATCTTTTTCAGAGCCTGATTGACGAAATTCGTGATCTTTTGTCAACGACTAATTATCGAATTTTGCGATTTTTTCTCCTGTTCTATCGATGAAATTCATCATTTTTTTTCAACGACCGATTATTAAGATCGCAATTTTTCCCCATCGTCCAATTAACAAAGATCGCGCTTTTTTTCAGCGAACAATTAATATTTCCGTTTTCTTCAGTGATCGATTGACGAAATTAATTTTTTTTCTATGACTGATTAACGAAATTCGGGATTATTTTCCCCGTCTGAATGACAAAATTCCCAAATTTTCCTCCTGTTTGATTAACAAAATTTGCGATTTTTTTTTCACGTGACCAGTAGGTCGAAATTCATGATCAGTTGACAAATGCTTTGTGAAACAAAAAATTGTTTAACAACTCTTACCTAACTAAATGTAAATATATTGCTTGAAGGTGCGTAAAAACATACATAAAAACATTTAAAAGCACATTAAAGTCCTTTTAAAAATTCCAAAATTTTTCAACCGAAACCCGGTCATCATCAGTGGAAAAACTAAATTGTTGAGTTGAGTTGTTATCTCTTTGCGTTTTCTTGCTTGCCCGGAATAAACTATTTTACTTCACGGGTTTGGATATAAGGTGGTATGGGACATAGATTAACATACAAGATAGGACAGTTACAGCAAAGTGTGTAATGGCAGCAATAATAGCGTCACTAGTGACAAGGGGGAAAAACTAACAAGCTTCCGAAATTTACCCATGTATATGAAATCTGTTTATGCTCTATGTTTTTAATATCTATTCTTTTCGTTTCGACGCAGACGATTCTCTTCAAATTGGCTGCTCGCTGGTGTGTTAAGTTTCTTTTTAAAGGACTTCATTTTATTATTTATTATTGAAACAACTGTTCTTTTCAGAACTTTTTTAGTATGGTTAAAGATTATAAATATCTCATGTAGAATCATGTCTGCATACAAAACGGAATTTTAAAACTTTCGGTTTTCGCTTTCCCTACAATGTTGAAAATGTAAACATGTAGCATTTAAAAAAGAAAGATCATAATAAGATAGACGTTCCAAAGGAGAAATATTCCGTCTATGAGACGTTTCTTCCCCCTTGTCACTACAGGCGCTGCGTTCGTCATTGCGTTACCATTACGCCCTATGATAGTGTCCTATCTTGTGTATTAATCTATGGGATGGGAAAGGTAATCAATGATGCATTAATTCATTCCAGATTGCGTGGATATCATATGATAATACATCGTTACAGACTATTTCTTTTTTAGACATTATTTCTAGAGACTCTCTTATGATTGCATCCAGGTGATCATTTGCGCGGAATATAATTTTGGATCTATTGAAATCAACTTTTATAGGTTCAGTTTGCGCTAATCTTGCTAATGTTTTTACGCACCTTCAAGCAATATATTTACATTTAGTTGTATTTTAATGAATTTTAGTTATTAAACAAGGTGAATTTGCACTGAAATTTTAACTTTTATTGAACTCTTACCTAGCTTTTTTTTTTTTTTTTTTTTTTTTTTTTATGTACCAATTAATTCGAAAACACTGATTTTATGGAATTCCGCCAAAATGTAATTGTTTTGCGGAATTACGCGAAAAATAAAAATATATATTCGCAGAAAACTCACATGACTATTAATGCTATAGCACAAAACTCGCAAAATTTCATGAATTTCAGTACAGATTTCAGATTTTTTTTCTGGAATTTTAGGACAAGTAATCACTCTTGTAATCGCCATTCACCAGAAATATTTAAAAGTTATAATCCAAAATTCTTGGAAAAAGAAATATTCGTTTTTCAATAAAATTCCGCTGGGATTATTTATTCGATGGATTTTTCTGCGAATATATATCTTTATTTTTCGCGGAATTCAGCAAAACATTTACTTGTTTGCGGAATTCTACTAAAACAGTATTTCGGAATTCATTGGTACAAAGAAAAAATTAAAAATAAAAATTATAACCCAGAAATCTTGCAAAAAGTGTTTATTTTTTAATAAAATTCAGTACGGATTACTTACTTTTTCGGTCAGCCTTTACCTAAGTATAGATATTTCGATATATTGTTTATGTTTTTAATATAGTTAAAATTTTCTTCCAGACTGAAGTGATAGCAGATGAAAGTTATAAGGTTTTTTTCTCTCCTTTAAATTTTAAAATCAGCTTTAATCGCTGCTTAAACCGAAAAAATTAAACTGAAATGTTATTTTAACAAATGAATCATATTACAAAAAATGTAATTACTGGATTTCCCATTACCTGCGATTTATTCTGTTGAGCTGATTCATATATCAGACCAGATGCAATGATCAATAAGGTTAACTGGGTGAATTAGTTCCGCCATATTCGTCCGGGATTGCTCAGCTGGTAGAGCATTGGCAGTTCCAGCCAAGAGATCCCTGGTTCGAATCCTAGCCCGGACGTTTTCGCCCAGTTGGGAAAATTACATCTCATATAATTTCTTTACCAATTTGAATAATTGTGTCAAAATTAATTATGAATATTTGTTTCTGTCCGATTTTATTGAATAAAGCAAAAAAATTCATCTATATTTTATTAAATTATTAATATTAAATATCTATAATTAATATGGCATTAACAGTCATATAAATTATACAGTTTGAGCAACTTATGCGGCTAAAGTTATTTAATATAGTTTCAACGTTTTTAAAGTGGATAACACCAATTTTTGCCAGTTTTAGACGATTAAAATCAGTTTTAATTTAACCACTGCCGTGGTTAAAATTAGGAACAAATGTCGCAAACGCACCGGAAATGGAACTTTTTTTTTTTTCATTCCCCGAGAAAACCTTGTTTTCACATACAAGTTAGATATGGTCAGTGAAAACAGATGTTAGTTTTCTTTTATTTTATTATGAGACTATTATTATAAAACACACGCATTTTTTTTATAACACACACACAATGTTTAATTTATTAAAAAACACACACTGTCATAAATAGAAATAATTCAGCTATATAACAGAGGGCTTTGATTAATACTCACTATCTGGTGCTGGACTACCGGTCAAAATCGCAGGGGTTGTCATTCCCACGCCAGGCAAAAAAATAATATATATTATTTTTGTTTTCAACCTTTTTCCATTCATTTACAAAACGCACAACGAAATGAGGTACCATTTGAAAGGTTTTGAACCGGCTTCTGACGTAGTACACTCACATTTTGTTAAAACATATGTTTTTTTAATTAAAAATTGCAGTTAATTAAAAATTAAATAAGCATTGTTTTCATAAATGAAATGAAAGGTTTTTCTCGGATCAATGTTGCTACAAAAATAAAATACCGCATTATATCGTGCTCAACAATGATTATATATATAGCACAAAACAGATAAAATGGGACGTCTCTGCTCGAGCTATTTTATATATACGATTAAAAAGCAAAATTCAAATTCAAATGTTTAGAAGAAAAAGACGCCATCGATCGATCGAAGCAGTGGTAATGCGTTGAATAAAAAATTGTTTTGTTTATTAAATTGTATTTTAAATGTATTCAATTGATTTTTCTTTGTCCTGTGTTTTTTTTTTTATGCGGATGACGTCATCCTTTAATACAATTAAAAAACGATAGTTAGTTTTTTTTTTTCGCTCGTGCCTTTTGCTATCTTCGATCAGTTTTTACTGTAACTTTGATGGAATAAATGAGATGATATTCTGACTTGACTAATGTTGTTTGCAGATAGGGGAGACTGGTACACAGTGGACCACTTTTTCAGTTAATTTTTTTTTCTCTTTAATGGACAAACAGATCTTCATGAAAATATTTTTGAATATTCCTTAAACCTTTATGTTTATAAATTCATCAAAATTTTCTCATAATATAGTTTTCAATGTATTAATATATATATATATATATATATATATATATATATATATATATATATATATATGCACCCGTAAAGTGGACCAGTGTGTCCCACTTCTGAGGCACACTCGTCCACCCGGCGGGGCACAGTGGACCGCTATTAGGTATTATCTGAAATACAATATAAATCTATTTTTCATTAATCTAATTCTTTTTTTCTCCCTTTACCCACGAAATAACATAGTAATATAAATTTACAAGTAACATTTTGAAACAAAAACAAAAAATTAATTATATTTGAAAATAATAACAGATTAATACAAGAACAATTGCAATTTAGTTGAAGTTTACTTAAGTATAAATAAAAGAAAACTGCCCAGTTAAACTGGCGGCATTGAGCTCACAGACTATTCACACTAACTGTAAATTATATTCTTATTTCAAAGAATTTGAAATAAGCCCTCGAAAAATGAAGAAATCGACAATATATTAAGAGGGGGGAACAATCCCCCGTTTCTCCTTCTTATAATTAACCAATGAACCCATAAAACTAATCAGAGAAGCGCCTTACCACAATGAACCTATATACAAAAATTGAAAAAATCGGATAATTCTGCATGAAAAATCCATTTATCTAAATTAAGGGGGGGGGGTTAGCCCCCCGTCCCCCCTTTATACTTAACCAAAGAACCCCCAAAACTAATCAGGGAAGTGCCTTACCACAATGAGCCTATATACAAAATTTGGAGTAAATTGGATAATTCTGCATGAAAAACCCATTTATCAAAATTAAGGGGGGGGGGGTAGCCCCCGTTTCCCTCCTTTACACTTCACCAATGAACCCCCAAAACTAATCAGGGAAGCCCCTTACCACAATGAGCCCATATAGAAAGTTTGAAGAAAATCGGATAACTCTGCATGAAAAAAATCATTTATCTAAAATAAGGGGGGGGGATTAACCCCCCCCCCGTTACCCCCTTTATACTTAACCTATGAACCCCCAAAACTAATCAGGAAAGAACCTTATCACAATGAACCTATATACAAAATTTGAAGAAAATCGGATAACTCTGCATGAAAAAAATAATTTATCTAAAATAAGGGGGGAGGATTAACCCCCCGTTACCCCCTTTATACTTAACCTATGAACCCCCAAAACTAATCAGGAAAGAACCTTATCACAATGAACCTATATACAAAATTTGAAGAAAATTGGATAATTCTGCATGAAAAAACCATTTATCCAAATTAAGGGGGGTTAGCCCCCCGTTCCCCCCTTTATAGTTAACCAATCAATCCCCAAAACTAATCAGGGAAGCGCCTTATCACAAGAACCTATAAACAAAAGTGGAAGAAAATCGGATAACTCTGCATGAAAAATTCATTTATCTAAATTAAGGGGGAGAATTCCCCCCCCCGTTAGCCCCTTTATACTTAACCTATGAACCCCCAAAACTAATCAGGAAAGAACCTTATCACAATGAACCTATATACAAAATTTGAAGAAAATTGGACAATTCTGCATGAAAAAACTATTTATCTTAATTAAGGGGGGTTAGCCCCCCCGTTCCCCCCTTTATAGTTAAACAATCAATCCCCAAAACTAATCAGGGAAGCGCCTTATCACAAGGAACCTATAAACAAAATTGGAAGCAAAACGGTTATTTCTTTCAAGAGTTATCGCGTTACGTACGTACATACATACATACATACAGAACGGGCGGGCACATAAGCTCTCAGGCTTTGATAGCCTGCGAGCTAAAAAATCAGCGCACATTAAAATTTGCAAATGAAATTCCAAAATAGTACTTATGAGTAAGATTGAGCCTGGAATTTTCCTGAAATACTTTTGGGTATGGTATGGGAGCATATTATGAAATCATTAACATCAACAATATATTCATCTACAGTTTCGGGAAAAAAAAAACCTCATTTCCATTCAATTTGTGTCTGATGAATCTTACTTGAATAGAATCATAACCAATTAGACAGCATTTATATTTATCAAAGGTAGTAAAATACAAAACAAAATATTTCTTACTATGTTAAATAAAAAAATGTTATTTTTCTTTGTTTACTTTATTTTACAGTTTATAACCATTTCTAAACAATATTTCTTTATAGTAAATAAGCAATTATTAAATATTTTCAACATTCTGCATTACAGGAGCAGAGTGGATTGTAGACCACTGTGCCCAATGTTGAAGTTCAATAAATAATCATATTAATATTGTTATAGCTTTCTTTTAAACATATTAACTTTAAATGAAGTTAAATAAAATCAAGTATCTTAGCTTTGCAAAAAGCTGTTTTATCGGATTTATCTACAACCTTTAATTACTAAAAAAATTTAAATATGATGATGAAAAATTTTACTTTTCGAAGCTCAAAACAACCAATCAGGATAAAATAGATCAATCTGAGCTAAACATATTTTCTGAAGGCTATAAATAATCAGTGCAGTGCTGTTGTCTATTAGGATAGAAGAGAAGCCTTTATATATATATATATATATTAGGGGGTAGTCCACTGTGCCCATAGGTCCAGTGTGTACCGGTCTCCCCTACTTTTAATCCTTAATTTTTCTTTAGAAGTTTAAACCTGCATCTAAAAAATGCAGTGCTGAGTGACTGCAGTGCGAAATCCATGAACGGGTCCAGTGGTTTAATATAAAACACATACATTTATTTTATTATAAAACGGAACAGATGTATTACACTCACGCACCGATATTTGGCGATTTTTGGATTTGCGCGATTTCCAAGCCCGCTCCAAACCAATAACTTAATACAATAGCCAGGTTACCGTTAAAGGAAAAAATCCCCAAAATTTGGCGACTTTTTCCTTTTTATAAACCGATTAAAAAGAGAGGATGCGTGAGTGTAAGACATAGCCAGTTCGGATTCCATCCAGAGATTGTCCCTACAAACAAACGTTTCTTCTTTGTAATATTAGTATAGATGATAGATTCATAAAACAGACAGTTGGTAAATATGGATATGGATATATATGTGTTAAAAATAACATCTAACTAAAGAATCACATACGAAAATGTTAAGGATAATGCGATACGTTCGAAAAGAAAAATATTTTTATATATAATTAACAAAAATGTGACAACACTTACCCTCTTTTCCACGGGAGTCATATAAAATAATAATATCATCGTTATTCATCGTTTCAAAGTTTTTTTCAATAACTTTACAAGAAAAAAATAATCACACCTAGAACTGCATTTAGAGAGTTCCCTTAACACTACTGTATTTTCCCGGATTCCCTGATAATAACTTGGCCCTACTTTGGCCAGCGGATGTAAATAAATAAAATGTCGAACTCTACCATAAAAAAAAGTTACAAATTATTGTTGTTGTTGTTGTTGATTCGACCCGAGGGCCCGGTGAGCAGCTTTTTATTTCTATATAGCTGTCTTATTCCAAGTTACAAATTATTAATGACCACAATCATTATTTCAGAATAGAACTAACAAACGAAGAAGACATCATAACTCGACTTCGGCACTCAGACGATATTCTAAAAATAAAAACAATAATTAATCGTAACCTTACCGAAATAGTAGGGTGCCTCCATATGAGAGTGGCGACATACGGGATATAGAATTTGATTGGTTGAGACGATTCTGGACAAAAGCGAATTGCCAAATATCTTGGCGAGCTTCCGAGCGTGCTATTTTTGCCAAGCTAGTGCTTGATAACTTTGCTCACTTGTATAATCGAACTCACAGAGTAACTCTGATTGAACTCACCCAGGTGAGTTTCGGCAAGTTCTGGGATGTACATTTGTCATATTTTAGACAAACGTGTCTGTCTAAACACAGCCTGAGCATTGTATTACAGCGCCTAGAATAAATAGTATGGAAACCGGTTACAAAATAGAACTAAAAAATTGAATCCGATAAATGTACAAACGATACTTAACGATAAGAGATCGATCGCAGCGATATTTGCTAGGTCTTTTCAACGTAAACATTGTATAACAATCGAATTGAGAAAACGTTTCGGCTGGTGGTAAGTATTTTAAATACTTAAATTATATATAAAAAAAAATCCTTAAAGGCTTTCAATACTGACCCATTTACTCCATACTATGTTCATGTACCCTTACTACAGCGCCTAGAATACATAGTGTGGAAATCTGCTACAAAATAGTACTAAAAAATTGAATCCAATAAATGTACAACGTTGCTGAAAAGATAACGATGGGATCGCAGCACCATCTGCTAGCTCTTGACATTGTATTAGAATGTTTCGGCTGGTGGTAAGTATTTTAAATACTTAAATTATATCCTTTTCTCCTCTGACTTAGTGATTTTTATAAGCTTTTTTAAAATTATGAAAGCATGGCTAAAAACGTGATACGCATTTTTTTGTCTCTGGTTGCAACATTATCGTAGGAGCACCGTTGCACATTTATAGGCTACAACTTTTCAGCACTCTTAAATGCATTACACGAGCAGCCGGTTTCCACACTATTTATTCTGGGCGCTGTACCCTTACTCTGATATAGTATACACCAGATAAATAAGATTGATTATCAACTTATAACAGTTCGAAATAGATATGATATTTACTAAATTTTTGCAATGCAATGTTTACGTTGAAAAGAGCTAGTAGATGTCGCTGCGATCACCCTATTATCGTACAGCATCGTTGCACATTTATCGGCTTCAATTTGTTAGCATTTTTTAAAGCATGCATTACTGGCATAGCCGGTTTCCACACTATGTATTCTAGGCGCTGTAATTGTATGTCGCCACTCACATATATAATCACACTAC
The DNA here is from genome assembly GCA_963931845.1 of Maratus michaelseni. Lineage (NCBI taxonomy): Eukaryota > Metazoa > Arthropoda > Arachnida > Araneae > Salticidae > Maratus > Maratus michaelseni. The sequence goes on from OZ007594.1 coordinate 256,430,554, forward strand.
GGAATAGGTGGCGAATTCAGAAAACCATGTGCCAATGTGCTCTAAACTGTTATGGGATTGTTGTGACGTCATCACACACGAAATCCAAATGTTTACATTTTGCTTAAACACTTTTTTTTAATTCTGATTTTTTTTTGTAAGTAGTGATGGACTTTACCAGGGCTACACTAGATACCGGGCTTGCTCATTCATTATCATGACGTCACAAATGGTGGCTGGCCGCTACCAGCGATTGGTACAAAGCGAAATGACAAAATGAAAGACATACAGCGATTGGCACAAAACGACGGGCTCGTCGCTTTGCACCAACAAAATGAAAGACATACAGCGATTGGCACAAAACGACGGGCTCGTCGCTTTGCACCAATCGCTGGTCGCGGCCAGTCACCATTTGTGACGTCATGATAATGAATGAGCAAGCCCGGTATCTAGTGTAGCCTTGACTTTACCAGGGCTACACTACATACCGGGCTTGCTCATTCAGTATGATGACGTCACAAAAGGTGGCTGACTAGGAGGAAAGACACACAGCGATTGGCACAAAACGATGGGCGCGTTGCTTTGGACCAATCGCTGGTCACGGTCAGCCACCATTTGTGACGTTTTGAGAGTGAATGAGCAAGCCCGGTATCTAGTGTTGCCTTGACTTTACTCATGAGTAGCAACAGCCACGCCTCTGTGTGTATAGGCCCTCCGAAAAAGACTGATTATTGGACGAAGGGGAAACTGTATTCAAATGTTCTTCACGCCTATTGGTATTTTTCTTCTATATACCCACAGATGATGTGACATGGGTAAAGTCAGGGCAACGGCGACCTACGTTATACACGGCCGGTGCATGACGTTTAAAACGTCACATGCAATGGATCCTTTTGCACGGTGATTGGTGCAAAGCGGCACGCCCCCCGTTTTGCACCAATCACCGTATAAAAATGATCCACTCCGAGGCTAACGAAAAAGACAGGCTTCCGCGGTTCATTCCACTTATCTTTTTTTACAGACCGCTCGAGGCTAACGAAAAAAGACAGGCTGCCGCGGTTCATTCCACTTATCTTTTTTTAAAGACCGCTAGAGAGACGTGATGCTGTTTTCGTACACATGCATTGGTGGATTCGAGCATCACGTGACTCTCACGGTCTGTAAAAAAAGATACGCGTAAAGCACCGCGGTAGCCTTTCTTTTTCGTTACCCTCGCAGACCGCTAGTGTGACGTTTTAAACGTCATGCACCGGCCGTGTATCACAGATTAAATATATGACAGCAGATAGGACACTTCCATAAGCTCAATGGTAACCGAATGGCAACTTCAGAGCCCCTAGTGACAACAGTCGCAAACGTTCCGGGCGTGTCGCCACAGGTACGTATCACTTATCTTATTTGTTTAGTATCTATCTTTTTTTCCGCAGTTTCGGCGATGTTAGTTATCATTTAAAATATCAAACGTATTTTATTTTATCATACAAATACTAGAAACTAAGCAAACAAGCTCTGAAATAATATATTTACACGAGTTTCTAACAGATTTGCACCTTTTTCATAATAATTTAAACTGAGAAACTTTCAAATATTTAAATGATTTGATACTTGTAAAATTTGTTTGTTTATGTTATCGTAATACTTATGAAAAGTATTTAAAACCACTTTTATATTTCTTAACGATGTATATGTGGTTATTTAAAAAAATAAAATAAATATAGCATATTTAAAAATACTATTTAGTGCTAAATTTTAAACAAATTTATTTTAATACGATTTTTAAAAATTTTTATTTAAAAATTCTATTTAGTGAAGCGTTTTTAACAATGTTATTTAACACGATTTCAAATATTTTTTTATTTAAAAAGTAATAAATATGACATATTTAAAAACACCATTTAGTGCCACGTTTTAAACAATGTCATTTAATACGATTTGCACAATTTTAATGCCTGCAGTAAAACACACTGTAGGAAAACAGAAGAATTAGACCGGGAGGCGGCAGCACAGATAATCACCTCATCGAGTTCACGGATGAAATTCTAGGATTAGTTAAATGTTGATTCGCATATTAAAACGCAATCGGTCTGCCAAGTCATATCTTGGTGGAAAACACCTGAAAACCCGATTTTAGTGGTTGACTCGTAGGTTTACCATTGTGATTTCCTGCTCCCAGTCCTCCATGTTTTCATACCATTCGGTGCAGGAAAACACAATGGTAAACCTACGAGTCAGCCGCTAAAATCGGGTTTTCAGGTGTTTTCCACCAAGATATGACTTGGCAGACCGATTGCGTTTTAATATGCGAATCAAGATTTAACTAATCCTAGAATTTCATTCGTGAACTCGATGAGGTGATTATCTGTGCTGCCGCCTCCCGGTCTAAATGACATGATTGTGTTTTACAATACACGTTATTTTTTTACATTTTGCAATAATTAATTGCAAGAAAAACAGCCCTGAAACAAGCACTTGGCAATATAAATTAATTACATTAAAAAAAAAAGCTCTGAAAAGGAGTTTTGCAAAAATTAAATACTATCAAAAAGCTGCCGATAAAATAAACAAAATTGTCAACAGGTACATGTGATAGTAACAATCCAACAGTTTATAGATACCGTGCGTGCGCATTTGTTTCAGACTGTTCTCAGTAGCGGCGCTAGCATCGCGCTGGTTCGGGTTTTCGCTCTACTGTCGTATCTGGATGTACATTTAATCTGTGCCGTGTATAACGTAGGTCGCGGGGCAACACTATATACCGGGTTTGCTCATTCATTCTCATGACGTCACAAATAGTGGCTGACCGTTACCAGTGATTGGTACAAAGCGACGCGCCCATCTTTTTGTGCCAATCGCTACACGGCTTTCGTCGCGGCCAGCCGCGACCTACGTTATACACGCCCGGTGCATGACGTTTAAAACGTCACATGGAGTGGATCATTTTTATACGGTGATTGGTGCAAAACGGGGGACGCGCCACTTTGCACCAATCGCCGTGCAAAAATGATCCATTGCATGTGACTTTTTAAACGTCATGCACCGGCCGTGTATAACGTAGGTCGCGGGCCAGCCACCATTTGTGACGTCATGATAATGAATGAGCAGGCCCAGTACAGGGCTACACTAGATACCGGGCTTGCTCATTCTTTATCATGACGTCACAAATGGTGGCTGGCCACTACCAGCAATTGGTACAAAGCGAAACGACAAAATGAAAGACATACAGCGATTGGCACAAAACGACGGGCTCGTCGCTTTGCACTAATCGCTGGTCGCGGCCAGCCACCTTTTGTGACGTCCTGATAATGAATGAGCAAGCCCGGTATCTAGTGTAGCCTTGGTAAAGTCCTTTCTGTGTGACGTCAGTTATGAAGTTTCGGTTAGAAACTGACTCCAAACAAAATAGTTTGTTTTGTTTATTATGTTTGTTATGTTTGTTTTGTCCAAATGTTTGTTTTGTCAAAATGTTTGTTTTGTTATTAAATGTAAATCGTAGAAAATGTTACCCCTGCATATAAAGTATTAAAATGCTTAGCTGTGCGATATAGCTATAATATACAATCAAAATAGAAAATACAACATAGCAAACGTTTGTTTGGCGTAAGCCGCGACTTACGTTATACACGGCCGGTGCATGACGTTTAAAACGTCACATGGAGTGGATCATTTTTATACGGTGATTGGTGCAAAACGGGGGACGCGCCACTTTGCACCAATCGCCGTGCAAAAATTATCCATTGCATGTGACTTTTTAAACGTCATGCACCGGCCGTGTATAACGTAGGTCGCGGGCCAGCCACCATTTGTGACGTCATGATAATGAATGAGCAGGCCCGGTACAGGGCTACACTAGAGCTTCTATAATACAGGCTGACGCATCCTCGCAGATTTGGGTCTCAAATTGAAGTTCATTCGAAAAACCAAGCTAATCAGAACCGGTTCAACCAATCAGAACCGAGTCTTAGGCAACCCCAACTCCGGCTGCGGTAGATTGATGCTGAACTGAGCACGAATAATCCGAAACAAAATGGATATGCGTCAGCTCCTATTATAGGAGTCTTAGGCTACACTAGATACCGGGCTTGCTCATTCTTTATCATGACGTCACAAATGGTGGCTGGCCACTACCAGCGATTGGTACAAAGCGAAACGACAAAATGAAAGACATACAGCGATTGGCACAAAACGACGGGCTCGTCGCTTTGCACTAATCGCTGGTCGCGGCCAGCCACCTTTTGTGACGTCATGATAATGAATGAGCAAGCCCGGTATCTAGTGTAGCCTTGGTAAAGTCCTTTCTGTGTGACGTCAGTTATGAAGTTTCGGTTAGAAACTGACTCCAAACAAAATAGTTTGTTTTGTTTATTATGTTTGTTATGTTTGTTTTGTCCAAATGTTTGTTTTGTCAAAATGTTTGTTTTGTTATTAAATGTAAATCGTAGAAAATGTTACCTCTGCATATAAAGTATTAAAATGCTTAGCTGTGCGATATAGCTGTGCGATATAGCTATAATATTGTTATGAATTTTGTATATATCTGTAAATATTCCATTTGTTTAAATTTATTTTATTTCATTATTGTGAAAATTGCAGTATTATTAATGTATTTCCTATTGAGCATCATGTAACTCAATGCTAAAGGCCTCAGATGGTTTGCAAGGAAAACAACCTTACACCCTCATCTTTATAATGGAAGTCTATGGAGAAATCGCCAAGGAATGGGTTTATCGCCAAGTTGGCGATGGTTTTGGCGACTTATTTTTGTCGCCAAATGTCGCCAAGTTGGCGACGGATTTGGCGACTTTTTGTGCAACCACCCCCCCCTTATACCTGTACATTGGGATCCTTTCTCGCTTTGGTTCTCTATCGAAAGTTAAAGCACTTTCTGGTAATTTCTAGCATCTGAAAGCTCTGGAATAATCTGGAAAGATCTCTGAAACCTATATAAGGACCTCCATCAGCACAGTTCAGTTAGTTGTCTGTCAACTGCGATTGAATTCATACGAGAGGCTTTGCATTGAGAACTGTGTTACTCAGATTGATTTTGTCGTTGATACGTCGTATTGAACACATTGTTTCTGTGTGAAATTTTGCTGCGCTTTTATTGGATTTGAAGATTACTGAATATCTTGTAATTTTCAGAAGATATTTGTGATCGTATTGCACTGTTTATAGTGAATAAAGCCTTTTGGTTGTTCTTATATATTGGCATCAGTCCTTTCGAACCCCGAGCTCACAACATTTGGTGTCAGAAGTGGGATTGAATGCCGATTACAAGAGCAATGGAGGAGCAACTGAACAAATTATTGGAGAAATTAGGACCTATGGATGAAAAAATGACTGCCAACCTTGGCGAGTTGAAAGAAGAAATGAAGAAAGATATGTCAGCGATGGATGAGAAAATGACTGCGAACCAGGCTGAAATGAAGGAAATGTCGGAAGACATGAAGAAGGAAATGTCAGCGATAGATGAGAAAATGACTGCCAACCTTGGCGACTTAAAAGATGAAATGAAGAAGGATATGTCAACCAACCTTGGAGAGTTGAAAGACTTAAGAGAGGATAAAATAACATCTTTAAATGACAGAACTGACGGTGTGGAAAACAAAGTTGAAGGAAGATTTCAAGAAATAGAAGGAAAGGTAGAAGAAATTCAAAGGACAGCCAGTACCGTAGAAGAAAGAGTAGAAGAAAAAGTTCAAAAGATCGCCGAGACCGTTGAAGAAAGAGTAGAAGAAAAAGTTCAAAAGATCGCCAAGACCGTCGAAGAAAGCATAGAGAATGTAAAAAAAGATTTGGAAAAAGTCAAGAAACAGAAGATAACTGCCGGAAGCTATACCGAAGATGTCAAGTATCAATCTATGCTTCCTCGTTCCTGTATTAAACTCTCGACCTATGACGGAAAATCCTCATGGCCAGTTTTTAAGACACAATTTGGGATCGTAGCGGACGCCAATGGATGGGATTCCCAGACAAAGGCTTGCCAGTTAGCTGCTTCTCTACGAGCTGATGCTGCCGACGTCCTACAGACTTTGCCTGCAAATGAACTGCTGGATTTTGAAACGCTCGTCAGTGCCTTAGAATTGCGCTTTGGCGAGAAATGCATGAAGGAATATAGCAGACTCCAGCTCAAAACTCGACAGCAGAAATCCACTGAATCCCTGCAAGAGCTTGCTACGGATGTCGAGAGACTATCACATCTTGCTTATCCTGACTGTCCGACTGAAATTAGAGAAAGCTTAGCTCTGCAGCATTTTATTGATGGTGTGCGCGACTCTGAGATCCAGAAAGCACTCCGGATTGCAGATCTCAATGATTTAAAAGGGGCTTTGGTTTACGCTCTGAAATTCGAGGCAGCCCAGCAAGCTACTAGGAAAGATCGACACTTTGTGCGAGCAGCCAACCTGCCTGAGACGTCGGATAGAGCTGTGGAGCGCTTACAGCAGCAGATGAAGGACATAATGAGACAGATAAACTCCTTAATGGCCAACAAACCTTACAAAAAGATCAAGTGCTGGAAATGCAGTGGAGAAGGCCATATCCAAATCGACTGCCCAAGACAACCCAGCACCGAAGGTAATATCTCACCCGCTAACGGAGGAGCAGGAAAACTGATTAATGGCCATCTTGCGGGGCGGAGGTTGCCAGATTTTGAGAAGCCCCATTTTCAAGTATGTGAAATTTCTGCAAGAAGTTGCGGCGAGAACGGAGTTTTTCTAGTCGGAAGCGTGAATGATTTGCCCTGTAATATGATCATCGATACAGGAGCCAATGTGACCATCATTCGGAAAGAAAAACTCTTCTGGACCCCGCCGCGTGTTATTCTTCAAACTGCGACCGGAGATAAGATCGATATACATGGAAGAATGACACTGAAAATAAGTTTGGGAACGCCGCTTACCACCATACAGTCTATGTGGCCGATATTTCAGACCCTTTCATACTCGGACTGGACTTTTTAAAAGAGCATGGATTTACACTGGATTTTAAGAATAATGAGTTACGCTCTGCTCAAGAAGATGTCACTATTTTCAAACTTGGAAATGAGTCCGGGTCCATTCAACGGATCACAGCCAAGGCAGATGTTACCATCCCTCCTCGAACCGAAATGATGATACCTGGAGTAACTGGAAACGAAAGAATTTTCCAGTATGGCTTGACTGGATATCCTGAGAAGAGCCCAAAGGGAGTGCTAATAGCATCAGCGCTGGTAGATCTGTCGAGAGATGTGATACCCGTGAGAATTGCAAACGTAAGTGAAAAGTCTACAATTATCCAGAAGGGTGAAGTGCTTGCAACCTGTGCTCCAGTCACCTGTGTATGCAAAGACCCGAGCTTGATGTTGTCGGAGCCGCCTACAAGTTTAACACCTGAAATTGGACGAAATGAAAATTTATCTCCTGAACAGAGACATGCCGCAGAAAGACTGTTCCAGGAATTTAAGGATGTGTTTTCTCAAAACGAGAGTGATATTGGTCGCACTTCACTGACACGGCATAGAATTGATACTGCCGGCCATCCACCGATTAAACAGCATCCCAGACGTTTGCCGTTCGCTAAACAAGAAGAGGTGTCTAAGCTCTTACAACAGATGCAGGATAGTGACATCATCGAACCGTCATCAAGTCCGTGGGCCTCTCCCTGGTCCGAAAGAAAGATGGCTCCACAAGATTTTGTGTGGATTATCGTAAACTTAACGACATCACGAAGAAGGACAGCTATCCTCTACCAAGAATAGACGACACGCTAGATACTCTTTCAGGACATAAATGGTTTTCCACACTGGATTTGAAGAGTGGATATTGGCAAGTAGAGATCCATCCTGATGACAAAGAGAAGACCGCATTTACTACTGGACAAGGACTTTGGCAATTTAAAGTTATGCCGTTCGGGCTCTGCAGTGCTCCAGCAACGTTCGAGCGCCTCATGGAGACAGTGTTAAAAGGTCTGACTTTTGAAGCTTGTCTCATCTACCTAGATGACGTCATCATTGGTGGCCGCACGTTTGAAGAACATCTTGGAAATATTCGAAAAGTGTTAACGAAGCTAAGAGCGGCGAATTTAAAGCTGAACCCTCTGAAATGCAAGTTCTTCCAACGCGAAGTAAATTATTTAGGACACATCATCTCAGCTGAAGGTGTTCGAACAGATCCTGAAAAAGTGTCTGCAGTAAAGAACTGGAAGCGTCCGGAAAACGTCCATCAGTTGCGAAGCTTTCTGGGACTATGCACTTATTACAGAAAGTTTGTACAGGGGTTCTCCAACATCGCAAGACCCTTGCATAGGCTCACTGAAAGCAAGCAGAAGTTTTTATGGACACAAGAATGCGAGAATTCCTTCCAGCAGCTGAAAGAAACTCTCATATCCTCTCCAGTCCTAACCTATCCACACCCCGACAAACAATTCATTGTGGACACGGATGCTAGTCATGAAAGTGTCGGTGCTGTACTTTCCCAAGAAATAGATCGCCAAGAACGAGTCGTAGCATACTGGAGCAAATGTTTATCGAAACCAGAGCGGAATTATTGCGTCACTCGTAAGGAGTTATTAGCTATAGTGAAAGCCATAGAACACTTCCATCACTATCTCTATGGCAGGAAATTTCTCCTTCGTACTGACCACGCATCCCTAACATGGCTGATGAATTTTAAGAACCCAGAGGGCCAAGTAGCCAGATGGATACAACGACTCCAGGAATACGACTTTGACATCAGGCATCGCAAAGGCTCATCGTATGGAAACGCCGATGCCCTATCAAGAAGACCGTGTCCCGAGAGCTGTCGCTATTGTTCCAGAGCGGAGAGCAAGTATAACCCCGAATATGTCATACGCAAGACGAAGACTTCACTATTGACGCCACCAGATCCCTGGAGTGATGAGAAGATTCGAGAAGATCAAATGGCAGACTCTGAGATCAAACCAATCTTGGAGTTATTAGAATCTTCTAGCACGAAGCCCAGTTGGAAAGACATCTCGACTTACAGTCCTACGGCGAAACAATATTGGGCTCTTTGGAACTCCCTCCACGTCAGGAATGGTGTCCTGTACCGAAAATTCGAATCGGAAGATGGGAAGACATCTCGGTGGCAGTTGGTACTTCCTCGATCTCGAATCCCAGAGGTCCTCGAAGAATTACATGGCAGTCCCACCGGAGGCCATTTTGGAGTCATGAAAACATTACACAGAGTCCGAGAGCGCTTCTTCTGGGGAAAAGCGAGAGCTGACGTCGAACAATGGTGCAAATCTTGCGATGCATGTGCAGCTCGGAAAGGACCAAAGAAACGTAGCCGAGGAAGACTACATCTCTACAATGTAGGAGCACCTTTTGAACGCATCGCCCTTGACATCCTAGGTCCTCTGCCAAGAAGTGCTGATGGCAACAAATACCTCCTTGTTGTCATGGACTACTTCACGAAATGGCCTGAAGTCTATGCCATCCCTGATCAAGAAGCTTCTACGGTTGCGGATGCCTTGGTACACCAGTGGATATCAAGGTATGGAGTCCCCCTTCAAATGCATTCTGACCAGGGGAGAAATTTCACCTCTGCTGTGATTGAGGGTCTCTGTCAACTTCTCGGAATGGACAAAACTAGGACGACGCCTTTACATCCACAATCGGATGGCATGGTTGAGAGATTTAATCGTACCATCCTCAACAATCTCTCACTGCTAGTCTCAAGAAACCAACAAGACTGGGACCAAAAACTTCCCTTGTTTCTTCTCGCCTATCGCAGCGCCGTCCATGAAACAACCGGCTATTCCCCGTCTCAGATGCTTTTCGGTCGTGATCTTCGTCTACCTTGTGATCTGATTTTTGGTCGCCCTCCAGATGCGCCTTCATCGCCAGAGGGATACGTGCAGAATCTCCAGGCACGATTTGAAGACGTCCACAACTTGGCTCGAGAGCGGATCAATATACAGACGGAGAAGATGAAGACCAGGTACGACACGAAAGCCACGGGACATCAATTCAAAGAAGGTGACAAGGTTTGGTTTTATAATCCGACTCGACGTAAAGGACTTTCTCCCAAACTGCAATCGCACTGGGACTGTCCTTATACAGTCCTAAACAGACTGAACGATGTCGTAATTCGGATCCGAAAGTCACTAAGTTCGAAGCCTAGAGTCGTTCATTACGACAGGCTGGCTCCATACTATGGCCATAGTACTTAGTTCATTGATTGTAAATAGTGTAATGTAAATAATGTAAATTAGTATGACCATGGTCTTGTATATAAGTTAATGTAAAAATTTCTTTTGCTTAGCATTATCATTATTAATGTTATTATTATTTAAATACTTGTATGTAATGATGTCTATGCTTTAATTTAATTTAATTTTTGTTAAATAAGTGTATATTTTGTATAATTCAGCATTATGAATGTGTTTAATGGTTATTTTGCATGTTTGCTTTAAGTGTTTTGAATAGTATAGCATTTGTTGGCAACGGGTTTGCTTTCCGATCAAAGGTTGAACTGCCCGGGACGTGCAGTCCTTGAGAGGGGGGCAATGTTATGAATTTTGTATATATCTGTAAATATTCCATTTGTTTAAATTTATTTTATTTCATTATTGTGAAAATTGCAGTATTATTAATGTATTTCCTATTGAGCATCATGTAACTCAATGCTAAAGGCCTCAGATGGTTTGCAAGGAAAACAACCTTACACCCTCATCTTTATAATGGAAGTCTATGGAGAAATCGCCAAGGAATGGGTTTATCGCCAAGTTGGCGATGGTTTTGGCGACTTATTTTTGTCGCCAAATGTCGCCAAGTTGGCGACGGATTTGGCGACTTTTTGTGCAACCACCCCCCCTTATACCTGTACATTGGGATCCTTTCTCGCTTATGTTCTCTATCGAAAGTTAAAGCACTTTCTGGTAATTTCTAGCATCTGAAAGCTCTGGAATAATCTGGAAAGATCTCTGAAACCTATATAAGGACCTCCATCAGCACAGTTCAGTTAGTTGTCTGTCAACTGCGATTGAATTCATACGAGAGGCTTTGCATTGAGAACTGTGTTACTCAGATTGATTTTGTCGTTGATACGTCGTATTGAACACATTGTTTCTGTGTGAAATTTTGCTGCGCTTTTATTGGATTTGAAGATTACTGAATATCTTGTAATTTTCAGAAGATATTTGTGATCGTATTGCACTGTTTATAGTGAATAAAGCCTTTTGGTTGTTCTTATATATTGGCATCAGTCCTTTCGAACCCCGAGCTCACAACAATATACAATCAAAATAGAAAATACAACATAGCAACCGTTTGTTTGGCGTAAGCCGCGACTTACGTTATACACGGCCGGTGCATGACGTTTAAAACGTCACATGAAGTCGATCATTTTTCCACGGTGATTGGTGCAAAGCGGCGCTCCCACCGTTTTCCACCAATCGCTGTGTAAAAATAATCCACTCCATGTGACGTTTTAAACGTCTTGCACCGGCCGTGTATAACGTAGGTCGCGAGTAAGCAGACTTGTGTGCTTGTTTGTTTGTTTGTTTATTGAGAACATACATCTGACTTGTGTGCTTGACATCAAGTGTCCACTTATAAGACATCCTCAATATACAGGGATAAGATAGCCACAAGGAAATTTACAAACCAGAGAGTTACAAGCGAAAACTCCACAAAGTGTGTGCAATGGAGCTGGCGGGAATCAAACCCGCCGACCTGACTCCTAAGCTCTCAAGCGATTAGCGGAATGGTGTCTTAACCTCTCTCCACGGAGGCCCCCTACTTGTGTGCTTGATACAAATATAAATTAATACGCAAGATAGGTCACAATCATACGGCGGGCGATGACGGTAACGCGATGACGAATGCAGCGCCTGTAGTGACAAGGGGGAAGAAACGTCTCATACACGGTATATTTCTCCTTTTGAACGTCTATTTGAAGGTCTATCTTTCTTTTTTAAATGCTACATGTTTACATTTCAAGTTTGTAGGCAAAGCGAAAAACGAAAGTTTTAAAATTCCGATTTGTATTCAGACTAGAGTTGCAAAAATCCGCTTTATTCTCAGGTTTATTTCCAATAGACCCGGTTTATTCCCAGGGTTATTCCCAAAAGACTTGGTTTATTTCCAAAAAACCAAGTTTATTCCCAAAAAACCCGGTTTATTCCTAGGTTTAAACCGGGTTTTTTCTAACCTTTGCAACTCTAATGCAGACATGATTCTATATGACATATTTTAACATCTTTAACCATACTAAAAAAGTTCTGAAAACAACTGTTGTTTCAATAATCTATACTAATATTATAAAGTAGTAAAGATTGTTTTTTTGTTTGTTTGTTTGTTTGTTTGTAGGGGGTAATCTCTGGAACTACTGAAGCGATTTCAAAAGTGATGGTGGCAAATTGATCGTGACAATCCCTGCTCCAACATAGGTTATATTTTATGTCGGTTCCACTAACCCCAGGGGGTGCAGGAACGAAAACGTTCTAAAATTTCGATTTTTTGTATACTGAAGGAGCTAGAAACATGAAATTTGGCATGGTAGTTACTTATAAGATGTAAATGCTCCCTAAGAACACATTCTAAATAAATTCGAAATTTAAAAGGGTTAGATGAGCGAAAAGCGTTCTAAAAACATTCTAAATTACAATTTCTATGGAATCTCTGGAACTACAGAACCGTTTTCAAAACTGATGGTGGCAAATTGATGGTGACAGAACCTGCTCCAACATAGGCTATATTTTATGTCGGTGCACAGGGGGTGCAGGAGCGAAAAACTTTCTAAAATTTCGATTTTTTGTATACTGAAGGAGCTAGAAACATGAAATTTGGCATGGTAATTACTTATAAGATGTAAATGCTGTCTAAGAACAAATTCTAATGAAATTCGAAATTTAAAAGGGTGAGATGAGCGAAAAGCGTTCTAAAAACATTCTAAATTACAATTTCTATGGAATATCTTGAACTACAGAACCATTTTTCAAAAGTGATGGTGACAATCCCTGCTCCAACATAGGCTATAATTTATGTCGGTGCCACAACCCCCAGGGGGGTGCAGGAGCGAAAACGTTCTAAAATTTCGATGTTTTGTATACTGAAGGAGCTAGAAACATGAAATTTGGTATGGTAGTTACTTATAAGATGTAAATGCTCTCTAAGAACAAATTAAAAAAAAAATCGAAATTTAAAACTATGAGATGAGCGAAAAGCGTTCTAAAAACATTCTGAATTACAATTTCTATGGAATCTCTGGAACTACAGAACCATTTTCAAAAGTTATGGTAGCAAATTGATGGTGACAGTCCCTGCTGTAACATAGACGATGTTTTATGTCGGTGCCACTAACGGCGAAAAACGTTCTAAAATTTGGATTTTCTTTTTATACTGAAGGAGCTGGAAACTTGAAATTTGGCATGGTAGTTATTAGAAAGAAGTAAATGCTTTCTAAGAACAAATTCTACAAAAAAATCGAAATTTAAAAGGGTGAGATGAACGAAAAGCGGTCTAAAAACATTCGAAATTACAATTTCTATGGGATATCTGGAACTACAGAACCATTTTCGAAAGTGATGGTGGCAAATTGATGGTAACAGTCCCTGCTGTGACATAGACTATGTTTTATGCCACTACCACAGTGGGGAGGGGTGCAAGAGCGAAAAACGTTTTAAAATTTAGTTTTTTTTTATACTGAAGATCTAGAAACATGAAATTTGGCATGGTAGTTACTTATAAGATGTAAATGCTCTCTAAGAACAAACTCTAAAAAAATCAAAATTTAAAACTGTGAGATGAGCGAAAAGCGTTCTAAAAACATTCCAAATTACTATTTCTATGGAATCTCTGGAACTACAGAACCATTTTCAAAAGTTATGGTAGCAAATTGATGGTGACAGTCCCTGCTGTAACATAGACGATGTTTTATGTCGGTGCCACTAACGGCGAAAAACGTTCTAAAATTTGGATTTTCTTTTTATACTGAAGGAGCTGGAAACTTGAAATTTGGCATGGTAGTTATTAGAAAGAAGTAAATGCTTTCTAAGAACAAATTCTACAAAAAAATCGAAATTTAAAAGGGTGAGATGAACGAAAAGCGGTCTAAAAACATTCGAAATTACAATTTCTATGGGATATCTGGAACTACAGAACCATTTTCGAAAGTGATGGTGGCAAATTGATGGTAACAGTCCCTGCTGTGACATAGACTATGTTTTATGCCACTACCACAGTGGGGAGGGGTGCAAGAGCGAAAAACGTTTTAAAATTTAGTTTTTTTTTATACTGAAGATCTAGAAACATGAAATTTGGCATGGTAGTTACTTATAAGATGTAAATGCTCTCTAAGAACAAACTCTAAAAAAATCAAAATTTAAAACTGTGAGATGAGCGAAAAGCGTTCTAAAAACATTCCAAATTACTATTTCTATGGAATCTCTGGAAGTACAGAACTGTTTTGAAAAGTGATGATGGCAAATTGATGGTGACAGCTCTTGCTGTAATATAGGCTATGTTTTATGTCGGTGCCACTAACGGCGAAAAACGTTCTAAAATTTCGATTTTTTTTTATACTGAAGGAGCTGGAAACTTGAAATTTGGCATGGTAGTTATTAGAAAGAAGTAAATGCTTTCTAAGAACAAATTCTACAAAAAAATCGAAATTTAAAAGGGTGAGATGAACGAAAAGCGGTCTAAAAACATTCGAAATTACAATTTCTATGGAATATTTGGAACTACAGAACCATTTTTAAAAGTGATGGTGGCAAATTGATGGTAACAGTCCCTGCTGTAACATAGACTATGTTTTATGCCACTACCACAGGTTGGAGGGGTGCAAGAGCGGAAAACGTTCTAAAATTTAGTTTTTTTTATACTGAAGGATCTAGAAACATGAAATTTGGCATGGTAGTTACTTATAAGATGTAAATGCTCTCTAAGAACAAACTCTAAAAAAATTCGAAATTTAAAAGGGTGAGATGAGTGAAAAGTGTTCTAAAAATATTCCAAATTACAATTTCTATGGAATCTCTGGAAGTACAGAACTGTTTTGAAAAGTGATGATGGTAAATTGATGGTGACAGCTCTTTCTGTAATATAGGCTGTATTTCATGTCGGTTCGACCACCCCCAGGGGAGTGCAAGAGCGAAAAATTTTTTTAAAATTTTGATTTTTTTTTATACGGAAGGAGCTAGAAACATGAAATTTGGCATGGTAGTTACTTATAAGATGTAAATGCTCTCTAAGAACAAATTCTAAAAAAATTCGAAATTTAAAAGGGTGAGATGAGCGAAAAGCGTTCGAAAAGCATTCTAAATTACAATTTCTATGGAATCTCCGGAACTACAGAACCATTTTCAAAAGTGATGGTTTCAAATTGATGGTGACAGTCCCTGCTGTAACAAAGACTATGTTTTATGTCGGTGCCACTAATGGCGAAAAACGTTCTAAATATTCGATTTTTTTTATACTGAAGGAGCTGGAAACTTGAAATTTGGCATGATAGTTATTAGAAAGAAGTAAATGCTCTCTAAGAACAATTTCTACAAAAAAATCGAAATTTAAAAGGGTGAGATGAACGAAAAGCGGTCTAAAAACATTCGAAATTACAACTTCTATGGAATCTCTGGAACTACAGAACCATTTTCAAAAGGGATGGTGGCAAATTGATGGTAACAGTCCCTGCTGTAACATAGGCTATATTTTATGTCGGTGCCACTACCACAAGGAGGTGCAAAAGCGAAAAACTTTCTAAAATTTCGATTTTTTTTATACTGAAGGAAATAGAAAATCGATATTTGGCATGGTAGTTATTTATAAAATATAAATGCTCTCTAAGAACAAATTCTAAAACAATTCGAAATTTAAAAGGGTTAGATAAGAGAAAAGCGGTCTAAAAACATTCTAAATTACAATTTCCATGGAATCTCTGGAACTACAGAACCATTTTCAAAAGTGATGGTAACAGTCCCTGCTGTAACATAGGCTATATTTTATATCGGTGACACTACCGCAGAGGGGGGGGAGAGGATAAAAGAGTGAAAAACGTTCTAAATTTTCGATTTTTTTTTCGACATTAGCGTGGCTTAATTAGTAATTTCTGAATTATCTGTGACAGTAAAATTTCCTCTAATGAAAATAGGTAAACGAATACCACTTGGAATTTTTCAAGAATTAAGCGAGCAAAGTCGCGGGTTTTGCTTGTAATAAAATAAAAAATAAAATGAAATCCTTTAAAAATAAACTTAACATATCAGCGAGCGGCCAATTTGAAGAGAATCATCTGCCTCGAAGTGAAAAGAATAGATTTTAAACACATAGAGTATAAACAGATTTCATATACATGGATAAATTTCGGAAGCTTGTTAGTTTTCCCCCCCCTTGTCACTAGTGACGCTATTATAGCAGCCATGACAGATTTTGTTGTAACTGTCCTATCTTGTATGTTAATCTATGAATACAAATATCCGCTTTTAAATGTTCGTTAGTATGAGGACTGGATAGACACAAGTAAATTACAAAACTGAAGAATTACAGCCCGGAACTCCACAAAAAGTGTGCAATGGAGTTGGTGAGATTGGAGCGCGACCTACGTTATACACGGCCGGTGCATGACGTTTAAAACTAGTCCAGTAAATTTAGACCAAAAAAGACCTGCCTGGAAAGTTTTGGAGAAGTTTTTTTTCTTTCTTCCTTTATGTTTTTGGGGGTGCTGAACACAAATTTCAACTTTGCCACCTCGTAACTGGTCTGCTTAAAAAATTATAAGCGAAAAACCATGAAAAAATTAAAGTTTTTTCGGTTTTTCCCTTGTATTCTGGAAAGGGTTAAATGTTTTTAAAAAATTATTGCACCAAATTAAACTAGAGAAAAGGTCCTACATTTTTCATATACAGTTTTTTTTTCTATGGTTAATAGTTTTGGACTACGAGTAAAATGAATTTTAACAACGATATAATTGAAATTCCATCATCACAGGGCGAAAACGCTGAATGTAATGTTTTTGTGAATGCAAAATGCGTGGGAGGGTGTCCTTGAAACACCCCCATGGCACCACGCACATGATATCACTCGAGCAGCAAAACTCTACAGCAAAACAGTGGATCCAATACTTTGATATGGTGACTATTGTCAAACAATTAATTGAATATGAAAGAAACGGTGATTGGGATTTGCATCTTCAAACTATATACAGAATGTTACCATACTTCCACGGCAGTGGTCACTATTTGTATACCAAGAGCTCTTACCTATATCTTCAAGAGATGCATCATTTGAAGGAAAAAATGACTGCTGATGACTTTGAAAAATTCACAACTGATGGGGGATTCACCATTTACCGTACAGACAAATTCTGGTCAGGAACATGGACTGACATGACGATAGAGCAATCTTTAATGAAGATCATGAAAACAGCAGGTGGGCTCACTCATGGGCGTGGGGTCAGTGAAGGAGTTTTGGCAAGATGGACCATGGGTACGACGCCACTGCAACGGATATGCGAAGAAAATGAAGAGTTCAGCGGGACAGCTTTTACAACTTCTGAACAACATGTAGAGATGAGAAACTCCAGTGTTGCCCGAGACAACGCTGATATGAATAAATTACTGGAATGGATTCACCAACACATTCCTTTCCGAGAAACAAATGATCTCATTTTAATCTCTACTGGGGTTGTTGGAGATGAGAGAATAAACTGTCATATGGCACAGGAAGTTGGCACTGCTGGCATATCAAGAATCAGTAACAGCAATTTTCCTTCCGTTACATTCAAGTGTAATGAAATAGTGTAACCATTAGCTGTGTTGAATAGCGCTGTAAAGATAGGTGAAGAAAAAATTCACATCAACTCGACAGCACTCTTCCAAAGAATAAGTGTAACAAAGCAATCTAACCAAGAACTTGAGGAATACTTGACTTACGAGCTCTCTGCCTATCCATTGTCTCTTTTTGACGAATCCGGAATGCGAAAAACTGCCAAATCCTCTTTGTACAAGGAATTCACTCCACTCTCACCAGACATCACTTTTGGGAGCAGATGTATATACTAGATCTAGTGTAATCACGTACCCAGCGTTTACTTGAGTTTCTTTACCTGCGATCTTTTCTGTTGAGCTGATTAAAATATCAGACCAGATTCTCTGATCAATAAGGTTAACTGGATGAATTATGCCCTCCAGATTCGACCGGGATAGCTCAGTGGTAGAGCGTGGCGGCTTCAGCCAAGCGATCCCAGGTTCGAATCCTGGCCCGGACATTTTTCGTCCAGTTGGAAAATTACTACTCGTAAGATGTATATATGTCATAGATGACGGTATTTACTGCACAGAGTTTTATGGCAGGGTGGTCAATCATTTGGATCAATTTGTGACAGCTATGTGGACTTTGTTAAGTTGAAATACGCAGCGAATGCTCTAGTAATCTTCGATGGATACCCAGAAAACATTACTGAAATGAGCACTAATTTTGTTGAGCGTGATAGACGATCTCGCAAAACGGTATCTAATGAGGTTGTTTTGAATGATACTCGGTTGCCAACGGTTTCTCAGGGGAAATTTCTAGCAAACGACAAGAACAAAAACCGTTTAATTGTCCTGCTGATGTCTAGAGTTGGCTCTGAAAATATGATTTGTAAGTAGGCAAAAGAAGACGCCGACACATTCATTATCAACACTGCTCTCAAGTTGGCACCTAACCATGAGAACGTGATAGTCATTGGTAAAGATGTAGACCTTCTGGTAATCTTAATCCGACTTTGCAACTTTCCCAATGTTTATTTCCTGAAACCAGGAAAAGGGAAAAGTCCTCAGAAGATCTATTCACCTTTGGGGGCAGTCGACAAATTAATTTCCAAACACATCCTATTTATACATGCCATGAGTGGATGCGATACCACTTCTGCATTGTACAGTCAAGGAAAAAACAAAATACCTTCAAATTTTGAAGAAATTTGCCGACCTGCAACATGTGGTTCTATATATTTAAAAACCCTAGCTGTAGCGGACGATGTTATTAAAGCTGGGCTGTTGTTTCTGGTACACCTGTACGGATTCAAAGGGAAAGCAGCACCTTCCCTAAACAGCCTGAGGTACAAGTGCTACATAAAATCTGCTTTTAAGACCGCTGCAAATATTGCATTGCTCCCTCCAATAGAAGATGCAGCTCGATATCACTGTCTGCGAATTTACCACCAAGTACAGCTATGGCTATGTAACTGAAAGAATGCTGAGGAATGGGGCTGGAATAAAACCAAGAGAGGCATCATACCCATAACAACTACCAAACCTCCCGCACCAGAAACTATTCTGCGAAAAATATCCTGCAAATGCAAAACAAACTGTAGTGGAATGTGTGGCTGTAGGAGAGCAGGTTTATTTTGTTCGCTCCTCTGCCTGAACTGCGATGGCCATTGTGACAATGTCAGCTCCTTCATCGCCGAAGATGACTTGGAAGCAGAAGTTGACGACCTAATACAGGATATTTTAAGTCAAGTGGAGACAACCTGAGCCATCAAGTGATGATGATGAAGAAAAAGACACTGATGAACCTCTTGTTGAAGAACATCAACCAAGCCCTTCAAAGCTTTCTCTTTTCCTCTTTTTTCCTGTTTATAATCTACCACGTATGTTATTATTATATTAAACTGACAATACTTATAATTGTACTTAAATCAGATTACTAGAAAAATAAAAATTGGTTCTCTCATCTATGCAGAGTGATTGTGTTTTTATATCTTTCCTAATCACCTGATTTCAATTTATTTTCTTAGTGCTATAAAAGGTTTAAAACTTGGTAAGAAAATGTAAACATCTTTGAAATGCAACCAGAAATAACTGAACAGCTTCAAATTGGTGTTTAAAATGGATGCATAGTGATTGGATCACGTTTTCGCCCTCCGATGATGGAATTTCAATTATATCACTAAAATTCCTTTTACTCGTATTTCAAAACTATTCATCTTAGGAAAAAAAATTGTATATGAAAAACGTAGGAAATATTCTTTAGTTTAATTTGGTGCAATAATTTTTACAAAAAAATTTAACCCTTTCCGGAACACAAGGGAAAAACCAAAAAAACTCCGATTTTTTCATGGTTTTTCGCTTATAATTTTTTAAGCAGACCAGATACAAGGTGGCAAAGTTGAAATTCGTATTCAGCACACCCAAAAACATGAAGGAAGAAAGAGAAAAAAAACTTCTCCAAAACTTTCCAGGCAAAAGTCTAGATTGACTGGACTAAACGTCATATGGGGTGGATCATTTTTACACAGCGATTGGTGCAAAACGGTGGGAGCGCCGCTTTACACCAATCACCGTGTAAAAATGATCTATTTCATGTGACGTTTTAAACGTCATGCACCGGCCGTGTATAACGTAGGTCGCGATTAGAGTAAGGTTCCAATCAAAATGTTATGACTGATGTCACGACTGAAAGCGCCTATTTAAAAGTTATCTGTCTATCATAGATATCATGTATATTATTTCTGGTGTAAACATCCCTTTTTCTATGAATTTACGAAACGCACAACAACGAATGAGGTATCTATCATTCGAAAGGTTTTTGAAGGTTTACTTCTGACATAGTACGCTCACATTTCATTAAAATATGTTTTTTGATTAAAAAATGCAGTTAATTAAAAATTAAACCGGCATTGTTTTCATAAATGAAATGAAAGGTTTTCCTCAAATTAGTGTTGCCACAAAAATAAAATACCGTGTTATATGATGCTCAACAATGATTATAAAAAAAAATAAATGTACAAAAAGGATAAAGTATGATTTTTTTGCACGGGTTTTATTCACTACCTACGTTTTACACGGCTGGTTCATGACTTTTAAATACAGTTGCAAAGGTTAGAAAAAAATCGGTTTAAACCTGCGAATAAACCGGGTTTTTTGGGAATAACCCTGGGAATAAACCGGGTCTGTTGGAAATAAACCTGGGAATAAACCGGATTTTTGCCACTCTACTTTTAAAACGTCACACGGAGAAGATAATCTTTACACGGTAATTGACACAAAACGATGGGCGCCGCTTTGTACTAATACCAATCGCCGTGTAAAGATGATCCATCCCGTGTGACGTATTAAACGTTATGAACCGGCCGTGTATAACGTAGGTCACGGTTTATTACTTTCTTTTATCTATAATAGAAGAAAGTATTGTAGTTGAAAATTTTTTCGACGGATTTACATGTTAAAGGGGTCAGATATTCCGAAAAACATGTTTTTACAAAATGGTCTGTCAGTCTATGTGTATATTTCTTTGTATCATCGAAAAGTGTATGAAGTTACGCCTAGAATTGAACCATATTTCATTTATAAATATTTGGCTATGGCCAGCAGATTCCACTTGAATTTCGGGATAATCCGCCGGAAGGGGACGGTATGATGGCGATTATTGTTCCATTTTCATTATTGTATCATCGAAAAGTGTATGAAGTTAATGCATAGAATTGAATCAAATTTTATTTATATGTTTTTGACTATGGCCTGGAGATCCCAGTTGAATTTGGTGATATTCCGCTGGCAGAGGGCACTGTGATAACCACTTAAAGATTTCAAATTCATAAAGATGTGCAAAAAAATTAGAAATCGTAAAAGTTTTTACCGTTAAATGTTGGGCCTTGATCCAAGGATTCCGGAGCAATTTTTGTTTAAAAATCTTATCTCTATCTTAAAAAATGGCTGAGATGTAGCAGTTTGAAATTTTAGGGTGACTGGCATTTTGAAACAAGACAGCAATAAATTTAACATACTGATAAAATTAGAAGCATGTTTCAAAGTTTAATCCATGATGAAATAAAAGCAAGGGGAAAACTGTAAGACAGAGCTGTATGCTTTAGATTTAATAAATTAGGCCTTATAAAATTGGAGGAATATAGACGTTTAATGCGATTGTAGTGGTTTAGAAGAATATTTCTGTAAACAAAAATATGTAGACATGAATGAAAGTTAGTAAAATTAATGACATTGAAGGAAAAATCATTACGTTTACCATAAATATTGAATGTTAAAGTATGATCAGAAAGAATAGAGATGTTAACGTCCATGAAATTAATTGAAGAATTATTTAAAAAGGTAGTACTAATTTCGAGATTAGAAGGATATGATACAGGAAGAGATGTAGAATGATTATCATTAAGTGAAAAAATAATTATGTCATCTATATATCTATAGAGCAAAAGATTATCGTTAATACACTTTTTTCGTAGAAATAAAGATATAAATCTGAAAGCATACTGGAACTAGCTGAGCCTTGTGGAATTCCCTGTGTCTGAATGAAAATAGCATTATTTTGGAATATAAAGTTATGAAAAAGTAAAAAAATTAGTTAATGATTTAATGTAGTCAATATCAATGTTGTCAGGTAATTGTAATGATGAGAAATGTTCTATAAAAAGTGAATTAATAGTAAAGTGTGAATTTTCTAAAAGAATATTGTTGAATAAGTCCTTGAAATCATATGTAATAATATTATGAACTTTTGTTAGTGCCTTTATTTTATTAAGTATCTGTTTTTTATTAGCCACACACAGGACTATTTCTGTCAGTCTACGGTAAAATTCATGGGTACTTTTCGGTTAGCCGGGCGCCAGTGATATATGTACATATATAAATATATATATATATACGTACATATATGATTGTATACATATGTATGTATATATATGTATATGTAGATATATGTGTATCTATATATATGTGTATATATGCTTGTACATATACCATTGGCGCCCGGCTAACTGAAAAGTACCAATTCATGTTTACGAAAAGTCGCAGCCACTCCATATATAAAGGAGGACACCCTTTATAAATATCTATACAAATGGTTTTCACTGACGATATTAAAAATCAAATTCTCTCTCTTTATTATGCCGATACTTCCGCTTGTATTTACTTTCTCAGTCCCTAATTGCACTACAGCGGGCGCAGACCCTATTTAAAGGATTCAACGAAGTTAAACTCATCGTGGTGGGCATTTCTGAGGGGTCCCGAGGCCCTATCTCCCATAGGAACGGAGTTACACCCCGCGGGGGGAGACATTCAAAGTATTCAAGACCCATCATGTAACAGATCAAAAGTTTGATTTCGTCAAGCATACTTTTGTCTGGTCCTACTCTCCCCCCTCTCGTCAGGAGCACGTTTCTTATTTATTTTTTTCAATTTCTCATAATTATTTTAGTTTTTCCCATTTTTCTCTGTTCCCATGGGCCGGACGGCTCCAAAATTTCACAAAAATTAGCTGTAAGCCGCCTAAAGGTATTCCCCCCCCCCCGCTTCTTTTGGCGCCCTCGGTTTTCACGTATCCCTCGAGGGGAGCCGGTCAGGGGGGTGCAAAAGGGTATCCCTTTTAAAGTCCCATCTCTCAATTGCAAGTGAGGATTCATTTTAAAGAAATCGTAGAGCACTTGTGTTTTGTATAGCTCCCCCCCCCCCCGCTCTCCAAGAGCTCGCCAATTAATGCTAACTCATCATTTGTTAAACAACTTCTGTTAGCTGTATCCATGATAAAAGCTGCTATCATAGAACTTTTCATTACCTTTTTTTAAGTTATTTTTTTTAAGTGTTAAAGTGTCTTGAACCATTAAAATTAGTTTAAAGGGTGTCAAGCCAGCACATTTGTAAACAGCATCTACCTTGCCACGTCTGAGCCCATTGGAGCCACATCTTTTCACTATTATATTTATTAAAAATACGTCTAGTCGCCGAATCTTTTTAAAACTTGGTGTGTTTGTTCCTAATATATTCCGCCAGCCTCACAAAAAATCTTTGAGCGCTAACTAAATCCTAAAGTGGAAAAGCTGGCTTATGCTAACAAGCACTTTTTTTTTTGACAACTTAGACTTGGCTGAAAAAATGTCAATGATAAAAGCCGTGGGTGGCCAATCTATATTGGTAGAATTTTTCCCGCTTGTACAATGAGTATTATCTTTATTGAGAGATAAATTGTAAATTTGTGTGAGAATATTTAAGAAAAGTGAATTAGCACGTGTATTATAAGTATTACATCCTACAATTACAGTGCGAAATTTTAAGGTGAAACTTAGGAATCGTAACAATGTAAGGATAATTGAATTTTTTACTGTTTAAGACTAATAATTTATGATAACTTTAAATATGTCTTTTGTTTTCTTCTAAAGGAACATGATGAAGTGTGAAAATATTATTAGAAGAAATTGCATTTGTAAGAAGTTGGTGGTAGTAGTATTTTCAGATGATGGCATTATCTTTATTGAGAGTGGTATGAGATGGTATATGAGATGGTATTTGCTGCCTTATCAACATATGTGGTGATAAAACTGTTTTGTAGATTACGAATATGCGGTTGGAGAAAGAAACAGGAATTTTATCAATATGTAATTTCTGTAAAGATTATCTCGTCAAAAACGTCACCTGTAAAAAATGCAGCCAAGTCTCGTGACTCTCTTTCCGTAAAAAGTTCTGAGATCGTGTAAAGCCAAGTTTAGCTATCTTATTAACTCTGAAATTTTCATTCACAAATCACTCCTAGTCTCTACATCTTTAGTTAAATATTATTTTGGGATTTGGCAATTACGCAGCACAGGGAAGTTATTACACCTTACTATGTTATGGGATGGGATGAGATAATATGATTAAGGCTAATTATATACGCACAGGGAAGTTATTACACCTTAATATGTTACGGGATGGCATGGTATTCTTTGATTAAGACTAATTATATACATCACATTCTCGTGCTACGTAATTGCCAAGTCACAAAATAATATTTAACTAAAGATGTAGAGACTAGGAGTGATTTGTGAATGAAACTTTCAGAGTTAATAAGATAGCTAAACTTGGCTTTACACGATCTCAGAACTTTTTACGGAAAAAGAGTCACGAGACTTGGCTGCATTTTTTACAGGTGACGTTTTTGATGAGATTTCACTTCTTTTTGTAAGTAATCCTCCTTTTCTTGATTTTGGGTTCTGTTTGTAGATCATCCACTGATTTTCGCTAAGCCCACACTCTGTCCCTATTATTTACAGGTATCAAAAATTTGAAGCTTTAGTTTCGTTTGCAAATTACTGTAGATAAAAAGAGATTTCAGGTTCCTAGGCAAGCACTAAGTTATGGGAGGGGGAGTGTCAAAAGTACTCTCAATTGCTTCCAGGATAGGTGCTATCCATCTGAGATATTACTCGCAGCCCTAGATTCTTGATATTTAGCATAAAAGTACTTTTTAGTATAAAAAGAAAGCCAAAAATAAAATTTCCGGAAATTTCCAATAAATCTAACTATATTCATTTTTTCGATGTTTTTTTTTTTTCGTTTTTTTTTTTTTAGTCTTTTTTATCATGTACGGATTTTTTAATTTTTCCTTACTTTGTATACTGAACCCTACCTTTTTGTCAAATGTCAAGCTTCTAGGACTACAAAATCGAATTATTTTCAAACTTTCGACTTGTTATAAATTTATTGATTTTTCGATTTTAATTCTAAGTTACCTGATTGTCATGCCAATATAGTAATTCTTTGATCCGTCTTCTTAAGGATCATTTAGGTTGAATTTAGAGATAAATCAAGTGAATCTTAGAGTCACCATGATTTTATTTAGAAAGGACTATCAAGCCATAACCAGCCAGTAATGTCGGGAGGGTAGGGGGAGCTGTGAAAATTTTTGTGGGGCTAACATCATTTAACAATCCATATTTCATATGCGAAGTAAATAGAGTATAACACCTGTGAAAGAAAACAAACCTGTCTATAAAGAAATCGCCTATAACGTAGCCAGTCTATAGCGGAACTTTTCTATAACGAAATTCGTAAACGAAAAAAAAGGAAACCGTAATCCGGGGGAAATAACATAAAACAATTAGGGGCGTTGTACTAGCTAATAGGACAATTATCTTAAAACTAATGTTTCTAGCAGTACAAAATCAAATTGTTTTCGAATTTTCGATTTTGTAAAAAGATATTTGGATTTTATTTTCGAATTTAACGAATTTTTTAATTGTTCCTTTTATTGAATAGTAAATACTACCTTTACACCAAGTTTTAAGTTTCTAAGACTACAAGATAAAATTATTTTCAATTTTTGATTTTTTCGATTTTTGATTTTTTCGATTTTTGATTTTTTCGATTTCTTTTTAAATAATTTTCTGGATTTTTTAATTTTTTCTTATTTTGTATCCTTTATTACAAATTTCTAGCGCTACAAAATCGAATTATTTTGGAATTTCCGATCTTTTTCGAGTTTTTTATTCTATTTTCGAATTTATTGTGTTTTAATTTTTCCTTTTTCTGTATCCTAAACAATAAGTTTACGCCGAGTTTTAAGTTCTAAAGCTACAAAATCGATTTTTTTTTCAATTTTTCGATTTTTCGAATTTTTTTTTCGAATTTTACAGATTTTTTTTCTTTTTTTTTTTTTGTATCCTAAATACTACCTTTAATCCAAATTTTAAGTTTCTAGCTCTACAAAATCGAATTATTTTAAAATTTTCGTATTTTTTTCGATTTTTTGATTTTATTTTCGATTTTTGTTGTGTTTTAAATTTTTTCTTTTTTTGAATCCTAAACACTATCTTTACACCAAATTTTCAGTTTCTAAGACTAACGAGATCATATTATTTTCAATTTCTCACTTTTTCTTTTTCTTTCTTTCTTTTTTTTTTAATTTTTGAAATTTTCGAATTTTTTTTTTTCGAATTGTCAATATTTTTTAATGTTTGCTTAATTAGTATCTTAAATATTACTTTATTCCAAAATTGAAGTTTCTAGTGCTATGAAATTGAATTATTTTCAAATTTTCCTTATTTTTCGATATTTTCAATTTTTTTTTCAATTTTTTTATTTTATTTTCGAATTTTATTGCGTTTTTACTTTAACTTATCCTGAATCCTAAACACTATCTTTTCCGCGAATTTTAAGTTTCTAAGGCTAAAAGATCAAATTATTTTAATTTTTTCAATTTTTTTCGAATTTTTGAATTTTTTTTTCGAATTTTCCGGATTTTTTATTTTTTTCTCATTTTGCATCCTAAATACAACCTTTATTCTGAATTCCAAGTTTCTAGCGCAACAAAAACGGATTATTTGAAATTTTTCGATTTTTTCGATTTTACGATTTTTTTTTTGGTGTTTTTGATGTTTTCTTTTTCTGAATTCTAAACACTAGCTTCACACCAAATTTTAAGTTTTTAAGACTACAAGATCGTGTTATTTTCAATTTTCAATTTTGTTCGAATTTGTTGAATTTTCGAATGTTTTTTTTTTTTTTTTTTTTTTTTTTTTTTTTGGAATTTTCCGGATTTTATAATTTTTCCTTTCTTTGTATCCGAAACACTAGCTTTATTCCAAATTTTAAGTTTCTATGGCTACGGGATCTACCCAATCTTTTTGATGACGCGAGTGTGAGTGACAAAAAATCGAAACTTTGAGTTCATATATCGTCTGCAGTAATTTATGGGTATTTTTCGAATTATCCATATTTTTTAATTTTTTCTTATTTAGTATATAAATATTACCTTTATTCCAAATTTCAAGTGTCTAGCGCTATAAAATCGAAATATTTTCAAATTTTCCTTATTTTTCGATTATTTTATTTTATTTTCGAATTTTATTGCGTTTTTTACTTTAACTTATTCTGAATCCCAAACACTATCTTTACCGCGAAGTTTCTAAGGCTAAAAGATCATATTATTAAAATTTTTTCAATTTTTTTTTCGAATATTTCAAATTTTTGAAATTTTTTTTCGAATTTTCCGGATTTTTTAATTTTTCTTATTTTACATCCTAAAAACTATCTTTATTCCGAATTCCAAGTTTCTAGCGCAACAAAATCGGATTATATGAAATTTTTCGATTTTTTTCGATTTTTTTTTTGCTGTTTTTGATGTTTTCTTTTTCTGGATGCTAAACACTACCTTCACACCAAATCTTAAGTTTCTAAGACTACAAGATCGTATTATTTCCAATTTTCAATTTTGATGGAATTTGTTGAATTTTCGAATGTTTTTTTTTTTCGAATTTTCCGGATTTTATAATTTTTCCTTTCTTTGTATCCTAGACACTACCTTTTTTCCAAATGTCAAGTTTCTAGGGCTACGGGATCTACCTAATCTTTTTGATGACGCGTGAACGAGTGAGTGAGTGAGTGACAAAAAATCGAGTGTTTGAGTTCATATATCGTCTGAACTAGAAAAGACAGAAAGTTGTAATTTTAAATTTTGGTCCTGTGTGCCAAATACTCTAGAAAAACGAAGTTTCAGGGTCAAAAGTGCCCTGAGTTGCTTCCAGAAAAGTATGCTTACGGCCGTGCTTTCTCGACTTGGCGGAGGCACTGCCGTGCCTCCAGATTTTAAAAGAAAAATGACATTATGTTTCCATTCTACAAGGAATTTAACAGGTTTGTTATAGTTTATAGCAATTTTGTAAATAAAAAAATCCAAATCATAAGTGAATTGTTGTACAATGGACTTTAGAAATGACTGTGAAGGAATGCGACACTTAGTACCAAAGCGCATTACGTATTAGAACCAAAGCGCATTAAATGAGAATTAGTGACAATGTCTAAACTAGGACTTCCCTCAAAGGGATTAGTCTGAGTGATATTGCTGAGAACATAGGGTTAACAATTACAATATAAAGAAAAAGAGCAAATTAAATGATAGAATTACAAAATATCATATATAATTTCATATACACTGTTAAAAAAATAGAAAAGAAGTACCGTTCATCAGATATGCTGTCATAATTTTTTTTAACATGTGGCAAAGAATCTCATTTTCTGAAGCGCGTATTGCGCAAAACTTGAAAAAAAAAAAAAACGCTGAATCTTTTAAAACGCCAAGCTTTTTAAAGTTACGTAATTGGATTTGCAGCCAATAGATTATTCTATCAAGCGTGGCTTAACGCAAATTTAATTTCATTGTTGCACCTTTTTTTGTGTGTGAATTTAAAATTTTTCTTCCTTGATTATATATCTATTATTTGTATAACTGTTTATAGAAACTCTTACACTTCAAACCACATTGATAGCATGCTTTGCTACAAACCAGATTGCAAAACTATTGTCTAAATCACTATTAAAGTATACAAAAAATCTTTCGATGACTTCTGTAAAATAACTTTTACATTAAATCTCCATATCGGCAAAATTGAAAAATTACATATATTTCAAAGTTAAGCTTAACAGATACTTCTTGATTATTCTCTAGGAGGCTCTGCCCCCTGCGCCTTTACTGCGCCAATCCGCAGACTTTTCTTTTGCCTGTCTGTCTGTCTCTCCACAATCTGTCTGTTTCCCTATCCGTTCTTCTGCCCGTCTCTCTAACCGATTGTCTATCTCTCTACACGTCTCGTTACCTGTCTCTATATTTCTCTACCGGTCTCGCTACCCGCCAATCTATTTCTCTAACCGTCTGTGTATCCGTCTAACTACTTGTATGTCTAGCCGTGTCTCTATCCACTTCGCTACCCATTTGTCTATCTGTCTCACAACTTGTCTATCTGTCTCTCTACCCATCTCCGTACCCATCTACTGTATCTCTACTCGTCTGTAAACCCGTCTCACTATCCGTCTGTTTTTGTACCCGACTCGCTACCAATCTCATTACCCGTCACTCAACTCGTCTTTGTACTCATCTCTCTACTCGTATCTTTATCTACCACGCTACGCGTCTCGCAACCTTTCTCGCTACATTCCTGTCTACCGGTGTCGCTACCCGTCTAGTGATACATCTCGCTACCCCTCTGTCAACCCTCTTTTTACGTTTCTCTCTAGCTGTCTCTCTATTCGTTTCGCCACCCGTCAGCCTACCTATGTCGCTACTCGTCTCTCTACCCGTTTGTTTACTCGTCTTTCTACCTCTCGCCACCTCTTCCCAATATTTAAACAATTCATTTAATATACAGAAGCCGTTTATCAGTTATTAAATGCAAACAGAAGTAATTTATCTAATGTGTAATTTGATGCAATTTTTTTTAAATACATACATAAACCTGAATAATAATTCATCAGTTTTGTGTTCATAGTTGTTTATATCATTTGGCAGTAAATCTCAACTTCTTAAACCTGAATTGTCTCAAGCTTTTTAAAAAAACCACAAGGTCTGTATAACTGCAAAGTACCCTGAGGGCTATATTAGCTACATGTTATTAAGTTAAATGAAAGTTTCGTTTATCGCGTTTGCAGCCAATTGCTTATGTCAGAAAGCGTGGCTTAACTCCATTTTAAATTCATTACTGTAACTTTTTTTTTTTTTTTGGGGGGGGGAGGAGGAAGGGTTTCAAATATATACATTAAATTAAAACTTTTGCCTCCATGCCATTAGTGTTGTTTGTATTATTAACTAATACCTTGTAGAGCGAGCTTCATTTGAAACAAATGTAAAAGACTTCTTCTACAGTTTTTTTAGGAGAAACTTTCGTAATTGGGCCCAAAGCCAATCGGAGCATTTAATATCATTATTGTAACTCTTATAGAGTTAAAACAATATTGTTGCTAGCTTTACTCTTGTTTGAGACCAGCCTTGCCTGTGTATCTGAATGGGGAAAAGTTTCTTACCCTATGTCGGTTGGCGAAAAAAATTTAAAATGGTGCCAAAAGGTAGTTTTAGCATCTTACAAAATTTTTCAAGAGAGCGGTAAAACATGTTTTTCAAATATTTATAAACATACGTTTATTAAAGCATGTTTTTGCACCATCTTAAAAATTTAAGCACGATGCTAAAATAAAATTTTATCGCCATATTCGATATTTTAATAAGTAATGAAAATACATAAAAAACTTATTTAACAAACCTAAGAGGCATTTTGATAAATAATTGTTATTGTCAGGGGGGTAAATTGTAAACAATTAATAAACGGCTAGTAAATAATAAATAGCATTTAAAATCTAAAAATGGAGAAGTGGTCCGTATAAAAATGCAAAACATAACATTATACGCTTGATATATGTAAATCTTTTTTTATTTTTTAATATTTCCGAAGGCACAGATAAAAAGGTAAAAATCTCTTTTCCAAATGCCAAATAGAAAATATACAAAATAGAATGGCAAATATACAAAATAGAAAAATATCTGCAAAAAAATATATTTACATAATACTACATCTGCAAAAAAAATAAGATTTAGAAAAAGTAAGCCAAATCATGCAGATCCCAACAATCACATCGAAAAACTTATCACCAAAAAAGAACTCGCCAAATCTTACGGCACAGGAGATGGATTTTTCCCTCTGAATGAAGAATATTAGTTTTTTTTCTTGTACGATGGGTGATTATAATATAATTGTTTCATTTCACATACTACATATCGTTTGATATATTGGTACTTTTATGTTATCTTGGCGCAGTTGATAAATCGCCAAATATTGTTCCTATAACATTTTCATATTGAATTCATTTCGTTTAAATATAAACCTTTCACTCATTTAATTTAAAATACATGCCTTTCATTAATCCCATTTAAAATGCTAAAAAGAGAAAAAAAAAACAGAAATAATTCCATAAATCGAAACCTTTTATTTAAACACCAAAGAATTTTTGTTTTAATTTACACACGCGAAATAACAAAAGCTGCTATTGCTGAGATTTGCGCCAAATCTCTAATACCAAGTCTACCAAGTTATTGCGGGGTTTTTCTTTCAAACAGAAAAAAATCCAGATTAATTTTCGATTTCTACTAAATTGAAATATATTTTATTGTGCTGAATATTAGTGCGTGCATATTTTTTTTGCCCCATGTACTCCATGAACTTTTCAATTCCGATTGTCTACGAAAATCTCCCGCCGGCGAAAATGACGTACGCACAAAATTTTCGTGACGTATGTACTTTAATTGTGCTTTTTTATCTACTTTTTTAATATAATTTCCAAACGGTTTGACATTTATTCTTGGTAATAAATAGACGTCGTTGTCACCTTTATAGGTACCTGCTGTAAAAATTTGAACGAAATCCGTTAAATATTTATTGAGTTATACTTGACGAAAGGTTTTATTATCCATCGTAGCTATATATGGGGCAAAGTAATACTGCGCTGTGTATGAGTCTTCGTTGCACTCAGACAACGTAGCTATATATGGGGCAAAGTAAAACTTCGTCTAAGTCTTCGTTGCACTCAGACAATTACCAGTAATGATGTGTCCATGGTGAGCATTAATATATTGCGTGAAATAGGATTCATTGCATTTACATGTATGTGTGTCACTATGTTTGAAGGTTTTAGAAAATTTATTATAATTAAATATTCTACGCCCGAAACTAATGGGATATTTATAGGTACTGTTAATATTTATACTATTAAGTGGAAATTTACAGTGTTCATTGTTAAATAGGTGATTAAGTTTAATTTTATTGAAAACTGGATAAGTAAAGGTAATAATTAAGTGTGAATTACTTTCATTTAAGTTTTTTGTTTTTATATTAATGTTAACATTGAGAACTCTTAACCTAAAATGGAGTAAATCAAAATATGTTACGATAATTCGATAAATAAAGCTCCATTTCGATAAAATATTAAGAACATTATATTAATTAAAGTCGATGCAGTCGTCGTTATGATATTCATAGACCTTGGTCGATACATACCGAGAATTTCCAGTATAAAAAAGAACAAATCTCCATCACAGAAGAAATTTTATTGTTTTCTTCTCATATAATACAATTAAAAAAGCATCCTCCACTCTTCCTTGATATAGTTGGACATTTTCACCGATAAAACTCTAGCAGTTAATCATGTCATGCTTCCAAACTACATTACATTACAAAAAGATGTTATAATTTATCATTTCGAATATTCTGGTGACTCACTTCAAGACAGCACGTAGTTTTTAAGATGACAAATGTCACAAAAAATCTGAGTTCCTCGCTCATGTTCGGTGTTAAATACCAAGGTGGGGGAAGGTTATTTACGCAATGCGAACACGTAGGATAGCCAATCCTATTTTCGTAGCGGGGAAGAGATATCTTTTAAGGTCGGAAGAAAAATCATCTGATGCGATCTTTCTGGAACAGGTAGCGCTGGCTATGCTGCATTTTTCACAATTTCCGCTATAGCTATATCTTAAGAACTAATTCACGGAATTTCGTCAGACTTTCTTTTCTGTTAGACCTTGACATAAATAGATCCTTATTGGGTTTGGGCGTTTACCACACAACAGGTGTCGCTGCTTTGCTCTGTATTTCACTATTTTCGCGATAGCTATACCTTGAAAACGAATAGGTTGTCATTTAATTTTAGTTGCACACGATTTGATTTATATAAAAGAAAGTTTTGTCACGGCCACAAAATACGGGTATTAGTTAGGGTTTCGTTCATCTCACGAAACCCTATTAGTCCCGCTTCGTTGTCTGTCTGTCACAGCTGTGACAGACAATATTGCAAAATAGCAAATAAGACAAATATTGCAAAAATAGTCTATTACGAGGGGGAAAAAAAGCGAAATTAGTCATTCGATCGGAGTAAGTGAAATTGTGAAATTCGTCATTTCTTTGGTTTTTGTGTGTGTTAGCGTTTTACGAAATGTCTTTAGCATTTCTATACAAGATGAAATCGCACTCCTACATATACAAGAAAATCTCTGTGTTTTATTTTTTTATTCCCACAGAACATTTGTGATCAGTTGAAGGTTCGTTGCAGAACATTGCAAAATATTCGTTTTTTTTTTTTTTTTTTTTGGGGGGGGAATAATATACTGGTATTATTGGAATGAAACATTTAGTATTTTTATCTACAGTTGTCTTTACCAAAATTATTAAGCACCCTCGTATTTTTATCATAACTTATTTCAAAGTGTTAGCAGGCCCATGCTGGATGTCTTGAAAGGGCGGTGGACAGGGGGTTATGTTGGCACTTTCATATTAAATCATGTGCCATCATTAAGGGTGGTTCAGGCAGAGGGTGCAAGGGCACGTATTCCTAAGTGCCAGCAGGGGCCTGAATATTAGTCGTAGTGTCTGATGTTTAGTAATAGTATTCAAGTAATAGATATCGCATTTATATAAAAAAAATGTTTAATTAAGAAAGAAAATATAATAGTTTATAAAAATTCAATGGCGGTGTATTTTGTACATCAGTGGAGACTTACTGATAAAAATAATGAAAAAGTAGAACAAATTTTGAACTTCAACATTGAAGGATGTTTAGGAAGAGAGTAAATGAAGTGCAAGTGTTCAACACACAATTATTTTAGAATTCACAACTGCTGTCTGTGTCTTTAATGGTTAAGTTATTACAATTAAAATGACAGCAAACTAACAACTCTGACTTTTAATTAAACAATTTGCTTTAAAAAAAATGAGTTTTTTAAAAAACTAAACTGCTTTGTTTTTCAGTAAGTTTCAGAATTGAAACTTTCATAGTATAGCAATTGTTATGCTATGCTATGCAAGTTAATAGGTAATCATGACAATTAGAATAACTCTTACCGGAAAAGCCAAAGTATATAAATCACTTATCTTCATCAATGAAAATATTTCCTAAAACTTGTATCATTTTTATTAACAGATATTAAAAGTTAAAATAATAAAAGTAACATTTAAATTTAAAGTATATTTAAAAATAAGATTTCTCTATTTTCATTGTTGAAGACAAATTCCTTTATATTTTAACATTTTCTGCAAGAATTATTCTAATTTTCATATAGATATACTTAAGACATGCAAGGAAACAATGTCATTTCATTGGAAATACAGTCTTGGCTGAAAGTATTCAGCACCCCCATATTTTTAATATATTTGTAAAAGTAATAGTTATATACAAATATTTAACTGCATATCATTTAGGAATTTTCTTTTTAAGTTTATGGTTTGTAAAAAAAAAAGACAGTTAACAAGCAACTCGTCATTTAATGAAGTAATTTTCTTTAAACACCTACTTTTTCAAAACTATAAATTACTTTGTTTTCTGGAAGTTTCATTGTTATGTCATAAGTTAACAGATCATCATGGAAATTGAAATATTTCTTGCCTGAAATGCCAAGATCTCTTCAGCAGCATAAATATTTCTTAAAATTTATTTTTGTTATTAACACATGTTAAAAAATAAAATAATAAAAATTACATATAAATTTTTTTTTTTTTTTTTACATAAGCTTTCTTTATTTTCGTTTTTGAAGACTAAGTTTATTTTGTCTTTTCTTACAATAATTATTTTCTTGATTATTTATTAACCGGCTTAACAGAACAACAAAATTTAATTTAAAAATAAGTTTTTTAAAGAAAATAGCTTCATTAAAAGATGAGTTATGCGTTTGCTATCTTTGAAAAAAAATAAAAAACTTATTTTTTAAAGAAAATTCTTAATTGTATACAATTTAATATTTGCATCCATCTATTATTTTTACCAAATATATTATAAATATGGGGGTGCTCAATACTTTTGCCCTAAGGCTGTATTTCTGATGAAATTTCTTGGATATCTTAAGTATATCTATACGAAGTACTGAGTATCAATAAATAGACATGCATTAGACGTCTTATAAACGCATATCAGATGTCCCTGGATATCTACAATCCAAGTCTTAAGCACGGCTATAAGACATACTGCAAGTCGAAAAGTGATCTATGCTTGGATGTCTTATAGACGTGGTCTCATAGACTACCTGGATATCTTGGACGTCTAATAGAACTCAGAGAGATCACACATAACATCTCCATAAGAGGTGAAAAGGGTGTATCATGGATATTTGTAGACTTCTTATAGATGTGTCGGTTTTCTTGGGTTTACAGCTTGTAGATGTCTTATAGATGGGTGTGTGCTGTTTGGGAGAGCCTGTTCTCAGAAACTATATAACTTACAGTCATGAAATTTTGTGTACTTATAGCTAAATACTACTATGAAGCTCAAAATTAACTAGTGGAATGTGCCAATCCCAAAACTTTCTTCTATCTCAGTCATGTTAATACTTCAAAATTTGCTATCACATCGCCAATAAAATCAATATTTTTCGTCATTCTGTTGTACGTCAGCTGCTTGCGAATCGTCGGGTTACAGGGATGCGAACAACCGATGTATACTAGACTACGAAAAGTCCTTCTGGCCTGAACCGACAGGAACAGATAGCCCCCCTATTCCTTGGTTTTACGATTTTAGCCAATTTTACTGGAAAACACTAAGGCAAAATGCCTGGAACCTAAATAAAGAAGATTCAATCCCAGTTCTCGTCAACTTTGAATTTGAATGAGAATATCGCCAAATTAGTCCTCTACAGCCAAGTTGGCTTCATTTATGGCAACTTATTTTGGTCGCCAAATTTGACGATATTCCGCCAACTGTCGCCAAGTTTGGCGAGAATTTGACGTTGGCGAATATAAATATATAGTGATAAGCATATAATAGGATTAATGGTTACAACAATGAAAGAAAATTTGCCGAAACCATGTTAACTAAAACTCATAAATTAAACCCATTTATGGATGAATTCTGCTGTCTTGTTTGAAAATGTCAGCCGCCCTAAAATTTCAAACCGCTATATCTCAGCCATTTTTTAAGATTCCGGAGCAAAACAAAAATTGCTCCGGATTCTCCGGATCAAGGCCGAACATTTAACGAAAAAAAGTTTTAGATTTCTAATTCTTTTAATTTGCACATCTTTTTGAATTTGAAATCTTTAAATGGCTATCACAGCGCCCCCTTTCGTCGAAATATCCCAAATTCTGATAGAACCTGCTTGCCATAGCCAAAAACATAGAAAAAAAATGTGGTTCTATTTGAAGCATAACTTCATACACTTTTCGATGATACAATAGTGAAAATGGAACAAAAATATCGATCACAGCGCCCCCTTTCGTCGAAATATCCCAAATTCTGATAGAACCTGCTTGCCATAGCCAAAAACATAGAAAAAAAAATGTGGTTCAATTTGAAGCATAACTTCATACACTTTTCGATGATACAATGAAGACACACAGACGGACAGACGGACAGACACACATTTTGTAAAAACAAGTTTTTCGGAATCTCTGACCTCTAAAACGTGTAAATCCATCGAAAACCGGAAGTCGAAAAAAATTTCGATTACAATACTTTCTTCTATTATAGATAGAAGAAAGTAAAAAAAATAAAAACAAATCGTATTATTTTAATATATAGGGATAAAAAACCAAAAATCTAACAAACTTTTCCTATTAAATATAACATTTTTCGTTATAGCAGTTTCCAACAATCAAAAATCCACAATAAAATTCTTTCTACAATAATTAATTTCCCATTGAAAGATTTCCACGTGAAAAATGAAAATGAAATAAAAAGTTTCACCAATTGAAAAAAAATATTAATATGACGTTATATTGATAATAAAACGGAAAATTTCAAACATTTCTCAATATTACAAGGAGTATGACTATGTGTAAATACAGAAAGAAGCTTAATATGACGTCATTAGAGAATTAAAAAGAAAATTAATCTGGAATCTAACATTTGAAGTTCTTTATACAACCTGTTTAATTTTGAAATTGATTTTTTTTTTAAATATCGCATTTAGTCCACATGATACATATTATTATGACAGAGTATAATAGTGGCCTTCGCCCGCTATCGGACCGGTTCAGATTTTGAAAAAAACGAGAAAAATAGACCGGTAAAATTTTACTTTATAAAAACACTAGCTGACCCGCCCGGCGTTGCACGAGCCCTTGTAATAAACTCAAATCTCTTAAAAAACGGAACTCTCGCCACGGTCTACGATGGCTTCGGAACCGTATACGCGGCATGCTCGTACGCTCTAGAAAATCTTTTATTTCCCTCTACCACCGCCAGGGGAGCATTCTTTTCTAAACAAACCTCTTTCCGAACGAACTTCTGAGACAGGTTCCCGCTGCCTACGTTACTGTATAGTAGGCGCACTACAAAATTGAGTTGGTTTCGAGAACATTGGAACATTATTAGCCCAGTTATTGCAATAAGGCACAGTTAGAGAAAATAACCTTGAGTGAGGTGCCGAGGGGAGGGGATGTTCGAGTGTCCTTCAGAAAATGACTAATTAGGAGGCCCACTATGCATGCATAAAAATTCGTTTGTTTTGTTAAGCTAAGAACTTAATTACAAATTTGGCTTAAACTCTTATTTGTAAATAGTTGGTAACCGCTACTCATCAATTTAATTTAATGTTATAAAGGGTGACTATTAAGTTAAATATAATGTTTGGAATCACTTGGGTGAAATCGGAAAGATAGTTGCTGATATATAGAAACGGGGCATAGTTAGAGAAAAACCTTGAAGGAGGGGCCGGGAGGGAGGGTTGTTCAAGTACCCTTCAGCAAATGACTAATTAAGACGAGCACTATGCATCTTTCAAAATTCGTTCGTTTGCTTAAGCTAGGAACTTAATTACAAATTTGGCCTAAACTATTATTCGGAAATAGTAATAACCGCTACTCATAAATTTAGTTTAATGTTATAAAGAGTGACTATTAAGTTAATTATAATGTTTGGAACCACTTGCGTTGAAATCGGAAAGATAGTTGCTGAAATGTGGAAACGGAGCATAGTTAGAGAAAAATCCTTGCAAGAGGGACCGTGGTGGGGGGATGGATGGTTGTTCAAGTGTCCTTCAGCAAATGACTAATTAGAAACACCACTATGCATCTTTCAAAATTCGTTCGTTTGCTTAAGCTAGGAACTTAATTACAAATTTGGCCTAAACTATTATTCGGAAATAGTAATAACCGCTACTCATAAATTTAGTTTAATGTTATAAAGAGTGACTATTAAGTTAATTATAATGTTTGGAACCACTTGCGTTGAAATCGGAAAGATAGTTGCTGAAATGTGGAAACGGAGCATAGTTAGAGAAAAATCCTTGCAAGAGGGACCGTGGTGGGGGGATGGATGGTTGTTCAAGTGTCCTTCAGCAAATGACTAATTAGAAACACCACTATGCATCTTTCAAAATTCGTTCGTTTGCTTAAGCTAGGAACTTAATTACAAATTTGGCCTAAACTATTATTCGGAAATAGTAATAACCGCTACTCATAAATTTAGTTTAATGTTATAAAGAGTGACTATTAAGTTAATTATAATGTTTGGAACCACTTGCGTTGAAATCGGAAAGATAGTTGCTGAAATGTGGAAACGGAGCATAGTTAGAGAAAAATCCTTGCAAGAGGGACCGTGGTGGGGGGATGGATGGTTGTTCAAGTGTCCTTCAGCAAATGACTAATTAGAAACACCACTATGCATCTTTCAAAATTCGTTCGTTTGCTTAAGCTAGGAACTTAATTACAAATTTGGCCTAAACTATTATTCGGAAATAGTAATAACCGCTACTCATAAATTTAGTTTAATGTTATAAAGAGTGACTATTAAGTTAATTATAATGTTTGGAACCACTTGCGTTGAAATCGGAAAGATAGTTGCTGAAATGTGGAAACGGAGCATAGTTAGAGAAAAATCCTTGCAAGAGGGACCGTGGTGGGGGGATGGATGGTTGTTCAAGTGTCCTTCAGCAAATGACTAATTAGAAACACCACTATGCATCTTTCAAAATTCGTTCGTTTGCTTAAGCTAGGAACTTAATTACAAATTTGGCCTAAACTATTATTCGGAAATAGTAATAACCGCTACTCATAAATTTAGTTTAATGTTATAAAGAGTGACTATTAAGTTAATTATAATGTTTGGAACCACTTGCGTTGAAATCGGAAAGATAGTTGCTGAAATGTGGAAACGGAGCATAGTTAGAGAAAAATCCTTGCAAGAGGGACCGTGGTGGGGGGATGGATGGTTGTTCAAGTGTCCTTCAGCAAATGACTAATTAGAAACACCACTATGCATCTTTCAAAATTCGTTCGTTTGCTTAAGCTAGGAACTTAATTACAAATTTGGCCTAAACTATTATTCGGAAATAGTAATAACCGCTACTCATAAATTTAGTTTAATGTTATAAAGAGTGACTATTAAGTTAATTATAATGTTTGGAACCACTTGCGTTGAAATCGGAAAGATAGTTGCTGAAATGTGGAAACGGAGCATAGTTAGAGAAAAATCCTTGCAAGAGGGACCGTGGTGGGGGGATGGATGGTTGTTCAAGTGTCCTTCAGCAAATGACTAATTAGAAACACCACTATGCATCTTTCAAAATTCGTTCGTTTGCTTAAGCTAGGAACTTAATTACAAATTTGGCCTAAACTATTATTCGGAAATAGTAATAACCGCTACTCATAAATTTAGTTTAATGTTATAAAGAGTGACTATTAAGTTAATTATAATGTTTGGAACCACTTGCGTTGAAATCGGAAAGATAGTTGCTGAAATGTGGAAACGGAGCATAGTTAGAGAAAAATCCTTGCAAGAGGGACCGTGGTGGGGGGATGGATGGTTGTTCAAGTGTCCTTCAGCAAATGACTAATTAGAAACACCACTATGCATCTTTCAAAATTCGTTCGTTTGCTTAAGCTAGGAACTTAATTACAAATTTGGCCTAAACTATTATTCGGAAATAGTAATAACCGCTACTCATAAATTTAGTTTAATGTTATAAAGAGTGACTATTAAGTTAATTATAATGTTTGGAACCACTTGCGTTGAAATCGGAAAGATAGTTGCTGAAATGTGGAAACGGAGCATAGTTAGAGAAAAATCCTTGCAAGAGGGACCGTGGTGGGGGGATGGATGGTTGTTCAAGTGTCCTTCAGCAAATGACTAATTAGAAACACCACTATGCATCTTTCAAAATTCGTTCGTTTGCTTAAGCTAGGAACTTAATTACAAATTTGGCCTAAACTATTATTCGGAAATAGTAATAACCGCTACTCATAAATTTAGTTTAATGTTATAAAGAGTGACTATTAAGTTAATTATAATGTTTGGAACCACTTGCGTTGAAATCGGAAAGATAGTTGCTGAAATGTGGAAACGGAGCATAGTTAGAGAAAAATCCTTGCAAGAGGGACCGTGGTGGGGGGATGGATGGTTGTTCAAGTGTCCTTCAGCAAATGACTAATTAGAAACACCACTATGCATCTTTCAAAATTCGTTCGTTTGCTTAAGCTAGGAACTTAATTACAAATTTGGCCTAAACTATTATTCGGAAATAGTAATAA
Organism: Maratus michaelseni; assembly: GCA_963931845.1. Taxonomy (NCBI): domain Eukaryota; kingdom Metazoa; phylum Arthropoda; class Arachnida; order Araneae; family Salticidae; genus Maratus; species Maratus michaelseni. The sequence goes on from OZ007594.1 coordinate 256,471,494, forward strand.
CCGCTACTCATAAATTTAGTTTAATGTTATAAAGAGTGACTATTAAGTTAATTATAATGTTTGGAACCACTTGCGTTGAAATCGGAAAGATAGTTGCTGAAATGTGGAAACGGAGCATAGTTAGAGAAAAATCCTTGCAAGAGGGACCGTGGTGGGGGGATGGATGGTTGTTCAAGTGTCCTTCAGCAAATGACTAATTAGAAACACCACTATGCATCTTTCAAAATTCGTTCGTTTGCTTAAGCTAGGAACTTAATTACAAATTTGGCCTAAACTATTATTCGGAAATAGTAATAACCGCTACTCATAAATTTAGTTTAATGTTATAAAGAGTGACTATTAAGTTAATTATAATGTTTGGAACCACTTGCGTTGAAATCGGAAAGATAGTTGCTGAAATGTGGAAACGGAGCATAGTTAGAGAAAAATCCTTGCAAGAGGGACCGTGGTGGGGGGATGGATGGTTGTTCAAGTGTCCTTCAGCAAATGACTAATTAGAAACACCACTATGCATCTTTCAAAATTCGTTCGTTTGCTTAAGCTAGGAACTTAATTACAAATTTGGCCTAAACTATTATTCGGAAATAGTAATAACCGCTACTCATAAATTTAGTTTAATGTTATAAAGAGTGACTATTAAGTTAATTATAATGTTTGGAACCACTTGCGTTGAAATCGGAAAGATAGTTGCTGAAATGTGGAAACGGAGCATAGTTAGAGAAAAATCCTTGCAAGAGGGACCGTGGTGGGGGGATGGATGGTTGTTCAAGTGTCCTTCAGCAAATGACTAATTAGAAACACCACTATGCATCTTTCAAAATTCGTTCGTTTGCTTAAGCTAGGAACTTAATTACAAATTTGGCCTAAACTATTATTCGGAAATAGTAATAACCGCTACTCATAAATTTAGCTTAATGTTATAAAGAGTGACTATTAAGTTAATTATAATGTTTGGAACCACTTGCGTTGAAATCGGAGAAACAGTAGCTGAGATATGGAAACGGAGCATAGTTAGAGAAAAAACCTTGAAGGAGGTCCCGGAGGGGGGGAGGGGGTGTTCAAGTGCCCTTCAGCAAATGGCTAATTAGGAGGACCAATATGCATCTTTCAAAATTAGTTCGTTTCCTTAAGCTTTGAACTTAATTACAAATTTGGCTTAAACTATTATTCGTAAATAGTGGTAACCGCTACTCATAAATTTAGTTTAATGTTATAAAGGGTGACTATTAAAATAATTATAATGTTTGAAATCACTAGTGTTGAAATCGGAAAGATATGGAAGCTGAGATATGGTTGCTGAGAAAGATATGGTTGCTGAGATATGGAAACGCAGCATAGTTAGAGAAAAAAACCTTGAAGGGAGGGCCGAGGGGGGGGAGTGGTTGTTCAAGTGTCTTTCGGCAAATGACTAATTAGAAGTACCACTATGCATGCATAAAAATTCGTTCGTTTGCTTAAGCTAGGAACGTAATTACAAATTTGGCTTAAACTATTATTCGGAAATAGTGGTAACCGCTACTCATAAATTTAGTTTAATGTTATAAAGAGTGACTATTAAGTTAATTATAATGTTTGGAACCACTTGTGTTGAAATCAGAAAAATAGTAGCTGAGATATGGAAACAGAGCATAGTTAGAGAAAAAACCTTGAAGGTAGGGCCGGGGGGGGAGGGGTTGTTCAAATGTCCTTCGGCAAATGACTAATTAGAAGGACCACTATGCATCTTTCAAATTTCGTTCGTTTGCTTCAGCTAGGAACGTAATTACAAATTTGGCTTAAACTATTATTCGGAAATAGTGGTAACCGCTACTCATAAATTTAGTTTAATGTTATAAAGAGTGACTATTAAGTTAATTATAACGTTTGGAACCACTTGTGTTGAAATCGGAAAAATAGTTGCTGAGATATGGAAACGGAGCATAGTTAGAGAAAAAATCTTGAAGGAGGTCTCGGGGGGGGGAGGGGGGGGATGTTCAAGTTCCCTTCAGCAAATGACTAATTAGAAACACCACTATGCATCTTTCAAAATTCGTTCGTTTCCTTAAGCTAGGAACTTAATTACAAATTTGGCTTAAACTATTTATTCGGAAATAGTAATAATCGCTACTCATAAATTTAGTTTAATGTTATAAAGAGTGACTATTAAGTTAATTATAACGTTTGGAACCACTTCCGTTGAAATCGGAAAAACAGTAGCTGAGATATGGAAACGGAGCATAGTTAGAGAAAAAACCTTGAAGGAGGTCCCGGGGGAGAGGGGATGTTCAAGTTCCCTTCAGCAAATGACTAATTAGAAACACCACTATGCATCTTTCAAAATTCGTTCATTTCCTTAAGCTTTGAACTTAATTACAAATTTGGCTTAAACTATTATTCGGAAATAGTGGTAACCGCTACTCATAAATTTAGTTTAATGTTATAAAGAGTGACTATTAAGTTAATTATAATGTTTGGAACCACTTGCGTTGAAATCGGAAAAATAGTTGCTGAGATATGGAAACGGAGCATAGTTAGAGAAAAAACCTTGAAGGGAGGGCCGGGGGGGAGGGGTTGTTCAAGTGTCCTTCGGGAAATGACTAATTAGAAGGACCACTATGCATCTTTCAAAATTCGTTCGTTTGCTTAAGCTAGGAACGTAATTACAAATTTGGCCTAAACTGTTATTCGGAAATAGTGGTAACCGCTACTCATAAATTTAGTTTAATGTTATAAAGGGTGACTATTAAATTAATTATAATGTTTGGAACCACTTGTGTTGAAATCGGAAAAATAGTTGCTGAGATATGGAAACGGAGCATAGTTAGAGAAAAAACCTTGAAGGAGGTCTCGGGGGGGGGGGGGATATTCAAGTTCCCTTCAGCAAATGACTAATTAGAAACACCACTATGCATCTTTCAAAATTCGTTCGTTTCCTTAAGCTTTGAACTTAATTCCAAATTTGGCTTAAACTATTATTCGGAAACAGTGGTAACCGCTACTCATAAATTTAGTTTAATGTTATAAAGAGTGACTATTAAGTTAATTATAATGTTTGGAACCACTTGCGTTGAAATCGGAAAGATAGTTGCTGAAATGTGGAAACGGAGCATAGTTAGAGAAAAAACCTTGAAGGGAGGGCCGGGGGGGAGGGGTTGTTCAAGTGTCCTTCGGCAAATGACTAATTAGAAGGACCACTATGCATCTTTCAAAATTCGTTCGTTTGCTTAAGCTAGGAACGTAATTACAAATTTGGCCTAAACTGTTATTCGGAAATAGTGGTAACCGCTACTCATAAATTTAGTTTAATGTTATAAAGGGTGACTATTAAATTAATTATAATGTTTGGAACCACTTGTGTTGAAATCGGAAAAATAGTTGCTGAGATATGGAAACGGAGCATAGTTAGAGAAAAGACCTTGAAGAAGGTCCCGGGGGGGGGGGGATATTCAAGTTCCCTTCAGCAAATGACTAATTAGAAACACCACTATGCATCTTTCAAAATTCGTTCGTTTCCTTAAGCTTTGAACTTAATTACAAATTTGGCTTAAACTATTATTCGGAAACAGTGGTAACCGCTACTCATAAATTTAGTTTAATGTTATAAAGAGTGACTATTAAGTTAATTATAATGTTTGGAACCACTTGCGTTGAAATCGGAAAAATAGTTGCTGAGATATGGAAACGGAGCATAGTTAGAGAAAAAACCTTGAAGGGAGGGCCGGGGGGGAGGGGTTGTTCAAGTGTCCTTCGGCAAATGACTAATTAGAAGGACCACTATGCATCTTTCAAAATTCGTTCGTTTGCTTAAGCTAGGAACGTAATTACAAATTTGGCCTAAACTGTTATTCGGAAATAGTGGTAACCGCTACTCATAAATTTAGTTTAATGTTATAAAGGGTGACTATTAAATTAATTATAATGTTTGGAACCACTTGTGTTGAAATCGGAAAAATAGTTGCTGAGATATGGAAACGGAGCATAGTTAGAGAAAAAACCTTGAAGAAGGTCCCGGGGGGGGGGGGGGGGATATTCAAGTTCCCTTCAGCAAATGACTAATTAGAAACACCACTATGCATCTTTCAAAATTCGTTCGTTTCCTTAAGCTTTGAACTTAATTACAAATTTGGCTTAAACTATTATTCGGAAACAGTGGTAACCGCTACTCATAAATTTAGTTTAATGTTATAAAGAGTGACTATTAAGTTAATTATAATGTTTGGAACCACTTGCGTTGAAATCGGAAAGATAGTTGCTGAAATGTGGAAACGGAGCATAGTTAGAGAAAAATCCTTGCAAGAGGGACCGTGGTGGGGGGATGGATGGTTGTTCAAGTGTCCTTCAGCAAATGACTAATTAGAAACACCACTATGCATCTTTCAAAATTCGTTCGTTTCCTTAAGCTAGGAACTTAATTACAAATTTGGCTTAAACTATTTATTCGGAAATAGTAATAATCGCTACTCATAAATTTAGTTTAATGTTATAAAGAGTGACTATTAAGTTAATTATAACGTTTGGAACCACTTCCGTTGAAATCGGAAAAACAGTAGCTGAGATATGGAAACGGAGCATAGTTAGAGAAAAAACCTTGAAGGAGGTCCCGGGGGAGAGGGGATGTTCAAGTTCCCTTCAGCAAATGACTAATTAGAAACACCACTATGCATCTTTCAAAATTCGTTCATTTCCTTAAGCTTTGAACTTAATTACAAATTTGGCTTAAACTATTATTCGGAAATAGTGGTAACCGCTACTCATAAATTTAGTTTAATGTTATAAAGAGTGACTATTAAGTTAATTATAATGTTTGGAACCACTTGCGTTGAAATCGGAAAAATAGTTGCTGAGATATGGAAACGGAGCATAGTTAGAGAAAAAACCTTGAAGGGAGGGCCGGGGGGGAGGGGTTGTTCAAGTGTCCTTCGGGAAATGACTAATTAGAAGGACCACTATGCATCTATCAAAATTCGTTCGTTTGCTTAAGCTAGGAACGTAATTACAAATTTGGCCTAAACTGTTATTCGGAAATAGTGGTAACCGCTACTCATAAATTTAGTTTAATGTTATAAAGGGTGACTATTAAATTAATTATAATGTTTGGAACCACTTGTGTTGAAATCGGAAAAATAGTTGCTGAGATATGGAAACGGAGCATAGTTAGAGAAAAAACCTTGAAGGAGGTCTCGGGGGGGGGGGGGGGATATTCAAGTTCCCTTCAGCAAATGACTAATTAGAAACACCACTATGCATCTTTCAAAATTCGTTCGTTTCCTTAAGCTTTGAACTTAATTCCAAATTTGGCTTAAACTATTATTCGGAAACAGTGGTAACCGCTACTCATAAATTTAGTTTAATGTTATAAAGAGTGACTATTAAGTTAATTATAATGTTTGGAACCACTTGCGTTGAAATCGGAAAGATAGTTGCTGAAATGTGGAAACGGAGCATAGTTAGAGAAAAAACCTTGAAGGGAGGGCCGGGGGGGAGGGGTTGTTCAAGTGTCCTTCGGCAAATGACTAATTAGAAGGACCACTATGCATCTTTCAAAATTCGTTCGTTTGCTTAAGCTAGGAACGTAATTACAAATTTGGCCTAAACTGTTATTCGGAAATAGTGGTAACCGCTACTCATAAATTTAGTTTAATGTTATAAAGGGTGACTATTAAATTAATTATAATGTTTGGAACCACTTGTGTTGAAATCGGAAAAATAGTTGCTGAGATATGGAAACGGAGCATAGTTAGAGAAAAGACCTTGAAGAAGGTCCCGGGGGGGGGGGGATATTCAAGTTCCCTTCAGCAAATGACTAATTAGAAACACCACTATGCATCTTTCAAAATTCGTTCGTTTCCTTAAGCTTTGAACTTAATTACAAATTTGGCTTAAACTATTATTCGGAAACAGTGGTAACCGCTACTCATAAATTTAGTTTAATGTTATAAAGAGTGACTATTAAGTTAATTATAATGTTTGGAACCACTTGCGTTGAAATCGGAAAAATAGTTGCTGAGATATGGAAACGGAGCATAGTTAGAGAAAAAACCTTGAAGGGAGGGCCGGGGGGGAGGGGTTGTTCAAGTGTCCTTCGGCAAATGACTAATTAGAAGGACCACTATGCATCTTTCAAAATTCGTTCGTTTGCTTAAGCTAGGAACGTAATTACAAATTTGGCCTAAACTGTTATTCGGAAATAGTGGTAACCGCTACTCATAAATTTAGTTTAATGTTATAAAGGGTGACTATTAAATTAATTATAATGTTTGGAACCACTTGTGTTGAAATCGGAAAAATAGTTGCTGAGATATGGAAACGGAGCATAGTTAGAGAAAAAACCTTGAAGAAGGTCCCGGGGGGGGGGGGATATTCAAGTTCCCTTCAGCAAATGACTAATTAGAAACACCACTATGCATCTTTCAAAATTCGTTCGTTTCCGTAAGCTTTGAACTTAATTACAAATTTGGCTTAAACTATTATTCGGAAACAGTGGTAACCGCTACTCATAAATTTAGTTTAATGTTATAAAGAGTGACTATTAAGTTAATTATAATGTTTGGAACCACTTGCGTTGAAATCGGAAAGATAGTTGCTGAAATGTGGAAACGGAGCATAGTTAGAGAAAAATCCTTGCAAGAGGGACCGTGGTGGGGGGATGGATGGTTGTTCAAGTGTCCTTCAGCAAATGACTAATTAGAAACACCACTATGCATCTTTCAAAATTCGTTCGTTTGCTTAAGCTAGGAACTTAATTACAAATTTGGCCTAAACTATTATTCGGAAATAGTAATAACCGCTACTCATAAATTTAGCTTAATGTTATAAAGAGTGACTATTAAGTTAATTATAATGTTTGGAACCACTTGCGTTGAAATCGGAGAAACAGTAGCTGAGATATGGAAACGGAGCATAGTTAGAGAAAAAACCTTGAAGGAGGTCCCGGAGGGGGGGAGGGGGTGTTCAAGTGCCCTTCAGCAAATGGCTAATTAGGAGGACCAATATGCATCTTTCAAAATTAGTTCGTTTCCTTAAGCTTTGAACTTAATTACAAATTTGGCTTAAACTATTATTCGTAAATAGTGGTAACCGCTACTCATAAATTTAGTTTAATGTTATAAAGGGTGACTATTAAAATAATTATAATGTTTGAAATCACTAGTGTTGAAATCGGAAAGATATGGAAGCTGAGATATGGTTGCTGAGATATGGAAACGCAGCATAGTTAGAGAAAAAAACCTTGAAGGGAGGGCCGAGGGGGGGGAGTGGTTGTTCAAGTGTCTTTCGGCAAATGACTAATTAGAAGTACCACTATGCATGCATAAAAATTCGTTCGTTTGCTTAAGCTAGGAACGTAATTACAAATTTGGCTTAAACTATTATTCGGAAATAGTGGTAACCGCTACTCATAAATTTAATTTAATGTTATAAAGAGTGACTATTAAGTTAATTATAATGTTTGGAACCACTTGTGTTGAAATCAGAAAAATAGTAGCTGAGATATGGAAACAGAGCATAGTTAGAGAAAAAACCTTGAAGGTAGGGCCGGGGGGGGAGGGGTTGTTCAAATGTCCTTCGGCAAATGACTAATTAGAAGGACCACTATGCATCTTTCAAATTTCGTTCGTTTGCTTCAGCTAGGAACGTAATTACAAATTTGGCTTAAACTATTATTCGGAAATAGTGGTAACCGCTACTCATAAATTTAGTTTAATGTTATAAATAGTGACTATTAAGTTAATTATAACGTTTGGAACCACTTGTGTTGAAATCGGAAAAATAGTTGCTGAGATATGGAAACGGAGCATAGTTAGAGAAAAAATCTTGAAGGAGGTCTCGGGGGGCGGAGGGGGGGGATGTTCAAGTTCCCTTCAGCAAATGACTAATTAGAAACACCACTATGCATCTTTCAAAATTCGTTCGTTTCCTTAAGCTAGCAACTTAATTACAAATTTGGCTTAAACTATTTATTCGGAAATAGTAATAATCGCTACTCATAAATTTAGTTTAATGTTATAAAGAGTGACTATTAAGTTAATTATAACGTTTGGAACCACTTCCGTTGAAATCGGAAAAACAGTAGCTGAGATATGGAAACGGAGCATAGTTAGAGAAAAAACCTTGAAGGAGGTCCCGGGGGAGAGGGGATGTTCAAGTTCCCTTCAGCAAATGACTAATTAGAAACACCACTATGCATCTTTCAAAATTCGTTCGTTTCCTTAAGCTTTGAACTTAATTACAAATTTGGCTTAAACTATTATTCGGAAATAGTGGTAACCGCTACTCATAAATTTAGTTTAATGTTATAAAGAGTGACTATTAAGTTAATTATAATGTTTGGAACCACTTGCGTTGAAATCGGAAAAATAGTTGCTGAGATATGGAAACGGAGCATAGTTAGAGAAAAAACCTTGAAGGGAGGGCCGGGGGGGAGGGGTTGTTCAAGTGTCCTTCGGGAAATGACTAATTAGAAGGACCACTATGCATCTTTCAAAATTCGTTCGTTTGCTTAAGCTAGGAACGTAATTACAAATTTGGCCTAAACTGTTATTCGGAAATAGTGGTAACCGCTACTCATAAATTTAGTTTAATGTTATAAAGGGTGACTATTAAATTAATTATAATGTTTGGAACCACTTGTGTTGAAATCGGAAAAATAGTTGCTGAGATATGGAAACGGAGCATAGTTAGAGAAAAAACCTTGAAGGAGGTCCCGGGGGAGAGGGGATGTTCAAGTTCCCTTCAGCAAATGACTAATTAGAAACACCACTATGCATCTTTCAAAATTCGTTCGTTTCCTTAAGCTTTGAACTTAATTACAAATTTGGCTTAAACTATTATTCGGAAATAGTGGTAACCGCTACTCATAAATTTAGTTTAATGTTATAAAGAGTGACTATTAAGTTAATTATAATGTTTGGAACCACTTGCGTTGAAATCGGAAAAATAGTTGCTGAGATATGGAAACGGAGCATAGTTAGAGAAAAAACCTTGAAGGGAGGGCCGGGGGGGAGGGGTTGTTCAAGTGTCCTTCGGGAAATGACTAATTAGAAGGACCACTATGCATCTTTCAAAATTCGTTCGTTTGCTTAAGCTAGGAACGTAATTACAAATTTGGCCTAAACTGTTATTCGGAAATAGTGGTAACCGCTACTCATAAATTTAGTTTAATGTTATAAAGGGTGACTATTAAATTAATTATAATGTTTGGAACCACTTGTGTTGAAATCGGAAAAATAGTTGCTGAGATATGGAAACGGAGCATAGTTAGAGAAAAAACCTTGAAGAAGGTCCCGGGGGGGGGGGGGGGATATTCAAGTTCCCTTCAGCAAATGACTAATTAGAAACACCACTATGCATCTTTCAAAATTCGTTCGTTTCCTTAAGCTTTGAACTTAATTACAAATTTGGCTTAAACTATTATTCGGAAACAGTGGTAACCGCTACTCATAAATTTAGTTTAATGTTATAAAGAGTGACTATTAAGTTAATTATAATGTTTGGAACCACTTGCGTTGAAATCGGAAAAATAGTTGCTGAGATATGGAAACGGAGCATAGTTAGAGAAAAAACCTTGAAGGGAGGGCCGGGGGGGAGGGGTTGTTCAAGTGTCCTTCGGCAAATGACTAATTAGAAGGACCACTATGCATCTTTCAAAATTCGTTCGTTTGCTTAAGCTAGGAACGTAATTACAAATTTGGCCTAAACTGTTATTCGGAAATAGTGGTAACCGCTACTCATAAATTTAGTTTAATGTTATAAAGGGTGACTATTAAATTAATTATAATGTTTGGAACCACTTGTGTTGAAATCGGAAAAATAGTTGCTGAGATATGGAAACGGAGCATAGTTAGAGAAAAAACATTGAAGAAGGTCCCGGGGGGGGGGGGGGATATTCAAGTTCCCTTCAGCAAATGACTAATTAGAAACACCACTATGCATCTTTCAAAATTCGTTCGTTTCCTTAAGCTTTGAACTTAATTACAAATTTGGCTTAAACTATTATTCGGAAACAGTGGTAACCGCTACTCATAAATTTAGTTTAATGTTATAAAGAGTGACTATTAAGTTAATTATAATGTTTGGAACCACTTGTGTTGAAATCAGAAAAATAGTAGCTGAGATATGGAAACAGAGCATAGTTAGAGAAAAAACCTTGAAGGGAGGGCCGGAGGGGGAGGGGTTGTTCAAATGTCCTTCGGCAAATGACTAATTAGAAGGACCACTATGCATCTTTCAAAATTCGTTCGTTTGCTTAAGCTAGGAACGTAATTACAAATTTGGCCTAAACTGTTATTCGGAAATAGTGGTAACCGCTACTCATAAATTTAGTTTAATGTTATAAAGGGTGACTATTAAATTAATTATAATGTTTGGAACCACTTGTGTTGAAATCGGAAAAATAGTTGCTGAGATATGGAAACGGAGCATAGTTAGAGAAAAAACCTTGAAGAAGGTCCCGGGGGGGGGGGGGATATTCAAGTTCCCTTCAGCAAATGACTAATTAGAAACACCACTATGCATCTTTCAAAATTCGTTCGTTTCCTTAAGCTTTGAACTTAATTACAAATTTGGCTTAAATTATTATTCGGAAACAGTGGTAACCGCTACTCATAAATTTAGTTTAATGTTATAAAGAGTGACTATTAAGTTAATTATAATGTTTGGAACCACTTGCGTTGAAATCGGAAAGATAGTTGCTGAAATGTGGAAACGGAGCATAGTTAGAGAAAAATCCTTGCAAGAGGGACCGTGGTGGGGGGATGGATGGTTGTTCAAGTGTCCTTCAGCAAATGACTAATTAGAAACACCACTATGCATCTTTCAAAATTCGTTCGTTTGCTTAAGCTAGGAACTTAATTACAAATTTGGCCTAAACTATTATTCGGAAATAGTAATAACCGCTACTCATAAATTTAGTTTAATGTTATAAAGAGTGACTATTAAGTTAATTATAATGTTTGGAACCACTTGCGTTGAAATCGGAAAGATAGTTGCTGAAATGTGGAAACGGAGCATAGTTAGAGAAAAATCCTTGCAAGAGGGACCGTGGTGGGGGGATGGATGGTTGTTCAAGTGTCCTTCAGCAAATTACTAATTAGAAACACCACTATGCATCTTTCAAAATTCGTTCGTTTGCTTAAGCTAGGAACTTAATTACAAATTTGGCCTAAACTATTATTCGGAAATAGTAATAACCGCTACTCATAAATTTAGCTTAATGTTATAAAGAGTGACTATTAAGTTAATTATAATGTTTGGAACCACTTGCGTTGAAATCGGAGAAACAGTAGCTGAGATATGGAAACGGAGCATAGTTAGAGAAAAAACCTTGAAGGTGGTCCCGGAGGGGGGGAGGGGGTGTTCAAGTGCCCTTCAGCAAATGGCTAATTAGGAGGACCAATATGCATCTTTCAAAATTAGTTCGTTTCCTTAAGCTTTGAACTTAATTACAAATTTGGCTTAAACTATTATTCGTAAATAGTGGTAACCGCTACTCATAAATTTAGTTTAATGTTATAAAGGGTGACTATTAAAATAATTATAATGTTTGAAATCACTAGTGTTGAAATCGGAAAGATATGGAAGCTGAGATATGGTTGCTGAGAAAGATATGGTTGCTGAGATATGGAAACGCAGCATAGTTAGAGAAAAAAACCTTGAAGGGAGGGCCGAGGGGGGGGAGTGGTTGTTCAAGTGTCTTTCGGCAAATGACTAATTAGAAGTACCACTATGCATGCATAAAAATTCGTTCGTTTGCTTAAGCTAGGAACGTAATTACAAATTTGGCTTAAACTATTATTCGGAAATAGTGGTAACCGCTACTCATAAATTTAGTTTAATGTTATAAAAAGTGACTATTAAGTTAATTATAATGTTTGGAACCACTTGTGTTGAAATCAGAAAAATAGTAGCTGAGATATGAAAACAGAGCATAGTTAGAGAAAAAACCTTGAAGGTAGGGCCGGGGGGGGAGGGGTTGTTCAAATGTCCTTCGGCAAATGACTAATTAGAAGGACCACTATGCATCTTTCAAATTTCGTTCGTTTGCTTCAGCTAGGAACGTAATTACAAATTTGGCTTAAACTATTATTCGGAAATAGTGGTAACCGCTACTCATAAATTTAGTTTAATGTTATAAAGAGTGACTATTAAGTTAATTATAACGTTTGGAACCACTTGTGTTGAAATCGGAAAAATAGTTGCTGAGATATGGAAACGGAGCATAGTTAGAGAAAAAATCTTGAAGGAGGTCTCGGGGGGGGGAGGGGGGGGATGTTCAAGTTCCCTTCAGCAAATGACTAATTAGAAACACCACTATGCATCTTTCAAAATTCGTTCGTTTCCTTAAGCTAGGAACTTAATTACAAATTTGGCTTAAACTATTTATTCGGAAATAGTAATAATCGCTACTCATAAATTTAGTTTAATGTTATAAAGAGTGACTATTAAGTTAATTATAACGTTTGGAACCACTTCCGTTGAAATCGGAAAAACAGTAGCTGAGATATGGAAACGGAGCATAGTTAGAGAAAAAACCTTGAAGGAGGTCCCGGGGGAGAGGGGATGTTCAAGTTCCCTTCAGCAAATGACTAATTAGAAACACCACTATGCATCTTTCAAAATTCGTTCGTTTCCTTAAGCTTTGAACTTAATTACAAATTTGGCTTAAACTATTATTCGGAAATAGTGGTAACCGCTACTCATAAATTTAGTTTAATGTTATAAAGAGTGACTATTAAGTTAATTATAATGTTTGGAACCACTTGCGTTGAAATCGGAAAAATAGTTGCTGAGATATGGAAACGGAGCATAGTTAGAGAAAAAACCTTGAAGGGAGGGCCGGGGGGGAGGGGTTGTTCAAGTGTCCTTCGGGAAATGACTAATTAGAAGGACCACTATGCATCTTTCAAAATTCGTTCGTTTGCTTAAGCTAGGAACGTAATTACAAATTTGGCCTAAACTGTTATTCGGAAATAGTGGTAACCGCTACTCATAAATTTAGTTTAATGTTATAAAGGGTGACTATTAAATTAATTATAATGTTTGGAACCACTTGTGTTGAAATCGGAAAAATAGTTGCTGAGATATGGAAACGGAGCATAGTTAGAGAAAAAACCTTGAAGGAGGTCTCGGGGGGGGGGGGGATATTCAAGTTCCCTTCAGCAAATGACTAATTAGAAACACCACTATGCATCTTTCAAAATTCGTTCGTTTCCTTAAGCTTTGAACTTAATTACAAATTTGGCTTAAACTATTATTCGGAAACAGTGGTAACCGCTACTCATAAATTTAGTTTAATGTTATAAAGAGTGACTATTAAGTTAATTATAATGTTTGGAACCACTTGTGTTGAAATCGGAAAAATAGTTGCTGAGATATGGAAACGGAGCATAGTTAGAGAAAAAACCTTGAAGGGAGGGCCGGGGGGGAGGGGTTGTTCAAATGTCCTTCGGCAAATGACTAATTAGAAGGACCACTATGCATCTTTCAAAATTCGTTCGTTTGCTTAAGCTAGGAACGTAATTACAAATTTGGCCTAAACTGTTATTCGGAAATAGTGGTAACCGCTACTCATAAATTTAGTTTAATGTTATAAAGGGTGACTATTAAATTAATTATAATGTTTGGAACCACTTGTGTTGAAATCGGAAAAATAGTTGCTGAGATATGGAAACGGAGCATAGTTAGAGAAAAAACCTTGAAGAAGGTCCCGGGGGGGGGGGGGGGGGGGATATTCAAGTTCCCTTCAGCAAATGACTAATTAGAAACACCACTATGCATCTTTCAAAATTCGTTCGTTTCCTTAAGCTTTGAACTTAATTACAAATTTGGCTTAAACTATTATTCGGAAACAGTGGTAACCGCTACTCATAAATTTAGTTTAATGTTATAAAGAGTGACTATTAAGTTAATTATAATGTTTGGAACCACTTGTGTTGAAATCAGAAAAATAGTAGCTGAGATATGGAAACAGAGCATAGTTAGAGAAAAAACCTTGAAGGGAGGGCCGGGGGGGGAGGGGTTGTTCAAATGTCCTTCGGCAAATGACTAATTAGAAGGACCACTATGCATCTTTCAAAATTCGTTCGTTTGCTTAAGCTAGGAACGTAATTACAAATTTGGCCTAAACTGTTATTCGGAAATAGTGGTAACCGCTACTCATAAATTTAGTTTAATGTTATAAAGGGTGACTATTAAATTAATTATAATGTTTGGAACCACTTGTGTTGAAATCGGAAAAATAGTTGCTGAGATATGGAAACGGAGCATAGTTAGAGAAAAAACCTTGAAGAAGGTCCCGGGGGGGGGGGGATATTCAAGTTCCCTTCAGCAAATGACTAATTAGAAACACCACTATGCATCTTTCAAAATTCGTTCGTTTCCTTAAGCTTTGAACTTAATTACAAATTTGGCTTAAACTATTATTCGGAAACAGTGGTAACCGCTACTCATAAATTTAGTTTAATGTTATAAAGAGTGACTATTAAGTTAATTATAATGTTTGGAACCACTTGCGTTGAAATCGGAAAGATAGTTGCTGAAATGTGGAAACGGAGCATAGTTAGAGAAAAATCCTTGCAAGAGGGACCGTGGTGGGGGGATGGATGGTTGTTCAAGTGTCCTTCAGCAAATGACTAATTAGAAACACCACTATGCATCTTTCAAAATTCGTTCGTTTGCTTAAGCTAGGAACTTAATTACAAATTTGGCCTAAACTATTATTCGGAAATAGTAATAACCGCTACTCATAAATTTAGTTTAATGTTATAAAGAGTGACTATTAAGTTAATTATAATGTTTGGAACCACTTGCGTTGAAATCGGAAAGATAGTTGCTGAAATGTGGAAACGGAGCATAGTTAGAGAAAAATCCTTGCAAGAGGGACCGTGGTGGGGGGATGGATGGTTGTTCAAGTGTCCTTCAGCAAATGACTAATTAGAAACACCACTATGCATCTTTCAAAATTCGTTCGTTTGCTTAAGCTAGGAACTTAATTACAAATTTGGCCTAAACTATTATTCGGAAATAGTAATAACCGCTACTCATAAATTTAGCTTAATGTTATAAAGAGTGACTATTAAGTTAATTATAATGTTTGGAACCACTTGCGTTGAAATCGGAGAAACAGTAGCTGAGATATGGAAACGGAGCATAGTTAGAGAAAAAACCTTGAAGGAGGTCCCGGAGGGGGGGAGGGGGTGTTTAAGTGCCCTTCAGCAAATGGCTAATTAGGAGGACCAATATGCATCTTTCAAAATTAGTTCGTTTCCTTAAGCTTTGAACTTAATTACAAATTTGGCTTAAACTATTATTCGTAAATAGTGGTAACCGCTACTCATAAATTTAGTTTAATGTTATAAAGGGTGACTATTAAAATAATTATAATGTTTGAAATCACTAGTGTTGAAATCGGAAAGATATGGAAGCTGAGATATGGTTGCTGAGAAAGATATGGTTGCTGAGATATGGAAACGCAGCATAGTTAGAGAAAAAAACCTTGAAGGGAAGCCGAGGGGGGGGAGTGGTTGTTCAAGTGTCTTTCGGCAAATGACTAATTAGAAGTACCACTATGCATGCATAAAAATTCGTTCGTTTGCTTAAGCTAGGAACGTAATTACAAATTTGGCTTAAACTATTATTCGGAAATAGTGGTAACCGCTACTCATAAATTTAGTTTAATGTTATAAAGAGTGACTATTAAGTTAATTATAATGTTTGGAACCACTTGTGTTGAAATCAGAAAAATAGTAGCTGAGATATGGAAACAGAGCATAGTTAGAGAAAAAACCTTGAAGGTAGGGCCGAGGGGGGAGGGGTTGTTCAAATGTCCTTCGGCAAATGACTAATTAGAAGGACCACTATGCATCTTTCAAATTTCGTTCGTTTGCTTCAGCTAGGAACGTAATTACAAATTTGGCTTAAACTATTATTCGGAAATAGTGGTAACCGCTACTCATAAATTTAGTTTAATGTTATAAAGAGTGACTATTAAGTTAATTATAACGTTTGGAACCACTTGTGTTGAAATCGGAAAAATAGTTGCTGAGATATGGAAACGGAGCATAGTTAGAGAAAAAATCTTGAAGGAGGTCTCGGGGGGGGGAGGGGGGGGATGTTCAAGTTCCCTTCAGCAAATGACTAATTAGAAACACCACTATGCATCTTTCAAAATTCGTTCGTTTCCTTAAGCTAGGAACTTAATTACAAATTTGGCTTAAACTATTTATTCGGAAATAGTAATAATCGCTACTCATAAATTTAGTTTAATGTTATAAAGAGTGACTATTAAGTTAATTATAACGTTTGGAACCACTTCCGTTGAAATCGGAAAAACAGTAGCTGAGATATGGAAACGGAGCATAGTTAGAGAAAAAACCTTGAAGGAGGTCCCGGGGGAGAGGGGAAGTTCAAGTTCCCTTCAGCAAATGACTAATTAGAAACACCACTATGCATCTTTCAAAATTCGTTCGTTTCCTTAAGCTTTGAACTTAATTACAAATTTGGCTTAAACTATTATTCGGAAATAGTGGTAACCGCTACTCATAAATTTAGTTTAATGTTATAAAGAGTGACTATTAAGTTAATTATAATGTTTGGAACCACTTGCGTTGAAATCGGAAAAATAGTTGCTGAGATATGGAAACGGAGCATAGTTAGAGAAAAAACCTTGAAGGGAGGGCCGGGGGGGAGGGGTTGTTCAAGTGACCTTCGGGAAATGACTAATTAGAAGGACCACTATGCATCTTTCAAAATTCGTTCGTTTGCTTAAGCTAGGAACGTAATTACAAATTTGGCCTAAACTGTTATTCGGAAATAGTGGTAACCGCTACTCATAAATTTAGTTTAATGTTATAAAGGGTGACTATTAAATTAATTATAATGTTTGGAACCACTTGTGTTGAAATCGGAAAAATAGTTGCTGAGATATGGAAACGGAGCATAGTTAGAGAAAAAACCTTGAAGGAGGTCCCGGGGGAGAGGGGATGTTCAAGTTCCCTTCAGCAAATGACTAATTAGAAACACCACTATGCATCTTTCAAAATTCGTTCGTTTCCTTAAGCTTTGAACTTAATTACAAATTTGGCTTAAACTATTATTCGGAAACAGTGGTAACCGCTACTCATAAATTTAGTTTAATGTTATAAAGAGTGACTATTAAGTTAATTATAATGTTTGGAACCACTTGTGTTGAAATCGGAAAAATAGTTGCTGAGATATGGAAACGGAGCATAGTTAGAGAAAAAACCTTGAAGGTAGGGCCGAGGGGGGAGGGGTTGTTCAAATGTCCTTCGGCAAATGACTAATTAGAAGGACCACTATGCATCTTTCAAATTTCGTTCGTTTGCTTCAGCTAGGAACGTAATTACAAATTTGGCTTAAACTATTATTCGGAAATAGTGGTAACCGCTACTCATAAATTTAGTTTAATGTTATAAAGAGTGACTATTAAGTTAATTATAACGTTTGGAACCACTTGTGTTGAAATCGGAAAAATAGTTGCTGAGATATGGAAACGGAGCATAGTTAGAGAAAAAATCTTGAAGGAGGTCTCGGGGGGGGAGGGGGGGATGTTCAAGTTCCCTTCAGCAAATGACTAATTAGAAACACCACTATGCATCTTTCAAAATTCGTTCGTTTCCTTAAGCTAGGAACTTAATTACAAATTTGGCTTAAACTATTTATTCGGAAATAGTAATAATCGCTACTCATAAATTTAGTTTAATGTTATAAAGAGTGACTATTAAGTTAATTATAACGTTTGGAACCACTTCCGTTGAAATCGGAAAAACAGTAGCTGAGATATGGAAACGGAGCATAGTTAGAGAAAAAACCTTGAAGGAGGTCCCGGGGGAGAGGGGATGTTCAAGTTCCCTTCAGCAAATGACTAATTAGAAACACCACTATGCATCTTTCAAAATTCGTTCGTTTGCTTAAGCTAGGAACTTAATTACAAATTTGGCCTAAACTATTATTCGGAAATAGTAATAACCGCTACTCATAAATTTAGTTTAATGTTATAAAGAGTGACTATTAAGTTAATTATAATGTTTGGAACCACTTGCGTTGAAATCGGAAAGATAGTTGCTGAAATGTGGAAACGGAGCATAGTTAGAGAAAAATCCTTGCAAGAGGGACCGTGGTGGGGGGATGGATGGTTGTTCAAGTGTCCTTCAGCAAATTACTAATTAGAAACACCACTATGCATCTTTCAAAATTCGTTCGTTTGCTTAAGCTAGGAACTTAATTACAAATTTGGCCTAAACTATTATTCGGAAATAGTAATAACCGCTACTCATAAATTTAGCTTAATGTTATAAAGAGTGACTATTAAGTTAATTATAATGTTTGGAACCACTTGCGTTGAAATCGGAGAAACAGTAGCTGAATTATGGAAACGGAGCATAGTTAGAGAAAAAACCTTGAAGGAGGTCCCGGAGGGGGGGAGGGGGTGTTCAAGTGCCCTTCAGCAAATGGCTAATTAGGAGGACCAATATGCATCTTTCAAAATTAGTTCGTTTCCTTAAGCTTTGAACTTAATTACAAATTTGGCTTAAACTATTATTCGTAAATAGTGGTAACCGCTACTCATAAATTTAGTTTAATGTTATAAAGGGTGACTATTAAAATAATTATAATGTTTGAAATCACTAGTGTTGAAATCGGAAAGATATGGAAGCTGAGATATGGTTGCTGAGAAAGATATGGTTGCTGAGATATGGAAACGCAGCATAGTTAGAGAAAAAAACCTTGAAGGGAGGGCCGAGGGGGGGGAGTGGTTGTTCAAGTGTCTTTCGGCAAATGACTAATTAGAAGTACCACTATGCATGCATAAAAATTCGTTCGTTTGCTTAAGCTAGGAACGTAATTACAAATTTGGCTTAAACTATTATTCGGAAATAGTGGTAACCGCTACTCATAAATTTAGTTTAATGTTATAAAAAGTGACTATTAAGTTAATTATAATGTTTGGAACCACTTGTGTTGAAATCAGAAAAATAGTAGCTGAGATATGAAAACAGAGCATAGTTAGAGAAAAAACCTTGAAGGAGGTCTCGGGGGGGGGGGGGGGATATTCAAGTTCCCTTCAGCAAATGACTAATTAGAAACACCACTATGCATCTTTCAAAATTCGTTCGTTTCCTTAAGCTTTGAACTTAATTACAAATTTGGCTTAAACTATTATTCGGAAACAGTGGTAACCGCTACTCATAAATTTAGTTTAATGTTATAAAGAGTGACTATTAAGTTAATTATAATGTTTGGAACCACTTGTGTTGAAATCGGAAAAATAGTTGCTGAGATATGGAAACGGAGCATAGTTAGAGAAAAAACCTTGAAGGGAGGGCCGGGGGGGAGGGGTTGTTCAAATGTCCTTCGGCAAATGACTAATTAGAAGGACCACTATGCATCTTTCAAAATTCGTTCGTTTGCTTAAGCTAGGAACGTAATTACAAATTTGGCCTAAACTGTTATTCGGAAATAGTGGTAACCGCTACTCATAAATTTAGTTTAATGTTATAAAGGGTGACTATTAAATTAATTATAATGTTTGGAACCACTTGTGTTGAAATCGGAAAAATAGTTGCTGAGATATGGAAACGGAGCATAGTTAGAGAAAAAACCTTGAAGAAGGTCCCGGGGGGGGGGGGGGGGATATTCAAGTTCCCTTCAGCAAATGACTAATTAGAAACACCACTATGCATCTTTCAAAATTCGTTCGTTTCCTTAAGCTTTGAACTTAATTACAAATTTGGCTTAAACTATTATTCGGAAACAGTGGTAACCGCTACTCATAAATTTAGTTTAATGTTATAAAGAGTGACTATTAAGTTAATTATAATGTTTGGAACCACTTGTGTTGAAATCAGAAAAATAGTAGCTGAGATATGGAAACAGAGCATAGTTAGAGAAAAAACCTTGAAGGGAGGGCCGGGGGGGGAGGGGTTGTTCAAATGTCCTTCGGCAAATGACTAATTAGAAGGACCACTATGCATCTTTCAAAATTCGTTCGTTTGCTTAAGCAAGGAACGTAATTACAAATTTGGCCTAAACTGTTATTCGGAAATAGTGGTAACCGCTACTCATAAATTTAGTTTAATGTTATAAAGGGTGACTATTAAATTAATTATAATGTTTGGAACCACTTGTGTTGAAATCGGAAAAATAGTTGCTGAGATATGGAAACGGAGCATAGTTAGAGAAAAAACCTTGAAGAAGGTCCCGGGGGGGGGGATATTCAAGTTCCCTTCAGCAAATGACTAATTAGAAACACCACTATGCATCTTTCAAAATTCGTTCGTTTCCTTAAGCTTTGAACTTAATTACAAATTTGGCTTAAACTATTATTCGGAAACAGTGGTAACCGCTACTCATAAATTTAGTTTAATGTTATAAAGAGTGACTATTAAGTTAATTATAATGTTTGGAACCACTTGCGTTGAAATCGGAAAGATAGTTGCTGAAATGTGGAAACGGAGCATAGTTAGAGAAAAATCCTTGCAAGAGGGACCGTGGTGGGGGGATGGATGGTTGTTCAAGTGTCCTTCAGCAAATGACTAATTAGAAACACCACTATGCATCTTTCAAAATTCGTTCGTTTGCTTAAGCTAGGAACTTAATTACAAATTTGGCCTAAACTATTATTCGGAAATAGTAATAACCGCTACTCATAAATTTAGTTTAATGTTATAAAGAGTGACTATTAAGTTAATTATAATGTTTGGAACCACTTGCGTTGAAATCGGAAAGATAGTTGCTGAAATGTGGAAACGGAGCATAGTTAGAGAAAAATCCTTGCAAGAGGGACCGTGGTGGGGGGATGGATGGTTGTTCAAGTGTCCTTCAGCAAATGACTAATTAGAAACACCACTATGCATCTTTCAAAATTCGTTCGTTTGCTTAAGCTAGGAACTTAATTACAAATTTGGCCTAAACTATTATTCGGAAATAGTAATAACCGCTACTCATAAATTTAGCTTAATGTTATAAAGAGTGACTATTAAGTTAATTATAATGTTTGGAACCACTTGCGTTGAAATCGGAGAAACAGTAGCTGAGATATGGAAACGGAGCATAGTTAGAGAAAAAACCTTGAAGGAGGTCCCGGAGGGGGGGAGGGGGTGTTCAAGTGCCCTTCAGCAAATGGCTAATTAGGAGGACCAATATGCATCTTTCAAAATTAGTTCGTTTCCTTAAGCTTTGAACTTAATTACAAATTTGGCTTAAACTATTATTCGTAAATAGTGGTAACCGCTACTCATAAATTTAGTTTAATGTTATAAAGGGTGACTATTAAAATAATTATAATGTTTGAAATCACTAGTGTTGAAATCGGAAAGATATGGAAGCTGAGATATGGTTGCTGAGAAAGATATGGTTGCTGAGATATGGAAACGCAGCATAGTTAGAGAAAAAAACCTTGAAGGGAGGGCCGAGGGGGGGGAGTGGTTGTTCAAGTGTCTTTCGGCAAATGACTAATTAGAAGTACCACTATGCATGCATAAAAATTCGTTCGTTTGCTTAAGCTAGGAACGTAATTACAAATTTGGCTTAAACTATTATTCGGAAATAGTGGTAACCGCTACTCATAAATTTAGTTTAATGTTATAAAGAGTGACTATTAAGTTAATTATAATGTTTGGAACCACTTGTGTTGAAATCAGAAAAATAGTAGCTGAGATATGGAAACAGAGCATAGTTAGAGAAAAAACCTTGAAGGTAGGGCCGAGGGGGGAGGGGTTGTTCAAATGTCCTTCGGCAAATGACTAATTAGAAGGACCACTATGCATCTTTCAAATTTCGTTCGTTTGCTTCAGCTAGGAACGTAATTACAAATTTGGCTTAAACTATTATTCGGAAATAGTGGTAACCGCTACTCATAAATTTAGTTTAATGTTATAAAGAGTGACTATTAAGTTAATTATAACGTTTGGAACCACTTGTGTTGAAATCGGAAAAATAGTTGCTGAGATATGGAAACGGAGCATAGTTAGAGAAAAAATCTTGAAGGAGGTCTCGGGGGGGGGAGGGGGGGGATGTTCAAGTTCCCTTCAGCAAATGACTAATTAGAAACACCACTATGCATCTTTCAAAATTCGTTCGTTTCCTTAAGCTAGGAACTTAATTACAAATTTGGCTTAAACTATTTATTCGGAAATAGTAATAATCGCTACTCATAAATTTAGTTTAATGTTATAAAGAGTGACTATTAAGTTAATTATAACGTTTGGAACCACTTCCGTTGAAATCGGAAAAACAGTAGCTGAGATATGGAAACGGAGCATAGTTAGAGAAAAAACCTTGAAGGAGGTCCCGGGGGAGAGGGGATGTTCAAGTTCCCTTCAGCAAATGACTAATTAGAAACACCACTATGCATCTTTCAAAATTCGTTCGTTTCCTTAAGCTTTGAACTTAATTACAAATTTGGCTTAAACTATTATTCGGAAATAGTGGTAACCGCTACTCATAAATTTAGTTTAATGTTATAAAGAGTGACTATTAAGTTAATTATAATGTTTGGAACCACTTGCGTTGAAATCGGAAAAATAGTTGCTGAGATATGGAAACGGAGCATAGTTAGAGAAAAAACCTTGAAGGGAGGGCCGGGGGGGAGGGGTTGTTCAAGTGACCTTCGGGAAATGACTAATTAGAAGGACCACTATGCATCTTTCAAAATTCGTTCGTTTGCTTAAGCTAGGAACGTAATTACAAATTTGGCCTAAACTGTTATTCGGAAATAGTGGTAACCGCTACTCATAAATTTAGTTTAATGTTATAAAGGGTGACTATTAAATTAATTATAATGTTTGGAACCACTTGTGTTGAAATCGGAAAAATAGTTGCTGAGATATGGAAACGGAGCATAGTTAGAGAAAAAACCTTGAAGGAGGTCCCGGGGGAGAGGGGATGTTCAAGTTCCCTTCAGCAAATGACTAATTAGAAACACCACTATGCATCTTTCAAAATTCGTTCGTTTCCTTAAGCTTTGAACTTAATTACAAATTTGGCTTAAACTATTATTCGGAAACAGTGGTAACCGCTACTCATAAATTTAGTTTAATGTTATAAAGAGTGACTATTAAGTTAATTATAATGTTTGGAACCACTTGTGTTGAAATCGGAAAAATAGTTGCTGAGATATGGAAACGGAGCATAGTTAGAGAAAAAACCTTGAAGGTAGGGCCGAGGGGGGAGGGGTTGTTCAAATGTCCTTCGGCAAATGACTAATTAGAAGGACCACTATGCATCTTTCAAATTTCGTTCGTTTGCTTCAGCTAGGAACGTAATTACAAATTTGGCTTAAACTATTATTCGGAAATAGTGGTAACCGCTACTCATAAATTTAGTTTAATGTTATAAAGAGTGACTATTAAGTTAATTATAACGTTTGGAACCACTTGTGTTGAAATCGGAAAAATAGTTGCTGAGATATGGAAACGGAGCATAGTTAGAGAAAAAATCTTGAAGGAGGTCTCGGGGGGGGGAGGGGGGGGATGTTCAAGTTCCCTTCAGCAAATGACTAATTAGAAACACCACTATGCATCTTTCAAAATTCGTTCGTTTCCTTAAGCTAGGAACTTAATTACAAATTTGGCTTAAACTATTTATTCGGAAATAGTAATAATCGCTACTCATAAATTTAGTTTAATGTTATAAAGAGTGACTATTAAGTTAATTATAACGTTTGGAACCACTTCCGTTGAAATCGGAAAAACAGTAGCTGAGATATGGAAACGGAGCATAGTTAGAGAAAAAACCTTGAAGGAGGTCCCGGGGGAGAGGGGATGTTCAAGTTCCCTTCAGCAAATGACTAATTAGAAACACCACTATGCATCTTTCAAAATTCGTTCGTTTCCTTAAGCTTTGAACTTAATTACAAATTTGGCTTAAACTATTATTCGGAAATAGTGGTAACCGCTACTCATAAATTTAGTTTAATGTTATAAAGAGTGACTATTAAGTTAATTATAATGTTTGGAACCACTTGCGTTGAAATCGGAAAAATAGTTGCTGAGATATGGAAACGGAGCATAGTTAGAGAAAAAACCTTGAAGGGAGGGCCGGGGGGGAGGGGTTGTTCAAGTGACCTTCGGGAAATGACTAATTAGAAGGACCACTATGCATCTTTCAAAATTCGTTCGTTTGCTTAAGCTAGGAACGTAATTACAAATTTGGCCTAAACTGTTATTCGGAAATAGTGGTAACCGCTACTCATAAATTTAGTTTAATGTTATAAAGGGTGACTATTAAATTAATTATAATGTTTGGAACCACTTGTGTTGAAATCGGAAAAATAGTTGCTGAGATATGGAAACGGAGCATAGTTAGAGAAAAAACCTTGAAGGAGGTCCCGGGGGAGAGGGGATGTTCAAGTTCCCTTCAGCAAATGACTAATTAGAAACACCACTATGCATCTTTCAAAATTCGTTCGTTTCCTTAAGCTTTGAACTTAATTACAAATTTGGCTTAAACTATTATTCGGAAACAGTGGTAACCGCTACTCATAAATTTAGTTTAATGTTATAAAGAGTGACTATTAAGTTAATTATAATGTTTGGAACCACTTGTGTTGAAATCGGAAAAATAGTTGCTGAGATATGGAAACGGAGCATAGTTAGAGAAAAAACCTTGAAGGTAGGGCCGAGGGGGGAGGGGTTGTTCAAATGTCCTTCGGCAAATGACTAATTAGAAGGACCACTATGCATCTTTCAAATTTCGTTCGTTTGCTTCAGCTAGGAACGTAATTACAAATTTGGCTTAAACTATTATTCGGAAATAGTGGTAACCGCTACTCATAAATTTAGTTTAATGTTATAAAGAGTGACTATTAAGTTAATTATAACGTTTGGAACCACTTGTGTTGAAATCGGAAAAATAGTTGCTGAGATATGGAAACGGAGCATAGTTAGAGAAAAAATCTTGAAGGAGGTCTCGGGGGGGGGAGGGGGGGGATGTTCAAGTTCCCTTCAGCAAATGACTAATTAGAAACACCACTATGCATCTTTCAAAATTCGTTCGTTTCCTTAAGCTAGGAACTTAATTACAAATTTGGCTTAAACTATTTATTCGGAAATAGTAATAATCGCTACTCATAAATTTAGTTTAATGTTATAAAGAGTGACTATTAAGTTAATTATAACGTTTGGAACCACTTCCGTTGAAATCGGAAAAACAGTAGCTGAGATATGGAAACGGAGCATAGTTAGAGAAAAAACCTTGAAGGAGGTCCCGGGGGAGAGGGGATGTTCAAGTTCCCTTCAGCAAATGACTAATTAGAAACACCACTATGCATCTTTCAAAATTCGTTCGTTTCCTTAAGCTTTGAACTTAATTACAAATTTGGCTTAAACTATTATTCGGAAATAGTGGTAACCGCTACTCATAAATTTAGTTTAATGTTATAAAGAGTGACTATTAAGTTAATTATAATGTTTGGAACCACTTGCGTTGAAATCGGAAAAATAGTTGCTGAGATATGGAAACGGAGCATAGTTAGAGAAAAAACCTTGAAGGGAGGGCCGGGGGGGAGGGGTTGTTCAAGTGTCCTTCGGGAAATGACTAATTAGAAGGACCACTATGCATCTTTCAAAATTCGTTCGTTTGCTTAAGCTAGGAACGTAATTACAAATTTGGCCTAAACTGTTATTCGGAAATAGTGGTAACCGCTACTCATAAATTTAGTTTAATGTTATAAAGGGTGACTATTAAATTAATTATAATGTTTGGAACCACTTGTGTTGAAATCGGAAAAATAGTTGCTGAGATATGGAAACGGAGCATAGTTAGAGAAAAAACCTTGAAGGAGGTCTCGGGGGGGGGGGGGGATATTCAAGTTCCCTTCAGCAAATGACTAATTAGAAACACCACTATGCATCTTTCAAAATTCTTTCGTTTCCTTAAGCTTTGAACTTAATTACAAATTTGGCTTAAACTATTATTCGGAAACAGTGGTAACCGCTACTCATAAATTTAGTTTAATGTTATAAAGAGTGACTATTAAGTTAATTATAATGTTTGGAACCACTTGTGTTGAAATCGGAAAAATAGTTGCTGAGATATGGAAACGGAGCATAGTTAGAGAAAAAACCTTGAAGGGAGGGCCGGGGGGGAGGGGTTGTTCAAATGTCCTTCGGCAAATGACTAATTAGAAGGACCACTATGCATCTTTCAAAATTCGTTCGTTTGCTTAAGCTAGGAACGTAATTACAAATTTGGCCTAAACTGTTATTCGGAAATAGTGGTAACCGCTACTCATAAATTTAGTTTAATGTTATAAAGGGTGACTATTAAATTAATTATAATGTTTGGAACCACTTGTGTTGAAATCGGAAAAATAGTTGCTGAGATATGGAAACGGAGCATAGTTAGAGAAAAAACCTTGAAGAAGGTCCCGGGGGGGGGGGGGATATTCAAGTTCCCTTCAGCAAATGACTAATTAGAAACACCACTATGCATCTTTCAAAATTCGTTCGTTTCCTTAAGCTTTGAACTTAATTACAAATTTGGCTTAAACTATTATTCGGAAACAGTGGTAACCGCTACTCATAAATTTAGTTTAATTTTATAAAGAGTGACTATTAAGTTAATTATAATGTTTGGAACCACTTGTGTTGAAATCAGAAAAATAGTAGCTGAGATATGGAAACAGAGCATAGTTAGAGAAAAAACCTTGAAGGGAGGGCCGGGGGGGGAGGGGTTGTTCAAATGTCCTTCGGCAAATGACTAATTAGAAGGACCACTATGCATCTTTCAAAATTCGTTCGTTTGCTTAAGCTAGGAACGTAATTACAAATTTGGCCTAAACTGTTATTCGGAAATAGTGGTAACCGCTACTCATAAATTTAGTTTAATGTTATAAAGGGTGACTATTAAATTAATTATAATGTTTGGAACCACTTGTGTTGAAATCGGAAAAATAGTTGCTGAGATATGGAAACGGAGCATAGTTAGAGAAAAAACCTTGAAGAAGGTCCCGGGGGGGGGGGGATATTCAAGTTCCCTTCAGCAAATGACTAATTAGAAACACCACTATGCATCTTTCAAAATTCGTTCGTTTCCTTAAGCTTTGAACTTAATTACAAATTTGGCTTAAACTATTATTCGGAAACAGTGGTAACCGCTACTCATAAATTTAGTTTAATGTTATAAAGAGTGACTATTAAGTTAATTATAATGTTTGGAACCACTTGCGTTGAAATCGGAAAGATAGTTGCTGAAATGTGGAAACGGAGCATAGTTAGAGAAAAATCCTTGCAAGAGGGACCGTGGTGGGGGGATGGATGGTTGTTCAAGTGTCCTTCAGCAAATGACTAATTAGAAACACCACTATGCATCTTTCAAAATTCGTTCGTTTGCTTAAGCTAGGAACTTAATTACAAATTTGGCCTAAACTATTATTCGGAAATAGTAATAACCGCTACTCATAAATTTAGTTTAATGTTATAAAGAGTGACTATTAAGTTAATTATAATGTTTGGAACCACTTGCGTTGAAATCGGAAAGATAGTTGCTGAAATGTGGAAACGGAGCATAGTTAGAGAAAAATCCTTGCAAGAGGGACCGTGGTGGGGGGATGGATGGTTGTTCAAGTGTCCTTCAGCAAATGACTAATTAGAAACACCACTATGCATCTTTCAAAATTCGTTCGTTTGCTTAAGCTAGGAACTTAATTACAAATTTGGCCTAAACTATTATTCGGAAATAATAATAACCGCTACTCATAAATTTAGCTTAATGTTATAAAGAGTGACTATTAAGTTAATTATAATGTTTGGAACCACTTGCGTTGAAATCGGAGAAACAGTAGCTGAGATATGGAAACGGAGCATAGTTAGAGAAAAAACCTTGAAGGAGGTCCCGGAGGGGGGGAGGGGGTGTTCAAGTGCCCTTCAGCAAATGGCTAATTAGGAGGACCAATATGCATCTTTCAAAATTAGTTCGTTTCCTTAAGCTTTGAACTTAATTACAAATTTGGCTTAAACTATTATTCGTAAATAGTGGTAACCGCTACTCATAAATTTAGTTTAATGTTATAAAGAGTGACTATTAAGTTAATTATAATGTTTGGAACCACTTGCGTTGAAATCGGAAAAATAGTTGCTGAGATATGGAAACGGAGCATAGTTAGAGAAAAAACCTTGAAGGGAGGGCCGGGGGGGAGGGGTTGTTCAAGTGACCTTCGGGAAATGACTAATTAGAAGGACCACTATGCATCTTTCAAAATTCGTTCGTTTGCTTAAGCTAGGAACGTAATTACAAATTTGGCCTAAACTGTTATTCGGAAATAGTGGTAACCGCTACTCATAAATTTAGTTTAATGTTATAAAGGGTGACTATTAAATTAATTATAATGTTTGGAACCACTTGTGTTGAAATCGGAAAAATAGTTGCTGAGATATGGAAACGGAGCATAGTTAGAGAAAAAACCTTGAAGGAGGTCCCGGGGGAGAGGGGATGTTCAAGTTCCCTTCAGCAAATGACTAATTAGAAACACCACTATGCATCTTTCAAAATTCGTTCGTTTCCTTAAGCTTTGAACTTAATTACAAATTTGGCTTAAACTATTATTCGGAAACAGTGGTAACCGCTACTCATAAATTTAGTTTAATGTTATAAAGAGTGACTATTAAGTTAATTATAATGTTTGGAACCACTTGTGTTGAAATCGGAAAAATAGTTGCTGAGATATGGAAACGGAGCATAGTTAGAGAAAAAACCTTGAAGGTAGGGCCGAGGGGGGAGGGGTTGTTCAAATGTCCTTCGGCAAATGACTAATTAGAAGGACCACTATGCATCTTTCAAATTTCGTTCGTTTGCTTCAGCTAGGAACGTAATTACAAATTTGGCTTAAACTATTATTCGGAAATAGTGGTAACCGCTACTCATAAATTTAGTTTAATGTTATAAAGAGTGACTATTAAGTTAATTATAACGTTTGGAACCACTTGTGTTGAAATCGGAAAAATAGTTGCTGAGATATGGAAACGGAGCATAGTTAGAGAAAAAATCTTGAAGGAGGTCTCGGGGGGGGGAGGGGGGGGATGTTCAAGTTCCCTTCAGCAAATGACTAATTAGAAACACCACTATGCATCTTTCAAAATTCGTTCGTTTCCTTAAGCTAGGAACTTAATTACAAATTTGGCTTAAACTATTTATTCGGAAATAGTAATAATCGCTACTCATAAATTTAGTTTAATGTTATAAAGAGTGACTATTAAGTTAATTATAACGTTTGGAACCACTTCCGTTGAAATCGGAAAAACAGTAGCTGAGATATGGAAACGGAGCATAGTTAGAGAAAAAACCTTGAAGGAGGTCCCGGGGGAGAGGGGATGTTCAAGTTCCCTTCAGCAAATGACTAATTAGAAACACCACTATGCATCTTTCAAAATTCGTTCGTTTCCTTAAGCTTTGAACTTAATTACAAATTTGGCTTAAACTATTATTCGGAAATAGTGGTAACCGCTACTCATAAATTTAGTTTAATGTTATAAAGAGTGACTATTAAGTTAATTATAATGTTTGGAACCACTTGCGTTGAAATCGGAAAAATAGTTGCTGAGATATGGAAACGGAGCATAGTTAGAGAAAAAACCTTGAAGGGAGGGCCGGGGGGGAGGGGTTGTTCAAGTGACCTTCGGGAAATGACTAATTAGAAGGACCACTATGCATCTTTCAAAATTCGTTCGTTTGCTTAAGCTAGGAACGTAATTACAAATTTGGCCTAAACTGTTATTCGGAAATAGTGGTAACCGCTACTCATAAATTTAGTTTAATGTTATAAAGGGTGACTATTAAATTAATTATAATGTTTGGAACCACTTGTGTTGAAATCGGAAAAATAGTTGCTGAGATATGGAAACGGAGCATAGTTAGAGAAAAAACCTTGAAGGAGGTCCCGGGGGAGAGGGGATGTTCAAGTTCCCTTCAGCAAATGACTAATTAGAAACACCACTATGCATCTTTCAAAATTCGTTCGTTTCCTTAAGCTTTGAACTTAATTCCAAATTTGGCTTAAACTATTATTCGGAAACAGTGGTAACCGCTACTCATAAATTTAGTTTAATGTTATAAAGAGTGACTATTAAGTTAATTATAATGTTTGGAACCACTTGTGTTGAAATCGGAAAAATAGTTGCTGAGATATGGAAACGGAGCATAGTTAGAGAAAAAACCTTGAAGGGAGGGCCGGAGGGGGAGGGGTTGTTCAAATGTCCTTCGGCAAATGACTAATTAGAAGGACCACTATGCATCTTTCAAAATTCGTTCGTTTGCTTAAGCTAGGAACGTAATTACAAATTTGGCCTAAACTGTTATTCGGAAATAGTGGTAACCGCTACTCATAAATTTAGTTTAATGTTATAAAGGGTGACTATTAAATTAATTATAATGTTTGGAACCACTTGTGTTGAAATCGGAAAAATAGTTGCTGAGATATGGAAACGGAGCATAGTTAGAGAAAAAACCTTGAAGAAGGTCCCGGGGGGGGGGGGGATATTCAAGTTCCCTTCAGCAAATGACTAATTAGAAACACCACTATGCATCTTTCAAAATTCGTTCGTTTCCTTAAGCTTTGAACTTAATTACAAATTTGGCTTAAACTATTATTCGGAAACAGTGGTAACCGCTACTCATAAATTTAGTTTAATGTTATAAAGAGTGACTATTAAGTTAATTATAATGTTTGGAACCACTTGCGTTGAAATCGGAAAGATAGTTGCTGAAATGTGGAAACGGAGCATAGTTAGAGAAAAATCCTTGCAAGAGGGACCGTGGTGGGGGGATGGATGGTTGTTCAAGTGTCCTTCAGCAAATGACTAATTAGAAACACCACTATGCATCTTTCAAAATTCGTTCGTTTGCTTAAGCTAGGAACTTAATTACAAATTTGGCCTAAACTATTATTCGGAAATAGTAATAACCGCTACTCATAAATTTAGTTTAATGTTATAAAGAGTGACTATTAAGTTAATTATAATGTTTGGAACCACTTGCGTTGAAATCGGAAAGATAGTTGCTGAAATGTGGAAACGGAGCATAGTTAGAGAAAAATCCTTGCAAGAGGGACCGTGGTGGGGGGATGGATGGTTGTTCAAGTGTCCTTCAGCAAATGACTAATTAGAAACACCACTATGCATCTTTCAAAATTCGTTCGTTTGCTTAAGCTAGGAACTTAATTACAAATTTGGCCTAAACTATTATTCGGAAATAGTAATAACCGCTACTCATAAATTTAGCTTAATGTTATAAAGAGTGACTATTAAGTTAATTATAATGTTTGGAACCACTTGCGTTGAAATCGGAGAAACAGTAGCTGAGATATGGAAACGGAGCATAGTTAGAGAAAAAATCTTGAAGGAGGTCTCGGGGGGGGGAGGGGGGGGATGTTCAAGTTCCCTTCAGCAAATGACTAATTAGAAACACCACTATGCATCTTTCAAAATTCGTTCGTTTCCTTAAGCTAGGAACTTAATTACAAATTTGGCTTAAACTATTTATTCGGAAATAGTAATAATCGCTACTCATAAATTTAGTTTAATGTTATAAAGAGTGACTATTAAGTTAATTATAACGTTTGGAACCACTTCCGTTGAAATCGGAAAAACAGTAGCTGAGATATGGAAACGGAGCATAGTTAGAGAAAAAACCTTGAAGGAGGTCCCTGGGGAGAGGGGATGTTCAAGTTCCCTTCAGCAAATGACTAATTAGAAACACCACTATGCATCTTTCAAAATTCGTTCGTTTCCTTAAGCTTTGAACTTAATTACAAATTTGGCTTAAACTATTATTCGGAAATAGTGGTAACCGCTACTCATAAATTTAGTTTAATGTTATAAAGAGTGACTATTAAGTTAATTATAATGTTTGGAACCACTTGCGTTGAAATCGGAAAAATAGTTGCTGAGATATGGAAACGGAGCATAGTTAGAGAAAAAACCTTGAAGGGAGGGCCGGGGGGGAGGGGTTGTTCAAGTGACCTTCGGGAAATGACTAATTAGAAGGACCACTATGCATCTTTCAAAATTCGTTCGTTTGCTTAAGCTAGGAACGTAATTACAAATTTGGCCTAAACTGTTATTCGGAAATAGTGGTAACCGCTACTCATAAATTTAGTTTAATGTTATAAAGGGTGACTATTAAATTAATTATAATGTTTGGAACCACTTGTGTTGAAATCGGAAAAATAGTTGCTGAGATATGGAAACGGAGCATAGTTAGAGAAAAAACCTTGAAGGAGGTCCCGGGGGAGAGGGGATGTTCAAGTTCCCTTCAGCAAATGACTAATTAGAAACACCACTATGCATCTTTCAAAATTCGTTCGTTTCCTTAAGCTTTGAACTTAATTCCAAATTTGGCTTAAACTATTATTCGGAAACAGTGGTAACCGCTACTCATAAATTTAGTTTAATGTTATAAAGAGTGACTATTAAGTTAATTATAATGTTTGGAACCACTTGTGTTGAAATCGGAAAAATAGTTGCTGAGATATGGAAACGGAGCATAGTTAGAGAAAAAACCTTGAAGGGAGGGCCGGAGGGGGAGGGGTTGTTCAAATGTCCTTCGGCAAATGACTAATTAGAAGGACCACTATGCATCTTTCAAAATTCGTTCGTTTGCTTAAGCTAGGAACGTAATTACAAATTTGGCCTAAACTGTTATTCGGAAATAGTGGTAACCGCTACTCATAAATTTAGTTTAATGTTATAAAGGGTGACTATTAAATTAATTATAATGTTTGGAACCACTTGTGTTGAAATCGGAAAAATAGTTGCTGAGATATGGAAACGGAGCATAGTTAGAGAAAAAACCTTGAAGAAGGTCCCGGGGGGGGGGGGGGGGGGATATTCAAGTTCCCTTCAGCAAATGACTAATTAGAAACACCACTATGCATCTTTCAAAATTCGTTCGTTTCCTTAAGCTTTGAACTTAATTACAAATTTGGCTTAAACTATTATTCGGAAACAGTGGTAACCGCTACTCATAAATTTAGTTTAATGTTATAAAGAGTGACTATTAAGTTAATTATAATGTTTGGAACCACTTGCGTTGAAATCGGAAAGATAGTTGCTGAAATGTGGAAACGGAGCATAGTTAGAGAAAAATCCTTGCAAGAGGGACCGTGGTGGGGGGATGGATGGTTGTTCAAGTGTCCTTCAGCAAATGACTAATTAGAAACACCACTATGCATCTTTCAAAATTCGTTCGTTTGCTTAAGCTAGGAACTTAATTACAAATTTGGCCTAAACTATTATTCGGAAATAGTAATAACCGCTACTCATAAATTTAGTTTAATGTTATAAAGAGTGACTATTAAGTTAATTATAATGTTTGGAACCACTTGCGTTGAAATCGGAAAGATAGTTGCTGAAATGTGGAAACGGAGCATAGTTAGAGAAAAATCCTTGCAAGAGGGACCGTGGTGGGGGGATGGATGGTTGTTCAAGTGTCCTTCAGCAAATGACTAATTAGAAACACCACTATGCATCTTTCAAAATTCGTTCGTTTGCTTAAGCTAGGAACTTAATTACAAATTTGGCCTAAACTATTATTCGGAAATAGTAATAACCGCTACTCATAAATTTAGCTTAATGTTATAAAGAGTGACTATTAAGTTAATTATAATGTTTGGAACCACTTGCGTTGAAATCGGAGAAACAGTAGCTGAGATATGGAAACGGAGCATAGTTAGAGAAAAAACCTTGAAGGAGGTCCCGGAGGGGGGGAGGGGGTGTTCAAGTGCCCTTCAGCAAATGGCTAATTAGGAGGACCAATATGCATCTTTCAAAATTAGTTCGTTTCCTTAAGCTTTGAACTTAATTACAAATTTGGCTTAAACTATTATTCGTAAATAGTGGTAACCGCTACTCATAAATTTAGTTTAATGTTATAAAGGGTGACTATTAAAATAATTATAATGTTTGAAATCACTAGTGTTGAAATCGGAAAGATATGGAAGCTGAGATATGGTTGCTGAGAAAGATATGGTTGCTGAGATATGGAAACGCAGCATAGTTAGAGAAAAAAACCTTGAAGGGAGGGCCGAGGGGGGGGAGTGGTTGTTCAAGTGTCTTTCGGCAAATGACTAATTAGAAGTACCACTATGCATGCATAAAAATTCGTTCGTTTGCTTAAGCTAGGAACGTAATTACAAATTTGGCTTAAACTATTATTCGGAAATAGTGGTAACCGCTACTCATAAATTTAGTTTAATGTTATAAAGAGTGACTATTAAGTTAATTATAATGTTTGGAACCACTTGTGTTGAAATCAGAAAAATAGTAGCTGAGATATGGAAACAGAGCATAGTTAGAGAAAAAACCTTGAAGGTAGGGCCGGGGGGGGGAGGGGTTGTTCAAATGTCCTTCGGCAAATGACTAATTAGAAGGACCACTATGCATCTTTCAAATTTCGTTCGTTTGCTTCAGCTAGGAACGTAATTACAAATTTGGCTTAAACTATTATTCGGAAATAGTGGTAACCGCTACTCATAAATTTAGTTTAATGTTATAAAGAGTGACTATTAAGTTAATTATAACGTTTGGAACCACTTGTGTTGAAATCGGAAAAATAGTTGCTGAGATATGGAAACGGAGCATAGTTAGAGAAAAAATCTTGAAGGAGGTCTCGGGGGGGGGAGGGGGGGGATGTTCAAGTTCCCTTCAGCAAATGACTAATTAGAAACACCACTATGCATCTTTCAAAATTCGTTCGTTTCCTTAAGCTAGGAACTTAATTACAAATTTGGCTTAAACTATTTATTCGGAAATAGTAATAATCGCTACTCATAAATTTAGTTTAATGTTATAAAGAGTGACTATTAAGTTAATTACAACGTTTGGAACCACTTCCGTTGAAATCGGAAAAACAGTAGCTGAGATATGGAAACGGAGCATAGTTAGAGAAAAAACCTTGAAGGAGGTCCCGGGGGAGAGGGGATGTTCAAGTTCCCTTCAGCAAATGACTAATTAGAAACACCACTATGCATCTTTCAAAATTCGTTCGTTTCCTTAAGCTTTGAACTTAATTACAAATTTGGCTTAAACTATTATTCGGAAATAGTGGTAACCGCTACTCATAAATTTAGTTTAATGTTATAAAGAGTGACTATTAAGTTAATTATAATGTTTGGAACCACTTGCGTTGAAATCGGAAAAATAGTTGCTGAGATATGGAAACGGAGCATAGTTAGAGAAAAAACCTTGAAGGGAGGGCCGGGGGGGAGGGGTTGTTCAAGTGTCCTTCGGGAAATGACTAATTAGAAGGACCACTATGCATCTTTCAAAATTCGTTCGTTTGCTTAAGCTAGGAACGTAATTACAAATTTGGCCTAAACTGTTATTCGGAAATAGTGGTAACCGCTACTCATAAATTTAGTTTAATGTTATAAAGGGTGACTATTAAATTAATTATAATGTTTGGAACCACTTGTGTTGAAATCGGAAAAATAGTTGCTGAGATATGGAAACGGAGCATAGTTAGAGAAAAAACCTTGAAGGAGGTCTCGGGGGGGGGGGGGGGGATATTCAAGTTCCCTTCAGCAAATGACTAATTAGAAACACCACTATGCATCTTTCAAAATTCGTTCGTTTCCTTAAGCTTTGAACTTAATTACAAATTTGGCTTAAACTATTATTCGGAAACAGTGGTAACCGCTACTCATAAATTTAGTTTAATGTTATAAAGAGTGACTATTAAGTTAATTATAATGTTTGGAACCACTTGTGTTGAAATCAGAAAAATAGTAGCTGAGATATGGAAACAGAGCATAGTTAGAGAAAAAACCTTGAAGGGAGGGCCGGGGGGGGAGGGGTTGTTCAAATGTCCTTCGGCAAATGACTAATTAGAAGGACCACTATGCATCTTTCAAAATTCGTTCGTTTGCTTAAGCTAGGAACGTAATTACAAATTTGGCCTAAACTGTTATTCGGAAATAGTGGTAACCGCTACTCATAAATTTAGTTTAATGTTATAAAGGGTGACTATTAAATTAATTATAATGTTTGGAACCACTTGTGTTGAAATCGGAAAAATAGTTGCTGAGATATGGAAACGGAGCATAGTTAGAGAAAAAACCTTGAAGAAGGTCCCGGGGGGGGGGGATATTCAAGTTCCCTTCAGCAAATGACTAATTAGAAACACCACTATGCATCTTTCAAAATTCGTTCGTTTCCTTAAGCTTTGAACTTAATTACAAATTTGGCTTAAACTATTATTCGGAAACAGTGGTAACCGCTACTCATAAATTTAGTTTAATGTTATAAAGAGTGACTATTAAGTTAATTATAATGTTTGGAACCACTTGCGTTGAAATCGGAAAAATAGTTGCTCAGATATGGAAACGGAGCATAGTTAGAGAAAAAACCTTGAAGGGAGGGCCGGGGGGGAGGGGTTGTTCAAGTGTCCTTCGGCAAATGACTAATTAGAAGGACCACTATGCATCTTTCAAAATTCGTTCGTTTGCTTAAGCTAGGAACGTAATTACAAATTTGGCCTAAACTGTTATTCGGAAATAGTGGTAACCGCTACTCATAAATTTAGTTTAATGTTATAAAGGGTGACTATTAAATTAATTATAATGTTTGGAACCACTTGTGTTGAAATCGGAAAAATAGTTGCTGAGATATGGAAACGGAGCATAGTTAGAGAAAAAACCTTGAAGAAGGTCCCGGGGGGGGGGATATTCAAGTTCCCTTCAGCAAATGACTAATTAGAAACACCACTATGCATCTTTCAAAATTCGTTCGTTTCCTTAAGCTTTGAACTTAATTACAAATTTGGCTTAAACTATTATTCGGAAACAGTGGTAACCGCTACTCATAAATTTAGTTTAATGTTATAAAGAGTGACTATTAAGTTAATTATAATGTTTGGAACCACTTGTGTTGAAATCAGAAAAATAGTAGCTGAGATATGGAAACAGAGCATAGTTAGAGAAAAAACCTTGAAGGGAGGGCCGGGGGGGGAGGGGTTGTTCAAATGTCCTTCGGCAAATGACTAATTAGAAGGACCACTATGCATCTTTCAAAATTCGTTCGTTTGCTTAAGCTAGGAACGTAATTACAAATTTGGCCTAAACTGTTATTCGGAAATAGTGGTAACCGCTACTCATAAATTTAGTTTAATGTTATAAAGGGTGACTATTAAATTAATTATAATGTTTGGAACCACTTGTGTTGAAATCGGAAAAATAGTTGCTGAGATATGGAAACGGAGCATAGTTAGAGAAAAAACCTTGAAGAAGGTCCCGGGGGGGGGGGGGATATTCAAGTTCCCTTCAGCAAATGACTAATTAGAAACACCACTATGCATCTTTCAAAATTCGTTCGTTTCCTTAAGCTTTGAACTTAATTACAAATTTGGCTTAAACTATTATTCGGAAACAGTGGTAACCGCTACTCATAAATTTAGTTTAATGTTATAAAGAGTGACTATTAAGTTAATTATAATGTTTGGAACCACTTGCGTTGAAATCGGAAAAATAGTTGCTGAGATATGGAAACGGAGCATAGTTAGAGAAAAAACCTTGAAGGGAGGGCCGGGGGGGAGGGGATGTTCAAGTGTCCTTTGGCAAATGACTAATTAGAAGGACCACTATGCATCTTTGAAAATTCGTTCGTTTGCTTAAGCTAGGAACGTAATTACAAATTTGGCCTAAACTGTTATTCGGAAATAGTGGTAACCGCTACTCATAAATTTAGTTTAATGTTATAAAGGGTGACTATTAAATTAATTATAATGTTTGGAACCACTTGTGTTGAAATCGGAAAAATAGTTGCTGAGATATGGAAACGGAGCATAGTTAGAGAAAAAACCTTGAAGAAGGTCCCGGGGGGGGGGGGGGATATTCAAGTTCCCTTCAGCAAATGACTAATTAGAAACACCACTATGCATCTTTCAAAATTCGTTCGTTTCCTTAAGCTTTGAACTTAATTACAAATTTGGCTTAAACTATTATTCGGAAACAGTGGTAACCGCTACTCATAAATTTAGTTTAATGTTATAAAGAGTGACTATTAAGTTAATTATAATGTTTGGAACCTCTTGCGTTGAAATCGGAAAAATAGTTGCTGAGATATGGAAACGGAGCATAGTTAGAGAAAAAACCTTGAAGGGAGGGCCGGGGGGGAGGGGTTTTTCAAGTGTCCTTCGGCAAATGACTAATTAGAAGGACCACTATGCATCTTTCAAAATTCGTTCGTTTGCTTAAGCTAGGAACGTAATTACAAATTTGGCCTGAATTTTTATTCGGAAATAGTGGTAACCGCTACTCATAAATTTAGTTTAATGTTATAAAGGGTGACTATTAAATTAATTATAATGTTTGGAACCACTTGTGTTGAAATCGGAAAAATAGTTGCTGAGATATGGAAACGGAGCACAGTTAGAGAAAAAACCTTGAAGGAGGTCCCGGGGGGCGGAGGGGGGAGGGGATGTTCAAGTTCCCTTCAGCAAATGACTAATTAGGAGGACCACTATGCATCTTTCAAAATTCGTTCATTTCCTTAAGCTTTGAATTTAATTACAAATTGATTAAACTGTTATTCGTAAATAGTGGTAACCGCTACTGATAAATTTAGTTTAATGTTATAAAGGGTAACTATTAAATTAATTATAATGTTTGAAATCACTTGCGTTGAAATCGAAAAGATAGTTGCTGAGATATGGAAACGGAGCATAGTTAGAGAAAAAACCTTGAAGGAGGTCCCGGGGGGGGGGGGGATGTTCAAGTTCCCTTCAGCAAATGACTAATTAGAAACACCACTATGCATCTTTCAAAATTCGTTCGTTTCCTTAAGCTTTGAACTTAATTACAAATTTGGCTTAAACTATTATTCGGAAATAGTGGTAACCGCTACTCATAAATTTAGTTTAATGTTATAAAGGGTGACTATTAAATTAATTATAATGTTTGGAACCACTTGTGTTGAAATCGGAAAAATAGTTGCTGAGATATGGAAACGGAGCATAGTTAGAGAAAAAACCTTGAAGGAGGTCCCGGGGGGGGGGGGATGTTCAAGTTCCCTTCAGCAAATGACTAATTAGAAACACCACTATGCATCTTTCAAAATTCGTTCGTTTCCTTAAGCTTTGAACTTAATTACAAATTTGGCTTAAACTATTATTCGGAAATAGTGGTAACCGCTACTCATAAATTTAGTTTAATGTTATAAAGGGTGACTATTAAATTAATTATAATGTTTGGAACCACTTGTGTTGAAATCGGAAAAATAGTTGCTGAGATATGGAAACGGAGCACAGTTAGAGAAAAAACCTTGAAGGAGGTCCCGGGGGGGAGGGGTAGGGGATGTTCAAGTTCCCTTCAGCAAATGACTAATTAGGAGGACCACTATGCATCTTTCAAAATTCGTTCATTTCCTTAAGCTTTGAATTTAATTACAAATTTGGATTAAACTGTTATTCGTAAATAGTGGTAACCGCTACTGATAAATTTAGTTTAATGTTATAAAGGGTAACTATTAAATTAATTATAATGTTTGAAATCACTTGCGTTGATATCGAAAAGATAGTTGCTGAGATATGGAAACGGAGCAGAGTTAGTGAAAAAACATTGAACGACGGGCCGGGAGGGGAGGGGGGCGGGTGTTCAAGTGGCCTTGAGCAAATTACTAATTAGGAGGATCACAATACATCTTTAAAGATTGATTCATTTGGTTAAGCTAGGAACTAAATTTGAAATTTGGCTTAGACTATTATTCGGAAATTCTGGCAACTGCTTTCTAGAAATACACCTTGAAGTTTAAATGTAATTAGACCCTTGCCCCTCTTCATTCCCGCAAATATAAAAAAGAATCTGTTAAATAAAGTTTTCTGTTTTAACAATCTCCATCATAATAATAAATGTCATGTAAAAACAAGTGAGTAAGTGTGGTCGAAGATCGCTCAAAGGGTTTCGTTTAATATTCCTTTCAAAACACTTTATCCTTTCTTTAATAAATTCAAACAAATTTCACTTAGCAAAAAAAAATAAAAAAAAAAAAAAAGAAAAAGAAAAAAAAGTCATGTTTTTTATAAAGTAAAAATTTACCGGTCTATTTTTTTCTTTTTTTCGAATATCTAAACCATTCGAATAGCGGTCTAAGCCGGCTATTATATTCTCTCACTGTAATATCTGTCATGCGGACTAAATGCGATATTTAAAAAAAATATTTTCAAAATTAAACATGTTGTACACCTTCAAAATGTTAAAATATGCGAATATTTCCATAATCGGATTTTTATCATGATTCAATATGTTTCTCAAACTCATATATTTACTATTCTCTATTACTCACACGGAGAAAGAGTGAACTCCGTGATTACTCATATTGATACGTACGCTTTGTATTATTCTGAAACATTTGAAAAATACATTAAACTTCCGATATGACGTCAGATTTTCTTTTTAATTCTCTAATGACGCGATATTAATCTGTTTTGTGCACATACACATACTCATACTCCTTGTATTATTGAGAAATATTTCCGTTTTATGTTTTTATTACCACTATGACGTCAATCAATTTTATTTCATATTAATCTTTTTTTCAATTGGTGAAACTTTTTATTTCATTTTTCACGTGGAAATCGTCTGATAGAAAAATAATTATTGTAGAAAGATTTTCATCGTTGATTTTTAATTTTTGGCATCGGCTATAAATAAAAATGTTTAAATTTAATAGGAAAAGGCTGTTAGAATTTTGGTTTTTTATCTCTATTTATTAAAATAATACGAATTTTTCAAATTTTAATATTTTCAGCTCTTCATAGCTGATATTCTGATTTATACACGAAGTTTCAACTCTGTAGGTTACATAATTTTCGAGAATGGCTCTGTGACAGACAGACAACGGAGCGGGAGCAATAGGGTTTCGTGAGATGAACGAAACCCTGAAAAAAGAAGAAAAAACTTAAACCCAACTAATTGTCATGAAGAAAAATGTCCCTTGAAAATATTTCAATCAGGGGGACGTATGTGTAATTTGTCATGTCCAGGTGGCGCGACAGTCGCATGGCTCTGTGCTGATAACTTCAATCCATATTGACACTATTTAGTTAGAAATCCTTATTTATGCATCGCTACTCTGGTTTATTTAATTACTTCTGTGAAGAATCGATGCAACCAACCAGTGAACCAACCAACCCAAGAGAGAAAAAGCGTATTTTTGATGAGAGTTCTTTGTGAATATCAGTAAATATTTGAACTATTAAAATTCTGAGGGTCAGGCGCACCAAGAGAGGGTTTGGACTACCTAAATCTAAATTTACAGACTTCTAGGTGCGTTAAATTTTCCTAGCCATCGCCAACAGACAGACACACACACACACACACACAGAGAGCGAAACTTTATTTTATTAGTATAGATATAGATATAGATGACCTTTTTTTTAATGAAATTTATTTGGATTTATTAAAGAAAGGATAAAGTGTTTTGAAAGGAATATTAAACGAAACTCTTTGTGCGATCTTCGATCACACTTACCCGCTTGTTTTTAATTTGTTCTTGAACAGAAAAATAGTGTATTTCCTCGATTTTCCACGTTTGCCGGCGATTGCGAGCCACTCAGAAAAGCAATAAAAATTCAATCTTTTTGCCCGGTATAGTAAATTTTGTCCAATTTTCAACAATTTTTTTTTCAGAAATCGTACAGCGATTTTTGAAATTTTCTCGATTTCTTTCTTAAAGTCTCCATTTTGCCGAAAATGAGAAGTTTTTTTTCAAACAATTTCCATTTCATATCTTATCTATCTTATTTTATACCCCTGTACGAACATACTTTCCATAATCGATTAAAAAATAATTTATATGAAATAGGGTTTTTTAAATTAATTATTAAAAAAGAGTATGGTCATAATTTTTTTTTCTCTGAAACGCGAAAAAGAAAGCGAGAGAAAAAAAATCCACCGTGGGTTTGCTAAGCAACCTTCTCAACCT
The DNA here is from genome assembly GCA_963931845.1 of Maratus michaelseni. Taxonomy (NCBI): domain Eukaryota; kingdom Metazoa; phylum Arthropoda; class Arachnida; order Araneae; family Salticidae; genus Maratus; species Maratus michaelseni. Next base: position 256,513,400 of record OZ007594.1, read on the forward strand.
CAAATCTTCTAAACATGTTTTTATGATGACGGACCATCAGCTCGCGGTCGGATTTTTTTTTATTATTCGGCTTGTAGAGTTTGTTTGATAAAAAAAGACTTAGTGAGTTCGAGATATATTTAAAGTAACGGTAAAACTATTTTAGGAGGGGTTGAATTTAGGGGGTGGCCTTAGGGGAGGCATTCCCTCCGGTGCGTGTCCCCCATAGCTGCAGAAATTCTTCCCGGAGAAAAATGTCTGAGTTCAACAGTGATTTTTGGTATAATTTAAGGTTATCCCCGCCCCGGGCAATGTCGGGTGCGTCAAGTAGTAGCTTATAACACCAACAGTTACATGTGATATTATCTGAAAAGTGCATAGAAATCACAAATAGTACAAACTTTACATGTTTATATCAGATTATTTTTTTAATCGATTTAATTTTTAAATCAAATTAACTTTTCATTAAAAGCTTATACTATTTGTTAGAATAAATAGCAGGTCATTAAATTAATTAAAAGTTAATTTGATTTTTAAGTAATGAACATGATAATAACTTCTGAAATTACCTCCTTTTATGCAGGGTTGTAAAACCAGTTTTAACCGTCCTGGTCAAAATATGGTTTGACCACCAGCAGTCAAAACTCATTTTGACTAGTAAAAGAAATTAAAATTTAATTTAATAAGTTAATTTAATAAGTAAATTTAATAAGTAATTTAATAATTTTAATAAGTTTAGTGCAATTTTTGGAAGGGCTTGTCAAAATAATATTTAACAATATTTAATACCATATTTGAGTGTTTGCGAGTATTTTACTTACAAGGCTAGCACTTTTGGTGTAGCTCACCTAGCACCGAGACCTGGTGCATTTTATAGCCCTATAAATAAAAGTTTGTGAACCGATAAAATTTCTTTGTTAAAATCATATTTTATATATTTTTTTATACTTTTAATTTTTAATTGTTAATTTTACGACAAAAGCGAGTTAAGTAGCTATATATTGCGCCACGAATCGAAACTACTACTCACACGCAGCAGCTGATTATGACATTTGTCCAGGGTTGGCGAGAAAAAATTTACGGTAACAAATAAAGCCAATTTCGCACTGCCAAAAATGCAATTATAATGTTATGTTTTTCAAAATCAAGTTCGTAGGTTCTTGAAGGAATTATTAAACTTTTTTTCAATATTTTATACTTATTATTCACTAATTTGTATTTTTAACTTCTTTAAAAAAACTTCTATGTTAATAGTCCGATAAGTGGTACCAAAAATTGCATTTTTAGAAAGTTATGCTGGTGTACAATAAAAAAAAAATATATGATTTTAGCAGAAAAATTTCATAGATTCTCAAACTTCGTAATATAGGGCTTTAAAATGCACCAGGTGCGACCTGCACCGAAAGTGGTTCCCTTGTAAGTATTATACTTTAATTTTAATTTCCAGCACAATTTTTGTTTTAAAGATAAGGCACTATCATAAGTATTGAAATATTTTTAATAATAATTTAATTACATATCTACTTTTGTATAAAAAGATAAGAAAACTAAATCACACTAAGCAAAAGAAACATTTACAATTTTTTTTTTTTTTCTGAACTCAAAAAATAGTTACAAGTGTTGTTATATTAAGCTAAAGAGGATTTCATAGTTTATTCTGGGTGAGATGAAATTTGGGAAATTAATCTTTTTACTGATGAAGAGTTAGCACAACCATTCATCGGATGCGTTATGAAATTTACAAATTCAAAATCAATATTTTTCATTACTGCTCACCAAATATTGTAATGTATTAGTTACATATTAGACATTAGGAAAAATAAGATTTATGAAATGTATGTTTCTGCATGAAATATTATTACCTAAAGGTACAAAAAATGTCACCCATATTTAATAATATTAATTATATATATAATACATACTTTAATATTCACAAAAATATGTAGTTTGGGCAATTTATCTAAGTTAAAGTTATTGAATAAAAATTTTGACCACTTTTGAGTGGTTAAAACCAATTTTGACCAGTTTTAGACGGTTAAAACCAGTTTTGACCACTGTCCTGGTTAAAATTAGTTTTGACCTGTCAAAATTACAACCCTGCTTTTATGTGAATACATATATGGAAACCCAAGACTGGAATACCGAACTGGAGAGGGGAGGGCGGGGGGAGTTATCAACAGTACTGTTGGCGCCACTCTTGGCTTCTAATATCGCTTGGCGATAAATGTAAATCAGAAGTCGTTTGTTCTTCGCTACGTTCGGTGTCTCCAATGGGGAGCTCCGAAAACCAATACTTTGTAAATAAAAATGGCTCGTTAAAGTCAACATAGTTGAAATTTTATAGATAGTTACTTAATTACAGTCCACTAACCTTTCGTAGTCAACGTTATGGTACCGCTCACGGAGAATAATCAGTGATCGTAGGATTATATTGCGTTTTTGTTTAAAAAGAAAAAAAAAAGCCATAACAATGGATGTAAAGGTGTTGAATCGAAGAAGGGGCAATATAAAGGCCCAGGTGACAAAATTATCAAAGTTTATAGCCGATGAGGCAGAAAAAACAGACTCAGTGGATATTTTGAATAAAATCGAAAATTTGAACAAGTTGGAAGACAAATTAGACGATTTGAAAATGGAGTACTATAAAATTTTGAAGGACGAAGAAGTAGATAGGTGTGAAGCGGAGTTTGATGAAATCGAGCAAGATCTCCAAAATCTCAAGGTAAGATTTAAAAGACTTATTGAGCTTTTTAAAACTAAAAATGTTGATCTAATAAATGAAAATAATGGTGTTAATAATACCAAAAATTTAAATGCTAAATTACCGGAAATTCCATTGCCGAAATTCGATGGTTCTTATGAAAACTGGAATAACTTTAAGACTCAATTTAATAGTATAATTGATTCGAACGAATTGTTAACTAATGATCAAAAGCTGTTTTATTTGCAATCCTCTCTTGTGTGGACAGCGAAGCAAATCCAAAGTACTGATGACACATACGAGTCATTATTTGAAGCACTTAAGAACAGATTTGACAATAAAAGATTAATAGTTAACAGTCATATTAAATCTTTATTAATGTTAGAGAATATTTGTACTGAATCGGGTGAAAAATTAAGAATGCTGCTTGATTGTATTTTAAAGCATGTAAGAGCTTTAAAGGTATTAAATGTCGAAATGAACAATTTTAGTGAAAATTTATTGATTAATATTATTTTGACAAAATTGAATAGAACAACATGCAAGGAATTCGAAATGACATTAACAAAACTGATTTACCCAGATGGGATACTTTTATCGAATTCTTGCAAAATCGTGTTCAAATATTAGAAAACCTACAAGGAACACAAATAAATTCGCAAAAATTTAAAACCCAGAACAAACAAAAAACTTTTATTCTTAAATCTAATTCATGTTTTGTTTGTAAAAAATTGCATGCATTACACCTTTGCCCTGTTTTTCTAAAAATGACTCCAATTCAACGATTTGATGAAGTAAAAAAGAATAAACTTTGTATAAATTGTTTGAATGATTCACATCTACTCTCGAAATGCGTTTCAAAATATAACTGCCAGGTGTGTAATTTAAGGCATAACATATTACTTCATCGTGATAAAAATAAATCATTTAAAAAAAAAGTCATTAAAAAACCCCCGATTCAGAAGTAGAAATATTTTCCTCGGCGCCAGAAAGACGTTCTGGTAAGGAAAATGATGAATCGAATAAGCAAAATTTAACGGAAATATCGCAGAGCTTTTCATCACACAATAATGATAAAAAAGCAGTTCTTTTGTCTAGGCATATATTTATATTTATAGTCCATTACATAAGTGTTTCGTCCAGGCTCGTGGAATTCTTGACAGTGCAAACCAAACTAATTATATTTCGAAAGAACTGGTCTTCTATTTGGGCTTGAAAAAAGAAAGAATAAATATTTCCGTTAGTGGATTAGGTGGAAATGCCTTTAATGTGAAAGGGAAGGTTAATACGGTAATTCGTAATAAGAATTCTTCATTCACTTCATCTAGTGAATTTTTCGTTGTTTCAAAAATAACTGACTGTGTACCTTCTTCAAATATTAAAATTGATAAGGCATTGTTACCAAATCAGGTATTGCTAGCTGATCCTACTTTTGACATACCGGGAAAAATTCATTTAATAATTGGGGCAGAACTCTTTTATGAGATAATAAAAGAAGGAAAAAATCGCATTTCACCAAATTTAATGTTTCAAAATTCGGTGTTTGGCCTTATTGCTACTGGAACTGTTAAAATCAAGAGTTCTAATTCATATTGTGGATTGACATTTAATTCCGAAATCGAGAATATTGAATCTAATCTTAAAAAAAATTGGGAAATCTCTATCTCTATAAAACAGTAGGTGTCTGTCTGCCTGCCCGCGGTTTTCACCGTAATTATAACACCTAGGACTCAGAAATTTTTGTCATGTGTAGATGTTGTCACCGGACAGTATACCTCGCGGCCGGATTTTTAAATTTTAATTTAGATTTAAAAAAAAAAATAAAACGTGTATATGGAGTTTTGGGTTCGAGGCTATTTCAAGCCCCTCCTATGAAATAGCCTCGGCAACGCCATCCGTGGCAACGAAGCAGCCAGCCAATGAGAGCAGGTGCAGGATCCAGGATTTTGGGTTCGAGGCTTTTTACAGCTCTCCGCTAAGTTCACGGTAACGAAGCAGCCAGCCAATGAGAGCAGCGGTTATTACGGGATATAGCGAGCGATAGCATTTCTTTCCTTTACGGAAGCGGCCAGCCACAGATTTCATTTTTTTGTTTATGTTTGAGTTTTATTTTAAAGAAAATGAATATATTTTTGACTGATTGAGATTAAAGTAGGTTAGTTTTGATTGTATTCATTCTTTCTATGTTTAGTTGCCCCCATATATTATGTTTTAGGTAAGAATATAACATGCATTTTACTGATTGCATTTTTCATGTTCTGAAATGAAACAAACTGTTTTCAATAACAAATCTTAATGAATTAAATTAATCTTACATCTTACACTTTACTGTAAAATGTGCAGTTCCACAATTTATCGCATGTTACAACGTTCTCGGGAACTAAAAATGTAGTAAAAAACTCTTAACAGAAAGATTGTAAATTAACAAACTCATATATATAAGATATAACTTTAAACTGGTATGCCTCTTCAACTGTTGTCGAAATCAATGTAATGTAAATATATCTTAAATATTATGATTTTGTTTAAGAATTGGAAACATTCAGTGAAGTGTAGATTGTATTTTTTCATCAAAACAATTTGATTTGTATGTATGAGGTAAAAAAAAATCACTATTTTCTCACATGATGAGTTTCATCAGAAAGTAAAACAATAAATAAATATGAATGATTTGCGGAGCTGTTTCAAAATAATTATAAAGAATAAGTCTTTAAAAATGTAAAATCAATGTTATTTCTGGCCGAGTTTTTTAAAAAATAATTATAAACCATTTTAATTTGTAAGCATGTTGTAAAAAAATCACCATTTAGTGACAAATTTTGTGTTTTATAAGAATCGCCCAAGAACGGACATGCAATGTGATATAAAATTTATGTTGTCATCGCACTAATTATTTTTGTTGAGGGTTTTTGGGTGATGTTATTCAATTAGTGATAGAAACAGCTCCGCAAATCATTCATATTTACTTATTGTTTAACTTGCTGATAAAACTCATAATATGTGAAACACCGGTGATTTTTTTTTTTTTTTTTTTTTTTTTTTTTTTTTTTTTTTAACTTCATATTTACAAATTAAATTGTTTTGCGGATTGTAAGTATGAGGTAAAAAAAAAATAACCGTTTTCTCACATAATGAGTTTCATCAGAAAGTAAAACAATAAATAAATATGAATGATTTGCGGAGCTGTTTCAAAATAATTATAAAGAATAAGTCTTTAAAAATGTAAAATCAATGTTATTTCTGGCCGAGTTTTTTTTTAAATAATTATAAACCATTTTAATTTGTAAGCATGTTGTAAAAAAATCACCATTTTGTGACAAATTTTGAGTTTTATAAGAATCGCCCGAGAACGGACATGGAATGTGGTATAAAATTTATGTTGTCATCACACTCTATAATTATTTTTGTTGAGGGTTTTCGGGCGATGTGATTGAATTTTTGATAGAAACAGCTCCGCAAATCATTCATATTTACTTAATGTTTAACTTGCTGATAAAACTCATAATATGTGAGAAAACGGTGATTTTTTTTTTAATTCATATTTACAAATTAAATTGTTTTGCGGATTGTAAATATGAGGTAAAAAAAAAAAAAAAAACCATTTTCTCACATAATGAGTTTCATCAGAAAGTAAAACAATAAATAAATATGAATGATTTGGGGAGCTGTTTCAAAATAATTTAAAAGAATAAGTCTTTAAAAATGTAAAATCAATGTTATTTCTGGCCGAGTTTTTTTAAAAATAATTATAAACCATTTTACTTTGTAAGCATGTTGTAAAAAAATCACCATTTTGTGACAAATTTTGAGTTTTATAAGAATCGCCCGAGAACGGACATGGAATGTTGGTATAAAATTTATGTTGTCATCACACTCTATATAATTATTTTTGTTGTGGGTTTTTGGACGATGTTATTGAATTTTTGATAGAAACAGCTCCGCAAATCATTCATATTAACTTAATGTTTTAACTTGCTGATAAAACTCATAATATGTGAGAAAACGGTGATTTTTTTTTTTTTTTTTTTTTTACTTCATATTTACAAATTAAATTGTTTTGAGGAAAAAATACATCCTACACTGACTGCACTGAATGTTTTAATTTCTTGGCAAACTCATAATGTTTAAGAATTATTTACATTATATTGATTTCGACAACAGTTGATGAGGCATATCAGTTTAAAGTTGCATCTTATATGAGTTTGTTAAGTCAATGATGTGAAATTTATGATTATTTATTTATTGTTATTTACAATTTTTCTTTCTGTTACTGTTATTGGACTACATTTTTAGTTCCCAAGAACGTTGTAATATGCGATAAATTGTAGAACTGTACATTTTATAGTAATGTGTAAGATTAATTTGATTCATTAAGATTTGTTATTGAAAACAGTTTGTTTCATTTAAGAACATGAGCTGATATGTCTAGCGCTATGAAAACATTCAGTAAAGTGCAAAATATATTCTTACCAAACACATAATACATGCGGGCAGCTACGCATACAAAGAATGAATACAATTGAAACTAACTTATGTGAACCTCAATTAGCCAAAAATATATACCTTTTCTTTAAAATAAAACTCAAATATAAACAAAACAATGAAATCTGTGGCTAGCCGCTTTCAGCTGTGAACATGAACTGCCGTTGCTGGATTCTGGATCATCCCATATTCACACCTTGATAGGGAAAAGCGGATTAGGATAGGTAGATAGGGAAACCCCGTTATCGGATCGGGACATTAGATGTAATTAAGAAACATTTGTATATTTGTAATAATTAGCGGGAATGGGATGTTTGTGTGTGTGCTGTTTTTAATAAAGACAGTTGCATTTTTTCTGCAACCCTTTCACGAAAGTTTTTTCTTCGAACCTTTCACAAAATCAGTATTTTTTCCACAATCCTTTGACGAATTTCGTACTTTTTCTGCGATCCTTTGACTAAATTCAAGTTTTTCCTGCAATCATTTGACGAAATTTGCTTTTTTTGTGATCCTTTAACGAAATTCGTGTTTTTTCCACATATTTTTGTCGAGATTCATGTTTTTTTCAGTGATCCTACGACGTAATTCGTGTTTTTTTCAGCGATCCTTTGATGAAATTTGCGTTTTCTCCGCGATCCTTTGATGAAATTCGCATTTTTCCGTGATCCTTTGATGGAATTTGCTTTTTTAATGATCCTTTGACAAAATTCGTGTTTTTTCAGCGATTATTTGATGAAATTCGTGTTTTTCTCGCGAACCTTTGACAAAATTCACGTTTGCCAGTGATTCTTTGATAAAATATGCTTTTTTCTATTATGATAGGGAAAAGCGGATTAGGATAGGTAGATAGGGAAACCCCATTATCGGATCGGGACATTAGATGTAATTAAGAAACATTTGTATATTTGTAATAATTAGCGAAAATGGCGAGATAAAGGGGGTGGGGGGGAACGACTTTTTATTAAATATCGCATTTGTTCTACATCAACTTCCTCTCACCACCAGGGGGTGCTTTGCTATCTCTGTTTCTATGAGCTGGATCACGACGGGGTATGGCTCTTTCCACTCGACATCAATAGAGCTTACTGATTTTAGTTCGGATTTTCACCACAGGGGGCGCTTTCGTATCTCTGGTTCTATGGGCTGGATCATGACGGGGTATGCCTCATTCGACTCGACATCGATAATCTTAATGATTTCAGTTATGTTCGTATAGAACATATCGTGCCCCCTGGCGGTGGAAGGTGTAACTAAAGGATTTTACAGCTAACTCGGGTTCTATGGGTCTTATCACGACACAGTTTGGCTCATTCGACACAACATCAATAGAGCTTACCTATTTTAGTTCTGAATTTCACCACCAAGGGGTGCTTTCCTATCTCTGTTTCTATGGGCTGGATCACAATGGGGTATGGCTCTTTCCACTTGACATCGATAGAGCTGACTGATTTTAGTTCGGATTTTCACCACCAGGGGTGCTTTCCTATATCTGGTTCTATGGGCTGGATCACGACGGGGTATGGCTCATTTGACTCTACATAGATAGAGCTTATCGATTTTCACCACCAGGGGCGCTTTTCTATCTCTGGTTCTATGGGCTGGATCATGAAGGGGTATGGCTCTTTCGACTCGACTTACGGTAATATATGGGAGTGTGTATGGCACGCCCAGTGTTTGCTGTCTAAGGTAGTGGGGCCCCAACATTAGATTTGTTTAAAAATAAAAAAATGTTCAACACTGATTTCAGGTACATTTAAGGTTGTTGGCACGGGCAACGCCGGGCGGGTAAGCTAGTAGAAAATATTTCACCTGATCGTCTTCTAAGTAAAGAAGAAGAGTTCTGTGAATCTCATTTTCAAAAAACTCACAAACGGGATGATACCGGAAGGTTTATTGTCGAAATGCCGATTCAAACTGAACAAATAAATTCGTTGGGAAATTCTAGAAATTTGGCAGAAAAGCGTTTACAACAAACTGTAAAGAGATTGGAAAATAATAGTGCTATGAAAAAACTTTATTGCGAATTTTTAAATGAATATGAAGCATTGGAGTATATGGAGAGAATTTCAGTCGAAGACTCTCGCTCAGTAGTTTATTACATGCCCCATCATGGCATTTTTAAACAGGATAAATCCTCTACTAAATTAAGGGTTGTCTTTAATGCCTCTCCCCCTACCACAACCGGAAAAAATTTGAATGATATTTCGCTTTCCGGTGAAGTTAAGGAAGATCTCTTTGATATTTTGTTAAGATTTCGAAAATATAAGGTTGCTTTAACTGCCGACATTAAAAAAATGTTTCGGCAGATTTTGATAGATCATTCACAAAGGGACATTCTACGAATTCTTTGGAAGGATTACGAAAATAATTCCACAATTGCCTTTAAATTGAATACGGTTACTTATGGAACCAAATGCGCACCTTTTTTGGCCATAAGGTGCATCAAACAATTGGCCTTAGATGAGAAGGATAGATTTCCTCTAGCGGCAAAAGCTATTCTATCTGATAGCTACATGGATGACATCGTGACTGGACCCCCAGATTCAGAGTCGGCAATTGCCCTGAGAAATCAATTAATTAACATATTTCGTTCTTGTGGAATGGCTTTGCACAAGTGGAATTCAAATTTGAATGAGCTTCTAAATTGTGATGAAATCGAAGATGTTTCCTTTTGCTCTAAGTCTGAAACTTCAGTTAAAACTTTAGGTATGGTTTGGCAATCTAATAAAGATCAATTTGTGTTTAGAGTTTCGGTGAAAGAACAAGAATCATACACTAAAAGACAGGTTCTTTCTGTCATAGCAAAATTGTATGATCCTCTTGGTCTCATTGGGCCAATTATTTCCAAGGTCAAGTGTTATCTTCAAAAATTGTGGCTTTGTAAAATAGGATGGGACGAGAACATTCCGGAACCCCTTGCTAGTGATTGGTGTAACTTCGTAAGTCAACTAAAGACTATAGAAAATATAACAATAAGTCGATACATTTTAACTCCTTCCACAGAAGCAATATTTGTTCTTGGTTTCGCTGACAATTCTATAACAGCTTTTGGTGCTGCAGTTTACTTATATTGTTCAAATTCATCCATCTCGACCACATCAAACCCCATTGCGAGTAAATCAAGAGTGGCACCTCTAAAGACCATTTCCGTGCCAAGACTGGAACTATGTTCCTGTTTACTTCTTTCTCAATTCGTCTCCAAAATTCTCCCTTCCTTACAACTAGACATTCAAAGAGTAATTTTATTCTCAGACTCAACTTATAGCATTGGCATGGATAAAAACCCCTGCTCATCTATTAAAAATTTTCCTCGCAAATAGAGTCTCAAAGATTCAGTCTCTAACTGAACAATTTTATTGGAAACACATTCCTTCTAGTGATAATCCAGCTGATATAATATCTCGTGGAACATTTCCTCAGGAACTCTCAGATATGGAACTGTGGTGGAAAGGTCCATTATTGCCTAATAATCTCTTGGACTTGACAAGAGATTATTAGGCAATAATTAATCATTAGGCAAGAGATTATTAATAATCTCTTGGACTTGACAGAAAAAGAAAAAAAACTGACTTTTCAAATAATGATGCATATTTAAACGAACTGAAATCGAACTGCAACATTAATTTGCATCTCATTAACAATAACTTTAATGATTTTCTTAACAAATTTTGTGATTTAAGTAACAGTTATTTTAAGTTAATTTGTATTTTAGTTTATATTTATAGATTTATTTATAATTGCAAGCACAAAGAAAGGATTATAGGGCCTATTACAAAAGAGGAATTTCACCAAGCAAAGATAAAAATAGTAAAACTAGTGAGGCAAAGATAAAAATAGTAAAACTAGTGCAGGTAATGTACTTTGCCAGGGAAATGAAGGCGCTCAAGAAAGGTGAGAAACTAAAGGATAGTCGAGTAAGTAATTTAAATCCTTTTCTTGATAGGGATGAAATAATTAGGGTTGGTGGTCGTTTAGACCAATCAAATTTATCTTATGATAAAAAACATCCTATTCTTTTACCCAAAGATCACAGGCTTACACTTTTAATTTTCCAGTATTTTCACTTAAAAAATTTGCATGTTGGTGCTCAAACCTTGCTTCATTTTGTGAGACAAGAATTCTGGCCTTTAAATGGCAGAAACATAGCCAGAAAAATCGTGCATAATTGCATTGTTTGTTTTAAAAACAAACCTAAAGTTGCAGAACAAATTATGGCCTCGTTACCTAAGGAAAGGGTAAATATCAATCCCCCCTTTGCAAATTCAGGCATTGATTTCTGTGGCCCATTTTATATAAAATACAAAAACCAACGTATAGGAGTTTTTAGTAAAATTTATGTCGCAATTTTCGTCTGTTTTGCTACTTGTGCAATTCATTTAGAAATAATAACGGATTGAACTTCTGAAGCCTTAATAGCTACCTTAAAAAGATTTGTAGCTAGGAGCGGAATTTGTGCCACCATCTTTTCCGATAATGTCTCTAATTTTGAAGGTGCGAATTCAGAATTGAAAAAATTGTAAAAAATCAATTCGAGGAATTGGCTGCTTACTTATTGGCTAATTCAATTTCTTTGAAATTCCTTCCTCCTAGATCCCCTAATTTTGGTGGCTTGTGGGAGGCAGGAGTAAAATCCTTTAAGCACCATTTAAAAAGAACTATTGGAGATTTAAAACTAACTTTTGAGGAATTTTTAACTGTCGTTAATCAAATCGGAGGTATTTTAAACAGTAGTCCTTTAATACCTTTATCTTCGGATCCAAACGATTATGAAACTTTAACCCCAATCGGCCACCCTATAAATAGCATCTGTGAACCAAACTTTACTGACCTTGCCAATAATAAACTTAGTCATTGGCAGCGAGTTACAAAAATTAATCAATTAATTTGGAAAAAATGGAGTAGAGATCTATATAATAAAAATGCAATGCAATTAACTGTCATCAACAATTCCGGGATGCCCGCTTCACTTTTTCATATGCCAGGCGTTTGTAGTTTTTTGTACATTGTTGAGTCCATTGTGATTGTTAATATTGTATTGTTGCACCTTACAGACAAATATTGCTACCTCATCATTATAAACAATGTTAACACTTCTGAAGATTTTCTAAACACGAAAGATTCATTCATCGTGAACGTTTAAAATATTAAACCATGGAGGTAATCTTTCACGATGTAGCCTGGTGTAAAAAAAATGCCGAATTACGTTGAAGTTACGTTTATAAATCTTGATTAAGTACTTTTAATGTTTGTTTTTCCTTTCCTGTTGCTATATGTTATACAAAACAGCAAAAAATATTTTTCTAATGCATTTAGTGATAATATTTTTCATAATTAAATTAGTAAATCGTAACACACTTTTTTTTGGAACAACGGGAAAAACATTTATGAAAGTAGGTGTGATTTTAAGAAATATTATTTGAAACAGTTTAAAAGTGCTTCTTCAAATGAACTTAGTTTCTCATCAACTGACGCAATACGATTACGCCTTAGTTTTACTTACCCATCATACGTAGTATAGGGTAAGTCTTGTAATCGTTTTGAAAATAGAAAAAAAAAATTGACGGATTTACACGTTTCAGACATTGGAGATTCCGAAAAACATATTTTTAGAAAAAAAAAAAAAAAAAAAAATCCGTCCGTCTGTGTGTCTGTGTGTCTGTAAACGCTCTATCTCCCGAAAAAATTGAGATAGAGACTTGCAATTTGTTATGTACTTAGTATGTAATAATGGGAAGAAGCCTATTTAATTTCAATAACCTCGATTAACCGGAACTATTTTTTTCGGACTCTCGAAATATTTGTTCTGATAAAAGGTATATAAAAATTTTCGAAATTGTTTATTTTAAGAAATGAATATAAAAGACAATAAAAAAAACAAATTTTGCATAAAGCATGAAGTCGATCGGATAATTAGTTGCCGAGATATTTGGAATCCTATTTCCCACACTCTTCGATTTTTCATGACCCTGTATTTCATCCAAATTTCACTTCAAAGATATATTTTAATTGGAAATTTGACGCTTAATCAGATGCAATAAACCGCTAGTTAATAGGATTATTATTTTTGGAGTTATAAGGGGGTTTCTTTCAAGCAGTTCAGTAATCGAGCCTTTAAAGTTTATGACGTCATCAAGCCACGATTTTATTTGAATTGCAATGCATTTTATAAGTAGTTTACACATTTTTATTTTAATACTTTACATTATGCATATCCATGATGGGTAAGTATTACGGTGGCCCCCAACGACTAGTTTTAAAATGATACATTGAAACGCCGAGTTTGTATTGTTGCCGGCATTTATAGAGTACTAGCTGTTACCCGTGACTTCGTTCACGTAACATTAAAAAAAGAATAAATGCATTAATTTAGTAAAACATTTCACTTGATAATTAACAACATATATAATTAACCAAAGCTTTATCACATTTTATAGAAGACCATACGGTATTTCTTTGCTATAGGGGCCTTGACATAACCCAGTCTTAAAAAAGTGAATTTTCATGCCAAATAATATATACAGTCGCGAAAATGAATCTGCAACTAATGAAAAAAGTAGAACCAAGTAAAATCGTGAAAATCGAGGAATTCCTCTTCGTAAAACGAAAAACAACACTGGCAGAATTCTTCTATACAACAGTGCATTTTAAGTGGTATTTGGTGTACAATTTGTATATGTGTGCATTGCTAAATGGGCATTATTATATTGTTTATTTGCATAGACATATGTTATATATTTCTTACTACATTATCTTGTTTATGTATATATTAAATTAAGTGCTTCACGCTAAGTGGTGTAAATAGTGAACAAACTGCTTGTGGATTTTATACATTGATAGATATTTCACAAAGATATAACAATCTGAGGCGATTCTAAAATGTAAATAAAGGTTGCTAGAAAGTACTTTAAATTCTGCCCAATTTAACCTCGATATTTTCTCTATCGCTTCAAGAACACTATAAGAAAATAAATACCGACGACACAAATCTGATGATCTAAATTTACATATTTTTGTTAGTATATATAGGATTATTTTGATTTATTTCATGCGCTTGAAATTTTTTATGCTTTCTCTAGGGTTAGGTGTCGAATAAATGTACTTTCTTGTTATTATATTTTGCCATTTCTATTTATTCTATTTTCCATTCATTCCATTTATGGATACTGGTTTAATTTACATATTCGTGTCAAAGAATATTCTTTAAAGTTATTATCAGGATTAGGATAGGATACGATTAGGGTTACGATTAGGAATAAAAATTGAACGACAATGGCATGACCAATTCGGGTTTAAAGTATGAACCAGGAAGTCTATTTACATCATGAAGCAATAAGAAAATTAGAAAATTATCGTCTGAAATTTTTTAATATGTTTTACAGTCATAGTTGGGATCAAAGATGAGCGGGGAAATGATCATCTAAAATACCATTAAGTGTTTACCACGCAAAAAACAAATCTGGTTACAACAATGTATTTAATTTTGCGCCAAATTTCACTTGAAAAAAAAAAGAAGCAAATTGACTATGGACCTAATTACAGACCACTAACCTTCCTATTCTCGGAAATGTTCTACCTATATGTAAAAAAAAAAAATCTACTATATAGAACTCGCTTTCACGTTTATAATGTTATGAATTGGCACGATTGGCTTGTTCAAGTTTACACAATTCGGCTGGAAGAAAATATTCATTACTTTTTGATTTCTTCTTTGCTTTTGCATTACGCGAATTTGTTGGTAAAATCGATTTTCTTTTCGATAACATTGTTGTTTTTTAAGTTTAAAAAATATTGTAATTTTACTTAAACATTGGTTTAAAATCTATGCAATTTTTCTTATCCTACAAGACTTTACAAAAATCTATTATGAAACAACTTTAAAAAAAGCTATATTTAAAAAAGACAACACAGTTTTTCCTATTTTAAAACTAAAAGAAATGTAAAATTAAATTCCGGTTCGAAACGACGATTTACAAATGTGTTTCGATTGTGGGAAAATGATAGAGGAAAAATGCTATTACTTCGACACAATCATATTAAATCTTTAGCTTTTATGAGAAAAGCAACTTTCTTTTAAAAAATATAGTTATTTTTATTAAGATTTTCTGATTTTCGATACGGATAATTTTGCGATGCATATCATTGACATTTGCCATCCAATATATATATATGTATATATTACTTTTTAAAATTTAAATTAAAAATATGGTATCTTTATGTTAGCCGTGTGCAGACGATAAATCGCCAACCTATCCCATCATTCGTATTGAATTCATTAAAAATATAAATCTTTCACTCATTTCATTTAAAACACAGAACTTTAATTTACAACACATACATGTAAAATACATATATTACGTACATTTAAAATAATTCCTTTCATGTGAAAAAGAAAAAGAAAAAAAAAGAGAAATTAATCACAAATAATTTGATAACCCAAGATCATTTTATTTCAACATCAAAACAAATCTGTTTTATTTTCTATATATGACATCATATTCGCTTGCTTTCCATACTTACTCGTATTTATGCACTTTGTATTATTATCAAATATTTGAAAACGCACGTTTTATGTCTAATATGACATCATTTCATATTCTGTTTAATTCTTAAATAATTCATTTCCTTTTCATTTCTCACGTGGAAAATTTTCACTTGAAAATAAATTGTTGATTAAAAATTATTACTCAGGGGTTTATTTTATATTGGCAACGATAAAGTATTAGCAACAGTAAAATAAATTTAACCATTTTAGAAAAAGCTGCAAAACCGGGCCCTTTGGGCCAAACCAACCAAACCAACCAACCATTTTAAAATATACGAAAAAATGTCAATTTATTCTGTATGAAAATAATGAAATTTTTAATTTTTAAGAAAAATATTGATATAAAATAAACAAAAATCAGCATATATTCATTTCAGGGTTATAATCAACTTATATGCAAAGATACAGGATAATTAAATGCTTCAATTTGACGCTGGCTTCAGCCTAACATTTGCACACAATCAGATTTATAATATTATTAGGATTAGGATTAGGATTAGGATAATTCAACCGAAATCACCTGCGCTTATCTTTTTTCTGAGGCCCCCGGAAACGACCGTCTAGACGGGCGAAGCCCGTCTAGTTATTTAAATAATCTCCAACAGCGTACAAAATGGTTAATTGAAAAAGAAAATATTAAAATTGGAACTATGGTTTTATTAAAGGATAGTAATTTATCCATGTGTACCTGGTCAGTAGGTCAAGACGTTATTTATGGGAGTGATGGTAAAATTAGGGTCGTGCTTGTTAAAACTCCAAATGGTATATTCAAACGAGCAATTTCCAACCTTTGCATTTTGCCCATAAATGATCTTTTATTATAATGTAAATATTTATTTTTCTTATATTTCTTGTGCATTTATATTTGAAAATTTTTGCAGTAACTTTGTATTTTAATATTATGATTGAATTGAATTGTATATTTGTATTATTGATTGAATTGAAACTTGCATTAGAATTGAAGATCTATTGTTAAAAAGAAAAAATAATAATTGTTTACAATGAAGGACATTTGTCTAAGATATGTTCCTGAAATAAATATTTCATTGGTGGCCGGTATGTTGGCGCCACTCTTGGCTTCTAATATCGCTTTGCGATAAATGTAAATCAGAAATCGTTTGTTCTTCGCTTCGTTCGGTGTCTCCAATGGGGAGCTCCGAAAACCAATACTTTGTAAATAAAAATGGTTCGTTAAAGTCAACATAGTTGAAATTTTATAGATAGTTACTTAATTACAGTCCACTAACCTTTCGTAGTCAACAAGTACCATCTTATTAATGGAAGCAGGGCCTGATTATTCAAAAGGCACGTGAAATACGAGCTATTCTTCTAAAATTTAAGAATGAAAAAAAACCTCGCCAAATTTTTTTTTTTTTTTTTTTTTTTTAATATTTAAAATGGAAAGGGATTTTTTTTTTAAAGTACGTCGGGTCGGCATCGAAGACTACTTGCTAATGGTGAAAACTGCGTATAACACACACATAAATAAGTATAATAGTAAAAAAATATATATATATTTTTTTAATTGCACTCTTTAATAAGCATTCAATGTTTATCTTGAAAATCACGCCTAATATCATGACAACAATTCAGGATTTTTCAAAAAAAAAAAAAAAAAAAAAAAAAAAAAAATCCGATGCAATACATTAATTTCGAGTGACCACCGAGCCCCATTATGGGAAAATTCATCACTTTTTCTTTTACGCTGGGTAGAAAGCGCGAGCTAGTAAATTTATTTGAAAAAAAAAATGTAATTTTTGCTCTGTTTCATTTTTTAAGTTGTGGCAACAGGAAAAAAATACATTATTTAAACTATCTTTTTAGGATTTCTAAATTGATTTCTCAATGTATAATCATAATTTAATTAGAATATATTAAACTAGTAATTTATTAAAGAATATATTTAAAAATATATATTTTATTATTTATTTATATTTTCTATTTTTTAATGTTTAAAATGTTTCTTTGTTGTAGCTTCACAACCAGTTGGTCTTTTTTTTTTTTTTGTCTAGCGTGGTTTGGCGCATCATTAATCCCATTGTTTTTGTGACCCGTATACAAAATGTAACCATAAAGAATATTTGGCGATTTATCATCTGTGGCGGGCTAGCTGAAAAATATCTTAAAATTGAGTTATTAATTTATAATTAAGTTCTAAAAATATTGAAATGTCGTATTGTAATCGGAAACACATTCGTGAACATAATTTTTATAATTCTAGCCTATTAGGAAGTGAGTGAAAAGTCGATTACAAAATTCCATTTGTGCATCCAGAAACAACCAAGTTGAGTTAAATAAAAGATTGTAACTAGTCGTTGGGGGCCACGTAATACTTACCCATCATGGATATGCCTAATATAAAATATGAAAATAAAACATGTGTAAACTACATATAAAATGCATTGCAATTCGAATGAAATCGTGGCTTGATGACGTCATAAACTTTAAATGCTCTATTACTGAATTGCAAAAAAGAAACATCCTTATAACTCCAAAATTGATAATATTATTAACTAACGGTTTACTGTGTCGGATTAAGCGTCTCATTTCCAATTAAAATATATCTTTGAATTGAAATTTGAATGAAATACAGGGTCATGAAAAATCGAAGAGTGTGGAAAATAAAATTACAAATGTATCTCAGCAACTAATTATCCAATCGACTTCTTTATGCAAAATTTATGTTCTTTTATTTTCTTTTATATTCACTCCTTAAAATAAACAATTTCGAAAATTTTTATATACTTTTTATCAGAACGAATACTTCGAGAGTCCGAAAAAAATAGTTCCGGATAATCGAGGTTACTGTAATTCAATAAGCTTCTTCCCATTATTACATACTAAGTACATACCAAATTTCAAATCTCTATCGCAATTTGTTCGGGAAATAGAGCGTTTACAGACATACACACAGACAAACAGACGAACGGCAATTTTTTTTTTTCTAAAAATATGTTTTTCGGAATTTTCAGTGTCTGAAACGTGTAAATCCGTCAAAATTTTTTTTTCGATTTTCAAAACGATT
Source organism: Maratus michaelseni (assembly GCA_963931845.1). Classification (NCBI taxonomy): domain Eukaryota; kingdom Metazoa; phylum Arthropoda; class Arachnida; order Araneae; family Salticidae; genus Maratus; species Maratus michaelseni. Next base: position 256,532,129 of record OZ007594.1, read on the forward strand.
ACAAGACTTACCCTATACTACGTATGATGGGTAAGTAAAAAGGAAAAAAATTAATAATATCAACTCACCAGTTTCGGGTTTCGAGGCTTCAGGATTCATTTCAGTTTAAATTTTGTCTATAGAACAATTATAAACTGCTGAGGGCGAACGTTTGACTAAATACATTTAACTTCTAATTATTGTACTCTTTTAAATATTTTAATTCGTCGCATCTTAAAAGGCATACTTGTCTGTGAAAGGGATTATACACCACGAGTGATTAGCTTCATATAATCTTGAATGGTGTCTTTCACCAATGCTAATACGATAAAGTAAGTCTTTCAAACTACTTCCTGAATATTCATCTTATCCAAGTAACCTAATAAAGATAAGGATAAATATAGAAAAGTTATTGTGCGATAGTAGAATGGCAACTTGCATGAATGTGCATACAGAACCAAAGCCAATCTTTTAAAATGGAAAATTTAAACAATTTGCATGATGATGCAAATTAAATAATGAGATAAAATAATGTATGCTCTAATACATATTTTACAAATTTAATATATTTTATTAGATTACCCACTATTAGCAACAAAAAGCATATTTATATGACAAATGTCAATAATGTATTCAGAAATACTGCAAAAAAAAGTGTTGATTTTACAGTATAATACTAGCATCCCAGCTGCTAGTATTATACCGTAAAATTAACAGCAATAAACAGTAAAATAAGCAGTAATCCGCTACGCGCATGCGCGGCAGCGTATTACTGCTTATTTTACTGTTTATTACTGTTAATTTTACGGTATAATACTGGCACCTTGAGTGCTAGCATTATACTGTAAAATCAACACTTTTTTTCGCAGTGTAAAGTTTAAAATTTATTAAAAGCGATACTTTCGAATAATTAGCCGCTTCTTAATTAGTCGTATGCCAGGAGATAATAGCCGAAGAAATCACTAAAGATTTTAATACCTATAGCAGCCTTTTTTATTGTTAATTTATGTTGTTTAAGCACGTAGTTCGCTTACATGTCTGTTAAATTTGTGTTATTTATATGATTTTATTTATTTATTGATAAAATCTTAGTTTCGTTATGGAATATTAGCCGGAAACAAATTCTGAACTACACTGCAAAAAATAACTGTTGATTTTACAGTATAAAACTGGCACCCCAGCTGCCAGTATTATACCGTAAAATTAACAGTATTAAACAGTAAAAAAAGCAGTAATCCGCTGCCGCGCGGTAGCGTATTACTGCTTGCGCGGCAGCGTATTACTGCTTTTTTTACTGTTTAATACTGTTAATTTTACGGTATAATACTGGCAGCTGGGGTGCCAGTTTTATACTGTAAAATCAACAGTTATTTTTTGCAGTGTATTTATATTTGTTTTAAATGCAAACGGGTTAAATGGGCTGCACGCAGTACATATAGATAAATAGGTTGTTTAAAAATCATGCTTGAAAATAGTTTTAAAAACAGTTAATTGAGATACAATTTCCAAACGAATTGCATTTGAAAAAACATAATTAATTTTTCCTATACTTGATCGTGTAAAAATTGAAATTGTGCGATGTCTGATAGTTAAAAAATTACAGTAAAAGTGAAATTTATTGGTCAGATGTTGACACCGTTAATGTGACGTTGACGTCACCTTTTTGAGAAACGGGGCTTCTCGTTAGCCCCGTTTGAGCAACTGAGAAACGATCACAAAAATCTAATCAACAACAATTTGCTTAAAGTTCTAACTGAAACAAAGCTTGAAGAAGTTTCGTGCTTTAGTTTAGATGCCCGGAGGGGGGGGGGGGGATCTCCTCCCCCCGGGCCAGTCCCTAAATTCAACACTGTTGCCAAATATTCTTCATAGTTACAAATGTAAACGAGTTACAACAACAGTGGAGGTTATGCTCCAGACCATGTTCTCTAAAATATGCCAACTGGCTGTGAAAATATACCAATGAAATATTTAAACACTAAAAAGTAAAATATAAATACAAAATAGAGAGTGTAGTTAAAAAATATATTTTTATCAATTAATAGTTTAATAATTAATTATATTATGATTATATGTTGTGAAAACAATTTAGAAATCCTGAATAGATAATTTAAATAATCCTTTTCTCTTTCCTGTTACCATATGTTAAAGCAAGGAACAGAGCAAAAATTATAATTCTTAATGAATTCCCTAGTTCGTTCTTTCTACCAAGCATAAATCAAAGCTGTGAATTTTCCATAATCGGGGCCCACATCAAATTAACACATTGTAACAGAATTTGCTTTGGAACAACATGAGTTGCAGTCATGAAATTAGGCGTGATTTTTACAATAAACATTCAATGCTTATAAAAGAGTGTTTAAGAAAAAAAACTTTTTTTACTTTCATACTTATTTTATGGGAGAGAGAACCTTATAGGTTTTTAGCTACAATGCCTTTCTTTAAAATAAAAGTACATGATAATTAATTCATTTCCCAATTAATTTGGGAGAGGAACGCTCGCCCCTTCCCCATTTTTATCCAAACATGATAAAAATTAGGTAATAATTAAAAAAAACATTATTGATGTTTTTTTCTTACAAAATTTTTCTTTTATCGTTTTTCTGGTGTTGAAGGTAGATAATTTTCATTCCTTCTCTCTCCCCCCCCCCCCCCTCCTCCCCTTAGAGTTGTGCAAGGTGACGTCACGAACAAGTTTTTGCTGCTGCTGTAGGATAGAATTCGGTACCTTTATCAATGTTTTTTCTACTTGTGTGTTCTACAGCTTTTTCAACGTTTTACGGTAAAAGTCACTTGCTGTGACCTGCTCTATAGCATTTTTTTTTTTGTTGTACTATTTACACTGATATTTAACGAGAATTTATAATATTTAATATATTTTTATATTATCTTAAAGTCTAGAAAAAATCCTTACTGATGATAGTTATTATTTTTTTCTAATATTCCTAATTATGTTAATTAGGTTAATTTCTATGTTGCCTTAAATTAGGTTAATTTCCATGAAAAAATTTAAGCATGGTTTAATATTAAATTTATTAAAATAAAATGTATTGAAACTTCAATTCATTTTATAAAATTTCCTGTTTTAAAAATCCACATAAAGGAAAATTACAGCTTTTTAACTAATTTACAGTCGTTTTCTGTGGGGGGTAATTGTCCGAGTGAAAATGAAGACTCATACACTACGCAGTATTACTTTGCTCCATATATAGCTAGGATGGCTATTAAAACTTTTCGTCAAGCATAACTTAAAAAATATTTAACGGATTTCGTTCAAATTTTCACAGCAGGTACCTATAAAGGTGACAACGGCACGTGTCTGTAACGGCTCCGGGCTCGACCACTCTGATCTGCGAATCGACCATATAGTTAAACGCCATGTTAGGCTTAATGTAAAAGCTATGATACATTCGATTCTGCTGTTAAAATATTTGTAAAAGCATATTAGAGCTTTTAAATATTTTAATTTTGTTTAAAGCCTTCAAAAACTATTTCATATAAAACACGTATATCAACATTTCTGTATAGGGCAGTAGACGCTTTCAGTGTGACGTCAGTCATGACGTTTTGGTTGGATACTGACTCCAAACAAACGGTTGCTATGCTTCATTTCTTATTAAAAATAAATCATAGAAAACGGTACTACTGCATATAATGTATTAAAACAGTTTGCCGTGAGATATAGCTATAAGATTTAGCTATAATGTACAAACATAATAGAAAATACAACATAGCAACCGTTTGTTTGGAGTCAGTTTCCAAGTAAAACGTCATTACTGACGTCACGACTGAAAGCGTCTGTTGCAATTGACGTCACCTTGGAGGTAAACGAGGCTAACGAAAAAGACAGGCTACCGCGGTGCATTCCACTTACCTTTTTTTACAGACCGCTAGAGTGACGTGATGCTCTTTTCGTACAACTGCATTGGTGGATTCGAGCATCACGTGACTCCCGCGGTCTGTAAAAAAAGATACGCGTAAAGCACCGCGGTAGCCTTTCTTTTTCGTTAGCCTCGGGAGGTAAACAGTACAAATAGGCAGTTCTGATTGGTGGAATTACCCTTACCTCCAAGTGAATACAATGGTTGATCAGCTGATTGCAACTGCCCTATACATTTTTTTCTGTTAGCACTTTTCTTTTCAGAAATAGCGGTGAATTCTTTCGTACGGAGGATTTGAGTGATCAATCCAGTACATTGGCGCCATCTACTGGCGTATTTTGAAATTTTGCTTTACGCCGCTGAAGTGTGACGTTTCAACATGGCGCTGGGCATAAACAGATCGAAGTGCCCATTGAAATAACATGGACGTAAAAAATAAAATCTTCTAGGAATAATAATTTTCATATTTAAGAACATTCCGGCACTGTTCTGCAAAGTTTAAAGTAGGCTTTTCATTATGAATTCACCAAACTTCTGATTTTGTGCTTTAAATTTGAAGAATTTATTAAAAAATCAACTCCGGTTAGACAAACATGGCGGTTTTTTACATCGTCTGTGAATCGGGGATGTTTACTTTCATGTCTGTCAAGATGTATTTATCTCTCTTTACTTATAAGTAATTTAATGTTTTAATTATAAGTAAAGAGAAAATCATATTAAAATTAAAAAATTATTAGAATATTTTTAATAATTTACATATTATAATACTTTATATATTTAATATATTAAAATTTAGTATTTTAATTTAATATATTATATTATTAATTTAATAAAGTATTAATTTAATATAAATCATCAGGATATTATTTATATTTACAATATTAATTATTTATTAAGATTAATACTAATTATAATTATAAATATTTTATTATTATTAATATTAATTATAGTTTTTAATATTAAATAATTATTTTAAAATATTAAATATCACTATTAAATAATTATTTTAAAATATTAAATATCATTATTAAATAATTATTTTAAAATATTAAATATAATTATTAAATAATTATTTTAAAATATTAAATATAATTATTAAATAATTAATATTTTAGTTCATATTTTTATATTACAATTATTTTTAATTATTATTAAATTATGTTACTATGATAAATTAAATTAATAATTTGTAATAATATTATTATTTATGTTATTAATTTATATTAAATATAAATATATTAATATAATTATAAATATTGATAATAATATAATATAAAATTATAATATAATCTATAATAATAATAATAATTTAAACATATTAAATTAAATATATATTACATTAAATTAATATTATGAATAATTAATACTAATAATAAATAAATTTTTTATTTTAAATGATTAATAAATAAAATTGATATTAATAAATAATATAAAATTAATTATTAATAATTTTAATAATTATTATTTAATATATATATATTAATTTAATATCATTAAATTAATAATTTTAATTAATAATTATTTAATTATATATATATATATATATATATATAATAAATAATTATTAATTAAAATTATTAATAATAAATTTTACATTATTTATTAATATCAATTATATTTATTAAGCATTTAAAATGATAAATAATTATTTATTATTAGTATTAATTATTCATAATATTAATTTAATGTAATATACAAATAATTTAATATGTTTAAATTGATTTAATATTTAATTTAATGTAGTATATCATTTTAGTATTATAATTTAATATATTATATTTTATATTTATTTATATTATTATAGTACATCATATTTCATATTTAATATATAATTTATATACTTAATTTAAATATTATTTATAATTTATGTATTATAATAATTTATAAATTATAAAATATCTTTAATAATTTTTAAAAATATAAAATTAGTAAAATTATTAATTTAAATTAAATAAAAGTTTTACTTATAAATAGAGAGAGACAGAGATATCTTGATAGACATGAATGTAAATATCCCCAATTCAGCCGATGTAGCCGTGTTGTTTGTCTAACCGGAGTTAAGCTAATGATTTTTAATAAATTATTCAAATTTAAAGCACAAAATCAGAAGTTTGTGGAATTCGTAATGAAAAGCGTACCTTAAACTTTGCAGAACAGTGCCTGAAAGTTCTTATATATGAAAATTATTACTCCTAGAAGATTTTATTTTTTACGTCCATGTTATTTCAATGGGCACTTCAGTCTGTTTATGCCCAGCGCCATATTGTTGACGTCACGACTTCAGCGGCGTATACAGTACGCATATTCGCCGTTCCCAACCGTCAGGGAAAAAATAACAAATTGCGCATGCGTCAAAACTTAGAGATTGAAAATCTTAGGCTACAAAACGTGAATAAGGTTGCCAAATTGGCGTTTTTAGCGTATCAGGAGTGACATTTCGATCAACATTTATTTCATTATTTTTTCTGTGGACAGATACCATTTATATATAGGTGTTTTTTAATAAGCCAATTATTTTTTTTCTCTTAGTGTTTATTATTTTTAATTATCTGCAAACTATTTATTTTTTAAATAATTAAACGCAATTTAGCGAAATTTGACCACCTTTACCCATGTAGAAAGATATTGATTTTAACAGAAGGAATTGCAAATAATACAAAACTTATTTAAAATTTTATTTTTATTTATTTTATAATTTCCTAAGTTTGTTATTTTATTTATTTTTTTACCTCTGCTGTGGGAAAGTAGTATGATATTTTAAAAATATTTAGTACCAACGCTTATGAAATTATTTTTTATTCAATAGATGAAGATATAAATTTATGCAAATAAGCTTATCAGTAAATAACTTAAAGGTATTGTTTAAACTTTATTGTTATTTAATAATAATAATGTTAGTTTTTAAAATCTTGTATTATGCGACCGCAACCAGAAGGCGGGTGAGATCGCCGCTTGGAAGAAGAGTTCATTTTCTCAAAGGTTAGGACAGTGGAAGAGCAAGTATTTAGGGTTGTAACATATTCGAGCGTTCCTGCTTTTGGCGATATACATTTCCCTCTCTGTTTCTCGTCTGTCTTCTCCTTCACTGATATAATTTCTTTTGTCCTAGAAGGTTGTTGTTGTTATATTCTCAGCGCTCTTGATTATTATTATCATTATTCTCTATTTAAACTGTTCTTTTCAGAACAACACAAAATGTCTCGTAAAGGGAAAACTTTGCGTTCGGATGAACGTAACATTGTTGATAATGTGCTTAATTTTTTTGAAAATGAAGCAAAATCTTCGTCTCTTTCCATTCCGATTCAGAAAGCACAGGAGCGTCAACACTGGCAGAAGGATTTAAAGAAGTTATTATTAAAAAATGCTTGGTTTGAATTTGAGTAGCTGGATTGCATGTTTCGTAACAAAATGTTATTTTCCACAAAGATATAACAAATTTCACAAAATATATCACAAAAATAACTTACCTTTCACAAAATAACCCCCCTCCCCCCCCCCCTAAAAAAAAACTGCATCGATCCCTGTACCTATATGGTTTATGCAAAATCAATTTAAATTATATTGAAATACTCGTTTTGACAATGTTTCTAGGTTGATTGGTTGGTTATTTGTTACGGCCGATTATCTGCGCTAGGGATGTAGGCCGGGGAGGAGCAAGCCCTCCGTGGAGGTCTTTCTAAGGGATCCTAACCCGTATTTACGCAAGGTTCGAAGAAAACTACGGAAAACTCCAAACGGTTAGACCGACGATCGTGACAGGGGTTTGAATGCAGCACCTCCTGTCTACCAACTTTGAGAGCAGAACCTCTCAGCCACTGGTGGGGCAATGTTTTCAGGTATCGCATTTTTGTATTTTAATATAAGTGTATATAAAATCTAGTTAAAATATTCTGAGAAAATAATTTATGAAAACAATCTTTTAGGTAGATTTCGTAAGAAATACTACCTATTACATTTTCACCTAAGTTGGAATTTTCGAAATATTTTTGTAGATCTACGCCGATTATGACTCCCAGAACCCAAAACCACCCCAGTTTAAAACTTTATCTATCTATCTATCTATCTATGTCACTTTTTTATGGACACGATAACTCCCATAATTCTGCACAAATCTCTTCCAAACTGATACATAAAGTCAAGGGGCATGAAATCTCGGTCAAGTTCGTTAATGGGCAAAATCGAACCAAGGAGGGGGGAAGGAGGGGGGGGGCGTTGGGCGAAAACAGAATAAAACCCATAACGTCTTAATTATGATACGTATCGAATCCGTTTAAAGTTATTATTACTTCTAGAAAAACGGCCGAAAATTTTTGTATGACAGATTTTTGATACCATTAAAAATGGCTCCAAGGGGGAGGGGAAAGAGTGGGGGGGGGGGGGGGTGTTAGAAGAAAAAAATGCATAACTTCATCAATTCAGAAGATAGCAAATCCGCTTAAATTTATTATAAATCCTCTTAATATTATCTAAAACTTTTATAGTGACAAGTTTTTTTATAGGACCAACCCTTATAGCAAAAAAAAAAAAAAAATCCTTGCCGCCTCCACCTGCAAACAAGTTAGGTTTCGAAGTGGGCGTTTCCAAATGCTGCATCATTGCAGAAAGGTCATTTCTTCCACAATTCCCAACAAACAGGCGCCCCACGGTCTGCGTCTTCGAAATCTACCTCTGCCTGTAGGTCGAACCGTCAGGGATTTTTTTAGAATATGATTTAGCCGAGAGATCTTACGTTGACCAAAATATCATGAATATTTCATATAACATCGGAACATATCTTCATCGCAACTTAATATTTAATAATACATTATATTCAAATACTTTTAAAGTTTCGGTGTGTGAAAAAGTTTTCAAACTTTTATTTGAAAAAAAAAAAAATATATATAATATAACATTATGCGAAAAGTATCTTGGATAAAAAAGCACATTTTACTGAAAATTTTTATTTATTGCTTATGGATTAGCTTGTATATTTAATTCACAAGGTCTCTCACTGTGTAAAAACTCTCCTTACCTAAAATACCCTAACAAAAATTTTTCTCAACAATGAATTCACCCAATAAAAATTCACTACTTCCTATTTTCCAAGCATTTTTTGCCATATCACGTTGTAAAGAATTTCGAATTTGTATTCTTGTATAACACATATAAATGTAATCTTATTTTCATTCTACATCAAAAGGCGCTAACTAGCCAGATATGGTAATCCGAGTTCAAATAACTTAGTCCTGAAGTTTCTTCTCTCAATCCTCCTTCTTTCGCTAAATCAGTCAAATAGACCCGTCTGGCACCACGTGACTTTGACGTCTCACCCGCCTTCTGTTCGTTGTCGAAGATTATGTTCTAATTGAAAATTGGTATTGCTTTAAATTAACATAAAAAAAAAATAAACAATGTATATAATTTAAATTAAATTGAAATAGTTTGTGATTTTTACAAAATTAATAGTTATTTGTTTATTTTTTGCATTCTATCTTTAATATATATTTTATTACCTATTAAATACAATTTAGTGAGTATTTTACTATTGTCTTTCGATATAACATGTAGGAAATGATTCTTTTGATTGTCTTATAAACAATTAAAATCTCTATTTAGATAATTATAAGATCCTTTTAATAATCACTTCTTCACAGATCATTGGACACAGATTGTAGCACAAAAGACACTTTATGGATATATATGTAATTCCATATTCCATTTTGATCTTATTTAATTCTTAAATGGTAAAACATATTTATTTAAAAAATTTTATTTATACTTTTTAACACTTTTCAACAAAAGTGTTTATGAATTTGGTTTGTCTGTCCGTTAACTCGCGTAAATATAGTACAGTAGGATTGGTAATGTATACATATCCTCAATAATGATATACATTATTGAGGTTTATCATAGCATGTTTGGTATTGAAAATGAAGCGTGTAGCATTTATAGTTCCTTTACAGGGGCACCCAAAAGTATTCCGTTACATTATGGTCTATGTGGAAAAATAATTCATGTTGTATTTTAATAGTGTTACACTGTTTTAAACATAATGAAATTTATATATATTATTGAGGTGCACTAGAAGAAGGTTACTATAGAATATGTTATGTGTAGCATTCAGAGTACGTTTACAGGGAAGCTCAAAAGTATTTCTTTATTTACTGAGTTAAAGAACTTACAAGTGTATATGCAACCGAAGTAAGTTTATTTATTTAGATATAGTTTCTGGAGATTGTAAAGTAGATATAGATATTTTTCTTAATATCTTCCCAGTTTTGATTCTTTTTCTTCTATGATCAACTATAATAGATAATAAATTGTTATATATTTGATATTTTTTATTATTATCAAATTTAATATAATAATACAATAATATCTCGATTACTATCAATATAATTTTCAGGTAATTAAATTGATAATAACAAATAAAACTTATCACAATTATTAAATTTACAATGGTGTTTTAGGACTTATGAAAGTTTCCTGTGGTATTTTACTCTTTTGTAAATCTGATGACTGGAACTTCAAATTGCAATTGATATATTTTAAATCTGTTCCCTGCCTTAGTCATAATCAGTACTTTATTAAGATATTTAAATGAAAGAGTTTATTGAATTATTTTACCAATACTGCTAGTATGTTGCATTTTATAAACTTATTTATTATCATTATTAACTTATTATTATTAAATGCTATCAAATATTAATAATAAATAAATCAAATATTTTTTTATTATTTTATCAATGTAAATAGAAAAGAGGTAGCATTTTATCATTACTGCTTGTATGTTATATTTTATAAATTTTATTTATTATCACTATTAACTTATCATTAAATGTTAACAAATATTAATATTTTTACTATTTTATCAATGTAAATAGAAAAGAGGTAATATTTTATATTATAACTATAATTACAAAAAATCTTTTGAAATATCGATATTTCATCTTCATTATTAAAAAAAAAAATATTTATAATAAATTTTATCAATAAATTTATAATATTAAGAGAGATTATAAATTTATTTATTATAGATAAAATTTATTTAAAAATAATAATATATATTCATATATTCATATATTTATATATAAAATATAATTCTTTTTAAGAGTCTCATTTTAAGGTTTCATTAAAAGTTCTTAAGATTTTGACAGACCTGTTTGAGAGGGTTTTTAAACCTGGACTTTTAAATGAGGCCTTTTAAATTTTAATGCAAACTCTTAAAATGAGATCCAGTATCTGCTAAATATTTTTATGACATATAAAGTGAGTTACTTTTGTTCGAAATCATGTTGATGCCATAGAGAAAAAGCGCCAACGGCGTATCACAGGTCCCAAGCTGTGTGCCAACCAACCAACCAATTTTTAGACGTCTTTGAACCTGCAAACCGCGCCTCGTATTGTTGTTTATGTTTGTAATTCATTCATGATTTTTGATCTGATTCAGAATCCATGGTTTTTACTTATTTAACAATCTGTTTATTTAACTTATTTAATAATTTTTGTATACAAGCCGCGAACTTCAAAATTACTTTTATTAATGCTTATCTATGCCTATGACAATGCTCCAAATTAAACGTTCGAAAAAAACAACCATTCGTCAATTTGAAATCATGTTAGATTTTTTTGAAAATCACCCAGAAATGATAAGTGGTAAGCTTACTAGTTCTTTTACTGCTCGAAGACGTGAAGAACTCTGGGCAGAACTTTCGAATCTTTTAAATTCTCTTAATTTTGGGCCACAGAAAACGCCTAAGAAATGGAAAAAAGTAAGTATAGTTAGAAAGGAAATATCTTATATCGGAAAATTAATCTTCAAATTACTTATTAGAGCAATACTTTTATAAATGGGAACATATTGAATATGCTACGGTTATTAATACTGCAGGATATTAGGGATGTTTTTTTTTTGTTGTTGTTGTTGAAAATTAAGCCCTTATTAGTATGTTAATTCAATTACAACGTTTACATTTTTATTTTTCGGAAAAGAATCTTGCTTATTTTCATAAATATTGTATATCTTTGACGAAGAGCAGAAATCTAAAGCTTCTATAGAAACAAAATCAGTCAAACAGTATAGGGGAGACGGGTACACACTGGACCTATGGGCACAGTGCACCACCCCCTAATATTTTATTTATTTAATTTTTTTTTAAACTTCTCTTCTATCCTAATAGACAACAGCACTGCAATGATTATTTATAGCCTTCAGAAAATATGTTTATCTCAGATTGAACTATTTTATCTTAATTGGTTGTTTTAAGCTTCTAAAAGTAAAATTTTTCATCATCATATTTTTATTTTTTTAGTAATTAAAGGTTGTAGATAAATAAAACAGCTTTTTTGCAAAGCTAAGATACTTGTTTTTATTTTACTTTAAAGTTAATATGTTTAAAAGAAAGCTATAAACAATATTAATATGATTATTTATTGAACTTCAACATGGGGTACAGTGGACCACCCACTCCTGGGGCACAGTGGTCCACAATCCACTCTGCTCCTGTAATGCAGAATGTTCAAAATATTTAATAATTGCTTATTTTCTATAAAGAAATATTGTTTTAAAGTAGATTTAACTGTAAAAAAAAAGTAAACAAATAAAAATAACAATTTATTTAACATAGTAAGAAATATTTTGTTTTGTATTTACTGCCTTTGATAAATATAACTGTAGTCTAATTGTTGATGATTCTATTCAAGTAAGATTCATGAGATGCAAATTGAATGTAAATCAGTTTATTTCTCCTGAAACTGTAGATGAATCTGCTGTTGATGTCAATGATTTCATAATGTTGCTCTCAGACCCAAAATTATTTCTTGAAAATTCCAGACTCAATCTTACTCATAAGTACTTTGGAATTTCATTTGCAAATTTTAATGTGCGTTGATTTTTTTGTACTTAAGTAATAACTTCAACTAAATTGCAATTGTTCCTGTATTAATCTGTTATTATTTTCAAAATATAATTAATTTTTTGTTTTTGTTTCAAAATTTATATTACTATGTTATTTTGTGGGTGAAGGGGCAACAAAAAAGAATTTGATTAATAAAAAATAGATTTATATTGTATTTCAGATAATACCTAATAGTGGTCCACTGTACCCCGGTGGGTAGACCAGTGTACCCCGCTTCTGGGGTACACTGGTCCACTTTACAATGTATATAATTTTTTTTTTTTTTTTTTGAAAAATGTATTGAAAACTATGTTGTGAGAAAATTATGATGGATGTAAGAAGGTTTAAGGAATATTCAAATATATTTTCATACAGATCGGTCAGTCTGTTAAAGAGAAAAAAAATGTTAACTGAAAAAGGGGTCCACTGTGTACCGGTCTCCCCTATATTTACAGTGGTGACTTGTGTTAGTAGCTGCAAAATTGCAGCCTCCCAAAGATTCTGATTTTCTATACTACTATACTTTATGTAATTTCAATTGGCTGGCATACATGAGCATATGAACCACCAAAGAAAAATGTACAAAATATATTAGCATGTTAAATAAAATAAGGCTATGATGTCATGTACTCACACACAGTTTTTTAAAAAAATCTGTTATAAAAAAGAAAAAAGTCACCAAATTTAGGGGATTTTTTCCGTTGATGGCAACTTAGCAATTGTATTTAGTTATTGGTTTGGTGCAGGTTTGAAAATCGTGCCAACCAAAAAATCTCCAAACAACGCTGTGTGAGTGTAAAGCATCTGTTCCTAAAATAATTATCATGATGCCAGCATTACTAATTATAGTAACCCTTATTATTTTTTTCTTTCTACATGGTAACTGCAATTACAGGCTCTTTCGAGGAGTGATTCACAATGGAGTGGATTAGTCTGTTTAGAAGAGAAGTTCCAATATAGAAGGTGGGTACAGAATGAGAAGAGGAGATCGGGAAGGGAGAATTAACATCTAGCCTTTCTCCTGTTTCGTCTCATTTATCTTCGAGTTTGGAATGTTAGTATGTTGGTTATTTTTTGTGAAAGCTTATTTTCTTGCGTATGGCTTGTTTTCTTTCTAATTATTGTTTACCTGATGACGACTCGGACCGGACAATGGCTAATGTTTCTTCAGATCTCAGAATTACTCAAACTATTTCTCAGTGATCCCGGCATTAACGAATTTCGTGTATTTTTTGGGATTCCGATATAACGAGGTTGCTGCATCCAGTGATGTATTTTTTTTCATGTTCGCGAAGCAATCATGTATGTGGTACAGTGATTGCCACATTAATGAATTTTGTGTAATTTTTTGGGATTCCAGTACAACGAGGTTGCTGCAACCAGTGATTTTTTTTTTTTTTTCATGTTTGTGAAGTGATTGTACACGCAGTACAGTGATCGCCACATTAACGAATTCGTGTAATTTTTGGGATTCCAATACAGCAAGGTTGCTGCATTCAGTGATGGTTTCTTTTTGTTTTCATGTTTGCAAAGCGATCATACATGTGGTACATTAACAAATTGGTACTTTTCGGTTAGCCGAGCACCAGTTATATATGTACATATATAAATATAATGTATTTTGGGGGATTACAATATAACGAGGTAGTTGCATCCAGTGATTTTTTTTTTGTTTTCATGTTCGTGAAGCGATCATGCATGTGGTACAGTAATCGCCAGATTAACGAATTTCGTGTATTTTTGGGATTCCAATACAACAAAGTTGCTGCATCCGGTGATGTTTTTTTTTTTTTTCATATTCATAAAGCGATCACACATGCAGTATACATTGATCACCGCATTAACGAATTTCATGTATTTTTTGGAATTCCAATACAACGAGGTTGCTGCATCCAGTAATGTTTTCATGTTCTTGAAGCGATCATATATGCAGTACAGTGATCCCCGCATTAATGAATTTCGTGTATTTTTGTTGTTTTTTTTAATTTACATTGATTGTTAACTTTTTATGTAATTTTGCTGAAATGTGTATAAAAACAATGTTTCTTACTGCTCATTTCATCTTTTTCATATCTATAGTATTAAAATTCATCAAGTAAAATATTTATATTTTACTCATAAATGCAATATCTAAAAAAATAAAATAAAAAATAAACACTACCAGTACCTATGAATCCTGCTAAAAGAAGTAGTTTATTTCCAGGCATGTGCAGTTGAAATCTCCCATTGTTCACTTCACATTTTATTTATTTATTTTATATTATTTACCATTTTTAACAATGTTATGTATTTAATATAATAATATTAAATTACTGTTTTGAGCATGATTGGCAATGATGAACAAGATTGGTACTTGGCAACCATTTTTGGTGTTCTATCTCCTGGCCTGGATAATACGTAAGTACCTATATATACATATATATGGTGTATTCATAATCTGATGTTAGCACTTGTTAATTTTGTATTAACTTAATTGTATTCTGCTCAGTGGCAGAAAGTTCTGTAGCTGTCTGCAACAAGTTTTTAAAATTTCATAATCTGTCTGCAAATTTTGCGTGTAATTTTAATGAATGAATAATACACTAAACTAGGAATTTTTCATCATTTTATTTAAAATAGGGTAAGCATGATGCATTCTCATTACAGCGTTCGAAATCCTTGGTGGTCCGAGACCACCAGGAATTCAATCGGACCACTAATTTATAAAATTTAGTGGTCAGCAGGACCAGTAACTTTAAAACAGCTCCTTTAAAACAGAATCAGCATCTATTTCTAAAGGACTTCTGAAACCAATGAAGTCAGATACATTTATGCAGTCGGCTATAGAACTTTCGAAAGTTGTTTCATATCTTTTAAAGTTTCGCTAACTTTGCAGAACAGAGACATTACACTATTTCATGCCTATAATACAGTATGCACAGCAATAGATTTATTAGAGGATTTAAAACAAAATGATAAAATCATTAAACGGAAATTGGAAAAACTAAACCTAAAACCAGTAAGCAGTAGGAAATGCATTTCTGAAGATGAAAGTAAATTGACAAAGTTGACAGATGATATTATTGAACAATTGAAAATGGGATTTACCGACATTGACAAAGGTTTAAGAAGCATCACTAAAATATTATCCTTTTGCTGAATGGCCCAGCACATGCTCTTATAATTTTGGTTAGGAGAAACTTGAAGCTGTTGTTACAGAATATGAGATAGTATTAAAAAATTTTAATATTGAAACAGAGAACTTGACATTTGAATGGGCATCTTTAGTGAAAGCTGTTTATGCTAGTACAAAAGAACACAAGAAACAGACATGGGAAACTATAAATTCTGAATTCCATATTGGGCACAAAAATATTTTGCCTGTAATTGATGTATTGCATTCCATTCCTTCTACATCCGTTGAAGCAGAAAGAGGGTTTCGAATCTTAGGGGAAATTAAAAATGACTGGAGAAACCAGTTAAACAATGAAACTGTTTCAGATTTAATGAGAGTTTGTCTGGACACACCAGAGATTGAAAAATTTGATCCAATTCCACCAATAACACTGTGGCTTCATTCTGGAGAAAAATCGAAAAAAATTTGCATAAAACCTTACAGTCAATTGAAATAATCAAAATAAAATATCTAATTAATAATTTTATAGTTTTTGTTTATGTATTGTTTTATTTAAACTTTAGCAAATTATAATTTTACATTTTGTTATGCTGGAAATTTTGGATAACTGCAAAGTAAGTTTGGTTTATATTTTAGGAGGGGCCATTCAAAGAGTTAAAGGGACTTAATAGAATTTTATGTAGCGGACCAGTGATGATGTCTGCGGACCAGTAAATTCTCATGCTTACTGGTCCTTGGGACCAGTGACTTTTTTTTAAGAATTCTAACGCTGCATCATCTCACTTCTTGTGGGATTTCTAAAATGGGAAGGATAAGCTTAAGGGGAGAGAAATTCCCTCCCTGATGCAGCTACAAAAATTCCTTCTGGAGATAAATGTCTTAATTAAAGTCCTGCATCAGCTGCAGATCGGTTTAACACTGTTTTCAGTTCGAGCTGAGTTTAGATTCCTGCAGGGCATATTCGCAGGGCTAGCATTCCCCCTAAAATTCCTAAATTTTCTAACTATTATTTTATCCCCTAAAATTCCTAAAATTCTCCTAAAATTTTCTTCTTGTTCCTAAAAATTCGAGATCGACAAAATTTCACCGAAAAATATCGCGAATTTCAACAAATGGTCACCGAAAAAGACTTATTTTGTCAAAAGATCGCTAAAATAACACAAATTTCGTCAAAAGATTGCTAAAATAACGCAAATTTCGTCAAAAGATTGCTAAAACAACACAAATTTCGTCAAAAGATTGCGGAAAAAAGCAAATTTCGACAAAGAATAGGGGGGAAAAACTTAAATTTCATCCAAGGACATCGTGGGGGAAAAAAAGCTAATTTCGACAAAAAATCCTGAAAAAAACTCAAAGTAAAATCTAAGGATCGCAACAAACACTAATTTCTTCAAAGGATCGTAAACTTTTTAAAAACATCTTGGAAAAAAAAAAACTAAAATTTCTTAAAAAGATCGTGGAATAAACACGAATTTCAATTAAAAAGAAAATCCTGAAAAACCCCTCCAATTTCATCCAAAAATCAAGGAAAAAAGATAATTTCATCTAAGAATCACGGAAAAAACGTGAATTTCATCAAAAAATTGTGGGAAAAAAAAAACCGCCAATTTCGTTGAAGGATCGTGAAATTTTGTCAATCAATCGTGCATATAAGGCGAATTTCGTCAAACGATCGCACAAAAATACAAATTTCGTCAAAAGATTGCGGAAAAAACACAAATTTCATCTAAGAATCGCAAATTTTGTCAAAAGATTGCAGAAAACCGCAAATTTCATCAAAGGATCACAAAAAAAAAAAAAAAAAAAAAAAAAAAAGCGAATTCCGTCAAAAGGTCGCGAAAAAAAAAGCAAATTCCGTCAAAAGGTCGCGAAAAAAAGCAAATTCCGTCAAAAGGTTGCGAAAAAAGCAAATTCTGTCAAAAGGTTGCGAAAAAAGCAAATTCCGTCAAAAGGTTGCGAAAGAAACACGAATTCTGACAAAAGTTATTGAAAAAACGTGAAGTCCGTCAAAAGATCACGAAAAAAACATGAATTTCGTCAAAAGATCACGAAAAAACATGGAATTTTGTCAATACCATCGTACAAATAAGGCAAATTTCATGAAAGAATCGCGAAAAAATGCATGTTTCGTCAAAAAAAGGGAAAAAATACAAATTTCGACAAATAAGTGTGAAAAAAACCTTTCAGAAGTTTTTCTGTTAGCTTCAGAATTTTTTTTCTCATAATCACCCCTGCTACCTGCCTCTTGTTCTCTAGGTTCACCGAGAACATCCAAAAGAGAGAGAAAGAGAGCATTCATTCTGGTTAGGCTCAATAATCCAGGAATTCAAAATTCTAATTAATATACTAGGGTTTAATCTAGAGCTAGCCAAATAGCCAAAAAGCTAACTGAAAGCACCTTTTGCCCCCAAAGCATTTAGTGGATTAGCCAAATAGCAACAGCCAAAAAAATATATATCATTTCCACTTTGTTGTTCCTGCCTTTCGTAAACCTGCAGTTGCCGCGTGAAAAAAAAATCTCAAACTGCCTCTGTCCTGGCAACTCACTTCAAAATTTGTCTCGTCCTCTCTGTGCAAGCATCTTACAAATAGTATGACGTCATTTGCATTAAACAAGTATTGAGGAAATTAAAAGAGTTTGTTTATTTTTTGTTGATGATCCCAACTTAGGAAATGAAACCAAAACGGTTGATGAATGGAAGTTGTTCAGACAGGTTCTGGCTACAAAGGGTCAAGAAATGAAACCAGCTGATTGTATTATTTTTCCATAAAAATGGCATTACTGACATGCTTCCCAATGTGACTTCTTTGTATGAATTTGTAGCAACAATTCTGTTGTCTACAGCAGATTGTGAAAGGGGATTGTGTCTTGTGAATATAACAAAAACTGACTTGAGAAATAGACTGACAATCAAAAATTTAAGTAACTTAATGGTGATTAATTTGGAAGGGGAAGTTTGAAAAGAATTTCCATTTAAAAAAGCATTTGATGTGTGATGTATGGCCAAATCTCGAGAGGGTCAATCTTACAGAGTGGTGTAATGTTTATATATTACATAATTACAAATAATACTCATTTATACAGAAATTTTGTATAAATAAAAGTTTTTTTTCTTGGCTAAAGCTATTTTTATTTGGCTAACAGTTATTGGCTGCAATTAGCCAAAATACTACAAATCTCTTTTTCCTAGATTAAACTCTAATATACTAATTGCAGTAAATATAAGCTGTCAAAACGGTTTGTAATATGAAGCCGGTTATTGTGCAAATTTAAATGCCCTCTTTCGCAACAAACAACACAAGCACATGGAACAAGGGCTGAATTCATTGGAATGATGGGAATATTCTTTGGCAGTGTATCACATGTGCCTGACTAGCACGAAAATACTGTTATTACATACTTGTAATGTTAAAAATATCGCAAATGCCCCTAAAATTTTCCTAAAATTTGGAAAAAAATTCCTAAAATTCCTCCCTAAAATTTTGAAAAATCCTAGTGCTAGCCCTGTATTCGGGTTAATCCAATTTTTTAAAAGTAGGCTCTGTATATTGTTTCAGATTAAAAAAATTATGTATTAAACATAGATGTTTGTCTGTGTGTGATGTTTTCTGAAGAGACCGCTAAGTGCAGAGCTACAAGATTTGGCAGGAAGAGTCTGATGTGTTGTTTTGTCAGAAGTTATGCACCTCAAAGCCCACTTTTGGACTAGTTTTCTTAATTTTTTTGTTTTTTTTTCTTTTTGCAGCAAATTTTCTACATTAGTAAAAGAAATCTGGAATTCCTCCATCTATTTTTGAATTTTTTATGCAATTTTTAGCATTTTTTTCTCGTTTTGCAATAATCTTTAGACATTAGTAAAAAGAGCTGGGTTTCAATATTTTAGCAGTCTTTTTATGCAGTAAATTTTGATGATACTCACAATTATTTTTTCCAAAATCGTTTGATGAAAATCACATTTTTAAATATTTTTTTTTTACCGCGATCCTTTGCCGAAATTCGTGTGTTTTTACCGTTTTGACGAAAATCGCATGTTTTTACTGCGGTTCTTTGACGAAAATCGCGTGTTTTTACCGCGAACTTGTGACGAAATTCGCGTGCTTTTACCACGATCTTTTGACGAAATTCGGGTGCTTTTACCGCGATCGTTTGACGAAATTCGGGTGCTTTTACCGCGATCGTTTGACGAAATTCGTGTGTTTTTACCGCGATCTTTTGACAAAATTACGTGTTTTTAACGCGATCCTTTGCCGAAATTACGTGTTTTTACTGCGATCCTTTGCTAAAATTCGCGTGTTTTTACCGCGATCTTTTGACGAAATCGCCTGTTTTTACCGCGATCTTTTGACGAAATTCCGTGTTTTTACCATGATCCTTTGCCGAAAATCACAAGTTGCGGACAGTTTTTTAAATTAATTTCATTAGTTTCAGACAAAAATTGTTCGTGACTGCCACTTTCGCCGTGTTTCTGCCACTGGGGTATTCTGTATACACTTTATGATTACCTATCTTTAAATAGGAGATTTGGTTAGATTTGATACAAGAACTTGTTTACTGTATTTTGAAATTCGTAGGTATTTCAATTACATATATGTATATTTTACTGGCACCCAGCTAACCGAAAGGTACTAAATTTTTCAACACAGAGCAAATGGACATTCTTTGTTTGCACATGTGACCAAAGAAATTCTCTTCAAAACTACTTTATGCAGACATATGTGAGAGGAGTGCATCACAGGGTTCCCAGTGACATGGAAAGTCAGAGAATTTCAAAATAGACAGGGAAAGTCAGGGAATTTACAAATATTTCCTAAAAAGTCATGGAAAGGTCTGAGGAAAAAAAAATTGAATTTGAAATCAGTTCTTTTTCAGAAAAGTGTTACTATATTTCTCACTACATGGCATCTCTGAAATATCTCTAGACTCTTGTCGGTTTCAAGATCGAGAAATTCCTCCAAATGCAATGCAGAAAAAACCATAATATGGACAAAAGTTTTCTACATTTTTCAGACTATTCCATGACATTTCACATTCTAGACTTTGTTGTATGGCATTCATTTGAAAACTGGCAAAGGTGAAATTTTTTTGCATTATAGTATTTTATGGAATTTCATTTTGTAATTTTCTTTAAAGGTGCTTGAATTTTCTCCTGGGAAAAGAGTATGAACCCTGTTATTATGATACAAATTTCTATTTTTTTTTTTTATGCTGTCTGTTTGTTATTTTCTGTTATTCAAAGTAGATTTTGTATATGCCCGTTTGGTCATGAAGTTTTTTGGATTTGTTCAGGGAAGATCAGGGAAATTGACAGACATGTTTTGCTGGGAACCGTGCATCACTCGTAGTCTTTCATTCGCACATTCCATAATGTGCTGGAAATTATTTTTTTTTTAGTTTCTTGTTCTTTCAATTTCTCCCTTGGTTTGCAATGTTCAGTTAGTTTTTTTAAAATAATTATTAATCTGTTTATTCATCTTGCTATTTATATATTATTCTGTGTAAGAACTAGTTGCAAACAGTTAAAGAGAGCACATAGTAAAATGAGTGTTATGGAAGTGAAGTAATTGCATTTTTCAATATGGCTGGAAAGGAAAATTAAATTACATTACTTAAGGAGGTTGGTCAGTCAGTCAGATCTCAAATTCCCTTTGCTAATGTTAAACTATGGGAATAGAATGCATTCTTATTTTCAAAATATCTCATAAGTGAATGAATATTTTTTACTTATTTTTTCTGTGTATTCTTAAAGAATGTTTCTTTTTTCTTTTTTTTTTTTTTTTCTTTTTAGTTGTCAAAATGTGTTGAATGTTGTCAAATGTATTTCAGTTTGTTTTGATGCTATTAAAAATGAATTTAATATCAAAATTTTACATCTGCATAATTACTAAACTAATTTATCAAATGTCTTTCCATTTGGTATTCTAAAATAAAACTTTATGATGATTCCAAAATGTAAAAATTAGGTTTTCGTATTGGAAATTTGAAAGTTTTTTACAATTGCAATATGAAGGCAACCCTCTAAGTATATTTTTTAAAACCTAATTGAAAGAAGACGTTTTTCCCAATCAAATGATTATTTTTGTTTTTCTCGGCAACAATTTGACAAATAATATAGATGGGGGTATTCTCTATTTTTTTCTTCCACACTGTATTTTCTTTTGTAGAAAGTAAAATGATACAATTTTTTTTTTCAATGAGTACATGTTTATTTTTTATATTTACATTTTTTTAAACTTGTGACCAGTGCTTTACAAATCTGATAAAATCTGGTAGACAACAAAAATTTCCAGTTTCCAGTAAAAAGTGTTTATCCCCCCCCCCCCCCCCCCCCTCATTAATTTTCAAAAATCACGAAAGTTTTTTTGTGAACTAATCGAGAAAAAAAATAATAACAGGTTTAGTTCAGAATTATTAGTTATATACACTGGCCACCAAAAGTTAAGGTACAGCCAGTTTTTTCACTATTAAAAGAATGAAAATAAAGATAAAAAATATGATTTATATGAAGGAGAAAAGTAACTTCATTAAAATCTTATGAAACTATTATGTCCATCTCTATTTTTTTTAACCCTCTGACAGTCTTGCAAAAGGGCAAATCTGTAGTGTTTTTTTCTCTGCATTTTGTTTTAAATGCTAAGAAAAACTAATTTTTCAACATTGAATATAAAAAACTTAATTACAAATATGAATGTATTCCTTGACAGTGTTATTCATTGCTCAGCACATTAAAAATGCATTAAATCAATAGAATTTTATTACTTTAAATAATGCTTATATTGCAGTGAAACCTGGAGCTTAGTGAACGTATTAACACGAGCTTGTCAGTGAGAGGGTTAAAGAATTGGACGCTTATATGGCAGTCGAGAGTGCCATGGAAGAACTCTGACTTCTGTGAAATAGTAATAGTCCAAATATTTTATAAGTCCCAATATTAATAGTATTTAAGTCCCAATTTAGTCCCAATATTTTGAAAAAATAACAATATTTAGTATTTCTGTTTTTTTAAATATACGTGACCTTTAAAATTTTTCATTAAATTAATTTTTATCAGTCTGATTCTAAAACCCTGAATTTAAACTTGGCTTCCGAATCTGTACAATATGTGATAAATGAAGGGTGCTGCAGAGTATTATTTTATTAGATAACTAGACGGTCACTTGATGGCCCCAGATTCAGGGTTGGATTTTTGATGCCAAAAACTGGTTTTCGACATCACAAGTGTCTAAAACTGGTTTAAATTGGTTTTAACCAACTGTTGAAAACATGAAAACACCCTTTAAAACTTTTAACAACAATAGGTATACCTTAAATATCATGATGATTTATGTAATCTTTTATTTAAATTATAGTAATTTAATAAAAACAAATATTTTTAAATTATTAATTGTAATAAAATATTTTTATTTTTTGAACTTTTCAGTCAGAAGCAGGGTTTTTGCTGCCACTCGTCATTGCGCCAAATCGTCACAAAGTACATTCATTTGGCGAGTAAACGAACGATTAAACTTGCCAAATTGCAAGTGTTCAATTTTTTTTTTTTTTGTGTGTGTATGTGTGTGTCAGTACAGGATTTTTTTACGAAGATACTTTGACTTTCGAAACCGGCTCCGAAAGTAAAAGTAACTTCCTAAAAAAAAAATCGGAAAGAAAATCGATAAAATAATCAACGGCGGAAATAGAGATTGATCTCTGCTATCCAATGCAAAAAAAATCGTTTAAAAATATTGAAATACAAACAAGATATTAGAAAAATCATGCCCCATAGGATTAGCATTAACGAGCGGGTGTTTTCAAGTGCATGAAGAGGACCCTTAACGAGCCTAGTAGGCAATAGTACAATTTTGAAACTGCCTTTGAAGTATGGGCTCAATGAAAAGCCGAAGAATTCTAGAAAAATAAAGTTTTATTTTAATGTGACATATATTTTGTTGTTTATATTTTCAATTTTCAGAATTCATTAAATATATCTTAAAATCCTTAGTTATCATAGGTCGGAAGTTTCATTTCATAACATTTTAATGAGTTAAATTGGGTTTGCAACTTTTTCTTGATTAAGGCATTTGAAATGTACACATGTTTAATAGTTTTTGTAGCAGGTAGTTGAATTTAGATGGATAACTGATCTGTAAGTAGTTACAAAACCTCGGTTTATTTTAGAACATACTGAAAAAAAGAATGGTACATTAAGGGGTTAAAGATTGATTTTTCAGTGTTTCATGACTAATCTATTTTGCTAAAATGTTTTTCATTTGGCTAACGTTTTTTATTTCTGATTAGCCAAATTGCTAACGTTGGTCAAAAGTCAGCGAGAACACTGGTCAGAAGAAAATCATTGTACAGCTAATAATAAATAATTTTACCCCGCTACATTCTGTAGCACATAACCAATTTTGCACATTTATTTATACCCAAACGATTTCTGAGTTTTAAAGTAAGGCTAAAATTTGAAAATACTCTCTCAATTGATGCTGAGCTAGCAGGACTTGATAGCAAAAGCATTGCTAGCTCAGTAAGTTTGGACGCAGGTTCAATCAAAAAACTATTGCGTCTTTCATCTAATGATACCTTTCCACCAAGTCATGTGGTTAACTCTGTCACTTGAAATAAGGAGGAAGGAAAAGGGATTCTTCAGGTTTGTATGCAGTTAGCATGGGTAAACATCCACTGATTCTCTCTGTAGCTCATATGTGGGCTGTATCAATTTGTGTATCAATCAGCCCTTCATCCTTAAGGGTGGCATGAAAAACACAAACCATAAAATGGTATGATTTCATGATTTGATCTGTTACACACTTTTCAATATGGTGCTTAAGTGAAATTTCTTTTAGAAAACTGAGTCAAAGCGAAGCCTTGAGCATACTCAAACCTTTAAATATGGCAATCAGTATTTTCTCTTAACTAATTAAAACTTTGATGAGAGGTTTTGTTTTTCTGCTAGTTATAGGTTACTATTTTGAAGTTTGATATCTCAGATCCTCTAAAACATAAATGTATCTGATTAAGGGTATCAACGAAATTGTATATTGTAAATCTCAAATATCTTCTGAGATACAGCAAATCAAAAATGGCTCAAATGACTTAGTGTAAGTATAGTGTATGCGTGTTGCATGAACTTGGCCTGTGCACTATGATAAAATGTATAACTATTGAAAAAAAAAATGCTTGTATGTATAAAACAATGAATAAGTTGCCAGAAAAAGCTCGTGAAAAAATGCTATCTCTTGTCATGGTCATTTTCTCTATCTTGCCAAAACCCTTATAAACAGGGAAGTACCATTTTTTTCTGTAATTTATTATTTGTATTTTGATTTTTTTCAGAATTCGTTCATATGTTTTTTCTTTTCATTTAACCTGCTAATATACTATTCCAGAGTTTCCCCCAGACAGTTTCAGAAGGGTGCTGCACCCTGCCTGCCCTTTTGTTTACAAAGTAGCACCCTTCTTGCCCCTCATAAAAGTAATTAGCACCCTTCTTGCCCCTTCAGTAAAATAATTAGCACGCTTCTTGCCCATCAGTAAAAAAAGTGCCCTTTCTCCTTTTTGCATTAAAAAATTTGCTTTCATAGTAAAAATTGACTCAATGTTGTCTTGAAAATAGTGCCCTGACTTTTAAATATCAAAAGTGGCTTTAAATCCAAAATAATACCTTTTTAACAATAAAAAAAGTGCCCTCAAGAATCCGAAAGTGCCCTCAAGAATCCAAAAAGTGCCCTTAAGAATAAAAAAGTGTCTTTTTCTCACCAGCAGCACCCTGCCCTTTTTTAAACCTGGGGGAAACTCTGCTATTCCAAATACTGAGTTAACTTAGATTTTATTTTATGCCCCTATTTAGAGATATAAATCACATTAGAATTGAGAGGGGTCGGGGCAAGAAAGTACCAAGCCACATTTTTGGTGAAATAAATCTAACACTGTAATCTGTTGTTTAATATTGTAAATTATAATATCCAACATAATATTTGGTTCTAATGTCACTTGGTGGCAGCATATGTGACAGGTTTCGTTTTTGCCCCAGATGTTTATGCCCCCAATGAAGATAGCTAATTTACAAAAAACGTAATAGTAATATCATTAAAGTAATGCTTAATTGTTATTCAGAATATCTCAAATGTTACTAAGACATTAGCAAAAAAACTTTAGGTTACATATCTTGATTTGAGTTTTTGATCAAATTTTCAAATTGAAATATCTCAGAAGTTCAAACATGTGGCTTGGCACTCTCTTCACCCCCTCAATTATTTTTTTGACTTTGCATAGAATGGGATTTTCAGAATATTAATTGAAAAACCTTTCTTCACAATGCATAACATTTCATTAAAAAAAATGTTTATGAATTTAAAAATTTTTAAAAATACCAATACATATATGTAATGAAGATCTTCAGTCAATTTTTTTTATATGAATCATTATAATTTTATAAGTGAATGCATATTTCTTATTTAGACATGGACTGACATCAAAAGCGAGACTAAACAAAAAGCAAGAGAAGCAATAGAACAGAGTCATTTGAGAGGATATTCAAATCAGCCACATTTAGCGAGGATAAGGTCATTACTTGGATTATCAAATGTGATTTACTACAAAAGTGTTGACAAAACTAATTCTGTTGATCAGGTATAATGTCTCTCTGTATATATTTAAATTAAATGCATTTATAAAATATTTTTCTGGATTTTAATTACATCATATGTATACAGTTCTTGTTTATATTTAACAAGAACGCAAAATTTTAAAATAAAAAAACCTGACTCTGTAAAAAGCAAACTAAAAACAGAGCTTCTGACTGTAAAATAGTCTAGGAAACATCATCTTCATTTTGAAAGACCTATCCAATGATATGCTACTCAATATGGTGTGTAAAAAAAAAATTTCGTCTCTACTGACATTTTGTATTTTATGGCCGGCATTTTGAATTTATGAAAACAAAACCTAGCCTATAAGTCTTCATTTTGAAAGACCTATCCGATAATATGCCACTCAATATGGTGCATAATTTTTTTTGTTGTCTCTACCACCATTTTGTATTTTACGGCCGCCATTTTGAATTTATAAAAATAGAACCTAACCTATAACCATCGGACGGTTAAAACAAATCGATAGAGACCTCATTCATTAAAATCCATCCAGCCGTTTTGATGTTTCGAGGGTATAAAGAAATCCACATACATAGCCAGGTACGCGTCAAACACATAACCCTTCTTGGCAGTCGGGTAAAAAATCATAAAAAAACCTTATTAATTATGGTCAGTATGTAGCAAGAGTTTCTACAATCATTTCTACTTATCTTACTTTTATTATCTCTTTTACATACATCATTTATACAGTTCGTGTATATATTTAAAAATATATAAAAGAAATTTTATTAGTTATTGCCAGTATATAGCAAGAGTTTCTACAATAATTTCTTATCTAACTTTTATTATATCTTTGTGCTCACAAAAATAATTTTAAGTACTTCTCCATTATCCCGTCGATCATTTTCCATTAAAAAAACCCATCGCCAAATTGTAATGCCCAGTAAACAAATGGAAAATGTTGCCATTGGAATCGCAAAAAAATACAAGAAATTCGGAAAAGCTCCACTCGCTAAAATGTCAACTATCAGTAATTTTAAACAAATATACAATATATTAATGATAACAGAAAAAAAAATCTTGGATATTTATTTATTTACATTATTTTTCTTAATTATCCCTCTCGGCTGGTGGATAAATGCTTGTGACATGAGTTGAAACTGATCTAGTATACGTAACTATGCATCACAACATTTTTTTCAATGTTTTTTCTCTTTTAATATCATTACGTTGCCTTTTAATGGTGTAATTTTTATTTTAATGAATGAAATAACTAATAAATCAGTAAAATGTCATTAAAAATGCAAATAAACGCGAATTAAAACTCTTGATGACATAACAAACATGTGTAACACATCTGACGTCAAGTGAATGTGGCGATCATGCATTTTAGCTTTAAATCCTATAGTTTGACGATAGTTTTTTTTTTTAATGGAAAGTGGTTGATGGGAGAATGGAGAAGTACCTAATTTTATTTTTAAGTATGTTATCTACATATGAGCTTTTATGTACAAAATTTATACTTGACAAATTCTATGCATTCATTCTATTTACCAAAGTTTTGTCAAAATATATTTTTATGTTTCATTGCTATGTAGCAGTTTTAACCCTTTTTACTTTCTGCTATCTATAATAGAAGAAAGTACAGTAGAACTTCAATTATCCGAACTCAGACTATCCGAATCGCTGATTATCCAAATCGCTTTCAGAATTTCAGAAAAAAAATTAAGATGGAAACGTACTGCGATTTACAAAATAATGATTCTGTCTATGCGCTATTGCCCTTCCCTCGTGGAAGAGACAGGAGAAGATGAGGATGACGTGCCATTTGAGGAATTCAGAAACCTGGATGTTCAGAATGTTCCTGGAATTCCTGGATGTTTAGAAGTTAGTGTTGAAGGTATAGGAGAGTGGATGGTGCGTGATTCGTCAGATCCTGGGTTCCAAATTCTAAATGATGATGAACTTATTGAAAGTGTGAGAGAAGAAAGTGTCGAGGAATAAGATGACCTTAATGTCCAAGTTGAAGGAGACATGGGACCATCAGCTAGGAAAGCATTTGCTGGCCTTGAAACTGCGTTGAAGTGAATGGAGCGTCAGCCCGAGTGTGACCACCTGCAACTTTTCACTGTCAAGTGGATGCACGACTTGGCTGCCCGAAAACGGATGAAGACTATCAAACAGCTTTAGCTTACTTTAACCGAGATATTCAGCAAGCAATGGCTTTCATTTACAGTATGGTACGTACATAATGTACTAATGTACAGCACTTGTAAGTACGCTTAACATGTAAAAGTGTTGCCTTTTCATTTAATTAATTAAAAGCTCTTTTTTTTAATAGTTTTTTTTCTCCCGTTTTCAACATACATATAGTTAATACATACATTAATTAAAATAGGCCCCTTTTTCAGAAAAAATCCTATTATCCGATTGGGGTAAGGTCCCAATTGATTTGGATAATTGGAGTTCTACTGTACTGTAATCTAATTTTTTTTTACTTCCAGTTTTTGATGGATTTACATATAGGGGTCAGATATTGCAAAATGCACATTTTTACAAAATGTCTGTGTGTCCTTTTGTATCATTAAAAAGTGCATGAAGTTATGCATAGAATTGAACCAAACAACATATATATGTTTTTAGCTATCACCGTCAGATCTCACTTAAAACTGGGGATATACCCCCAGAAGGGGGTGCTGTGATAGCAATTTTTATGTGATTTTCTTTTGTATCATATCATTAGAAAGTGTATGAAGCTATTGATTGAATTGAACCAAACTTCATATGTATGTTTTGACAATGGACGTCATGTCCCAGTTGAAAATGGGGATATTCCTCCAGAAGGGGCTGCTGTGATAGTGATTTTCTCATTTTTTGCTGTTTTAAGTGAAGAATTTATGAATATTTTTGACAAAATTTTATATATTAAATGTGTTGTCAAAAGCCAAGGTTTGAATAAAATTTTGGAGAAAATCATCTGAAGGTGACACCGTAATAACAAATTTAAGTGCGATTTTCCTTTTGAATCATCAGAAAGTGTATGAAGTTATGGATAGAATTGCACCAAACTTCTTATATATATATATATGTTTTTGTGTGATTTTCTCGATTTTTGCAATTTAAGTGAAGAATTTATGAATATTTTTCGATGAAATTTTTTATTTAGATATAATCTAATATGCCAAAGTTTGTATTAAATTTTGGAGAAAATTGGCCTGAAGTTGGTGCTGTGATAGCAAATTTTGTTTGATTTTTGGAATGAGTGCAGTAGCTGTTGAAAACAAGTCACACTGAATCACCCGATTCTCCAATCTAAATTTAATTTGCAAAATGTTTCGCATTTTTTGATATATTACCCATTAATTAGACTTCATTACGAAATTTTTTTAATCCCTCCAGGTTTTGAAGTACTTCATATGTATTATTTTTGATGTGAACATCTTTTTTTTTTTTTTTTTTGATGTGAACATCCCTTTTTTCCAATAACATACAAAATGTACAACAATGAAAGAGATATCATATGAAAAATTTGTGAAGCTTTTGATACAGTAACCTAACATGTTGTTAAAACACGTTGTTTGTTTGGTTAAAAATTACAAGTTCATGAAAAAAAAATCATCAATAAATAATTTCAAAGATTGCAGTGTGAAAGCCTTTCATGGGTCTACTGGTATATTATTATTATATTATGATTTTAAATAACATTTCTTTATTTTATTGTACTTTTATGAACTTAATGAACAATAGTAATAAATACTGCTAAATGAATCTTTATTTTTAGAGCCCTATTAAAATAAAAGAGTGTTTTACTGAGGAGATGACACCCAATACCGATGTGCTTAATAATGATGGATTTGAACTTGATAATAAAACAAGTCCTGTTATAAAAATTGAAAATATATCCGATATTCTTTCAACATCTGAAAATACTTGTTTTGAAAATGGCTGTGATTTTCCTTCAACATCTGCTGAAAGTGCTTGTGAAAAAGTACCAGACATTCTTACAACATCTGAAACGCCTTGTGAGAATGCATCAAACATTTCTACACCTGCTGAATCTACTTGTGAACAAATGTCAGACAATCTTTCAGCAGTTGCAAACATGCCATGTGAAAAAGTTTCTGACATTCCTTTAGTGAATGTAAAATCTCCACTTCAAAATACGTTAAACACCTTTAGTACATTTTCTGAAACTTCTGGGAAATGTTCTGACAGTCTTTCAAAGCCTAAGACAAGTAGTTGTGTTTCAAGGCCTAAGAAAACAACTTGTGACAAAGTATGTGACATCCTTACAACTTCTGTGACAAAAATAAATGATGTAGTAAAAAATTCAGAAAACAGAACTATAACAGCTTTGAATGCTCTTACAGAAGCTACTGTTAGAGCTAATGAACTTCATGAAAAACAGCTTCAGATTGAAAAAGAAAGGAATAGATTATATCAAGAAAGAAATGAAATTTTATCTACCTTAGTAAGTGCCTTTGTTGAAAAAAAAGTGAACCACCAGTATTAATTTGCTTGTTTTTAATAAATTAATAATTTGTTTTTAATAAATTATAAGAACTAATGTGTTGTTCTTTTTTTACTATTTTAACACAATCATACTAATTGGTAAATAAATCCTATGAGTAGTAATTTTCCCCCACTGAGTTAAAATGTGTCCAGGCTGAGTCTCAAACCCATTTATTTTTCCATGGTATGATTTAATTACCAATGTTAAAAAAAAAAAAAGTGTAATTACATATCCACCGTTTATTGCATTTCCTTTACCCATAGTTTATTCTGCCAAGCTATTTCAAAGAACAGACCAGATGTCATTAGTGGTTATCTGAGTGAATTGTGTTGGCTGGGATGTCGTCCAGATAGCTCAATTGGAAGAGCATTGCCAATTAAAGCCAAAAGTTCTGGATTGAAGTTCCACTCTGTACACATTTTCACTCAGTTGGAAAAATTACTACTCAAATACATAATACATTGTTGTCAATTTTTTTTTTCTGTTACTCTTTGAGATCTTATTATCCGGTTTAATTTATGATTCTGGATATCAACAATGGAGAGTGGGTGGGTAGAACCATTGCCCATTCCTAGATTTTGAAATTTAATTAATATATATATATATATATATATATATATATATATATTTTTTTTTTTTATTTTTTTTTTCTGAGTGATTTAAAATTATCAAACAATAAAAGTGAAAGGACCCTTTTCAAAACTCTTAAACCTGTGTTTTTAAAATGGAAAAGATAAATAGTAGGTTAAATTAAGAATGTTTAGTCAAAAGGAACTGGTTCTTGCAATTTTTTATAATAATTATTATTTTTTCTTTGTTTAATTGTAATCTTAATTCCTGCTCTCTGTTCCCACCTCTAAAAAAAAAAAAAAAAAAAAGTTTTTTCAATCCTTTTGAAAAAAGACAATACAAACTTATTTTTAGATTTTTACTATTTCTTATTTGTTACATTTCTGTAAATTGTGTATGTTCATTTGTTTAAAAATTCTTTTAAATGTGTGTGGGATAAGAGTTCACACCCAATAAAAAACATGCATTTTCAGCTATTTCCTGTCCATCATCTGAACTTTGAAAAACACTTAAAAAAAATTTGTGAACTATTGTCAAGTTCACTGGTCCTTTTATAAATGAGAATAAAGAATTTCAGAAATTTTAATATTTTTAAATTTATTTTTAAACATTTCTTATTTATAAAATTTCTGTGTTTTTTATTCATATTGTCATTTTGCTGTTGATGTATTTAGGTTTAAAAATAATTTTGCCATGGGCATTTCAGTAAAAAATTCTTTTGTGTTTATAGTCCCCATTTAAAAAATACATGATTAAGAGAGTAATGAAAATGATTGTCATCTTGAAAATGAGAGGCTCTGCAGATTTTCAGTTTGCTGATCAATTTCAGAACTGGCATTTTGGGATATTGTAAAGAAAATTGCCAAACCTAGGTTGAAAGCCATATGCACACATCTTCGAAAACCTTGTTTCTCCCAGGATTTTATTCTGCCACTGCCCATATTTTATGACCATCCCATAAAAGATTCTTGTTTAGCCATCATATTTATTTATTGTAATTTTCAATGAAAATAATAATTTTTTTCTTCATTTTTAATATTGTAGTTTCAAAATATTTATTCTTTTGTCACCCCCCCCCCCTACAATTAGGAATGCTGGTTAATTGGTAGTTTTTTATGTGCCTAAATTGTGCTTCAGTAGAAAAAAAAGTTATGATTAGTGTGCTGCATTAATATCATAAACTACATAATTTTAAGTTCATGAAAAATTATCACACCAAATTTATAAAATATTTAAAATTAAACATTTTTAATAGAACTGTTAGCAGCTTTTTATGATTCATCTGAAATTTTAAATGTTTGTCTAAAAGGAAATCTAAGCCGTAAATGTGTCACATTAAATTAAATGCAGTGAATGTACAATCGATCTGAATTCAGTATTGAAATATGAGTACTTTTATTTTAGCTGGAAGCTAGTGATAAATCACCAACTATTGTTCACATTGCAACCATATGTAATTTGTATTGCATTTAAAATATAAACCTTTCGCTCATTTCATTTAAAATATGTATCTTTTATTTTAAAAATACATATAATACATTTAAAATACACCCCTTTCACTCATTTCATTAAAAAAAAAAAACATTTAATTTCAACATTAAAGCATTGTTTCTACTTTACACACATGAAAAAAAAGAAGCTGCTATTGGCAGGATTTGTGCCTGGCTAGCATAAAAGTACCAAATATGCTTCAGTTCTTTTCTGTTCTATAGATAAAAGGGAGTGAAGCCAAAATTTTATATTCTTTCTAGCATTACTTAATTTTATTCAAAATGTTCTGTTTTTTATTTGGTTCTTTAAATTTTCAAAGTGTTATAAGGTATGTATAGTCTGTCAGTTGTCTTATATATATTTTATTCTATTTTAATTAAATAAAATGGAATAAGTGATGTCTCTTGTGTTATGAAATACATGCACAGGCACCCATATATATACAATACCACTTAAATTAATGGGAACACCCAATGAAAAACAGCGAATTTCTCTTAATACACACACAATTTATTATAAAGAGTACAGACTTATTTATTTTTTATAGTTGATATGTCCTCCCTTGTTCTTTATTACCTCTTGACAACACTTAGGCATTAATTCAACTAGTTTTTTCATATGTTTCAGTTCATCATCATGAAATCATATCTTGATTAGTGAAAAAAATCATAGACGTTTTTGCTGTACAGTCTTCTTTGGCAAGTTTTTCACTAATTTTTTCAGTTCACCATCATGAAACCATATCTTGATTAGTGAAAGAAATCATAGATGTTTTTGCTGTACAGTCTTCTTTGGCAAGTTTTTCACTAATTTTTTCAGTTCACCATCATGAAACCATATCTTGATTAGTGAAAAAAATCATAGACATTTTTGCTGTACAGTCTTCTTTAGCAAGTTTTTGCTTACAAATTGATCAGAGTTTTTTGTCTAATGATCAGGACTTAAGTCTAATGAATTACCAGGCCATTAAAGAACATTTATATCGCTTTGAACAAAGAAGTTTTTACATTTTGTAGGTGTATGGCGAGGTGCAAGATCTTGCTGGAAAATCCCATGGCTGGCTGGAAACTATTTTTCATCCAAATAATCCTTCAAAGAAAATGTTTTGGGACTGTATGACTTTTCATGGACCAAAACTATTGGTTCCAGTAGAAGGAATCATGAATTCTGATAAGTGCATATCTTTATTCCAGAGAGTGGTTCCACTCTTACAAAAACTGTTTCCAGTCGGCAACAGGATTTTCCACAAGATCTTGCACCTTTTATTTTCATTTTATTTAGACAAAATCATAGTATTGAAGTCAAAGCTTTTAAAGAGCTAGTAATTCCAAAGGATAAAATGTAACTAATCATTCCTCTTTTACTCTGAAAAACACTCCTAACATTTCAATAGTAACTGCAATTTTCGAGCTTTTGATTTACATATCTGTTTCACTTTAACAGTGCAAAAAAGAGACATGAAAACAAAAAGGCTGGTTAATTAGGCCCAGAGTCTGTATTTAAAGTAAGAAAGAAATAAAAGTTTTATTCTATAGTCTTTCTTTTCAATGGCTCAGTTGTAATTCTTACAAAAAGGTTAATTTGAAACATTCTTATCTCTCCCTACTTTTTTTCATTCTTTCAAGACCTCAGGACATTCCTTTGCATTTTCTGGGGTGAAGAGTCTTCTTGAAGTTTGAAATTCTCTCTGTTAAAATTGCTAAATAATTACAATTTGACACACAGCTATAATGTAGGAATATTGCTGAGAGAGAACAGTGTTCAACAAGAAAGGGATTTATTTCCTAATTCTACCCTACTTTTTGTCAAAAATCACATTGAAATGAGCAGATATTTTGCTCATATTAGCCATGATCGTGCTTCTGTAGCTCATAAAAGGGGGGAAAATCTTAATATAGTTTAATCGGTGAACCATTTTTAACATGCAAATTGCTCGTTTTAGCTGTGCTTGTATTGCACGAGTTCGAGTATATTTATGTTAAGTAAATTCAGTTGTCTTGTTTTATTTAAACTGAACTTCAGTTTTAAAATGGATTATCTTTCATAATGAGTTAGCTAATTAAGCAAATACATAATTTTTATCCCTTAAAAGTATTCTTTAATATTTTGTCCTTTGATGTTATGAGATTTCTGGTTCTTGTATTACTTGGTTTAAGGCATTTTGTTTTAAATGTTTATTCCTATGCATTTTTTTGGTGTATTATGTATTTTGTATGTGGTGAAATTTTATACATGTTGACATGTAAGTATATACTGTTAAATATAAACAAAACTTAAAATCTTGAATGTCTCTTTAAGCAGGATTTTAAAAAAATCATATTTTTTGTGGCATATAATATTTTGATTCCGTTTCTAAGAAGTGCCATTTACTTCATACATGTTGACATAAAATTATAATTTTTTATTGAGTTAACAAAATAATTTTTGAAGTGTTCCATTTTGCACTCAATTTCGGATATTAGATTAGAAATATCAGTATAAGATTCTGAAACCTAAGTTGTTCACACTAATTCACTTAAGAATTTTGTTTTCTATTTCATAAATAATTTTGTCCTAAATTTTCATAATATAATGCAAATGTTAAATTCAAATTATTGTATAAAATGTAGGCAATATTTTATTTATGAATACTAATTGATATTCATACCTATTGTTATATATATTTCCATGGTAAATTTAAAATATTGCCCTTACGTTTTTATTTTCAAATATTACAGAATTAAAATAATTTTAAATAGGAATTTTACATGGTTTTGTGTAGTGGATTAAATTTGTGCCCTAAGTGGTTAATTTATCAGGATAGAACATTCTTAACCATAATTATCAAATAGTGCTACAAAAGTTTTTTTTTTTTAATGAAATAGTGCTAATTTTCAAAATTTTCGTTTTGTTATTTCTAAAAAAAACATATGGATGGATATTATTTGCCAGCAATAAGTGTTCAGTCTTTCATGACTTAAGGATCAGGTACCGTTGAAACTGGCAAATTATATGTAAAAGTGATGCTAATATGGATTACAATAACTCCACATCTGATTAACTTTTGGATAAGAAAGAATCGGGGTCCATAAGCCGTGTTTTTGGCCAATGAAATTAGATTTTGTTATACTGACTTAATTATTTCACTTTTTAATATTAAAAGGTTTATCCTGTACGATTTCAACAACAGTTTTTGCATTTTGTTTGGATTTATATGATTTACACAAGCTCAAAGTTCGTATTATTCATAGTTTTTGATGAAAAATATGCAATTTCTCTCAATTTTACCTCAATTATTTATATAAGCGCAATCACGCAACACTTTCTTCTTCACATATATTATAAAATACATCAAAATGTACAATATATGTAAAATTAAACGTGTTGCAAAGCTGCGCTCATAGTAAAATATTAAAAAAATATATTAAAAATTGATGTAAAATTAGGAGAAATTGCGTATTTTTCATAAAAAACTATGAATAATACGAACTTTGAACTTGTGTAAGTTACATAAAAACGAACAAAATGCAAAAAATATTGTTGAAATCGTACAGGATAAACCTTCTAACATTAAAAAGTGAAATAACTAAGTCAGTATAACAACATCGAATTTTAGTGTTATTTCATGTGCCAAAAACACGGCTTATGGATCCTGATCCTTTTAAACACATATTGGAAGAGATGTATGCTACCATTTAATATTCTGAAAAAGAGTCTAGATGTATATAAAGTTTCTAAAATTTAATTTGACATTTGATGCTTTTTAAATAAATGAATTTACTTTTTATGCCTTGCGTACAGGATTTGTCATCATTGAATTGTCACAGTGAGTCAATTTTGTTTTATTCAGTAGAGATATAATATGTCTTTATTATTATATCTATACTGAAAAAAATATATAAATAGTTCTCAAAAAAAAAAAAAAAAAATTCTCAAAATTTTGATTTAAAAATAAAATAAAAATAGTCATAATTTCTATTTTTTTTTTTACTTGATGAACGAACATAATAGTTGGTCATTTTGTGCATCTATAACGTTTATACCTCTATTCAAAATTTCATGAAATTCTATCTCGCCATTTCTTAGAAATCATGCATTCAGTGATCAAAATCACCGTTTTGAGAAAATTGACTTAACGATCATTCCTTGATCATATAAAAAGAGCTCAAATGGTTTGGACACACCTTTTCTTCTAAAGTGAAGTTTTACATAGGGTGTCTTTTAAAATGTTCCTGTAGAATAAAATTTTAATACAAAAAATTGATTTTTTAACACTTTAAAAGGTACCTGATCCCTTAATTAACCCCCCCCCCCCCTGTGATTCAAGAGCTGTGATCTTAGCTACATTAATTCCTTATTTTCTGCTGTACATGACATTTTTGTACTTTTAAAATATAAAATCGTACATTTTACAATAATTTAGAAAATAGTTTATTATTATATTATTATTGTGCTATTGCTCTTACATTTTTATCTTTTTAAACATTTCTGTAAATAAAATAAAATGACACAGTTTTTGAATGAGAGAAAGAGAAACGTTTATTGACAAAAAAAAGAGAGGATTGATCAGACAAGGTGACCTTTTAGAATAATAGAGGAAGCTGAGGTGACATCCAATGAAACTTCATCGGAAACTTCTCACCCACATCAACTCGTCCATCCATGAACCATAGCCTGAAAAGAAAAGAAAACAAGGGTTATAAAAACTTTAAGACAAGTTTTCAAACATAATTACTAAAGCACACAAAAAACTTGTAGTTGGCTTAATATAGTTTCCACTGGCCAAATAATAATTTAAAAACCTACCTTAATAATTTTTACCTATAAGGGGAGGTTGTACATCTTTGGGTGAAATTTTTAATATTTTGCATCACTTAAGTGTTGTCCTAAATCGGTTTCTTGATATTCCAATTCATTGCAATCTTTTTTGCTCATTGAATATATTTCTATTGTAAAAGTTTAGATTCGTTTTTCTTGAAACCATGTCTTCAAACTGGGCGACAAATTTTCTGGAGAATTATTTGACCGACTTTCTTCTTGTTGTTGTTGTTGTTGTTGTTTGACCCTTCAGGTCCGGTGAGCAGCTTTCTATACCTATATAGCTGTCCTAATCCACATACCGTACCAACTACCGAGACCATAAACTATAAAAACCCGTCAAACCAGTCCTACTCCGATATAACTACTACTGACAAGCCACCATAACTAGGTAACATCAACCCCGACTTTCTTAATTTTTTATTTAAAAAGAAACGTAATCGTTTTTGCTGGAGCTTATACCATCAAAATGCATAATTTTTATTGATTATTTTTTCAAACTCGTCAAAAAAAAAAAAAAAAAAAAAATTGTTGTTGAAATAACCGCCATTTTGTCAGAAATCAACTTTTTAAATTAAATAGTGGTATAATCTCCAGAGAATTTAATGCCCTTTCATAATTTGGCGATCCAATTTGTTTCAGATGCTTGTGACCGGAGGAAAACAGTCGCCACGGCGTGTATTATGCAGGTACCCCATCGCAGAAAGCGTGATATTTATTTATTTATGCTTTTATTTTTTACACACTAAAATTTAAATATATAAGTGAAATGTCGATAAATATAAGGCAAAAATCCGAAGGTGGTACCTCTTTTCTTTGTAACCGAACCCCCCTCCCCATAAAAATCATGCAAATTTTAGGCCAAAAAAGTAGAACCTCCCCTTAATATGTAAAGGTGGATTAGAAAATTTATGAGATAGTAATAGTAAGTTATAGCCCTCTTTTAAAAATATTTATCGCACTATTTAGATTAATTAACAAATAATATTGTTTTTAGTTTTAATCTTTGAATTCTTATAAAATAATAAAATTAAATATGTTATGGTTTTATGTTTAAATGGAAAATTTTTTTGTGTAAAACTTTTCTTTATGCAACTTTCAAGATCATCCATATGTAAATGGTTAAAAAAAGTCATAAAAAAAAGTTTGTAAAATTGGCTGTGTTTTCTAAGTATGGTAAAGCAAAGTTTTAAAGGATATGTCCATTTTTAACATTTTTTAAAAAAAATAGTATATTAGAACATAGATGAAAATCGAAACTCAGTGAAGTGTTTAAGTATTATTGTATAAATAACTCATATTTTTGACAATTATTGAGGAATCTGCCAAGTTTCTTAATTCCATAATGGTATGCGCAAAAATGTGAAGTTATTTTTAAACAAATAAAAAAATATTTAAGTATTATTTATCTGTTTTAATGATTACTACATTGCAAAAAGTGCAGTACTTATGTACCATCGTGCAAAAATTCTTATCTTATTCTAATATCTATAATAAAACGATTAAAACTCTTATAAATTAGTCTTTTTCATAATACAATTTATTCATTTCTGAGATTAGTGGGCGTGCTTTTAGTTTCTCAGTGCCAATGTTCGTAGGTTTGAATCAGCGCTGCATATGCAAGGTTTTCAACATTTCCTCTCTTTATCTGAAAGCATCCCTTTTGGGCAATCGCAATGCAGTAAAAAATGGTTGTTCTCAGTGGCGCCAACTTTTGAAAAGTATTGGATGGTCTTAAAATTATTTTGGTAAAATGGCACGTTCAGTTTTTTTACAACTTTTGGAGATTGATTGGATGAGGAAAAGTGATAACTCTAAGTCAAATTATCATAAAAATGGAGTATAAAGTTGCATATTTATTAAATTATATTTTCATGAGTTCTTCCTTATAAAGGCACTAACTAATATTTACCAAAATATCATCATACCATGAATATGACTATTGTTAATTGAAAGTACTGTCATTTAATTAAGTTATGGGTTCTAGAAATCAGGGGATTAAAACGAATGATCATTGATTTACACTCACTGGTAAATGGTAGGGTACCTGTTTCAGAGAATGGCGACATATGCACAGATCACATTCCCAGACTGGTGTTTTTGACCAAACTATGGCAAACCAACATTTCCGAGCATGGTGGTAATCGCATGGACGATTTTGATTAAGCGAGTGATTCAACAAGTTAACAAGCATTAATTTAAAAATATTGACAGGATCTCCAAGATGCTTGGCGATTCATTTTCGTCCAGTATCGTCTCAACCAGTTTTTTTGCCGGTTTATCGCCATTCTCTTA
This sequence comes from Maratus michaelseni, assembly GCA_963931845.1. NCBI lineage: Eukaryota > Metazoa > Arthropoda > Arachnida > Araneae > Salticidae > Maratus > Maratus michaelseni. Next base: position 256,572,218 of record OZ007594.1, read on the forward strand.
TATAGGCAGCACACTAATAAATGGTAAAATAAAATTTGTTCGAGTGTATAAAGAAAATAATGAAATAAAACAATGGAAATTGGGTACTCTGGGGTAACAAATTAATGGGTGGGCTGGGGAACCAAAGGTTCATATAAGTTGGCGCCACTGACTCTTCTCTAATAATAACATACTAACATCAAATACGATTATTTTTCAGGGAAAATGTAAATAATTGAGATAAATAAATAAACTTCTAATAATGGCGAACTTCACATCATAACTCTAAACATCACCTTTTTCAACAACCCTTTTTAAATTCCTATCCAATCAAACAATTCCGTTTTCAACATATTATTAGTTATACAATATTGTTTTGCATTCAGATATACCTTAAAATAGGCACGCCTTTTCATTCACATGTAAACTGTATAGTGTGTATAGTATTCCCTAACATTTTATAAGTTGAACTCGTTTGATTAAAGTAATATGAAGTAATTTAAACATTTTTTGACTCCAGTCTAAGATCAAGGTATGTACCCCTACTATCATTACATAAGATTATATTTTGTTACTTATCAAATATTTAGTTATTTGCATATTCTGATATCCATAAAATTTAAAATTCCGAATTTAGAAATATGTTTATTGCAGAGTGAACTTTGTTTTTCTTTTTTAAAGTCTTTTTCTTTCTGATTTTTGAAAATGGTAACATATTTGAATGAAGTATCGTTAATTAAGAAATGCTTAGACTTTGAAGATCATTTTATAGAAGAAATCAAACTTTAATTCTATTATTTTTGAAGAGAAATCTTCAAAAATTTAAAACAGTAAATACAATTTTTCCAAAATTGATCATAAGACAACTCTACTGGTTTCCAGTACACTCAAAACTTACTTAAACTGTATTTTAATATATTTTATAAATACAAAGTGGTAATTTTCATTCCTATTTTGACCAGAAATTGTCTATTCCTTATTTATTATTATGTCTTATATATTGTGTGTTTCTAATAAATTAATGTAGACTTTTCTCATCTTCTCTAACAGCAATTTCTTTGCAAATTTCATTATCTATTTAATTTCCAAGTTAGTAACTTTTAATTTTAGTTTATTATTTTTTTTAATTTCAAGAAAAAAATATTATTTTAAGTCTGCCTTGAAACAGAAAAAAGAAAAATCTCATTAATGAATTGGAAGGAAAAATTATCTATTATTATTATTATTTTTTTTTTTAAATTATTATTATGGGAAAGAAAACAGTAAGTAATTGTATTTTTTTTAAAGTAGCTTCAGAACCCTCCGTTTTAACTTTCAATTGTCATGCTTCGTTACTTGAGGATTTTTCTGGAGTCAGATGGAATAGCACCACATTAAAGCATGTTTTAAAATCATAAAAAAAAGTTTTAAAAGTTAATTTATTAAAAGTTTCAAAGCGACCAATTTCTGTTTATCTCACTAGTGACAAAACAATTTACCCGTAATTTAAAACGAGAACGATTGTTCAAAACATTAAAAATTATTAATGAAACGTTCTAAATGCAAAGTTTCTTTTCTCCTGTATTTCTTATCTCAACCAAGCGACTTAGTATTATTTTGTTTATTTATTTTTATTTTTCTCTTAAAATTACAAATCTCAATCTTAACTTTTTTTTTTTTTCGCCATAATATCGTTAAAATAATTAGAAAAATAAATGCTAATAATTAAGTTTAAATTATTGAGTTGTGACTCAAAAAAAAGTTATGATACTATACGTTTCTTATAGTCTATTCCCATTAACTTATGATTTTTTAAAATAATATTTCAAAAAAGCGTACAAGAAGATTAAAGTTATTAACTGGTTTTAGCTATTTAGAAAGTTTTAAAAATGCATCATTATTAATGTTTATATTCAAGGTTGGGATTTTTAGTCCTAAAATGTTCTAGAAAACAGATCGATATTTTTCAAGTAAAGATCGATTTTTCAATTAAAAAAAAAAAGAATGATTGAATATATCGATCTAGGAATGTTCGGAATGATCAGAAATAATAACACTATATTATGTTTACATAGCGAGTGTAAATAGTTTTACTATATATATATATATATATATATATATATATATATATATAAGCCAAATAAAATTTCAAAACAATAGCATTTATGTGATAAGCGCTATAGCCGCAAACAACCACACAATTTATATATAGTAGACCATATTATACAAGTATTTGGCAAAACCAGAATTCCACAGAATATTTACACAACAACAAGTGCAAAAAATAAATAATTAAAAATAAAAAATAACAAATCAAACCAGAACAAGATATCTTGTTCTGGTTCAGATTTTTATCTTGTTCTGGTTTGATTTGTTAAAAAAAATGTCATTGATGTTTTGCTTTTCTTGCATTTGTTGATGTTTAAATATGGTGTAAAATTCTGGTTCTGCCAAATACTTGTATAATATGGTGTAAAATTCTGGTTCTGCCAAATACTTGTATAATATGGTCTAATATATATATGGTACGTACACTACTTAGATATCCAAGTAATATAATACCACTATTTCCGTCTTTGCCTTAATTAATAGAGAAATCGTAATAACTTTCTGCGTTTAAATAAGGTGAAAATTACTATTTGAAAATAGCGGTATATAATTTATGGAAATCTAAGGAGTGTACGCACTTTAAACATGGTATGGCAATTAAATGCCAGAAAAAATGTCAAGCGATTAAAAATACATTTTGTTTTTTCTCATGATTAAATTAAGTCTATTTAGAGATGCATGTTAAAAGCTCTTAAACTTTTTACTGTTGAAAAACAGTAATAAAAAAAAAAGTTAATATAAATGCACCAATAGAATATATACATATATATATATTGTGGGGGAGAGACATTCTGGATATTTCCGACGTATCTTGTTTGTTGTTGTAGACAAATACACTTATCATAGAAATTTGAAACGCTGTCGAATTCGGTTAATACGAGAAGAAGCAAGGGAATTGCAAAACTTCCCGTATTATCCGTTACTCATAATACCCATGAAGATAATAAAAATCTTAAAAACACACACATAATTATCCCATTGAAAGGCGGTGGGACATATATATCCCACATAATTTTAATTGCCAAATGCCACATTGACACCAGGATGTTGAGATAAAATTTTGCTTTCATAATGTGCGTGAAGAAAATATTTTACTTATTTCTAAATAAATTTGTTTGGGTCCAGGTGTCAACCCATAGTTTCAACATTTTAGCAACCGAAGCACTTTGCCCCTGAAAGGGTTAAACTAATTACTACTATTTAGATGGGTTTTTTCTTTAGACAAAATCAGTACCAAAGTCAAAACTTCTAAATCACTTAGTTAATTCAAAGGACATGGACGACGTACAGTAAATGCACTTGATTAATTAATTTTTTTCCCCGGAAAAACTCGGCTAACATTACAACGGTCACTGTAAAGTTTGAGCTACTGATCCTTTTTCATTTTAACAGTGCAATAAGAAACATGAAAAGGCTGGTTCATATGACCCAGAATTCGGATTTAAAGAAAGAAAGGTTCTCTTCTATGCTTCCATGGCTCAGTGGTAAATCTTACAAATCTGCGGTATTTGAAGTCTCTCCCTTCTTTTTTTCATCTTTCACTCGGGACATTCCTTTTTGCATTTTCTGGAAGGGGGAAATTCTGTCTGGTAAAACTGATAAGTTACTATATTTTGATAGACAGTTGTAATGTAAAAATACTATCGCTGAGAGAGAACAGTTGTTCAATAAGAAAATCATTGCTCCCCTAAGTCTCTTTTTTTTCCGAAAATCACATTGAAATGAACAGATGTTTTGTTCGTATTAGAAGTCATGATCCTGCTTTTGTAGCTAGCTCGTAAAAAGCATCAAAATCTTAATACAGTTTACATAATGAACCATTCTTAACGTGCAAATTACTCGTTTTAATTGGGTTCTCGTTTTAGCCGTGCTAGTATTAAGTGAGTTCGACTGAATCTACTTCGAGGTTTATCAAAATTGTAAATGATTAAATATTTCTGTACTCACCAATGCTTGTTGGAATTCATCGTTTAGTAGTATCTGTAAGGGTAACCTCCGTGGTGGTAAGCTCCATAGTAAGCAGCGGGTGCAACGTATCCGGATGAAGCGTACTGAGAGACACGGGCGCCTGGGGTGTAGCTAGTGTAGCCGTAGTTGTACAGGGGAGCAACCTGTGCCAAGGCGCAGGCGAACATGGCAACAACAAGAACAAGAACTCCCTGAATAGAAAAGGAAACAATGCTATAATATGTTATTTTATCAGACATAGCTTATACACTGTAAAAAAAAAATTGTTGATTTTACGGTATAATATTGGCACACCAGCTACCAGTATTATACCGTAAAATTAACAGTAAAATAAGCAGTAATAAGCATAAAATAAGCTACTGCGCATGTGCGGTGTTTTATTTGATTAATATTTACAATCTTTAATTAATATTAACAATATTTTATTTAATTAATATTACCAAATTTAATTAATTAATATTAACAATATTTTATTTAATTAATATTAACAATATTTTATTTAATTAATATTAAACTGTTAATTGAAAAAAATATGTAATTTTTTAATTATTATACTCTTAATTTTAAATTTTTATTTAATTTTATACTTTTTAGTGTTTAAAACATTGCATTCTTGCAGTGTCACAGCCAGTTGGCCTTTTTTGGCGAGCGTGGTTTGGCGCATAATTAAATCCACTGTTGTTGCAACTCTTATACAATTGTAATCACAAAGAATATTTTGCGATTTATCGCCTATGACGAGCTTCCGGAAAAAATACGTTAAAATTAAGTTATCAATTTATAATTAAGTTCTAAAAATATTAAAATCTTGTATTGTTATCGGGAATAGGTACATCTTTGTACATAATTTTTTATAACTCTAGCATATCAGGGAGTGAGTTAAAAATCGATTACAAAATTCTATCTTTACAACATACAACATCCAAGTCGAGTTAAATTAAAAAGTTAAAAAAAAATGGATAGCATTTTTAATATGTGAATGGTATCTCTACTGTGTCAAAGTATATAACGTATCTATTTTAGAATTCGAGTAAAGATATGGCAAAAGCATTGCTATTTTCTTTGATCTTCCTGCCTCGAAGAATTTCGAGGACTTCTTGATGCCAAATTAATTATCGAATCCAACAACAAACTCCTATTTTTAAGCAAATTATTTTAATCAGTCATAAATCTCTTATATAAAAAAATTCGCCCGTTTAAATCTCGTAGCTTTATAAAACATAAATTTAAGAAAATTAAAAAACAACATTAAAACACATATATTTGAAATATAATACTTAAATAAATTATCGGCATTACCGTGCAATTACAGATTATATTGAAATTTAAAATATCATTATACTTACGAAGGTCTTCATGATGAATGAGAGCTTTGCTTTTCTACTTAGATCAGCAAGGTACAGAGGAAAGATTCTCTTCGGCTTATATACTCTCTCTAAATTTATTCCTATTGAATTCGATACAAAAAAATCGACAAAAATAGAAAGAAGAATTATAGGAAATGTTCGGGGCTCATCCCTTTGCTCATCTTTTTTTAATTGGCGGTTTTACCTACGCCTTTTTTCTGTCGTCACAAATTTGGGAGGAAGGTTCCAGTTGGAGATGGGGCACACATTATCAAGGTCTAGGTTTTCTTCATTTTCAAATCAATGAATTAGGAATCGGAGAAGTCAATTTAATTAGAATGGAACCTCGCCTTATTTTTTTTTTCTTTTCAATGTTTCCATGACCTTGGAATTGAAAATCAGCCTTGGAGGGAGGCAGCTTCGTCTGTAAAGGCAGTTGATTGAAAGGGGGAAATATATATATATGTTTAAGGGTGTTTAAAAATTATAAATTCTTTTAGCTTTTTAAAATTATTATCATGATGAGTGTTTTATACTTAGTACGTTATCCCTACACTTATATTCAGGGTGCGTACGGACTCCTTAGACTCCTTGGAAACTCTTAAAAAAAAAAAAAAGTTTCTTAGAAGTACTTAGAACTCCTTAAATAAACAAAATACTCCTTACAAACTTCTTAAATCATCGCGAAGCAAAATTTAGCATTGATCTATGCTTTCATTGAAGTATAGCAGATTAGAAAATGAAGATTTGTATCTTTCACGATGAATAATCATGTTCCTTAAGTATGTAAGGCATAAAAAAGGTAAAATTAAAGTCTCATTTTTACAAATGTAAAGTTCAAGTGATTACTGCTATTTAGAGGGGGAGGGGGAGAAGTTACTGTTATTTTGTATTAACACGTAATTTTTTCCTCTGCAAAATTTAGTTTTAAAATCTGGATGCATGTAATACATGATAAGTATTTGAGATTTGCTTGGCCTCTGTATATATGACCATTGGTCACTTTATAAAATAGTTGACAGCCGTTTTGATTTCAAATTTATGAAACTATTAAGCAATACATTGTGAATAGCAATTTTAAAAATTAACTATTAGATTTGAATAAAATATGTTTTTCTCTCCAAATGAGTCATTAAAAATTAAGGGGAAGGTGCGGTGTTACACGAGGATGCGGCATTACATAAAAAAAAAAACGGCGAGCTCTTTAAAATTCTTGGACTCCTTATAATTTTTCTAAACTCCTTGGATTTTTTCTTCTAAAGTCTGTATGAACCCTGTTATATGTTTACATACACATGTCTACTGAATTTTTACGTACTTACACACACCAACTTTTATTAAATACGGTACACATAACAACCTCATTTTTTAAGGAATGAAAGCAATAGTGACTAATGCGTGAATCTTCCAAAATCCTAATTCACAGTACAACAATCGCTAGAATAATGGTTTATTTCCATGATCGGAGTTATTTTATTGCAAATGACAAGACGTTTGACGATATAAAACAGTAATCAATTCTGTTGCTTAATAAAAATTATTCATTAGATAAATTCATATACATTGATGTAAAATTCTAAATTGCAGCCTTTGTTTTGGAATATTTCATAAAGTACTTGGAAATAATCGAAATCTTCGATTTTATTTTCAGAATAAATATTTTACAGGGTAAGAAATAACATTACAGAACATACCGATGTTATTTGTCTTTGGGGTACTTCAACCTATTCGAAATAATCAGCAAGTCATCCTCTATTACTGTCTAGTACCTACTAACACTGTACACACTATATACAAAGTCCTGTAAAACTAGTTTTACAGCAGTAATAGCAAATATGCAGGGAAGCCATTTTTGATATTTAACAATTCTAATAAAATGTTCTCCATTCTGAAAAGTTTAGGCACACACTAAAATATAATAATAAAACTGAAAAGGGGAATAAATGAAGTAATTTCAGAATGAATACTCAAAACTTAATTAAAATGAAACATAATATACAGTCACTGCATTGGCAACAATGCAATGAACGTAATATACAATGTAACGGAATTTTTTATGTAATAAAAATACGTTTTTGTTCGATTCCTGTATATAAAAACCACTCTCTCAAAAGTTTAAGCACAGCAAATACTTAAAAATTCTGGATTGATCGGCTGAATTTCCTAAGTAGTATAAAAGCAGATATTTAATTCTTGTTCGTTATTTAAAATTAATAAGGCTGCCGAATTCACAAAAGAGAAAATTTTTATAGAATTTTATTTTGAGAAAATCGAAAGATAACATTGTTATTGAAATTTCTACAATTTTAAATGGTTCAAGGTTTTTGCTTAACTTTTGCGTTTTTCTCTTAAATCCACACTCTTCAGTTCTCTAATTTAAAGTTTCGCCTTGGTTCATTTAGAAATAAAGTGTAGTATCGATTTTTGACTATTTAACCCTTTGTCGCCTCTCCCCCGGCCATTGTACATATAGGTGTTATTTGCCCCTTAACTTCTGTTTTGCTAATATTAGTTAAACTTATGTTTTGAGTATATATTTTAATAATTAACCCTGTATTGTTTCCTCCTTACCCCTCTTTTCCGGTATAAATGTGAAGATGTTCTTTCTCTTAGTTTCATTAACATTGTTCCATGATTAATTTAATGTTTCGCATGAGCTTTACTAACCTTTTATTTTTAATTACAAACATTTAAATGAGTGCGAAGGTGCCCTCATTTTCAATTGTCTACATATTTATATGATTTTAAATCCTTTCCCTCCTCTTTCATATTTTGAATTTAGTATGATTAAGTTCTCAGGTAAATTTTAACATAGTAATATCATTATTTAATTTTGATATCACATTGCATTTATTTTCTAATTACTTTCTTTGCTTTAATTCTGTCCCCCTCCCCCACCACCCCTTCAAAATTTTGAATATAAGCATGTCTAGGGCGGCAGTTAATTTCTATTGTTATTCATACTAGTTATATCAAAATGTAATCTTTGCTGTGCCGTCTTTGGAATTATAGCTTAAAGCTATTTTTCTTAAATCCTATGGTAAAGAGTGTTTAACCAGAGCAGAAATGGAATTCGATCTTTTTCCTTCGTTGTTTCCCCACCCCTCCCCGGGCACGAATGTGAAGATCTTCTTTTTTTCTGTCTTTCTATAGTTTCAGGTTCAGCCTAATAATTTTTTAGTGTATATTTTTACTTATTATTTTCCTATGTTTCGTTCTCTCCTCTCCATGCATGAATTAACATTTACGCCTTGTTGTGTCCTCCCAGGTAATTATATGAATACGCCAGAAATGTGTAGATGAGTATGCTTATGAATTTAAAGGTGTATGTCCATGTTTGTGAAGGTGTGTTATTTTATGAATGTAAACGTGAACAAATTTTTGAGTATAATGGTGAGTGTTTTTGAAATTAGAGCTAGCTTTCTCTGTAACTATTCTACTGGACTTTCTTATTAATTATCGTGTAGTTGATTCACAATTTGAGCATGATGATGTCTTTCTATATGAATACTACCCATAAGATATTCTACAATAAATAAATTTGTAGCTAGCTAATTCCTTTTGTTCAAGTCAAGCTCTATCAAAATTTCATAAAGTAAAATAAATATTGTTTTAGGTAGCTTCCATTACAAGAAGTCCTTCCGGCCTGTACCGCGAAGAAAAGGTAGCTTCCCTATTCCTTGTTTTTAAGAATTCAGCTAATTTTCTCCAACACACGAAGGTAATATGCGTGGAACTCGATTATATAAGATTCCAGGTTCGACTGAGAGGTTCTGCTCTCAAAGCTGGTAGACAGGAGGTGCTGATTTCGATTCCAATTGCGCCCGTAGGCCAAATAGTTCGACGTTTTTCGTGATTTCATTCGAACCTTGGGTAACTTTGCTTAAATACGCTTAGAAGGTTCCCTTAGAAGGACCCCCAAGGAGGGCACCCCCCTCCCCTTTGGCCTATATCCTTCGTGTAGATAATCGGCCTTAATAAACAGCACCAACACTCGCACCCAGTTTTCGTTAAAACTGAATTTGAATGGGAATTTTGAAAAATTAGTGAGCTATCGCCAAATTGGCTCCATTTATGGCAACTTATTTTTGCCATTCAAATCTGTCAATATTTCGCCAAGTATGGCCAAACTTGGCGAGAATTTGACCCTGACGGATATGACTGTGTAGTTTCAAACGTATGAGAGTAGCAACAATGCTTACAACAATTAAAGTAAATTTGCGAGAAACCCCACTTTCTAAAGCTCATAAATGAAACCTGATTATGGAAAATCAGCTACCCTAGGATTTCTAATTGCTATATCTCAGCTATTTTTTTAAAAAGAGGCAAAACCAAAAATGCTGCGGAATCCTTATATCGAGGCCAACACTTAAGGGTAAAAACTTTTTGTATTTTGAATTTTTTGTACATCTTTTGGAATGTGAAATCTTTAAGTGGTCGCCATTTTGAAGCAAGCTGGCGTATGAAGTTCATCATCGAACTTGGTCGAGTGCTTCGTAAGTCCTGTACACATTCTCAATAGGGCTGGACGATATCAGAAATTTAATATCGCAATATATCAACGAGTTAATATTGATATGGTGATATATCGCGATAACAACCTTTGCTAATTTTAATATGATTAAAATAACTGAAAAGCAAAAACTGAAATTGATTTAATGCCAAATGTCATACAAATATACTTGTAATTAAGTAGGTTTCAATGAATAAAAGATGCAGCGAAAATGTTGTTTTTTAAACTTTCTCTAAGGTACCAATGCATTCTTAATAGAAAAAAAAAATCACTGTATTTATAATATACTAGCTGTTACCCGTGACTTCGTTCACGTAACATTAAAAAAATCATAAATGCATTAATTTAACAAAACATTTCACTTGATAATTAACAACATATATAATTAACCAAAGCTTTATCACATTTTATAGGAGGCCATACGGTATTTCTTTGCTATAGGGGCCTTGACATAACCCAGTCTTAAAAAAGTGAAAATTCATGCCAAATAATATATACAATTGCGAAAATGAAACTGCAACTAATGAAAAAAGGAGGACCAAGTAAAATCGTGAAAATCGAGGAATTCCTCTTCGTAAAACGAAAAACAACATTGGCAGAATTCTTCTATACAACAGTGCATTTTAGGTGGTATTTGGTGTACAATTTGTATATGTGTGCATTGCTAAATGGGCATTATTATATTGTTTATTTGCATAGACATATGTTATATATTTCTTACTACATTATCTTGTTTATGTATTTATTAAATTAAGTGCTTCACGCTAAGTGGTGTAAATAGTGAACAAACTGCTTGTGGATTTTATACATTGATAGATATTTCACAAAGATATAACAATCTGATGCGATTCTAAAATGTAAATAAAGGTTGCTAGAAATTACTTTAAATTTTGCCCAATTTAACCTCGATATTTTCTCTATCGCGTCCTCAACACTATAAGCAAATAAATACCGACGACACAAATCGGATTATCTAAATTTTCCTATTTTTGTTAGTATATATAGGATTATTTTGATTTATTTCATGCGCTTGAAATTTTTTACGCTTTCTCTAGGGTTAGGTGTCGAATAAATGTACTTTCTTGTTATTTTATTTTGCCATTTCTATTTATTCTATTTTCCAGTTATGAATATTGATTTAATTTACATATTCGTGTCAAAGAATATTAGGATTAGGAATAAAAATTGAACGACAATGGCATGATCGATTCAGGTTTTTTTTTTTTTTTTTTTTTATACCGCTAACCAGGCCCCTACCTGCCCGGCATGAATGCCTAGCTTAACGGGTTAGTACCTGGGTGCGGGGCGGAAATCGCCTGATCACAGCATGGCTGTGATCCACCTGACTATTGATTTGTTCACATCGCTGCTGTGCTTGCTCTCTTGTGATTTGCTACCGCTATCTTTGTTTGCCGGTTCAAGGTTTCTGTTTAACTTTGTTGAATTGACAGATTTAATAGGTCTCGTAATTTAGAACCTTGATCAGGTGACGAGACCCTCACCTGACTAGGCACCCCCAGAGGTATTATTCACAGGTAACTTGGAGGGCTTTGCACCCACGACGGATTTTACATGCACCAGGTGCCATTAGCGTACATAGATTTACATATTTACCATGTCTGTTGGCTTGTCACGTTCATGGTGGGTTGTCGCTGTAGTGTTTATCGCCTCTTTTATGGGCTGATTTCCCTTCTTGTTGTATTTGTCTCTGTCAAGGCTTTTTGGCGTTTTTATAGGCTCGCCCCTGTTGTGGGTTGTTTTTTGTCTATCATTCATTGGTTTTTTGTCTCTTCCTTGATATATTTTTACCTCTAGCTTGTGCTAGAGCTGGTTTTCCCATTTTGAATCTTGGTCTTCTTTCGAGAGTTTCACTGGTTATTATGTCACTATCGTGGGTTTTGTCACGTTGTAACATTTGTTACTGGTGGTTGTCACATTGTAACTTTTGTTACTGGTGGTTGTCACATTGTAACTTTTATTACTGGTGGTTGTCACATTGTAACTTTTGTTACTGGTGGTTGTCACATTGTAACTTTTGTTACTGGTGGTTGTCACATTGTAACTTTTGTTACTGGTGGTTGTCACATTGTAACTTTTGTTACTGGTGGTTGTCACATTGTAACTTCTGTTACTGGTGGTTGTCACATTTCTGGATGTTGCACACTCATTTTTGTTGTCTTTGTCACTTTATCTCACCCAAGCATTGGGGATTTTGATTTTTTTTTTCCCTTCGTGAATACGCTTTTTGCGATCAGTCCATTGAATCCTAATGGCTGTTATCACTGCTTTTGAATTTTGTGCAACTTGTTGATTTGTTGTTTGAGAAACTTGTCGCACTAATGGAGTGGGGCTTGTTCCGTGGCCGTTAGTCCGTCATGTATCTATGAGGCTGTATTCACTTGATTTGACACTGTTTTTTTCCCCATTAACTTTCTTTGGCAGGTGTGCTTTGTGCATTCACCATTTAATTATTTTGTTCACTTTTTGTTGGCTATTTGCCTTCATCAGTTGGTGAAATTCAGTCCGTCACAGATGACTTCCACTTCTCACTAGTGCTGAAAAAAATCGATTTTTTTTTGGCGTAGCAAAGAGGTTCCATTGCTACTTTTTTTTTTTTTTTTTTTTTTTTTTTTTTTTTTTTTTTTAATTTTTAAAGATATATTAGAAAATATACTTACCAAATGGATGGCTTTTGAGAGTGGGATATGCTTTTGAGGAATCTCGCTGCTGGGAAGGTGTATTTATTGTAATATGAGATCGATGTTTTCTACTAACCATCTCATCACTGCTCTTCCTTTTGTTTGTACTTGTTTGTTGTTCGCTAACTGGTTGTGCCATATTTTTTCGTTGTTCGGTGTGATGTGGATCAGATGTAGTGTTTGGGTTAGTGGGCAGTCTGTTAGATAGTGTTTGGGGGTTCCCAACTCCCCGCATGAGCAGTTTGGTGCGTCTTTGCGCTTAAACCTGTGTAAGTAGTCCGGGAATGCTCCGTGACCCGTGTAAATTTGACTTAGTAGATTGCAGCTGATGATTCTGCGAGAATCTACTTTTGGGAAGTATTCATATGTCTTCCTGCCCGTTTCCCCATAATCCCACTCGAACTGCCATTGTTTGATAGTGAGTTCTTTTAGTTTTCTTTTTAAGTTTGATATCGGTCTTTCTAGATGGTATGGAATTTCTTTACTTTGGTTTTCTGCAGCCTTTTTTGCTAATTCGTCGGCATCCTCGTTTCCTTGGATACCCACATGTGCTTTGACCCAGCTAATTTTGAATTTATTGTTTGAGTCTTTTACTGTTTTTTGTATTGTATCGATTAATTTTACTACATTGAAGGGTTTACTGAGTGATTGGATGGCTGACATGCAGTCCGAGCGAATGCTGTATTCCTTCCCTGTGCTATTTCCCCATTCTGCTGCTTTTAGTATAGCCAGTAGTTCGGCTTGGAAAACACTGTTGTACTTCCTTAATGGAGCTGACCATGTTTTTATTTTTTGTTCATTTTTGAAAGCTACGAATGCCGAACCCGTAGCGCCTGTTTCCAATTTTGAACCGTCCGTATATATTACTATGTCCTTGTAATTATGGCCTATTCTTGGTTCTATGGTGTCCGCGGGATGTGTTTCCCATACATTAATCTTTTTTATATAGTCTGTATGGTGGATAGTGGTTCCGTGTATTTCTGTCGTTTCTCTTAAACGAGATATTGTGCCGTATTCTGCCTCGTATTTAACTTGGAGGTGAATTGGAATCAGGCCAGCAAGTACCTGAAGGGCCGCTGTTGGGGCAGTTTTATATGCCCTAACTATAGCCAGCAAAAAATGCCTTTGGCATGTTGTTAGTACTTGTTTACTTCTTTGGTTTAGCTTATGTCCCCATATTGAGGCTGCGTAAGTCAGTGTTTTCTCAGCTACTGTTCTATACCATATTTTTAAGATGCTTGGTTTCAATCCCCAACCCCGTTTGGCCATTTGTCCCATCATCCAAAACGCTTTCCTTACTTTGGCTGTTTGTGCTTGGCAGTGTGTTTCCCAATTTAGGTTTTTATGTATGATTACACCTAGATACTTAATGTTTTCTTTTCCTTCAAATTCCCTTTCTTTGAATTTAATTCCTTCAATTTTATATGTGTCTGCTGTTGGTAGGTTTCTTGTGTGTGTTCTATTAAGGTACAGTAGTTCTGTTTTGTCCCAATTAAGCGTTAGGTTATTTTCCGTTACCCATTCATAAAATTCTTTTATTATTTTGTTTGCTAGTTTTACTAATTGTTCTTTTGTTTTTGCTTTTATTATTAAAATAAAGTCGTCTGCGAAGGCCTGTATTCTTACATTTTTACCCCAGTTTTTCTTTAGGGCTGTATCTGCTATTAGCAGCCACAGCAGTGGTCCCAGACAGCTGCCTTGTGGTCAGCCGCCAAATGTTTGTTTTGTTACTTTAATGCCGTTTTCTTCTAAGGATACGTATCTATCTTCTAAAAAGCTTAGTATCCAATTTATTAAGTAAGTGGGGCATGGTGATTGTTTTAAGTTTTCGGCTATAATAGGCCATCTGATATTATCAAATGCACCCTTTATATCCATTGCTATTAGTAATGTTTGGTATTTGTCTTCTTTGTCTTTCTTTATTGTTTTTATTAGGTTATTTAGTGCGTGTTCAGTTGATAACCCTTGTTTGAACCCATATTGTTTGTCGCTCCAGTATTTAAGGTATGAACCAGGAAGTCTATTTACATCATGAAGCAATAAGAAAATTAGAAAATTATCGGCTAATATTTTTAATATGTTTTACAGTCATAGTTGGCATCAAAGGTGAGCGGGGAAATGATCATCTAAAATACCATTAAGTGTTTACCACGCAAAAAACAAATCTGGTTACAACAATGTATTTAATTTTGCGCCAAATTCCACTTGATAAAAAAAAAAAAAAGCAAATTGACTATGGACCTAATTACAGACCCCTAACCTTCCTATTCTCGGAAATGCTCTACCTATATGTAAAAAAAATTCTACTACATAGAACGTGCTTTCACGTTTATAATGTTATGAATTGGCATGATCGGCTTGTTCAAGTTTACACAATTCGGCTGGAAGGAAAGATTCATTACTTTTTGATTTCTTCTTTGCTTTTGCATTACGCGAATTTGTTGGTAAAATCGATTTTCTTTTCGATAAAATTGTTGTTTTTTAAGTTTAAAAAATATTGTAATTTTACTTAAACATTGCTTTAAAATTTATGCAATTTTTCTTATCCTACAAGACTTTACAAAAATCTATTATGAAACAACTTTAAAAAAGCTATATTTAAAAGAAGACAACAAAGTTTTTCCTATTTTAAAACTAAAAGAAATGTAAAATTAAATTCCGGTTCGAAACGACGATTTACAAATGTGTTTCGATTGTGTGAAAATGATAGAGGAAAAATGCTGTTACTTCGACACAATCGTATTAAATCTTTAGCTTTTATGAGAAAAGCAACTTTCTTTTAAAAAATATAGTTATTTTTTTAAGATTTTCTGATTTTCGATACGGATAATTTTGCGATGCATATCATTGATATTTGCCATCCAATATTTTTCTTGTTCTTTTTAAAATTTAAATTAAAAATATGGTATCTTTATGTTAGCCGTGTGCAGACGATAAATCGCCAACCTATCCCATCATTCGTATTGAATTCATTAAATATATAAATCTTTCACTCATTTCATTTAAAACACAGAACTTTAATTTACAACACATTAAAATACATATATTACGAACATTTAAAATAATTCTTTTCATGTGAAAAAGAAAAACAGAAAAAAAGAGAAATTAATCACAAATAATTTGGTAACCCAAGATCATTTTATTTCAAGATCAAAACAAATCTGTTTTATTTTTCTATATATGACATCATATTCGCTTGCTTTCCATACTTACTCGTATTTATGCACTTTGTATTATTATCAAATATTTGAAAACCCACGTTTTATTTCTAATATGACATCATTTCATATTCTGTTTAACTCTTAAATAATTCATTTCCTTTTCATTTTTCACGTGGAAAAATTTCACGTGAAAATAAATTGTTGATTAAAAATTATTTCTCAGGGGTTTTATTTTATATTGGCAACGGTAAAATAAATTTAATCATTTTAAAAAAAGCTGCAAAACCGGGCCCTTTGGGCCAAACCAACCAACCATTTTAAAATATACGAAAAAATGTCCATTTATTCTGTATGAAAATAATGAAATTTTTAATATTTAAGAAAAATATTGAAATAAAATAAACAAAAACCAGCCTATATTCATTTGAGGGTTATAATCAACTTATATGCAAAGATACAGGATAATTAAATGCTTCATTTTGACGCTGGCTTCAGCCTAACATTTGCACACAATCAGATTTATAATATTATTAGGACTATATAAATACAACATTGGAACTTTTTTTTAGAATATAAATATTCAAATCGCCTTTGGAAATATTTATATACTAATTAAAGTTTAGTTTTTTGATAAATATTCATTTTAAGCTGAAATATCAGGGCAGGATATGTTAAATTTACTCGAGAAAACGTAAAACTTCCGATAACGCACATAGAAGATAATATGAATTAGCAAATGAGCGAAGCATTGGCAATAACGTTAGTAGCTGGGAAACTCAGTAGTTAAAAGTAACCAATCACAGTGAACAAGCATAGAGGCCGACCTCGGGCTTCGTCAATGTGACAAAAAAGCAAAAGGCTATTTTCATTACCATGAGCGGACTGTGATTGGTTTGTTCGCGAACCGAGTTTCCCGGCTGTTAAGCTCTAGGGAAACCAGAGGTTCCACAATAATCATCACATATTTTAAACTCATGTAGGTCATGATATATCAATATCTGGATGTACAGGGTGATTCATAATGAATGGGACAAAAAGAAAACATGATTGTGAACGTTGTAATCAATATATTTAGAAAATTCAAATTTACCTCAAAACTACATTTATTCAAGTTTCTACAGGTGTTCAATATGTGCCCCTCCGGTGACACGACAAATGTCTACACGGTAATCAAGCTCCTGCCACACTCGTGATAGCATATCCCCTGTGTTGGAGTTCAACACTGCAGTTATCCGCTGCTTTAGTTCCTCTAAGTTCTGAGGAAGTGGAGGCACAAACACCTTGTCTTTAACGAAACCCCAGAGAAAAAAATCACAGGGCGTTAGATCTGGTCCGTTTTTCAGCAAAGAAAAATGGACCAAAAACACAACTGTTTGATAAAGCGCAGAAAACGTTCACCTTGGGAGAATCACGCTGATGTTCAAATGTTACATGGGCATTTTCCGTGCCCCAAAATCGCAAATTATGGCGATTAACTTTACCACATAAGTGGAACGTGGCTTTCGTAGTAAGCTTTCTCCTGTATGGACGACATTTTGTTTAACAGCGCCTCTAGCGGCTAGTTCGTCATTCGATGATTTTTCCTTGTTACCAAATAAAACTTGTATAATTGTAGCTGCAGAATAAATTTGTTTCGGCTGAATAAATCCATTACGGCAGTCACACTGCGCTATTCTTTTTGGCCCATTCATTATGAATCACCCTGTATTGCAATATATCAAGACCGACAGCAGCGGAATTAAAAAACAGACGATAACAGTCAGTAATGAACTCACGTAGAAATTTGTGGTTTGTGAGAATAAAAAAGAAACATATTGTGATATATTGGGATAGAAACGAAAGAGAGATAATTGCTGGAGGGGATAATATTGAAGTTTAAATGAAACGGGCAGCGAATAAATAAATGCATGAATGGGGTGAAATAAAGGATTAGATATTGCAATTGAGATGTAAGTTTGGGATATTCGGAGCATTTTCTCTGGGTTTGAAGTTGCGGTTAAGTAAAAAAAAAAGTTATTGGGATATATCGGTACAGTCAGAGCTTAGATATCGTTATTGCGATAGTTAAAAAATATCAATATTTGACCGATATATTGGAAAATAATCCATCCTTAATGCTCAGTTATATCCAAACCGGTTGATCAATGCTAGTGCTATTGCATGACAGGGAAATGGGATATAAATAAATATATACATAAATCAACATTTAGACTGAGTGTGGATTTGGGGTCTGGAGTGAAAATATACCGATATTTTCCGGAATTGCTTCCCTCCGAACGGCTACAATAGGTAGCTTCTTACTTTTTGTGATGGATGGAAGCTACCTAAAAGTAAGAAGCTACCTATGTAGCCGTACGGAGGAAAGCAATGCCAGATAATGTGGGTATGTTTTCACCGATCATGCCCCCGCAGACCCCACTCCGTTCAAATGTTGATTTACGAGTATATATATAATATAATTGTATATATATAATATAGTTGTATATGTATATGATTTTTGTCATCCGATAGCACTCGTATTTATGAACCGATTTGGATGTGACCAAACATGTGTACTGGGCTTACGAAGGTCTCGACTGAATTCATTGGCCAGCTTATTCCGCCATCTTGTTTCAAAATGGTTGCCACTTAGAGATTTCAAACTCAAATGATTTAAAAATAATAAAATCCAAAACTTTTTTTACCTTAAGTGCTTGGGTTTGATACGAGTATTTCGTAGCATTATTTGATTTGCCTCTATCTTAAAAAATGGCTAAGATATAGTAGTTTGAAATTTTAGGGTAGTAAGGGATTCCTCCGTAAACTAGTTTAATTTGTGAGTTTTATTCAATGTGGTTTCTCGCAAAGTTTCTTTCATTGTTGTAACCATTGTTCTAATTCTCATACGCTTAAAACTACATACTAGTTCACATCCGTCAGCGTCAAATTCTCGCCAAGCTTGATGATACTTGCCGAAATATCGTCAAATTTGGCAAAAAAAACATATCGCTATAAATAAAGTCAACTTGGCAATAGCTAACTAATTTTTTGAAATTCCCAGTCATATTCAATATTGACTAAAACTTGGAATCATCTATAATCGTATTCCACGCATTTTAGATTAACTTGTTTGAGTAAAATTAGCTGAATTCTTAAAAACAAGGTACAAGGCAGCTACCCTTTCCTCGCGGTACAGGCCAGAAGGATTTTTTAAAATGCTATTATTTGTTGTAACATTCTAAATTGCGTGTTTTACTTTCTGATGATATTTAATGTAATAATTTTCCATTTCTTGCAAATTTATTTCAATGTTTGAACATTCTCATTCGAAGAACATACATTGAAATCATGAAATATTCTCGCATCTATAGATAAATTTAATTGATGCCAGAGAAAAATCTTTGCTCTGGAAAGAAAAGAATGAAATTAAAATGAAGAGGAAATATTTTAACTACATAGTTAGAAGATGGTATTCTTACTGAACAGTTACAAAAAATGTATTGTGCACAAATTTTGAAGAATTCTTTTTTTTTCTGTGATGAAGCATTTTATTTATGTTGATAAATAAATTAAAAAGTTAATTCCTTTCCTACATTTCTTATTTACTGTATTTTAAATGTGGTGCAAAAAATTAACCGTGGGCTCCCAGTGTGCCGTGTAAGTTTAACTATAAGTTCCAGTATGCCGTGTAAGTTTAACTATAAGTTCAAGTGTGCCGTCAAATAAAAAAGATTGAAAAACTGCTGTAGATTATACTATCTGGATTTTTAACGACTGCAGTACTGGTTATGGACAGCATTTCCAATAAGTATTTTGCTGTAGTTAACTTTTTCTTCTTTTTTAATGAATACTACGAATATAATCAAATATCGTAAAATGTTCTGCTGCAACTACAAATAAAAATTCAGATAACTTCACAATATGTATTCAATTAAAGAATTGCTTTCTTCAAATCAATGACAAATGCAAATGAACAATGACAATTATCCTATTTTGATACACATTGTAGCTTAATGATAGACCTGTCAACAACAAATGAAGGTTGTCGTGTAAATTGCTTTTATTCAAGATTATTAAACGCACAATGAATACTCAATGATTATGGATATTATCGCACTGATGTCATAACATTTTTTCCTTATTTGTACGTTTGGTTTCATCTCACCCGAGGCATGGGCGCGGTTCTTTGTCAAGAAAGGTGCTATTAGCACGTCTATTAACAACTGTGCTGAATGAAAGAAATAAAAAATATATATATAGCGAGAAATGAATGATTTGTAAAAGGATTTGCTGTTTGTAACACAAATTGATGATTTGAATAAGAATAAAACTAATTCTTGTAATTAGTTTATTATGGCATTTTAACTGTTAGTTTTCTGATATGTGATAAAGAGCAGATAGTTTCATGCTTCTTACGTTGTTTTTGTGGTAGATTATGTTATTTTAAATAGACTTTGAATGAACTAAAAACAAATAAGAACAAAAAATTATGCGTCAAACATAGATCATGTAATACTTTCCAATTCTTCCAAAATATTTTTACAAATCTATACACCGTTTAATAAGGCGAAAGTTGATGTCTAAATAAACAATTTGAAAAACGCATAACACATTTAAAAACCCAATTTCAGGAATTACCAACAATACTCGGAAAAATATCCGAATTCTTTTGTGCAGCCGTGTATATGATCTACAGATTTGTATATATAATACACGGAATGTTAAATTTTTAGTTCAGTTAGGAAGCGCATAGCACAGTTTAAAATTTCCATTCTGGAATTTCTATCAATAAACGAAATGTACTAGATATCTTTTGTGCTGCCATGTATATGATCTATAGGATTTATATACACCAAAAAAAAGAGTTAAATTTAAAAACGCGTCCAGCAACTGAAAACGCACTTCCAGTAATTATTGTTAACAGACATTACTTTAACCGAATTCTTTTGTGTGTCCCTGTAAATGAACGATGAATGCCATACACACAATATTCTATAGTAAGCCTCTTGTAATGCACCTCAATGATATATATCAATTTCAATATGTTTGAAATAGTGACACATTATTAAAATAAACCGCAAACGATTTTTCCCCATAGACCATAATGTAACGAAAGTTTTTTGAGCGTCCCTATAAAGGAACTATATGTGCCATGCACGCCATATTCGATAGTAAGTCTCTTGTAGTGAACCTCAGTGATATATATCAATTTCGATATGTTTGAAATAATGTAACATCATTAAAATAAACCGCAAATGATTTTGCCCCATAGACCATAATGTAACGAAAGTTTTTTGAGCGTCCCTGTAAAGGAACTATATGTGCTATGCACGCCATATTCCATAGTAAGTCTCTTGTAGTGAACCTCAGTGATATATATCAATTTCGATATGTTTGAAATAATGTAACATCATTAAAATAAATCGCAAATGATTTTGTCCCATAGACCGTAATGTAGCGAAATTCTTTTGAGTATTCCTGTAAAGGAACTATAAGTGCTACACACTTCATTTTCAATACCAAACATGCCATAGTAAACTTTAAAAACATATATCTATTGCATGACAATCCGAGTATATGTACGCGAGGTAGGGTACGGACAGACAAGCAAACAAACTGAATTCATAAACACTCTTCAACTATGTTGGAAAGTGTTAAAAAGCTTAAGAAAAGATAACTGCATAATTCAGTTGGGTTTAACCTTTTTACACACGTGTGTCAAAAATGTAGAACTCAAACACGTGAAACTAAAATCCGTTGAATGCGATTGTAGAAGATTCCCGGTTTTCGTCAATATTGAACTTGAATGAGAATGTCAAAAAATTAGTCAACTATCTGCAAGTTGGCTTTATTTACGGCGATATGTTAGGTAGCTTTCAATACAAAAAAGTATAAAGCTACCTATTGCAGCCGTTCGGAGGAAAGCAGTTCCGGAAAATTTTGATATATTTTCACCGATCATGACCCCCAGACCCCAAAACCACCCTCCGTCCAAATGTTGATTTATATATATAGATATATCCATATATATATATATATATCTGACCTATGTCATACGATAACGCCCGTAATTATGAATCGATTTTGATGAAACTAATTGTGTGTATTAAGGTCACTAATGTCTCGACCGAGTTCGTTGGCCAGCTTGGTCCGCCATCTTGTTTCAAGATGGCGGCCATTTAAAGATGTAAAATAACTTAAAATCTAAAATAAATATACAAAAAAAATAAAAATTCAAATTTATTTTTTAATTACGTGTTAGGCCTTGGTACAAGGATTCCAGAGCTTTTTTTGGTTTACCTCTATCTTAAAAAATGGCTGAGATAGAGCAGTTTGAAATTCTAGGGTGGCTGACATTTTGAAACAAAACAGCACATTAACGCGATTACTCGCAAATTATTTTCTTTCATTGTTGTAATAATTTTCCCAATCATACGCATAAAACTATATATTCATATCCGTTAACGCCAAAATTGGCGACATTGGCGACAAAATTGGGCGACATTTGGCGAAATATCGCCAAATTTGGCGATCAAAATAAGTCTTCATAAATGAAGCCAATTTGGCTATTGCTCAATAATTTGGCGAATTTCTTATTCAAATTCAGTATTAACGAATCTTTTGTAAACGTTTCTTTGTATTTTAGCTTGCTGTTTTCGTGTAACATTAGCTAAAATTTTAAAACGAAGATATAGGAAAGCTACCTTTTCCTCCCGGTACAGGCCGGAAGGACTTTTTTTAATTCATGTTTCTGTTCAGGTTGCCAAGCAGTTTGCATTGAAAAAGTCCTTCCGGCCTGTACCGGGAGGAAAAGGTAGCTTTCCTATATCTTCGTTTTAAAATTTTAGCTAATGTTACACGAAAACAGCAAGTTAAAATGCAAAGAAACGTTTACAAAAGATACGTTAATACTGAATTTGAATAAGAATTTCGCCAAATTATTGAGCAATAGCGAAATTGGCTTCATTTATAAAGACTTATTTTGGTCGCCAAATTTGGCGATGTTTCGCCAAATGTCACAAACTTTGCCAGTTTTGTCGCCAATTTTGTCTCCAATGTCGCCAATTTTGGCGCTAACGGATATGAATATATAGTTTTATGCGTATGATTGGGAAAATTATTACAACAATGAAAGAAAGTAATTTGCAAGTAATCACGTTAATGTGCTGTTTTGTTTCAAAATGTCAGCCACACTAGAATTTCAAAGTGCTCTATCTCAGCCATTTTTTAAGATAGAGGTAAACCAAAAAATGCTCTGGAATCCTTGTACCAAGGCCTAACACGTAATTAAAAAATAAATTTGAATTTTTAAATTTTTTGTATATTTATTTTAGATTTTAAGTTAATTTAAATCTTTAAATGGCCGCCATCTTGAAACAAGATGGCGGACCAAGCTGGCCAACGAACTCGGTCGAGACATTAGTGACCTTAATACACACAATTAGTTTCATCAAAATCGATTCATAAATACGGGCGTTATCGTATGACATAGGTCAGATATATATATATATATATATATATATATATATATATATATATATATATATATATATATATATATATATATATATATATATATATATATATATATATATATGGATATATCTATATATATAAATCAACATTTGAACGGAGGGTGGTTTTGAGGTCTGGGGGTCATGATCGGTGAAAATACATCGAAATTTTCCGGAACTGCTTTCCTCCGAACGGCTGCAATAGGTAGCTTTATACTTTTTTGTATTGAAAGCTACCTAAAATAACAAGAATATCTGTTTTTCAGAATTTTACTGAGATACAAACAATTTACAAAAAGTTGAAACTAAAAATATGGAATTCATTACAAACCAACAATTAATTACGCATATTAATAAAGCAACTAAACTAATATCTAAAACAACAACAATATATATGAATATATGTGGGATTAAGTAAATAGTGAAATAACATAACAACAATATTTCAATTGACTACACTGTAAAAAAAAAAAAAAAAAAAAAAAAAAAAAAAAAAAAACAGTAATTTTACAGCAAAAAATGCTGGCAATATGGGTGCCAGCAGATTTTGCTGTAAATTTACAACAATTTTTTTAAGATTTAACAGCACTTTTGTAGATTTTCAGCATTTTTTGCTGTTAATTTTATAGCACTTTTGTTTTTTCAATTTTACAGCACTTTTGTAAAATATCAACATTTTTTGCTGTTAATTTTACAGCACTTGGTTTTTTTAGATTTTACAGCACTTTTGTAGATTTTCAGCCTTTTTTGCTTTTAATTTAACAGCAATTTTGTTTTTTAGATTTTACAAAACTTTTGTAGATTTTCAGCATTTGTTGCTGTTTATTTAACAGCAGTTTGGTTCTTTAGATTTTACAAAATTTTTGTAGATTTTCACCATTTTTTGCTGTTAATTTAACAGCAATTTCGTTTTTTAGGGTTTCGTCCATCTCACGAAACCCTATTACCCCCGCTCCGTTGTCTGTCCGTCACAGAGCCATTCTCAAAAAGTATGTAACTTACAGAGTTGAAACTTAGTGTATAAATCTGAATAGCAGCTGTAAAGAGCTCAAAATATTAAAATTTGAAAAATTCGTATAATTTTAATAAATAGAGATAAAAAACCAAAATTCTAACAGCCTTTTCCTATTAAATTGAAACATTTTTCGTTATAGCCGATGCCAAAGATTTAAAATCCACAATTCTTTCTACAATAATTAATTTTCTATCAGACGATTTTCACGTGAAAAATGAAAATGAAATAAAAAGTTTCACCCATTGAAAAAAATATAAATATGAAATAAATTTGATTGACGTCATAGTTGTAATAAAACGGAAAATGTCTAAGATTTCTCAATAATACAAGGAGTATGATGAGTATGTGTAAGTACACAAAGCAGATTAATATCACGTCATTAGAGAATTAAAAAGAAAATCATATAGGAAGTTTAACTAATTTTTCAAATGTTTGAGAATAATACAAAGCTAGTATCAATATAAATAATAAAGAATAGTAAATATATGAGTTTGAGAAACATATTGAATCGTGATAAAAATCCGATTATTGAAAAATTCGCATATTTTAACATTTTGAAGGTGTACAATTTGTTTAATTTTGATTTTTTTTTAAATATTGCATTTAGTCCGTATGACGGATATTATTATGACAGAATATAATAGCGGGCTTGGCCCGCTATCCGGCTGGTTTAGATATTCGAAAAAAAACGAAAAAGTAGACTGGTAAATTTTTACTTTATAAAAAACATGACATTTTTTTTGTTGTTGTTGCTAAATGAAATTTGTTTGAATTTATTAAAGAAAGGATAAAGTGTTTTGAAAGGAATATTAAACGAAACCCTTTGAGCGATCTTCGATCAGACTTACCCACTTGTTTAAGTTTTACAGAACTTTTGTAATTTTCAGCATTTTTCGCTGTTAAATTAACAATTTTGTTTTTTAGGTTTTACAGAACTTTTGTAAATTTTCATTATCTTTTGCTGTTAATTATTATTATTTTTTTTTTTTGCAGCACATTTGTACATTTTAGAGTAAAGCTGTGGAATTTTGCTGTAAATTGTATTGCTTTCAGTGGCGGATCGTGACAGTCTTTTTTTGGGGGCCCTAAATGCATGCCTGAAACACATTATTTTCAAACCACTATTTTGTTACAAGATATCTTTACCTTGTTTAATGGCAAAACTTTCTGACAGTAAATGATATAAAGTATTCCTTTTTAATAATAGTGGTAAGAAAAGAATAAATTTAGCAACCATGCATTTAGTGCCCCCAAATAAAGCCAGCCACGAACCGCCAATGATTGCTTTATTTTCAAATACTTTGTGAAGAGTAGCATGTAGATATGCCTTGAAGGATGTACAAAATTCTTGAATTTGAACAGCACTATTTGTATACACTTGGTTTTGAAGACGATATCAAACATTTAATAAGACACAAAGTACATGAAGAAATAAACAATTAACTCAATTTAACATGGTCATCTTCCGACTTTACAGTTATAACATAACAAAGAAGCACTTTTGCTTTCTCTCATTAAACATAATTAGCAAGCTACGCTAAGCCTTGCATAAAAATCAAGCGAATATTAGCAATACCGTCTTAATAATGACAGTATCCATCATCATTCTGACTCGTGAATCTTTATACTTTACTGAGTTGAGAGGTTTATAACAGTATGTCCTTTGATCTTTCTGGCACTCTAACTTTTCTAAAAATTCTTTGATAATCATGAAATGCCTTAGTAAATTACAACGTGTTCCTAACAAATGAGAGAATAAGGAACGAGTGTGAAATAAGGCTGCTAAGTAGTCATTAGTCTAGTGGTTGACAAGAGAAACCCCTACCATGAGACGAATTTTCTTTAAATTGTTTTTTTAAATACATTAAAAATAACTATACAAAACTATGTAATCTGGTGTTTTCAATAAAACCCCAATAACATATAACAATTGCATGACAATTCGAATGCATTTTCTCAAGTTAGAGCACTGACAGACATACAGACAAACCGAGTTCATAAACACTTTTTAACTAACTATCTTGGATGGTTGTAGTTTACCTATGTTGTTGTTACCCAATTATAGTTCAACTCATATTAATTAAATTCTAAGAAATAATGTATAATTCAAGTATGTAATGTATTTGTGAATTTATTCGCGACTTTTAAAGTGTTAACATCTATGAGGTAGCAGAAAGTTTTGAGATTGGCAGATCCGACTAGTTTATTTATTTATTTTATTTTATTTTAATTTTTAATTTTTACAGTGTAGTCTACCGTGATCACAAGATTTCTGTCCAGTCTTAAAATATCTTATCACATCATGTGAGTAAGAGGAACTTAAAAACCTAAGAAACTTTTACGTTTCCAAATTTTTATGCATAGGATTAGAAGCCAAATACAAATTTTGGTCCAACAACTAGACAGCCATACTCGAACCGTTTTTTGTCGCGGGCCGCAAACGCAAACATATGTTTGTGGCGTTATGTGGGCCACAACACTCTTAAAAAGGGGTAAAAAAAAGGAGTAGGGGAGATGGGGGATGAATGGGACAAGGGATGGATGGGACGCTCTCAATATTTCTGGCAATAAACATTTTTTTTAGTTGCTTCGTATCCTCATAGATTTCATTACCATAGTGTGCTTCAGAACCAAAAGCAAGAGCACATGGCTGTTTTCAGTTTTCTTCAAATTTGCATTCCCTGAAAACTCTGCTTAAAAGTAATTTTTTTTACATTTGAAGTTACTTAAATATCTTGTGCAATATAAACAATTAAGATATGTTGTAGTTTTTTATTTAAAGGCTCAATATTGGTAATTAAAATGAATGCATATTAACCATTGTGACAAAATAATTTCTGAGACAAAATAGCTGACAATTGAATATATGCATCATGGGGATGATTGGGACATTTCAAATGGGGATGAATGGGACTGCTTCATTCTTCCTTAGAGGATACTGAAAATTTTTATTAACTAAATAATATTGTATAGGTTGATAAATTAATACTTTATGGTAATTATTCTTTTAACATTTCATCCTCTTTGTAGCCATCGTCTGCAGTCCACCGTTTATGGGCCTTTTAAGGCAAAGCTGAGATGAGTCCAAGATCACTGACTAACAAATAATCCTGGAGATCATATTACAATTTATAATCTCTCAGCTTTTGCCAAGGCGGCATTTTTGTTCAGCTTTTAGTACTTAACATTGAATACGGGGAGGAAAATGTTTGTGTCCCATTCATCCCTGCTGTGGGGATGATTGGGACATAGAAGAACGTTTTTTAAAATTTAATTTATATATCTGTATAATAATAATCTTGAAAAAATATTGTGCATAAGATGTAGTCAAACACTTAAAGTTTGACATGTGATATATAATATTGATAATAACTTACATAAAATATTTAAATAAATATTTTTGTAAAAATGCCCCATTCATCCCCTATCTCCCCTATTTAAAATTTAGTCATAAGTAGTATAACAAAGTTAATATTATCAGTAGGGTTGAACGTTTGTCGCGGTAGAAATATTACCAAAAATTTTAACACCACTATTTCCAAACAAAAAACTTCGTGGTAGATTTCTATTGCAAATGTTGTAGAAATAGGCTGCGAATTTCGTTGTTTGGAAATAGTGGTTTAAAAATATTTTGGTGCTATTTTTTTTCTTCGACAAACGTTTAATCCTAAGAAGTCGCATTAGCTATCTAATAAGTATAAAGCATAATATAATATAACAATGCACAATTTCCGTGTTCTAAAGAAAATAAAAATAATAGAGGATTTTCTCGAAACAATCCGTTTTTTGTTCAATGCAAAAACTTTATTATTATTATTTTTTTTAATTGTCGAAATATATTGTGCAAAATTTAATTAATTTGGAATGAGGTTTAACTAGTATTAAAGGTTAAGAAATTTATAACCACTGTATTACAAATAGAACTAAATGTAAAAACAACTTTTGACTAAGACAACGTCATGTAAGTTGTCTTAACATAATTTTGAATTAATTATAGATAACAGGACAGATTTTGTCTTCCCATGAAAGTAAATAAAACAACACTAAAGATCTGAGATACTTTTTATGCGCATATCAATTCATTTTATAAATAGGGATTAATAATCATATGTCTCGGGCCGCACATAAAGGGTTGCCGGGCCACATGCGGCCCACGGGTCGCAAGTTGAGTATGACTGAACTAGACCAAAGGAGAATCAAAATTTATAAATTCACTGGCTTTATTAGTGTCTTATGAAACAAATTTCTTTTCTTTTCTTTCTTTTTTTGTTTTTTAAAATCCTTTCCGTTACGATGTGCCTCTGAGAGAATTTTTTCCAGCTAAAAAAGGGTTAAAATTTATGAAAACGATTCTTATTCAAATTATATCAAAAGTTTTGGACCCTTTTCGAAAAGAAATGCTGACTATGCCACTAATGAAAAACATTACTATTCGAAGCTCTTGGTTTTTTATAGTTGGAATTTTGCAATTTTTCTTATTTTCAAGGTCGACCATATTTAAAAAAAATAGATTTATTTTTAACACTTTCCAACATAGTTGAAAAGTGTTTACGACTTCGGTTTGTCTGTTCATCTGTCCGCACTCTAACTCGCGCAAATATACTTGGATTACCCTGAGTTTGGTACATTTTATTGAGATTTGCCATAGGATATTCTCTATTGAAAGGTAGAGTGTTTAGCATTTATAGTTCATTTATAGGGACATACAAAATAATTTCGTTATATTATGGTCTATGGGGAAAAATCGCTTACAATGCAATTTAGTAAAGTTACACTGTTTCAAACATAATGAAATTGATATGCGTTATTGAGGTGCAATAAAACACTCTTCCTGTGAAATAGAAAGTACATAGCATTTATCATTCATTTACAGGGAGACACAAAATAACTCCATTACATTATAGCGTATGAAGAAAAATCCTTTGCAGTCTATTTTAATGTTGTTACACTATCTCAATTACAATGAAACTGATTTGTATTGTTGGGATTTTTATTTAGATATATTTTTTATTTACCTTACTAAAAAACAGTGGGGTTTCATTACAATATTTTGGAAGTGTTGGAAAGTGTTTCTTAATCTATGCATGACGCATGATTATTTATTTATTTATTTATTTATTTATTTATTCATTTATTTATTTTAGGAATTTTTTTTCATTTAGAAAATTACTTGGCTTCTTTGATAAACTAAACTCAACTGCAAATTTACAAGTGGGGAAGTGATTTGAATGCATGTGCTCTGTATACGTAAAATAAGACAATCTGGATGATTCTAGTAAAATTCCAAGGCCTTTACAGCGCAACTGAAATATGACGCCCTTGGTAGATTACACAAGACGGAATAATCATGACAAAAATACCCTGAATTGTTAATAAGCTGATATTACTAAAAGTTTTGTTTCTTCTTTACATTGTTTTAAGATCCTATCTGCCTTTTCTAGCAGTTCGAAGAATGTTTTAGAATGTTAATACAGTAGATTTTAGTAAAACGGAATAAAGAATATCTTCGATATATATAAGTCTTGTGTCTAATACATTTCAGATATGAGTCTGAATGTTTGTGTCTGAATGTCTGAATGTCTTGTGTTTGAATGTCTGAATGTCTTGTGTCTGAATGTCTGAATGTCTTGTGTTTGAATGTCTGAATGTCTTGTGTCTGAATGTCTGAATGTCTGTCTGAATATAATGTTAAAAAGAAGGGTGCTTCAAAAAAGAAATTCTGAAAAAATGATTGTACACTGAAAAATAAAAATATATTGCTTTTACTGTATTTTCCGAGCTGCCAGTATTATACCGTAAAAGTAACAGTAATAAACAGTAAAATAAGCATAATAAGCTACCGCGCATGCGCTGCAGAAGCTACAAGGAAATTAATAAGTGTATTGTAGCTACAAGGAAGCTACAATACACTTATCTCAAAACTTTCAAGATAATCCTTTAGGTATAGGTTCTAATCCTATGATAAACAAAGTCAAAATGACACAAGAATTTTTTTTTAGGAAGAGTTTTCTGTAAGATAAAATAGTGTAGTATTTTGTAGGAATATTTAATCTATACTGAAAATAAAATGTCGATTTTACGGTACAATACTGGCTTCCCAGCTGCCAGTATTATACAGTAAAACTAACAGTAATAATCAGCAAAATAAGCAGCAATACACTGCCACGCATGCGCGGTAACGTATTCGTATTATGCTTATTTTACTGTTTATTACTGTTAATTTTACGGTATAATATTGGCAGCTGGGGTGCTAGTATTATACCGTAAAAATAACCTTTTTTTTTTTTTTTTTTTTTTTTTTTTTTTTTTTTTTTCCCCAGTGTACAGAGGTAAAAGACACCTGAAACTTTTATATTAAAAACGTTTGTGAGCCGTGAACTATCTTGTGATGTTTATTGAGCTTTAGAAAAAAATTGGCAACAAGAGCAGTTGCCTTTTTAGAGTATTCAGCATTAAAATGATATTTAAAATCTAATATTTTTTCTGTGACCCTTGGCAATAATTTTTTGTGCTTTTTTTCCCATTATACTTAATTACAGGCCAGAAGGATTTGAGAGAGGTAGTTGGAAGGGGTAGCTATTAAAATTTTTGATGACCAGAATAATTTCGAATTGTTTATATTGTAGGCTAAGTGAAATTATCTTTACAACTTTGATACTCGATAAAATCTGAACGAAATACAATAACCAATTTATGTTGCTTGTACACGTGACAGCAACACTTAAAGTTTAATTTGTAAGCAAAGTTTTTTTGTTATTTGTATCAAAGAGATTGTTCCGTTAAAAATAATAATAATGTTTTATACTACCTACCCTATGATCAGTTTCAAGGCATAAGCAACATCTGTTAAGTATGGTACAACTATATGAGTATAACAAGTATTTATTTAACTTTTATTTTTTTAAATTGCTAGTACATTACATGTTATTCAATTTTTAGGGTTTCGTTCATCTCACGAAACCTTGTTACTCCCGCTGCGTTGTCTGTCCGTCACAGAGCCATTCTCAAAAACTATGTAATTTACAGAGTTGAAACTTTGCGTATATATAGCTGAATACCAGCTATGAAGCTCAAAATATTAAAATTTGAAAAAATCCTATTATTTTAATAAATAGAGATAGAAAACCAAAATTCTAACAGCCTTTTCCTATTAAATTTAAGCATAATATTAAGCATTTGTTATAGCAGTTGCCAAAAATTAAAAATCCACAATGAAATTCTTTCTACAATAATTAATTTTCTATTGAACGATTTCCACGTGAAAAATGAAAATGAAATGAAAAGTTTCACCAATTGAAAAAAATATAAGTATGAAATAAAATTGATTGACATCATAGTGGTAATAAAACGGAAATTTTCTAAGATTTCTCAATAATACAAGGAGTATGAGTATGTGTATGTACACAAAGGAGATTAATATCACGTCATTAGAGAATTAAAAAGAAAATCTGACGTCCTATTGGAAGTTTAACTAATTTTTCAAATGTTTGAGAATAATACAAAGCTAGTATCAATATGAGTAATAGAGAATAGTAAATATATGAGTTTGAGAAACATATTGAATTGAGATAAAAATCCGACTATGGAAATATTCGCGTATTTTAACATTTTAAAGGTGTACAACATGTTTAATTTTGAATTTTTTTTTTAAATATCGCATTTAGACCGCATGACAAATATTATTATGACAGAATATAATAGCGGGCTTCGGCCGTTATCGGGCTGGTTCAGATATTCGAAAAAACGAAAAAATAGACGTAAATTTTTACTTTATAAAAAACGACTTTTTTTGTTGCTAAAGGAAATTTATTTGGATTTATTAAAGGAAGGATAAAGTGTTTTGAAAGGGATATTAAACAAAACCCTTTGAGCGATCTTCGATCACACTTACCCACTTGTTCTGAATTACTCAGCCATTTTTGCTCTGCATCGCAGAATTTGGTTAGTTGCATTGCATATTCTAGATTCCAGAAAAAGTTTTGTCTAGCACATGTTACTTTTTCGCAGTAATCGCTATAATGCTTTGATTAGGTCTATCGTTTTTAAAGTTTCTTAATGGCTCTGTAAAATCTACTCATTCTTCAGACATCAAATTGCGTTTCTTCTCCATAGGTTTTTTTTTTAACCGTTTACCTGGTCTATACCTGCCGGTCTTTTGCCCAGCTTAACGGGTTGATGCCTGGCAACGGGGCGAGGATTCCCCTGATCTCGCATGGCGAAGATCTGTTTGATAAGCCTCTAGGCCGACGTGACTTCAGTGCATCTTGTTGCCTAAGTTGCTTTTCCTTAGTTGGCCGGTTGTTAATTAATGTTTGGATGAGTCGATTCAGCACTGCATAGAGTACCGAAGTCATGCTGTACGCATGTGTGATGCTGGGGTATTTACTAATTTCATGCTGCATCGTACGCCCATATGTCATGCCATCGCTACGCGAGTTGGTCTCGTAATTTAGAACCTTGATGAGGTGACGAGACCTTCACCTGAATGGGCACCTCCAGAGGTATAATTCACAGGGAACTTGGAGGACTTTGCACCCACGACGGATTTTACATGCACCAAGCATCATTAGCGTCCATGATCGCCGTGTAGCAGCTCTCCACTTGGCTGATTTGACCCTTTCATGGTGGCTTGTCGTTGCCATGAAAGAGAAAGGAAATAGCTCGACATATGAAGTATTCTCCTAAAATTTTAGCTTTCAAGAATAAGAAACTGGTGACATTTAATTTAATAAAATAGCATTCTCTTAAACTATCAGTTTTAAATTTTCTTGTTCTTGATCTGCATACTGTACCTGTGAGACTCTTACCATCCATTTAATAGTGAAATAGAACAGGGACGGTAATGAAAATTGCCACCTACTTTACGGCAAATCATGTTAAGCCTCAGTAGTAGCCACAATGTTCATTGACGTTTAGCAACAGTTATTTACACTGAACTAAATAACAAAATTCTTTTAATTTACCTCTAAAAGCTTAGGCAATAAATCTAGGGGACGGCAAGACTATCAATAAAGCCACAATGCTGGACATTGATATTTAAATTCTGATTTAAATTCTGCAGAAAATTTCCTGTCAAAGACTACAGCCAATTTTTCTCTAGCACAGTTCTGTATGATGAGAAAAAAGTTGAAAAAGACTTTGTGGCTGCATCTGGAATGATTTTCTGCATAATTTTGTCAAGAGGAATCTAAAATCCCGGGATAAAGTTTTAAAAAATAATAACAACCGTAAAAAATGTGTGCGGTCTAATTTTTGTTTCATATTTATATAATACAATAGTTCCAGTTTTGTTAAAAAAAATTCAGTAGAACTACTTTTCTTGAAACAATTTCATCCAGACAACTTCAAACTTAACAAGAACGAAAAATCATGCTTCAAGCATAGATTATGTAGCACTTTCCAACGCTTCCAAAATAATTTTACAAAACATACCGTTTAATAAGCTAAAAGATAACATCTAAGTAAACAATTTGGAAACCGCATAACATATTTAAAAACATAATTTCCGAAATTTCCAACAGATACAATATTCGGAAAAATATCCGAATACTTTTATTCAGCCCTGTATAGGATCTATAGATTTGTATATATACTACATAGGATGCTAAATTTTAGTTTAGTTAGGAAACGCGTAGCACAGTTTAAAATTTTCCTTCTGGAGTTTCTGTCAGTAAACGGAAATGTGTTCGCGAACTTTTGTGCTGCCCTGTATAGGATCTACAGAATTTATACACAACACATAATAGATAAAAAGCGAGTCAAAATTAAAATCGCGTTCAGTAGCTTAAAACGCACTTCCAGGAATTATTGTTAGAATTTTTTATAACTAACCCTTTTTTCGAGAGAGAGAGAGATTTCGTGGCACGAAATTCCGCGAATCGTTTCCGATGTAAACAAACTAATTTTAAACTTTTAATATGTAATTCTGTGTGATATGATTAAATTCAGGTTTTCTCAGCGACGATCACAGTATTTTTACCAAATAATTTTTGTATTAATCAAGCTTTTTTGGTTATTAAGCATAGCTAAACACGAAAGAAAACTTTGTTATTTTAAGATTTTGATGTGAATTATTTGCGTACATTTATAAGACGAGTTTCACTGAATAATTCAAGAAAAAAGAAATCTCATCATTATACATATTTAGTTATGCATTATTAATTATTTACTTGGCCTTTACTTTTAATATTTCAAACTTACAGCTGAATGTAACTATTAAAACATTTGAAATACTGTATTCGTAAAATGAAATTTCAGCTTAAACACTCGACAATTACTTTTAGTTATGCATTATTAATTATTTACTTGGCCTTTACTTTTAATATTTCAAACTTACAGTTGAATGTAACTATTAAAACATTTGGAATACTGTATTCGTAAAATGAAATTTCAGCTTAAACACTCGACAATTACTTTTACTTATGCATTATTAATTATTTACTTGGCCTTTACTTTTAATATTTCAAACTTACAGCTGAATGTAACTATTAAAACATTTGAAATACTGTATTCGTAAAATGAAATTTCAGCTTAAACACTCGACAATTACTTTTAGTTATGCATTATTAATTATTTACTTGGCCTTTACTTTTAATATTTCAAACTTACAGTTGAATGTAACTATTAAAACATTTGGAATACTGTATTCGTAAAATGAAATTTCAGCTTAAACACTCGACAATTACTTTTACTTATGCATTATTAATTATTTACTTGGCCTTTACTTTTAATATTTCAAACTTACAGCTGAATGTAACTATTAAAACATTTGAAATACTGTATTCGTTGTAACTATTAAAACATTTGAAATACTGTATTCGTAAAATGAAATTAGTTTAAACACTCGACAATTACTTTTAGTTATGCATTATTAATTATTTACTTGGCCTTTACTTTTAATATTTCAAACTTACAGTTGAATGTAACTATTAAAACATTTGAAATACTGTATTCGTAAAATGAAATTTCAGCTTAAACACTCGACAATTACTTTTAGTTATGCATTATTAATTATTTACTTGGCCTTTACTTTTAATATTTCAAACTTACAGCTAAATGTAATTATTAAAACATTTGAAATACTGTATTCGTAAAATGAAATTTCAGCTTAAATACTCGACAATTACTTTTAGGTTAAATTCAGGTTTTCTCAGTGACGATCACAGTATTTTTACCAAATAATTAAAAGTACTACATGCATGCATCTATCTATCTATATTAGAAATTGTGCAGGTTTCTGGTCACTGTTTTGTTTACATATTTTAAACAAAAATTTCAATTTAATAATGCACTGAAAATTATAATGAATGCTTACAATTAAACACAACAACACAAAACAAAAAATTTCACAAAAACACATTATTTCCCCGATATTTTCCCACAACTAATCAATAAATTTCATGATATTTTATTGCGATTTTAAACCATGAACTTTAGTACTTTTCTGTTACACGGACACTATGCCAAAATGTATGTACGTATGTAAATGTATGTATGTATGTTTGGCGACAATGGTGTACGTATAACGGAAAAGTGCCTGAATTATTATTTATATATATATATATAAAATATAAACATAATTGGCGACACAGCAAGTTTTCTGGATTTCTCCCTGTCTCTCTAACCACATTGTTAACAAAACAAAAAATTCACGAAAAACACATTATTTCCCCGATATTTTCCCACAACTAATCAATAAATTTCATAATATTTTATTGTGATTTTAAACCATGAACTTTAGTACTTTTCTGTTATACGGATACTATGCCAAAATGTATGTATGTATGTATGTTTGGCGACAATGGTGTCCGTATAACGGAAAAGTGCCTGAATTATTATTTTTATATATATATATAAAATATAAACATAATTGGCGACACAGCAAGTTTTCTGGATGTGAAAGGCGATGAATTTCATTCATTCAATGACCGTTTTAAAAGTTTCAAGTTTGGATTGAGTGCACCTGAACATAAAAACCGATACCTATTTCTATGTTCATGATTGAGTTATTTGGATATCTTTTCGTATAGCACAGAAAATCATTTCTCCCGCTTTCGTAATACAGATAAATTCTGGTGTATTTTTTTTCTTCTTTTTATATCATAAGTACTTTTCTACTTTAAATTTTTTAATTGTCGAGTTTCTAAGCTGAAATTTCATTTTTCGAATGCAGTATTTCAAATGTTTTAATAATTACATTCAGCTGTAAGTTTGAAATATTTAAAATATTAAAAGTAAAGGTCAAGTAAATAATTAATAATGCATAACTAAATATGTATAATGATCAGAATGACATATTAAAATGTGTACAGAATGACATGAAAATATTAAAAAACTGAAATTTTGCACTTGCAACTTAATTGTAAATTTCATTGTTTACATTGGAAACGATTTGTGGATTTTAAGAATTTGCTGAACTTCGTGTCACCAAATTACTAAATCTCTCTCTCTCACTGTCCAAAAAAAAAAAAAAAGGGGGCTAGTTTAAAAAAGTTCACAGTAGCAAAATACATACAACACAAAAAGAAAATAAATACGGTAAAATGAAAAAATTACTTTAATAATAGAAATCCGTAAATTTTCAACAACGACATCAAACGAACGTATCTCATCTTTCGTTTGTGATAAGGAACGCTTCTTTGGCCCCCTCCACTCATTGGCTGAATTGTAAAGGGCAAAATTGGGGGACAAAATGACTACAGCATTTCTGAGAAAAGAAAAAATCAGAAAATTCACAGAAAATAATTATTTTTGTTGCAAGTTGGGTTAACTGTCTTTATGGTTCGAGTCGATTTCAGACTGAGTGTAGATTTCTGCAAGTTGGATTTGGGTTAAGCCGATTTTTCAAAAGTTAGTTCAAGTTCAGTATATTATTTCAGATTAAAACTATACCTATCAGGGCTTGAATTTATGGGCGGGATTCGTGCGGAAAATTTTGAAATCCCGCCCAAAAAAGATCATGAGCGGGAGCCTCCCGCCCAAAAAATTTCAGCATTTTTGGAGAAATTTGCATTATTTAATATACCTGCAACCGAACGATAAATTTCGTGATTTTTTTCCCCCGCAACCGATTGACGGACTTTGTGTTTTTTCCGCGACGGATCGACGAACTTTGTGGTTTTTTCCGTGACAGATCAACGAACTTTGAGTTTTTTCTGCGACAGATCGACGAACATTGCGTTTTTTAAGCGACTGATCGACGAACCTTGCATTTTTTGGGGACATATCGACGAACTTTGCGTTTATTCCGCAATCGATCAACGAAATTTTTCTTTCTTTCCTGACTGATCGACGAACTTTGCATTTATTCCGCAATCGATCGACGAAATTTGCTTTTTTCTGCAACTGATCGACGAACTTTGCGTTTTTTCCGCGACAGATCAACGAACGTTGCATTTTTTTCTGCGACTGATCAACGAACTTTGCGTTTTTTCTGCGACAGATAGACGAACATTGCGTTTTTTAAGCGACTGATCGACGAACCTTGCGTTTTTTGGGGACAGATCGACGAACTTTGTGTTTATTCTGCAATCGATCGACGAAATTTGCTTTTTTCCCACGACTGATCAACGAACTTTGCGTTTTTTGGTGACAGATCGACGAACTTAGCGTTTTTTCCGCGACAAATTGATGAACTTTGCGTCTTTTCCACGATCGATCGGTGAATCTCAATCAAGTAAAATCTAAAGTCAGAAATTTATTTAACAACCTAATTGTTAAGGGTCCCTAACACATTTAATGGAACTTGAAAAATACACTGCACATATAAAACTTAACTTTCTTCCCTTTTTTATAATAAAAATAAACATTTTACATAATCATTCTCAGTTGACTTAATTTTTTCAATGGTATTTTGTCATGTCTGCATTAATGTAATTCTTTAAATAGCACGTAAAAGAATAGTGGGGTTTAAAGATTTTTTTTCTCCCTCCCAAACATTACAACTCCCCTCCATTTAAAAATGTTGGTAGGGAGACTCCCGTCTTTGGAAAAATTGAATTTCAAGCCCTGCCTATAATATGCTTGTGTGTATTGAGGTTTGTATAGATGTTTGTGTGTGTGCTGTTTTTAATACAGACAGTTTCATTTTTCACACGAACCTTTCAAAAAATTCACATTCTTTGCGCAATCCTTTAACAAAATTCGCATTTTTTTTCGTGATTCTTTAATGAAATTCGCATTTTTTTTTCTGTATCTTTTTTTGTCGAGATTCATAATTTTTTCAGCTATCCTATGACGTAATTCGTGTTTTTTTTTCAGCGATAATTTGACGAAATTTGTGTTTTTTCTGCGATTTTTTTTTTTCACGAAATTTGCGTTATTTTCCACGATTCTTTTATGAAATTTGCGTTTTTCTATGATCCTTAGACGAAATTTTCTTTTTTCGCAATGCTTTGATAATAATCACATTTTCTCTGCTGCCTTTTGATAAGATTCATGAATTTTCAGCAATCCTTCGATGAAATTCGCGTTTTTTCAGCAATCTTTGAAGAAATTCGCATTTTTCTCGCGATACTTTAACGAAATGTGCGTTTTCCAGCGATTTTTTGATAAAATACATTTTATTCCGCAATTTTTAGACGAAGTTTGGCAAGAAAGCGCTATCTTTGGGTGAAATTTCCTGTTTTGCGATTCTTTGACAAAATTTGCTCATCTTTTGTGTAAATCGCGTTTTTCTGTGGCCTTTTAACAAAATTCACGTTTTACATGATCCTTTGATGAAATTAGTGTTTTTCCCGTGATCATTTGACGAAATCTAGGATTTTTTTCCCGCGAAGATTGATTATATGTTTTTAGTCTGCAGGTGCCCTAAAAAGTTTGTGACGCCTGTCGCTGCATTGCACGCATTCTGCCATGGTGTATCAAACAAACAAAATTCATCCTAAAGAATTATTGTTTCGTTTCTGGAAATGAACAACCGTCAACTCATTGGCTGAATTATAAAGGGTGAAATGTGTAGGCACTGAGTATCATCTATACTATTAATGTCGGTAAACGTCTGTCTGTGTGTGTGTTGTTGTGTCTGGCGTCTGTAAGCACAAAACTCTGCATGCAGACGACGGACATAAGTGCTTTTGGTATAAAAAAATTCGTAAGTGGAGTTTTTAAAATTCACAACATTTTGCGGGAGAAGAGGGGTGCGAACGAATTTAAAAAATGAGTCCGCATCAATAATTATGGCGGCGGGGGGAGTATGTTTTCCCTACACGGGACGGAGACTTTTCTTTGTTGACACCACTCATATGATATATCGTTCGAAAGGCCTGTGACTGCCTTTTCATGTTATGCATCTGTGTGGTCCATCTCCCCCCCCCACCACCAATTGGGGCACTTTTCTAAATTTTGCACATACCACTCATGTTATATATCGTTAAAAAGGTCTGTGACCACTTAATCATATTATGCATCTCCGGTGTCCATCCCCCCACTTTGCCCCCCCCAAGGGGGTACTTTTGTAAATTTTGCACAATCCCTTCATGTTACGTATAGTTGGAAAGGTCTTTGACTGCTTATTCATGTTATGCATCTCCGGGGTCCATCCCGCCACTTCCCCCCCCCCTTAAGGGGGGCAATTTTCTAAATTTTGTTGACACCCCTCATGTCATATATTGTTGGAAAGGTCTGTGACCACTTAATGATATTATGCATCTCCAATGTCCATCTCCCCACTTTGCCCCCCCCTCCCCCAAGGGGGTACTTTTCTAAATTTTGCAGACAACCCTCATGTCATATATCGTTGGAAAGGTCTGTGACTGCTTAATCATATGCATATCTCCAATGTCCATTTCCCCACTTTGCCCCCCCCCCTTCCCCCAAGGGGGTACTTTTCTAAATTTTGCAGACAACCCTCATGTCATATATCGTTGGAAAGGTCTGTGACCACTTAATCATATTATGCATGTTCCGTGTCCATCCCCTACTTTACCCCCCCCAAGGGGGTACTTTTTAAAATTTTGCACACACCCCTCATGTTACATATCGTTTGAAAGGTCTTTGACTGCTTATTCATGTTATGCATCTCCTTGGTCCATCCCGCCATTTCCCCCTCCCCAAGGGGGCACTTACCATTTACTTGCACAACAGCGCTAAATGTGTCAGATGAAAGAAATTCGCGAGTACATGTGCCAGTGAAACTTAGCCAATTGCTGTTCTTCAACCTAGCTTTAATTCAAAGTGGGTTTTTTATTTATTTGAATTATTCTGCAAAAGTTTCAAACATTTTAAAGCAGCTATGAATTTTATTTTTATGGTACTATCAAGTTTTTTGCCGTCAAATTTTGACGGGTTCCATCTAGTATAAGGAATAAAAGAAAACCGAGAATATGTACTAAAATAAAAAATATTATTAAGGGACTTCAAAGTCAAAATTATAGTAAAATCGCTCATATACAGGGTTATTCTAAATGATGGATCCATTTCCAAAAAATTGTATTTATTAAAGTACAAATCCAAAATGAACAATCTTTATACCAATGAAAAGAAGAAGTTTCAAAGTTTTTTTAAGACATTATAAATGTTCAATGTGTCCCCCGTTTGCTGCACGACAAACATCTACGCGATAGCCAAACTCGTCCCACACACGAGAAAGCGTATCTGCTGTTACTGAGTGCATGACTTTCAAAGAGGTGATTGTTCCAGATAGCCCAGTCAAATAAGGATACAACCTCGGAATGAAAGATAACAAGATGAAAATTTGCAAAAATCTTTGTTTTGACATTCTAAAAGTAAACTAAAAAGTCTCATATAATCTCGTGTCCGCGTTTCGAGATATTCAAGGTCAAAGGTCAAGAAAATCGTTGTGTTGCTTGTATCTCGAAAACTGTGCATTTTATTAAGAAAAAATCCAAATACAAAATTAAAATAGACAAAATTTCCTATAAAATACATATATTATCTTTAATTTTCTGACAAAGGGTTTACGCGCTAGAGTGCGCTGAAGAAAGACAACTTTTTGACCTTCAGACCAAAACGAGAGAAACTTCATCTTTCACCCTCGATTTCTCAAAAACTATGCATTTTATCGAGAAAACATGTTACAAAATTGAAGTAAGCAACATTTTATACAAAATTCATAAATTAACTTTAATTTTCTGACGAAATTTTTATGCGCTAAATAGCGCTGAAATAAAAAAAAGCGACTTTTTGATATTTGATCCAAAAAACTAGAGAAACCCCCTTTCCTACCCTCAATTACCCAAAAACTAGGCATTTTATTGAATAACACCAGCTACAAAATTAATGTAGATAACATTTTCTGCAAAATGACTATATTAACTTTAATTAGTTTTTGGCCCTCTGGCCTAAAATGGAGAAAAACCCACTAAAGATTTTTTTCTTATATTTCAAATGATATTTGAAGCTATTACAAAACTTGTAGTGAATAAAATTATCTACAAATTTAGTCTTAATTAGTTACATTATTTGCTTATTAATAAATATTAATTATGAATAAATTTGATAATATTTTATTAAATTATGTATAAATAATAACATATTGAAATGAGTTTTTATGTATTGTAATTACATTTTTATTTATCATAAGATTATCAAATCTATTATATTTTGCTTAAGTTAAACTATAAGGCGATTATTACCTCTGATTATCAATAGCAGACATACAGCTTACGTTTCCTCTTGTTCGCCGTCGTCTCCTTCCTCTGGTCGCTCATATAAAATTTCCAAATCGTTATCATCATCCTCGTTGTCCGTAATACTTGGCTCTAAAACCTCAAGAATCTCAGGTACATATTCACTTTCTTCATCAAGATCATTTGGATATGATGAAGCGTTGAGACATGCTTGTCCGTTACACTGGCCACAAACTGAGGAGCATTGTAACCCTACTTTTCTACATCCACAGTTCGCGCCACAGCCTTTCTTGCAATGCAGAAGATCGTACTGAGTAGTTCTTCTGGAGCTGAAGGTAATAATGTTGTTGTAGGTTCCAGGATCTCGTTTTGTATAACCCCCCCCCCCCCCTTCTCTGGGTTCTAAATCTTTCCCTAACCAAGTTTGGATCTGATAGTAGACACGATAAATATGCTGTCGAGCTGCTACACTTGTTGGTGGAAGAGATGATAATTGCACCGGTTTATTGAGTCTTGTTGATTTAATGAAATGTGTGTACCTAAAATTGTCAATACTATGTTCTGATTTTGGAGCATTATACATTGCTAAAAGAACACGTATTCCATTTTCAAATGATGTGTTTGGTGAGCAGTTGTCCTCCTGAAACAATTGAGCTGATTCGTGCAAATTGGAATGTTTCTCGAACATTTTTATAATTGTCAGTTTTCCTTTTTTAAACAGCGCAGATGTTGTGTCACATCCACTGATAGCGTGCAAAAATAATATATGTTCTTTAGAACGAGGATATTTGTCGAAGCTTTTAGACGAATACATTCGTGTCTTCACATTGCCTTTACCCATTTAAAAAAAAAAAAGATTTCTCGCTGATGTGACCGTGTTCGTCCTATTGAAATAACTAACAGATCAACATCTTCTTCAACTATGACGGCGGTCTTTTGATGTTTCGATTCTTCAATGGCTGTTTCGATGATGAGGGTATCAGCATCATCTTAGGCTTGTTTTGTAGTGATGTTAACAGTTTTTAACTGCTCAAAAAGCATTTCAATAAAGTTTTTTTTTATTGCACCGGTTCGATAAAAACTTTTCCTGTCTGATTGGCACAATCATTGTCTCATCAAAACGAACTTCGTAAGATGTTGAAACAGCAACAGTTCTGAGTTGTTCCATTGCTTTTATATTTTTACTGTTATCTGAATAACCGTCGAATACAACAACAATATTTGAAACAAAATGTATTTGCAAATATTTGACGTATTTCTGAAGAATAATTGAGAAAGTATCGTGTGGCTGTATTATATTAATTAGAATTAAGTATTTTTGTTCTAATAAAGAACTTTTAAGATTCATAAGATGTATGATCGTGGATTTCAGTATATATATGTATATATATATATATCTAATAGAACTTTAATAGGACTGTGGCCACTTCATCTCAGCCATTAATATAAATAGAAAAAAGAAAATGGTCTTATTAGGAGACCGTGTTTCAGAAAATAATATACGTAGGTATATCCCAGCACTTACATTGTTCGAAAAATAAATACTTAATCCCTTTCCTACTTAAAATATAATTATTATAAACAAAAATGTAATTACAATGTATTTAAACTATTTAATTTCAATATCTTATTATTTATATAAATTAATTAAATATTATCATACGAATGTCTTATTTATGAATGACATTTATAAATTAGTAAACAATTTAAATTTCTTAATTTTGTTATATTTCAAACACCATTTGAAGCGTAGGAAACAATCTTGAAGGATGTTTCTCTTGTTTTGGCAGAGGGCTTTAAACTAGCTCTTTTTCAGCGCGCTTTAGCGCCTGAACCCTTTGTCAGAAAATTAAAGTTACTTTTGCAATATTTAGATAATGTTGTGGACTTTAATTTTGTAATTAATGTTCTTTGATAAAACGAGCAGTTTTCGAGTAATCAAAGGTAGGAAAGGGCCGTTATTCTTGTATTGGCTCAAAGATCAAAAATTCGCTTTTTTTTTCAGCGCTATTTAGGGCCTAAACATTCCGTCAGAAATTAAAGTTAATTTATGAATTTTGTAGAAAATATTACCTACTTTCATTTTGTAACAGAGGTTTTCTCGATAAAATGCATAGTTTTTGAGAAATCGTGGGTGAAAGATGAAGTTTCTCTCGTTTTGGTCTGAAGGTCAAAAAGCTGTCTTTCTTCAGCGCGCTCTAGCGCCTAAACCCTTTGTCAGAAAATTAAGGATACTATATGTATTTTATAGGAAATTTTGTAATTGGATTTTTTCTTAATAAAATGCACAGTTTTCGAGATATAAGCAAAAAACCGATTTTCTTGACCTTTGACCTTGAATATCTCGAGACGCAGACACGAGATTATATGAGACTTTTTAGCTTACTTTTAGAATGTCAAAACAAAGATTTTTGCAAATTGTCAGCTTGTTATCTTTCATTCCGAGGTTTACCCCTTTTTTCACCTTATTTGACTGGGCTAAGAGGCGGCCGGTAGAGATCGCGGGGCAATAGGCAGCGATTTCGTTTCTCTGTCAGTTGTGAGTGAGATGGCTACTGTAAAGCACAAGGTTTTCTGCGTTCTTGAGTTCACAAGAAGTGAGCAAACGGTAGACACATTGAATATTTATAATGTCTTAAAAAAACTTTGAAACTTCCTCTTTTTAGTTGTATAAAGATTGTTCATTTTCGATTTGTACTTTAGTAAATACAATTTTTTGAAAATGGGTCTATCATTTAGAATAACCCTGTATTATAAAAAAATTATTTTATAGAAGGTAACATGTCTTCGGGTGATTCTGCTTGCGACCTCAGTCCATGAAAATTGTGCTTTAGACACATGATGAGTTTGTAATGGAACATCTGTTTCATAAACCAGCATATTTACGAATTTTAGTAGTTTCATTTTTCATTTCTCTTGCTTGGATCAATAGAAGAAATGCTGGCTTGAGCTAAAGCTATTACCTCATAACATCTTAAACTTGAACTTGACATAACTTCCGCTTCTATCCTATTAATCCGATTTATTAATTCAATGTGGAGGGAGTATTATCTATTAAATCTATTAAATCCAGTACTTTGATTGAGATATCTTTATTATTGAGTTTAAAAGTTTCATACAAGGCGGCGCATAGCGGAGCCGAAG
Source organism: Maratus michaelseni (assembly GCA_963931845.1). Taxonomy (NCBI): domain Eukaryota; kingdom Metazoa; phylum Arthropoda; class Arachnida; order Araneae; family Salticidae; genus Maratus; species Maratus michaelseni. The sequence continues at coordinate 256,617,212 of OZ007594.1, forward strand.
CGGCAAAAATACTCCAAAATGAATTTTTTAAGCGCCGACCGTTTCTACTGGTTTTCTGTTCTTTGATAGTTGAAGAATAAAACCATACTCCGATTTTTACTATTTCTTTTTTTTTTTTTTTTTTGCGCTCGTACACAAAAGTGGGCTCTTTTAGACTTTTGGAAATTGGTCAACGTTAGCCGAATTTTGTTCCTCTTAGTGTACCTTTATTTTCAAAGATAAAATTTTGAAACCTTCAGGGTATTTACCTCTTATATAGAGGACAAGTAACCACAATTAACATGTTTAAGTATTGCATTACTATATGGTGAATTAAGGTATACAATATTCACATTGCAAAGTAGCGAGTATAATTGATTGTCGAAGATTTAAAAAAAAAATGCTCCACTAGCCTTCGACAAGACTTGGAAAAGTTTCTCATCTACATACATTCAAGAAACAGCTATATTTATTTCAGGGGTAATTATCTGTAATTGTGGTCTTTGTACTCCGTTTTGCAATTCTCTTATTTCGTTAAAGGACCGTAATTATTTCGAGAATGACTAGACGTATCAATTTGGGATTGGTCCTTTCCGATTACTCACACGAAAGCACGTAAGAATAATCTCAAACAACCCTAAACCACAGAATGTTTTGTCTTTTCTAGACATTTTAATTAGTTTCCCATTCATTTATTTGCTTTATCCAACATATTTTTTTAATCGGTTTTAGCCAATTTTTGTGATATAATGGGATAATAATGGAGAGTTTGAGGTGAAATTCCGTTTTTTCAGACAAATATATACTTAAAACCCTTAATTCGATCTTTTCATGTCTTTCAACCTAGTCATACTTCCCTGAAGTTGTCAAATGTGCGCAGAAAAATTATTATAACTCAATAGCTATATTTCGTATTGATCTGCGGGCTCCATTGGATTCAGCGAAAAAAATTACAAAAGAATCAACACTGAAATATTTCACAAAGAAATATATTTTAGTGCCTTGAAATAATCACGAATTAAGCTAACAAATATATCTACAGAAAAGTGATTATAACTCGTAAACTATAGGTCGTTTCATGTATCGTCTCATTCGATTCCTCTTCGAAAATTACATTGAAAACAGTAGTCAGAAACGAATTTCCTAAAAGATGGGATGAATTACAGAATTTTTGCAGAAAACCGGGGTTTCACCCCACTCGGCAGCGTCATGTTATTCTAATATGTATGACACAAATTTTGACAATTTACATAAAATATATCTTTTGACAGAATTTTTGCTATACAACAATTATATTCCAGCACATTTTTTTTCCTTTTGACACCCAGCAGAACACCAACTTTTATTTTCTTTGCACCTAGTAGATTAAAAGGGATCTATTCTACAATTGTTTTCCACCTTGTTACCAGCCACTTTTAGAAAGTGTCCTTGGAAGATGCTTTATTTTTTTCCACCCTATTTTGGCCTAGATCCATGGGCCACACCCAGCTCACAAGATGTATTCCTCTCCTCCCAATTATTTTTCTTATTATTTTTCTTTTATTTCTTATCAAGGTTAGTTGCTGATTAAAAGGAATTTCCCTTTCTTTTCAAATTCATATTTTCATTCTGTTTTTAATTTTAATTTTTAAATAAAAAAAAAAGATCTGATCCTACGCGCAACATGCTGTACTTCTAAAAACTGTCTGTTTCTAGCTTTCATTTTACTTTTTTTTTGTTTTTTATTACTGAGAATGGTCTAGACATTTTGGAACCTTGATTTAGATAATGATTGATTTTCTTAACTTGTAAGGTTTGTACCTTCATAGTTAAGGCAAGATTCGACAAAATATTCCTTTAATTTTTTCCAGATGTCCTGATTTACACTGGACATCTCGATTCCCAGGGTCCGAAGACCTGCCCCTTAGAGTCATTTTGCGAGACGCCAGGATCTGATTAACCTCTAAAACTAGGGAAGCACAGTATAAATTTTGGGCCTCTTTTCATCCGGGAAAAATCTACTAAATTCTACAAACATAGAAATTCATCAATTATACAAATATTAAGATAGGGAGTGGAGTAGCTGAGTTCACATGCACAGAAAAAAATAAAACCCAATTCGGGTCGAAAGATTCTTAGGTATGTGACCAAATTGGGCCATGCCTGTTTTGGTTACCACTGTGTATCCATTTTGGGCACTGTTAAATACCCATTTTCAAAGAAATTTTTTAATTTTCATTTTAATTAATTTTATTATTATTTTTCTTTTAAATGGGTATTTAACAGTGCCCAAAATGGATACACAGTGGTAACCAAAACAGGCCTTGCCCAGTTTGGACGCTTACCTTTCGACCCTAATTGTGTTTTATTTTTTTCTGTGTGAATCTCATTAAACAAGCTTTTCTTGTGTTTTCTGTATAAACTTCAGATAGCGTACATTTACACACTATATGTAGTTCAGTTACGCAGAGGATTTCTATAATCAGTACATCCGGAAGACTCTTTTTAAATTTTAGATGGGAAGCTCATATGTATTTGGGTAATCAGGCCCTGGAAACGAGAAAAATCCAGCTTTTTTTATAACGTGCAAATTGCTTTAAATTTTTTCACAGATCATGCATACTTAAAATGGTACTTTGAGAAATTTCAAGAAATATAAGTAAGAATATAAGTTTTAGTGTGATATTTTTATAATAGATTATTGATTATGACTAAACTTTCTAAGGAGACGTAAGTATGGTGTATTGTTAAGAAAAGATACAGTAAATAAAACCACTTTTTATTGTTTGAAATTCATATAAGATTGTTAAGTTTTCTTCTTTGTAATGTTTTTTAGGATCAGAAATTGCTAATATTTAAATGAAGAATTTGAATGTTTACTGCATTACTGAAATAAAAAGAAAATCAAAAAGATATATACACGGTGCGTCAGAAAATGGTTTACGCACTTTGAATGACTATAATTTCCCAGTTTTTATTCACATATAATTAATATTTAAATTGCAAAAGAATCTACGTAAAATGTGTATAACTTTTCCTCCTACCGCGGATGTTCAAAATTATTATCGTTCTTGTCAATACACTGCTTATAACGGTGGTCTATTGATTGACATACTTCAACAAACATATCATTTGGTATTGTGGTGCATTTTTGTTCAATTGCGGTTCCGGAAAGTTATCTATGAACATTAATTCGTTTCAAACTTATATTTTAGCCAATGTTTCGTTCATAACTTTAACAGTAGTGAAGATATTTTAACGAAATCGTTACAATATGCTTACAATTCATACAAAGATGAATCTGTTGCAAATTTTGTTAAAATATCTTCACTACTGTTAAAGTTATGAACGAAAACGCGACTTCGGATTGGAGTGAGACGCCCTGTATTTTTGACTATATAAATGGCTTTCCTATACAAAAATTGTTTGTTTTAGTCAGCTGCACCTCCTCTCCACTGTAAATTTCAAGACTGTAAATTTCAAGAAAGCATAACTCAACTGATCTCCACTAGGCTTTAATTATTGAATTTTTACGGTTGATAGTTAATTAAGGGCCTACTCTATAAAAACATGTTAGACCGGGAGCCGACAGCACAGATAATCACCTCATCGAGTTCACGGATGAAATTCTAGGATTAGTTAAATTTTGATTCGCATATTAAAACGCAATCGGTCTGCCAAGTCATATCTTGGTGGAAAACACCTGAAAACCCGATTTTAGCGGCTGACTCGTAGGTTTACCAGTGTGTTTTCCTGCTCCCAGTCCTCCATGTTTTCATGCCTTTTGGTGCAGGAAAACACAATGGTAAACCTATGAGTCAGCCGCTAAAATCGGGTTTTCAGATGTTTTCCACCAAGATATGACTTGGAAGACCGATTGCGTTTTAATATGCGAATCAAAATTTAACTAATCCTAGAATTTCATCCGTGAACTCGATGAGGTGATTATTTGTGCTGTCGGCTCCCGGTCTATGTCTAAATTATTGGTAAATTAACCTGCAATATACCCGAACTTGCGTCCATGATGTACATATTTTTAAGCTGGTTGAGTTTCTTTTATTACACTATTGTTGATTGCAGGCGAGACTAGCTAAAATTTTTACTTTCTTCTATCTATAATAGAAGAAAGTATTGTAATCGAAATTTTTTTCGACTCCCGGTTTTCGACGGATTTACACGTTTTAGGGGTCAGAGATTCCGAAAAACATGTTTTTACAAAATGTCTGTCTGTCCGTCTGTGTGGGTCTTTTTAGTACCATCGAAAAGTGTATGAAGTTATGCTTCAAATTCAACCTAATTTTTTTTCTATGTTTTTGCCTATGGCAAGCAGATTCTATCAGAATGTGGGGATATTTTGACGAAAGGGGACGCTGCGATCGATATCTTTGTTCCATTTTCACTATTGTACCATCTAAAAGTATATGAAGTTATGCTTCAAATTGAACAAGATTTTTTTTCTATGTTTTTGGCTATGGCAAGCAGATTCTATCAGAATTTGGGGATATTTCGACGAAAGGGGGCGCTGCGATCGATATTTTTGTTCCATTTTCACTATTGTATCATCGAAAAGTGTATGAAGTTATGCTTCAATTTGGACCAGATTTTTTTTCTATGCTTTCGGCTATGGCAAGCAGGTTCTATCAGAATTTGGGGATATTTCGACGAAAGGGGGCGCTGCGATCGATATTTTTGTTCCATTTTCACTATTGTACCATCTAAGAGTGTATGAAGTTATGCTTCAAATTGAACCAGATTTTTTTTTTATGTTTTTAACTATGGCAAGCAGGTTCTATCAGAATTTGGGGATATTTCGACAAAAGGGGGCGCTGCGATCGATATTTTTGTTCCATTTTCACTATTGTACCATCTAAAAGTGTATGAAGTTATACTTCAAATTGAACCAGATTTTTTTTCTATGTTTTTGGCTATGGCAAGCAGGTTCTATCAGAATTTGGGGATATTTCGACAAAAGGGCGCGCTGCGATCGATATTTTTGTTCCATTTTCACTATTGTATCATCGAAAAGTGTATGAAGTTATGCTTCAAATTGAACTACATTTTTTTTCTATGTTTTTGGCTATGGCAAGCAGGTTCTATCAGAATTTGGGGATATTTTGACGAAAGGGGGTGCTGTGATAGCCAAATTCAAAAGGTCAAAATAGCCAAATTCAATTTCAAATTCAAAAAGATGTGCAAAAAAATTAGAAATCCTACAATTTTTTTTCGTTAAATGTTCAGAGAATCCGGAACAATTTTTGTTTTACCTCTATCTTAAAAAATGCCTGAGATATAGCGGTTTGAAATTTTAGGGTGGCTGACATTTTCAAACAAGACAGCAAAATTCATCCATAAACGGGTTTAACTTATGAGTTATAGTTAACATGGTTTTGGCAAATTTTCTTTCATTGTTGTAACAATTAATCCTATTATATGCTTATCACTATATATTTATATTCGCCAACGTCAAATTCTCGCCAAACTTGACGACAGTTGGCGAAATATCGCCGAATTTGGCGTCCAAAATAAGTTGTCATAAATGAAGCCAACTTGGCAGTAGAGGACTAATTTGGCGATATTCTCATTCAAATTCAATGTTGACGAGAACTGGGATTGAATCTTCTTTAATTAGGTTCCACGCATTTTACCTTCGTGTTTTCCAGTAAAATTAGCTAAAATCGAAAAACCAAGAAATAGGGAGGCTATCTGTTCCTGTCGGTTCAGACCTGAAAGACGTTTCGTAGTTTAGTATTATACATCAGTTGATTGCATCCCGGTAACCCGACGATTCGAAAGCAGCTGACGTACAACGGAATAACGAAAAATATTGATTTTATTGGGGATATGATAACGAATTTTGAAGTATTAACATGACTGAGATAGAAGAAAGTTTTGGGATTGGCACATCCGACTAGTTAAGTAATAGGTTTGAATTTTTGTTACATTGCGTACCTCAATGTTGGTGTCTCGATATTTAAAGAATGTTGATTTTTGCCTGAAAATTTCTTTATAAGCTGCGAAGTTTTAAACATTAAATTTAAAAACATGTAAGTAAGAATTTTTCCTTTGTAAACACTTGATCTCCATATATTTTAGTAGGAAGTTTTGCGATAAATATTTGATTAAACTACATTTTCAATTACGAAATACAGGGAGAAAATTAAAGTAAGGGAACACTCAAATAACTTTTGGACGGATAAAGTTAGAATTGTGGGATCTACACTGCAAAAATATTGTGGAGTTTACGGTATAATACTGGCATCCCAGCTGCCAGTATTATACCGTAAAATAAACAGTAAAATAAGCAGTAATACGCTACCGCGCATGTATGCGTATTATACCGTAAAATCAACATTTTTTTTCAGTGTATAGTAAAGTTGCTATGCGCTATCAAATGAGAATTACTGCAGCATCTCTAATGACGAAATTTAAAATTTATCGACCCTATCTCAAAAACTATGAGAGACAGCTAAAAAAAAATAATTTACAAAAGTGTAGAATGTCCTCGATTTAGTATAAAATGATGTCTTACATGGAAAAATATCTTTATTAGAACCCCTGAAAATGAAAGTTTTTCGATATCCAAGCACTGACTTAAATACGACTGACATCGTGCAGAATCGTGTCATTATGAGGCAAATGCACATTTACTAAAGAAACCAACACATGTGAGCAAGAAATAATTTATTTTATTAAGAAAATTAAGTTAAGTATGCTTAATTTGTTCACAATCTGCAGCAATGCATGTATATGCATTATTGCATATACATGCAATAATATGCTTACACATGCATACACGTGTATTGTTGCTGATGGTGGAAACGTTAAACTTACTTAACTTGTTTGTCTCATCAAAATAAATTGTTCTTTGATTACACGTGTTACTTTTATTAATAAATGCGTGTCTGCCTTATGATACCACACTTCTTTGCGCGATTAGTGACGTATTTAAACCGGCGATTTCTTATATAAAATTGGCATTCCAGGGCTTTTGATAACGTTATTTATTCACATGTAATACGTCATTTCATACTAAATTAAAGATTCTCTACGCTTTTGTAATTGACGTTTTTGCGCTATCTCTCATAGCTTTCAAGATAGTGTCAATAACTTCCAAATTTTGCCTCTAGGTGCGCTGCAACCATTCTGATACGACAGTTCATAGTTGTTTTACTATAGGTACTAGGTAGTAGACACGTATCCCTCAGTTCTAGCTTTATCCATTCAGAAGTGATTTCAGCGTTTCCTGACTTTAGTTTTCATCCTATATATGTAATTTGTGGTGTACATAAGGGAAACTAGGACATCTCTGACAGTGTTTTATGGTTTTAAAATCATACGATTGCATAAAAAGTTTGAATTTTTACTGTATTACTGGAGTGGTATGTTCCTAAGTGTAACATTGTTTTATTTTAATTTATGTACACCGATTATCCTACAAATATTATTAATTAATCCAAAGATTAATTTTGTAGAATTAACTGCATACTATGTCCCTTAGGAATTGTTTACTTCTCATAAATTTTAATATAACGATAGAAAACTATTTATGTATTCATGTTCCAATTAGAAGCAACTGTCCACTTTTTAAAGATATCTCTGGCAGCATTAACTAGAAGGAATGTCTAATCAAAGTATATTATACAGTAGTAGTCTTTTATGTGTTCGCATTTGTTCAAAACAAGAGTGATAGCAGTAGGCGAATGATACCCATATCAGAATAAATTTTACCTGAGATACAATTATATGCACTGATACTCGAGGACTATATATTACCTAAGAATTTTTTTTATTATATCAAGAGGCTCTTCCCCCTAAATTCCCCGTTGTTTCCTTCATTTAATAACCGTAACGCTATAAAATTTAGCATCTTAAATATTCTGTATAAAATAATTAAAATAATCATTTTGTAATAATGACATGAATAATTAGATTGAACGATTAGTTATTCTCATAAATAATTTATTAATTATTGATAATTATAATGAGTCAATTTATATTAAAAATAGGATTCGAGCCTCTCCTATAGAACTGCTACGACAGTGATCAGAGGCGTGTTTTCCCTCCAGTCTAAAAATTTTGTATTTTGGGCAAATGTTAGTTTTGTTGGGAATTCTTAATTTATTATTAAAGAATTTTTCAGTAGTCTACAAAAGACAAGAATTTTCACAGCAAGGAATTAATTCTTGCCTACGAATTAATCAAACCTTTCAGCTTCGCCTCCAACTTTCGAGGAGATGATCATTTTTAGAGTGTCTCCAGACTCGACCTTCTTTTGCACTTGACCTTCATAAAAGCCGTGGATTTTAAAGGAAATAGTCAACTGCTATGGAACCTTCATTTCGAATGCAGAGATGGCAGTCCATTCGTCTGGTAGTGAAGATAGTGTCACTTAGAATGAGGCAAGTGGATTTTGATTATACAAATGACCTTCACTATATGTCTAAAGTCTATTAATCATAATTAATAGGCGAAGATGTGTGCAGTTAGAGGGGTTTAATTGTTCGAAAAAAATTTGGAAGGTGTGTTCCAAATAGTTTGTCACACTTTATACGAAAGGCCGGATTTAACCACTTAACAGTTTCGTTTTTTTTTTTCCCACAATAAACTAAAAATAAGGACAAAACACCACTTTTTTCATACTAAAATCTTTGCCTTATATCATCGAACAGTTGCTGAACATTTGATGTCGGTTAAGGGGTGCAGACAACTTTACGCCCAGTCTATTTGTGAGTAGAGTGTCTTGTATTAAATTCAGCCGTTGGGAAAAGTTAAGATGTAATATTAACTACAAAATAAAAGAACAATTACAATGAAAAGGATAGAGGTAAAGTTAAGAAAGGAGATGATAACAAATTTGGAATAAAAAAGTAAAGCGAAGGAGATTAAGGATAGAGTCTAAATAATTGGAAAAAAGTGAAATGGTATAGCTGTAGTTATAAATGTCTGCCAATTAATAAAGCAAAGATTACAGTTAAAAATTAGTGGTATCCAAAAGCTTTTAGTGACGAAGCAAACAAACTCTTCTTGCCCGAGCGGCGCTCGCTCAAAGCTGTTAAGTTAGTAAGCATGGGTTCGTACTAGTGTTACCAGGTCTAGAGTTCCAAAAAGCGGAACAGGGAAACAACAACAACAACAACAACAACAAAACAACAAAAAAAAAAAAAAAGAAAAAGAACAAAAAAAGGACAACGGCTCCTAAATTGGAACATAAAAACACTGTAAACCTTTTTGAAACGGAAGCTGTCTACAATGGAATTCTATCTCAAACGTAAAAATTTCATTCCCTCTACAGTAAAAACACGTGCCATTATACCTGCTAAGATGAAAATCCATTTTAAATGGAATATTTCTCCGGTCTCATGCGATTCTTTCTTAGCAAGTTTTACCATACTAAATAAATACAACAATCTTATACAGTGAAACCTGTAAAAGCGAAATCGCTGGGACAATGGAGTGTTTACTTTTAAAACAGAATTCCGTAATAAACAGATCCGCTTTCGCAGGGTTTGCTGAACAAAGTACAGTGAAACCTGTGAAAACAGAATCACCATGAACTACAAAATAATCCCTTTTAAGCAGGTTTTTGTCTAGGCTGATAGATTTGTAAGGTATCCCTTTCGAGGGATTATAAAGTTTCTATAAATTAACAGGTTTTGTCTTCCAGGTTTTACTGTATTAAATTCAACTCGATGCAGACTAACGAATAGCATAGAACGAAAAGAAATTAAAAATAATTTGTGAATCACGAAAAACCGGGATTTTTGGCGTCCCGCGCAGTGGTTGTGCGGGACACGTCTTGGAGTCCCTGAAAATTGGGACACATGACAACACTACACTGCAAAAAAAGTGTTGATTTTACAGTATAATACTGGCACTCCAGCTGCCAGTATTATACCGTAAAATTAACAGTAATAAGCAGTAATACGCTGCCGCGAATGCGCCGTAGCGTATTACTGCTTATTTTACTGTTAATTTTACGGTATAATACTGGCAGCTGGGTTGCTAGTATTATACTGTAAAATCAACACTTTTTTTTTTTTTCAGTGTATACTCTGGGCCCAGGGCAGCACGAGTTTGGGGATGGCAAGTGAAGGTTCTTCCATTTATTGGTTTCTTTATAAAGCAAAAAACATTCATCTATATAGAAGTGAAGTCAGAATGTAAAAAAAATCAAACAATTTAGTTTTTATAAGGAAAACAATACGGGTTCCCATTTGGGTACTCAGGAAGGACTGAAGATATTATCATCCATTAGGTGGTGGTTATTACCGATTAGATTCCTAAACAACTTGACATTAGGATAAAAAGCCTCATGTATTTGAGCATTCATAGTTACATTGATAAAATATTGTAGGCCTGTGGCTCTGTGCGGCCATTCAAAATATTGTCCATCCATACTATATTTCTACCAACTTTGTGCCCATGCTTTTGATGGATGTTTTCAGGTTTATTGCGTGTGTTTTGCAGTGAAGGTGAATCCCATTGGACTACTTGAGCTATCAATCTAGTACCATTAGCGCGAAAACCAGGGGGGGGGGAGTCAGAGGGGGCATGTGATGGGGGGGGGTGCCAAATGAAGATTTGGCTTATCGTTTGATATAAAAAAAGTATATACAGGGTCATCGAAAAAGGTTAGACAGATTTGAAAGAATTCTAACTCTAAAAGTAATTGAGTAAACGCAATTATTTTCTTTCCAAAGTACTCGGAAATTACGCAAGATTTGTTAGATATAGCTGTTTTAAAGTCGTGACATTCATACGATGCGGAATAGATGATCTGAAAATGCAAATCGCATCACACACTCGCAATTTTCAGTTTTTGTTTAGGCTATTCCTGCACATAGTGGACCCTTTCCTATTAAATAGACGATGCTGAAGAACTTTCTAATTGACATTTTCCCCATACCTCGAATAGTTTTAGACTAATACGCTTTCCACTCCGGAATCATCGAAGAAATTTGCGAATGTGTGATGTGATTTGCATTTTCAGATCATCGACTGAATGTCACGACTTTAAAACAGCTACATCTAACAAATCTTGAATAATTGCCGAGTACTTTGGAAAGAAAATAATTGCGTTTACCCAATTACTTTTAGAGTTATGATTCTTTCAAATCTGTCTAACCTTTTCCGATGATCCAGTATATGAAAGTTGGGTAAAAATGTTTTGCTGTTGGAAAATCCAAAAGAAAAACTGATCCAAATGCATTAAATTTGACAAATCGATAAAAAGATTGGTGAGGTCTGGTGATTGCCCAGAAAACAAAAACTAAGGGGTAGAAAATAGGAATTATTGCAGAATATCTGCTTATATATAATAAATTCCTTGAGGGGACAACTGCCCCCCCCCTTTCCTTCTCCAAATAATGCTCTGGAACTCACTGTTTGCTTTGTGTATGTAAACCATATATCAGTATCTACAATTGCGAATAATCCAGATCAGATGCAAATGCAGATTCTCTTTGCAACTTGAAAGCTTGTGACCGTAACAAAGCACGGGAAAATTAAAATTAACTGTTCTTTAAAGGAAAACATTGATACATAACAAACTATAACACCCTGTAATAATATACTACATATAATTGCTAAAAGGTGTAAAATAAAAGCTTTAAAAACAGTAAAAAATGTTTTATTAGACAGTTTTATTAGACTGTCTCCATCGAAGCCATTATCAAAATCAATAGTGCCATATTAGAATATACTTATTTGTTTTGATAATGGATTCGGTCTAACTTTTGATAAGCACATTTGTCTAATATTTTGGGAGGACACTCGAGTATCAGACTTGAGGTTCAGAATTTTTATATTCAATATTTGGAATTTTTATGTTTAGTCATTTGGTGAGTTGAAGTTTTGTCACTTTTTGTTGAGTTTTCTCATATGGCAAAATCAAAACATTTTTATAAGAAAATGAGCAAAATTTTGAATTTTCTAATACTAAATCTAACCTTCTAAGTGGCTGTGATTGAAATTCCGTTTGCAGTAAACAAATTAAACAAGCTATAGACAAAAAAAAATTTATCAGAATTATGTTTTAAGAACTAGCTAGGATGAAGACAAGTTAAAGGTACTTTAGCACCAATTCCTGGAAAAAATATTTACATAAACCTGCGATTTATAAACATTTAGATAAAAATGCTGGAAAGCCCCCAGACGCTCAGAGGGTTTTAAAATAAAAGTTACAAGAAGTTCAAACGGTCTTATCTTTTATTTCCTTTTCTTAAAAAGAAAAAAAAAAGAAAAAAAAAACCTGACAAGGATATTTTTGTAGTAAAAAATAAAAAGAGAAATAATTTGTATTTGCTGCCATTATAACATTAGCTGGAAAATGATCTAATTTTTGGTATAAGCATAGTATGGGACTTAGGGTATGGGACTTTCCTACAAAATTGTAAGCCTGTAATATACATGGCTAGTTAATTTTCTGCTTTTAACGTAACCTCCTACTTCTGGAATTTGTGCATTTATGGTCAATATGAAGTATATAGGAAGAAAAAGAAAAGTCTGATATTTTTCTCCGTATTGCTCTACTTAAGCACACAAAAAAGAAAAAAAAAAGTCGCATACTGAATTTAAATGACATCATTAAATGCTAGTCTTACTTTTCTGTTATGGATGGAACATAAAACTTTCTTCAGAGCGAAAGTGTACTTTTTTCTTCATAATTACAAGTACCTCGTGGCACATGGAATATCCCACTTTGTTGTTATGCGTTTTTTAGAACAAGTTTTAGTGTAACGTATAAGTTATGATCCGAATAAATTCTTGTACGTTACGTGAAAATGATTTTGTATGAGAGTGAAAAATGGTTTTTGACCTTGAAATTTTTGTGAATTTATTATTATTGTTTCTTTTTTTATATTTTCCGAAACTATATATAAGTCGTATTTGCTTGGCTGAGGAACACTTATCCTAGGTTTAGGTGCTTTCAACAATCAGAAAACAAAATGCAGTACTTGGTAAGTTTTACAAAAGTTTTAGCAAATTATTTTTTTTTAAGTTTTTTAAAAAAATGTAGTTAGAAATTAGTTATTAATCCATCAAATAACATTTTCAATGTTTGCCTAAAAAGTTGTACAGCGTTGATTTTGGATACTTTATCTGTTTGAGATCTGTATTATTTCATGAAATATATACTCTATGTCTATTTTATGGATGCAGATTACTTTAAAGTTTAATTCTTTATAATAAATTGTAGCTGATGCAGATGTGAACGCTATTTTTGATTACCTTTCTAATTTATATAATGTGGTTAATTCCTTTTAAGTATTTCTTATGTTAAGGGATCTATTTTTACTTTCCGTACACATACAGTGTAAATATTGTAATTATGATAAAAACCCGATTATGGAAATATTGGTATATCTTTACATTTTGAGATTCCCTGAATCCGTTTTCAATATATTTAAACCTATTCCATATGTATCTGTGTATGTATACACTGGCGCAGCGAAGAAGAGATTTTGGGGTTAAAATCCCTCCCAGAGAATTTAAAAACTGATAAGATGCATACAAACCCTTTGTGTTAATATAAAAATGGGATCTCTAAAAACCAATGTAAAGAAAAGCATAAACAGCATAATTTTTTTAGTGGTCAAATGTTTCAAGGCTTCATAATAGGAGCCTCTATTTCAACGCAAAATTAACGAAAGAAAAACAAAATAGTACGTATGTTACTGCTACTGCTCTTACTCCCTTTATAACCCCCCCCCCCCCTTCTAAAGATTGAAGGAGATGATCTTTTATAAAACATTTTAAACCTTTTAATTCTTTATAATAAATTGTACATTGCAAAAAAAAAAAGTGCTGATTTTACAATATAATACTGGCCCCCCAGCTGCCAGTATTATACCGTAAAATGAACAGTAATAAACAGTAAAATAAGCAGTAATACGCTACCGCGCATCCTCGGCAGCGTATTACTGCTTATTTTACTATTTATTACCGTTAATTTTACGGCATAATACTGGCAACTGAGATGTCAGTATTATACTGTACAATTAGCACCTTTTTTTTCAGTGTAGCTGATGTAATGTGAACGCTATTTTTGATTACACCTTTTAATTTCTATAATGTGTTAAGTTTATTTATTATGATTGTTTGTGATTTTCATTATGTTGGTTTTTATGTGTCACATATTTACGTTATGGATATGTAACACAACGAAATTGTTAATTTTTTGGGTAACAATGGTTCATCACCCCTTTCAGATGGAGATCCTGGCTGCATCACTCTATATGTGTATATTAGAATTTTCTCACATTTTTAAGTTCACAGAGCTGGTTTAATATGGTTTTTCGATGACGTCGATATGTATGCATGTGTATGAGGGAATACGATAGCGGCCAAACTATGCTTTCGACTGAGCTTCCGTTTGGTGAACAAGTTACAGGCCACTGTCTCCAGAACTGTATACATTTTTGAAGAATTCAGCCAATATTTACATATATTTTACAATTTTATAATTTATACAAAGGAACTTTGGTATCTAAATCTTTTTTCAACCATTCTGTGACGGTAACAGATAATCATTTTCTCTTATATTGACCTAGAATCTTGAAATTTAGCACGAAGGTAGATATCAGAAAATCTCTTTTTTCTAATTTTATGTCGATTTATTACCTGGCAAACCAGTCTGACTGTCTGTCCCGATTATGGAACATTCACTGCTTTGATTCACGCTTGGTAGAAAGCATGATTTATTTAATATATATATATATATATGTATAATTTTTGCTCTATTTCTTTTTTAAGATATGGCAACAGAAAAAAAAGAATATTATTTAAACTATCTATTCAGGATTTCTAAATTGTTTTCTCAACATTTATTCATAATTTAATTAATATTAAACTATTAAATGATAATAGAGTATTATATATATATATATATATATATATATATATATATATATATTACGATCTTAATTATTTATTTATATATTTGCTACTTTTTAGAGTTTAAACTATTTTGTTGTTGCAGTTTCAAGGCCGGTTGGTATACTTTGGTGAGCGTGGTTTGGCGCATCATTAAATCGTTGTTATAACTCGTTGTTGTAACATCGTTGTTGTAAATAGTTATAACCATAAAGAATATTTGGTGATTTATCATTTGCGGCCGGCTAAGAGAAAAATACCTTAAAATTGATTTATTAATTTATAATTGAGTTCTAAAAATATTTAAATGTTGTATTTTACATAAATTTTATAATTTTATACATAATTTTTACAATTCTAGCCTATAAAGAAGTGAGTGAAAAATCGATTGCAAAATTCCATCTTTACATGCAAAAAACAAGTTGAGTTAAATAATAGAGTGTAAAAAAATAATAATGTATTGCAGTTATTATATGCATACAAAGGAAATTTATACAATTTATTTATGATGCGTGGAAAAACATTCTAATACTTTTTTCACGGTGTTTCAACTATAATAAAGAATATTAATAAATAAATACTGGAATGAAATTTTAAATAATTATGTTTTTTTATCAAAGCAATAACAATATTAATCTTATTTGTGATTTTATGCTCTCGAAATGATAACTATTACTTAACTATTTACTAATTTTTACAAAATACAATTTTTTTTTCTCCCTAATTTTTTACCCTTTTCCCCCCGATCATTTATTATTAAAGAAATAAATTAATTTAAATTCTAGATCATTAAAAATAATAACACTTTTGACATCAATTGGAAACTTTTTATTGAGTGTTATGAACATCTTGATCAAATTATTTTTTTTTTTCACCCATTTTGTTGCAGTAATATTTACTATTTTGTTCTGTAAAATTTGTTATACAGTTTACTTATATCTATCGCAAAAGGTACAAATGATATATATATATATGTTAACATAAATATATTTGTACCTTTATACATATAATTTATCATATTTACCTATAATTTATACCTATAATTTACACCTATAATTGTACCTTTGTACCTTTTTCCTATAATTTTGCCCGTTATTTTATTAAAATTCTTTTAAAGGCAGTCCTCTAAATTTAAAAGTTTAGATGTGAAAATTTTCAGCTAAAATTAAAACTTTTTACTAACCGTCATGCATTTACATCATATAATCCTTATTGTGCGTTGTTGTCAATTTGTACGAACAACTTTTTGCTCAGTTTTGATATTAGCTGTTGAAAATTCATCTGTGTTATCTAAATTCTGAACTGCCAGACTTCAAGATTTTTCGATAATCATAAAAAAAAACCAGATCAAACTTTAAAATGCAAATTTAGTTATTTTATGTGACTAATGTAGGCTTTCTACTTTACTGCATGGAGGAAATTTAGAGCAGTACCCTGCAATTCTATTGAAGCATATACTCTCTATATATAGATTTATATTTATCTTGCTGGTTTCTAGTGAAATTCATTAGAAATAAATTTTATAAATGATTTATAATGGTAGTAGCAGATGGGTTGAGTAAAGTATTTGTGTTGTTAAAGTAATACTCATTGTTATTCCATTTAATTATTTTGTATAATATCACATTGTTTTTCTTCCAACTTTTAATTCCAGTATTCATTCAAATTGACTAGTTCATTATATATTTTTAACACTTTCCAACATAGTTGAAAAGTGTTTATGAATTCGGTTTGTCTGTCTGCCGTCTGTCTGTCGGTACTCTGACTCGCGTAAATATACTCGGAATGCCATGCAATTGATATATGTTATTGTCATATCATATGTTTAGGTTTACTATGGCGTAATGAAGTAATGTAGCATTTATAGTTGTTTACAGGGACACTCAAAAGGATTCCGTTACATTACGGTATATGGAGAAAAAATAGTTTGCGGTCTATTTTAACGATGTTACACTTTTTCAAACAGATCAAAATTGATATATATCATTGAGGTCACTACAAAATGCTTACTATAGAATATGGTGTGCATAGTATCCAACATTCATTTACAGGGACACACAAAAGATTTCGGTTACAGTACTGTCTATGAACCATAATTGTTGGAAGTGCGTTTTCAACTGTGGTCCGTGTTTTTTTAAATGTAACTATTTTTTTGCATATTACTTGGTATGCATAAATTCTATAGATAGTATATAGGGCTGCATAATTCGGATTTTTTTCCAACTATTGATGATAATTTCTGAAATTGTGTTGTTTCAGATGTTTTATTTTTTTTCCAAACTTTTACCTTAGACATAATCTTTCACCTTCTCATCATCTTTTTCCTTAATGGTGAAGTTTTGTTACATTACTCTAAATGTGTTGGAAAGTTTTTCATAGTCTATGTTTGACGTATGATTTTTCGCTCTTGTTTAATATATGTTTTCAGATTTCATTTGAATATTTTCTATTTTACCATTTCACATGTAATTTAATAAGCTTAATTTTATTATGACTGGATAATGGGTTCTGCGATTCATTACTTCTTGAAAGTCTAATTAAGTACAAATGTTTTGATAACCACGAAATGCATTTTTTATTGAAATATAATATACTTTAAAAATTGATTATCGCAAAGTACATGATAAGGGTTTTTACATTTCAATATCTAAAAATCAAATAAATTGTACTTTTACTCTCTTGAAATATAGTATTCTTTTAAAACTGATTATCACAATGTACATGATATTTTCTTTTACATTTCAGTATCGAAAAATTTAATATATTATCATCTATACTGGTAAAATATGATAAATGTTTCTGAATCTACGAAAATATAACATAACTACAAACGAAAACTAGTCGTTGGGGGCCACCGTAATACTTACCCATCATGGATATGCATAACGTAAAATATGAAAATAAAACATGTGTAAACTACTTATAAAACGCATTGCAATTCGAATAAAATCGTGGCTTGATGACGTCATAAACTTTAAAGGCTCGATTACTGAATTGCTTAAAAGAAACATCCCTATAACTCCAAAAACAATAATCCTACTAGGACTTCCCTCAAAGGGATTAGTCTGAGTGATATTGCTGAGAACATAGGGTTAACAATTACAATATAAAGAAAAAGAGCAAATTAAATGATAGAATTACAAACTATCATACATAAATTCATATACACTGTTAAAAAAATAGAAAAGAAGTACCGTTTATCAGATGTGTTGTCATTTTTTTTTAAACATGTGGCAAAGAATCTCATTTTCTTAAGCGCGTATTGCGCAAAACCTAAAAACATAAAAAATAAAAATAAAAAACGCCGGATCTTTTAAAACGCCAAGCTTTTTAAAGTTACGTAATTGGATTTGCAGCCAATAGATTATTCTATCAAGCGTGGCTTAACGCAAATTTAATTTCATTGTTGCACCTTTTTTTGTGTGTGAATTTAAAAATTTTCTTTCTTGATTATATATCTATTATTTGTATAACTGTTTATAGAAACACTTACACTTCAAACCACATAAATAGCATGCTTTGCTACAAACCAGATTGCAAAACTATAGTCTAAATTACTATTAAAGTATACAAAAAATCTTTCGATGACTTCTGTAAAATAACTTTTACATTAAATCTCCATATCGGCAAAATTGAAAAATTATATGTTTTTCAAAGTTAAGCTTAACAGATACTTCTTGATTATTCTCTAGGAGGCTCGGCCCCCTGCGCCTTTACTGCGCCAATCCGCAGACTTTTCTTTTGCCTGTCTATCTGTCTCTCCACAATCTGTCTGTTTCCCTATCCGTTCTTTTGCCCGTTTCTCTAACCGATTGTCTATCTCTCTACACGTCTCCCTACCTGTCTCTATATTTCTCTACCGGTCTCGCTACCCGCCAATCTATTTCTCTAACCGTCTGCCTATCCGTCTAACTACTTGTATGCCTAGCTGTGTCTCTATCCACTTCTCTACCCATTTGTCTATCTGTCTCACAACTTGTCTATCTGTCTCTCTACCCATCTTCTTACCCATCTCCGTACCCATCTACTGTCTCTCTACTCGTCTGTATACCCGTCTCACTATCCGTCTGTTTTTGTACCCGTCTCGCTACCAATCTCCATTACCCGTCAGTCAACTCGTCTATGTACTCATCTCCCTACTCGTCTCTTTAACTACCACGCTACGCGTCTCGCAACCTTTCTCGCTACATTCCTGACTACCCTCTTTTTACATTTCTCTCTAGCTGTCTGTCTATTCGTTTCTCTACCCGTCAGCCTACCTATGTCGCTACTCGTCTCTCTACCCATCTCACTACCCGTCTGTCTACCCGTTTGTTTACTCGTCTTTCTACCTCTCGCCACCTCTTCCCAATATTTAAACAATTCATTTAATATATTGGGATTCAGTTATTAAATGCAAACAGAAGTAATTTATCTAATAAGTGTAATCAGATGCATTTTTTTTTAAAAATACATACACAAACCTGAATAATAATTCATCAATTTTGTGTTCATGGTTGTTTATATCATTTGACAGTAAATCTCAACTTCTTAAACCTGAATTGTCTCAACCTTATTAAAAAAACCACAAGGTCTGCATAACTGCAAAGTAGCCTGAAGGCTATATTAGCTACATGTTATTAAGTTAAGTGAAAGTTTCGTTATCGCGTTTGCAGAAAATTGCTTATGTCAGAAAGCGTGGCTTAACGCCATTTTAAATTCATTAGTGTAACTTTCTTTTCTTTTCTTTTTTTTTTTTTTTTGGGGGGGGGGGGGTGGGAAGGGTTTCAAATATATACATATAAATTTTTGCCTCCATGCCATTATTGTTGTTTGTATTATTAACTACATACGGACCTTGTAGACCGAGCTTCATTTGAAACAAATGTAAAAGACTTCTTCTACAGTTTTTTTAGGAGAAACTTTCGTAATTGGGCCTAAAGCCAATCGGAGCATTTAATATCATTATTGTAACTCTTATAGAGTTAAAACAATATTGTTGCTAGCTTTACTCTTGTTTGAGACCAGCCTTGCCTGTGTATCTGAATGGGGAAAAGTTTCGTATCCAATGTCGGTTGGCGAAAAAAAATTTAAATGGTGCCAAAAGGTAGTTTTAGCATCTTACAAAATTTTTCAAGAGAGCGGTAAAACATGTTTTTCAAATATTTACAAACATACGTTTATTAAAGCATGTTTTTGCACCATCTTAAAAATTTAAGCACCATGCTAAAATAAAATTTTATCGCCATATTCGATATTTTAATAAGTAATGAAAGTACATAAACAAACTTATTTAACAAACCTAAGAGGCATTTTTGTGATATATAATTGTTATTGTCAGGGGAGTAAATTGTAAACAATTAATAAACGGCTAGTAAATAATAAATCATCATCATCATATATATTATTTCTCCTGTCAACGTCCCTTTTTCTCCGAAAATACGAAATGCAGAACGACGAATGAGATAGCATATGAAAGGATTTTGAACAGGCTTCTGTCATAGCACACTTAACATTTCGTTAAAACATGTTTTTTATTAAAATTTGCTGATAATTAAAAATTAAATCGGCATTGTTTTCATAAAAGAAATGAAAGGTTTTCCTCAAAATATTGTTGCAAAAAAAAAAAAAAAAAAAAAAAAAAAAAATACCGCATGATATGATGCTCAGCAATTATAATAAAATGTCCCATGTTTTTCCTGAAGCGGATGACGTCATCCTCTATTGCAGTTAAAATACGATTGTTAATTTTTTTTCTCGCGCGTGCCTTTAGCAATCTTGGATCAGTTTTTAACTTTGATGGAATAAATTACATGATATTCTGGCTTGACTAACAACTAAATGTTGTTTGCAGATATTTTTATCCTTGCTTTTTCTTTAGAAGTTAAAACCTGCATCTAATAAATATTGCATATTGATAAAAAAAATGGTACTTCTCTATTATCCCGTCGACCACTTTTCATAACAAAAGACTATCGCCAAACAAACGGGAGAACGTTGCCATTGGAATAACAAAATAAATAAATAAATAAAATATAAGAATTTAAGGACACAATTGTTATTTTAATTAAAGAAATAACTAATAAATCAGTAAAACATAATGAATAATGAAAATTTGAAAAAAAAAATTAAATAATTTGTATTAATGATCAGATTTTGACGAAATTGAAATGGGACCCCCCTGGGGCCTTACTCTTTCAAACAAAATAAAAATTATCAAAATCGATGCACATTTACGAGAGTTATGCGTGAACAACGTAATACATACATACGGGTCGAATTGATAACCTCCTCCTTTTTTTTTAAGTCACTTAAAAATACACGCAAATGTCGAATTAAAAACCGTACGGTATCTTGATGACGTAGCAAACCCGTATAATGCTTCTGACATCAAGTAAATGGGACTGCATTTTTGGCGTTTAATCTTACAGTTTGGCGATAGTTTTTTGTTATGAAAAGTGGTCGACGGCATAATAGAAAAGTACCTAAAAAATATTAGATTTCAGTGCGAAATCCTCGCACAGGCCCTCTGGTAGCATTTAAAATCTAAAAATGAAGAAGTGGTCCAAATAAAAATGCAAAACATAACATTATACGCTTGATATATGCAAATCTTTTTTTTATTTTTTAATATTTCCGAAGGCACAGATAAAAAGGTAAAAATCTCTTTTCCAAATCCCATTACAATTTAATATATATATATATATATATATATAAAAACTTATTGCAAAAATTAACCATTGAAACAGAAATAACTGACCAAATATATATATATATATATATATATATATACAAAATTGAGAAATATCTGCAAAAAAATATATTTACATAGCACTACATCTGCAAAAAAATAAGATTTAGAAAAAGTAAGCCAAATTCTGCAGATCCCAACAATCACATTGAAAAGCTTATCACCAAAAAAGAACTCGCCAAATCTTACGGTACAGGAGATGGATTTTTCCCTCTGAATGCAGAATATTAGTGTTTTTTTCTTGTACGATGGGTGGTTATAATATAAATGTTTCATTTCACGTACTACATACCGTTTGATATATTGGTACTTTTATGTTATCCTGGCGCAGTTGATAAATCGCCGAATATTGTTCCTATAACATTTTCATATTGAATTCATTTCATTTAAATATAAACCTTTCACTCATTTAATTTAAAATACATGCCTTTCATTAATTCCATTTAAAATGCTAAAAATAGAAAAAAAAGAAATAATGTCATAAATCCAAACCTTTTATTTAAACACCAAAGAGTTTTTTTTTTAATTTACACACGCGAAATAAAAAAGCTGCTATTGCTGAGATTTGCGCCAAATCTCTAATATCAAGTCTACCAAGTTATTGCGGGGTTTTTCTTTCAAACAGAAAAAAATCCAGATTAATTTTCGATTTCTACTAAATTGAAATATATTTTATTGTGCTGAATATTAGTGCTTGCATATTTTTTTGCTCCATGTACTCCATGAACTTTTCAATTCCGATTGTCTACGAAAATCTCCCGCCTGTGAAAATGACGTACGCACAAAATTTAGTGACGTATGTACTTTAATTGTGCTTTTTTATCTATTTTTTTAATATAATTTCCAAACTGTTTAACATTTATTCTTGGTAATAAATAGACGTCGTTGTCACCTTTATAGGTACCTGCTGTAAAAATTTGAACGAAATCCGTTAAATATTTTTTGAGTTATGCTTGACGAAAGGTTTTAATATCCATCGTAGCTATATATGGGGCAAAGTAATACTGCGCTGTGTATGAGTCTTCGTTGCACTCAGACAATTAACTAGCAGTTTATTACATCTGATTAAGCGTCTCATTTCCAATTAAAATATATATCTGAATTGAAATTTGGATGAAATACAAGGTCATGAAAAATCGAAGATCGTGGAAAATAGGATTACAAATATCTCGGCAACTCATTATCCGATCGACTTCATGCTTTATGCAAAATTTATGTTTTTTTATTGTCTTTTATATTCACTCCTTAAAATAAACAATTTCGAAAATTTTTATGTACCTTTTATCAGAACGAATATTTCGAGAGTCCGAAAAAAATAGTTCCGGATAATCGAGGTTACTGAAATTCAGTAAGCTTCTTCCCATTATTACATACTAAGTACATATCAAATTTCAAGTCTCTATCTCAATTTTTTTCGGGAGATAGAGCATTTACAGACACACAGACATACAGACGGACGGCAATTTTTTTTTCCCAAAATGAGTTTTTCGGAATCTTCAGTGTCTGAAACGTGTAAATCCGTCAATTTTTTTTTTTCGATTTTTAAAACGATTACAAGACTTACCCTATACTACTTATGATGGGTAAGTAAAACCGATATTCCGGTTTGACAAAACTGATTCAAACACTATAAAAACAACTCGTAAAAGTTTTCTAAAATCAGTTGCAGCAAATGAAACTTTGTTTTTATAAATTCCTCTTTAAATCTCGAAAATATAGTTTTATGTGGTTTCTAAAGATAAAGAGCGCTTTTCGAAATCTTGGATAGCTCGGAAGATATTGTATATTACTTACCCATCATACGTAGTATAGGGTAAATCTTGTAATCGTTTTGAAAATCGAAATTTTTTTTTTGACGGATTTACAAGTTTCAGGCGCTGGAGATTCCGAAAAACATATTTTTAGAAAAAAAAATTTTGCCGTCCATCTGTGTGTCTGTATGTATGTGTGTCTGTGTGTCTGTAAACGCTCTATCTCCCGAAAAAATTGAGATAGAGACTTGAAATTTGGTATGTACTTAGTATGTAATAATGGGAAGAAGCTTATTGAATTTCAGTAACCTCGATTATCCGGAACTATTTTTTTCGGACTCTTGAAATATTCGTCCTGATAAAAGGTACATAAAAATTTTCGAAATTGTTTATTTTAAAGAGTGAATATAAAATACAGTAAAAAACATAAATTTTGCATAAAGCATGAAGTCGATCGGATAATGAGTTGCCGAGATAATTGTAATCCAATTTCCACACTCTTCGATTTTTCATGACCCTCTTATTTCATCCAAATTTCAATTCAAAGATATATTTTAATTGGAAATGAGACGCTTAATCAGATGCAATAAACTGCTAATTAATAGGATTGTTGTTTTTGGAGTTATAAGGATGTTTCTTTTAAGCAATTCAGTAGCCGAGCCTTTAAAGTTTATGACGTCATCAAGCCACGATTTTATTCGAATTGCAATGTATTTTATAAGTAGTTTACACATTTTTTATTTTAATATTTTACATTATGCATATCCATGATGGGTAAGTATTACGGTGGCCCCCAACGACTAGTTTAGGATGATATCAATTCTCAATTAAACATTTTCAGCTGAGTAATTAAATTTATACATTCAAGATTAACAAAATAATATGAATGTTAATGTTAATGTTAATTAATCGTGTTTGTCTGTAAAATATATTTGTTGAACATGAAAATGTTTACTTGAGAACTGATAGTATCCAAAAACCGATATTCCGGTTTGATAAAACTAATTAATACACAATAAAAACTACTCGGAAACGTTTCCGATAACCAATGGCAGCAAATGAAACTTTTGTTTTTATAAATTTTTTTTCAATTTCGAAAAAATATTTTTTTCTGAAGTTTCCGATAACAAAGAACGTTTTTCGGAATCGATGAACTCGGAAGATAGTTATTGTAGTATATTTTTATTCGTGGTGTAGTACACTGAAAAAAAAAAAAAAAATGTTGATTTTACGGTATAATACTGGCATCTGGGGTGCTAGTATTATACCGTAAAATCAACAATTTTTATTTTTGCAGTGTATTTCCGTATAGGTTAAGAAACATTTGTCTTTTTTTACAGTGTGTAATCATCTAAAAACTGCTCAGATGGACGAGAAATTTGAATATGTTGAGGACAAAGAGTACAGGATTACTTCTTTTGAAAATTAGTCATCGAAACGCACATAATCTTTACACAGGACGACACCGCACTGCAAAAAATAATTGTTGATTTTACAGTATAAAACTGGCACCCCAGCTGCCAGTATTATACCGTAAAATTAACAGTATTAAACCGTAAAATAAGCAGTAATAAGCTGCCGCGCAAGCAGTAATACGCTACCGCGCATGCGCGGTAGCTTACTGCTTGCGCGGCAGCTTATTACTGCTTATTTTACGGTTTAATACTGTTAATTTTACGGTATAATACTGGCAGCTGGGGTGCCAGTTTTATACTGTAAAATCAACAATTATTTTTTGCAGTGCGCAAATTGAAACTTTTCTGAAACTGCTTGTACTTTTCTGTTATACCAATATCATGCGAAACGTATGGGAATATGCCATTTATTTCAACCGTGACCGTACAAAGTTTTTTATTTCAAATCGTGCCAAACATTGTGACTCGCTATTTATTGAACATGAATCTTTTTATTATTATTAATATCATATTGTTACCATAAAAACCATCATAACCACTTAAAACATTTTAATTTGCTATTTTTCGAATATAAAATATTTGTTATTAAGTTATAATTTACATTTTTCGCTGGCGCGCTGAAATGGATTTTATCATTTGGCAGTTACCTGATATAATGAGGAAGCTGCAATAAAATTGTTTCAAAGTTATGGAAATATACATAAACTAAGTTATTTTGCGAGATGCCAGCTACAAACATTTCACCGGTAAATCACAAATATAAGTCGTACTCAGTCTGTTGAGACATCATGTGGCATCGGAATATAGAGGAATATATAGACATCGGAATATATAGAATATCGGAATATATAGACATCATGTGCATCGGAATATCGTAGTAAAAGACAAGCGCGGCACTGTTCTTCATTATCTACAAATCTATCTCATAGAGTTCACGTGACGACGTCTTTATTCATAAAAAGAAAATGTTTACTGCAGTGCTTATAGACATTTACAATTTTCATGCTTGCAGTTTAATTTGAGTTTAATTTTATTATTTTATTGTGTAAAATTTATTTGTTCCTTTAATTTAATTAAATATTAGTATTGATTTAATAAAATAGTTCCTGAAAGTCTGCAATTTTCAACTGTTATGTTTTTTAAATGATCACTTTCGATCCAACAATGTTAATTTTTTTTTCAAATGTTTCATGCGCTTGGCGACAATGGTGTTGGTATAACGTAAAAAGTACCTACATTCTTTTTTTTCCAATAAAGATGTTCAGATTACTCGGAAATTTAAATATATCAGAATTCCGTCTTTCCGAATTCATGTGAACCAAGGCCATCGCTGATAATCGGAAATTCGCATAAACCAGAAAATGCAAGTAGAAATAGTTGTTAAATGTAGATTATTTAAAATATACGATTGATTTATTGACAATATGTATGGATATATACTGTTTCATGTACAATTAAACGTTAAGTTAATCGTTATTAAACCTCTGAATAATTAGGATTTAATTAATGCTTATAGTATTTGTAGCTTCAAACCTTTTAGCATCTCTTAAGCACAATGACCTTTGTATTATATGTTCACAAGAGAGATCCCTGTGTTATAATAGGATGATGGTTAGCTGCAGGACGTGACAAATGCGGTGGCCAAGTCGCCACTGGCGAGTAAGTTTTTTTTTTATCTGGTGACCAAGCTATTTAATCCGGCAGGGGTTTTTTGTGATGGGGGAGGGGTACAAAAATTGACCTAAGAAAATTATTAAAATTCTCATAAGATGTCTCATTATAGATGTTGCAAAGTTACAATATATTAAGCAATAAACTCAGAAATTATATTCAAACAAACAAAAAAATTTTTTTTTAACTTTTATTTTTAATTTGGCAAAAATAAGTTCATCAAACGCAAATTTTAAAATAATAACATCAGAATTATTTGACTGACTTGGACGGAAAAATAAGCCAAAAATATTTCCCTGCTTTACTGTTTCATAGATGCCTTCTTCATCAGATATAAGATTTTGTAGCACTCTAGTATCCGGATACTTGAAGTATTCGGCAAACAGCATTTCCCAAAACATGTAGGTTAATTCAGCCTTTACATTATTTTTTTTTCAGACATATATAATTTTGATAAGTTTCATTGAAAACTTAGCTTATATCTTTTTGAATTATGTACTATTCTCATAACTATGCGATTAATAATTCTAAACTGTGTTTGTTATTATTTTTTTCTCAATTAATTCATAAAGTTTTGTGCTTTTTGAAAATCAATGACGGGGGAGGGGGGGGGGGGAGATACTTTTACCGGCGGCTACAATTTTTTGCTGGCTATCAGATTTTATCAAATTTGTAAAGCCCTGGTTAGCTGTATTAAAGAATCCAAGTTGGAATCTGAGATTAAGTATGTGTTTAAAGAAAAAGTGTTTGCATAATAAAAAGAAAAATAAATTTTTGGGATTTTTTTTTAAAGGTATTACCAATGATAAAGTTTTGTGCTTTTCGAAAATCAATGACGGGGGAGGGGGGGGGGGGTATTTTTTACCGGCGACTAGATTTTTTTGCTGGCTATCAGATTTTATCAAATTTGTAAAGCCCTGGTTAGCTGTATTAAAGAATCCAAGTTGGAATCTGAGATTAAGTATGTGTTTAAAGAAAAAGTATTTGCATGATTAAAAGAAAAATAAATTTTTGGTTTTTTTTTTTTTTTAAAGGTATTACCAATGATTTTCATATTTTTGTTCGTTTGAAATTGTTCACTCCATCTCACTTTTTCCTTTTCATTTATTTTCTTTTTTTTTTTTTTCATAGAGAAATGTTCTAAAACTTTTTGGACAACAGAAGAATTTTTTTTTCAAATTTTATATAAAAAAGAATGATAAATTATATGATTTAATTTCATTTTACAGTGCGTCATCCTTTTGTTGGTGGTTCTCGTTGCATGCGCCACAGCACAGTGGCTATCGTACGAGGAGCCCATATCTTTTGGCGAGGTTCTTGAGGTCGAAGATGTCTATGGAGATGAATTTGACTGGTGGAAGAAGTAGTAAACACTTGAGGTGAGTTGTTTTTCCTTCCCTTGGGTATACAGAGTGCTTTGAAAATTTGTCTCCATTTATTCATTGACTATTCAGCGGTTCCTAAACTTTTTTTTCTCTCACATACCCTGCTTAAGATTTTCATTTATATGTTGAAACTATATATGTTGTCATTACCCATTGTGCATTACAAACTGCCCAAAAATATTTATTTTCGTTTGCTAGTAATGATAGTTGGTAACAAAGCTGTCAATTTTACTCTTTTATGTTATCAATAAATTTTAATAAAATATTTTACCTTATTTAATCGCAGTTTTTGAAGATTAAATAAAGCACTATTAAATTTTACTATAAAATTTTACTATAAAATTTTAGTGGTAAGAAAAAAGCATAAAGTTGGCAACTATGGTTACTAATGTTAGATGGAGAACTTTTAAGAGTTCTAATTTTCAAACACTTTTCCATTTCTAAACACCAAACGATTCAACAGAAAAACATTCAAAATAATAAATATTTTTTAAAAACTTCAAATAAAGTCCTTGAAGAAATGAAATATGCCCAATAATACACGTTATTCACTTGATGCTGCTCGCTCAATCAATCAAACACTGAAATGATGACATGCTTTCAAAAAAAATTTAATTGAAACGTCGAATCCAAAGCCTTCGAGACAATTCGGGGGTTTTCTGGATATCTCCAAAATTACTAGGAAAAAAAAAAAAAAAAAAAGAACAATAAAGAAAAAGGCGCGGGGGAGCATGCAAAATCATGCGATAGATTTAAGAATGAGCGGGGCTAGTGATAACGAATTATCAACCAATTATTAGGTTTGGACCTTTTTCTCCATTTTACAACCAGTCTATCTGACTTTCCCATATAGTAGAGTTACCTTAGGAATTTAACCAAGGAACCCAGATACTTTGAGTAAATTTTTATAAAACTTCCTTGATTGTGTTATTTATAAGGTATATAAAAAAATTTACTTTTTAAAAATGGTCATTTTTTATTAAATATTAAAATAAATTAAATAATTAAAAAAACACGCTACATTGTCATAGGCATCGGGTATGTTCAATTTTGACGGATGTTTTGACGCATATCTAGAGAAATACTTGACAAAATGTTTTTGTATGTCGGCAATGAAAAAAACATGTTTTAACACCATTAATTAGACCACCATTAATGAAAAACATTTTTTCATTGAATTTTTAGTCACGTAGGCAATCAGGAGACCAACAACCAACTGAATAAGAAAATAATATTTGCGGTCACCCTGTATCATAAAAAAGCTCGAAATGTTCTGTAGCTGTAATAAATGATTATATAGGCTCTTTACAATATTTATGTGCATTTGCGTAAGAATAGCATGTATGAAATGAGTTTTAAATTAAATCAATCAAACTCATTCACAATTAAAATATGAAAGTTTCTTTTAAAAATTAAATAAAAAAATTCTACAAGTTTTTTGTTTAAAGTGTGCAGAGTTTTCAACCAAATTCAATTTAACGCCCGTTTCAGAAAACTTTATAAAGTCGAAGCGAAATATTATACTGCAATTATAGACATGAATATATTGAATATCTGATAAAATATCATTTGTAATGGGCATAATTCGTAACTGTGTATTTGTAGCGAGCACAATTCTTCTTTCAAAGTTCAGTAGTCAACTATTACGGATAACTTACATAAAAAAGAACAGTAGAATATCGAGAAAAACCAGAAAGATGTTGACAACGAAATAAGTTGACCAGGTATAAAAGTAGGGCTCCTCTATGCAGGTATAGCATGTATAATCGCGGGGGAAAAGGTATATCCCCTTCTAATTGCGCCTCAAATCATGGTATACAAACGTTTCTGACAGAAATCGACTTGTTATAATGTCTACTAATTAATAATATACTTAAATTTTGCTTAGGGGGTCGTCTACATATAGAAATTGTAACTTAAAATGTTCATTACTAACACCTAATTTTGACATTATATTTGGAGTTTTCGGTAAATTTTACCATCGGATACCAAGTCCGATGTTTAGGAATTATCAGGTTTAAATGTGGCGTTAAATTTGGCTGAAAACTCTGCGTGTTATAAACAAAAATGCGGAATGTTTTTGAATTTTTTAAATTAAAAATGACTGCTTCCTGCACCTGAATAATTTTATTAACCCATTTTTGGACAATTTCAGAAAAAATAAAAAATAATATATTTTTTTCTTAGTTATTTTTTATTTGAGATGTCTTTAAGAGTGCATTCAAGATTTTTGTGAATTATAGTCAAAATTAATGAAAATATAGTTATGGCCCATACACGATCCTCTGGTTCTACTTTGATTGATAAGTTTTAAAACACTGTGGATGCAGATTCTTCCGACATTTTTCATACAAATACAGCGTCTTGTTTTGACATACGACGCCTGAAATATGGCGGACGCAGGGGGTAGGAATGACTTCAACTGACGTCATAAATGCCGGCTCCTCCTATTCTATCCTCCCTCAAAGTTCAGGGAGGATAGAAACAGAAGGATAGAAATCTGAGTGGCGGAACTCAGATCTATTGATTATAAGCCGCCATTCTCGTATTCATAAAGGCACTCTAATTATTTGCATAGCTTTATAGAACTTTTAGAATTAGACAGTGCAGTGGGGCTTGATTATTGTTCTCAACATGAACGTTGTTTCCAGGGCAACACTAGATACCGAGCTTGCTCATTCATTATCATGACGTCACAAATAATTATCTATATTTATTTGGCAGCGACGTTTCTCAACCACTGTCGATCGTATTAAAGACGTGTAATCTGTCGAGAGGAACATGTTAATCTTGACAATCATTGTCGCACTTAGATCATTGATTATACCAAGTCAAGTGTAGTTGGGAAACACGACTCATGTTCGATTAAGTCATCCGATTTGTCAAGCAGTAAATTGCATTAAAGAGTTTTTAGTTTGATTAACCCTTAACTGTTGTTAGCTATCTCACAGACCACTGCCTTTTTCAATTTTTACAGTTTAACTTGCAATTTGGGTTTAACTATAGATAGTAATGAAATTTGGTTTCGTTTGCAGGCCTAGTACTGTAGCTAGAGAATTCTGAATAGGTGAATTTTAATTATAATAGCCCGTATATAAAGTTTAGCATAGAAACGGTATTCTATGAGTTAATCGAACCTTTTTTTTCACTTTTCGATCAAGCGGTCTCAGAGAGCGCTTACAGTATCTATGCCGCAATTTTCGTCACATCAGTAAAGGGTTAATACTTTATGGAAAAATATAATAAAAATCAAAAGAAATGATTTGTGTAGAAAACTATCTACGGATGTGGTTTACGTGAAATTATTTCCTGAAAGTAAAATCCTTTAATAAAATAAGATAAAATGTAAATAATATTTGAATGTTTTTAAATAAGTAATATATTTATATTTAATTATCTATATTTAATTATCTACATAAAAGACTTACTGAGAATGCACCACTGAACAATTTTTTTTTCTTTGCAGGCTACGATACTGCTATGTAAAGAAATTGAATGAATTCAACAGTATATTGCTACGCACATGCGCCTGATATTATGTAAAATTTGCTGCTCAACTTTGCTCCTACTTCCTCATCTTTTTTTTCACCCTGCTTCTTGTTCTTCAATGATTGTAATTATAGTTTCTCATACCTATAAAATCAAATAAAGCTACCAGAAATTTTTGATTAGTTTTTTTCTGCATTATTATTGCACCAAGTAAAGGAAACAAAAAGTATGTGGAAGAAAGTTTTAAATTTAAATTCTTTCATTGCTTTTATTTTATTTTATTGTTTTAAAATTTCGATCAAATGTAGAAAATTTACAGGAAACAAACACTTAAACATGTGTTTCCAATTTTTTTTTAATTTATTATTTTTCTGGATTATTCTTTTATCTATGAAGACAGAAGTGCATGATATATGGAAAAAAGTACAGTATTTTTAGATTTTAAGCTATCAATACAGACTTACAAGATTAAAAATATAAAAAACTAAGCCAAAATATTCTTGATGTATTTATTATTTTCTTTAATTATTCTTGCACTGATTTTGACAAAGAAGTATGTCCAATTGTGAAATTTGCGATATATTCAACGCTTTCAGATTTTATACAAATTTGGAACAGCTACCATACAAATCTGGGGCAATATATTTATGTTACATGTATTATTTCCCTGGATTATTTTAACACTGATTAAAATAAAGGGGGAAAAAAAGAGAATTTTGGGAGAAACCTGGCAAAATCTAAATTGTAACACATACGATTGAAGGTTTCTCAACAAAAACAACACTCGACCAAAATTCACAAATATGAGTTCACGGCGCAATATTGTTGTTCTCAACGGCGCGCACAATACGGAGAAACTATTTAACTAATTAAAACAACCCATGTTCTCAGTATAGCGCCAGAAACTTTGTTTTGCTCCACAAAAACATTGCTTCGGTGCAGCAAACGAAGGAAAAAAAAGTGTAAAAGAGAAGATTGTTAGTCATTTTAAACGTTGCAAAACGTTGCATGATATTTATTGTTTTTCTAAACAATTGTGGAACAATCATCATGAATGTAAGTATCACACCGTTCTATCTACAAGATATAAACAGGTAAAAATTATAAAGTAATAAAATTAAATAGAATAATATGCAATATTAATAATTCAAATGTTATTATATTTCAAATAACGTGGAGAGTCAAAATACGTCCATTAGAATTAACTTGTAAATATACACTAAAACACCTTTTATTTTGCTTAAAAGACGTCAACATAAACATTAAAGATGTTAAAATTTAAAATTTACATGTTTCGATTTGTTCATCAAATCGTCATCAGAATATACAAACCACAAATACAATGTACATAAAAACCAGAGATTACATTAATTAAAAAACCAGAGAGTCTGAACAGTCACTATGTGAAAGAAGGTGCAACGCCCTCTATACTTTTAATTTTAACACCGCTCTTAGATCCATCTACAGACCGCATCCCACTATTATTTAATCACTCAACCCAAATCTTCGGAATATTAAATGACAACGTATCATTATTCATACATTCATCACGTGTTTATGTTGACGTCTTTTAAGCAAAATAAAAAGTGTTTTAGTGTATATTTACAAGGTAATATTAATAATTACACAAAACTTAATTCAAAACCGCGGCAATAAATCATTTAATTAATAAATCATTTATCGTTCGTTTACAAAGACACACAAAAAAATTTTGATACATATGGTCTCTTGACGGTCATTTGAAGAATATTATAATAATATTATACTGATTCAAAGTGAAGGAAATTGTTATATGTTGTTGAAAATCACTGTATAGCATGTTTACTTTAGAAAATAGTCCGTGATACAATAATTAGTGTTTTTAAAGGCCACATAAAATAATTATGATACATTACATCTGTGGATGGTAATTGCAAGAGGTGTTTCTTAGATTTATTAACACTAAAATTACCAAGGAGGGCCATTAGACGTGTGTGAGCATACTATACAATTCTGCGAGCATTTGTCATTACTTTTCTTAAGGTGGTTCTCAAATGGCCTACTCAACAACACAAAACTTTCTGACACATTTTTTGACTCATTATTAAACGTAAAAGCATAAATTTGGCAGGTCTGACTATTCAAGCGATTTGGAATCGAAATTAGTTTTCCATTTTCTGATAATTAAATTACGTATCGAGCTATAAGCTATTCGTGTCACATGTCGACACGTTTTTCTCCTTTTTTGTGCTGGCGCATCGGAAATTCGGTTCAAAACACCAACTTTGACAGTATTTTCTAAAAGATCTTCTGCCTTTACAAAAAAAAAAAAAAAAAAAAAAAAATGAAAAGCGTGTTTTGATTACAAAGTTTCTGAATAAGGACACCTGTCCATTTCATGCGTTTTCGAACAAAAATGAATTAAAAAATGTGTCATAAAGTAGC
This sequence comes from Maratus michaelseni, assembly GCA_963931845.1. Taxonomy (NCBI): domain Eukaryota; kingdom Metazoa; phylum Arthropoda; class Arachnida; order Araneae; family Salticidae; genus Maratus; species Maratus michaelseni. Next base: position 256,650,909 of record OZ007594.1, read on the forward strand.
CAGTTTGGATTTGAGAACAGCCTTAAATGAAAATCGTAGATAATTCTGCAGTTAAATAAGGCGAAGAATACTATTTTTTAAAAAATGGTGGCAAAAACTCTTAGAAATTTTCAGCTATACGAATAACCCGTCATAGGCAGTGAACTCTCAAATTCCTCTCGCTAGTGTTAAACTTATGGGTGTAGGATGCATTCACATATTTAAAATATCACTTCAGGAAATTCATATTTTTAACTTCTTTTTTCTCTGTACACTTCTTAAAGGATGTCTCTTTTTTTTCTTAGTTGCCAAAATATTTCTGAAGTATATACTTAATTTTATGTGAAGTGTTAAAATCTTATTCAGTTTCGCTAAGATTTTAACACATAATAAAATTATAAATTGTGTATATATTTTAGAAATATTTTGGCGAGTCACTGACTAACAAACAGCCTTAAGCGTTTTCTATCAGAACTAAATTTTAGAATACGATGTTGTGTGTGAATCCTATAGTTTGTATACAGGGCTGAACAAAAAAGACTTGAAATGCATTATCATTTATAGGAAGTTATTGCCTGAAGTGCGTTTTGGAACTGAGCTAAATTTTAGAATGCGTTCTGGTAAGTATATGATCAACAGTGCATATACACAATGACAACCAAAATAAGTAGCATACATTACCATCTATATACAGTCATTATTTGAAATAACTTGTTGTAGTGATATGTTTTTAAACTGAACAAAATTTTATTATTGATACAAAGCACTAGAGATGTCTTCACTACGCATGTTTCTGTAAAAGTAATTTTACAAACATTTGTAAAAATTAATAGAATGTAATAGTTCGATGTAGATGTCGATCTTAGCAAAAAAAACTTTGAGACTCTGTCGTATAAATTGGACGACATTTATGGGAGCTTGGTGACTTTGGATAGGATAGGAAATTTTGTACCAAACACGCATGTATAAAATTTTAGAAATCAAAATTTTACGTCTATTTGAGCCAAATTATGTAGATGGCCTGAGATTACATGCGATGAAGTGACAATATTTTTTCTCGCCAAAGGAAGAATTTAAATCAGATTGATCTAAGTTAGAAAAATGATAAAAACCCATTCTGTATAAGCGAAATATTTCATTTTAAAAAGGTAAAAAATTATATTAGATTTCATTCACATATTTGATAATTCTATAAAAGAAGCCTTTGTTCATCTAATGTTTTATAAAGACATTGCATCATTATCTTAGAAATCATCACAAATTTAATCGAAATTCGAATTTAAACTCCTCCAGGAGCAAGTGATTATGTAATATCGATTTCACGTTAGAATTTTCGGAAAAAATTATTGGAAAATAATGAAATAAATTTAAATTTGTACACCTTTTTGTCACCAAAGTTATAAAAATAAAAATTCAAATTTTCTGGTACAAAAAAAAAAAAAAAAAAAAAAAAAAAAAAATCACTACCGCTTTTTAAGAGGTTAAGGAAAATAATTCACGTTTAAAGTATCAGCCTCAAATTTTTGATTAAAAAAAACACGTGTTTTAAAATGATAAATTTAGGAAGCTTAAAAAAGGTAAATCTTAAAAGTTATAAATTCGTAAAGTTTTTAAAACTTTCAAGCTGATTTTTTTTTTTTGTAATGCGGTCACCCTATGGAAAAATTTTGATTGAATCTAAATTTGTTATCATGTCATCTTGTATTAAATATATATATTGGCGCAGCTTGTCCCTAATGGGACCTTGCGCCATTAAACCCTATACAACCAACCAACCTTGTATTAAATATGGTACTTGAGGACTCCTGAAATTTTGCTCTGGACCCGCAGGTCTGTGCATTAATCAGACCCTACGTATTACGCTATTTTTGTAAATTTTGTCATGCAAGTTGTGATCAGTGTACATGTACAGAGATTGCCCAATATTCGCCGAGTAAAACGAATGTTGAACATAATGTATCAGTCACAGTACATACAGAGGTAAATTTCTTAAGAGTATTGGAAAGTGTTTCAGAATCAATGCATGACACATGATTTTTCTTTGTTGTTCAGTTAAAAAATATAACCTTTCTAAGATAAAAATAATTTTTTATGGCATGTTATAAAGACACAACAAAAAATATGTCATGAGTTAATAAAGTGTTGGAAATTTCATAAATAAGTTGTGCTTTTTATTTAAATAGTTGTAATTTACATATTTTTATGTTCTTTTATATTAATAATTATTATAGTTAAAGATGCATTCAAGTACTAAAAAGTTATACAAACACATTTTCGATGGAAGTGCATGGAAAAAGACACAATATTAAGAAATCTATTCGAAACTTAAAATTTGTTAAATTAAAAAAATATTTTGTTCAAAACTAATGTTTATATATATATATATATATATATATATATATATATATATATATATATATATATATATATATATATATATATATATATATAGTGTGTGTGTGTGTGTGTGTGTGTGTGTGTGTGTGTGCCATTACAACAATAAAATCCATAAATCCATCTTAAAACTAATGTACGAGTTTGAAGATTAGATAAGTTAACAAAATTCTGTATAAATTATTAAAATAATAATTTTATGTCAAAAAAGGAGGACATTTTGCCTTTTTAAAAATACAAAAATTTTAATGACCTATTATTATTTACTTAAAAAGCATGCGACTAAAGTTATTATTTTAAGCAGAAAGCTATTTTTAACAGTAACTATTTTAAGCTCAAACAGCTGAACAATAAACTCTATTATTAATTAGCCATTAGTCGTAAAACCAGTTAAAAGAATAAAAAGTTTAAAGGACACATGAAATCATATTAAAAAATAATTACTATAAATAACTTCTATAATTAATTTTCTCGATTGTATAAATTAAATTTTAATGAATGCAAAAAATCGTCCATCAGCAGATAGACATGGATGATATTTAAAATGCTAATCATTTCTTGTTTGCGCTGGAAAATTCCTTCCAGATGCTGAATTCTTTTGATACTTATTTCATAAATTTTCATCACTTGTATTATAGTAATAAAAGATGCGGAAATAATATTTGTTACAAATTTTGTAAAGTTATAAGTGGGTCTGCACTGGAATGATTGATGATTATCCAGCGTTAAAAATTGCAATTTCATGATATACAAGTCTCTAAAAGGTGGATTAAAACTTTGTGCCGTTATATTAAAAATAAATGTGCAACGTTAAATTAGCACAAATTAAAATCATTTCTAATGGCAAACAGCTGTTTCAGAGCCCTTAAGCTCCATCTTCAGTGCCAACTCAAAAGATGAGTTGGCACTGAAGATGGAGCTTAAGGGCTCTGAAACAGCTGTTTGCCATTAGAAATGATTTTAATTTGTGCTAATTTAACGTTGCACATTTATTTTTAATATACAAGTCTGTTTACTTTAAATAAAAAGTTAAAACAATAAACTCAAAATAATATCATTGATTTCCTTACCCACCTACCTAGTTTTTAACACTTTCCAACGTACACTGCAAGAAAAAAAATGTTGATTTTACGGTATAATATTGGCATCCCAGCTGCTAGTATTATACTGTAAAATTAACAGTAATAAACTGTAAAATAAGCAATAATACACTGCCGCGCATAAACAATTTTTTTTTCTTTTTTACATACCCATCATACGTATAGTAAAGGGTAAGTCTTGTAATCGTTTTGAAAATCGAAATTTTTTTTAACGGATTTACACGTTTCAGACACTAGAGATTCCGAAAAGCATATTCTTAGAAAAAAAAAAATTTGCCGTCTGTCTGTGTGTCTGTATGTCTGTGTGTCTGTGTGTCTGTAAACGCTCTATCTCCCGAAAAATTTGAGATAGAGACTTGAAATTTGGTATGTACTTAGTATGTAATAATGGGAAGAAGCTTATTGAATTTCAGTAACCTCGATTATCCAGAACTATTTTTTTCGGACTCTCGAAATATTCGTTCTGATAAAAGGTATATAAAAATTTTCGAAATTGTTTATTTTAAGGAGTGAATATAAAAGACAATAAAAAAACAAATTTTGCATAAAGCACGAAGTCGATCGGATAACTCGTTGCCGAGATATTTGGAATCCTATTTTCCACACCCTTCGATTTTTCATGACCCTGTATTTCAATCAAATTTCAATTCAAAGATATATTTTAATTGGAAATGAGACGCTTAATCAGATGCAATAAACCGCTAGTTAATAGGATTATTGTTTTTGGAGTTATAAGGATGTTTCTTTTAAGCAATTCAGTATTCGAGCCTTTAAAGTTTATGACGTCGTCAAGCCATGATTTTATTCGAATTGCAATGCATTTGATAAGTAGTTTACACATTTTTTATTTTAATATTTTATATTATGCATATCCATGATGGGTAAGTATTACGGTGGCCCCCAACGACTAGTTTTGCTGTGTAGTTGAAAAGTGTTTATGAATTCGGTTAATCTGGCCGTCTGGCCGAATTCTATCTCGCTATACTCGGATTGACATGTAATTTATATATGCCGTTGAAGCTTTTTCTATGGTATGTTCTTTATTGAAAACGAAATGTGTAGCTTTTATAGTTAATTTACAGGGACTCAAAAGTATTCCGTTACATTATGGTCTATGGAGAAAAATCATTTGCTGCGTATTTTAATGGTGTTACAATATTCGAAACATAATGGGATTTATAGGCATTATTGAGGTGCACTATAAGAAGGTCACTTTAAAATGCATTATGTGCAGTGCTTACAGTTCATTTACAGTTCATTTACAGGGGCAGTCAAAATAATTCAGTTATATTATGGCCTTAGATGAAAAATCGTTTGAGGTCTATTTTAATGTTGTTACACTTTTAAAAACATAATGAAATTGGTATGAATTTGTGGGGTGCAATAAAACATGATTTCTGTAGAGTATGGAGTGAAAATCAACTATCATTTATTTATAGGGTCACACAAATAGTTTGGTTAAATAATGGTCTACGGAAAAAACTGCTTACAGAGTATTTTAAATTATGTTGCATTATTTCAACCATGGTGAAATTAATATACATTACTGAGGTTTCATACAACAAGATTGCTGTAGACTATGATGTGCATAGCATTTATCGTTCATTTACAGGGACACACAAACGATGTCGGATACTGGAATGTATCCGCAGTATTGTTTATAAGAAATAATTGCTGAAAGCTGGAAGTGTGTTTTCTGTTATGATATGAGTTTTAAATTTTACTAAATTTTGCATACTACGTGGTGTGTATAAATTTTACAGACCATACACAGGGAGGGTTACACAAAACTACTCGTAAGAATAACCGAGAATGAGCGTGAATTGGTTAAAAGTGTTTTTTAAATTAAGTTATGCATTTTCAAGATCATTTATATTTAGTATACTAAGAGATATTTGTAGAAACTGAATAAAATCATATACTAAAAACTGAATACATGACCGGCTATGAATAGTAAATCCTAGAAGTGTGATTTCAGTAGTTTTGGGCGTATAGTTGCCTGAATTAAATTTGAGCTTAATATGTGGCGTGTGTAAAAATCTGTAGGTAATATACAGGCCTGTAGAAAAGAACGTTTGCAAGTACGCTTCAGTCTATTGATAAAAATTGCTGATGGTGAATTTTGAACTGTGTTATGCGTTTTTTTTGCTAAATTCAATTTTAGTGTAACTGTGTAGAATATATATGAATCTGTATACATGGTTGCACAAAAGAATTAGAGTACCTTTCAGGCTATGAGCGGTTATTGCTGAAATGAAGTTTTTCAAATGTGTTATACAGTTCTTAAAATGTCTACATAGGTATCTTCTTTACCTTATTAAACGGCGAAGTTTTGTTAAAGTCTCCTGAAAGTGTTGGAAAGTGCTTGATAATCTATGCTTGATGCATGATTTTGTTTTCTTGTTTTATTATTCTTCAATGTTCAGCAAGAAGGCAAAAATGGAGGGCAATTAAGATAGGAAGAAGGGCCTTTGTTGCACTCAGTACATCGCTAATCAATGGCATGAATAGTTTTCCTCATTTCTGTAAACTTTTAAATTTGCAACATAGGCCCTTCTTCCAGACACACATTCATTAACATTTTCCAACATACAGTGCGTGTAAAAACTTCAAAGACGACATAAATGTTAAGTTTTTTGATAAATTTAAAATAAGATGTAAAAAGTTCACAGTGATGTGTATCATAAAGTTTAAAAGCTAATAAAATAGTCTGTAACTATTTTATTACGAAAATAAAATAATTATATAAAATGTCACTTACGTTACCAAAGAAAGAGACATGTCAAAGAGTGTAATAATGTGGAATCTGTGTGTATCTGGATGTGGAAGTGTTAAAAGAAGACATTCTGGGGGCCGTAGTAGGAACGTAACACCTCAAGATCATCGATATGTCAGCCTAGTGGTCAAGAGGAACATAAATGATACTCCAGGTCAGATAACTTCAGACTTTGCTGACGCTACTGGTACTTGCTTATCTGCGAGAACCATTTCTCGGTGATTAAATAATGTTGGTTTAGATGTACGGAAGTTTGTTACATACATTCCTCTATGAGCACATCATCATTTGAAAAGTTTACTTTGGTGTAGGGAGCATATTTGTTGGAGTCCAGAATTATGTTCTCTAATGAATCCCGCTACATCATAAACAGCAATTCTGGGCACCAGCTAGTGTGGAAAGAGAGAGGCATTCATTCCCATCACCACAATGTCCAGGAATCTGATAGCTATGGCTTAAGGGTGATTGTGTGAGCGAGTAATCGGGCATAATGGCAGAATTCTGCTTCACATTTGAAAAAGTTACAGTGATATGGCAGTGGTATTGCACAGCCTTTCTCCAGGATTTTTTCCATCTTTCCTGTGTTGCAGTTAGTTCAGAATTTCTGTTCATGGATAACAATGCCCGCCCACATAAAACAATTGAAGTGTCAATCACACTAGCAGGAGACAATATTGAGCGTATAACATGCGTATTCTCCGGACATATATCTTATAGAGCACGTCTGATATGCACTCGGTAGACGTATTGCCCAAAAACTCTCCTTGAACTGTACAGGAACTGAAAATCGCCCTGTGAAACAAATGAAAGAGAATTTCCCAATCTCTCCTCAATTGTTTAGTTAACAGCAAGCACAAACGATGCAAAATGTGCATCAGTGTCGGAGGAGGCCATACTCCATACTTACCGACTCATATATGTATATTTTTTGGGAAGAACAATACTGCAAAAAAATTGTTGATTTTACAGTATAATACTGGCATCCCAGCTGCCAGTATTATACCGCAAAATTAACAGTAATAAACAGTAAAATAAGCAGTAATACGCTACCGCGCATACTGTAAAATCAACAATTTGTTTCTGCAGTGAAGCTTTTTTCGTAAGTGTTGAAAAATGCTGTAAGAAGCATATTTTGTTCTTTTGCGTATCTTGCTCACGTCATGCATCTTGCGTCACGAATAACATCCTCTTTATCTGTTTTAACACTCTAAGTAACAGTTTTAATAGTTTATTAAATCTGTTCTTATTTACATTAAAAAATTAGTTTTAACATTTTCCAACATAGTTGAAAAGTGTTTATGAATTGTTTCTCTGTTCGTGATTTTGTTTCTCTGTTCGTGCTCTAACTCTCATAAATATGTTCAAATTGCCTTGAAATTTTTATATGTTATTAAGATGTTCGGTATTGAAAATGGAGTTTGTAGACTTTGTGATTCGTTTACAAGGACACACAAACGAATTCATTACATTATGGACTAAGGAGAAAAATCATTTGCGGTGCATTTTATTGATGTTATGATATTTCAAACATAAATTGATATGCATCTCTGAGATGGATTAGAACTTGCTTTTCAGAAGTGTAGAATAAGTAACATTTATAATTTGTCTACAGCGATGCACAACAGAATTTCATTACAATATGATTTATGGGGAAAAATCGTCTGCGGTGCATTTTAATGATGGCATGATACTTCAAACATAATGAAATCACTGAGGTGGACTACAAGATGTCTTCTATAAATTAAGGAATGCACAGCATTTGTCGTTCATTTACAGAGACACACAAGTGAATTTAGTTACAGGTTTGACTAAGGTCTATAATTGCTGGAAGTGCATTTCTGCTGTGGTACGCATTTTTTTAAACTTATCTAGTTTTGAGTGAAAAAGATGGCGTGTATGTGTATAAATTCTAAAGATCGCATAGAGGGCTACGTGAAAAAATTCACAAACATTACCGAATATGGAAAGCAATTGCTGAAAATGGATTTTAACTGAGTTATATGTTATTTTAAGTTACTGAATCACTGTATGAAAAAAATGAAGCATCTCACTAATATTCTGTTAGTGTTGGAAAATATTTCATAATCTATGACTAATGCATGATTTTTTGTTCTTGTTAACTCCATGTAATTATTTTTAACTTTAAAATGTAACCTTTATTACTGTATTGCTATTTAGTACACTGAAAAAAAAAATGTTGATTTAACGGTACAATACTGGCATCCCAGCTGCTAGTATTATACGTAAAATTAACAGTAATAAACAGTCAAATAAGCATAATACGCTACCGCGCATGCGGGGCAGTGTATTGCTGCTTATTTTGCTGATTATTACTGTTAGTTTTACGGTATAATACTGGCAGCTGGGGCGCCAGTAATGTACCGTAAAATCAACATTTTTTTTATTAGTGTAGATTAAATAATAAAAACCACATTTCCTACAAAATACTATACTATTCTTATCTTACAAAAACTCTTTCTAAGAAAAAAATCCTTGTGTCATTTTGACTTTGTTTATCATAGGATTAGAACCTATACCTAAAGGATTATCTTGAAAGTTTTGAGATAAGTGTATTGTAGCTTCCTTGTAGCTACAATGCACTTGTTAATTTCCTTGTAGCTTCTGGCACTCCAATTTTAGTTTTAAATGTTGTTTTAAAGTTAAAAACTTCTTTCAAATTTTATAAAAATAGGTACAAAAAAAAGTTTATATAAGCAAAAATTATACTTATTTGTATTTAATTATTGAAGATAAAATATTTTATTCATTAAATGTAACCTCTGTTAGATATAACTTAAGTCACTTATTATTTTTTTAAACATTTTTTACAAGAAACACAAATTTAAAACACTAATTTTAAATTGAAATTTTTCATGATGGTGCAAGTTTTAAAGATATTGCATATATATTTAAATAATGTTGCTGCTATTCTGTAAAATCTGTATCTTAAAGCTGATCTGAAATCCAAAATGCCTACTTTCTAACACTTTTTAAAATTCGCTTTTGCTCGCAAACTTATAAAATTGGCAGGTGCTCTTATTCCGAAACTATGTAATCGAACTGTTTTTCCTTTTTTCGGTAAAGACAGAAGATTTTTCAGAAAATGCTGTTATAGTGGGTGTTTTGAACCAAATTTTCCGACGCGACAATGCAGTACAGGAAAAAAATTGCTGCCCTGAGACAATAATCGCTTACACTGCAAAAGAAAAAAAGTGTTGTTTTTACAGTATAATATTGACATCCCAGCTGGCAGTATTATACCGTAAAATTAACAGTAATAAACAGTAAAATAAGCAGTAAAATACGCTGCCGCGCCAACACTTTTTTTTGCAGTGTATAACTTTATATGTAATTCAATTATAGACAGTCTAAAAGCAGAACTTTCCGTCTGTATAATGCCCGTATTATATTTAAATCTTATTTTTAGTTTTCCAATCTTCAGGCATTAATTAGTATTGATTTTTTTGGAGGGCGATAGTAGCATAAATGTGTTTTTGTATATTACTATTATCGTTAGATAACATTACATCCTTTTATAAAAAAAATCATTTGTATTGTCAATAAAATACATACATTAACAGTTATTATGAAAAACATCATTAGCTACTTTCCTAAAAAAAAATTATATAGATATATTCCGACGTCTCAGAAGACATAACACATAGGGTGTGAGAAAAGTTGGAAGAAATCTGTCCGAGAAATTGGGTATGTTTTATGCCTTCTGAGACGTCGGACTATATCTATATGTGTTTTTTAACAAAGTAACTAACTATGTTTTTAATAATAACTGTTAATGTATGTTTTATTGACAATACAAATGAATTTTTTTATAAAAGCGTGTAATGTTATTTAATGATAATAATAATATATAAAGTCACATTTATGCTACTATTGCTCTCCAAAAAATCAATACTAATGCCTGAAGATTGGTAAACTAAAAATAAGATTTAAATGTAATTCATTTATCGGAAAACGAAAAAAAAAACTGTTCGATTACAAATCACTTCAATAATCATGCCTGCAAGTATTATGCTTTTATGTTTAAGAATGTGTTAGAAAATGTGTCAGAAAGTTTCGCGTTGTTGAGCGGGGACAAAATATTTTTTAGAGAACCTCCTTAAAGAAAGTATGGAAAATAACTGTCAATTGTCATGTAACATCGATTTTACCGAACTATGTAATCGAACTGAACTGTTTTTTCGTTTTTCGTTAAAGACAGAAGATTTTTCAGAAAATGCTGTCGTAGTGAAAAACGAAAAAAAAAAAAAAAAAAAAAAAACCAGTTCGATTACATAGTTTCTGTTCACACTGTTGAAAATCGGCCACCCTCCATACACAAACTCTTTTATTTCATCTCACAACCTACACTTTGGAGCACTTTGTTTATAATGTATAAACTTTAAAGCTTATAATAAAAGAATATATAATAGACAAGGATTAATAAATGAAATGCTATTTAGAGTGCTTTAATTTTTTTTATTATTATTTTCAATGCTTTGAAAAATTTCACCTTTTCATTTCTTTTGTAACACATAAGAAATTCAAGGTATTTGTGGGATAATTGTCTGTTTTGATGGCGGATTCAGATATTGGGTATTCTCTGAAGTCGCATCAGTCCGGATAAGGCCTAAAAAGTAAAGGAAAAATTTCAGTTGAACAATATTTAAAAAATAAAATAAAATAAAAATAATATATATATTCATTTATGAAAGCATTATGCATTAGTTACACTGTTTTATTATCTACATCTTGCCCAGTTTTGGCAAATTTATATATAAGTTAAGTAAATTTAAAATACATAATTTCAGTACTGCATTTACGCATTTAGTTATGTATTTATATTTTTCATATCTTTAATTTAAATTCATTTTTAGTCTACTATTGTTGCTTTTGTAATACTTACTGTTAAATGCTACATCTATTATCGCAATTTTGGCCACTGCTTTACAATGTCATGTGTTTTTTTTTTCTGCATAGTAGTTTCTCGTTATTCGGCTGTGTATTTTTGTCTATCAAGTTTACGAGTACATTGGATTTTTTCTTCATATAACTTAATTTTTTCTATCTATATCATTTTGAGAATCTCACATTTTTGGATATATTTCTTTGTATTTTATTATAATCAGCGGTTCTTATATTGTCGATTATTTATGTGATTTGATGGTTATTAGGCTACTAGCCGGTCGTTTCCGGGTGGGGCGCAGGTACATAGCGCAGCGTACCGCCCTGACTTCGCTTGGGGCCCAGAAAGTGCATTTTACATGCAACCAGAAACATATAAATAAAATACTTCAAATTAAAAATATACGAAAATAACTAATAAGAATATAAAAAAAACCACTTAAATGAAGATTTCGCGGCATAAATATTTTTTTCCATGAGCCCCCTGACTAAGTACTACTGGGCCCTACCCATGATTAGTTAGGGGTGGGGCTCAAGTAGTACTTCGCATCTGGGCTCCACTCGGAAGCGACCGACTTATAATAAAAAATCAGCAATAGTTCCCTTTTTTCATCTAATCTTCCGTAATCGGGTTCACTGCCGATGTTGCCCACAAACTCGCCACCTCTGCAATCGCTAAAATAAATGATTAACTACTTTTTTTTTTTTTTTTTTTTTTTTTTTTTTGTAAATTTGTAAAGCGGAGTTTCACATTATTACTTAAAACTGCTGCTGAGATATGGCAAAATTACCTAAAACTTTCGACACACAGTGTGACCCCCTTGATGGATTATTATCTAAAATTGCTGAAATACATATTTAACTATTTTCTAGTACATTTGTTATCCTAAATTTCACGCTCCTACCTATTACTGAGATATCTCAAAATAATGTAAGAAATTCGACCCCCATTTAACCCCCTTTAGTGGCTGAATTTCTAAAATCGCAGAAATACATGTTGAACTATTTTTTAGTAGATTTATTATCCTGAATCTGTGATTTCAAGCTCATAACTAAAAACTGCTGAGATATAGCGAACATTCGAAATGACCTAAAAATTTCGACCCCATTTAGCCCCCTTAATGAGTGAATTTCTAAAATCGCTGAAATATGTGTTTAATTATTTTTATAGCAGATTTGTTATCCTGAATTTCACGCTCTTATCCAAAACTACTGATGAGATATGGTGAAAAGGTGAAAACATCGAAAATTATCGACACCCCCCCCCCCCCATTTAACCCCCTTAGTAGTTGAATTTCTAAAATCACCTAAAATATATGTTTAACTATTCATTTAAGATTTGTTATTCCGAAATTCACGCTCCTAACTATAACTTCTACTGAGATATGGCAAAATGGCGTAAAACATTTGATCCCCATTTAACCCCCTTAATGGATGAATTTCTAAAATCGCTGAAATATCTATTTAATTATTTTTTTAGTAGATTTGTTATCCTGAATTTTCCGCCCTTATCTAAAACTGCTGCTGAGATATGACGAAAACGCGAAATGACTAAAAACTTTCGACCCCCCATTTAACCCCCTTAGTGGTTGAATTTTTAAAATCGCTGAAATATGGGTTTAACTAAATTTTAGTACATTTGTTGTCTTGAATTTCACGCTTTTAACTAAAACTGTTGTTGAGATATGGCGAAAAGGCAAAATGACTTAAAAATGTAGACCCCCTATTTAACCCCGTTAGTGGTTGAATTTCTAAAATCGCTGAAATACGTGTTTAATTATTTTTTTAATAGATTTGTAATCTTGAATTTCACGCTCTTACCTAAAACTGCTGATGAGATATGGTGAAAATGTATAATCACCGAAAAGTTTCGACCACCCATTAGACCCACTTAGTGGTTGAATTTCTAAAATCGCCTGAAATACATGTTTAACTATTCTTTAGTAGAATTGTTATCCCAAATTTCACGCTCTTACTTAAAACGCCTGCTGAGATATGCCGAAAAGACGAAATTATCTAAAACTTTCGACCCCCCATTTAACCCCATGGTATGAATTTTCAAGAATCCTTTCTTAGTGGGTGCCTACATTGTGTAAAGAACATGTCTTCCAAATTTCATTGATCTAGGACAAACGGTTGAGGCTCGGCGTTGATTATGAGAAAATTAAGCTACTCTTTTATAAGTATAGATTATTAACAAAAGTTTTATTATATATATATATATATATATATATATATATATATATATATATATATATATATATATATATATATAAATGATTATTAGCATACAATGAAATTATTATTTTTAAATATTATTTATTTCTTATTATTTTTAATTTGAAATTTCATAAATTAAATTTGTTTGCATTTTTTGTCTTTTGTTAAATCATTTTTTCTACCTGAAGAAATAATAATGAAGAAAAAAAACTATAATTTGGCTAAATAACAAATAACAAAAATATTAGTCATCACGGAATTTAAAATAAATCATAAAATAAACTAGGTATATAATTATATGCCCGTTTAGTGAGTCACTAAGCTATCTGAAAGTTTATACTACTGCAGTAAAATGATATGTAAAATAAAAGTATAAAAATTTAATATCGTTCCACAAAATAATACATATTTGAAGAAACGTCTTCTAAAACCTTTAATAGATGTCGCCACTAAAGTTTACGTATTTGATTTTTCTGGAAAATAACAACTTGGAAGAATATGTATTTTCCAGCAATGCAATTTTTAATATATTTTTTAATATTTTACTATGAGCGCAGCTTTGCAACACTTTTATTTTTATATATATTGTACATTTTGATTTATTTTATAATATATACAAATAAGAAAGTGCTGCACGATTGTGCTCATATAAATAATTGAGGTAAAATTAGAAGAAATTGCGTATTTTTCATCAAAAACTACGAATAGTACGAACTTTTAGCTTGTGTAAGTAATATAAATCCGAACAAAATACAAAAACTATTGTTGAAATCATACACGATAAATCTGCTAATATTAAAAAGTGAAATAATTAAATCAGTATAACAAAATCGAATTTTAGTCTGTTTCATGGGCCAAAAACATGGCTTATGGACCCTGATCCTTTGTAATCCCGGCATTCTTTTTCGATGTCTCTGTATATCGAAATGCTATCATGAGTGAGTAATTAGAATTAATACTAATTTATATGTAAAAAGAGATTTTTAAATGAGAAAATTAATATTAATTAACAGGCATTTTGAATCTCAGTGTTTTATTTTGAATATTTTTAAGCTCTTAACTCAACTTGGTTTTTGGATGTAAAGATGTAATTTTGTAATCGATTTTTAACTGACTTCCAGATTGTCTTATGAAAAATATGTACAAAGGTATGTTTGCGATGACAATACAACATTTTAATATTTTTAGAATTCAATTATAAGTTTAAAAAAAATAATTTTATGGCATTTTACTAACCCATCATACGCAGTATAGAGTAAATCTTGTAATCGTTTTGAAAATCGATTTTTTTTTTTTTTTTTTTTTTTTTTTTTTTTTTTTTTTTTTGACGGATTTACACATTTCAGACACTGGAGATTCCAAAAAACATATTTTTAGGAAAAAAAAAAAAAAAAAAAAAAAAAAAAACCGTGTCTCCCGAATAAATTGAGATAGAGACTTGAAATTTGGTATGTACTTAGTATGTAATATTGGGAAGAAGCTTATTGAATTTCAGTAACCTCGATTATCCGAAACTATTTTTTTTCGGACTCTTGAAATATTCGTTCTGATAAAAGGTATATAAAAATTTTTTCGAAATTGTTTATTTTAATGAGTAAATATAAAAGACAATTAAAAACATAAATTTTGCATAAAGAATGTAGTCGATCGGATAATGAGTTGCGGAGATATTTGTAATTATATTTTCCACACTCTTCGATTTTTTATGACCCCGTATTTCATTCAAATTTCAATTCAAACATATATTTTAATTGGAAAATGAGACGCTTAATCCGACGCAGTAAACCGTTAGTATATGATTATCAATTTTGGAGTTATAAAGATGTTTCTTTTACGCAATTCAGTAAGAGAGTATTTAAAGTTTATAACGTCATCAAGCCATGATTTTATTCGAATTGCAATGCATTTTATAAATAGTTTACACATGTTTTATTTTAATATTTTACATTATTCATATCCATGATGGGTAAGTATTACGGTGGCCCCAACGACTAGTTTTTTCTTTCTTGCATTGTCGCGTCACTAGTTCACTAGTTCCCGCTATCTATTGAGCGTAAATCAAATCGCTGGATTTGCAATAATCGGGGTTCACGCCAAATTAACTTATTGCAACGGATTTTTTTTTCTTTTTTACAGAACTACAAGAATTGAAGTCATGTAATTAGGCGTGGTTTTTAAGACAAACATTGGACGCTTATAAAAAAAAATAAAAAAAAAAAAACATTTTTACTTTTTATTTTATATTACTTTTTATATTTACTTTTTAATATAAAATTATATAAACTTTATAATATATACATTAACCCTTATTACTTTTTATATTTATTTTTTATTTTATATTTTTTATCGTAATAGTGTAAAATTATCTGACAAAATTCAACAATATGAAATACAATAAATTTTAATATAAGGAGATCTGTTAAAAAATATAAAATCAATGCTTACTATTGGTTCAGGATGTTCATTTTTTCCACAAATAGGAGAGTGCAGGGTTGTAGCCAGCATAACCGTAGTTATAGGGGTAAGCTCCGACGTGGGAATAAGCACCACCGTAATAACCACCGTAGTATGGCCACTGAGCCATGGCGCAGACCACCAAGGCGACCAAAACAAGGAGAGCAAACTAGAAAATAAAACATTTTTTTAAATAACAAATATTATTAGTAGTTTATTGCTAGTGCACTACAGTGTTTGCAAAATAGTAGTAACACTTTCAAATTAATGACAAAAATTAGACTAAAACAATTCTGAAAGGGAAAAAAATTATTTTTTTAGTTCGATTACATGTCTGTTAAATTTGTGTTTTATTTATATCATTTTATTATTTAATTTATTTATTGATGAAGCTTTAAATTCGTTATGGAATATTAGCCGGAAAAGAATGCTGGACAATATATTGTTTTAAGTGCAAACTTATTAATCTTTCATAATCGGGCTACTGATATATTTGTTTTTAGCTCTCATTTAAGAATAATACAAAACAATTCTAGAAAAATTAAATTTCTACAAATAAAAGAGTTTAGATTACCAGACTGATTTTTAACAAAAAATTTAGATTAATGATAGATTTTTTTTCATTTTATTAACTCTCTAATTTCAATTCTGAGGGGAAAAAAAAGTATTTGAAAGAAAAAAATCAACTTCTTAATTTAGAGGAAATGTTAAATTATTTTTTTAATATCGGAAATTCCAATACATACCTATTATATTTGAAAGGATTAAAAGGGCCCTCCGTAAATACAATATCCATCTTATTGCTGTCCCTCCCAGAAAATTGGTTGACTTAGTTTCATGTAAATTAGATCCTATCCCCCCTGATCAATTCGCAGGTGTTTATGAAATCCCCATTAGCTTAAATAATAATAGTATAATTTTTTACATTGGTATGACTAAAAGAAAGTTTTTGGAAAGGTTAAAAGAGCATAAAAACGACATAAAATTTGGAAAGTTATCCACTGCACTCTCCCGGTTTTACGCTAAAAATAATGATACTGTAATTAATTTCGATAAAGCAAGAATTATCTATAGGTTCAATAACCCATTTAAAGCCGCCATTAGGGAATCATTGGAGATTAAAATTAGAAAAGATAGTATTTGTAATGATAACTTTTCTTTCAACATACCTAGTTTATGGGATACATTTTTAACCCCTTGTTAATTCATTGTTTTGTTTTTCGCTCTTTGGCAACAGAGAGCGCCCGCTTATTTTATTTAAATTTTTCCATACTGTTGATTTCAATTTTCTCGTGTCGAAAATTAAAAGATCAGTAGTCGTTTGTGTTGTTCCTCTTCCCCGATGATGGCTTTAAGTTTAAAGCCGAAACATGTAGGATTTTAGCTCTCTTATGAGTTTAAAACAATTTTTACACTGATTTTAGCAACTAATAAGCACAATTTGTGCAATTTGTGTTTTTAAAATACTAGTTAACAGTGTAGTGTCCAAATGGATTCAATTGTTATTTTTTTAAGTTTTAAATGTTTTATTAAGATGTTAAATTAACGTAACACAAATTAATAATAATAATAATAATAAAAATCACATATTTATTTATTTATTTTTAACTATATGTATATTGCATTTTCTATGAATTTTTAATATGACAGCATATTTTTTGCTGTTATTTTAACTTGACATTTCAGTATTTTAAGACATAATTTTAAAAAAGCAATAGCAAATATATCTATGTTAAATTTCTTATGAATTTTTGGATGGCAGCGTAATTTTTTGTCATTAATCTAATTCTTTTCACACTGATATAATTGTTTTCAGTCTTCATTTAAGAATAATCAAAAGTAATTATAGAAAGGCTAAACCTCTACAAATAACATAGTTTTGAATTCCAGGCTGATTTTTATACAAGAAATATCAGATTAATGTTAAAAAACTTTTATTTTATTAACCTTCTAGTTTCAATTCTGAGAAAAATGATAATTTTTATTTTTAATTTATCTTTTTAATTTAAATGAAATATTAAATTAATTAAACAAATAATTGTTTTATTAAGATATTAAATTAATGCAACATAAATATAAAAAGATGAACATTTTCATTTTTCATATATATTTATTTATTTTTTAAATATATGTATATTCATTTATAAATTAATTAAAAAAATTAATTGTTTTATTAAGATATTAAATTAATGTAACACAAATTTAAAAAAAATTGAACATTTTCATTTTTCATACATATTTATTTCTTTTAAAAAATATGTATATTAAATTTTCTATAAATTTTTGGTATGAAAGCATATTTATTGCTATTATTTAAACTTCATGTTTCCGTATTTTAAGAAATAATTTTATAAAAGGCTTCCTGTTACGTAATTTGCAGTTATGTTTTATTTTGTGTTACACTTTAGAAAAATTTCAAAATATATTAAATTAGCTTGTAGTTTTTAAAAATAAGTGTGCTGTTTTCAGTTTTTTAAATTAAAAAAATATTTTCGAGATTTACCATTACAATATTAGTTACTAGACATTCGGCTAAAAATAGTTCAGCCCACAACAAATATTTTTTTCTATAGAAAATGTTAGCATTACTACTTGTATCTGTTGCCATCTCATCACTGAATTAGTGATAGGATCAGAATACATGTGAATAAAGATACTAAAATAGAAAGCGTATAAAGATAAAGAAAGAGAAAAAGAATAAGGAAAAAGAGTAATCTAGATTAAATTATTTTCTAGAAATATTCTTCTCTGAAAAGATACAACTACCATGTTGATATAAAATGGAATTTGTAGATGTTAAATTTCTATTCTTATCGACCTAGTGTAAAATTATCGTAAAATGTATACATTTTAGTTACTACTATGCAATAGAAAATTTCAATACTTAACATAGTATGGAGAATAATTTCTTATAGTTAACAATAATGGTAGTATGAGATGTAACCTTCCCAACTGGGCGAAAAAGTCCGGGCCAGGATTCAAACCCGGGATCCCTTGGCTGAAGCTGCCAATGCTCTACCAACTGAGCAATCCCGGACGAATATGGATGAACTAATTCACCCAGTTAACCTTATTGATCATAGAACATTGGCAGCTTCAGCCAAGGGATCCCGGTTTCGAATCCTAGCCCGGACTTTTTCGTCCATTTGGGAAGGTTACATCTCATATGATTTCTTTACCAATTAGAATAATTGTGGTAAAAATCAATCTAGAATAATGAAAGTAGTAATAATAAAAATATGAAAGAAGTTTTAAGTCATTACTATTCATTATTATTTCTCTGAATATATACGTAATTTTAAAGTTAAAAAAAAAAGCTGAAATTTTCTAACTTAAATTTAGCTAATATAGGAGCTTAGTCGGAACTCTTGATCCAGACTCGACTGGCGCAGCCAAATAAGTCTGTACTGAGTACGAGGGTTAATTTATTTCTCTGAATATATATGTAATTTTAAAGTTAAAAAAAAGAAAGCTGAAATTTTCTTACTTAAATTTAGCTAATATAGGAACTTAGTCGGAACTCTTCATCCAGACTCTACTGGTGCAGCCAAATAAGTATGTACTGAGTACGAAGGTTAATTTTTGGCTTGCACACATAGTGTGCATAGTGTGCATAGGGGCTAAACTTCAAAACTTCTAATTTATAGTAGATTTCGAAAGATCCCAAAGAGCCAAGTACAAATTGGAAATCGAATTCGGCCAGCCTCGAATAATGGTCAGAGCCGAATCATTCTACAAGATGATGAGCGAAATGACAATTAATTAGTTGTAAGTGTTAATTATAGTGGTTGTGCATGACAATAGTTAGTTACAGTCACAAGTTACTTACCAAGTATTGCATGATGAACGTTTTCTTACTCGTCAGAGAAGAATGATAACTCAGTTTCAAGAAAACGTCCCTTTTATACTTAATCTTATATAAAATAACAAAAACCGACCTTCTGAGGATAAATGTAGTTAAGAACCTATTTGAAGGTTAAATCTTTCCAAAAATTGAAGGACACCACACAAAGGGTGTGTCAAAATAAAAAAAATCCTGCTGCCCGGTGTTAGTTTGTGACAGTTAGTTTGCGTGGATTTTTGGTTCTTCAACGTCTGGAAGCAAGGAAAATATGTAAATAAACAAGTATTACAGATTAAAAAAATCTTAATTCATTATACTGTTTTTTTTTTTTTAAAGTGGAAGATGCAAAAAGACGGACTAGTTAATTGAGGAAATGCGTGAAGAATTATAATTTCTGATAAGATGTTTCATGTTGATTTGATGCGACTGGTTTTCGAGTAGCATCCATTTTATTTATCATTTCACGTTTAAATGTAGAACGAGTAAGTTTTAAATTGCCTTTTAAGTAGTGATGGGCATAACGATTAATTTGATTATTCGAATGCATCATTCGGGTATGCGCAGAAGCATATCTGTCAAACTTCAAATTTTCTTTTATTCAATTACTACCAGAAATTTTGAAAAAAAAAAGTTTCTATTCGAATAATCAAAATAATCGTTATGCCTAACTACTTTTTAGCTAAAGCTTTAAATCTTCTAAACTATCTAAACGTTTTAAAAAATACCCCCCACCCCTCCCATTTTTTTTTCTTCGATTGATGTAACATGAATATAAAAGGTAATAATATTTGAATAATTTCATTAAAAATTTTAATATTATATCAACCAATGGAAAAACTGTAATATTAGAGCTTAGTTTATGTAAGCCAAATATTTTACTTAAAATACGGTGATTTCTTACTTATACGTCACTTGGTTATAATCCGTCTTTCATGCGCCTTTTTTTTCGATGTCTCGTCTTTAGGAATTCAAAAATAATGCTTTAGCTCTCTCAATTATAACTGCTTATTTGATTTCAACTTTCCTTTGCGAATGATTCTTTTTTAGATGTAACAAATTATATTTTCGTGAAGCGGTAAAATTTCATTTTACCCATTATGATAAAAGATTAAACCAACAAAATTGTTCGTTTTCACTTATAAAGATGTTTTTCTTATCGAGCTACATTTGCCTATATCTTAGGCAGAGTTTCCCTCAGATTTAAAAAAGGCAGGGTGCTGCTGGTGAGAAAAGGGCACTTTTTGGATTCTTAGGGGCACTTTTTTTTTTATTATTAAAGATTTTTTATTTTATTTTATTTTTTTTTTTTTTTGTTTAGAAAGCCACTTTTGATATTTAAAAGTCAGGGTACTCTTTTCAAGACAAAATTGAGTAAATTTTTACTATGAAAGCAAAATTTTTAATGCAAAAGGAGAAAGGGCATTTTTTTAACTGAAGGGCAAGAAGAGTGCTAATTATTTTACTAGTGGGGACAAGAAGGGTGCTAATTATTTTACTAAGGGGGGGGGGAAGAAGGGTGCTATTTTGTAAACCAAAGGGCAGGCAGGGTGCAGCATCCTTCTGAAACTGTCTGGGGGAAACTGTGTCTTAGGAGATCCAACACAGGCTCCCCGGGTTACAGAATATAGGTGAAAAAAAAATATACTTGAAAATTCTAATAGAATTTTGACATTTAATCAACAGAGTGTTTCAGCACAAACTTTAAGAAGCTTTACAAACTTTAACAGGTGGTAGAGTACACTACAACAAACAATTTTTTTTATAGGAAACATGGTTCAGTCTACTCGTTTAGTCAAACATTCGGACAAACATTCGGATGCAAAAAGACGGACTAGTTAATTGAGGAAATGCGTGAAGAATTATAATTTCTGATAAGATGTTTCATGTTGATTTGATGCGACTGGTTTTCGAGTAGCATCCATTTTATTTATCCTTTTTCACGTTTAAATGTAGAACGAGTAAATTTTAAATTGTGTTTTAAGCTAAAACTTTAAATCTTCTAAACTTTTTAAAAAATAATCCCCCCTCCCCCTTTTTTTTCGATTGATGTAACGTGATGTAACATGAATATAAAAAGTAATAATATTTGAATAATTTTATTTAAAATTTTAATATTATTGTTACGTACGTACTTAAACTAAAAAGAAATAATTCCAAAGGCCGGGAAAGAAAAGCATCCGATAGTTAAAAACAGAACAAAAACTTTTATTTACATGTTGATCTGAGAAGAGTTCTTAGGCGATTGACTGATGCGTCGACTATTGCATTCAAAAGAGGCGCACGCAACGAAAGGGTTGCAGCGCGTGCTGGAAAAAAGACCTTGACAGGAGAGGGATAATTTTCTCTCTTTCTGCAACATCCTCCCACCTTTTGAGTGGGCAGCTAAACACTCAAAATCTTTACTTATATTATGCACAAAATACACATTACATAGTACTTACATAAGAAATCCCTTATACAATCAAAATACAACCTTGCAAATTACAACATAAATACAGTATATAGTATATGCAAAATAACAATAAACACTGGAATACATATAAAGAAGAGAAGTGAAATTAAGTAAAATAATTACTGAAATTAAATATTTTGAATATAAAATTTACCTTACAGGTGTTTTGACAATTCTGCCACTACTGGTTGTTAAAGGCATAGCCTCATCATTTGTTTCTTGTATTGGATTTTCCAATTCTAATCTGAACAATCGCTGAACTGGCCGTAATAACTCAGAATTGTTTGTTTTTATAAGCGCAAGTCTTATTTGGCCATCTCGACCTGGTATAACTTTTAATACGCGAGCTAGGTTCCAATAGGAACGTTTTTTATTAGTATCTTCCAGTAGAACAATATCTCCTACTTTAAGTGATTTGTTTTTATAGCATTTTATAGACTGCTGTCATAACTGCCCTAAATACTCTGTACGAAACCTAAGCCTTAAAGTTTCTCTTATCCGCTGCAGATACTTAGTTCTTTTACTCAATTTCACTTTATCTACATTATCAATATCAGGTACACCTGACTGTGGAGTTTTATGTAAAAATTTCTCAGGTGTTATAGAAAAGTCCTCATCAATGTCCTCTGATATGTAAGTAAGTGGTCTGGAATTAACAACTCTCTCACAGTCACACAATACAGTTAGTAGTTCTTCATAATCAAGAGAAGCACGACCCAATATTTTCCTTAAGATTTGTTTTACAATTTGAATCAAACGCTCCCACCATCCGCCCCACCAGGCTGCGGATGGAGGATTAAACTTCCACTGAATTTTTTGTTCAGCAGTTTTAAAACGGAGACCATCCCAGTTTACAGTTTGCAAAAATTTCTCCGCGCCTATGAAATTTTTTCCATTATCTGAATATATCGTAGAAGGTCGTCCACAGCGTGCGATAAAACGTCTTAAAGATTGGAAGAAGGATTCGGTTGATAAGGAAGTGATTAATTCCAAGTGGACTGCACGATAGACTGCACAAGTAAACAGTACAATATATGCTTTTCTACCATCTTTCAAATAAAGTGGTCCAGCCAGATCACATCCTATAATTTCAAATACACAAGCATCGCGGACCCTATCATTTGGTAAAATTCCTGGGATTGCCTCACATTTTTTTGCTTTGAACTTTTGACATTTTAGACACTTACTAATACAATTTCTTATGGTCTTACGAGATTTTAAAATCCAATACTTTTCTCTTAAATTTGACATTAACAATGAAGTACCAGCATGTAATAAATCATTATGTACACTCATTATCAACAATTTTACAACAGAATGATCAGATGGTAATATAATAGGATATTTAAAATCGTATTTACCATCCCGATAAACAACATTTGATTTAGCTCTTATAAGGCCGTCACAATCAACTATTGGTCTAAGTTGTCTTAATTTCTCATCATTTTCTCCCTTAAAGGATTCTTTCTGAATTAGTACCATTAAAGCCTTTTCCCCTTTTTCAATTTCTTGTACAGATAAGTCCCTTGAAAGATTTTTGTCAACTTTTCTTACATTGTCGTAAAACCTAAAAATCCAAGCTAACATCCTTACAATTTTCTTAAATGAAGAAAAATATTTATAATACCACTTAGCATCTTCATCATTTTATACTAACGTTGTTATAACTGTTTTACGAATCTCAGAATTGACTAAATCTTCATTTGGCTCATCATTCGATTTAGGCCAATTTTCTTTTTTTTTTTTCATGCAACCAATCAGGTCCCTCCCACCATTTCCTCTCATCTAACTGTTCAGCAGAACACCCCCTCGAAAGCAAATCGGCAGGGTTAAGAGAACCTGAGATGTGATGCCACCAATAAGGCGAGGTCAATGAATTAATTTCTGTAATCCGATTTTGAATGAATATTCTCCAATTTTGCTTTCGCTGAATCCAACATAAGGCTGTTGTTGAATCGGTCCAACAATAAATATCAACCCCTGATAAATTTAGATCTTTAATTATGTTACATAACAACCTAGAGCCAATATTTCAAGACAAAAGCTCTAAGCGAGGAATTGTAATGGGTTTTAAAGGAGCTACCCTAGATCTTGCTTGTACTAGATTAATTTTTACCCCATCGTCGTCTTCCGCTCTTAAGAAAACGCAGGTACCGTATGCTTTTTTACTGCCGTCGCAGAATAAATGCAAGCTTATTTCTTGATCATTTTGTTTAAGCCCAAACCATCTAGGTATATTTATCAATGAGAGTAAATTTAAGTTTTTTCTCCACGATTTAAATTTCTTTGCCAAATCATCGGGTAGGTTGTCATCCCATTTTAGTTTTGAATTCCATGTTTCCAGTAAGATTAGTTTCGGAATTAGCATCACTGGAGCCGTATAACCAACAATATCAAAAACTTGGTGTGCTACTGCCAAAACTATTCTTTTTGTGACTGATTCTAATGGATTTATAGCCTGTTCTATTTTACATGATATTGTATCCGTATGTGTATTCCATACGAGCCCTAATAGGGAAACATCCTCTTTCGTGGAGGAATCCTCCTCAAATATTTCATTAATTAAATTGGATTTCCAACATCTTAGATTAAAGTGGCCCAAAGACATGATTAATTTTGATTCTAAGAAAAACTTTCTCATTTCTATCTCAGAGTTTAAACTTGTTACGCAGTTATCTACGTAGAAGGCTGTTTTCAAAATATCTGCAGAGTACTTTAAATTTTCTGGAACCGTTTTTAAATGATACAGTAAAGTTGCGGCCAATAAATAAGGGCTGCATGTAACGCCGAAAACTATTCTTTGATGCCGATATACATTCACCTGTTTTTGATTTTCTTTATCAAACCACAGAAACCGCAAAAAATCTCGGTCTCTTTCTTTTATCGCAATCTGCAAAAACACCTTTTCAATATCAGCGGTGACGCCTACATAATTCATACGAAAACGATTCAAAATTGAGGGGATCATTTCTATTAAATTTGGACCCGTAGCCAGACAATCATTTAAAGATGGAAAACCAGGTAAATGAAAACTAGCGTTGAACACTGGCCTTATATTCGTGGTGCTGTTCTCCTTTATTACCGCCCTATGAGGTAAATAATGAACACCCTTTAGTTTCTCAGTCGATGTCTTTTCGATTATGCCAAGAGCTAACCAGTTTTCAAAAATATCACAATAATCATTAAACTTTCCGGAATTCATCAATTTTCTTTTGGTGTTTAAAATAGATTTTTCCGCATTTATTTTATTATCCGGTAAAAGAGTGTTGTCCAGAACCCAAGCCAACGCAACTTCATATCGCCCCTCACTATTTATACTTAGAGTCTCTTCAAAATATTTCTGTGTATCCTCCTGCAATTCAGCTTTCGTTTTACTTATTAGGGGTTCCTTAATTCCCAAAACATCTAACTTCCAAAGATCACTTATGCACCGATTTTTAACTAAAAGAGAAGAAATAACAAGAGAAGCTGTACTCTGAGAATTTGGCTCAGTGCCAGGATTAAATTTACCCATTAATGTCCACCATAATTTCGTATTTATCGCTGTTATGCCACATTTAAGACTTACAATGTTTCCTGTTAAAAGCTTACCTGCAACGTCTGCACCAATTAACAATTTTATTTCCTTATCAACTTTAAAATGTTTGTTTTCTGAATTATTTATTTTAATTCCGTGTAACTTAAGTTCATTTAACCAAGGACCAGACGGAATTTGCTTAATTTCAGAACAAATACGTTTCTGACTAAGTACTTCTAATTTACACTTATATTTATCATTTACATCACTTAATTCAATTAAATAATTTCTATATACATTTTCTGGTGTTTCAACACCACCAAATAGAGATTGCTTAATTTTCGTTTCACCAATACACTTAAATTTCATACTTTGTGCAACATCTTCACAAATATAAGACTTCATTGAACCACTATCATAAATAGCACGAATAAACATTGTTTTAGAACCATTGTGAATTTTTACAATTAAAGTTTGTAAGAGTACATCTGAAATTTTAATGTAATTATTTAGAGTGCTTGTTTTGTTTTCACTTTTATCTCCAATCGAGATATTATCAACTTTGTGAGAAACTAAATCCGGACACAAAATTACAAAGTGCAGATTTTTGCAAATTGGGCATCGATGTTTTGACTTACATTGATTAGCCTTATGATTTCGTTTTAAGCTTACAAAACAAGCATTCTTTTTCTTAACTATGTCTTTTTTACAATCTAAACTCATAGCAAAAGCATCGTTACAGTTTTCTGAATTATGAAATTTACTACAAAAAATACAATCAAATTTTTTAAACTTAGAATTTTCATGAAAAGTTCTGCTATTGTTGCCGTTATTGGCATTAAGTAATTCATAAGCAGTTGACACACTGCCTTTAGGTTCAGAGGGCTTATTTTTCTTAACAGTTAATTTTTCAGAATTTAAGCACTCACGAGTGATTTTAAGTCTAAATTCAGTTTCTACTTCATTTTTAACAAAATCCATTAAGAGATCTAAATCGCGGTCTTACTTGTTTCAGCTAATGTACTTTTCTGTCGCTCCCAAATTTTAATTAAATCGGTGGGGAGTGCCGATTCTATTAGTGGGAGCAACATATGCGAAAACTTGTCTTGAGTAACTCCCAGAGATTCTAAGGCACGCAGCTGCGTTTTAAGCTTGTCATAGAGAGTTAACAAATTCACTTGAGTTTTGTCCGTAATAACTAGTTTTAAAAGTTCCCGAACGTAAATCTGTATAAGGACACTTTCTTTTCCAAAACGTTCTTTTAAATAGTTCAATGCTTTATTGTAATTAGCTTCTGTAGCAGGAAAACTCTCCACGATTTGTCGAGCTACTGATTTCAGGCTTAGTAGACTGTAGTAGGTACTGAAACTTGTCGCAGACATCTATTCTTGGGTCTTCATTGATTTTGCTAAACTGCGTCCAAAAGGTGAGCCAATTTCTTGGGTTGCCGTCAAATTTAACTAATTCTATTTCAGGGAGTTTCTGTTTAGCAACCGGTGACGCCATAATTAAAGATGAAGAGGAAACAGCATTTACTGTACTGGAACTAAGATTCGTTTTTAACCTGTTGCATTTCACTTTTAAAGTCGACATCTTCTCGTAATATTCCTGAGCTGCCTCATATTCCTTTTCGTAATCTTCTTGAGAGCAGCTTTGTTTTTGAAAAAATTCTAAAAAATTTTCATCTATAGTTCGGAGCATTTTATATTTTTCTTGTAGTTGATGTAGAAGGATATCCACATCATCTAAATCTGGAGCATCGGCACTTATTAGTTCTTGTAGCTTGTTAGCTGTCTTCGTAAAAGATGATCTAGTGGCTTTTCTCTGCTGCTTTGAACTTTCTAGATCCGTCATATTTTTCCCGTAAAAAATACTTAAATACTTAATTTAAACTTACTTAAGCTTAACATTTAACTATCGGCAAAATAAGAATGTCATAATTAACACTCATCTCGGTAGTGGGATGCCAGAATGTTACGTACGTACTTAAACTAAAAAGAAATAATTCCAAAGGCCGGGAAAGAAAAGCATCCGATAGTTAAAAACAGAACAAAAACTTTCATTTACATGTTGATCTGAGAAGAGTTCTTAGGCGATTGACTGATGCGTCGACTATTGCATACAAAAAAAGCGCACGCAACGAAAGGGTTGCAGCGCGTGCTGGAAAAATGACCTTGACAGGAGAGGGATAATTTTCTCTCTTTCTGCAACAATTATATCAACCAATGAAAAAACTTTAAAATTAGAGCTTAGTTTATGTAAGTCAAATATTTTCCTTAAAATACAGTCATTTCTTACTTATGCGTCTCTTGGTTATAATCCGTCTTTCATAGCGCATTTTTTTCGATGCCTCATCGTTAGGAATTTAAAAACAATGCCTTAGATCCCTCAATTATAATTGCTTCTTTGATTTCAACTTTCCTTTGCGAAGGATTCTTTTTTAGATGCAACAAATTATATTTTCGTGAAGAGGTAAAATTTCATTTTACCCATTATGATAAAAGATTAAACCAACAAAATTGCTCGTCTTCATTTATAAAGAAGTTTTTCTTATCGAGCTACATTTGCCTATATCTTAGGCAGAGTTTCAGTTTCCCCCAAGTTTAAAAAAAGGCAGGGTGCTGCTGTTGAGAAAATGACACTTTTTTATTCTTAAGGGCACTGTTTTATTCTTAAGGGTACTTTTTGGATTCTTGAGGGCACTTTTTTTAATTATTAAAGGTTTTTCTTTTTGTTTTGGTTTATAAAGCCACTTTTGATATTTAAAAGTCAGGGCACTCTTTTCAAGACAAAATTGAGTAAACATTTACTATAAAAGCAAAATTTTTAATACAAAAAGGAGAAAGGGCATTTTTTTTACTGAAGGGCATAAAGAGTGCTAATTATTTTACTAGTGGGGGCAAGAAGGGTGCTAATTATTTTACTAGGGGGGCAAGAAGGGTGCTAATTCTTTTTATGAGGGGCAAGAAGGGTGCTATTTTGTAAACCAAAGAGCAGGCAGGATGCAGCACCCTTCTGAAACTGTTTGGGGGAAACTCTGTCTTAGGAGATTCATTTTAGGAGATCTTAGGTTACAGAATATAGGTGAAAAAAAATATATTTGAAAGCTCTAATAGAATTTTTACATTTAATATACAGGGTGTTTCAGCACAATGTTTACAAACTTTAAGAGGTTGTAGAACACACTATAACAAAGAATTTTTATATAGTAAACCAGGGTCGCAATCTACTCGTTTAGTGAAACATACAGGGCGTTTCACTTCAATCTGAGGTCGAATTTTTGGACATAACTTTAATAGTAAAGAAGATATTTTAATGATATTTACAAGAGAATTAACTTCTTGTATGCAAAATTCGATGGAATCACGAAAAGGGCTAGAAGTACACAGTAATTCGTTCGGTGCACCGTATGCAATGTCAACTACATTACGAAAAGTGGATAGTCTAATTTAGCACTATTTCAAGGCAGATGGTGGCCAGTTCCACCACATTTTGCGATATTGTTGCATTTAATGTGATGGAATTGGCCATACCGCATTCAATTAACACTAAAGTAGGCGATAGACTTTTCGTAATGTAGTTGGCATTGCATACGGTGCACCGAACGAATTACTGTGTACTTCTAGCACTTTTCGTGATTCCATCGAATTTTGCACACAAGAAGTTAATTCTCTTGTAAATATCATTAAAATATCTTCTTTACTATTAAAGTTATGTCCAAAAATTCGTCCTCAGACTAAAGTTAAGCGTCCTGTATGCTTGACTAAACGAGTTAGATTGCGACCCTAGTTACCCATATAAAAATTGTTTATTGTAGAATGTTCTGCCGCCTCTTAAAGTTTGTACACATTGCGCTGAAACACCCTGTATATATTTTTAGATTGCCCCCTAGCAACACCAAAAAGTATTTTGATATGAAAAATATCAATAATGTATTCAAATAAAGTTTTGAAATGCATTAAAAGCGATATTATCATATTAGCCGCCATATCAGGAGTTGATAGTTGATGATATCACCAAAGATTTCTCTTACTTACATAGCAGGCTTTTTCACTCTGATAATTTCAGTGATTTAAGCGTGAAGCTCGGTTACGTGTCTATTAAATTTGTGTTTTATTTATATTATTTTATTATTTAATTTATTTATTGATGAAATTCGTTATGGAATATTAGCCGGAAACGAATGCTGGGCTATTTATATTGTTTTATGTGCAAACTTATTAATTTTTAGGGTTCCGTATTTAAAA
Source organism: Maratus michaelseni (assembly GCA_963931845.1). Taxonomy (NCBI): domain Eukaryota; kingdom Metazoa; phylum Arthropoda; class Arachnida; order Araneae; family Salticidae; genus Maratus; species Maratus michaelseni. Next base: position 256,680,794 of record OZ007594.1, read on the forward strand.
ATTTAAAACGGAACCATTATAAGATCACTCCTATGTCTGTCCGTCCGTCGGTCACCACCCTTTTTCTCGTAAACTATGGGACGTGGAAAGTTCAAACTTGGGAAAGTCATAAAGTCATTTTACCCACATATTTTCAGATTATTAGCGATTTACACATATGTTTATGGAAAATTTATGGGGCTAATTAAGTTACTTTAAAAAAAAAGTTTTCTTTTTGCGTATCATGTGGGGTATCGTAAGAAAGATCTCGTAATACCGAACTCAAAAATATATTTGTTTTAATTTTAGGTATTATATCTTCAGAGATATCGTTGAAAATGCACTGCAAAAATATGTCCCCACCCCCTCTATTTCCGAATCTACTGAAACTAAAGTTATGAAAACATTAGGGGTAATAGGAATTTATTTAAACCTTTCTGGAAAACTATAGCGATTTTCCTTGGTAACATAGTTCTTGAGAAAACGCATTTTTCTGATACACACAAACTTTACTTTTTCGGCGGTCAGCGAGGGCGTTGACGAGCGTTTAAGGTATCTATCGTCATTTTTAATCGTAGATGAATGGGACTTTTTTAATCTTACTTGTTAGTGTCACAGTAAATTTTTACTAAATATCACTTATAGGACCTGGGGACCGTATAAAAATTTAAATTTCGTAATTTTTTAATAAATGTTTTTCTTGACCCAAATCGCTTTAAAAATAATTCTTTACCTTATTTAAACCATTTTTGTAATTGGAAGTATGCATCTAGGACCAACGGTTGCGAAAATAAAGGTCGGTCAGGTTAATACGTGGACACCCTGTATATATAAAATTCTGCTTGCAAATTATTTTAAAACATCAATAAATTGAGATACAGTTTTCAAACAAATTGCATTTGAAAGAACATTTTTTTTCCTTTTTCGGCGGTGTAAAAATTTAAATTGTGCTATGTTTAGAAGTTAAAAAAATTGCAATGAATGCAAAATTTATTTGTCAGGTGTTAACACCTTCAATATGATGTGAACGTTGCTATCGGCACTGTTTTTGCTTTATGATATAGATGACTTCTCATTAGTTTTCGGTTATAGTAGCGCTCAAAAGTCTATTGTTTTTTTTTTTTTTAATAAAATAAAATTATTAGAGGTTCGATAAATTGTAGCCTATAAATATTTTCTAACGTTTAAAACCTTTCTTAAAGTCCGAATAACAGTACCTCGTATTTTCTTAAGCATTTGATTTTATTTAAAAAATATATTGATAGCCAATATTAGACAAAAATAGTTAATTCTTCCATAAAAATTCTGGATGGAAGATATAGAGACAAAATGATGTCAAAAGAAAAGAACCAGTCTAGTACTCAGTAGAAAAGCCACGGACATCAATGACAGCTTGACACCTTCCGGACACTGAATCCAGTGAATTGTCTATGATTGACCTGTAATGTAAAATTCTAGGTTTTTTTATTTTTAAGGGTAAATAGCCTGAGTAAGTACCCAGATAAATACCTAGTTTGGGTATTTACGCGATTATTTACATGGGTATTATTGTTCAACTAGATAAAATTGTGAAAAAAGAAACAAAAAAATTATCTTGAAAACTATGGAAGAATCACCTTTAATGGTTTCTTAATGTAAGAAATTGACAATATTATTATATTTTTTTCTTATAACAAAAACATACCTCTAACCACTACTCCCCATTTTTTTTAATATACAAAATTTTATGAAGAATAATTATTCATTTTAGGTAAATAGATTGGTTTAAGCAATAAAATATGCTACATTTCATTTAAAAATTCAAAGCGTGAAAATATGCATGATTAAATTTTTAAGGCGCATTTCTATTTATTTTCAGTGCGTGAAAAGCGCTTGTACAGACGATAAAAATATCTCTTAATGAGGTTGACTGCAGTAATTTTTCTCTGTTGAAGATAGTTCGTTTAATGTTTATAGGTATATTAGAGGGGCAACACAAAAGGTTACATTATGAATGCATTTTTGTCTATTGGGGATAATTTTTTGTAAGTTGATTTCAATGACGATGTACTTACAATTTCAACTCTTTATGACTATCAACTATATGATTACATGAGACCAGAGTTCTCACTGACGTTTGACCAACGTTAGCAGTTTGGCTATAACTTTTTTAAGTTGATTTCAATGACGATGTACTTACAAATTCACCTCTTTATGACTATCAACTTTATACGATTACATCATGAGACATTACATAACATACATTACGTAACAGACATTACGTAAAGAACATTACTCGTTCTTTACGTGTAACATAAGAATAAGAAACTACGTGCATCAGATTAGATTTTTAGATTGAAACATATTTCCCATTAAAATTGTGTATATAGTGCATATACAGGGCCTTCTAGAAGTACTCTGATAGATTATTGTCTTTGGAGTATTTTTCTTGAAGTGCACTTTCAATGAAATTATGCGATTACCAGCTGCACGAAAGTTTAGTACACTTTGTCGTGCATGTATTATATATAGTTTTATACAGAGTTTGACAGAATAATTTAAAATTCATTACCATTATTGACCGAAATGCGTTTTAATGATGTTACATTTTTTCTAAACAACAAATTTTACTTTAGCTACAAAATGTCAAAAATAGATTTCCTGCAAACGCACTACTATTACTACAAAAATACTTTCAGAGGAATTTATAAATAATGCCTATCTGCACTGGTCAGTATAAAAGCCAACGTTGGTGTCTATGCCGTAGTGATTTTCTCGTAATGCTGAAAAGTGTTTTATAACATATTCGTGACGTATTTTTTTTTCTCTGGCTAAATTATTAAACCGATTTGGTGTTTTTAGCTTTTTATAGAACTTTTTTCCTTTGTCTAGAGTAAGAATTATTGAGTTTAAGAATTATTTGTTGCTTTACGACAACTGAGTCGTTGATTTTAAAAGTGTATAAGTCCCTTTTATGTTATTGCTAGATGTTTAATGGTTTGCCTTTGAATGTGTTTAAAAAGATTCGTAAGCAGTAATAGACTTATTTTTTTTAAAAAATTGTGGTCATATTTAGTGTAAATGTAATATGCAATAATGGTTCGCCGTGTTAGCTGACAAAATCATAGTTTTGGGGTATGCGCCAATGGGATTGCCTCAATTTCAAAAGCAATTATTTGTTGAAAACGTTGATTTTCTTTGAATGGATTATAATTATAATAACAAAAAAATCAATGTTTTATTTTATTTACTTATTTATTTTATTTCAATATTTCGTTCTTCTTTAGAAAAGTTACAATAAAACAAAAAAATACATTTCATTTTATAGGAAAAAGTAAAAAAAATAAGAAAAAAATATTCAGTAATAAGGTATATTCATATAATTTTATTTCTTAAAATAGTTAGTGAAGATTTTTAAAGTACGAGCTTAGTTTGATAAGTTCTCGGCCTGACACAGAGATGGAAAAAGTATGATCAAATGAGGATGACGTTTGTAAAGTATGATCCTTTAGATGACATGCCGCTGAGTTTCGTGCGCATGAGTTTATTGGTTATTATAAACTAAAGTAAACAATTTTTGACATTTTCTAAAAATGGAAAAAATTGAAGTTTGAGCTGTCAAAAAATACTTTGTTAAAAAAGGTTTAACCCCTACGGACATACAAAAAGAGTTACATTGCATCTTAAAGGATTCTTATCCTTCATATTCGACGATAAAAAAGTGGGCTGTTAAATTTAAACATGGTAGGAAATCAATTCACAAAGATGAACTCTCAGGACGCCCAAAAACCGCTACGACCGACGAAATCGTCTCAAAAATTCACAGTGCCGTATTGAATGATAGCCGATTGAAGATACGCGAACTTGCTGACATTGCAAACATTTCGATAGACCGTGGCCACTACATTTTACATTATGTTTTGGGTATGAAAAAGCTGAGCGTGCCGTGTTTGTTGAACGTCAACCAAAAACGCCAAAGAATGAACATTTCTCAAGAGTCTTCTGAAATGTACTGTGTTGCAAGTTGAAAAATAAAATGAAATATTGTCAAAAATCTTGTATTTTCTTTGTCAGGCCAATAACTTTTCGAACCACCCTCGTACAGGGCTGAACTAAAGAATTCATACACAAGAGTGTGTTTTTAATGAATTAAGATGCTAGGGGACTACATTGAAAAATAATATGAAATTATGTCAAAAATCTTGTGCTTTCATTGTGTCAGGCCAAGAACTTATCAAACCATCCTCGTATGCATGATGAAATTCTGATTGTGCTTGTTAATATTATGCAATATAAAAAATAATTCTCTTCAAAATGAACTTGCCCACTTCAAAAATCAACAGCTCAATTATTAAGCGTATTTATTATACAGAGGCTGTTCGCACATTTTTTAGAGTAGCTTGTTTTAGTGTAAAAAAATCGTCTGCATAAAAAAAAATAATTTTTCACAGTTAATATGTTTTTGAGAGTATAAATTCTGTTCTGACAACTTAAATTTTTGTTTACATGCAATATGGCGCTTCTAAAGAACTGATGGATGGAAGGCAATATTTCTGCACTTTGCGAAGAGAAATATTCGTATTCCGTTATTAAAAAACGCTGTGAAAGGCATGTTTTTTCTACATCTAAAGCCACAGTAGGTAATGTTGTAAATAAGACAGGAAAAAGAAGTGAATGTCTGACTTCAAGTGAAAAAATTGTTCCAAATATGTACCCAAGAACAAAAAGGAATTCTTCGAATATTGCAAACGGAAAATCTTTTATGGTAAAAGAAAATCCTCCGACGCAAAGGACCGTTGCTAAATAATTACAATGCTCAGTGTCAACTGTTAACAAAATCGTTAACACTGATTTCAATTTTAAAAAGGCCAAAAAACACAATGTTCATCGTCTTTCTCCATGACATATCGCCGAACGTAGAAATCGATGTACAATTCTTTATGAGAAGCATTTATCCCTGGAAAAATATTGTTACAATAGATGAAGCTTTGGTCTTCTTAAATGATTGTAATAAAAAAGAGATCTATATATTATCATCAAAGAAGAGGAAAAAAAATCGTAAAACATTGTTCAATGTATCTAAAGAAAGTTTTAGCAAAGGATTTATAATTGTTTTGGGGTTTTACATATAACGGCAAATTAAAAATAAACAGAATGGAGAAAATGTTCAATTCTGCATACTATCTGAAACATATTTTACTCCCATTCTTCAAACATGAGCTACCATCTCTTTACCCCCAGTGCCACCAATCTGTTGAACTGCATCAAGATAAAACAAGCAGCTACACATCACAATCCACTGTTAATATCCTGGAAAAAAATGGAACGAGAAACGGGTATTAGAACTATACCCTTTATTGATATACCTGCTAATTCTCGGGATGTATCACCCATGGATTTTTGCACTTTTGAACTTAAAAAGCGCGTTATCCAAACTTTGACCTAAAACCCTTCATGGACTTTGAAAAGTTGTTCAAGAGGAATGGGCCAAAATACCTCTTCCAAAACTACAAAAGGCATTATCGTCATGGAAATTACGATGTAGAAAGGTAGTTCAGAAGAAGGGTTACCAAACTGAGAATTTAAAACACAAATAATTTAACGTAAAATAGTTCTGTAAGTACCATGAAAATCGTCTAAATAATATACGAAACTCCTCTGTAATATTTTATTCTCTACTAGCATGGCCGCGGCTTTGCGCGCATGGAAATAGAACATCTTTGTTGAAAATCTTGTTAAAATGTATTTCGCGTGTTCATTAACATGGTAGGGAAATTATATTGGTACTACTAATAAAAATACTGTTAAATTAAAATAGAAAATCTTTATTCCAATCAATTTTTAGCTTTCCCCTTGCAAAAAACGTATAAAATGCTATCGATTTGTGAATTCCGCCAACCATATATCTTATAGTGGAAGAAGTTTTGAAATTCATTCGGTAATTTCAGAGTAATCGTGATTTAGAATGTTTTTCACTCATTTCATCCTTTTAAATTTAGAATTTTTTTAAATCGTTCTTTGCAAGAGTAAACATAATCACTTCAATGAAACCACTTAAATGTAACAACTTTAACATAAATACTTAAACGTAACCATCTTAAACGTAATGATCTTATAAATTTCAAGTTTCTAGTTCTAATAGTTTCTAATAAATCATAATTTTAGAACATGTTTCTTTTTTGTACCTACTTGGGCGCAGGAATACAAAAAAAAAAAAAAAAAAAAAAAAAAAAAAAAGTCTTTGTTTATGTAGGAATAGTCGCCATTATAAATTCTGACAGAATTTTTGAAATCGGTTCGGTAGTTTCAGAGAGTAATTTTGATTTTAGAACGTTTTCTGCTAATTTAATCTTTTTAAATTTCGATTTTTTAAAAATCGGTTCTGTGCGAGCATTTTTCTCTTAAAAGTAACCACCATTTAAAATTTTATGATTCTAGCCCTAACAATTTCTATGAAATCGTAATTTTAGAATATTTTTCTCTCTTGCACCTCCTGGGAAACAGAAATCTCGAGATTAAACAAAAATAACCTAATGTTTAAACAGAGATAGTCGCCACCATTATAATACTGAAAGGTTTTGAAATAAATTGTGTAGTTACGGAGTAATTGTGATTTTAGAAATTTTTCTGCTCATTTTATTCTTTTAAATTTCAATTAATAATAATAATAATAATAATAATAATAATAATAATAATAATAACATTGTTAGTGAACATTTATCTCTTAAAAGTAAATTTTCAAGATTTTAGACCTAACAATTTCAAAGAAATCGTTATTTTAGAATGTTTTCCGCTTTGGTACCTCCTTGGGATACCGGCATAAATAGTAGCTTGTGTTGGAGCAGAGACTGTCACCATTATTTTTTCATTAATATTTTTTAAATCGGTTCTGTAGTTCTGCAAGGATGAGGTACGTTTGAGTGTTCCTACACATAATAAAAGTGTTGTTACTCTCACCGTTGACAATTTAAATTTTCAGCAAACAGCAGCTTCTATACTCGTTCATATTCATACTTATATTTTTACATTAGTCTTAGTTAATAGCGCGATAATTACTTAAATTCCATATTTAGTAATTCATTTTCCAAGGAGTAAAATAATCTGTTAAGATCCTTACTCTTAATTCTGGTTAATTGTATCAAATAATAAAAATAAGTATGATTCTACTCTCCAGTTCAATTTAATACATATGTGTAATGTTCCGATTTCAAAAGTAAAACTAGACTAGAGAAAAACAATTGTATATCTAAACAAGTTGGAAATTGTACATCAAACGTGACAAATGACTAGTTCGTACTATAACTAGTTTTATAAATATTCAGATCTTGGTGCAATAGCTGTTGCACTCTTATGCAAAAAACGCACGAATACAAAATTTATTTTATGCGTGGATTTTCATGTTATAGATATTAATTTTATTTTATAAAATTAAGTTTCAATACACTTTTACAGACAATCTCTTATGCAACAATGCATGAATACAAAATTTATTTTATGTGCAGATTTTCATATTATAGATATTAATTTTATTTTATGGAATTAAGTTTCAATACACTTTTATGCAAACAATTAATTACAATTATGTTGCATTAAAATTATACTATGCGCAAATATCCAATACAAAACAATGTAAGAAAATCATCGTCATTATTTCAGTGAAATGAATTATATCGTCTGTTATGCTATGATTAATTTCCGTAATAAAATAAGTACATTTTAAGTTGGCAACATTGTATCGTTTGTTGACATTTACTGAAAATTTCATTGGAAAATTTCAGAACTTGAAATCTATATTTAAACTCTTTTTCCATTTAATATCTATTTCTCCGGAAACATCTATCCAAAAAACTGTCGGTAGGTTATATAATTACTATTATTAAACAATTTTAGTATACAAATTCAGTTTTTAAATTCGGTAATACGAAAATAATATGACTCCATCTTAAATAGGAGGTAATCACCATGGAAATCTCTAGAATCATTACCTATCATGGGATATCATTGAATAATTACGTATGATAGGGTTTAATAGAATGAAGAAAACTTTTATTAACATCTTTTTAACACTTTCCAACCTAGTTGAAAAGTGTTTATGACTTCGGTTTGTCTGGCCGTCTGCCGTCTGGCCGTCTGTCCGTGCTCTAACTCCCGTAAATATGCTCGGATTGCACTGCAATTTTTATATGTTATAATCGTTATCTATAGCATGTTCCCTATTTCAACGGAAGTGTGTAGCACTTATAGTTTTTTTACAGGGACACTCAAAAGAATTCCGTTACATTGCGCTCTATGGGGAAAAATCATTTGCGGTTTATTTAAATAATGTTTCACTATTTTAAACGCATTGAAATTTATATATATCACTAAGGTGCATTAGAAGAAGCTTAATATGGAATAGGGTGTGTATAGCACTTATACTTACTTTACAGGGACAGTCAAAAGAATTCCGTTACATTACGTCTATGGAGAAAAATCGTCTGCGGTTTATTTAAGTAATGTTTGCCTATTTTAAAAGCATTGAAATTTATATAAGGTTCATTACAAGAGACTTACTACAGAATATTGTGTGTATAGCAGTCATCGTTCATTTACAGGGACACACAAAAGAATTCTCTACTGTCTGTTAACAATAATTCCTGGAAGTGCGTTTTAAGTTACTGAACGCGATTTTAATTTTAAATCGCTTTTTGTATATTACGTGGTGTGTATAAATTCTGTAGATCCTATACAGGGAAGCACAAAAGTTCGGGAACACATTTCCGTATTATTTAACTCCAGACGGAGAATTTTAAACTGTGCTACGTGTTTCCTAACTGAACTAAAATTTAGCATCCTATGTAGTATATATACAAATCTATAGATCCTATACAGGGGTGAATAAAAGTATTCGGATTACTTAGATGTTATCTTTTAGCCTATTAAAGAGTATGATTCGTAAAATTATTTTGGAAGCGTTGGAAAGTGTTACATAATCTATGCTTGACGCATGATTTTTCGTTCTTGTTAAGTTTTGATTCGATTTTCAAAAATTTTGAAATGACTCGACGAAATTCTGCAACGATTATATATATTAAATTTCAAACCATTCGGTTGGGTAGTTTTTGCGCTGTTATATGCGGACAGACGGACAAAACATGCCTGCGTTAGATATGACAAAGGTTCACAGTTCGAGTCCGAGCCTGGACTCGTTTTTTATAGCATTCTTCGGGCTTGGAAGAATGTAAGAATGTAATCAATATAAGTCAAAGCTGAAAGATATTTATTACTGTTTGTATATAAATTTTGAAAAGGCATTTGGTATTATTAAGGATTAAATATATACATTAGTTGATTAATTTGCTATAAAATTGTCTTTAAAAATAAAATTTCAATTTATTATTAATGTTTGAAAAATATATTAATTTAACTTTAATATATTTATTTGATAATAGATGGTAAAAAGTAATAATGTGACTAAAATTGTGTGACAATATATTTATTTAATAATAGATAATCGAATATTGGATGCTTATTTCAATATGTTATTTGGGATGTGAGTATAAATCATTTTCGTTTATTGTTCTTCGATTCCCGATTCATTGTTTTTTGTTGTATCCTGACTTATTCACCCTTTCAATGCATATTCTTGGCAACTAATGAACCTTTTCTATTTTATCGTGGCCTGTTATCTATACTAATATTATAAAGTAGTAAAGATTGTTTGTTTGTTTGTTTGTTTGTAGGGGGTAATCTCTGGAACTACAGAAGCGATTTCAAAAGCGATGGTAGCAAATTGATGGTGACAATCCCTGCTCCAACATAGGCTATATTTTATGTCGGTGCCATAACCCCCAGGGGGGTGCAGAAGCAAAAAACGTTCTAAAATTTCGATTTTTTTTTATATTGAAGGAGCTAGAAACATGAAATTTGGCATGGTAGTTACTTATAAGATGTAAATGCTGTCTAAGAACAAATTCTAATGAAATTCGAAATTTAAAAGGGTGAGATGAGCGAAAAGCGTTCTAAAAACATTCTAAATTACAATTTCTATGGAATATCTTGAACTACAGAACCATTTTTCAAAAGTGATGGTGACAATCCCTGCTCCAACATAGGCTATAATTTATGTCGGTGCCACAACCCCCAGGGGGGTGCAGAAGCAAAAAACGTTCTAAAATTTCGATTTTTTTTATATTGAAGGAGCTAGAAACATGAAATTTGGCATGGTAGTTACTTATAAGATGTAAATGCTGTCTAAGAACAAATTCTAATGAAATTCGAAATTTAAAAGGGTGAGATGAGCGAAAAGCGTTCTAAAAACATTCTAAATTACAATTTCTATGGAATATCTTGAACTACAGAACCATTTTTCAAAAGTGATGGTGACAATCCCTGCTCCAACATAGGCTATAATTTATGTCGGTGCCACAACCCCCAGGGGGGTGCAGAAGCAAAAAAGTTCTAAAATTTCGATTTTTTTTATATTGAAGGAGCTAGAAACATGAAATTTGGCATGGTAGTTACTTATAAGATGTAAATGCTGTCTAAGAACAAATTCTAATGAAATTCGAAATTTAAAAGGGTGAGATGAGCGAAAAGCGTTCTAAAAACATTCTAAATTACAATTTCTATGGAATATCTTGAACTACAGAACCATTTTTCAAAAGTGATGGTGACAGTCCCTGCTCCAACATAGGCTATAATTTATGTCGGTGCCACAACCCCCAGGGGGGTGCAGGAGCGAAAACGTTCTAAAATTTCGATTTTTTTTTATATTGAAGGAGCTAGAAACATGAAATTTGGCATGGTAGTTACTTATAAGATGTAAATGCTGTCTAAGAACAAATTCTAATGAAATTCGAAATTTAAAAGGGTGAGATGAGCGAAAAGCGTTCTAAAAACATTCTAAATTACAATTTCTATGGAATATCTTGAACTACAGAACCATTTTTCAAAAGTGATGGTGACAGTCCCTGCTCCAACATAGGCTATATTTTATGTCAGTGCCACTACCCCCAGGGGGGTGCAGGAGCGAAAACGTTCTAAAATTTCAATTTTTCTTATACTGCAGGAGCTAGAAACATGAAATTTGGCACGGTAGTCACTTATAAGATGTAAATGCTCTCTAAGAACAAATTATACAAAATTTCAAAATTTAAAAGGTGTGAGATGAGCCAAAAGCGTTCTAAAAACATTCTAAATTACAATTTCTATGGAATCTCTGGAACTACAGAACCATTTTCAAAAGTAATGGTGGCAAATTGATGGTGACAATCCCTACTCCAACATAGGCTTTATTTTATATCGGTGCCACTAACCCCAATGGGGTGCAGGAGTGAAAAATGTTCGAAAATTGCGACTTTTTTTATATTGAAGGAGCTAGAAACATGAAATTTGGCATTGTAGTTACTTATAAGATGTAAATGCTCTCTAAGAACAAAATAAAAAAAAATCGAAATTTAAAAGGGTGAGATGAGCGAAAAGCGTTCTAAAAACATTCTAAATTGCAATTTCTATGGAATATCTGGAACTACCAAACCCTTTTCAAAAGTGATGGTGGCAAATTTTTGGTGACCATCCCTGCTCCAACAGAGGCTATATTTTACGTCGGTGCCACTAATCCCAGGGGGCTGCAGAAGCGAAAAACGTTCTAAAATTGCAATTTTTTTTTTATACTGAAATAGCGAGAAATTTAAAATTTGGCATTGTAGTTACTTATAAGATGTAATGCTCTCTAAGAACAAATTAAAAAAATATATATAAATTTAAAAGGGTGAAATGAGAGGAAAGCGTTCTAAAAACATTCTAAATTGCAATTTTTATGGAATCTCTGGAACCACAGAACCGATTTCAAAAGTAATGGTAGCAAATTGATGGTGACAATCCCTACTCCAACATAGGCTATATTTTATGTCGGTGCCACTAACCCCAATGGGGTGCAGAAGTGAAAAATGTTCGAAAATTGCGACTTTTTTTATACTGAAGGAGCTAGAAATTTGGCATTGTAGTTACTTATAACATGTAAATGTTCTCTAAGAATAAATTTAAAAAAAATTCGAAATTTAAAAGGGTGAAATAAGCGAAAAGCTTTCTAAAATCATTCTAAATTACAATTTCTATGGAATCTCTGGAACTACAAAACCGATTTCAAAAGTGATGGTGACAATCCCTGCTTCAACATCCTCTTTAATATAAAGCTATGCGTTGCTGACGACTGGGTTTTTCGCTAATCTTTGCCACAGATTAATCTCTGAAAATGAAACATTTGAAGTTACTGAAAAAAAAAAAAATTCGAAAAGTATTTGTCAGAAAATTGTTAAACAACTGCGTTTGAAAGGTAAAAAATTGTATATTTCTTGATATAAATTTCAAATTTAATGATTATGCCATTTTTCAAATATTGAATTTCAAAAATTAACAAATTTCACAATTGAGTACCATAGCGAAACCTTCATGCGTAAAAAGATAATGATAAGGGCGACGTGTCCTGACGTGTGTATTGGCTATAGCACGAGTCACAAAATATAGTAGCCTTATTATTCTGTTAAAATATAAAAGACAATTATGAAATGTCAATATTTTGTTTGATTAAAGGTTCGTTAAGAGAAATTGACCAGCGTAGCGGGCGTAGCTTGCTAGTATGAAATATTAGATGAGTGTTCCTACCAATTGATGATTAAACACTTACGTGTACTTTGATTTTTATTTTCCATCGTAATATTTCTTTATTAAAATTTGTTATATTTTATGACCAAATCCTTTTTATTTCAGTTTTTGATTGGTATAATCTATCTTTAAAATCATTATGATTCAAAATACTGAGATTTCATGATAGGTTATTTTTATTTCGATGTTTTCCATATATTTATTTATTTTTACTCTAACAGTTAATGTATAAAATTATGTGTCATCTTGAAATTAGAGATTTGGCCAAATTTTGTTATACAAACGTGACTATTGTCTTCTGATTTCAAAGATATTATATATGTATATGCATCTTTGCTGCAAAGTCTTAGTTGGTTGAAGGAAAAAATAAATACATAAAAGAAATAATGCTTTTTTCACAATTTTATTTAATAGCTTGAGTTACATGGTTTGGCTTTTCGTCTGCTTTCAATAAGATGTTTTAAGTTCAAACACGATTTCCAGTAATAATCATCATCATTATCATCGCCAGAATTGCAATCTAAAAAGAAGAAAGAAAAATGAACAAAATTAAGCCATATATAAATAAAACACTGATTTCTAGAAATATAGTGTACATTCAGAAATAATGAAAGAAATTTTTTTATACTGATTTCCAAGCTTTTTACTGCTACTTCCAAGTGAAAATAGTGTCGTTGAATTTATATATAGGGGAAGATGGGACGCAGTGGACCGCTTTTGAAGACTTTATTTTTGTCTTCTGAAATTTACAGATATCTACATGAAAACTTTTTCGAATGTACCTCAGTTCATTATCTTCATTTATTAATTTTCTTAAAGTATAAGTCTTAAAAGTTTTTAAAAGAAAAAATACTTTTTAAGGCTTAAAAATGTTTGGGGCACCCCATGAGGCATAGAAAACCATGCATAATGAAAGTTTAAATTTCAATATTAATGTGGGAATAAGATAAGCGATACGATCTTAACCACAATGAATGCTGCACTTTAAATGTAAAGATAAATAGACATTTAATATAAGATTTGAAATACATAGAAATGATTATGAAATATTTGTATAGTTGATTAACTCACTTTTCTATTTAACATTAGTAATACAACGAAGAATGAAGAAGTATTTACGATTTCTTCTCCTTCAATATAGTCAACTACTTAAGCCTTGCATGGAAAACAACCACCTTCTTCGACTAAAATCTGAAGAACTTCTTTCTCATCTTCCTGAATGAGCTCATCAATAGTGAATCTATAACTCGAGCAATACAGAAAAAAATAAAACCCAATTTGGGTTGAAAGATTCTTAGGTTTGTGCCCAAATTAAGCCATGCCTGTTTTGGTAAAAAAAAAAAAAAATTCGTTGAAAATGGGTATTTAACAGTGCCCAAAATGGATATATAGTGGTAACCAAAACAGGCATGACCCAATTTGGGCACATACCTAAGAATCTTTGACCCAAATTGGGTTTTATTTTTTTCTGTGAACATTTCATTCCATTGAGTTGTTGTATAACAGTTCAATACTTGTTTATACTTGCTCTCTTCCCACATTTATACAAATTTAAATGGCAAACTACATTATTAGAAATCTTTAGCCATATGTTTCAATGTACAGAACAAAGCAATTGATGGACTTTACATGCATAAAAACATTTAAAAGAATTTTTGTGCAGAATGACGTTTTATGCATAAATATGTATATCAAAGTTTCGCTTAAATATTTAATTTTAAATGGAAAATATTTAGCATGTGTTAAACAACATGTAAATAAGATAATTTTAAGAATAACTTTATTTGCAACATCCGGGTGATTTCAGTTATAATTTTCAAAATAATTTTTTCTGAGTATAATTATGATTAGTAGATATTAAGATATACATAAATTGATATTAAAGATTAAAATTGATAAGAATTGAAAGATATTAAAATTGCGCAGAACCCAAAAGTAATCTTTTTTTTTAAATATTTCAGAGGAAAGTGTACTAAAACATTTTCTTAGGTGCAGTTTAAATTTTAAAGGAAAAAAGAAAACATTGATATAGCTGTTTAAGACTTTCTACTGAAAATTTCACTATTAAATCAGTATAAAAGAGTGAACCACTTTGTCCTTTTTAAAAGGGCTCCAGTGTACTCCATGTAAATATGGAATAAGAAAATGGTCCAAAATATTTTATTTGATATAAAAATGCAAATTTTGCATGAATTTAACAATAAATGAGTGTATTTCCTTTAACCTCCAATTGCTTTTCCTCTTCTAATCTTTCCCAGCCAAAAATCTAAAATTCTAAAGAAGCAAAATTTTACTTTTGTAGCTAAAATAAATAAACCTCTTCTAGAATGAATAAATTCTGCTTTGACCATATTATTTAAGGCTAAAAATATTAATTACTATAGCGTTATTTATGAATACTTGTATAAAGTTAAAACAATGTAAAATAAACACAATTTGAAGGTATGGTACACTGTGCCCCATCTTCCCCTACGTTACATTATAATAAAGTTCTTATTATTCTAGTAATTGAAAATGTCGTAAAATGCAGATAGACGAGAAATTGGAATAAAATAAAGTCTATAGAAAATAGAATTGTGCAGTATATTATATACAAAAACGCAGTCATCTTTTTCGGAAGCTTTTGGGAAATACAAGCTGAAATTGTTATGCATTTTACCGTAAATAACACTCAATGAACAATAACCAAATTTGAAATATTAAAAGTAATATTTTTAAATAATTTTTTTTTCATACAAGCCATTATGCAAAGACTCGTAAATTAATCCAGGATCATTAAAATTATGTTCACTTGAAAACTACGTGACAAGGGCGGCAGAATTCGGCTAAAGAGAGCAAGAATATTAAATTGTTTGCGAAGCTTAACACTTTACCATTACAATAACTTCTTTACTGCGATTTTATGTTTCTGTCATGGTTTATCATATGCATAATAGCAAATCATCTTGTAAGACTCAGCTATAGGATCTACCACTTGAAATTTGTTCATTTATTTAACCTTGGGAAAATGATAATTTAAACTGTTGCCAACATTATACTTGATATTTTTATCAGTCGTCGTAATTAATTTTAATATTCTGATATTGCACGCTTCTATTCCCCACTATCTACCAATCGGAACAGGAATGAAGAAAAGTATTATATCTAGTTTAATGCAGGTACAGAATTTAAATATGGTACAAATTACAAATACAAATTTTATCAACATTTCTATCGGACAACGTATGATAACACCTCTACCACATTTTAAAATTTGCCATTGTTTAGTGGCATTAAAATTGTCAAATTTGTTATTGTCATTGTTCATATTGGCATAGATTTAAAAGTATGAGCAATTTTGTGCTTACATAACTCAATGTACGTTATTTTGAAAATACGTTTTGAATGACTAATGAATATTGATATAAAACTTACCGATTATAAAATGTATTTATTTCTTCCATAAGTAGGACAGTGCTGGGTTGTAGGCATTGTAGGCATTGTAGCCATAGGAATAAGGATAAGCCAGGTTGTTATAATAGACTCCTCCACCATAGTATGGCCATTGAGCCATGGCGCAGATCACCAAGGCAACCAAGACAAGGAGAGCAAACTATAAAAACGAAATATACATTACAAAAATCTCATAAGAAACATTGTAGTTTAAAAAGGGTTGAAAAGGGTGTAAAGCAGAATGGTTACGAGTTTCGATTTTTGGGTGGTTATATAAAGTTATTTTTCAAACAATAAATTTAGAGTGACTGACTCTGTCTATGTATCTTATGGAGTATATATATTTTTTTTACCAAAAAAAAAAAAAAAAAACTGTAAATAACATTTATATTAAAGTTTTTGTATCATGTTTCAAAAAAGCAAAATCATTACAGATAATAAAAGGTTTTAAATTGTTAATAAGTTAATCGTTTTTATTTTAAATATTGAATTTTATATATAGAAAAATAACATTTATTTTTTTTTCTTCTTTTCCAATTTTGGTATTTTAAATTAGATTTTTTTATCTTGTATTCAGGGTACTTTGGTTTTGTTCTACAAACTTAGGTTTCGGATTTTTGATACAAAGATTATATCAGGAAAAAAAAATAACAATGGGATGTATATGGGATATTTTTTTTTTTTTTTTTTTAATTTCAAAGCTATAAAAAAATCTATACTTAATTATCTCCATTTAAAAAAATTCACATATGTTCAATCATTGTAGAAGATTTAGCATTTTGATCATTTTAGAGAATATGCAAAAATACGAACTGAGAAAAATGAGTTTAAACATTTCATTATTTTATAAAAAAGAGATCTTATAGAGACATATGTAAAATTAACCATTTCTCCTTTACTATTTCTGAAATCGTCAAGAAATTTGAGAACAATGTTCCAGAGATGTTAAGGTACATTTTAGGGTAAAAATCTCAAATTCGACATTTTACTTATTTTGTCAAAATGGGACGTATCTGAGCCTCCTTAATCTTTAATGCACAGCAAAAAGAAAAAAAAAGAAAGAAAAAAGAAAGAAAGAAAAGTTGAAAAAACGGTATAATATTGGCATCCCAGCTGAGCTGCCAGTATTATACCACAAAATGGACATTAAAAAAAAAAAAAAAAAATTCCCCTTTCGTGTAGTGTGTATGTGATTCAAAGGCAGATGATTTAGGAATGAGAACTATGAAAACTTTAAGTATTATGACTGACTAGGAAAACAGATGCAGGAGCTCGTAGTATAAACGTAGTACATATAATCGTAGTCTAATATAATCGTAGACGCACTGCATGGTAAGATTTTCAGTTTTACTCTGTATCCAAATGTTTCTTTAGACTTAAGTTAACCCCGAAATTTAAGAAATTTTGGCTGAGTACTGTGATTTGCGCTGTCCCCATTCGGATCTTAGATCTTAGTTTTTTGTAGTTGCCCTTACATATAATAAACTCTTTGTTCTCTATATTTAGATTGATATTAATGGACCCACCAGCGATCCATCTACGCGTGGGAGAATGTCACAGGTCTATGTAGATATTCGGCATGTTACATTGGTTCTATATTTGAAAAGTTTTATATTGTACTTATAGCAAATTACAGTGTAACTCCCGGAATTCATATTTTTCCATATTTTACAACTTTTTTTTAACACTGTGCGTTAAATACACCTTTTAATTGCCAAAAGGTAATTAAAAATTAACTACCCTTTAAAAATATTCTTAATTTTTGAACATTCTGATTTTAGTTTATACTTAAACTGTACATGTTTTGTTATATTAAAAATATAGGGCAAAACAACGACGTAATGTTTAGTATTAGAAATGTTTATTTTTATTTTTCTATTTTAAGTTATTAAACGTTCTTTTCAAATTTCTCGTTTGCATTTTAGTATTTTTAAATATTGCTTTTTTTTTAAATATGAGGTTAAATATGAGGTTTGCGATTGATGTCAAACTGGGTACTTTCGTACTTTATTATTTTTTTTTTTGTTGATATTTTCCTCAGAAAATGTTAAAAAAAAAAATAAATAAACTGCATTTAAAATGAAAAAAAAGTTTGAATTTACTCAGTTCGATATCGATGGCTTATGTAAAAGCAATCATTTAAAAGTGTTAAAATGCAAACGAGAAATTTCAAAAGACTGTTGTCATTGGTTTAACATTATTTTGAGGATATAATAGCGTTACTAACGTTGTCTCTTAAACCAAAAATTTTGGAAATTAATTTTTGTATGACAAAATATAGGGTTTAGATTGAAACTAAAGACCTTTCTAAATCAAAGTAGAAATTACTCACCAAGTACTGCATGTTGATTGAAGTATTCCTACTCGATAGAGAAGAATGATTGTTTTATTCCGGGTGAAATCTCCTATTTATATAAAATGTGTACAAAAAAAAAAAAAAAAAAAAAAACAGAAGTTGATAACCTGTCGTGATTAAATGCATTTCAAAGCCAATATGAAGGCCAAAATAGTGGCCACACCATTGGAAGGACATCATCTTAAAACAAGGCGTGTGTGGAGCGAACATAAATGTGTTGTAGTGCAAGTTTGTAACAGTTTACATCTGGGGATTTTTTTTTTAAATGCTGCCTTAATCGATGAATAGTTTTTAAATGAATGGCATTTATAGTGTTATCATTTAGTTATTAATTTTTTTTTAAGTCTCAGACAGCGAAGAAAACATCTGTTACGAAGCTAAAAAGTGTGTCATGTTTGTGTGATTCCTTAAAAAAAACATAATTGCAATTCTTAAATTGTTATTTAATTATTAAAGTTATATAGAAAGGAATTTTACTGACTTTATTAATTTTTTTTACACCTTTAGTCTTACTTTATAAGATTTTACTTGCTATTTCACATAGAACTATTTCTTACCTGTTTCTATTTGTTTTAGTAAAAATAGCTCGCATATTCAAGAAAATAAAAACGATTTTTTACTTTCTTCTATCTTTACAAGAAGAAAGTATTGGATTCATGAAAATTTTCGACTTCCGGTTTTCGACGGATTTATACTTTTTAGAAGGTCCTGAACACGATTTGACTATTTTTAGAATATGTCTGTCTGTGACTCTGTCTGTCTGTCTGTCTGTGACAAAAATTTTGTGGGCGCTCTACTTCAAGAACTAATGCTCGGAATTTAATAAAACTTTATATTCAGTTAGTCCCTGATATAAATTGGTGCTGATTAGTTTTTGGGAAAAATCGCCCAGCAGGTGGCGCTGCTATGCAGCATTTTTCGCGATAACTCAATAGCTCTATCTCAAGAACTAATGCTCAGAATTTAATAAAACTTTATATTCAGTTAGTCTCTGATATAAATTGGTGCTGATTAGTTTTTGGTAAAAATCGCCCAGCAGGTGGCGCTGCTATGCAGCATTTTTCGCGATTTCCGCAATAGCTCTATCTCAAGAACTAATGCTCGGAATTTAATAAATCTTTATATTCAGTTAGTCTCTGATATAAATTGGTGCTGATTAGTTTTTGGTAAAAATCGCCCAGCAGGTGGCGCTGCTATGCAGCATTTTTCGCGATTTCCGCAATAGCTCTATCTCAAGAACTAATGCTCGGAATTTAATAAATCTTTATATTCAGTTAGTCCCTGATATAAATGGGTGCTGATTAGTTTTTGGTAAAAATCGCCCAGCAGGTGGCGCTGCTATGCAGCATTTTGCAGGATTTACACGATTTTAGCGATATTCATATCTCAAGAAATAATGCACGGAATTTAATAAAACTTGAGTTTCAGTTAGACCTTGATATAAATTGGTGCTGATTCTTTTTAGTGTTTGCGAAACCTGTGTGAGATAGAAGAAAGTTTTGGGATTGACACATCCGACTAGTTTTTTATTTCAATTTTTGTTTCGTATATGTTTTGTTTACATGCAGTTTCTAACTAAATTTCACGAAGCATACAAAATATCCGACTGAGTATTAATTGATGAGGGAAATTAACATACTGAAAATAGAAATGAATGCATTGAATATTCGATGATACGTGCATTTGTAGAAAATAATTGTTAACAGTGTATGGCCGAAAAATATCACAATTTTTTTAACACTTTCTAGCATAATTGAAAACAGTTTATGAATTCGGTTTGTCTGGCCGTCTCACAGTGAGGCATTTGGCGAATCTGGGCGGCCAAAATTATTTTTTTGCGTTAAGCTATGTTAAATGAGTTAGGTAATCAATAAAAACCTTTTTTAGCAAATAATATTGTTTTTTAATAAAATGTGATTCGTGTTTTACAGTTTTAGGCTTATACATATTAAATGAAAACAAATAACATTATAAAAATAAAGCTAATGTTTGTTGGGATTCATTAAAGACCCATTTGCATCTAAGAATTAAAGCACGCTTTTCTTCTTAACTTGAATTTTCTAAAAATTCAGCCAAATAAATTAACTTCTTGTACCCGTGTTACTCCACTGGTGGAACATCCAATAATGACTTTTAAATTCAAGAACTTTAAAGAGTTAATATCAGTGTTACTATAAGATGAAGAAAATATTGAATATTATTTTACGCGCAAGTTTCTGTATAACTCTTTATCTGATGAGTAGAAGTCCGTTTTTTGTTCATTGTACAATTTTTAAGGAAAGGATAATCTTCTTTTAAATTCTTCGTATATTTTCATAATAGTTTCTGGACTTTGATAAGTAATAATAATTTTTGCAACGGGGATAGTTAACTTTTAGTAATTCAATTATTAAAAATATCTTTTGTTATTCTTGTTAGCCACTTTGGTGAAAGAGTTATTTTTTCAGCTCTTGGGAAACACCGCTCTGTTCAGAGTTTTTCTATCTGTAGCTGATGAGCAAGCTTGAATGCGTCAACATTTGTTGAACTTCTTATAGGTTATCAAGTGTTCTTCTATTGGATCTTTCACCTAATTCAATGAAAACCTTTACAGTTTATTTACATTTCTTGAAATCTCAACAGTTCTTTCATTCCAATCATTATACTTCTTTATGATTATGTTTGAATTTTTGGGTTGAAAATCCTCATTTCATGTTTAAAACAAAATGAGAAATAGCGTTTAAAACTATTTATTTCATCCTCGAAAAAAAAAAATTATGAAAAAAGTAATTTCTAAAAAAGTGTAATTTTTGCTGCTATATGATGTAAAATAGCTGTCTCCGGATCATTATTTTGACATTTGATGGCTCTACAACAAAATGAACAACGCAAAATATAAATGAAAATGAATGCAGAATAAATGTATGTCGGATCGATAATATATCTGTAGCCCTTATTTAAAAAATTCTGTAATTTTGCAATTAGTTTTAAAACTCTTAAGTAAATTTAACTCAACTGAATAGTAAAACAATAAACTTCCATAAATTATAATTAATTGCATTGATTTTTTTAAATGCTACAGATAATACAAAGTAGAATAAGTGTGTTGTTTTTAAATAGTTTTTACAACAATCTATAATGATTTTATTCTAATTAAAATATCGATAAAATGCACGCATGTTTTTATTATCCATAATAATTTGCTTTCAATTTTAGCTCACACTATAAATATAAATTAAAACACAAGACTTAATAATTTCAAATGCTGAAATGACAATTGGGAACAGCAATATTTGTATAGTCTTAATTTTAAAATGCAGACATATCCGGATCTATTAAAAAAAAAAACATAAATATAATGGTCTAAATTTATTATTACAAAAAGTATTGTTGCATCTAAGGGTTTGGAAAGATAACTAAAAAATTTGAGTTTTGGAAATAGGAAAAAAAAAAAAAAAAGGCCTTATTTTAAATATTTTTTACAATTACGAAAACTGATTATTCCTCAATCAGGATATTAAATAAAAAGAAAACTGCCCAGTTAAACTGAGGGCATTGAGCTCACAGGCTATTCACACTAATTGTATATTATACTCTTATTTCAAAGAATTTGAAATATGCCCCTCGAAAAATAAAGAAATCAACAATATATTAAGGGGGGGGGTCATACCTCCGTTACCCCCTTCATAGTTAACTAATGAACTCCTTAAACTAATCAGGGAAGTCTCTAATTACAATGAATATATATACAAAATTTGAAGAAAATCGGATAATTGTTCATGAAAAACCCATTTATCTAAATTAAGGGGAGATTACCCCCCCCCCTTTCCCCCTTTATACTTAACCAATGAACCCCCAAAACTATTCAGAGAAGCGCATTATCACAATGAACCTATATACAAAATTTGAAGAAAATGGGATAATTCTGCATGAAAAAACCATTTATCTAATTAATTTTATGGGGGTTAGCCCCCCGTTTTCCCCCTTTATGCTTAACCAATGAACCTCCAAAACTAATCAGGGAAGCGTCTTATCACAAGGAACCTATAAATAAAATTTAAAGTAAAACGGTTAGTTCTATCAAGAGTTATCGCGTTACGTACATACATACATTACGTACGTACATACAGAACCGGCGGGCACATAAGCTCTCAGGCTTTGATAGCCTGTGAGCTAAAAATTATGCTCACTCGCATTCCTCTTCACAATTTCTAACAGTTAGATATAATGTACTTCCCAAAATAAATATATTTACTTTCGAAAGACAAGCCATCACTTTGCAAAACGATTTAAAGCCCCATGCATTGCATAACAACGCTCTGTTTTAGACAAATAGAAAAAGATCATTGTTTGTGTATGGGAGTAAAAAATTGTATCACATGGATCCTCAATGATTCATCTTTATCATGTATCCATTTTTAGGTGCGTTCCTAATTATATAAATACGTAGCACCTATAGTGGTCATCTGGTCCGTCCGCCTCTCCGTTTGTCTGTCCATCTATCCGTAAATAACAGCGCAAAAACTACCCAACCGAATGTTTTGAAATTTAATATATGTATTTGTTGCAGAATTTTGTCGAGTCATTTCAAATGTTATAAAAATCGAATCAAAACTTAAAAAGATATTAATAAAAATATTTGTTACTAGCTGTTACCCGTGACTTCGTTCACGCAACATTAAAAGAAAAATAAATACATTAATTAAGCAATATATTTCAATCCCGATAATTAAAAACGTAAGTAATTAACTAACTCTTGATCACATTTCATAGGAGACATTACGGTATTTTTGTTATAGGGACTTTGACATAACTCAGTTTTAAAAAAGTGAAATTTTGTGCCAAATAATCGCGAAAATGAAATTGCAACCAACGCAAAAAGGAGGGCAAAATAAAATCGTGGAAATAGACGAATTGGGTAAAAACAAATGCCAATTTTAGCTGATAAACAATTTTACTTTTAACCCTTTGTGAAACGTTTTAACAGCCATCCTTCAAAAATAATTAATTGGAAATAGCATATGTTTTTTTCTTTAAATTCAGTTCTGCCTCCTTGGTTTAATGTATAGCTGCACAAATTTTGTTTTCTTAATGACAATATGTTGACAGACAATTTTTGTTTTCCAGAATAAATTGATTCATGAAGTTTGAATATGTGAAAATATGTTTTCATTTTTCGGATAACTTACTGAAAGCAAGATTTTGTTTTCACCATCTATTAAAAGTGAAAATAAATTCTGTTTTTCAGTTTTAATGAGAAAATGGTGTAAACAATATACTGATCTATTTTATTTCTCTTTTTTTAATACACAAATATAGAGTAATTTACTTTCCGTTTTTAGAAAAACTTTGTGAAAATAAAAAAAAATAATAACAAGTTGGAAATTGTACGTCAAACGTTACAAACGAGGTGCGTTCGTACGCACGTTTTAGAATTAAATTCATGATATCCCGTGCGTAGAACGGGTTAAACAGCTAGTTAAGTATATATTTTATGACACTGTTCATACAAATATCTTAACTAGTTATATAAATATTCAGATATATATGTATCAGCTAGTTATATAAATATTCAGATCTTGATAATTTTTAATTCTGTGAAATGAATTATATCGTCTGCAGATTAATTTCTGTAATAAAATAAGCATCTCGGTCGCTTGACGATTTAACATCCATCGGAAGCTCCTGTAACAAAAAAGCACCGATTTAAAAAAAAAAAATCAAATTTCTTAATAAATATTTTTATTAATATCTCCTAAAGTTTTGATTCGATTTTAATAAAATTTGAAATGTCTCGACAAAATTCTGCAAAGATAATATATTTTAAATTGCAAACCATTTGGTTGTGTAGTTTTTGCGTTGTTATATGCGGACAGACAGACAGACGGACGGACAGACAGACGGACAGACAGACAGACAGACGGACGGACAGACGGACGGACAGACGGACGGACCAAGCGACGACTATAGGTGCTACGTATTTATATAATTACGAACGCACCTAAAAAGTAAAAATAAAAAAAAAGAGAGAGAGCTACATTTTGGCATCTAATTCAATTTTTGTAATTCTGACAGTTTGTGTGACATCCTCGGATCAATGATAACTGGTGTGTTAATTAAATCGCGTTACGTTCGATAGTCTAGGAGTAGTTGCGAAATACCAACACACGGTCAGATTTTAATATAATAGATTCGTGATCATTTTCCTTTTCTTAAAATTATGATGTGACTTTTAGGAAAAAACTCTCATCTGTATACAACGGATACTCATGCTTAATAATCAGTACAGATAAAAAAATATTTACATTTTTCATTTCAAATATGGCGTGAAACTCATCTACTTTCTCTATTTCACATTCCTTTTAAAACATATTGGAAAATACCCGTTTTCTTTCAAATATGACGTAACTTTTTCTCCAGAAAAATCCCTTTTTAATGACATAATTCTTGTTATTTTTCTTTTCCAGGCAATAAGGACGTAAATTTTAGCAGAAAGCTCACATTTGTATGTAAATGATATTCAAGCTTATTATTAATCAGTATCGTTAAAAAATATTTCAGGTTTCCATCTTAAATATGACGTCCATTATCTATCTTTACGCTCTGGAGCCTTAATTTCAATGTTGGCATAGGGAAAATTCTGTTACTTTAACAAAATAATATTAAACCTTTAGGTTTTATCAACAAAAATGGAACTATTAACATTCGTCATTTTTTTTCAAGTAATCTAGTTATTTTTTTTTTTTTTCAGTTTTAAGAATGAAAATAACTATTTCCCGCTATCCATGACGTCATTTTCGACATGGATAATTTTGCGGAGCATATTATTGACATTTGCTATCCATTTTCTTTTCAAACTTCTTTTTACTTTTTTAAAATTTAAATTAAAAATATGGTATAGTTTTATTAGCCGCGCGCAGATGGTAAAACGCCAAGTATTGTTACCATACAAAAGAGAAAAAAAGTAAAGAAAAAACCGAAAATCATTTTATTTCAACATCAAAGTATACCCGCTTTATTTTCGATGTATGATGTCATATTTGCATGTTTCCCGTAGTTACGCATATTAAAAACTTGTATTATTATCAAAATCTAAAAAAAGTACGTTTTATTTCTAATAATGCTATTTAATCTTCTTTTTAGTTCTTAAATTTTTTTATTTCATTTTCATTTTTCACGTGAAAAATTTTCAATTAAAACTATACTGTTGAGTAAAAATTATTATTCCGGGATTTGATTTAGTATTGGCAACGATAAAGCATTAGCAACGGTAAAGTAAATTTAACCATTTTAAATTTTTATACGAAAATATGTCCATTTATTCTCTATGAAAATAACGAAATTTTCAATTATTAAGAAAAATATTTGAATAAAATAAACAAAAACCAGCCTATGTTCATTTCCGAGTTATAATCAACCTATATGCAAAGATACAGGGGCATTAAATTCTCCTTTTTTACGCTGGCTTCAGCCAAGAATTTGCACACAGTCGAATTTAAAATATTATTAGGATTGTCAGCACTATTTATTTGAATTTTTTTTTTTTTAAATCGGTACTTTCTTGTTATAGCAGCTTCCGAGGATTAATCGTCAAGCGACCGAGATGTATCGCCAAGTTATCTCACATGTATGACGTTATACTCATATATGACGTAGGGGAAGGTGGCCTAAAATGATCGTAACGGGCAAAACGATCCACATATATTTTCTTCCAGCCAGGTAATGCTATCTACAGGGTAACACATAAACTAGTTGTGATAAGTGAAGAAGATACAATGGGGTATTCAAGCGATCGCAGTATTACGCGTCTGAAAATAAGTCTTCGAAAAATTGGGTTTTATAAAATCTGTTACAAGGAGAGCACTAACTTTCATATTCATTTAGATATACATGTACAGAATTGACAGAATTTCATGTACAGAAATATGACTTGGTTTACTTAATGGAGTATGTTTTTAGATGTGAATTACACTTATGTATTGTCATAATTACTTTTATATCCTTTATTTTGCCGATAAAAAACAATTTACAATTATTTTTAAATAGAGGATCATTTTGCCCTTTGGTGAGGGTAAAATGACCTTTGAACACTTAAAAAAAAAAAAAAAAATCTATTTTTTTCATTACTCAATTTGGGTTTAAAATATTATTAAAATATGTTTCTAATGCAAAATATAGTGTAAAACATACTAGCAAAGGGCCAAAGTTTTATTTAAACAGTTATGTTATTTTACACAACTTTTTCCCTTAAGAGGATTATCTTAGGCCACCTTCCCCTATGACATTTTATAACGTCTAATGACCAAGTTATAGTCACATTCTTCATTCTATTAAATCCTATCATACGTAGTTAATTCAATGATATTCCATGATACGTAATGATTCTAGGTTGCCATGCTGATTACGTCATAGGTAAGATGGAGTCATATTATTTACCGTATTACTGAATATAAAAGCCGAATTTAATTATAGCAGTACTATAATCTACCGACAGTTTTTTTGATAGATGTTTCCGGAAAAAATATATATTAAATGGAAAAAGAATCTAAATATGGATTTCAAGTTCTAAAATTCTCAAAGCTAGGCTTAAGTTTCCCATTGGATTTTTCAGTAAATGTCAAGAAAAGGTAAAATGTTGCCAACTTGTAATGTACTTATTTTATTACGGAAATTAATCATATCATAATAACATACGATATAATTCATTTAACTGAAACCAGTTATAGTGCGAACATTGTTACAATTTTCCAACTTGTTTGAAATTTTCCAACCTAGTTGAAAAGTGTTTATGACTTCGGCTTGTCTGGCGTCTGGCAGTCCGTCCGTGCTCTAACTCTCGTAAATATACTCGGCTGTCCCTGAAATTTGTCTATGTTACTGACGTTTATTATAGCATGATCCTTGTTGAAAATGAAGTGTGTAGCAGTTATGATTTATTTATAGGACCTGTTCAAAGTATTCCGTTACATTACAGTCAATGGAAAAAATCTTTTCAAGTGCATTTGGATGATGTTACGCCATTTAAAACATAATGAAATTGTTATACAACTATGAAGCGCACTAAAACAGTCTTTTTGTAAAATATAGGGTGCAAAGCCTTTATTATTCATCTTCAGGGTCACACAAAATAATTCTGTTACACAATGTTCTGTAGAGAAAAATTGTTTGCAGCGTAATTTAATGATATTTCACTATTTCAAACATACGAAATTTATATGCATTACTGAGGTGCACTATAAATTGCTCACATAAAAGTACGATGTACCTTGCGTTTATCGTTCTTTTACAGGGACGCACAAAATAATTCGATTACAGTCTTAGTGCGATAATTACAGTCTGTGCGTGATAAGTGCGTTTTAAACTTTGGTTTGCGTTTTTAAGTTTAATTAAATTTTTCATAGTACTTGGTGTGTATAATTTATTTTTGATCATATACAGAGCTACACAAAGGACTTCGTAAGTATTACTGACCATGGGAGTGAATTGCTTAAGGGTATTTTTAATTGTGCTATGCATTTTCTTTCTGAACTATATTAGTAGATTTATAGAAGAGTTTGTGGAATATAAATAAATTCATATACAGGCCTACGCAAAGAAAGAGATACATTGTTGTTTATAGTTGGTAATTGCTGGAAGTAAGTTTTAAGTTGCCTTATGCGTATTTTACCTGAATTAAATTTTAGATCAATATGTGGTGTGTTACAAAAGTCTTTAGATAATATACAGAGTTGTACAAAAGATTTCGAATGTATTTCCATCGATTTGTTAAAATTACTCGATGTGAATTTTGTAACTGAGCTAAATTTTATCATGCTATGTATACTATATATTGAAGTCTATTGATCATATACAGGGCTGCACAAAATATTTCGACTAAGTTTTTACTATGGAAGGTAATTGCTAAAATTGGATTTTTAAATGTGTTATGTTTCCTAAACTGTTTACTACATATCTTCTTTCACCTTATTTAACGGTAAAGTTCCGTTAGAGTTTTCAGAATGTGTTGGAAAGTGTTTCATAATCTATGCTTGACGCATGATTTTTCGTTCTTGTTTGTTCATATGTTGTAAGTAATTTTCGAAATCAACTTTTGGCCAGCCAGATTCGAGAAATATCCTACAGTGTGTCTGGCCTACCGCGTTCTAACTCGCATAACATGTGGCATACTCAGATTTCCATGTAATTTATATATGTTATTCAGGTTTACCATGGCACATTCGCTATTGAAAATGAAGTACGTAGTATTTACAGTTCGTTTAAGGGGCTCTCAGAAGAATTCCGTTACATTACGGTCTGTGAGGAAAAATCGCTTGCAGTGCATTTTAATGATGTTAATCTAATGATGTTAACATGTACATCACAGAGATGCACTAAAAGATGCTAATGTGCATGGCATTAATCATTCATTTACAGGGATACGCAAAAGAATTCGGGTTACAGCACTGTCTATGAGCAATAACTGCTCGAAATGCGTTTACAGTTGTGGCATGCGTTTTTTAAATTTAACTAATTTGCCTATTACTTGGTGTGTATAAATTCTATAAATCATATACAGGGCTGCACAAAAGTATTCAAAAAGATTCCGACTTATTGCCGAAGGGAATTTTGGAATGCGTTGTGAGTTGTTTATTCCGGTTTGCGGTAAAGGCAGAAGATTTTTCAGAAAATGATGTCGAATTTGGTGCTTTCAACCAAATTTCCGGACGTGACAGCACAAGTAAGGAAAAAAAGTGCCGTTCTGAGACAATAATCAATTATAATTCAAGATTTATTTCATTTATCAGAAAAAGGGGGAAAATGTTCAATTAATTTAATAATCATGAATGCAAGTATCATGCTTTCATGTGTAAAAA
This sequence comes from Maratus michaelseni, assembly GCA_963931845.1. Lineage (NCBI taxonomy): Eukaryota > Metazoa > Arthropoda > Arachnida > Araneae > Salticidae > Maratus > Maratus michaelseni. The sequence goes on from OZ007594.1 coordinate 256,710,017, forward strand.
TCAGTCAGAAAATGTTGTCAGAAAGTTTCGCGTACATTTAGCGGTTTGTTCTAAAGCGGTTTAGAACAAACCGCTTTAAGCTAAGGAATTTCCGTTTATAATCTGTATCACCACCAACACTCTTCAAGTACTACATGACTTAGTACATTGAGTTCATCTGTGTAATATATAAACTTTCTTTGTTGAAAGTTAGTCAAAAAACACATTTCGTTCCAAATTTTAATAATTACTACTTTGTATTTAAGAAAATTCTACTAAAATTTAATTTGAAGAATTCTTCGTAATCGGAATGCTCTAAATTTTTTTATTAAAAAAAAAAAAAAAAAAAAAAAAAAAAAAAAGCTTAACTTTTTCTTCACGAAACAAATTCCCATTGCTTCACGTATACTCAGATGAAATATCAGGTCATTCTGACTAGTGGTTCTTTTTTTACAGCCATTTGAAAGTTTAACTTTAATTATAATTACCCTGTAAATCGTGTCAATAACTTATTTCGATATTGTTGCACTATTTAAAGCTGTTAGCATATATTTCACAGATGTTTGTTTTTTTATTATTTATATATAACAGGCATTTAAAGCGTATTCTTTTTATTGGTCTCTTTATTAACAAAAAATAGCTTATTGATTGCTTATTTAAGACATAAAAGAAGTAATTGAGCTTCTGTATGACTTTAATTATTTCCTTTATTTCTCTTAATATTTTGACGTGAAAGTAAGAACGTAATTGACACCATCAGAGTGTAAAGCTGGTCTTTAAATTGAATTCATTTTACAACAACTTCCACATCACAATTGGCCTTTATCTTTGCCGCACGATCCTGAAATAAAAGAAACAAAGATTTAAATCAAATTTTAATGGTTATAAACAATTATCATCAAAATATAAGTACTTAGATCAATTTTATAATTTGGACTGTTTTAGATTGAAAAATATATACATAGAGTCAATTTATTTTATTAATTTAAATTTATTATGTTTGCTAAATAAAAAAAGAAAAATCTTTCAGGTGTTAAGATGGTATGAGTCATTTCAATGTTTTATAATGAACATTTAACGGCGTGTCAAGCCTGATTTTTTGTAATGATATTTTCTTGTTTAAGCATGTTCTATATAAAAAAAAAATCTCAAATTCTACTTATGCTATTTTATAGCATTGCCAGATTTTACTATTAAAAAATCTTCAGTTAAACGTAATTTTTTTAAAAATAATTTTGTTATAATACAACACAATTAAAAATATCTTTAAAAGCTGCAATATATTAAACTTTAACAAATCCATATATTACGTAGTTTATAGATTCACGTGTTCAATTAATTAAAATGTAGTGCAGGAAGCCGAGCAATTATTTTTTGGCTATCATTACTTCCAAACAATAATCATTGTTATTCTTAATATGTAGAAATCTATCAAGAAAATGATTGTTTGGAAATTGTGGTAACCAAAAAAAAGGTTACCGGTGGTCTCTCTGGTAGTTCTTCAATTAATCTTTTATGTCTAAAATCTTTTAGGATAAATATAAATTAGAGGACTAATGTTGTACTTTCTTTTGTTTTAAATTCCACTAATTATGTAATTCTAAACTATGTATGGTAGTTTAATGACTACTATAAAATATATGGTCGCTAACACAAATATATTAAAAAACGAATATATTTTTCAAAGTAAACATAAAATCATATATTTTGAGGAAAATAGATTGTGTAACAATTAAAAAACAAGTTTTTATTTTTGAAAAGTTTTTCAATAGTTTAAAAACTGCAGGGGGTATATCCTAATTTTCATTTTTCCACAAGGAAAAACCTGATACTCTTACAAAATAATCCGCGAAGGGCTGAATGATCCTGCCAACCGTTAAAATAGGATTTAGAAAATTTCTTACATGTTCTACATCTACAACCTTTTATACTTGTATTATTAAGAGAAATTAAATGATAACCTTACCAGGAAAAAACAGTTTGATGATTTAAGACCTATTACAGAACCTAAAAAACTTGTGTGTCTTTCCTACCACCAATTTAGATTTTTTAAATTTTTCTCTGCCTTTGTGTCATCAACTTTATAGTTTAATAATTATAGTAGAATATATGGTGCTCGTAAACCGATTTTACAAAATAAGTAGCCATCAAGATGAGCAAATTTTGATTTTTGTATTAGAAACAAAGGTCGCAATTCGCTTTAAAAAAAAAAAAGAAAAAAAAAAGAAAGAAAAGAAAAGAAAAGAAAAAAGAGGAGAAAACGGCATGACGTTTTCACTCTAACCTGAATACGGATTTTCGTACATAATATATTTAACAAAAATGAAGATATTTTAACAAAATTTTCAAAAGGCTTTACTTTTTGTGATATATGATGTCATCACGAGGTGTGCTGTAAATGACTCCCCGTTAACGGCTAAACAACACTGAACTTCAGTGAGTCAGGTGAGGGTCTCGTCACCTCACGGTTCTAAATTACGAGACCTATTAAATCTGTCAATTTAACAAAGTTAAACAGAAACTTTGAACCGGCAAACAAAGATAATTGTAGCAATCCACAAGAGAGCAAGCACAGCAGCGATGTGAACAAATCTATATTCAGGTGGATCACAGCCATGCTGTGATCAGGCGATTTCCGCCCCGCACCCAGATACTAACCCGTCAAGTTAGGCATTCATGCCGGGCAGGTAGGGGCCTGGTTTGCGGTATATATATATATATATATATATATAAACACTGAACTAGATACTCCATAACTGAGACTGTAATTAACAATACATATGGTTTCATTGACCAAATTACAGTGAAACTTTTAGCACTTGTCATGATCAAATTTCCCCAAAACATCTTTTAAAATTTCAGATATTTGCATTTAGTTTTATTTTTATTAGGTAAGAAGGTTATCAAAACAAAATCGTTATACAGATACATAATAAAATTAAAATTGAAGTTTCTATTATAACAAATCATAACATATATTATAAGATATATTAGATTGGTACTTTTAGGTAGATTTCGTAAGAAATACTACCTATTACATTCTCCTCTATATTGCAATTTCTGAAAAATTTTTGCAGATCTACGCCGATCATGACTTCTAGAACCCAAAACCACCCCCAGTTCAAAACTATATCTATGTATCTTATCTATCTACCTATCTATCTATTGACTGTTAAAAAAATTGCAGTAAAATTACGGGCAGAGGCCGGCAGCAGAGATTCCAGTCATACCCCGTAAAAGAAATAATCTATGCCCATCATTTTGTGCAGCCCGTAATTTTACGGGGCAAAGTCATACAGCATTATAATGCACAGGATATAATGCACTTTAAAACACAATAACACTTTACTTACTGCTCCGTAGCACGTAGCACGTTAGATAATCATATCACAGAATCGCTTTTTCGGCGAGTTAAATTTTTTGAAACACGAATAAAATGAAGGGTTACACCCTAGCGGAGGACAATGTATGGTGTCGTACCGTATTTTTGCTAACGTATGGGCTAGAACTGTAAGAATATGTGGATTGCTCTTAATTTTCTAAGTATCTAAGGGATAAGGCTGCTTAGTTAGTGGATCAGACAGTTTTTCATCAAATAAGGCTGTTGTCCGTGAAAATTGAAGGGCAGACGCTGATAAATTTACAGTTTTTTCTGAGAGTGTATCACCTTTTTATGGAGACGACAACTCCCATAATTCTGCACAAATCTCTTCCAAACTAATACATAAAATCAAGCGGCAGACAATCTCGGTCAAGTTCGTTAATGGGCAAAGCGGATCAAGGGGGTGGAAAAGGAGGGGTTTTGAAAAAACAGAAAAAAACCCATAATGTCTTAATTATGATACATATCGAATCAGTTTAAAGTTATTATTACTTCTATGAAAATTGTCAAAAATTTATATATGACAGATTTTTGATGTAATTAGAAATTGCCTCAAGGGGCGAAAAAAATAAGGGTTTAAGAAGAAAAAAATTCATAACTTCGTTAAATCACAAGATATCAAATCCGCTTAAATTTACTATAAATCCTCTTAATATTATCTAAAACTTTTATATTGACAAGTTTTTGATAAGCCCAACTCTTGCAGCAAATAAATAAATAAAAGGGGAGGGAGGTTGTAGAAGAAAAAAAAATCACATCCGCCGTTAATCCGCCACAAGGCAATAAAAAGTATCATTGGCGTGATGAAAATTTTTTAGCGCGCGTCTCAATATAACGGACGTCAGAATTTAAAATATAGTGTGTGATTCTTTTAAGGAAACATTCATTTATTTCTAATCTTGATTTAGTTTTTGTTGCTGAAAACAGTACTTAACTTCGAAATCTACCTGTGCCTCTAGGTCGAGTTAGCGGGGATGTTTTTAGAATGTATCTTTCTCCTTTTGCAAGGTCAAAGTTCGAGAAAGGCAATGTCTTAAATATCTTTACAAGGATCTAACCGAGGTTTGTTATGTTGAAGAAGTTTTCGTTACATTCTTTCAGGAAAACTTATTTTTTTCCACAAATTGGTGAATGCTTTGTTGAAAGCACCATAGTTGTAAGACAATAATCATAAGGATATCCTAATACTCTAGGGGCTTCGTGAATGGGAATCACACAGTTTAATTAAATAACTGCATTAAATGTTAAAGCATGATGCTATCTAAAATCTGATTAAAAATGGTTATAGCTTAATAAAGATATCTGTTAACAAATTGAATAATAAAATCATGTATTAAAAGAAACCGTTTGTTTACCTATTTTTCCGGTTCACTTATTTCTTCCATAAGTAAGGATAGGCTGGGTTGAAAGAACCGTAGTTATACACTCCAGGATAACCATAGGCTCCAATAGCTCCATGGGCATAAGGATATCCATAGGCACGAGGGGCTCCGTAGAAGGGAGCGCCAAGGTAAGGAAACTGTGTCATAGCACATACCACTACGGCGACCAAGACAAGGAGGGCGAACTGAAATAGAAATTTAAATATTTTTATAAACACTAGAAGATCGTTTTCTAAAACGTGTTATACTATATTTCATTTATATTGTATTACATTTTATTTTGTTTCAACATTTTAAAACAATTTGTACCTTAATGCGAAATATAATTTTAATGTAATATGAAAGAGCAATATTTGTATGAACAACTTCTGAAAATAATGTTAAAGAAATTAGGAAAAGAATATTGAAATAATAATAATAAAAAAAAATCAACACAAAATATAAAAAACAAATCTATAATTACAAATTATTGAAATAACGCAATACTGAAAGAAAAAATATGAAGTACAAAGCAATAATCACGTACATTCAGGTACCAAGATATAACCAAAGCTGTATCTTTTATTTTTAGAAAACTTTTAACACATAGTAATATAAAAAATAGTAAGCCTCCTTCGAAAAATTTCATTATCTACAGCAATATTTTTCAATCCTTTTTACCTCGTGACAAACTTTAACCATAGTTGAATTTCCGCACTTAAATTACATAAAAAAAAAAAAAAAAAAAAAAAAAAAAAAAGCAATTTATTAACCCACACAAAATGACCCATTATACCACATCCCCTCTTAAAAAAAAGCAATTTGAAATAAAAATGTAATTAACATTCTTTAAAACTTATTTTTACTTTTATTTTTATTATAAAGTAACTTATTAAAACATATATGACACTGCCAATTTTTTAGACTATTATTCTTTTTACACTCTTTTATTTAAGCTCAACGTGATTTTTGTATGTAAAAAGAGAATTTTGCATTCGATTTTTCAGTCATTTCCTGATATGCTAAAATTACAAAAAATATGTACACAGGTCTGTATACGATGACAATACCACATTTTAATATATTTTTTTTAACTTAACTATGAATTAAGTAAATTAATAAATAAGAAATCCAAAACTAAAACTTTATCAAACTATGTAAATGGTTACCTCAAAAGTGTAATGAGTATTAAATAAAATAAACACTAAACAGCTCAACAGTTCTTTTATTGCAATTAAAACGAAGCTGTAACACAAAGCACGTCACAATAATAGATGTAAAAATTTTAGTTATATTTAAAATCTTTTAAATGTTAGTTTTTTAAGTTTAAAATTGTAATTTAATCAGATCGTATCAATAAAAAAAATAAGAAATCAAAGCCAAAGCTTGATCAAACTATGTAAATGGTTACTTCAAAAGTGCAATGAGTATTAAATAAAATAAACACTGAACAGCTCAACAGCTCTTTTATTGCAATTAAAACGAAACTGTACCATAAAGCTCATCACAATAATAGATGTAAAAATTTTAATTATATTTAAAACTTTTTAAATGTTAATTTTTTAAGTTTAAAATTGTAATTTAATCAAATCGTATCGCGCAAATAAATAAGAAATCCAAAACTAATGCTTGATCAAACTATGTAAATGGTTACTTCAAAAGTGCAATGAAAATTAAATAAAATAAACACTGAACAGCTCAACAGCTCTTTTATTGCAATTAAAACGAAACTGTACCATAAAGCTCATCACAATAATAGATGTAAAAATTTTTATTATATTTAAAACTTTTTAAATGCTAATTTTTTAAATTTAAAATTCATCAAAATAATTATTTTTTATTATTAAGTTTGTAGAATTATATTTTTGGCACATTACTATGTTATAGAATTTTCTGAAAAATTCATAAGCTTGAGAGAAGTCTTACAAACTATTTTTTAAAAAAGGATCGCGTTTTGATTTCTTCTTTATCTGTAAATTTACGTTCTAAAATTAACCTATTGTATATGATATACATTTGAAAAAAAACAAAAAAACAAAAAAACTACAATAGTAAAAGTTTTACAGTGAATAAATTAGTTATTATCATTGTTGCCCTTAAATTAAAATGAGACTTAAACATATCTTTAAAAAATTGCCGTTCTGTAAATTAGAAAAATTGCCAAATAAAAAAAAACAACCTATGCAAAATCCTCTTTTTTTTTTTAAAGATATACGTGGTACAAGCGTTTGAATAAAAAGTTAGACATAAATGAATTGATAAATAAAGAAATCTAAGAAATCTCCGAAAAAATCGCTCAAAAATTAAATTTATAGGCAATAAGAACAGGCAATGATAAATTTAATATATTGAAAAACTCTGTGATTGGTTTAAATATTACATTTAATTATAAATACTAATAAATTGGACTCCACGTTTTATGAAAGGTTGTATGTATCGTAGGAATATATTCTTGTTGAGATTAAGAAACACGTCAAGCTATTACTAGAAGATCAGAATCAAACTTCCCATTCATTATTATTGTTATTATTATTATATTTACACAGAAAAAATAAAACCCAATTTGAGTCGAAAGATTCTTAGGTATGTGCCCAAATTGGGCCATGCCTGTTTTGGTTACCACTGTGTATCCATTTTGGGCACTGTTAAATATCCATTTTCGATTTTTTTTTTGAAAATGGGTATTTAACAGTGCCCAAAATGGATACACAGTGGTAACCAAAACAGGCATGACCCAATTTGGGCACATACCTAAGAATCTTTCGACGCAAATTGGGTTTTATTTTTTTCTGTGTAGTGTTAGCTTGATGCGTATTTTAGCTTGAAAGAAGAAGCAATGCGTAACTTTATTATTACAAGACTATTAAAAACGTTCTGTAAAAGTGTAAAACGTCAACAAAGCTTTTGATTTCGCTAATATATGAGAGATAACTATTTAATTTCAGAATTAAATATACCGAACGAAAGGCATTATATGGAAACAGTTAAGCTTTTAACTTACCAAGTAATGCATGTTTGAAGTCTTTCTTACTCGATTCGAGGCAAGAAGAATAGTCGTTCAGAAAAAGTGAAACTCCTTTTATACAGTCTTTCGGAAATGCACTTAGAACATGAACTTGCACAAAAATCTAGTTTAAAACCTAAATGAAGGTTAAATCTTATAAGTTGAAAACGGTAAAAGGTGTGCCTTTATTTAGAAATGTTGATTTCTCATACCCTTTGCGGTGCATGGTGTAAACAACATTATTTACGCTTCCGTTTTCCAACAAAGGAATTTAAAATAAATGATATGGGTTTAATTCGGATTTAATTTGATTTTATTGTACAACACTTTCTAAGTATATTACGAAAATGCTAGTAGCTTTTGTTTGTAAGTTGATGGCACAAAACATTACATGGTCACTGTTTTTGTTTATTCAAGGTTCATCTAAACATTAATAAGTAGTCCGTGGGAGTGTTGTAATGATGTTTGCTAATTGTTCCTGTGAAAATAATCTAAGATTAAATAGTGCTTCGTTAACAAATAGAACTGTAATAAATGATTTAAATGGATAAATAGAGCTTTTGAGCATGTATTCATAAGCTTTTTTTTTTTTTTTTTTTTGCCAATTTGACACATTGTGGTGCTTAAAAGTATAATAATACATTTATGATAACATATTCTTCATTTCTCCTTTCTCATACTGTTGATGCTAAATTGCGAAATTTGTATCTAAAATAATTTAATTTATACATTTAAAATATTTAACACACACATTTGGGATACCAATCACATAGTTCTTATTATTGTGAAACAAAATAATCTACTGTAATATGGATAGCATTCTTTCGTGAAATTTAAAAACACTCTTTTGTGGCATTGAAGCTGTATTAAAAATACAGAAATAATAATGTATAATAACATTTTAAGCTTGATGGAAAATGTTTAATTGTGTGTTGAATTTCTAGTACAAAAGAATACGTTTGATAATTAACCTACTCACAGAAATGAAAGTCTCCTAAATCTAGAATAAGAAAATTTCAGTTTTTAATTAATGTTTTGAGAAATATTTTGGCTGTTTTTAGAATTTGTTGTTCATATAAGCAATAACATTACCGATTACAGTCAAAAAGTAGCCTTTGATTTAATCAGTTCATATTAATCTTTATTTTTCCCTTTTTACCATTTGTAATTACTTTTAAAGATTCAGATTATACGGGGGCCAGTGCCAGGGGCGCCATTTGGGGTGGTAGTATCCCCCCCCCCCCCCTTGATATTTTAGAAAAATTATCGGTCATCACAGGCATACTCAAAAAACTTTTCAGAAACTACAGAAAAGCTAAAATAATTTGTCCGATTTTACTAAAAATAAAAAGAGTAGCACAAAATAAGCATTTTAAACACAGGAATTAATAATTATCAATCTTCCTTGCTAGTACAACATTCTCCAAGTGAGACAAATTAATCATTAATGAGTATTTTGGCTAATTTAAAAAATATATGTGAAAATAAAACTGTACAAATTGCTTCTCAGCCGCGTGTAAAATAAGATAAAAAGAAACCTTACCAACTTAACCCCCCCCCCCTCCCCCTAAGAAATGTTTGAAATGGCGTGCCCCCTAGTCAGTACGTAATTTTTTAGAAAACAATTCACAAAAGTCTTTCTCACTAAAATAAAATTATTTTCTAAAGGTTCTCCTTTAGCATGAATACACTTTTAAATTAGAATAAACCAATTTCCAGAACAGTTATCCCATTCGGAAATTTATGTATCATAAACATGTGATTTATAGGCTGCTAAACTCATAACCACGCATTTTTAATGAATAGTACAAGAAAAAGCCATTTGGCCCTAAAACAGCAAATAAACACAATATTTCATCATACACTGAAAAAAAAAATGTTGATTTTACAGTATAATACTGGCATCCCAGCTGCCAGTATTATTATTACTGCTTATTTTGCTGTTTATTACTGTTAATTTTACGGTATAATACTAGCAGCTGAGATGCCAGTATTATACTGAAATCAACAATTTTTTTTGCAGTGTATATAATATATATTTTTTGCTTTTTTGCTTTAAATTGCAATGCAATGTCCAGGTTTGGTCATGGTGAAGAATGAGTAAAGTTGTATGTTTTGATTTTTGATTTTAGGAATTATTTTTGGCAAACAAACTATCGTATACCAATTAGAATTTAGCGATCATCCAAAACAAACTTCCAACATGGCTATATATACTAAAAAATGAAGCAATCCTTTTCTTTGAAGAATTTCATAACAATAGGATTTTGTTGATTTTGAAACTTCCAAACAATTGTTTGTTGCTTTATTTCAAGTTCATAGGAATAAATCTAAGTTTTTTCGCCTGTTACAATGTCATAGACATGATTTGAAACAACAGGGTCGAATCTTTTGAAAATTACTTTGTATCATATCTTGTGACCAAATTTCAGGGACCAAAATCCGGGATATAAAATGGAGATGTTTGGAACTTCCCTCCCCCACCTCCTCGCAGGCCGTAGATATTATCTCTTTCGTTAACTTATCCTTCTCTACCTCCCCCCCCCCCCCAAAAAAAAAAAAAAAAAAAAAAAAAAAAAAAAAAAAAAAAAAAACTGCATACTTTTTTTTACATTTTTGAATATTGAAACAAAATAATTTACATTAAAAACATTTTTCTGATTTTTTTTATTATTATTATTCATTGTTAAAATAAGTAAAAACAAGACCGTGATTATTTTACACTTCCATTTATTCTTACTTTTCAAATGCCTTTTTTGTTCTTTTTGCATAGAGTAAAATTTTCCAATAGTTTGTAGTTGGTGACTTACTACGATTCCTTTCAAAGAATCGCAGCTTTTATCATTTTTTTTATAAAGTTGAATTCTTGGAAATTGGGCTGATTTAGGGATTTCGTTAAAAAACGGGACTCGAAGTCCAAAATCGGGACTGCCGTGAAACATCCGAGACGTCTGGCCACTTTATACTAGCACCATTTGACACGCCACCCCTTTTGAGCTTGAGATAAATTATATGGAATTCAACGTACATGCATGCTTTATTCAATTTCAAGTGATTATGTAAAACTGAATGCACTCGGTTCCTTGAAATGTTCAAAGATGACTCAAATTTATCTCACAAGGTAGATAAAAATCAATTGACCAATTTCGTAATTGGATAATTTACAAAATATTGTACCGATATTATGTACGAAATATTGTGTAATGTACCGATTCAATGGCAGATTACTAGTGATTGTATCACAATTTTTCTGATACACTCCTTACCTCATAACCGAAATCTCACTTTAGGTTGGTTGAGGTATTGTTATTCTAAGATCGGCACTTTTATCTCTAAAATTCAGTGTAGAGATTATTAAAGATCAGTTTTACAGCCCGCTGCTTTTCTGAATTGAAATCGCGAATCAACACTGCACTTGATTTGATCGATGAGAATATGCTCATAAACAAGTGGTTAGAACTTATTTACAAAACGGACATTTACAGATTAATGAAGAGCAGGTAAATCGAACATTTGTCATCACTAAAACGCCTAGACGGAGTCAATTTGACTCCGACCAAATGAATAAATGTCGATTCGAACCAGAAATTTGTTCCTACAATATATTCCACACAGAAATAAGTTAAATAAAGCAGCTAAGTAGTGTTAAATAAAAACAAAAAATTGGTGTAAAATATTTTTATAAAACTTGAGTAAAATTTCTGGTCGTTTTAGTGTTAACCCTAGATTGTCCGGAAATTTTGCTCAACCTTGATAAAAACATGTTACACCAGAATTTTTATTTAAAACTATTTAACTTATTTATTTACTTAAGTTAAATTTGGTTGGCTGTTTTACGCAAGTTAAATTTGATTGGCTGGTGAAGTTCTCAGTTGAATCTTTTTTCTTTTCTTTCGTTTTCTAGTGCTAATATGCTACATTAGTACTTTTTTTTCTCATGGCTCCTCTATGATGCGTTATACAACTACTTATATAGCGGGAGTGGAGTTGTTTTACAACTGGGAATCTGGTGTAACTGGGAATAAACTGTTTTTTTTCTGAGGTTTATAATTAACTTATTTTATGAAATTATTTCTGGTTCGAATAGTCATTTTGAATGTACCTGTCGGGGCTATTGGAGCTGTTTGGTAGGCGGAGAGTTATAAAAGTAAACTTTACGAGCTTCTCCATCATAAAATCACTTGCACTCTCATGTTTGGCGGTATATGCATAATAAATCATTCTTTTTGCATAAATAATTTGTGTCCCCCTGCATATTACATAAAGATCTAAAATGACCGAATCGATGTCAATGCTTTTTGCAGTGACAGAAGTTCTTGGCCAATCTTCACGAGATCCATCATTTATATTCCTGCACAATGGAATTATTTAAAACAGTTGTAAAGTGTTTCTTCAGCTTGCGTTTCATCACTAATCACCAAAAGTCGAATGCATTCGATCGACACACTATTGCTGCATCAAATGTTAACGAAAATAACAAAATTCATGAATTTACAATCCCATCGACTTAAATCTATGATTTACCACTGCCTTATTAACTTCAAAATGACGCCGTAAAAAGACTGATAGAGAATTTACCGTTTTCAAACAACAAATGTTCATGAGAAACTTCAAATTCTTGAATAATAATAATCAGTCCCGAAAGCTACCCTGTTTGTTAATACAAGATTCTGAAAATGAAGATGGTTCTCGAAAAAAAAAAATTTCTCTACTCAACAACACAAAATTTTCTGACTCATTTTTAAACGTAAATGCATGACACTTACAGACATTATTATTGAAAAGTTTTGTAATAGAACAGTTTTTTTTTTCGTTAAATTAATTACATCTTGAATTGTAAGCGATTGTTTTCTCGTGAAAGCAGTTTTTTCCTCTCCCGCGTCCGAAAATTCAATACAAAATGCCAAATTGGTAGCATTTTGTAAAAGATTTTCTGCCTTTACCGAAAAAAAAGAAAATCTGTCCGATTAGACAGTTTCTGAATTAGAGCACCTGTCAATTTCATGCTTTTGCAAACAAAATTAAATTTAAAAATGTGTTAGAAAGTAATCAGTTTGGATTAGAGAACTGCGTTAATAGCCTACGTTTTATTATTATTATTATTATTATTATTATTATTATTTAACTCTAATTTTCTCATATTGGTTTATGCATCACTCTTTTAAAAATAATCTGATTCCCCATATTAAAAATGTATAGATTTGTGTCTCCTATCTCATTTCCAACATATATTTTATATGTATTGTCCTCTTATAAGATATTATCATTACGTGATAAAATAAAATAAATTAAAACTCTTCAAAATACTTTACTGTTCCTGAAATGTCTATTAGTGTTCTCTTTTACCTTTCGTATAGCATCCTTACATTGTATTCTTTTCGCCGTAATTAATCATAATTCTTTCAACTTTAAAGCTACACATATGCAGTTTTTTGTAATGATCTCGTTGCAGCAAAAGGAAAAAAAAATCTAATTGAGCAATATTTTCTAAAGAGGCATTTTTTATTTTAAAGAGTATAACTTTTTAGAAATTAATAGCAGGACTATCTATATTATAAAGCAAAACGTGTCCCTGAGTAACGCTGGCGTCGTATTGACGGTGGCAACAACCTAAATAATAATTTTCTCTTTTTTGCAATTTTAATAACTTTTAAACAACGCATAGTTTCAATTTTTACATAAAAAAAAAAGAAATTGAAAATTGGTAATTTAGAAATTGGTACTTTAGAAATTGGTAATTTAGAAATTGGCAATTTAGAAATTGGTAATTCAAAATTGGTAAACAGGTTTCCAGAGAAGCAGCAGCAATGAACACCGACGATGTACAATTTTGGAAAAAGCATGCAGAGACGGTGCATGGTGAGTGCGAAGTGTGTGTTTCTCATAAACGCTTTGAACCAATTCTCACCTATGAATTTTTATAAATCTCAACACAACTGGGCTGATTTTTTTCAAAATATTTGAATAAAAATTAAAAATTTAAGTTATGATATTTAACATCGTTGATTATATTAGGACCAACTTGCAATATTCAGCCCCGGAACAATTAATTTTCTCACTTGAGTGTGTTGAAGACATGCCTATATTTGTTCTTCTCTGGTGAAAATGAACATCAATTTATTTCATTTATATTTAAATAAATTGGACTGTAAAATATTTCATAATTTTTTTTTTTGATTTTACAAAGATATAAAGAAGTTAACGGTGATGCGCGATAAGCTCAGTTTTAAATTAGTCTGAGAACTAGTCATCCGATGAGATATATTAATGAAAATAAATTGGACGATGAATGTCTTATATTCAGAGAACATGGATGTAAAAGTAACAATACCTCCAATGAGAAAACAATAGATATAGATATTCATATTATTCCTAATTTCGAAAATTCATTAAAGAAAATGTTTTGAATGTTAACATCTCTGCAGTGGAGACAGATTTGTCAGATAATTTTGTATCTGAGGTATGGTGTCCGAAAGAGACGAACATTTTTTCGACAATAAACCAAATAGGTATACTTCTCTATTATCCCGTCAACCACTTTTCATAACAAAAAAACTATCGCCAAACTGTAACGGCAAATAAACGGAAGAACGTTGCCATTGGAATATCAAAATAAATAAATAAATAAAGTATAAGAATTTAAGGACACAATTGTTATTTTAATGAATGAAATAACTAATAAATCAGTAAAACATAATGAAAAAACACGTAAATGTCGAATTAAAAACCACTTGATGACATAACAAACACGTATAATGCTTCTGAGATCAAGTAAATGGGACTGCATTTTTGGCATTTAATCTAACAGTTTGGCGATAGTCTTTTGTTATGAAAAGTGGTCGACGGGATAATAGAGAAGTACCACCAAATATTCTTGAGCAGCTTGATTTAGGAAAAAATAATGTTATTTTTTTATTTTTTTTATTTGTACATTTTGAATAGGAATTACTTCAATAAAATAACTTTAAGATTTCTGAATATTTCAGCAACTATGAAGATCTTTTGTATTTTTAATAGTATTTAAAAAAATGAATAATAAAGAAATATTTGAACCAATAGAGATAACTACTCTAAATGAAGTAGGGGGGAAATTAAGCGAGGGAGATTTTAAGAAAAAATATAATGGTCAAAATATTTAGAGATTTGAGCAGGTATCAGATGCAATATCATGAATGGATTAAAAATTACTAATTCAGTGCTCAGTTTTACTAAATGCTGTTATAGCATTTAAAATTCGTTTTACTGCATGGGTTTTATTTACTAAAGTTAACAAATCTTTTCCTAAATTAAAAGTAGTTAAACATTATTGATAAACTTGAATGAGTCATGAAAAAAAATAATGGACTAAAAACGACGTTACATACGAAGTAATACACACGAACAACGTAAGGGATTTGCAAAAAAGTAAAATAAATAAATAAAAATAAAAAATAAATTCTTTCAAGTCCTTTTCACAAAAAATAAATTTTCTGATAGTTTTCTTACTACATGAATTATTTTTGTGAAGTATAATTGAATTATATACATATCTATACTAATATTATAAAGGAGTAAATCTTGTTTGTTTGTTTGTAGGGGGTAATCTCTGGAACTGCCGAACCGATTTCAAAAGTGATGGTGGCAAATTGATGGTGACAACCCCTGCTCCAACATAGGCTATATTTTATGTCGGTGCCACTAACCCCAGGGGGTGCAGGAGCAAAAAACGTTCTAAAATTGCGATTTTTCAGTTATCACACTGGCTGTCAAGCCCTGAGAGCTTGGCAGCCGGTTCTATATGTATGTATGTACGTACGTAATGCGATAACTCTTCATAGAAATATCCGTTTTCCTTCAAATTTTGTTTATAGGTTCACTGAGTTAAGGCGCGCGCTTCCCTGATTAGTTTTCGGGATTGATTGGTCAAGTATAAAGGGGGGAACAAGGGTCTAATTCCCCCCCCCCCTTAATTTATATAAATGGGTTTTTCATGCAGAATTATTCCGTTTCCCTTCAAATTTTGTTTATAAGTTCACTGAGTTAAGGCGCTTCCCTGATTAGTTTACGGGTTTGATTAGTTAAGTATAAAGGGGGGGGATCGGGGGGGGGCTAATCCCCCCTTAATTTATATAAATGGGTTTTTCATGCAGAATTATTCCGTTTTCCTTCAAATTTTGTTTATAGGTTCATTGGGTTAAGACGCTTCCCTGATTACTTTTCGGGATTGATTGGTTAAGTATAAAGGGGGGGAACAAGGGGCTAATTTCCCCCCCCCCCCTTAATTTATATAAATGGGTTTTTCATGCAGAATTATTCCGTTTTCCTTCAAATTTTGTTTATAGGTTCACTGTGTTAAGGCGCTTCCCTGATTAGTTTTCGGGATTGATTAGTTAATATAAAGGGGGGGATCGGGGGGCTGATTCCCCCCCTTAATTTATATAAATGGGTTTTTCATGCAGAATTATTCCGTTTTCCTTCAAATTTTGTTTATAGGTTCATTGGGTTAAGACGCTTCCCTGATTACTTTTCGGGATTGATTGGTTAAGTATAAAGGGGGGAACGGGGGGCTAATCCCCCCCTTAATTTATATAAATGGGTTTTTCATGCAGAATTATTCCGTTTTCCTTCAAATTTTGTTTATAGGTTCACTGAGTTAAGGCGCTTCCCTGATTAGTTTTCGGGATTGATTGGTCAAGTATAAAGGGGGGGAACAAGGGTCTAATCCCCCCCCCCTTAACTTATATAAATGGGTTTTTCATGCAGAATTATTCCGTTTTCCTTCAAATTTTGTTTATAGGTTCACTGTGTTAAGGCGCTTCCCTGATTAGTTTTCGGGATTGATTAGTTAATATAAAGGGGGGGGGGATCGGGGGGCTAATTCCCCCCCTTAATTTATATAAATGGGTTTTTCATGCAGAATTATTCGGTTTTCCTTCAAATTTTGTTTATAGGTTCATTGGGTTAAGAAGACGCTTCCCTGATTACTTTTCGGGATTGATTGGTTAAGTATAAAGGGGGGAACGGGGGGCTAATCCCCCCCTTAATTTATATAAATGGGTTTTTCATGCAGAATTATTCCGTTTTCCTTCAAATTTTGTTTATAGGTTCACTGTGTTAAGGCGCTTGCATGATAATTTTCGGGATTGATTGGCTGAGTATAAAGGGGGGAACGGGGGGGGGCTAATCCCCCCCCTTAATTTATATAAATGGGTTTTTCATGCAGAATTATTCCGTTTTCCTTCAAATTTTGTTTATAGGTTCACTGAGTTAAGGCGCTTCCCTGATTAGTTTTCGGGATTGATTAGTTAAGTTTAAAGGGGTGGGGGATCGGTGGGCTAATCCCCCCTTAATTTATATAAATGGGTTTTTCATGCAGAATTATTCCGTTTTCCTTCAAATTTTGTTTATAGGTTCACTGTGTTAAGACGCTTCCCTGATTAGTTTTCGGGATTGATTGATTAAGTATAAAGGGGGGGAACGGGGGGCTAATACCCCCTTTAATTTATGTAAATGGGTTTTTCATGCAGAATTATCCCATTTCCTTCAAATTTTATTTATAGGTTCACTGTGTTAAGGCGCATCTCTGATTAGTTTTCGGGATTGATTGGTTAAGTATAAAGGGGGGGAACAAGGGGCTAATTCCCCCTTATCTATACTAATATATAAAGTAGTAAAGATTGTTTGTTTGTTTGTTTGTTTGTTTGTAGGGGGTAATCTCTGGAACCACTGAAGCGATTTTAAAAGTGATGGTGGCAAATTAATGGTGACAATCCCTGCTCCAACATAGGCTATATTTTATGTCGGTGCCACCACCCCCAGGGGGGTGCAGGAGCGAAAAACGTTCTAAAATTTCGATTTTTTGTGTACTGAAGGAGATAGAAGTATCAAATTTGGTATGGTAGTTACTTATAAGATGTAAATGCTCTCTAAGAACAAATTATAAAAACATTCGCAATTTAAAAGGGTGAGATGAGGAAGAAGCGTTCTAAAAACATTCTAAATTACAATTTCTATGGAATCTCTGAAACTACAGAACCGATTTCAAAAGTGATGGTGGCAAATGGATGGTGACAGTCCCTGCTCCAACATATGCTAAATTTTTTGTCGGTGCCACTGCCCGCAGAGGGTGCAGGAGCGAAAAACGTTCCAAAATTATGATATTTTCAATAATGAAGGAGTTAGGAACTTGACATTTTGTATGGTCGTTACTTACAAAATTTAAATGCTCTATAAGAACAAAATCTAAAAAAATTAGAAATTTAAAAGGCTGAAATAAGCAAAAAATTTTCTAAAAACATTCAAAATTACAATTTGTATGGAATGTCTGGAACTACTAAAGCGATTTCAAAAGTGATGGTGGCAAATGGATGGTGACAATCCCTGCTCCAACATAGGCTATATTTTATGTCGGTGCCACTACCCCGAGGGGGGTGCAGAAGCGAAAAACGTTCTAAAATTGCGATTTTTGCGATGCTGAAGGAGCTAGAAACTTCAAGTTCGTCATGATTGTTATTTATAAGATCTAAATGCGCTCTAAGAACAAATTCTAAAGAAAAATGATCTAATGATTCTGCGATTTTTCAACTATTGAATTTCTAAAATTACCAAATTTCACAATAGAGTACCATAGCGAAACCTTCACGCGTAAAAAGATAATGATAAGGGCGACGTGTCCTGACGTGTATATTGACTGTAGCACGAGTCACAAATTATAGTATCCTTATTATTCTGTTAAAATATAAAAGTGAATTTTGAAATGTCAATATTTTGTTTGATTAAAGGTTCGTTAAGAGAAATTGACCAGCGTAGCGGGCGTAGCTTGCTAGTATATTTATAAAGTATGTGAAAAAAATTCTCAATCCCTCCCTCTCTTGCTGGATTTATCAAATTCCACAGTCTTTTGATTCTTACAGAAAATATTCATGGCTTCCTTCAGGTATTGCTCGGCCGCGCTGTAACTTTTATTAGAAACTTCAATCGAAACTAAATTTGAAAAAAATTATGCACCAGAATTTTTTATGTTCATTAATCAGAAGTGTCTCTATAACAACAGTTTTTTTCTCTGTAATGGTATTATATAATTAAAGCATTATCTCGAAGGAAGACTATAATTTGATTCACCTTTTTAACATATTGCGACATAGTTGAAAAGTGTTTAAATTTGGTTTGTCTGTCTGTCTGTCTGTCTATCCGTGCTCTAACTCGCGTTAATATATGCGGATTGCCATGAAATTGATATATGTTATTGAGGTTCACTAT
Source organism: Maratus michaelseni (assembly GCA_963931845.1). Classification (NCBI taxonomy): domain Eukaryota; kingdom Metazoa; phylum Arthropoda; class Arachnida; order Araneae; family Salticidae; genus Maratus; species Maratus michaelseni. Next base: position 256,728,981 of record OZ007594.1, read on the forward strand.
GGCATGTTCGGTATTGAAAATGAAGTGTGTAGCAGTTATAGTTTTTTTTTTTTTTTTACAGGGACACAAAAAAAATTCCGTTACATTACGGTCTATGGGGTAAAATCAGTTGCGGTTTATTTTAATGACGTTACACAATTTCAATTGTATTGAAATTGATCATAGAAACTCGACAGAGTTTCTCGCCAAGCATAAGAAACAGCAATGCATTGAACCGTAAATGAAAGGAATTTCCTCCAATGGATGCCAAACGATTTTACAATTTTTTTTCTTTTTGAACTCTGTCTAGTTTATATTTTTCGGACGGGACAAAACGGGTTTTTGACACATCTATATCTCGCGTTCTATTTATGATAGAAACAAAATTCTTGATTCTATGGAATGGGGCATGCCACGGGATTAAGAATTCAAAAGTAAAGCAAAATCCGACGAATAGTTTTTCAGTAAATGCGATTTTAAAAGTGCTGTTTTTTGCACTTTTTAAATCTTGTTCAGACCAAAAACTGTTGATAGGGCTACAGCAATGTGTAATTATCGGATTTTTACGCGGTTTACGTTATTTGAATCGTTTTTATGAGTAGTTCAGACCTTTGTAAGTTTCATGTAAAAATATTAATTAGTTTTTGATTTATATCAGTTTAAAGTTGTTGATTCCTATACTTAACATACATCAAAAAACTGTTGACAGGGCTACAGCAATGTGTAATTATCGGATTTTTATGCGGTTTACGTTATTTGAATCGTTTTTATGAGTAGTTCGGACCTTTGTAAGTTTCATGTAAAAATATTAATTAGTTTTTGATTTATATCAGTTTAAAGTTATTGACTCCTATACTTAACATAGAGCAAAAAACTGTTGACAGGGCTACAGCAATGTGTAACTATCGGATTTTTACGCGGTTTACGTTATTTGAATCGTTTTTATGAGTAGTTCAAACCTTTGTAAGTTTCATGTAAAAATATTAATTAGTTTTTGATTTATATCAGTTTAAAGTTATTGATTCCTATACTTAACATAGAGCAAAAAAATAATAAATGACCCAACTCTTTTAGGAATGGTCGTATACACATGATATTAAGATATGTTATTACACTCGACCCAAGTAAGCTTCCTATTATAAAAAATCTTAACATTTAAGGTTCGTTTACAGGGTCTCACAAAAGATCTTTTGATATAGGGCTAAAGAGTTGTGTATTTATCCGCTTTTTACGCGGTTTGCAGCATTTGAATTGTTTTTATAAGTAGTTCAAATGTTTAATATTTCGTGTAAAAATATTAATCAGTTTTTTATGTATACCACTTTAAAGTGATTTATTCCTATACTTAAGATGAAGCAAACAAAATATTAAATGGTCTAACTCTTTTCAAAAAGAACGTATGCGCATGATGTTAAAATATGTTACTACGAACTACCTAAGTTAGTTTCCTATTGTAAAACAGAAGTGTAGAATTTACTGTTCGTTTACGGGGTAACTCAAAAGATTTTTTAATAAGAGTTGTGTAATTAGCAAATTTTTACGTTGAAGTACATGATTCCTGTACTTAACACAGAGGAAAAACAATAGTAAATTGCATAACTTTTGTCAAATTCGCTATATACACAAGATATTCAAATATGTTACTACATCCTCTCTATTGTAAAGCGGCATTGAAGCATATACGTTTCGTTTACAGAGTCTCTTAGAAGATCTTGATTACACTACAACCGATGTATATTTACTGAGTGAGATGTATTTTAATGATTTTACACTGTTTCAATCTCTGTAAGGTTTCATTATCTTGCTTTAAAATTTAATATAAGATCATTTTGTCCGTCTGAAATCTCGTCGATGTTGAGCTCTAAATCTATTAATATATAGTATTTTCATCGATTAAAAAAACTGTGTTTATTTATAAATATATAATTCTAGCGTATTAGGAATTGATTGAAATAGCGATTACAAAATTCCAACTTTACGTTCATGCGCTGAGTAATAGAATGTAAAAATGTTGATACCCCAAGATTACAAGTTTTGCGTTTAAATATTTGCCGTTCATCGAATCTCCGGCTATGACGAACTTAAAATGCTAAATTTCGTATACAATAGGTGACCGGTAACGAACTGTTCGGTTTACGAACAAATCGGTTAACGAACACTTTCGCGTGAGATTTTTATGTTCGGAGAACGAACTCCTCTCGAAACAAAGCCATGATGAAGCAATGCCGTGTTTCATATTTGCCAAGCTATACTTATTGTCTCTATTGTCAACTTTGAGAACATTTTAACAGTTGCATACATATGTCCTATAATTAATTCATGGACTGCCGGAGATTGGGGATCTATATTTTAGGATCACCTAATTGGAATGAACAGACTATATGAACAGAAATCACTTTAATAGTTTTTATACTTTTGCAAACGTTGCGAATTTTATATTTTTCAAATTCTCGAAACGTTGAGTTAAAAAATTTAAGCAAATAAAAAACTTCTAAGGTGCTCAGTAATTTTCAAAAATAATATAGTTAATATGTTAGTATAAAAATCCCTGTAAATTTTTATACTAATAGAAATTGGTTCGTAGGGAAAAAAAATGTTGATTATTCTCGGTAAAGTATGCTCCATAAACTTATCGTTGTAGTTGACCGAAAAAAAGTGCTTCTTATTTTTCCACATTTTTCTGAAACTGTAGTATTTTAATTAGTTTGTAAACTACTGTAAAATTGTGTAATTTTTTGTTTTTGAATGTATATAAACGGAAGAGTGATATAAACAAAAGAAAAAGGAAAATAAATATGTCATAAATAATCTGATGAATACAATGTAAGGAAATTAATATAAAAGTTTCCCAGTTGTTATGGTAGCGACATGTACATTGGAATAAGTCACTCAATAAATTGTATAATTCTGATGTATAATTCTGTTTATAGCATTACTATTATTTTTTTTGCCCCTTTTATCTTTTTTTTTCTGAATAAAAATGGAATCCGTATAATTGAAATTAAATACCTTACAAAAAGGAGTGATATCTCATCAAAAACAACTCGTTGTAAATGATCCCGCCAAGCCACAAACCTAAAACGTCAGTCACAAAAAGAAGTGATATCACATAAAAAGAAGCGATATAGAAGTGCATACTCCGAGTCCCGTGTAAAAACCTATCACCACTCATAATGTTTCCAAAGGACTCGGAGTGAGGTACAGTATGTGAAAACTGCTTGGCGACCTAGGCTTCTATAATGTTTGCGTTTCCTGCAATTACATATGACTATATTATTTTAATTTAATTTAATTTAATTTAATTTAATTTATTTATTTATTTTGCTCCCATAAAATTGTAAAAAGTTGAAGCTTCTGTGTTTGCATGTCCTTTCTTATTTATGAGCTTGAAAAATCAATTTGTTGATTTTATTTACCATTATTTAAACTAGAAACACCACTCTTACGAAGAGGATTTTTTAAGTAAACATGTAAAGATTTTGAGTTTGTAATATATATATATATATATATATATATATATATATATGATGATCATACGCATATTAATAACATTGTACCTTATAATAAACGTTAACTAAATTGAGATATATTGCCGTAATTCTAGCGTAAGCGGAATCGCATAGATCTGGGGAAAAATCCGTTCTCTCAGTTCTTTCGCATACAAAAATATTTAAAATATGATGTAACAAAAATTAAAAATTTATTTTTTTCGATTTTCAAAATTGATATACTGCATATATTATAAAAGCCTGCAGGTCGCCAAGTAGTTTTCACATACTGTACCTCACTCCGAGTCCTTTGGAAACATTATGAGTGGGGATAGATTTTTACACGGGACTCGGAGTATGCACTTCTATATCGCTTCTTTTTATGTGATATCACTTCTTTTTGTGACTGACGTTTTAGGTTTGTGGCTTGGCGGGATCATTTACAACGAGTTGTTTTTGATGAGATATATATCACTGAGGTGCACTGCAAGAGGCTTACTAGGAATATGGTGTGCATATCATTCATAGTTCCTTCACAGGAACACTCAAAGTAATTCCGTTACATTACGATCTATCCAGAAAAACCGTTTGCGATTTATTTTAATAATGTTTCACTATTTCAAACATCTTGAAATTGATATATATTACAAAGGCGTATTAAAAGAGACTTACTATAGAATATTGTGTATAGCATTCATCGTTCATTTACAGGGAAACACAAAAAAAAATCGGTAATTTTTGTTAGCAATAATTGCTGGAAGGGTTTTTAGTTGCTGAACGCGTTTTTAAATTTAACTCATTTTTTGTCTATTACTTGGTGTGTATAAATTCGATAGATCGTATACAGGGCAGCACAAAAGTTCTCGAGTACATTTCCGTTTATTGAGGGGAATTTCTGAAGGGGAATTTTAAATTGTGCTATGCGTTTCCTAACTGAACTAAAATTTAGCATTCTATGTAGTATGTATAGAAATCTATAGATCCTATACAGGGCTGCACAAAAGAGATCGTATATTTTTCCGAATATTGTTGGTAATTCATGAAATTGGGTTTTTAAATATGTTATGCATTTTATAACTTGTTTGCTTAGATATCATCTTTCATCTTATTAAACGGTAATGATTTGTAAAATTATTTTGGATATATTGGAAAATGTTACATAATCTATGCTTGACGCATGATTTTTCGCACTTGTTATATTTTAAAATAACTTTTTTAGCACACTTTAAATGGTTTTATGTTTTCCTACTATTAAGATGAACCCAAGAACTCTTTCTAAAAACAATTTTTGAAACAACTGCATCCATTATTTCAATAATAGATGAAATAATAATAATAATGATGATGATAAATCTTCAATATTCAATAGTTTGAGTTTGAGTTGTGTTAAACTGCATGCAAATCTTTTTTTCAAACTCAGTACTGATGATACAATTAACTGAAATAAACTTCTTTAAGCTGCAAAATGTTTGAACTGTACCTGACTATGCGAAATTCGTTATAAATAATGACGAATGACGTCGGTAACAAATATTTTTAATGATGGAAATATACAACAGTTTTTATGAGGTTTTGATGCGTTGATGACAGAGTGATAAATAACTGAGCGGGCTGAAAATCAACATTGTGTAATACAGTGTGTCCGAAAATTATTGGACACATTTCAAAAGTATGTAAAACAAAAATTAGATACTATCGAAACAAAATGCAATAAAAATGCTGTGGAAAAAAAAAAAAAAAAAAAAAAAACTACCGGAAATATGTTATTAATACGTGACATCGGAAAACCACCACTGTTCTTAGATTTTTTTTTGCGCAATTTCGTAATGTGTCCAATAATTCTCAGACACCCTATATAATATATGTACAGGCCTGCGAAAAAAGTGATGACCCCTTACTACCTCCGTTGCAATCATCTTATAAAAATGTGACTGGTACCATTCGATTAGTAATTAAAGTCTACTAATTAACGTTGCACTAAAATTTTCCTACATATAGGAAATGTAACAAACTTTAAAAGTTTAAATACTAACACCTAATTTTAATATCATGTTTAGTTTCTTTGATAAGATTTATCTTGATATCAAACGGGAGAACATTCGGTCAAGTAATTTAGGAATTATTCAGGTATAAAGTTTGGAAATCCTAATATTTAAATTCATTTTCTATATCTTTGCAAAACAGATTGCAATGTAGCTGGTTTTTTAAGCATAACTCAGAAATCGCTTGGTGGAATGAGCTGTAATTTTGGATTCACATATTTGAATCGCATAGACAATTATTTCTACTTAAAGAAACTCATAGGTTACATTTCATGTTATTTTTCGAAAAATATTCAAAAATGTATATTTTTACCAAACAATTCTTTAGCTTTCCAAGCCAGAATATCTTCCGCTACCTAATTCCAAAAACAAAAGTTTGTTACATATTAAATAAATGTAAATTGCTAAGAAGAAAGAGTGTAGGCAAATGTAATATGCATAAAGTAAAGTTTTGACTAAGGATTTTCATAAATTATGAATTCTCAGTATCCAATGCAGCAATTTTTGGTTCATATGATATCCTACTTTAAGGGGTACTTCAGAAATTTTCACCAATCGTTAAATCCTATGTAAACCTATGCAGAAATTTAAGAACAGGATTGATCATTTTCTGACGCATTTTCCAAAATTTCACTTTTACCTTCCAGAACTTCACGACCGATACCAACGTGTTATGTTTTAAAATTTTGTTTTCTTAAATCTTATCTGTTTTTTTTTAAAGACAATATATGTTGGAAAATTTTACTTAAGCAAAAATTTTAAAAGATTACCTTTATAAAAATACATACAATTTAGGAAACAATTTTGAAAACATAATATGTTGTCGCCAGACGTCCACTTTTGGATGTTGAAAACTAAATATTGAATTAAGTAATGAGCAATCCTGTTTTTAAATTTTCCCAAAAGTTAATGTCCAGTTTGATTATCTGTAAAGGAACTACTTGTTTTTCTAGACTTTTAATTTAGGTACGGCAGCTCCAGCTTTAACAATGTTAATTCAGCTCCTTCAACAGAGTAAAGTGTTAGTACAGTATCAGCTGTTATGAAGCGACATTTTCTGTCACTGAATTTTTCATTTCAATTTTGCAGTTATGTGACAAAAGACGCTGAATTAAAATGTTCTTTCTCATTCCTTAATATAGTAATTAAAAATTATACATATTCGTCAGGAACATTTGAAATATTTAGTATTAAACTAACAACAATTCGAATAGCATGAGATATTACATTTTTTGTTTGTATTATAGCTCTCCTTTGTGTTCTGTCATTAAATATAAAGAGAACTCTTTAATAATAATCACTATTGGATCACACTAGAGCTCCTATAATAGCTCATTTAATAGAGCTCCTATAATATAATAGAGCTCCTATAATATAATATCCTATTATAGGAGTTTTAGATAACACAAAAACATAAAATACCTATTCGATTCTTTAAAATCACTATGGATACCTGCGGAATTTTTAGAAGTTTGTCATACAAGTGAAATATGTCAGTTGTTTTTGCCCCCCGATGATACATATTTTTACCACCTGAGACAACATCATTGTATTGCTCTTTTGATATACTTTTACCAAAGTATCCTAATGTAAGAGTGAATTACCATACCGGGGCATCAGTTTTTTTTAGCCTCCAATTAGCGCAATCATTATCCACATTCATGATTTAATATATTATTCCAGTGTCTATAGTACGTATAAAGATATAACAATATAATTGTGTTTTTATTTTAATCTTTACATTTATGGACATTTATTTTTAATTATGTTATTCTATTACCTGGACCACTTAAAAATATGATTGCTCATTTTTGTATTTCGTACAGAAACAATTTTAACTTCCAATTAGTGATTTTCTAGCTGAAATTTTAATGTGAATAGTTCAGATGTAAATAAGAATAAGTAATAAAAGAGTCTTGTGATTCTTCTTTTATTCAAGTTTTAAAATTAAGATTACAGTAGTATTTAATGGTTGTTCCATCTTGTAGCTTTCTAGAAGGTGATGTTTCTGCTGCTATTTTTGCTTGTCACTCTTCATTTTCCTTGTTATCATTTAAGTTCCTATAAAAGATAAAAATATTTTCAAGATAAGATTGTACAACATTTAATGCGATATACATGAAAAGTAAAAATTCTCAACAAATATATTTAATAATATTACTACTTTCTAAAAAATGTTATTTAAAAATGATATGTCATATAGAGAATTTATTTTTATCCTTCTTTCCCAAAAAAGTCATATTTTAATTCTACAACTTATTACACTATATTTTAAAATAATTTATACTTTATATGCCATATGTAGATTATAACCTATTTTCTAAAATTTCATCTTTAAAAAAACTATTTTAACAACTATTTTATTTCTATCGTTTATTACATTATATTTTGAAATATTTCAAAAGTTAAATGCCTTATACATGGAATTCAGCTTATACATTTTTTGTTTTTAATCTTTATTTTATTTCTATCGCTCATTACACAATAGATTAAAAACACACAATAATTTACTAAACAAATAAGGACGATGAATAGTTTTTGATTTAAATTATTGTCTGTCATACAAATTATTACAAAAATTTATTTTATAATATCCGCCTTCCCGCGGCTAGGCCTGCGACGCTCAATTTTACTATATATAAGTGTATGCCACAATGAAATTTGTTTAATCCGTTATTATGTTTTCATACATTCAGTATTAGCTGTACTGTAACATCATGACATCACTCCGGAAATGTCAGTCACACTTCCGGTTCTCTTAATTCCTAAACTATGACGTCACGTGATAATTGTTGGTGACAGGAAGTTGGATATTCAATATTATTTTTCCCTAGATGTACATCAAACAATCTTCTTTGAAGATTAATTCAAATTTTTAAGAAATATCAGACACGTTCTGCAAGGTTCACCAAAATTCTGATTTTGTGCTTCAATTTTTTATAATTCGTTGAAAACTGATAAGTATAACTCTGGAGAAGCAGAAATGGTGACTGTGGAGATATTTTGTGCACTTGAATGTTTCTTTAAAATGTTTTAATACTTTAATTGGGGAAAGTTCCATATTCGGGTTCACAAGCAATTTGCGTAGTTTAATGATCGTCGTTTGGCAAAAAATAAAATTTATTGCTGTTACCAGGTTTGTTTTGCGTAAGCCAAGGCAAACATTTAATGGTATTCTAGGTACTGTTTTCCTCGCTGTCGCTTACCTCACCCTTTTAACCCTCTCACTGACAAGCCCGTGTTAATACGTTCACTAAGCTAAGGTTTCACTGCAATACAAGCATTTTTTAACCCGTCAGCGCACGCGCTGTTATAAAATCTACCCCAGCTCACAACTATTACTTAAAAATGTGCGAAAATCGTTCGTGATCATTCTGAGCTTTATAGCACCTTTCAAGCTGAAAGATATGAAGATGTGGCCAAAAAGAATTTACCTACGGTTGTGATATTTTCCATTCTTTTGTTATAAAAATGTCACGTGGGAGGAAATTTACCCCACGCGTGTTATAACGTTACCCATAATGATAGGAAAATGTTAATGCAAATGTTTACGTAAAAAATATAGTGTGCAAATAATAATATAATTTTTCTTTTAAACGTCAACAACTCTTGCACATACAGTTTCTATGTATCAGTTTTATATTTTTTTGTATTTTTATGGCTGAATTTGGATTGTAAAAGCTTTGTATGTAATGATATGCAGAAAAAAATCTTAGTGCTAGATTTTGTTTTTGTTTTTCTTTTCTTTAAATATAAAAGAACCTCTTATTTTAAGTTAAATTATGTTCTTTATTGATTTACATTTTATTTCAAAATATAAATTTTTGTTTATAATGAAACCGGGGGGAAATTGACACAAGAAAACCCATTGGGGTAAAATTTATCTCGCGCGTGTAGTAACGTAATGGAAAGGGGCGCGTGTGCTGACGGGTTAAATTAGTATAATTTTGCAAGTTTTAATACATTGAGTAATGATTGATATCCTAAAGGTTTACATTCATATATATAATTAAGTATTTTATATAATTTTAGAATAATCACCATTTTTTACCATTTAAAATAAAATGCAGAGAAAACAACATTACAATTTAGCCCTTTTGCTGGACTGTCAGAGGGTTTTAATTTTCATCTTAGTTACATTTGTATGTTCGCACACTGCAAAAAATAATTGTTGATTTTAGAGTATAAAACTGGCACCCCAGCTGCCAGTATTATACCGTAAAATTAACAGTATTAAACAGTAAAATAAGCAGTAATACGCTACCACGCATGTCAGTTTTATACTCGAAAATCAACAATTATTTTTTGCAGTGCATTATTTTCTTTTTATTAATTCTCTTTGTTGCTTATATAAAGTTCGCTCTCTCTTTCTTTAAGTAATTCAGTGTTATAATTTATCTGACTTGATATTCTCCAATTTAAGTTAATTCATCTGCAATTTTATGGGATTTTTGGGAGAACAATCAATAATAGGATTCACAAACGAGGTTGACGCCAAAGATGAGCGAGGAAAGGATCACTTAGATCAGCATTAAATGTTTGCCTCACACACACACATAAAAAAAAAATGCTCGTTCCAAAAATGTTTTTAATTTTGAGATAAACCACAATCACTAAAATACGCCATTTGGCTCCATAATCTGGTCCACCGTTTTCAGATTTCCAGTGTATCTCTGATGATAGTAAGCTGCTTGTTATCGATGCCGGTGTGCAATATTTTATGAACTTTTTTGGTTCTCTAAACGTTGTTTTATATACATTCATGCTCATGCTGTATAGCTTCAAGTCTCAAGTCATTTTTCGAATATTTCTAATGTTTAATTTTGTAAAACTAATCAGAGTTTGAGTGAAACAGTTGCGACCGGTGAAAGTTATTTGATGTTTAACGGAAAACATATTTTGAAGTAATTTACTATAATTGCATTAAATGAATTCGTGTTTTATCAATTTTCATTTTGTACATTCTAAGACTAAAGTTCCTATTATTTTATTAACAAAGATCCCAATAATAGAATAAAAAAATGTATTTTCAACTAATACTAGACATATAATATGTAATAGAATAATTTGGTACCTGTAAAAGGGAAAATGGAAAATTACGTCAATTTAACGCCATAAATAATAACACCATTTAGTTTTATTAATTTACATTAACATTTTGTTCTAATAGTTTAAAAAATGTTGCACGTTTTATAAATAAATATGACGTCACTTTCGCATTTAAAAACCATTTATTAATAATTCAAAATTTAATGCATTGTTACCAAAATATTTTATGCCCTTGCTCATTTTCTTTCTATAAGGTTTGGCAAAATCATAATAATAATAAAAAAAAAGCTTTTATATGAAATATATTAATTATATATTACATTCAAATAACGAAATTTTGAAAAATACAACTCTACACACTTAAATGGGATGAAAAGCAACCTACGTACTTTTTTGGTTATAATCCACTTACATAGAAAGTTTAACACTTAATTGCTGTCAACGGTCTAACTGACCGCTGTATTTATTTTTTTTTTCCAATTTTCACATTTTAACTTGTAATTTCCAGTCTAACTGCAGATATTAATGAAACTTTGTTTTATTTGGAGTTCTATTACTATCGCTGGAGATTTCTAAATAAGTGAATTTTAATTAGAATAATCAGGTACACAAAATTTAGTATATAAACAGTATTCTATGAGTTAATCGAATCTTTATTCATCTTTCGATCAAGCGGTCTCAAAGACCGTTCATAGTAGCTAAACGACAATTTCTAACACAGCAGTTAAGTGAAAGGCAATTACTTTAGCTATTTTGGTTACTTTGGTTGATTACGAAATCTATGACCTCATTTGAGCAAATTACCTTCAGCAATTTAAGCTATTGGCTGTGCCTGAACCCATTTATTTATTTTTTCTGAAAGGTTTACTTATTGGATAAAAATTAACAAAATTTGAAAGCGATTCGAGTGTTTCATTTTGTATCTGTTTGCACAAAATTTACACAGCCGAAAACAGTGCGACAAAGAAACAAAATTTTTTTATGTGTAAAATAAATAAAAATGTTTTTAAGACTTATCGTAAAATATTGTTCTAAATTAAATAGTTTTATTAAACTACAGGTCAGAATATGTTTTGTTTCATATAAATTATAAGAGCAAACTTGGCAACTTCCCGGGGCTTCTACTTTTACGGGAGGAGACAATAACCTGAAAAATATTAGAGATAAAGACGACCCAGGTGCTTTTTTTTTTAATCTTTAAATGATTACAAATTGAGGTTTCAAAACTGTCGTGGGGAGGCGCAGGACTAAGATGAATATTTTTACCCCAGAGTTCTGGCGTTAGTTGCGCTCTGATTATATCTATAAGACTTTTGTTTCTAAATAACTGCAATACTTTAATTTAAAATAATTGTGATCATTGCTTACAATATTGCTGCTAATTGTTTTCCTTTTCACAACATTTTCAAATTATCATCATCAATATTAGTATTAGTATTAGCATTATTGAAAATAATGAGAAATTAAATATATTGAAACAAAAATTGCCTTACATGTTATTCCCACTGTTCCAAGTATAATAATAATAATAATAATAATAATAATAATAATAATAATAATAATAATAAAGAACTTTTTAAAATTGTAACAGTAATTAGAAAATTCTCAGTTTTTCTAAGAGATTTTTTCTTTTAAATATTGATTTTAATACGAATATCGTATAAAAATGAGGGGGTGGGGGTCTTCTTTTTCCATCACAGAACAAAACATATCCACGCAGGATTCTGTAGAATCGGTTTTATCTTTACTGAGTTGACTCCTCTGATTTACTCCCAAAAAAGACTCCGTGATTTTTTTTTCTTTTTTCCCAGAAAATATAATTGTGATTTTTCTCGTTATCTGTGGAAAAAGAATATTTCCTTCAATTTTTTCATCTCCAGTGTGTTTTAATGCTACTGAATGAATTACACAGTTTAATTAACTAGCTGCATTAAATATTAAATCAAGATGTTGACTAAAATCTGATTAAAAATAGTTTTAAACCGTAATAAACATATCAGTTAAAAAAATGAATAGTAAAATCATGCATTAAAAGAAAATGTTTGTTTACCTATTTTTCAGGTTCGCTTATTTCTTCCATAAGTAAGGATAGGCTGGGTTGAAAGCCCCGTAGTTATAGACTCCGGGATAACCATAGGCTCCAATAGCTCCGTGGGCATAAGGATATCCATAGGCACGAGGGGCTCCGTAGAAAGGAGCTGCTCCAAGATAAGGAAATTGTGCCATGGCACATACCACTACGGCGACCACGACAAGGAGGGCGAACTGAAAATAATAAAAATGCATTTATAGTTCTCGTTTCAGATGTTTTTCTTTTTATGACAATTTAAATGATGTAAAATTTAATAACTGGGCCTATGGATGTTTTCTGATGTCTATAGGCGATTAAAGATATGAATATAACACTAAAATGGTTGATTTTATTCTGCAGAGATCTGTACTTACTGCTTGGAAATTCTGATATTTTTAGAAGTAATTATTTTATTTAAAAAGAGATACATAAGAAGGTTTTGATTACTTGTTATTTGAAATTATATCGTTCCGAGCTGTCATAATAACAATACTAATAGTGATGTTTATAAAAATCATAATGATGATAATAATAATAATGCTAATAATACTACTACTAATAACAAACTTACTCATAAATCTTACGCACGATAAATTGATTCGATTAGCATGGCATATTTGAATGGACCATTTTTTTTTTAATTCCCTGATCTACATGGAAGGGATTACAATGTGCGAAGTAAGTTTAACAAATTAGAAATAGATCAAACAATATTAGCAATAAAATTGTCAACTTTTTAAAAAGTAATGTTGCTTTACAGTAGTAGTAAAACCGTGATATATATAAAACGCATTTTATAGCATAACAATTTCTTAAGTTACATAAACAGTTTTGTCCCTTCAATTCCATTGGGAAAGCTATTTGCGAACTTTTTTTTTTTATATACAATTCTTTCAAAGTATAATAAGCCAGCTCTGTTTCTTTAGAATCAGATAATTAATTTAAGAATTCTAAAAAGACACATATTTGATTTTCAGTATGTAACACGCATATATTTTACACAGAAATCAGAAATTTGCATTATGTTTTTTAAACATAAAATAGATATATTATACATTTCAAAACCCTTTAAGTCCTATGCATTAATGCATCATTTCGTTTTTTCGTTTTATAATCAACTGAGCAAAATCACTAATGAAAAGGAAAACGCGTTTCTCCCTTCTTTGATGCATAAATAACTAAAGATTTTACGAAAAAGTAACTTTCAATAATAATTTTAACAAAATGTTTCACGAAATATAAGAATTGAAAAGGGAAATTGTGAAGTTAAAGTAAATTTATTGAAAAAATTTTATCGACTAATAATTAATATAAGCATTTTAAACTCTGTTTATTACTATAACCGTCAGCTATTTAAAAATTATTTTAATGATTCCTTATGAGTAAAATTTAACCTAGCCGCAAAGCAGCATTAAAATCAATTATAGAATTATTTTATTATTAAGATGTATGCCAAAGATACTTAAATTCGGTGAAAAAAATATTTTTCAACAAACAAATACAATGCTCTATATTTTTCCAAGCACAAAAAAATTAAAATCTCACATTCAAATGAATAATATTAACCATTACTGGAATGAAAGAGGATGACATTTTCAATTATAAATATTTGAGAATAAAAGTTTCTATAATTTGAGCATAAGAAAAATCGTTCTTACCAAGTACTGCATTTTGAGATACTCTTACTCGTTTGTAGCAAGAAATGATAACTTTTTCGTCGAATGGATCCCCTTTTATATTTGTTTCAAACAAAAGCTGAGTGATGACCTTAACCAGGTGAAACCCAGTTCAAAATCCGTATGAAGGCTATCCTTCCGTCAACATGCGAGGTGTTGCAAAAGGCAGGGGTGTGTCTAAACAAAAAAACAATCTGAATGCAACCATCTCCAGTAATGAGTGGTGGGAAGTACACAAGATTCTGCTTGTTGATGGTAACAAGGTGAAAGTACAGAAGGTAATTAAGAATCCGGCTTTTTCTTTATATTTCTTAAGTTATTTCATACAATACCACTTTTTAGATTATGCTTGTCCGGTGATGGTACCAGTGTTTACAACTTTTTTTTTTTTTTCCTTTGAGTTTCAAGGTTCATTTTATCTCAACTAACCTGGGAAATTCTACAAATTGGTGAAATATAATTTAAACTACTTAGTATCTTTTGATAGAGAAAAACATATTTCCACGGTGAAATAATTTTTAACTTTTGAGACTATTTCGTAACATCTTATAATAATTTCGTGAAAACTGTTTAATGTGATTACATTTTCTATTTAATCACATGAAAAGAAATTAAGTTAGACAGCTTTTTACGCCAAATTGTAAATGTTGGGGTGAAAGGACAAAGGTTAATAATGCCTGTTTCCGTTCTCATGATGCATTCAAAAAATATATTTTTTTTTATAACACTTCTGATACTGTTGTATTTATTTAAGGATATTTATTTTATGATCGCATAAAGCAAAACCTGTGAAGAAGGAATCGCCAGGGACAGAGGAAAACAATGCTTTTAGATAGGTTGCCATTTTAACAGGTTGATTTCTATCGCATTCCTTCTGTCGCGACCATGCAATTTTTCTGTTCAAGACAGCATTCCATCCAGGGTGGGACAGGGTCCATTTCACAGATTTTACCGTATGGTCGAAAGCTCAATTTTATAGAAAAAAAATTGTAAGTTTATTTTTCAGGCCCATAAAGTCAGATTTCTGTGAAGTATTTCCTTTTTGTAGATTTTTTTTCACCTTTTTCAAGATTTTTTTAAAAACTTTGAACTATTTTAATAACTTTTAAATTGAAATTTTAGTTGCCTTTTACGTGTGTTAATCTTTTGCATATAGAAAAGTATATAGTTAAAAGTCATTTTGATTCAGTCAGTCCAAATATCTGAAAAAAACATTTTGGAAATTTGGGTCTTATGTAAAGGTTTTTTTGTACTTTCGTCCATTAATCGAAATCTTGGAATAATTGCAGTATTATGATTTTTATATGTGTTAATTTTCTGTATATTTAAAAGCTGTAGTTAAAAATTGATTTTGCTGGTGCAATCAATTCAAACGTTCAATATTGAGAACTATATAAATAAATAAATAAAATAAAAAATACAAATATAAATGAAGTACCAATACAAATTCAGTTTTAACAGTCGCAGAATAAAGTTACTTGTATCAAAGTTAGTTGTTAAGGATTTTCTATATTTATAATTTTTTTCTTTTTCTTTTTCTTTTTTTTTTTTTTTCCTTCTTTTTCCCCTTGAGAAATTGGCCACATATTACTTTTTATTAATTGCAAATTTCAATACAAACCCCATATTTATATTATTTTATTCGATTTTCATACTTCATTTACCCGAAGTGTAAATATTTATTTCTCCGTATTGAAATATAATTAAAATAAGAGCTAAATGATATTTAAGCGTTGTGTCGAGCAAATATTGAGAAACGTATTTTGAGCGATGAATCTGTTATACTTATTAAAATTAAGATATAATCACGCGTATCGAGCATAAACTTTCGATAAAGTCAAGCATTTGTATCGAACATAAAGTTTCTTAGATGGAAATCCATAAAAATATTGTTTGCAAATATTTCGCATGCTAGAAATAGCCGGAAATAGATATAAAATTTCAATCTGCTATTTAACGTGTTCATTTCTATATACATTTGTTCAAAATCAGATGACCAAAATTCAGAATAATAAAAAAATACTTTGGAGTATTTTCAATCGTTCTAATTTTAATGGTGAAAAAAAAATGTTTCTGTTCATGAATTTTCTATGATTCAAATATTAATTAATAACTAATGTTTTAAAAAAAGTTTAATTAAAAATATGTATGCGTGTTTTGGTCGTACTTTAGAAAAATAGTGCATGTAAGAAAGAGTAAAAAATGTATCTATCTATCTATCTATCTATCTATCTATCTATATATATATATATATATATATATATATTCGGTACTTTTCGGTTAGCCGGACGCCAGTGATATATATACATGTATATATACACACACACATATATATACACACATATATCTATACATATGCATATATATACATATAATATACACATATATGCATCAATATATATATATTTATGTATATACATATATATTTATATATGTACATATATCACTGGCGCCCGGCTAACCGAAAAGTACCATATATTCTTGTGACTTTACCCAAGCAAATAACTTTAAAAAAAAAACCTTAAGTGGTTTAATTTAAGTGAGTTATATATAACAAGATAATAGTCCAAATTTATGAAAGATTGTGTTTCCACGTTTTTGTACATCCTTACACTTGAATATGAAATTTTGATGTTTCCAAAAAGTATTTAGAAGTTAGATCAGTTTTAATGTGGTTGGATCTTATACAAAATAATCCATATATATTTATATATTAAAAAAAAAAACCGCGAATCAAAACGGTACTTTTTTTGCATGTATCATATCGGTTAGAACATAGGCGTAGAATTATATGGGTTCGTGGGACTTGAGCCCCTCCAATAATTTCGAAGATTCTTTTCCTCTTTTCTTTTTTTAATTCTGTTTTTATTATAATTTACCATGTGAAGACTTCTAAATTTTTTTGTCTAACAATTTTATAAAAATTAAATTTTAATGTACATTCTTTCAGCAGATAATTTATTTTGTCGAAATGATTGTTTTTCTCGAAAATTTTTAATATCTTTCTTTCTGTTTTTTTTTATTTATTTTTTTTGGACAAAAATAACATAGCATTCTTTCAAAGATTTTTTTTTTCTTTTTATGTAGTGCGTATTCAATTATTCTATTTTTACAATGTTTTAAAATTTTACGTATGTTTATCCAATACACTCAGAAAAAGGAATTGATTAAAACTACAAAACATTTTTGTTGAGTACATTTTGGTTGTTTTAGAAAAATTGGAGTAAAATTGAACCATTTTACTTCAATTAACAAAACATTTTTGCTGACGATACAATTTTTTTTTTTTTTTTTTTTTTTTTTTTTTAATTGCAAAAAAAAAGTAGTTTTCAACAAAAAAAAAATTTTTGTTTATTCAAACAAAATTTCCATTGACCTATATTTAAACAAAATTTTTGTTTAAATATGGGTCAATAAAAATTTTGTTTGAATCAACCAAAAAAAATTTTTTTTTTGCAATTCCAAAAAAAAATTTTGTATCGTCAGCAAAAATGTTTTGTTAATTGAAGTAAAATAGTTCAATTTTACTCCAATTTTGCTAAAACAACAAAATGTACTCAAAAAATATGTTTTGTAGTTTTAATAAGTTTCTTTTTCTGAGTGTACATTTAATGGTATTTTTTTAAAATGTATACTCTTCCGTTAAGTTTTAATAGAAGATCATTTAAAAAAGGCAATATTATATAGGTATAGATCTCCGATTTTGTTACACTCACGCGCACATACATATGTTTGTGAGCAAAAATGTTTTAGTTGAGTTGAGCCCTTCCAATAATTTTGAAAACTTTTGAAATACGCCTATGGGTTAGAAGTAGAAATATGAAAAAAAAAAACCCTTAAAAAAATATATTGAATGTCTTGTATTTAAAATGGTTATTTATTTTACACTTACATGTATTATTCATCTGGGGCACCTTGATGCCATTTGCACATGTTAACATTCTGTAGATACAACACTAGTTTTTTTTAATCTATGATCGTCCATAATGTCATTTATTAACATAATAATTATTTGCACCACCCATTAAAACATACATTAATTTATTTTAAAACACATCAAAGAGCAGTGTACATGTCCAAAAGCTTCAAAAAACACTTTCAAAATTACACTAAAACTTGTCAATATGTTAAAAGGTCTACAAATATTCTCACCTCTTGCTCCCGAGGCATCTTCAGTTACTGATGATATGTTTCTTCCTCGCCATTCAATCCACTAAAAACTTTCATTTTTTCCCATTCCTAATAACATATCATTCCTATTCCTAATAACCCATCACCCCAGACCCATCGATATTCAAATTAATCAGATCAGACATTTAATTAACAGACATCATGAATATACAAGATTCATTAAAATGATATTGAAGGAAAAGCTATTTCATACATAGGTATGACAAAAAGGAAAATTGAGGACAGAGTGAAAGAACACAGAAGAGATATAAACTTAAATAAATCAACCACTGCAATAGCCAGATTAAACAACAAATCTCCAATTGCAATAGACTTCAATAATGTCGAAAAATTAGCAAGTTATAATAATTTAAACTACGCATTACAGAGAGAAGCCATGGAAATAATGACATCAAACTCAGAAAAATGCAATGATACGATGCACACAAAAATCGATAATATATGGCGCCATATATTATTAGAATAGGAAAAATTGGCGTTTTCAACGGATTGACTGGCGAGGAAGAAATATAACATCAGTAACCGAAGATGCCTCGGGAACAAGAAGTGAAAATATTTTTTGAACTTTTAACATATTGACTAGTTTTAGTGTAATTTTGAAAGTGTTTTTTGAAGCTTTTAGACATGTGCACTGCTCTTTGATATATTTTAAAATAAATTAATGTCTGTTTTAATGGGTAGTGTAAATAATTATTATGATACAACACTATATAAAAATTTTAATTCGGTACTATTATTTAAAGGGTGTGTAAAATAGCTTTTATTTGGATACAATGCAGTGTATTTTAGAAAACTTTTCTCATACTTCTATTCGTCTATTCTTCGAAATCTGAAAATTGTTCCATCATAATTTATGTTAATCTCTCATACATAAAACAATTAAATTTATAATTTAATACCTAATCATTTAATTTAATTTATTAGAACAAGAACACTGCAAAAAAATATTTCTTTAAGTGCAATGTAATTTTAAACGCAATTTAATATATACTTATGAGGTCTCGATACATTACTCACAATGCTGGAAGCCTCAACTGTCGGACGGTGTCCCAGTTAGGTATATCAATCAATATTCAAATAATGATAAGGTAACTAAATTAATTTTTTCTTTTCAATTTAAAGCTTTCAAAACTTTGAATTTTATTTCAAGTTATACTTTTTTTAAACATTGTAAACTTTTAAAATTCTTAAACTTTTAAGTTTTTAATCAAAAAGCCGAAACTGTGAAGTTTCATTATAATATTTTGGATGTGTGGGAAAGCATTTCATAATCTATGCTTGATGCATGATTTTTTTTCTTGTTTTTTTCCCCTCCTTAAAAATGATGATGAAGAAGAATTTCACACATTAAGTAAAAGTGGATGCAAAGTAAATCTTATACAACTGGTTTGACACACCCAAACAGATGGCATGAATAAGGATTATTAGGCCTTGAATTAGGATAGACTGTTTAGCAGTCAATAACCCAGTTCGGCCCACTACAGAATGATTATAAAACTTTTAATTTGTCTTGAGTGTATTTAATGAAACACACTCAAGACAATGTCTTGAGGTGTTTTTTTTTCTTTTTTTTTTTAGTAATCAGAAGTTGGAAAGAGAAAATATTTACAAAACTTCTTCATAATCTACAAGATTTTTTTCCCTTGAACTTTACACAATAGGAACAAACGGAATTATTTCTTTTTCAACAAACACAGATACATTATTGTAAAAGTAGTTGAATAAAGGTGGTAAAAGTGAAAAACGTTTTGAATTGATATTTTATTGGAATTTTATTGTAAGAATGAATTTTTCTGGAAATTTTATATAACAATCTTATTTTCACTAATTGTAGAAAAACAACATGCTTCAAAATTATCAACACTAAAATCAACGACATTTAAAACAACGCAATCTATTTTTATTATTATTATTGGAATAGAACTTTTTGGTATATTCAGGGCGTAAACATTTATCTCGGCATCTGAAAAATGTATTAACTGTTTTCTTTTAAGTGTAATTTGTACACATTTAGTGGTTAACTATTTAGTATTTGTCAACTTTAGTTTTACATCAACTTATTCTGACTGTGTCCTCTTTTATAATAATATTAAATGATCTTTTCTTATTAAACGATTTTTAATGAAATATTTCCATTATCTTAAAGATGACCAAATAATAATCAAAATATATAACATCAGAAAATTATTAAAAATCCTAGTATAAACAATTATCTGAGTACCTGAAAAACATATCAACAGTTTCTAAGTGTAATTTGTGCATATTTATTTTTGAACAATTATGTTTTTCTATCATTGTAAGCTAGTTTGTTATAAAGTTATTCTAACTATAGTACATTTTATAGTTAAGTTTAGTCAGTTTTCCGCATTAAAAAAAAAGAATTTTAATGAAGTGTATGTATTGTATTGAAAATAATTTGAAAAGTTCACTGTTATCTTTCGAAAAAGATGCATTACATTACCTATTTCTACTTATGCTTAAATTCGCTTAAATTTTTTGTTCTAGTAATCGGTGCCATTTTTGTAATGGATTTAGCGAAACCCTCAATCTAATGAACTTGGCATATCATTTAAGGTATCTGTACACAGTTTAAAACATCAGTCTTTGGTCAAAATTTCTATTTGTCTAAATCTGATGTAATATTAAATTCCAGTGTTTAATCTTTACCTCCTTTTTACTTACCCAGCATACGTAGTATAGGGTAAGTCTTGTAATCGTTTTGAAAATCTAAAAACTTTTTTTGACGGATTTACACGTTTCAGACACTAGAGATTCCGAAAAACACATTTTTAGAAAAAAAAATTGCCGTCCGTCTGTGTGTCTGTAAACGCTCTATCTCCCGAACAAATTGAAATAGAGATTTGAAGTTTGGTATGTACGTAGTATGTAATAATGAGAAGAAGCCTATTGAATTTCAGTAACCTCGATTATCCGGAACTATTTTTTTCGGACTCTCGAAATATTCGTTCTGATAAAAGGTATATAAAATTTTTTCGAAATTGTTTATTTTGAATATAAAAGACAATGAAAAAACATAAATTTTGCATAAAGCATGAAGTCGATCGGATAATGAGTTACCGAGATATTTGTAATCGTATTTCCACACTCTTCGCTTTTTCATGACCCTGTATTTCATCCAAATTTCAATTCAAAGATATATTTTAATTGGAAATGAGACGCTTAATCAGATGCAATAAACCGCTAGTTAATAGGATTATTGTTTTTGGAGTTATAAGGCTGTTTCTTTTAAGCAATTCAGTAATCGAGCCTTCAAAGTTTATGACGTCATCAAGCCACGATTTTATTCGAATTGCAAAGCATTTTATAAGTAGTTTACACATTTTTTATTTTAATATTTTACATTATGCATAGTCATGATGGGTAAGTATTACGGTGGCCCCCAACGACTAGTTTATCATTGTTTTATTATGATAAATCATTTCATTATTTTTTTTAATCATAATATTTTTTATGATTATATTATTATTATTATTATTATTATTATTATTATTATTATTATTATTATTCTATTTTATCATTTCTATTCATCTAAGCTTGAGTCTTCTTTAGAACTACAGATGCAGTTATTCAACAGAGATAAAATTTTCTCAAATCGATTTTGTAAATCAGAAGTTCCGTTCTAAGAAACGAAAATACATTAAAAACTTATTTTTTACATTACATTGCTTAGTAAAAATGTTTGCATAAATGAATGATCTTTTAAAGAATAAATTGAAAAGTTATTTATGTAAAAGCAAATTTAAGAATTATTTCTGCTTTTTTTTTCCTTCTTAAAATGGCTTTTCGTCGATTGTCTCTATGCAAAACACAATTTAAAAGAAAGACAGGGATGCCACTGGTCTTCCTTTAGAGTATCAATATTTCCAAACAATAATTTTACGTTTAATATTTCTATTGAAAATTTTGTAGACAAGGAGATACAGTCATAGATACTCTTCATAGTCACTTCATAGTCAAGAAGATTATTGTCAGAAACACTGGTGTTCAAGAAACGGATCAGTGGGAGCTACACAGAAAAAAATAAAACCCAATTTGTGTCGAAAGATTCTTAGGCATGTGCCCAAATTGGGTCATGCCTGTTTTGGTTACCACTGTGTATCCATTTTAGGCACTGTTAAGTACCCATTTACCAAAATATATATATATTCTTTTCTTTTCTGGAAAATGGGTATTTAACAGTGCCCAAAATGGATACACAGTGGTAACCAAAACAGGCATGACCCAATTTGGGCTCAAACCTAAGAATCTTTCGACCCAAATTGGGTTTTATTTTTTTCTGTGTACAGAAAGGTGTACATGGGGGTGTTTTGAAATTTTGTATGAACAGGCTTATTTTGGGAATATATCATATTTATGATTTTAAATCAAGTAGTTTGTTAATTATAATGGATTTTTTTTTTTTTTTTTATTCCAGACTACTAATTCCAGACTACTACTGCACGAATTTTCTTTTTAGGGTTTCGTTCATCTCACGAAACCCTATTACTCCCGCTCCGTTGCCTGTCTGTCACAGAGCCATTCTCAAAAACTATGTAACTTACAGAGTTGAAACTTGGATTTTCCATTCGGAATAAAAGATAAAATTTACCAACAAATCGCAATATGATGTCAAAATTCAGTGTATATAGATGAATACCGGCTATAAAGAGCTCAAAATATTCAAATTTGAAAAATTCGTATTATTTTAATAAATAGAGATAAAAACCGAAATTCTAACAGCCTTTTCCTATTAAATTTAAACATTTTTCGTTATAGCAGATGCCAAAAATTAAAAATCCACGATAAATTCTATCTACAATAATTAATTTTCTATCAGACGATTTCCACGTGAAAAATGAAAATGAAATAAAAAGTTTCTCCAATTGAAAAAAAGATTAATATCAAATAAAATTGATTGACGTCATAGTGGTAATAAAACGGAAAGATTTCTCAATAATACAAGGAGTATGAGTATGTGTATGTACACAAAGCAGATTAATATCACGTCATTAGAGAATTAAAAGGAAAATCTGACGTCATATCGGAAGTTTAGCGTATTTTTCAAATGTTTCAGAATAGTACAAAGCGGGTATCAATATGAGTAATAGAGACTAGTAAATATATGAATTTGAGGAACGTATTGAATCATGATAAAAACCCGATTATGGAAATATTCGCATATTTTTACATTTTGAAGGTGTACAACATGTTTAATTTTGAAATTAATTTTTTTTAAATATCGCATTTAGTCCACATGACAGATATTATTATGACAGAATATAATAGCGGGCTTCGCCCACTATCGGGCTGGTTTAGATATTCGAAAAAACGAGAAAAATAGACCGGTAAATTTTACTTTATAAAAAACATGACTTTTTTTTTTCTTTGGTTGCTAAATAAAATTTATTTGGATTTATTAAAGAAAGGATAAAGTGTTTTGAAAGTATTTATTAAACGAAACCCTTTGAGCGATTTTCGATCACACTTACCCACTTGTTTACTCATACTTAGGGTACACTGCAAAAAAAAAAAAAAAAAAAAAAAAAAAAAAAAAAAGTGTTGATTTTACAGTATAATACTGGCATTCCAGCTACCAGTATTATACCGTAAAATCAACACTGTTTTTTTTTTCTTTTCAGTGTAAGATACCACAATAT
Source organism: Maratus michaelseni (assembly GCA_963931845.1). Taxonomy (NCBI): domain Eukaryota; kingdom Metazoa; phylum Arthropoda; class Arachnida; order Araneae; family Salticidae; genus Maratus; species Maratus michaelseni. The sequence continues at coordinate 256,753,134 of OZ007594.1, forward strand.
TTAAAGGGTTTCTTTGCCTTATTTAACAGCAGACTTTTGTGAATACATAAGACGAAAATTATTATTTTAATATAGCAATAGCCAGGAACTGAATTTACTTATTTATTATAGCTTAAATTTTAATTGATTCATATATGCAACAGTGAACTGTGTAGGGTTAAAGATTTTTCTCCGATGGGTACAGTCAGGGGACAGAAAAAAATAGAGTACTCCATACAATTTAACTACCAAGTTGCGAGGGGAAAAAAACGAAAATAGCCATTTGATTGGGAATTATTACTATATGCTAAAATATTAAATTTGTACCATATTCAACAAACTTTTCAATATATTGTAACAAACTTTGAATTTGTTGATACGACCACCCAATTTTGACGAAATTATTTTGACGAATATTTAGATTCTTCCGTAAATTATATCTTCGGATACCAAACAAGAAGTTATTCGGTCAAGTAGCGAATGAATTACGCAGATGTAAAGCTTTGAACCCTTAATGTAAAATTAATTAAAAAAGTGTTGCAAATTAAATTGCAATAGGAGTAGTTTTTACAGCATAACTCAAAAACTACTGGGCGGAATGATCTGAAATTTTGGATCCGTATATGAGAATCTTTTAGAAATCTATTTCTGTTAAATTAATATATATATATATATATAGAGAGAGAGAGAGAGAGAGAAAACAATTTTGTTTTCGAATATTACTTTCATAATATATAAAATATAAAATTAATATTCGAAAACAAAATGTAGTATAGCCTATAAAAAATTTAACAGAATATGTGAAGCTTCTAGAAATCAATTTCTGATAAATTAAAATTTTTTAATAGTTTACGATACAATTTTATTTCGAATATTACTCTCATAATTTATAAGTTATGAAACTAATATTTTTAGCTATGATCGTTCATAATGTCATTTTTTAACATAATAATTCTCTGTACTACCTATTTTCACAGACATTATTTTATTTTTCAACGTATAAACAAGTATTGTACATGTCCAAAATTACTTTTTCACAATATTTAACAGATTGACTGGTTTTGTGTGGTTTTAAAGGTGTTTTTTAAGACTTTTGGACATGTTGTACAATACTTGTTTATATGTTGGAAAATAAAATAATGTCTGTGAAAATAGGTAGTACAGAGAATTATTATATGAAACTAATATTCGAAAAAAGAGTGTATTGTAGTCTATTAAAAGTTTAACAGAAACCTATTTATAGTGTAACTTATGGGAATCCAAAATGTCAGCTATTTTCGTCAGGTCGTTTTTGAGTTATGCTTAAAAACATACCCACATTGCAGTTTGCTTTGCAACTATTAAAAATGAATTTAACATTAGACATTCCAACTTAAAGGTGCATAATTCTTAAACTTCTTCCCCGAAGGATTTTCCATTCGGAATAAAAGATAAAATTTACCAACAAATCGCAATATGATGTCAAAATTCGGTGTTCGTGTTGAAAAAATGAAAGTTTGTTACAATATCAATATAGAGACTGTCCCCTAAGATTTTTTTTTTTTTTTTTTTTACATAAAATGAAAAAAGACTTAATACCCAATCGAATGACTCTGCTGATTTGGCGATTAAACTATGTGGCTCTTTTTCTTTTGGCCGACTTTACAGTAACCAAAACATTATTCTTTAAATAAATGAACAAAAATAGTTTTTATTGTTTTTTTTTTTTCAAAATAAACATATTTTATTAATATAATTTTTTTTAAAGTATCAATGTATTTATTTATTTTTATATTGATTTTTCATATTTTACTGCAAATTTTTCATTTCTATATACTTTTAATGTTTTTTTTTATGCTTTTTAAAAAGCTTCTAATCTAGTACTATAAAATAATAATTATAATTATGAAAATCAAGAAATTTCGAAAAAATCGTCATGAAGATGTCCGGATACTTTCCGAAAAATAACTAGAAATGTTAAAAAAAAAAAAAAAAAAAATTATGTAATATTAATTTTAATCTTTCGTAATAAAATTTAGAAGTCTGAAAAGTTTAAGATTCTTTACTTACCCATCATGTGTAGTATAGGGTAAGTCTTGTAATCGTTTTGAAAATTGAAAAAAAAAAAAAATTGACGGATTTACACGTTTCAGACACTGGAGATTCCAAAAAACATATTTTTAGAAAAAAAAAAAAATATTGCCGTCCGTCTGTGTCTGTGTGTGTGTCTGTGTCTCTCTCTCTCTCTCTGTGTGTGTGTGTGTGTGTATGTGTGTGTATGTCTGTAAACGCTCTATCTCCCGAAAAAAAAATGAGATAGATACTTGAAATTTGGTATGTACTTAGTATGCAATAATGGGAAGAAGCTTATTGAATTTCAGTAACCTCGATTATACGGAGCTATTTTTCTTTTGGACTCTCGAAATATTCGTTCTGATAAAAGGTGTATAAAAATTTTCTAAATTGTTTATTTTAAGGAGTGAATATAAAAGACAATAAACAAACATAAATTTTGCATAAAGATTGAAGTCGATTGGATAATTAGTTGCCGAGATATTTGTAATCCTATTTACCACACTCTTCGATTTTTCATGACCCTGTATTTCATTCAAATTTCAATTTAAATATATATTTTAATTGGAAATGAGACGCTTCATCCGACGCAGTAAACTGTTAGTTAATATGATTATCAATTTTGGAGTTATAAGGATGTCTATTTTACGCAATTTAGTAATAGAGCATTTAAAGTTTAGGACGTCATCAAGCCACGATTTTATTCGAATTGCAATGCATTTTATAAATAGTTTACATATGTTTTATTTTCATATTTTATATTATGCATATCCATGATGGGTAAGTATTACGGTGGCACCCAAAGAGTAGTTTTTTATTATATATATATATATATATATATATATAATGGGTTTTGGCATAGGGGTGGGCAAAGGAGAGCTATTGCCGCTCGCTGAATTTTGAAATTTAATAAACTAAACTGTCTTCTTCTGTAATGATTGTGTGTAGGGGGAGACAGCAAAATATAATCTTTTCAAGTGACTTAAAATATTTAAACATTAAGAGAAAAAAAAACAACAACTAAGGATCACTAAGGGGATCCCCTCGCCTTTCCGTGAAAGAAAATATTTTATTCTTTTTTTTTTCATGATTTGTGTGTTTAAAAATTACTTTACATGGAATGTTCCGGGAGGGGGGCAGGATCCCCCTGGCTAAAGAAAGAAAAAAATATTTCAATTCTCCATTTTGAAAAAAAAAAAAATAGGTAGAAGCTAGCTTATTTTTTTATTTTTAATTATTTCTTAGTTGTTACATTTCTATATTGCTTTTTACATTAATATGTTTAAAATTCTTTTATCCAGAATATTTTGAAAAATGCTGTTCCATAACAAAATAAAAATAAAATGTTGGGAGTTTTGTTTCCTTTATTTTCAGATGACGTAATCTTTGTCAAGAGGTGCAGTCACATACATAACAGTCTACTTTATATTCAGTAGAAGTAGCCTTGCGCGATTTCTTAGGAATTTCCATTTTGCGACATTGTGGATGATCCAGTTTTAGAAACGTGATTTGCTTTGGAGATACAGACTCAAGAAATTTGTTTTCTATTTACTGGCTGCAGGCGATTCCCGAGTCCTATTACTTAAATAAGAATTATATAAAACATTCGGACAAAATGCTATTGAAAATCAAATCAAAATTACCGATACCATTGACGAATTATTTTACCATTGACATTTTCTTTTTCTAATGAGAGTGGCAAACTTTTGAATATGTTTTACAGATAATGTGCCTGTAAAAATATTAAATTAAGCATTAAACATAAATCTTTTTTATTTTTAACACTTTCCAACCTAGTTTTTTATTTAAATAATCTTGTCCCATTTACATGCACGTATAAATTAGAAATATATTTGTTTTATTTATTTTAGTCATATGTGCATTTGACAGGACTTCTTAAAATTTATATACGAAGCTTTATTATTAAGCGGACTAATATTTTTAAGTAAGTAAATGAAAAAAAAAGTCCTAAAATCCCACTATATTTTATAAGGCATTTCACGTATATGTATACATATAAAATATCGCATTGAAGCAATTATATCATTTCAACGGCATTCAATAGAGATATTAAGGAAAAATAAATAAATGTAATATGCTTTTGTGGATAAAATTCAAAGCTAAATGCTTATAGAATCAGTATGGGATTACGTGTGTAGAGCAAACAACAATACACTGAAAAAAAAGTTGCTTTTACGGTATATTGGCGGAAATTGCTGAAGGGAAATTTCCAACTGTATTTATGAGTTTCCAAACTGAACTAAATTTTAGCATGCTATGTAGTGTATTTTCAAATATATAGATCATATAAAGAGCCGCTCAATAGAATTCGAACATTTTTACGACTGTTGGGGGTAATTGCTAGTTTTCAATTGTATTATGAATTTTACAAATTGTTTACTTAGACATCATTTTTCACCTTGTTAAACCCTGAAGTTTTGTTAGAGCATTCTGAATACATTGGAAAGTGTTTCATAATCTATGCCTGGCGCATCACTTTCTTACTTTTTTTCTTTACTTTTCGAAATGTTGCATTTTATTTTATTTCCATACAGTTTAATAGCAATAATATTTTGTGTGAACATGTGGATGCACAGGACTATACAGTATAATAATGTAGTATTATTCAGTGCTGGCTCCATTAAATAAATTGCTGAATTTAAATTTTCAATATATTAAAACTGATCCGAGAACACATTTTGCTGACTTATCCTCTTAAGACCCGAAGTTAAAATAGTAGTACAAATACTCATTCTTTGCTTTTAAACAAACAAAATAACATCATAGATGATAAAAAATATATTTTTTTGAAATCTATTGTTTTAGGGGGCTTGTAATTTAGGTTCACAAATGTGAACATAAAATTACTAGCACTCCCAAAATATCAATTTAATTATCAGTAACCTAAAATTACACAATAAAAAAAAAATAACAGCTTTAAATAAGTGAATAATCTGCAAATTCTTATTTTTTTTTTTATTATTCTTAAAGTTTTTAAGTTAAAGAATTGTGAAAATTACCTACATTCTTGGATGCACTGTTTCGAAAGGATTTTGCAAACTCAGGTTAAAATAACATTTATTTTATAAGGAAATCGACATCGGTGCTGTCATTTATTGGTTTAATTTTAAAGCAAAAGCATTCAACTTTATAGAAGTGAAGTTAAAATGTAAAAATATCAGTCATTTTAGTTTTTATGAGCAAAAGAATCTAGGTACCCATTTGGGTACCCAGGACTCAAGAGGATAATTCAAACAGATATTGTTTCGAATTTATGTTTATACATGTGGTGAAGGGACGCATATAATCAGATCTGAGTAAGTGAATTCGGCAAAATTTCTCGGAGAATATTATGTTTTTCTCTTGTTTAGTTCAAACCATAGAATTAAAATAACAAAAGTAATTTAAATAATTTTTTCATTACACATTTGAAATAGACCTTACATTTTTGAATAGAGGATACAAAAGTTTAATATTAAGCAGAAAATGAGGACTTAAAAATTTAATTTAGTCTAAGAAGTGACCCTTTAAAAACGGGTCTCCTTTTTTACTTCATTTTTAATACCAAACATAAAAAACAAAATTTACATACATTTTCTTCTCAAAGAAAGATAGAGCTATTTGTACGAATTTAAAATAAAATTACGAAGTTTTTAAAGTAATATAAAATTTTATATTGTTCTGTATTGTTTAAAAAATACCTGTAAAAGATTAATATTAGTTTTTTTATTTTTTTTATTTGTACAAATAGCTCTATTTTTCTTTGAGAAGAAAATGTATGTATTTTTGTTTTTTATGTTTGGTATTAAATAATGGAGTGAAAAAGTAGACCATGGTCATCTCTTAAATAAAATAAAATTTTTAAGTCTATATTTTCTCATTTATATTAAACTTCTATATTATCTATTAAAAAATTTAAGGTACGTTTAAAAAATGTAATAAAAAAAATTTAATTTAGTTGATATTTACTCTTGTTATTTGTAAGCTTTATAAATGCAAAACATTAATAAAACTCAATAAATCCAAAAGAAAATTTTAATCTCTTTGTTTTATATGTAAAAATACTCCTTATTAATTATTATAAAATTTTAAATGTTTTTATGGTTATTTTTTTTATATAAATGGTCTAATATGGGTGAAACTCCGAAAACTGTCTTAAGCAATGGAAACTGCAGCTTAATTAAATTTGCTTTAGTCATATTTGTAGCAAGTATGAATACGACCAATTTTCTCCAGGCATATTTTCTTTTATTTTTATTTGCATATAAATGTGATAAGGTTACTAAAATAATGATAAATTTCAAACACAACCAAAGTAATTAAAATCTCTTTTATTTTACTTTTGATGCTTTTACACAAAGGAAATTTTCTTTAAAATTTTCTCCTGTTGAGCATGAAAATGTAAAATAACTTCACAGGTCTTCTAAATTGGCGATCTATATCACATTTTGATGAACTATAGAACTCCATAGATATTGAGCAGGTCCTGAAAGAAATTATGAGTATTAGATGCACATAAAAATGTAATTAAAATCATGACTATTTACAAAATTAAATATAAGAAATAAATTTTATTATTATTTTTTAAATATAAAGCAATAATATTAATTTATGTATAGATATACACGGGGCTTTAGAAATTTAATAAAATATAGTAACTTAGTCGTCAGTAAAAATATCCCCCCCCCCCCCCCCCCGGCAGCGATTTTCAAAAAGCATAAAAGTGTTTTATGAATGAATTGAGAAAAAGCTAATAACAAACATAGTTTAGAATTATTAGTTACGTAGTTTAGAATTATTAGTTACATATAGTTTAAAATAACACAAAATTTAGAAAGATGATATAAAGTAAGTTTCGTATTGAGAATTAAATGCTGATTGCCGAATGCTTCAAGTGTCCGGGTTGTTCAGTGTTAAAAAAATATCTGATGCTGTATCTGATGTTGTGCATTTTTTCGCATTGTAAGCAACTTTACGTGCCACAAAGGCTAGAGTAACACTTTTCTTATTGTTTTGTTGAAAGCTGCCCCTTCCCCCTCCCCCTTTCCCCACATTCTAATTACATAGCATGCTAGCTGGATAGAGAGAAAAAGAATGGCGTTTTCTGTTCATGAGATGGAAAATGCCTTTTAAACTTGGTTCTTCTATTAAAAGTACGAGAGAAGAAATATCACTGCTTTTTGTTCACTAGTAGGGGTGGGGGAGAGAAGAAATGTCGTTTGTGCTCATTTCTTAGTTCAATTTTTATACAAAAAAAGGGGGGGGGGCTATTCTCAAACAAACAAACAAATAAAAAACGCCAGATTAAATATTTTGGTCGCCAGATGGAAAAATTTAGTCGGAAGTGGGACCTGGTGACCGCATTTGTCAAGCCCTGGATATAAAGAATAAATAGATGTGTATGGACATATAATTAAGTAAATTAATATAAATGAGCAAATGAATAAATTAACACATTTAAACAAATAAGGGAAACTTGTAATAACATTATGTAGGTTTTCAAACTTTTCCGGTAAAATTTTTATTAAAGATAAAATATATACATTCAACTTAAAAATTAAAATTGTGCATATCTGTGGTGCAGAAAAATATTTTAATTTATTTAATAATAGTTAGCAGTTATATAAAACAATATTATTTTATACACTGTTGTTTTTAAACATTTTATTTTTTATTTTGTTTTTAAATATTTACTCAGAATTACAATTGTCTAGTTAATTTACCATGATTTAAGAAATGTCTTTTGCCTGAAAAAAGCCGTTGGATTAAAAAAGCAAAAAGCTTTCCCCCAGAAGTTTCCTTAAATATTTTAAAATTTAATTTCTTCTGAAAATTAAAAATCTTTCTAAAAATAAATAAATTATAATACAATTTAATATTTATACATGTATTCATTTTCTTACCCTTTTTTTAATCGTTTTGTAAATAATAAAAAATTATCAAAAAAATGTAATTAATTTTTATGATTTATCATCTAATAATTTCTCGTTTGTTTTCTACGTTAACATGCATAATATAAAAACATATTTTCTTAGAAGCTAGGATAATATTTTTATTTATTTATTTATTATTATTACATATATGCAATAAAAAGTTTTATTATAGTTACTGATAATCACTAAATAAAATTACAAAATTACTATCTACTAATAGGAAAAACTATGCATCATAGAATAAATATCACTAAGATTAAAATTATATTTATTTAAAACAGCAAAAATTTACGAATTGAAACCAAGTTTTTGAAATATTTTTAACAATGTTTAAAAATAAATTTTGAAAAATGTGGCCGAAAATATATTTATGTGTTACTTTATTAAATTTAATCACAAGAATTTTATAGAATAAATCATTTATAAAGAATCATAAATCATAAACTTACCGAAAAAGGTTACTTATTTTTTGAAGTAATAGGGGAAAGCAGGGTTGTAACCAGCATAACCGTAAGCGCCATAACCATAGGGATACGTCAGATGGGTGTTGTAATAGCCACCGTAGTAGGGCAAAATCTGGGACATGGCGCACACCACAAGGGCGACCAGAACAAGGAGAGCAAACTAAAAATATAAATATATATATATTGTTATCTTATTTATAAGTTGTTCTCAAAATTGACTTTTAAATTCAGCAAATTATATTTTAAAAAATAAAACTATTTTTTTTTTCAAATCTTTAAGTTTTAAAAATCCCTTGATTTAAAGAAAACGATATCCCTTAAATATCCATTTTTAAAAAAACTCTTTTTGTTTTCTGAATTATTCAGAAGGTATTTTTCTTTTCTAAGCAATATTCAAAATAAAACAATATGTATAAGAATTAAATTATATTTTACATAACTTTAAGTTAAAAAAAGAATTTCCTTGATTTAAGTAAAACGATAACCCTTAAATATCTCCTTTACTTTTTTTTAAAAAACGTTTTTTTTTTTTTTTTAATTTTTCAGAAGGTATTTTTCTTTTCTGAACAATATGCAAAATAAAACAATATGTATAAGAATAAAACTACACTTTTCAAAAATTAGAACATCTTCAGAAAATTCTTTTTAAACATTAACATTCAATTGATAAGGCTATTGTAGAATTTTACAACTCTAACTAATAAAATCTTAGCTTTAGGCATACTTTACAGGATTTTTTTTCTTTTTAATATTTAACGTGTATGAATACGCTTAAATATTTGAGAATAGTCTTTCTGTATTCGAAAAAAAATTCCAGACAGTTTTTCAAGAGTGTTTCAAACAAATTTTTGATTTTATTAGAATTTTACTAATTTGAAAAATACGTTCTGCTAAACTTTATTATATATTTATATTTTATCCGAAAAATAATGACTATAAAATATTGGGTATCAAACAATCATGCAATTACTATTGCGCATTAAAATGTCATTATTGGTAACTATCACACATAGATAGAATTGATAAAACTATTTTACATCTGATCCACCATACAGTCGGTATTGTATTTTGACGGTATTTACTGGTTAATTAAAATGATTCACAAGTTAGTATCTAAAATTAAACTAAAAAGTTTTACTGATTTTGTCGTTAATAGAAATGCAAGCCTTTATTGAGTACTTCCATGTAAATTGGAATCAACTTTTATCCCATATCCGAATGTTTATTATGTTTCCTAGGAAATTTCAAAAAATGATAAATTACTAGTTCATAAATTAATGTTCTCCTAAGAAAATATTCATAACCGAATTGCATCTTGAATCTTAAAAGTTTCCGTCAAAATAAAAGTCCATTTCACCGGGTAAAAAGAATAGCATTCCCTAATTAGGAATGCAAATACATCTATGAAGTTCAGAGATGTGTTAGATTATTATATAGCACTAACATTATGATAACTTTTCTGATTCTGATACACTTGTTGAAATTTAGAGGTATTTCTAAAAATTCATTTGTTTCTGTGCAAGCATGTTATTTTTAACAGTATGGAATCATTAACTTCAACTTAGAAGCTGATTTATTTTATGGGAACCCAGTGAATACAATTGCTTTTGGCATGTGTTAGTAGAAGACACCTTTCCTCTTTAGTAGCACTAGGGGATCCAACTCGGGTTCTTCTGTTTACAGAACATAGATTAAACTCTAAAAGGTTTTTTTTTTTTCATTTAATATATATATATTTTAGATTACCAACCGTAATATCAAAAAGCATTTCTATGTAATACCAAAAAAGCATTTCTATATGAAAAATACCAATAAGGTATTACTATTATTTTTTAAATTTATGAAAAGCGATACTTTTGTATTAGCCGCCTGTCAGCAGTTAATGGCTAAAGAAATCGCCAAAGATTTCGCTACTTACAGCAGCCTTTTTTATTTCAGCACGTAGTTAGATTATATTTCTGTTAAATTTGTGCTTTATTTATATTATTTTATTTATTTATGACATTTTAATTTCATTATGGAATGCTATCCAGAAACAAATGCTGAACTATTTATATTGTTTTAAATGCAAACGGGTTAATCTTTCGTAATCGGGTTGCATGCAATAGATATATATTTTTAAAAAACTCCTGCTTAAAAATTATTTTTAAAAATCATGAAAAATCAGTAAATTGAGATGCAGTTTTCAAACAAATTTCATTTGAAAGCACATTTTAGTTCCTATTCGAGGGTGTAAAAATTTAAATTGTACGGAGTTTGGGAAGAAAAATGCAATTAAAGCAAAAATTATTGGTTAGGTATTGCCACCGTCAATATAACATCAACGTTATTCACGGACATGTTTTTACTTTATAATGTAGACATGTTACGTTAAAAAGTCCACAGTTGGCAATTGGTTTAGAATCACGAGTTCGTAGAGCCCGTATGGCTTGGTGTTTATCCGTTGAAACCTTTGGTGCACAAGCCATAGATACGCACATTAAAACTGTGGAATGAAAAGTCCTCCCATTGTGAGATTGTTTCATGAGAGAGGAATATGAAAGCAGAAGATAGCAGAACTTTTCTCCTAACGATCAAAATTGTGGGGCACTTCACGAGAAATAGCTTGGAGGCTGGCAATGCCTTAACAGAAACATTTCCCAACATGGGTAAAGAATATTACACTAAATGTCATAAATAAATGACGTTTTTAAAGTATTAAAATATAATAACTATTCAAACAGACTTGAATATCAGCAAACCTAATTTTTTATTAAAGAAGTAAAAATAAAATATTCAAAAGTGTACTTAGATTTCATAACAAAACTCTGATTATAAACAAATATCGAAATTTTACGTACCAAGTACTGCATGATTGAAATAGCCTTTCTTACTCAATGGAGATTGAAAGATGCTAAAGATCGATATGCAGCCTCCTTTTATACTGATTTTTAAAACAGGAAATAACGCCGACCTTTCCAAAATGTGCCCTTAAACGAAAATATGAAGGACAATGCTATCAAAGTGATTGAAGGGCGCCATTTTAAAGGGTGTGTCAAAATAAACAAAAAATAAACAAGTTGAACTGCTACAATAAACAATTAGCAACATCATCTGCCCAAAATACCAGTTACTTTGATGCTTTCTTCCTCCTCTAAATATAAATTTTTCTCAGCTGAATATCAATAACTGACTTGATTCAACATAAAATATGAGTTTATTTTCTGAATGTTGATTATTTGCGTCATTGTGTGTCTTAAATGAGAGTTTTATTACTGGTTCTAGAAAGTAAAAATTCAGGTGAAAAGCATTATTTACCTAACAAAAGCAAAATCACGTGAAGCGCACTGATAAAAATCTGTTAAAAAATCCACTAACTTAAAATAAATGTCATTAAGAAAACAGCTTTATTTTCAAATTTTTTTGCACACTAGAATGGCTAAAGATTTATACATATATATATTTTTTAAATCTTTTTTTTTTTAAAGATACATTTTGCCTTCTGCTGCGTCAATTGAATCTGCAGAAGAGATAGATTTTAACTTTATTATTAAAGGATTGATTTTTCTCTTTTTATCATCGCTGAATTTCACTATATTTGTGTTTAATTTTGGTTGTTTTTAAATTAAGCAATATGTAATTTTAATTTTCTGTAAACAGTTAAATTTATTCTATAATGAAAAGAAAAAGAACCAAAATGATGCATATAATATTTGGCATTTTTTATTTTCTCTAGATTTAAAAGGGAAAAAATAACATAATATTTTTAGCATTTCACCGTTGTGCAAATAAACAAAATGGAGAAACAAAACACTCATTCGCAGTTTGACATTTTTCGAAATTAAAATCCAAATATTACATATCTATCTATATATTTATGTTTCAGTTTGTTAGTTTTATATATTTGCCAATTTCTAATCTTCATTTTCCGCACTCTGAAAAATAAATGCGCAAATTTACACATTAAAACAAGTGTATTGATGATACAAAACGATTTGTCTTTATGTGTAAAGTGGCGCGAAAATTACCCGCCTGGTGTGTCAATTTATCTATACACTTTGTCCTGTGTATTTTGATGTAACCTTTTAGGCTGCTGAAATGTGTAAAAAGTTATCAGATAACTCTGAAATACACTGTAAAATATGTGAATTGCACATATTTCTGTGCAATGTACAAAAACGACAAATTTTTGTGCACATAGATTAACCTTATAGTTTGGAGTATAAATTGTGAGCTAAATGTTTTTATGGTCGCAAAACAAAATTGCATGACGAACAAACTCATATGATGCTTGGTGCATTTGTTCTCTTTCTAGCAGATTTGTTTTAAGACCACAAAAGATTGTGCCCACAATTTACGAAAAACAGGATCCTCTGAAATAATATTTGCTGCATGCCATCTTTCTGTTAGAATTGTTTTGGAGTCCTAAAACCGTACAGTCATAATTTATGCACAGAACCTTTATTAAATACACTGTAATTTTTTTTTTTTTTTTTTTTTGAAATACAAAAAATGTACTGGCAATCGTAACATAAGTACTATTTCCGTAATCTATCGGATTTTTTTCTACATTAAGAGGAGAAATTCTCTATTTAATTCAATTTACAGTAAATTCGCTATACTTACCCGGAAGGGGATATGAACTAGGGAACTCTGACTTTCCCCACCTCGACCGTTCAGCTACAAATACACAGGTCACGCTCTTATTTATTGAGTTCACATGAATACACATATTTCTTTGTAATATTCTCTTATTTCTGTGTAATATTTCTTACACATATTTCTGTGTAATATTCTTACATATATTTCGGTGTAATATTCTTACATATATTTTTGTGTAATATTCTGTTCTTACACATACGTCAGCACAATATCAAAATACACAGATTTTTGTGTAACATGCAAAATGTGTAAATTTACAATAACACGTCAACTCGGTTAAGTCCATATATTTTTCTACATTTGCGCACTTGTCTGAGTTTTTGAAGAGATAACAGATTACATACTTCCATTACGCAGATAAAAATTCATAAATACAGATAACATTTTACGACAAAAGTATAAATTTTATGACAAAAGTATAAATTTACAAATTTACAGATATACTTATGTAAAAGTGACTAATTTACACATTTATTTTTTAGAGTGCATAACTTGCCATTTTTGTGAAATCTTATCCTATCGTGATAAAAAGAATCAAAATTGTGTATCAGTATTGTGGTTTAATATTTAATATTTTCGCTTTATTAAATAGAAAAAAAAAAACCCTTATGAACGTTTCAGCCTCGTGATAAGAAACATATTGCAAGAAAATCGTTTGCAGATTGACATTTATTAAAATTAAAAGCAAAAAAACTACACGCATAATTTTTTAAATAAATCGTTTAAAATCTGTAAATTACATTACAGTTTTTAGATAAATTTTATCTTAAAGAGCATTTTTTTTTCTATTCTGTGTTGTAAAATCTGAAATTATGCGATATTCATAAACAAAGATTGGTGAAAGAAAATGTCTAGTGCAAAAATTCACTTTAAAAAAAAGACATTTAAAATTTAATTTAAAAAAATCTAAATCGAATTTTGAAAACATCTCTTCAATGGATTCTTGGGTACACCTTGGAGTATTTACGTGCCCAATGTCGTACCACTGGTCTTATACATCACAATGTGAAAACGTAGACAGACATACTCAAAAACCTTTTGTTTTATTCATATAGATTATGTACAGCATATTTAACAAGAATTTATTTCCCGCAATGAAACTGTTGTCAGCACCTAAAAGTACATTTTTACGGCTTACTTTCCGATCCACATTCTTGTGGGGTAAAACCGGAGGTCCTACGTGTGACAAAAACGGATATTGGAAAGCAGTAATTGTAGAGGCAGTAAACAATGTTCGGAGAAAATGGCAGAAGCTGATAAAGAGGTGAACTTCTTTTCTGCAATTTTTCAAATTGCAATGGAGATAATTATCCTTTTGGTTTTAAATATTAAATCATTAGGCGTATAGATGAATTGTTATTAGTTTGTTAGTGCAAAAATAAAATGTGTTGTTCCTTTTTAAAATAAAGGTTGAACTTTTTAATTTCCTGTAAGATTAACATGTCTATGCGTTTTTATCCAATTCCATTCTTCTACGACCAAAACTTACGGAGTCATGATAATTTTAATTTTATGAATTTCCGGCGTTTTCGAGCACTAAAAACAGAAAAACGCACTTTTAGTGCTAGAAAACGCTGAAAATTCATAATATCCAAGTTATCAAAAATTCAAAGTTTTAGTCATACAAAAGTGAATTTTTTTACAATTTTAAAGCATGGAGAGTATAAGAGCACAGAGAAAGTTTTCCCCGGGACCTTATAAAAATTTAAATTTTGTATTTATTTATTTGTAAGTAACTATTTTAACGGAAATGGACTTTCATATAATGAAGAACAATATTTGAAACAGTTGCAGTTGAAACTATATCGCTAAGACTAACGGTTTAGAAGTTAACTATTGGTCAACGATGAGAAGGGGCATCTATATAATCTATATAATATTTAGATTCACTACAGTTGTTAAGCAGAATATTTTGATTGCGAAACTTTGCTACTTTTTACATTTTAGCTATATGTATTATTTATTTATTTATATATTTTTACTAATTTTCACATTTTATCTAATTATTCCGCACAGAGCGAACGAATGTATCATTTGATTTTGATATATATTTATGTTAGAGGTAAAGGACTTATAAAACATTAAAATAAATTTGTAACTTCGGTCCACTTATGTTTGGAAAAAATAATTCGTTTACAAGATAAATAAAGTTTGTTTTTTGTTTTGTGAAAACACTTGTAGCGTTGTATCTAGCTACTCTCTTATGAAGGTAGTCTAAGGTTAATTGGATTGCTGAGTTTTGTGTGTGAATGCGTTGTCCTAATTCTAATATCTGTGCGTGAACGAGCCACCTATTCTGCCATTCCTTTTACTTTCGCAAAGAGTAGTTCAATCTCCTGGAATCTGATTGCCGCAGTTATTTTGAGCGATAATATGTTTCTGTGGTCGACAAGCTGGTATAAATACGAAACTAATGAATAATAAACATGTGAATTTTTACATTACTAAACTGAGCGGAAAACCGACAGAGTGAAAAATGTCCAAGCCAGGAATCGAACCCGGACCCTTGGAATAACGCTCCAAGGCTCCACCACTGAACCAGGAGGATGATACCCAACTTGGCATCTCTCACTCACATATGTCGGAAAGGCTGCAACTGCAGCACAAAATCGAAATGCCATCATGAGCACACAAACTCTGTAGCAAATTTGAGACGATATACGTCACACAAAGTCCAGCATAGATAAAATACATATAAGTAAATTACAATTAATACTATTAGAATTGTGTGGCTTTACATGTCGTCACAAATTTGTCACAAAGTTTGTGTGCTTGCCGCAGGTTGGGTATGGCTGGTGTACAGCGATTGCCCAACATTCGCCGAGTAAAACAATTGTTGGACACAGTGTATCAGTCACACCCAGCATCACAGTATGTTAGTCACATTTCGTAAGTGTATTGGAAAGTGTTTCAGAATAAATGCATGACGTATGATTTTTCTTTCTTGTTCAGTTAAATTTAAAACCTTTCTAAAGATCAAAATGAAAATTTTATGGTGTGTTAGAAGACACAGCAAAAAAATATGACATAAATTAATAAAGTGTTTGAAATTCCATAAATAAGTTGTGCTCTTTATTCAAATAGTTGTAATTTACATACTTTTATGTTCATTTATATTAATAATGCATTCAATCACTAAAAAGTTATACAGACAAACACATTTTCGATGGAAATACATGGAAAGAACATAATATTAAGAATTTTATTAGAAACTTAAATATAAAAAATATTTTGTTCAAAACTTTTTTTTTTTTTTAATATAAAGCTATGTCTCAACAGAAAAATCCATCTTAAAACTAATGTAAAAGTTTGAAAATTAGATAAGTTAACAAAATTCTATATAGATTATTAAAATAATAATTTAATGTTCAATATAAGAGGACATTTAGACTTTTTAAAAATATAAAATTTAAATGACCCATTATTATTTACTTAAAAAGCATGCAACTAAATTTATTATTTTAAGCAAAAAAGCTATTTTAAGCTCAAACAGCTCAACAATAAACTCGATTATTAATTACCCATTACTCGTAAAACCAGTTAAAAGAATAAAAAGTTTAAAGGATACATGCGTTCATATTAAAAATAATTACTATAAATAACTTCTATGATTTTCTTAATTTGTAAATTAATGCAAAAAACCGTCCATCAGCAGATAGACATGGGTGATATTTAAAATGCAAATCATTTCGTGTTTACGCTGGATAATATCTCCTAGATATTAAATTCTTTTGATACTTATGTCATAAATTTTCATCACTTGTAATATGGTAGTAAAAGATGCGAAAATAACACTTGGATGGGAGTCTGGAAGAAAGGCCTATATGTTACAAATTTTGTAAAGTTATACGTGGGCCTATATTGGAATGATCGATTATTATCCAGTGTTAAAAATCGCAATTTCATAATGTACAAGTTTGTTTAATTTAAGTACAAATTTAAAACAATGAACTAACTTGTCGGATGTGCGAATCCCAAAACTTTCTTCTATCGCATACATGTTAATACTTCAAAATTCTCTATCACAGTGACAAAATTAAATGACAATCTATGCACATCATGGAAATTCTAAAGGTGTAGATTCGTTGAATTGCGAGCATTTAAAAAGTAGATATAAGCATAACATTTTTCAAACAAATTATTGAATTTTTTCACCCAACCCTCTTAGATGTCTGCAACCAAAATTTCCAACCCAAAAAGCATAGAAACTACACCTGCTGGGCAGTATACAACCAAGCCTAATAAAGATCTATTTATGTGAAAGTGTAACAGAATATAAAGTTTGGTTAAATTCACAAAATTGACAAAAATTTTGTGGGCGCTCTATCTCAATAACGAATGCACGGATTTTAATAAAACTTTAGATTCAATTAGACCTTGATATTAATTGGTGCTGATTAGTTTTTAGTGTACATCGCCTAACAGGGGCGCTGCTATGCTACATTATGTACTATTTTCAAAATAGCTATATCTGAAGAGCTAATGCACGGATTTGCATCAAACTTCATATTCAGTTAGATGTTGACATAAGTTGTTGTTTATCAGGTTTTTGTGTGAATCTCTAAACAGGTGGCGCTGCTATGCTGCATTTTTCAGGATTTACACGATTTTAGCGATAGTCATATCTTAAGAACTAATGCACGGAATTTAATAAAACTTTAGATTCAGTTAGACCTTGATATAATTTTTTGCTGATTAGTATTTGGTGTAAATCACAGAACAGGTGGCACTATGCTGCAGTTTTCACGATTTCCACGATAGTTCTATCTCAAAAACTTATGCATGGATTTCCATCAAACTTCAAATTCAATTAGACGCTGACATAAGTTGTTGCTGATTAGGTTTTGGTGTAAATAATCCAACAAGTGGCGCTGCTACGCTGTCTTTTTCAAGATTTACGCGATTTTAGCGATAGTCATATCTCGAAGAACTAATGCGCGGAATTTCACCAAACTTCATATTCTTGCCATAGTTTGGTGCTGATTGGGTTTTTGTGTAAATCATATAAAAGTGGTGCTGCTGTGCTGCATTTTTGGATTCTAAAATGCATAATTAAAATAATTACGCTTTTTGAAGTATTAACATGTATGAGATAGAAGAAAGTTTTGGGATAGGCACATCCGACTAGTTATTACTCTCTAATGTTCAGCATGACGACAAAAGTGGAGGGTAATTAAGATCGGAAGAAGTTCATTGTTGTGCGTTTTGCATAAGCATAGAAAAAAGGGTTTTAAGATCATAAATAACATATATGGTGGTATACACTAGAGATGTGTCATTTGTCAAGGAACGATTCCAAAGGAACGACTCCGGCAGTGAAATTGAAGGAACGATTCCAGTCCTTAAAAAGGAATCGGTAATTTTTGGAACGATTCCGAAAAGGAACGATTCCTCGGATTCGATCCTTTTTGGAACGATTCCTCGGGTTCGGTTCAAAATATATTGAATCCAAAAAGGACCGATTCCTCGGAATCGGTCCAGAATGTACCGACTCCGAAAAGGACCGAGTCCTCGGAATCGACTCCGAAGAGGTCCGATTCCTTGGAATTAGTCCAAAATGTAGCGATTCCGAAAAGGAACGATTCCTTGGATTCGGTCCAAAATATACCGACTCCGAAAAGGACCGAGTCCTCGGAATCGATTCCGAAAAGGACCGATTCTTCGGAATTAGTCCAAAATGTAGCGATTCCGAAAAGGAACGATTCCTATCGGTCCAAAATATACCAATTCCGAAAAGGAACGATTTCTCGGAATCGGTCCTTGTTCTTGTAGACTGGCCAGTTTTAATAAATTAAAATACGCTATTTTATTTTAAAATAGCAGATTTTGATTCTATTAAAGCAGAGTTTCTGGCCAAAAAATCCTTCTAATGTGTACGTAATAAAAAAATAATAAAAGAGAGAGACAGAGAGAAATGCGGAGGGAGGGGCGATTGATTAATAAACTATACAACTGTGTATTACTTTCTCTTAACACCTTCGCGACGAGCTCCTTTACGGAATTTTTAATCTCCTACCACCGGTTTTTTAAAACAGAAAATTTCGCCTAATTGAATCGCAGAAATGCTACCATTAAATAAGGCAAAGTTTACACTAAAAAATAACTGGTGGGAATAGTCGAGGATTCTGAGCATCTTATGCGTCACGTATACGTGTCGTCCGTCTCCAAGGGGTTAAATTTATCTTAAGATAAATAGAAGTATATACTTCAGTTAAAATATTGTCTATTATTTAGCTATGTACTTATCACCTGCGACTTAATTACATTGCTATTGAAACTTTTTGTGCTAAATTGGTCAGAAAGAAACAAATTAAGAAAAAAAATTAATGTAAAGTAAATGCTTGTTTAAATAATAGTGGGAAATATATATATATATATTAAATCTGATTAGAACAGTTTTGAATAATATAAGAAATACATGTCCTGAACAATTGCATTTTAATCAGTTAATAATAACTGATTTTTTTATCTGAAAGAACTGATTTTCGATCAATATTAATAATTGCATGGTTACGCACTTTTGTATACATTTCACTGTTTTATATGTTTCAAGCATAATTTTAATTTGAGGATCCTCACTGTCAAAAGAAAAATAAACAAAATCCCTGACGGCTCGGCTAGCAGACGCAGGTAGATTTCGAAGACTCAGACCATGGGGCGCCTGTTTGGTGGGAATTGCAGAAGAAATGACCTTTTTGCCATGATGCTGCAGTTGGGACCGCCCACTTCGAAATTTAGCTTGTCTGTAGGCGGAGCCAGCAGGGATTTTTTATTTTATTTTATTTTTTTATTTATTTTTTGCTATAAGGGTTGGTGATATAAAAAAACTTGTCAATATAAAAGCTTTAGATAATATTAAGAGGATATAAAATAACTTTAAGCGGATTTGATATCTTGTGAATTGACGGAGTTATGAATTTTTTTCTTCTGCTTTTTCCCCCTTTGGGGCCATTTTTAATGTTATCAAAAATCTGTTATACATAAATCTTCGGCCCCTCACCTAGAATTAATAATAACTTTAAATGGATTTGATACGCATCATAATTAAGAAGTTATGGGGTTTTTTTTCTGTTTTCACAAAAAAGCCTCCCCCCCCCCTGGTTCGATTTTGCCTATTAACGAGTTTGGCCGAGATTTTATGCCCCTTGATTTTATGCATCAGTTTGGAAGAGATTTGTGCAGAATTATGGAAGTTATCGTGTCTATAAAAAAGCGACATAGATCGATAGATAGATAAAGTTTTGAACTAGGGGTGGTTTTGGGTTCTGGGAGTCATAATCGGCGTAGATCTACAGTTTTTTTTCAAAAATTCCAACTTAGGGGAGAATGTAATAGGTAGTATTTCTTACGAAATCTACCTAATAAGAGCATTTACGAGCGCTCGAGTACCACTTTGTTTCCTCAGTTTGGGGTCTTATTTTTCTCTCCTGAAAAAGATGATTCAAAATATCTCGGAACTCCCGTAGATAGTTTTGATCAACTTACAGTGGATATATAAAGGAAAGCCTATTTGAACAAGGAATTTTTGCAAAACGTTTTCAATTCTTTCTTAAAATTCCTATAATAAAAAAAAAAGAAAAAAAAAGATGAAAAAAATGTCTAATAATAATAATATAACAGTCGCAGTAGTGGGTGGGATTCAAATAATTTAACCGCTTTTCGCTACCCTTATGGCCGTTTTGAGTATGAACGGGAAAGAAAAATTACGTGCTACATATAGATTATGAGACATTTCCCAACATTGTGACATATATATAAAGCAGCGTATTTTATGCTTTTTCTGTTTAATAGATTTATGTTAAGATTACATTAAACTAGTTTTATAATATATGTAGTTATATAGTAAAAAAGTATATAGTATATAGTAAAAATATATAGTAAAAAAAAACATAATTTACAGTAAAGACCAGTTTATTTCTATTTCTTGCTAAATAATAAGAAGTTAAATTTCTTTGACTTTGTTTTAATACAACGTAAAATAAAAGCAAGACAAAAATCGTTTTTCATAATAATTTCTTGTGACAATCGCGATTCCACGATCGGGATTGATACTCGCAACTCCCGAAATCAGTTCCCGGATTAATGGCTGTTACTGTGGTGGAGGATAACAGATATTTGCAGTGCCGAAACTACGAAGGAGCAAAGGGGGCATATGCCCCGTGTGCCAGTGTAGAAGGAGGCACCAAAATAGGATTTTAATTTTCTTTCGGTAACAAAAAACAAAAAAGACTTGTAATCAGGCAACCTAAAATAAAAACATATTCGTTCATTTTATTATCTTTGCTTTCAACAGGGCTGGTTTTTATCATTAGGTGATCACATAGGGACAACAAAACAGTACTTGATTAACGAATTCTTCCAAGATACTTGCAAGAACAATGTACTGTCTTAATTCGGTTTAAATATGCTCGGTATATTTCGGATGTTATCGCGATGACAAGTTTTGAATGTTTTTTTACTTTTGTGTGCTCCTGTAAACGAACTATAACAGCTACATATTTGATTAACGAACACATCGAAGATACTGGCAGATCAATTTACTGTCCCAAATAGGTTCGAATTGATTCTGTATTTCAGACTTTATCGTGAGTTTTTTTCCATACATTGAAAGTTTAACAGAGTTTTGGAATTATATAGCAGTAATTCTTATTAAACAAAAATTATTAGAAAATAAAATCGATTTAAAAAAAAATGTTTACACGAATGAATGAAAAATTTTAGAAACAAATTGCGATTCCTGGTTGTTTTATATTATTGATGTTAATTTTCTTTACTATCATGAAACTGTTGTTGAATTGTTTGTTGTACTAACATTTTAGCCTGCTCTTTTGTTGCGGATTATTTTAGGATTTCACCAAATCAACAAATTTTATATATTCCTATTTTTGAAATAAAATATTTTTTAAGAGTATCGTATTTTGTATTTTCTTATTTATTTTGTGTATTTGAAATCGTATTTGTATTAAACTATAAAGTTGACGAAAGTTAGTTAAGTTATTGAAACGTATTGAACTATATAGTTATGATTTTGTTTCTTATCTCAATATCTACAGTTCTAATTATGTGCAGTTTCTAAATTTAAATATTTCAAAAACTTTCAATCACCTAACAGTTGAATTTCAGAAAACACCTTTTTAATGGATTTTTATGTCATAACAGGAAGTAACAACTAAAATTTTACGATTTCAGGTGCAGGCATTTCGGTTTCGGCTGTGTATTGATAATGCAGTCAGAAAGGACATTGTTATATATTAAGACTCTCAAATATACTTCGTTTAATGAATTATGTTTCCCCAAATCGACAGGTATCCGAATTTAATTTTATAAAAGATTCTATTCACGCATGAACTTAATACTAAAATGAGATAGTCCTGGGAATTGTTTAGAAATGGGCAGAATGAGAAAATGACCGATTTCCAAATAATCGTACCGAAATGGAGTGACTCTGAAAACGGCCGGTTCCGAGGATTGACATGTAAATGAATGGTTGGTTATCTTGGGGTGGATTTTGAAGAGGGATCTAATTTAATTATAAGGCTTAAAATTGCGTAGACCCTGGTGCCAAACATCAGAACTAGAATAAAGATTCCTGCATAAAATAATTAATAGTATAAATGGAGGGTCATTCAACGATATATTTTCAAGAGGAAACCCGATTACACTACTAAATGGAATGGGTCGCCACTGTGGTGGGCAAAACAAACAGCTACAATAAAATTTCTTTGATAAACTATACGGTAAATGAAAGGTCATCCAGGGGTAAATTTTCAAGAGGAATTGAGTTTAATGCCATAAACCATAAAGTCAGGGAGTATACTTGTATTATGGTAATTAGAAAAAATTGCTAATTAATTGCACACACTCATCAATGAAAGGAACTCTTGTTAACGAAATCATCTGTCCAAAAAATTTAAAAATAAGGCGAATGGATGTGTAAGAAAATGGATGAATACGTAAGAAAATAAATTAGTATTATTAATATTATGGATTTTATGTTCGTTCTAATACTACCGGATTTGTTCCTTTTTTCTCAAAATTATCCATTTATCTTGAAATTGTTATTTTTATCTCGAAAGCGTTTCTTTTTCTCGAAAACCTTTTTTTTTTCGGAATCGTTCTTTCTTCTCGGAATCGTTCCTTTTTATCGGAATCGTTCCTTTTATTTCGGAATCGTTCCTTCTTTTCGGAATTGTTCCCTTTTTTTGGAACGATTCCAAAAGGAACGACTCCAAAGAACTCGTTCCTTTCGGTGAACGATTCAGGCTGGAAAGATTCCCTAAAAGGAACGATGTTGCCCATCTCTAGTATACACTATATGGCCAATAATAACCGGTCACTTGCGATTTTAGACGTTTTGTTAAATATCTAAAAAAATACATAAGGAATTATCCTGAAACTTCAGGCGTGTAAACAGTATAGTCGACGTCATATATTTTGGTGAAGATTTTTTCCCGAAACCCCATGGGGGGACGTCAATAAATTGAAGAAAAATGAACATATTTTGGATAACCCTATAAAAACTAATATTGCAAAATCGTTGAAACGGAATCACATGCTTAGGAGGCTTCTTTTAATAAAATGTGTTCATTTTTATGAGGATAGCACGTATACTCGTAGAGAAATTAAGGTTTTTATAAAACCAATCCAACATTTCACCAAGTGTTTTGCTTATAATTTTCAGAGTTCTTAATATAAAAGAATGTTCTTTTCAGGAACTTTGACAAATAACATTATATACAATATCCTGCAATCAGAATTTAAAAATAATAAATATTGGATGAAAAATGAGCAGGTTCACTAAATATTGTTTCACTGCGCATGCGCGAATGCAATCAAAATATACTGTAAATAATATATTAGCTAAATGTATAGAGTAACTTTTGTGAAAGTTTCAAAAACATAGCTTGAAAATTCTGATAGTGATAGTCGATAGAATAAGCTCGAAATTCGCTGTTCCCAAAAGGAAACAAAGAGATGAGGGGTTGTATCAAATATAGAATGAGAGACACTTCATTTTTACTATGTCAACTTTCATAAGCTAGTATATTTGGATACAACCTCTCATCTTTTTGCTTCCTTTTGGGAACAGCGAATTTCGAGCTTATTCTATCGACGATTACTATAGAAGGGATAAAATTTGTACTAGATGTCATTCATTAATTTCATAGTTCAACAAAACAAGCCTTTGTTTATCTACCATATACAGGGTGATTATAAAAAAACTATCCCGATATATGAGTCCTTAACTATCACACCGTTCACAGAAACTGACTGAAATTTTGGTTTTAAGTATTTTGAGGTATGCGCTCAAGAATCGTATGGAAAACAACAGTTAAACTCTAACAGTTGCGTTACAGTGACAAAATTTACAAAATTTACAAAATTGCGTACAGTGACACAGCCCCCATTGGTTACAGTGACAAAATTTTGAAAATTTCAAATGGCAACACCGATTTTTTTTATTGGAATGTGATCATCATAGTGAAAAACCATAAAAAGCGTTGAAACGGTACCTGTAACACGAAAATTGCCGGCGCTAGAGAGACTAAGAAGAAAAGTGAAAACAACCAATAAAGGACAGAAAAGCAACAGAAAGTAAAACATTTTATTATTCAGTGCTATCCACCATCTGCCGCATGCAACGTGTCTTCGTGTGTGACGTGGAAAATTTGTGAAACACAATAAAATGTTTTGTTTTCTGTTGATTCTCTGTCCTTATTCGTTGTTTTCACTTTTCTTCTTAGTCTGTCTAGCGCCGGCAATTTTCGTGCTACAGGTACCGTTCCAACGCTTTTTATGGTTTTTCACTATGAAGATCACATTCCAATAAAAAAATAGGTGTTGTCATTTGAAATTTTCAAAATTTTGTCACTGTAACCGTAACTGTTAGAGTTTAACTGTTGTTTTTCATACGATTCATGAGCGCATATCTCAAAATACTTAAAACCAAAATTTTAGTCAGTTTCTGTGAACGGTGTGATAGTTAAGGACTCATATATCGGGATAGTTTTTTTATAATCACCCTGTGTATATATAAAAGAAAGTTCTGACTGGGGAGATCATCAACGCACAACCCAAACTACTGAACCTAGAAACAAGAAAATTGAAGGGAAAATACAGGGTGATTACAATTAAATATCCCAACTTTGAAGAGCTATATCTTCTGAACAATAAAAGGTAGTGTTCCATTTCACACATCAAAGTGAGTGAGAAGTTATGAACCCCTGTCAGCAACCCGTGTGTCAAATTTCGTAGTTCTGTGCCCTGTGGTTTTCGAGTTTTTGAGGTTACTTAAGATACGCGCACGTATTTTAATAGGGTAGATACGTGCACGGATCACAAGTGCTCAACAACAAATCACTAACTTTGACTGTTGGTATGTATCAACTGAATACGGGCTCTGTACCATTTTATTAGGAACATAAATTTATTTTTTACGAAAACTGTTATTCTAAAATAGCGATATTATCTATAAAGAGCTTGCTGTTTAAACCGTTCTATGCACGTGAGTTCATGAATTTAATTCTAAAACCAAAATTAAAGGCAAAAATCAGTACAACCAAACTAAAGTTTATGAATATAAAAATTTGTTATGAAACATAAATTGAGAATAATTTGTTGTTTGAACATAAATTTAATTTTTACGAAAACTGTTATTCTAAAATAGAGGTATTATCTATATAAAACGGCTATTAATTGTTACGGGTGAAGCTAAAAATGTTAAATTTGTTTAATGTAATTAGTTCTGTTGAAATCAGAGCAGTAGATATGGATTTATTTATAAGGAGTGTCAATTAATGAAAAAGCCGCCGCCAGGTGGCGCGCTGTCAAGCAAAATAAATGTGATATTTAATAAAAAGTCGTTTACCCCCGAGTAGTCCTCCCTATCCCCGCAAATTTAACAAATAATCTGTTAAATAAAGTTTCCTGTATTAATAATATCTATCATACTAATATATGTCATGTAAAAAACCCTTAAACCCAGCTTTTTATCATTCATTAAGTCGATAAAATCCTTTAAAATTAAGTTTTTAGCATTTGGCAACGGTTAATAATTAAGTTGATTGTCTACATGTCATATAATCTCTTATCCATCGATTTTAAACACTCGACTCGCAATTGCAATTATCCCTAATATTGATTTATTTAATGACTTCTGCGGAGATGTTATACAACCAACCAACCGAAGATAAAAAAGTGTATTTTTGATGAGATCTCTTTGTGGATGGATTTTAATTAATATTTAATCTATCAAAAATTTATTTAAATTTTTCGAATTTTTTGCCTCAATCGTTCATCGGTCCCCTACCAGCAACCCATGTTCCAAATTTCGTAGCCCTACGCCCTGTGGTTTCCGAGTTTTTGATGTTACATAGATACGCGAACGGATTTTAATAGTATAGATTGTTCATAGAATTCTCAACAGACGGCGATACGAAGTTATTTTTTCATGCCAAAGTTTTATTTATCATTTGAGCAGTTTCGCACCGTCATTCCTGAAGTGAACTTCGTGAACTTCGTAAATTTTGTAAAATTAAAAAGGCTGGAGACGTCCAAAAATAGATTTTTTTTTACAAAAGTTAGTTCGTATACTTTACAATTTTGTATCACAAAATCAACAATATTTATGAGAAGGATGTAATTTTCTGTTTATTGCAGATGCTAAAAAAGTAAGTTTTAGTCAATAATTTTTTTTATTTTTATGTTCTAAACTTTTTTATTATTTTTTACATGCTTAAAATGATGTGTTCCAACATCTGGTAAATATTTTTCAAATCGGAGTTGTTGAGTCACAAAGGGTTATTGGCCTTACAAATAACATCATCAGATATGACTGCCTTTTGATACAACTTTTATATATGTCAGTCGTAGGCTAATTGCGAAATGCGGCTCTTAGCAAAGAGCCGGGCTAATTTGAGAATCATCTTCCTTTCTCCAATCAACCTGGTGTGTGCCAGGCTTATTGCAAGGAGACTAGAGAGCGTAAGGTTAATTAAAAAATGACCACTTGTTTCACAGTCAACCAGATTTTGACCAGCTGTTTGTCCAAATATCGTGTTGTACCGGACCCGAACCTGAAAATTCATGTTGAAATCAACCCGCAACCCGACTAGAACCTGACAAAAAAAATCCATCGAACCGTAACCCGATCCGAACAGGACAAAATAATTTCAGTCGACACGCAACCCAACCGGAACGGGAAAATTCCATTTGGAGTCAACCCGAACCTCCAAAAATTTCCATCGAAGCGAAAGCCGATCCGAACAGGACAAAATAATTTCAGTCGACACGCAACCCAACCCAGGTTTATGTTTCTGCGAGTCGGGACGTTGGGACTCTCGCAAAGAAATTAATGAAAATTAGCCGAATTATGTTTCAGATGAATTAAGGATATTGTATTAAGTTTTTAAAACGTTTGCTAATTAACATTTTAAAATTATTCTTATATATTTGCCGAAACGTCAGTGAAGGCTTACTGTGGAGACCCGAAAAGTTTTTGGTTTCTGTCTGTCTGTTTGTCTGTCTGTCTGTCTGTCTGTTCCGCGATAACTGCCGCAAAAATGATCCGATTAGTTTGATTTTTGGTAGGTATGTTGGGGAGGTACCCGGAATTAGCTGTATAGGTTTTAGTTACGTTTGGTTCATTCGTTCGGAAAATATAAAACATTTCTTTTTAGGTCATAATGCTTTCCTATGGGAATTCAGACGATTTTGAAAATTTTCATCCATTGAAATAAAATGGCGCATTTGATTAATGTATTTAATGTGTAAGTTATGAAGGCTAAAATTTATCAAGTCAGGTCTTAAATTATTCAAATTAATTTGAAATTTTGTTAATACATTCGTCAGATTTTTTAAATTAGGTGTACAATGTTTGGTACAATTTTATACATCTGCTCTTATAATATAATACATTTTATTCTATCATTTTTTACAAAATTATTTTCTCATTTTTTACAAAAATTTCCGATGCATTTTTTTTCTCTCTTTCATTAAATGGTTGCTAAGCAACTATATTTTAAAGAATATCAACAAAGGAAAATTCAAGTGAATCGCATTATTTTTACGCGAAGTTTTATTAAAAATTGCCAATTTTCGGATTTTGTTTTTAATATGCTTTTTTTTAATGAAATAGATGAGAATTTATTTTAACTACTAAAAAATGATTACCAAATCGGTTTTCCAAATGAAAATAATAAAAACGTTGAATGCGTAAATTGAATATAGGTCAAATAAGATGAATTTAAATTTGTATAAGTATACTTTATACACGAAATCTTATTCAACTTCAGCAATATATGATGTTTAGTAGTTGAAATATAACTATTATTTTAAGGATAGGATAAAATCTCTTGTACAAAGAGATGGTTATTCTAATGAAATGAAAATTGCAAATACATTCAGACATATGCTCAAGAAATGAAATAGCGCAATTACTGGAAATTGAGAATAGAATATTAAAGCAACAACGGGGGATTCAGGGGGGCTCCGCCCCCCTGAAATAATTGCCGAAACGTCAGTTGAGGCTTACTGTGGAGACCCGAAAAGTTTTTGGTTTCTGTCTGTCTGTAAATTTATACATCTGTTCTAATAATATAATACATTTTATTTTATCATTTTTTTTGCAAATTTTAAAATTCATTTATTTTTATTTTCCTCTTTAATTTAACCGTAACCTAGCAACGATATTTCAAAGAATATCAAAATAATAAAATTCAAATAACTCAGGCTATTTTGCTACAATATTTTATTCGCAAAATAAAATATTTTGTGTGATTTTAATATTTTATTGAAATAAATGAGAATTTATTTTGATACAAGTTACCTTTTAACTACTATAGAATGATAACCGAAACATTTTTACATGAGATATTATTCATTTTCTGGAAGAGATGTGGATTTTTCGTGGTTGAAAATTAGTATTATTTTTAAAATAAGATATAATATCTTGTACAACGAGATGGTTAATCTAAAGAAATTAGCGTAGTAAAACGCATTCATACAGCCTGAATTAGCGCAATTACTGGAAACTAAGATCATAAAAAGTTATCACAAAAACACTTTATAGCGCAAGATCACGGTTGCTATTTAGTGAATTGACAGTGACACGATTATGAATGATTACCCAATAGGTTTAAAAGTTTCCAAATAAGCCTATTTTGGGGAGATTTTAGCCATCTTTTAGATTTTAGACTAGATTTTAGACTATTGCCTTCGAGTTAGATCATTATGTACTAAGGTAAAATAAATATTATAGAATGACCATCGAAACTGTTTTTCCGAAACAAAAATTGTAATAACACTAGATTTCTGAAATAGATATAAGTGAAATATAGTAGATTCAGTTTACATTTCCATAAGTTGATTTTGTACACGAGATACTATTCAACTTATCAATCAGATGCGATTTCTTCGTGGATGGCAGGTAAGTAAATATTGCTATTTAGGTATTACATGAAATTATTTTCGAAATTTTTGCTTTTCATAATAAAACCAATGTGTAGAACGAAATCCAATATGTACTAGAATCATTCACACAGACAATGGGAAACCAGGAATATAAATTTAATAAGATTACGGAGGGTTCAGGAGGGCAGAGCCCCACCGAAGAAATGTGTTTTTTTTACCTAAAAAATAAAATAAGAAGTTCATAAGAATGTCAGAATATTATTGCATAAACCGTGTTTAATTTAATGTTTCTAATTTCTGAAGCTTTCGAATTATTTTATATGCGTATAAATATACATGTAATAATTTAAAAAATTTAATTTGCGTATTGTAAGATGTTAAATATTATGAGAAATGAGATTAAAAAACATTGACTTTCAGAGCTGACGTTGAGGCTCCTGATCTGTAGATTTACTAGTTGTAGATACTTTTTAATTAATAAAAATATATTTTCCGATTTTAAATGAATGATTAAGTGGCTCTCTTGAAACAATTATCTAATGCTACTTATTTAGTAATTTTTTAAATAATATTTAAACAAACTATCAGTTGCCGAAACGTCAGTTTAAGCTCACTGTGGAGACCCGAAAAGTTTTTGGTTTCTGTCTGTCTGTCTGTCTGTCTGTTTGTCTGTCTGTCCGTCTGTCTGTCTGTTCCGCGATAACTGCCGTAAAAATGATCCGATTAGTTTGATTTATGGTAGGTATGTTGGTGAGATCCCCGGAATTAGCTGTATAGTTTTTAGTTACATTTGGTTCATTCGTTCGGAAAATATAGACCATTTCTTTTTTTATCATAATGCTTTCCTATGGGAATTCAGACGATTTTGAAATTTTTCAGTCGTTTAAAATAAAATGGCGCATTTGATTAATGTATTTAAACGGTAAGTTATGAAGGCTAAAATTTATCAAGTCAGGTGTTAAATTATTCAAATTAATTTGAAATTTTGTTTATACATTCGTCAGATATTTTAAATTAGGTGTATAATTTTTGATGCAATTTTATACATCTGTTCTAATAATATAATACATTTTATTTTATCATTTTTTGCAAATATTAAAATGCTTTTATTTTTATTTTCCTTTTCAATTTAACCGTAACCTAGCAACCATTTTTCAAAGAATATCAAAATGATAAAATTCAAGTAACTCAGACGATTTTGCTACAATATTTTATTCGCAAAATAAAATATTATTGGGTGATTTTAATATTTTATTGAAATAAATGAGAATTTATTTTGTACAAGTTACCTTTTAACTACTATAGAATGATAGCCGAAACATTTTTATATGAGATATTATTAATTTTCTGGAAGAGATGTGGATTTTTCGTGGTTGAAAATTAGTATTATTTTAAAAATAGAATGTAATATCTCGTACAACGAGATAGTTAATCTAAAGAAATTAGCGTAGTAAAACGCATCCATACAGCATGAAATAGCACAATTACTGGAAACTGAGATAATAAAAAGTTATCACAAAAAATACATTATAGCGCCAAATCAAGGTTGCAATTTAGTGAATTGGCAGTGGACACGATTATGAATGATTACACAATAGGTTTAAAAGTTTCCAAATAAGCCTATTTTGGGGAGATTTTAGTATGCTATTGCCATCGAATTAGATCAGGATGTACTTAGGTCAAATAAATATTGTACAATGACCATCAAAACTGTTTTTCCGAAACAAAAATTGTAATAATACTAGATTTCTGAAATAGATAAGTGAAATATATAGTAGATTCAGTTTACATTTCCATAAGTTACTTTTGTACACAAGATATTATTCAACGTATCAATCAGATACGAGTGTTTCGTAATTGGTAAATATTGCTATTTAGGTATTAGGATAACATAAAATTATTTTCAAAATTTTTGCTTATCGTAATAAAACCACTGTGCAGAACGAAATGGAAGATATACTAGAACCATTCACACAAATAATAGGAAATCACGAATATAAATTTAATAAGATTACGGAGGGTTCAGCGGGGCAGAGCCCACCCCCCCCCCCCCCCCCACACACACACATACCCTGAAGAATTGTATTTTTTTTAATCTAAAACATAGAATAAGAAATTCATAAGAATGTCAGAATATTATTGCATAAGCCGTGTTTAATTTAACGTTTAAGTTCTGAAACCTTCGAATTATTTTATATGCATATAAATATATATGTAGTAATTTAAATAATTTAATTTGCAGATTGTAAGATATTAAATATTATGAAAAGTGAGTTTAAAAAACATTGACTTTCAAGCTGACGTTGAGGCTCCTGATCTGTAGATTTACTAGTTTAATTTTCGGGTTCGGATGTAGGTGTGTTGGGTTTAGATAGGGTTATGGTTTGATAGAATTTTTTTGTCGAGTTCTGGTCGGTTTGCGTGTCGACGGAAATTAATTTGTCGTGTTCGGATCTGTTAGTGGTTCAATGGAACTTTTTGGGGGGGTTCAGGCTGATTTCAAATGGAATTTTCATGTTTTGGTTGGGTTGCGTGTAGATGGAAATTATTTTGTCCTGTTCGTATCGGTTTTCGGTTCGATGGAATTTTTTGGGGTTCCGGTTGACTTCGAATCGAATATTCCTGTTCGGGTTAGGTTGCGCGTTGATGGAAAATATTTTGTCCTGTTCAGCTCTTTTTGCGATTCGAAGGAACTTGTTTTGGGTTCCATTTGACTTCAAATTTCATTTTCAGGTTTGGTTTGGGTAGCGTGTTAACGAAAATTATTTTGTCCTGTTCGAATCAGTTTTCGGTTCGATGGATCTTTTTCTTGGTTTGGATTGGGGTGCATGTTGACGGAAATTATTTTGTCCTGTTCGGATCGGTTTTCGTTACGATGGAACTTTTTGGGGGTTTGGTTTGACTTCAAATTTAATTTTCAGGTTCGAATTGGGTTGCGTGTCGACGGAAATTATTTTGTCCTGTTCATATTGGTTTTCGGTTCGATGAAATATTTTTTGAATTTGGGTTGACTTCAAATTGAATTTTCAGGTTCGGGTTGGGTTGCATGTTAGCGGAAATTATTTTGTCCTCTACGGATCGGTTTTCGGTTCAATGGAACGTTTTTGGTTCGGGTTGACTTCAAATTGAATTTTCAGGTTCGGGTTGGGTTGCGTGATGACGGACATTATTTTGTCCTGTTCGGATTGGTGGAAACAAGTGGTTATTTTTCATTTAGCCTAACGCTCTCTAGGTTCTTTGCAATAAGCCTGAAAAACATCAGGGTGATTTGAGAAAGGAAGATGGTTCTCCAATTAGCCCGGCTCTTTGCAAACAGCCTAGGCTTTTTGCAAAGAGCCCGGATTTCGCAATTAGCCTATGACATATACATTGAACAACTGTTATACCAACAATAAAACGAAAATATGTTCATGATATTTCTGGTTAGGGTTTGAACTAGAGCTCCCAGCTGTCTGATTTCAGAGTGCCTTTGCCTAGCTCTAATATTAACTACATGACCGAAAGCAAAATATCCATTTTTAGAGAAATTGAGAAAAATTATTTAATTTCCCAGGAACACCCCTCTATTTTGGCTACCAGTAACGTATTCTGTTTGTAGTTTTAGTTTCAACAATACTTCGTGTGCCCATTCATACACTAAATCTCTAATGAAATTTGAGTTTCTTCTGGAAATGTAACACCATAGTTTTTTTTTCTTTGTAAATTGCCATGGTAGTCATGTATTCTTTTATAATAAGGTAACTGAAAGTAATACGGTCATTCTTTATTAGTACGCGCGGTAGCGTATTACTGTTAATGTTACGGTATAATATTGGCAGCTGGGGTGACAGTATTATACCGTAAAATCAAAAATTTTTGTATTGAGGAGTAGTACGACCATTCACATATTCTTGAAATATGTGATGGTTGTGGTAAAGTTTAAAAAAAAATTAAAAACACGCGGTTATCAGTGCTGTATTTCCACTTTAAGTTTTAAAAATAATTTCTTTTTTCATTTTTGATTTTCCGATTCAAATTTTTATATTTTGAAAAGACTTAAAATAAAAAATATGGCCAATATAGATTTAATTCTGCCACTTTCTCTATAAATCCATTTTTACTAAGTTTTACTTCACTTAACTCTTTGAGTACGGATTGGGACATTCTACCAGAAAGAATTTTTTTTGTAGATTGTGATACGATTAAATATAAAAATAGTTAAAGTTACAAAAATATATCGTTTTAAAATAATCAGTTACCACGGTAATAAAAGACTTAAAAAATATATCTCATAAATGTTACTAAGAAATGTATGAAAATGTTGTCCCTTTATTTTAATGAACTTTACATCCTCTGCCCCTCTCCAACCTACTTTTGGCCGAAATCGGTTCAATAACTAAGATATTTAAGAATTAGTTTTACGCATTTTGATGTTTTCGTTAAAAATCTACTAATATGCGGTTAAGACTGCCGAAAAGCTAACAATGACTAAAAGCTGTCATACCGCTTCAGACCAGCGCTTCAACATTAGCTGCGGGTCATGATTGGTGAAAATGTACCGAAATTTGCCGGGATGACTGCAATAGGTATAGCTTTTTACTTTTTGTAATGGAAGCTAAATAAAACAAGTTGGAAATTGTACGTCAAACGTGACAAACGAGGTGCGTTCGTACTATAGCTATTTATATAAATATTCAGATCTTGATGATTTTTAATTCTGTGAAATGAATTATATCATCTGCAGATTAATTTCTGTAACAAAATAAGTATCTCGGTCGCTTGACGATTCAACCTCGGAAGCTCCTTATAACAAGAAAACACCATTCTTTTTTTAATTCAAATTTCTTAATAAATATTTGTATTAATATTTTCTAAAGTTTTGATTCGATTTTCATAAAATTTGAAATGCCTTGACAAAATTCTGCAAACATAATGTATCTTAAATTTCAAACCATTTGGTTGGGTAGATTTTGCGCTGTTATATACGGACAGACGGACAGACAAACAGACAGACAGACGGACAGACGGACGGACCAGACGACGACTATAGGTGCTAAGTATTTATATAATTACGAACGCACCTAAAAACACAAAATCAAAAGGTTCTAATTTCAGGAATCCCCATTGCGTAGTTTTAGATTTGCAAATGTAATTTTAGTTTCAAAAGGCGATATAAAGCATCATCGCTAATGAAATGTACAGTCGTGGAAAAAAAACTGAACACCCCCTACAACTCTGCAACAAATTATAGTAGAAGGAAGTAACTGGTACCAAACGATTGAAAATAAAATCTACTTTTAAATTATGTATCTAAAATTTGCTTAAAAGGCCATCTACATATTAAAACCAGCCTAAACTTTATTTTTTTCAATGTCAACACCCACTTTTGACATGATATTTTAAATCTTCGTTTCAAACTATGCCTAGATACAAAATTTTAAGTCATTTGGATGATAAGTTTTCGAGTTATATACATTCAAATTTTAGAGCTTCTAATGTTGAATTACATTTTCATATTTTTATTAATATCTCCTGAAATTATAATCCTAATGTGCTAATGTTTTGTTTGGTTATAAAACTCAAAAACCCAAACATAATTAAGTCAAATTTGTAATTTTTAAAATTTTACAATATGAATTATGAATTATGAAATTAATATTCGAAAAAATTATGAATTGAACCTACAATTTTTTTGATGAATTTATATTTATTATGTCCTGCTATGTGTCCTGCTATGTCCTGCTGTGTATTCAAAATTTCAAATTTTTCTTCCAAGTAGTTTTCAAATTATGCTTAAAAAACGGCAAGATGCTGCTTTAAGGGGCCGTCTATGATGTGCATTAAAGCATAGTTTGAACAGGGATGGGAGAGCTCCGACTCGAAATCCCGATTGACACCACTAAATTTTAATAGTATTTGTTACCTTATTCAAGGACAAAATTTCTGAAATTCATTACGTTGGAGAATACTATTAAAATTTAGTGGTAAGAATCGATATTCGGGTCGGAGCGCTCTCATCCCTGTTTGAGAAAATATTATACTGGGATTACAGTGACTTGATAAACTTAGAGATTAAGTCTGTCTTACAATATAAACAATGCGTAAACCGTATTTCAGTGCTTCGCGATCTTACGTTAATTTGAAAGCTAGTTTAAACTGAAGCGTAAGTGAATGATCGCGCGAGCACAACAAACCTGACAACGACCTGTGATTGTAGTAAGATATAAGATAGCGAGACACCAGCCTTTATTAGTATATATATATATATATATATATATATATATATATATATATATAATTATAATATCTATGAATTTCAAAAACATATCAAGTTCTAATATCATTCTACTAAAATCTACTAAGAGATAATTAATGATATTGTGTAATCAGAATACCACATAGCTAATAATTAACTTGTGCAATCATAAAATTACCATAGCATGTGCTTCAATGGTAATTAGCCAAATTTACTCATACCTGAAGAACATTTAAAAAGAAAGAGAGAGAAAGGGGAAAATATATATATATATATAGTGTGTTGGGGAATCTTTCATTGTCAACTAATTATTTCATACTTGATTATTTCATGGTTTAAGTTGGTGTTATGATAATGTTTCATTTATGGTTATATATATATATATATATATATATATATATATATATATATATTTCTTTTACTTTTTCAATGTCTGCTTTAAAATTTTTCATTAAAATTACGTAAAACGTATTTGCATGAGATGTATGTTTACGTCATTTATTTAAAATAGTTTATTTTTAAATTAATAAAGCTCATTTTTGAAAAATATGATCAGTTCTACCTTAGAAAAAACTTAATCATTTTTGTTACCTTTAAATGGATTTATAGCTTCTTTTCCAGTCTAATAAAGCTATATTGTTTTTTCTGCAGTATATATGTTTGAAGTGAAGTTTCTTATACATGCATATGCGTAGAGTATTTGCTGAAACAAAATGGCCCCACAATTTACTGAAGCAACGAAAGGCCAAATGATTGGCATGTGGCAAGCTGGAAGAAGTTTTCGTTATATAGCTAGGCATTTTCAAGTGTCTCTTCAAACTGTTTCAACATGGATTAACAGATAAGCTTTATATTGGTAGTTTATTGCGAAAAAAATTACATTTACATTCAATTTATTTAAATTTAAATTTAATTTACATTGCTGGTAATTTTTTTTTATGTTTAGCAATACAAATTTGATAAACCGTCTTTGTAGTAGTGGTCGGCCTAGGATCTTATCAGACAGCCAAGCTCGAGAAGTTGTTGCAATCGCTATACAGTAGATCCCTATATGTCTTCTAATCAAATTAAAGATTATTTGCAACTTCAAGTGAGCATATATAACTAAGAGACGATAGAATGTATTATGAATATATATATATATATATATATATATATATATATATATATAAACTGATTGCAAAAATTAACCATTGAAACAGAAGCAACTGACCATATGCAATGAAATTATTACATCATATAGCACTGTCAGATTACAAATTATAAAACATAGTCCTAACAAATGAAGTATTATTTATTCAAAAAGTGAAACAAAAGTAAAAACACAAATATAGGCTTATAATGTAATTTACTTTTTCAAGGGCTGGGAAACCACATTATAAGCAAAAAATTATTGTTTTCTGTAATTGACACCAGCTTAATACCAAAAATTGTGTCAACTCCGAGCCCAAACAATCATTGGAACAAAATTGAAAAACAAGGATAACTTTGAAAATGGAACACTACAAATTAAACCAACAATGTGATACAGAGGGGAGAAAATAAATACATGTATAAACAAATAAATACAAAAGAAGACAAAGAAAATCTATACATTACAACATCATTTATCCATAATCCTAAGCCAAATTTTGCAAAGCACATTGTAAAAGTGAATAAGTGAATTCAAAAGTAGAGGTGAAAATTACAGTTAAGTAGCTACACCATACAGGTAAAAGTAGCAGTTATTAATTTAACCACTGAGATTTTAACTATTTCTAATTTAAAATTTAAAAAATACAAATAAATAATATAAAATCTATAAATTCAGTTACTAAAAATATTTTTTAACTTAAATAAATTTAATATATATATATTATATTATTGGAAAATTTAAAAATTTCACTTGTATTCCAATTTTCAATTAGTAATTTGGATGATTTATTTGGTGCTGCCATCTATTTTAAGAATATTAACCTATATCTAAAAAAAATAGTAATACATTTTAGATCACTTAAAAACTTTATTTGGTGCTGTCATCTAGTTTAAGATATAAAACTATATCTAAATAAATATTAACTATTTAGATTAAGAAAGGTTTCCAGTATAAAATTCTTTTATCTTTTTATTTTTTACATATGTCAACATTTAAATAATTTATATTTATTGTGAATTGTGTAATATCATTTTATCAAAACTATTAATAATCCCATAAAATCTTAAACATATTGTAGAAGTCAAATTAAGTTTTCATTTTATAAATAATTTAATGCAAGCTTAAAAGATTTTCCAATATGGCTACACGCACTTATTTGATATAAAACTATATCTAAATAAATATTAATTATTTAGATTAAGAAAGGTTTCCAGTATAAAATTCTTTTATCTTTTTATTTTTTACATATGTCAACATTTAAATAATTTATATTTATTAATTGTGCAATATCATTTTATCAAAACCATTAATAATCCCATAAAATCTTAAACATATTGTAGAAGTCAAATTAAGTTTTCATTTTATAAATAATTTAATGCAAGCTTAAAAGATTTTCCAATATGGCTACACGCACTTATTGGAACTAACATCTTGCCAAATATTATCTACCCTGAAAAACAAAATTAGAATTCACACACTGATAGCTTAGAAATAACCAAGCTTTTCCAATATGTCAACCGCTCTTATTGGAACTAATATCTTGAAAAAAAAAATCTCTAATTTGAAAAGTATATTTAAAAAAAAAAATTAGAAATTTTTCAGTATGGCAAACGCATTTATTGGAACTATATTGTTAAAAGTTCTCTACCTTAAAAAGAAAAAAACATAAGTTTTCCAATATGGCAAATGCACTTATTGGAACAATATTTTATTACAAGTTCTCTACCTAAAAAAGAAAAAAAGAAAAAAAAAGATTTAGAATTCACAATTATTTAAATTTTTTTAATTAATGAAAGATATTTAACCAAAATATTCCTATCCAGCTCGTACACAAAGGAATTCAATCTTTAGCCAAATAGTATCAGCAATCAAAATGTAAGTGATTTAACAGAAAGAATGTACAAACATATAACCCCAATGAAAGCAAAATTTATATTCGTAAAATTGACTTAACTAAATAAAAAGGATAGCCATATTCTAATTCATGTTGAAGGATAAGTTTTAAATTTTGAGTTCTAAAATTATTAGAACAAAGATTGTTAATTCTATGTGCAAAATTTAGTAAAATATTTACAAATACCGTTTTATGTATACATGACTTATAATTAGTAAATAAGTTAACTTTAAATGTAAAATCATTTCTTTTGTCATAAATGTCAAAAAAAATTTTATTATCTTTAAGAATTATCTTAAGATCAAGAAAATTAATTTCATTATTTACCATAACGTTGAAACTATAATTTAAATTTTTATGATATTTTATTGGTAGTAAATAATTTTAATTATTATTAAAGTAGAAGACAATTATATCATCTATATAACGGTACATTTTACAATTAGCAATATGTGAATTACGCTCATAATAATATA
Organism: Maratus michaelseni; assembly: GCA_963931845.1. Lineage (NCBI taxonomy): Eukaryota > Metazoa > Arthropoda > Arachnida > Araneae > Salticidae > Maratus > Maratus michaelseni. The sequence goes on from OZ007594.1 coordinate 256,792,353, forward strand.
AATATAATTCTGCAAGAATTGAAGAAACAATGCCACCCTGTGGTAATCCACAGCTTTAAATATATATAGTCTCATTAAAAACAATATAATTATGATGTAGAATAAATCTAGTTAAAGTTTTAAAGTAATTTAAAGAAATATTATTTTTTAATTTTATATATATATACATTTACGGCATACTTTCTTTTATTATGTATCATCTCGTATCATTCACAACACGCTCAAAGAAGCATGTTTTCGAATTCGGATGGCGGCTAAAAAACCAGCATTAACTGAAAACCAGCGACTTCAACGCCTTCACTTTGGCCAAACATATATTAACTGAGGCATAAATGAATGGAGCTCAGTTTTATTTAAAGACGAAAGCTGCCTTTAGTCAGTCTCCAGTTCTTCGCTTCGAGTGTACCGTCCATTGGGATTTAGGTTTCAGCCACGGTATACAAATAATATTAAACGCAGCGGAAGAATTGCAATTTCAATGTGGGACTGCATGTCGGCGCAAGGCATTGCATCTTTGCTATGCATTGAGATCACCTAGACGGAATATCTTATTGTGACATAGTAGAACACGCAATGATACCTGATGTTTTAGAAAACCCCTCTCTGGGTGGATTTTTTCTCTTCCAACAGGTAGTATATATTGTTATTTGGTAAATGGTATTATTAAACAATATGGTTTTCAGAGCACACTATATATACTACTATTTATTGATATTAATAATAGAAATATATTAAAAATTATTTATTTAATAGTTTTGCGCGTTTTAGATCATAATTTTTTACTGCTTTATATTACCAAAACAACCCCCCCCCCTCCCCTCCGCGCTTCAATATTCAAATCCGAATTATCACTGCTTGCTCTAGAATGTTTATTGATTCGTTCATTAAATGAATTAGGAAAATATTTTAAAAAGCAACTTTCTCTATATGCTATGCCATAGCATTGGAATTAATGTCGGTTTTATAGAATAACTAGTTATTTTTAATTGCAATAAAAATTCTTTTTATGACAGGTGTGCCTTTAACTTGTCAGCTTTGGCACACATATCATATCGACAGCGATAAAACACGCCTTTGGCCCATCTTACAGAACTGAGTGAAAATTTTCAATATAAATTCAGTAATGAAATTAATTTTGTTTTGTTTCATGTTTAACGATTTTAGAAGATGAATCAGTATGAAAAAAAATGCATGTAAATTTATTTTAAAAAAATAATAACCGCTGTTTTTTGAAAAATAATTAAGACAAAATCTATCTATCTATCTATCTATCTATCTATCCATATATATATATATATATATATATATATATATATATATATTAAACAGAATTTTAAAACAACATATTTCCTAGTTTTGTATATTTTCAGAACTTTTGCTATTATCAGGTTGTAATCTTTCACAGAATTATAATAATTTTTACTAAAAATAAAAATAAGCCATTTACAATTTGTTCACCTTTTGATTTATAAAAAAACTTTTCGCAAAATTTACACTAAAATATTTGCGAATATATTTATATATTTATTTCATTAACATTTTTTGTTGTAAATATAAATTTTAATGTTATAGAAATCATTATTTATTAAGTGTAGTTCATAATTCATCATTTTGTTTGGAATTTTCAGGATAATAGTGCTATCCACAGAAGTGGTGTAGTTAAAACTTGGTGCAAAGAGAACTGCATAATGAAGTTAGAATGGCGAAGCAATGCAAATTGAACCCAATGGAAAATGTTCGGGCTCTGTGGAATGATGAAGTTCGTCTCCAGGGAATTAGAACGACTGATTAGCTATGGAAATCTGTTTCTCATGCTTCGCAAACTATTAAAAGAGATACTGATATTGTTAACAGCCTCATTGAATCAATGCCACGCAGATTGGAAGAAGTTCTTGATAAAAATAATTGCTATACATTATATTAGCAAATTCCTCCCTCCCCTTTTTGTTATTTTATTACAAAATGAGGTTTATTAGTAGGGGTGAGGATTTTTCCTTTTAATTTTTTGTGTACTAACCAGCCCACGATGTTCTTCTACTCTTTTGTTAAAGTTCTATGATTTTCTTATTTGAAGTAATCATATTTTTGTTATTTAGATAAATATCAGTACTTTAAAATTTTGGTTGCCAGTTGCTTCCACTGTTGATTTTAGGTTTTATTATGTGGGCCAGATTGTCCTTGTAGATCATGTTTGCATTTGGAAAAAAAGACAGAAAACATAGTAATTTAATAATGTTAGATGAAAAATACAATATGATAACAAATATTTCTATTTGCTTTATATCTTTAATTTTGAAACACGGATTTAGAACATATCAAATCCATAAAATTATATACTTGTTCATATAAATATTCAAAAAACTGTGACGATCAAATTAACATAAAATTTCTGAGAGCAAAGCTAATTTCGTGGTGTATACACGTAATTATTCATTTCAATGCATTCCACAAAATAGTAGGACTCGTCGAATGTTTTCTGTTCTTTTTAAATAGATTCCGATGATGCATTTATGAGAAAAAATTTATATAATTCTTGCATTAGGTATTTTCAAAATTTTGGTCAAAAACAATTTACATCATTTAAACCTTTAATATATAAACATTATAATCACTGAGATATTTATATTTATTAATTCAATTTACTCAAATATTGTTAAATTGTTTGCAATATTACACTAAATGGTTGTTAGATAAAATATTCCCGCGAAAGTATTAGTTTGTTACTTAAAAATGCTAATTTAAACTTTTATTATCTTTTGTATATCAATCAAAAATTGTAATCTTTACAAATATGTATGGATGTTCAGTTTTTATTCCATTAATAACGAACTTAAAATAATTAAACTTTTTCTTCTATAACTTTCGTATTTAGATCTATTCGATTAACCAGGCTAATTGAAAAAAAATTACAAGTTATGTTTATGGTTTTCTGATAGGCAAGATTCTTTCCCAATCGCTAGCAGTGTGCAAAACAATCTAAAAATAATAATAATAATAATAATAAATGGCAAACGGTAAGTTTTCTTGCCAAGAAGCATTAATGAGTTAATTGTAAAATTTCAAATGAACTACCAGAATAGGTTTAATCATGGAATTATTAACCCTATTCCGAAGGAGAATAACGGATGTAAAGTTATCCAGATGTCTTTATAACATAGATTTAGTTTTAGGTCTTCAAATAAATCGGAATATAAATCCTGCGAACATATCTCAAAGCAAGACACCCCCCCCCCCCCTCGCTACTAAAAAAAGGCAATGTCAGGATTTATTTTCAGACTAAAAAGCAATTTATCTGCTTTTTTTTTTTACTTTGATTTCTTACGCTGCTTTATACTATTTTTTTTTTATTCTAAATTTTGTATTTGTCAATATTATTCACGTTTCTGCCAATAAATTTAAAAAAAGGCGAGTTAAATAGAAAAAGCATTATAAAAACACCTGTAAAATTCCAATAACATTTACATATTCTAAAACTATTTTAATTACAAATAATCTTATGGGTTTTTTTTTTTTTTTAAATCGGATAATTCAACACTTGTAAACATTATTTTACCGCATATAACAATAACCGAAACTTATTAAGTGAGTAAAATGGTCATATCGGTAAAACATAATACATTAAAAGAAGTGACATTCTGCAGCATTCAACAATCGAGTACCGAACTTCAATTTGGATACAGCCCCTTAAATATGCTCATTATAAAGTAATTAATTTCTCAGAAACTAATCGTAGGAATTTCATGAAATTTGGTTTGAACTGCAGATTTCAAATATGTTGTCAAATTTGGGTCTTGCTATTGAAAAAAACAAATTTTGGGTGTGTTTTTATATGTAGATGGCCCCCTAAGCAAATTTTATATACATCATTTAAAAGTAGACTTTATTTCCAATCGTTTGGTGCCAGTCACTTCCTTCTACTATAATTTGTTGCAGAGTTAGTGGGGGGGTGTTCAGTTTTTTTTTCCACGACTGTACTAATAAATTGTTTTAATCACAATACTGTAACAACAGTGAATTTTGAAAAATCTGTGACAAAATGACATTGTTTAATTTAGATAAAAGGTAAATTCGCGATATATACAATAGATTCCATGAATACTAATAATAATATCTACCTATTTCAGTTTGTGAATAAAACAATAGATAAATAATAAATAATGCTTCATTTAATTTCGTTCTTTAAAATAAATGTTGCTCTCAAATCATTCATTTTCTTTAATTCGGAAACACATTTTGAGATAAACGTTATGCCATATATACGAAATTGTTTTAATTTCCTCTTGCATAAAATATTTCGATAATCATATTCGGTTCAAAGAAATAAGTTGCTTTATTTTTTGTTCAGTTTTTTTTTTTTTTTTTATAAATTTGATGTATATTTAATTAAAGTTGGCTGATTGAAAAAAAATTTAATTGTTTTAAAATTTTCAAACATTGTTTAAATTTAACTTGTATTTTTTCATATGCAGATTTAAAAATAATGTTTAACTAATTAGAATCTAAATTGGTGGAATGAAGCTTTGATGGAATTTCGGGTTAGTAGCTGAAAGTAGTGTGTTTGGTTTAAAAACAGCCTTAAAAGTTCTTTCTCATTTTTTTAAACATTGTTTTAATTACAATGTTATTACAACTGCAGCAAAAATAAAACTATTTCAAAATTATGCGAAATTTTCCTTTCTAAAATAAAATTTTAAAGAAAATTTATTTTGCTTTGACATTTTCACAACACGAAATATTAGTCAAAGAAAAAGAAAATTTTAAAGAAAATTTATTTTGCTTTGACATTTTCACAACACGAAATATTAGTCAAAGAATATTGTTTAAATCTCTTCAATAGTATTACCATTATAACTAAAGACATCTGCTGTAATAACAGTTTTAAACTATACCGATGTACGAAATATATGAGCTAATGTATTAAATTCATGCTGTATTAAATGTAATTTTAACATAGTGCTGAGAAATAAAATTTAGCTTTTTAACAGATTTTTCTGTTTCTTTTGTAGTTTTCTTATATTTCTTTATTGTTTTTGCTGTTGTTCCTAAATATCGAGTGTACATTTTCCAGCCATGCTCTAATTTTTACGAACTTCAAATAAAGGTTTTCAAATTTCTACGATGCATGAATAAGTTTCGAATGACTGCGTCAATGAATATGCAATGTCTTTGTTAAATTCATTAAGAAGTCCTATATTAACAGGTTGGAGAAGAAAATACATTTTTTTCATAATCTAATAATGTGTTGTTGATAAAACCAAATCTTCTAATATCAGAAGTGTACGCATTGATTAACCTTCATAAAAATATTTTACTGAGCTTTACTTTCATACTGTGCCAAAAAACAAATGCAATGCAAATACATTATATTAAATTTATTTTAAAGGTATTTGCGTGTCTTATCACACTTTAGACAATTAAATTTATCTTCAATACATATTTAAATACAATAAAAAGAAAAGTTCTAGATGAAGTCAAAATGTTTATTGTTCAAAATCATAATCAAAACATTTGAATCCATAGAAATTAATGATTATTTCTATCTTAACTTGTGTAATTTATGAACTTACGCTTCAAATCTTTTTCTTTAGTTATTTTACATTAAAAATTGTACATTTCTCTCCTCAACTGTAAAATCCATACAAACCATATCTTCAACGAAAATCCAGCATTGTGAAAAGCTCCTTTTGACAATTTATATTGATACCTCACTATTCACACACCTTACCTTCTAAATATACTTCAAAATGAAAACACTGATATTTTTATATAAAAGTTTATTTTACAGAAAGTAGGAAGTACATAGATAGTTTTTGATAGAATTTGTTCGAAAGTTGCAGAAATTTTGGGAAAGAAAGATGTCATCTAACTCGATCCGATCCAGTTTTTCTGATTGTCTTGTTCAGGCCGTGTCTATAATCAAAGAGCTTTCAGATGTAGATCTGTAACAGAGAAACAAACAAACAAATAAATAAATAGCAGATAATTAAACAGCAAATTAAAAATCGAAGCATGAGATTACACGCTTTTCACGCTTGTGCGGTCTTTAAATAAATAGTATATAATTAATATACTGATTACAAATTTTATTAATTAGGTTATTACAAAAGCATTAATAAGCTTTAAAATACCATAAATTAAATTTTTCAGCGAATTTTAAATTAATAAAAATTTAAATTGAGTTGTAATTATTGTTTAGGCGTTTATAACTCAGACTAAATTAGAAAGTTAAGTATTACTTTCATATTAACGATTGCTAAAATATAGTAGTTTAATGTATTAATTGTAACTTAGTTCTAAATTTTTAGACGAAGTTGAACATTTCGATTTTTTAAACTGAATTCAAAATCACATGCCGATTTCTATAAATCTAAATGAGACTAACTAAATTTTAATTTGCTTCAGTTTAAATCTTTGCCATAAAAGGTGTTGCCATATATGTCAGGTAGCGATTTTATAAAACCTAACAAAACTTCACTGATTTATACTCATCTAACTCAATTTACTGAATGTAACTCATTTTACCTAAGAGTTTTTGATATTCTGACACTTAAATTAAACATACCTTTATAAAAAAAATTATTTCAACAAATAACTATTTTTTTTTTATTCAGCTAACAAAATATTACTGGATCAGCTAAAATATATTTTATTTATTATTTTAAGAATATTTTCTCAATTAAAATTAATTGCAGTCTAGTTTACTTTTAAATTATATAATTAAGATGAGTTAAATGCAAAGCATTGGGATTTTATAGACATGAACGTTGGTAGCATATAAATATGAAAACAAAAACTTTTGATATGACACTATAATATAAATATGGATTGTATGGCATTTTACTTATAGATGTTTATATCTGAAGAAGAAGACTGCTCAATTTTTTGATTTGAAACGTATATTGTATATATATATATATATATAACTTTTATTTTTTGTAATTTGTGAGCAAAGTCACTAAAATCTTGGATCAATGCTGAAGTTTGAGTCTTAGCTATTTTCAATCCAAGATCGTACCAAGATATTGTTACATATAGTGTATATAGCTAATTTATTGTCAAGCAGTAATATTCATCAAGATATATACGTACGATTACATAATTTATAAAAATTTAAATATTTATTTTTCGTTAAGCAAATGACACTTTGTAAAGTTTCTTTGTTTATTTTATCGGTTACAAATACAATTACTAACTGAAATACTGTCATTTGTAGAAGCTATAATAATTACACAAAAGTGTCATTTAAAATTTAAAAAACTGATATTTGAATTCTAAACTCACTCAAAATTTTCTGAAATTACGTTACTCTAAATATTGCACTGTTATCAGCCAAATAATTTGTAGAAATGTACACTGCAAAAAATAAGCGCGGTAGCGTATTACTGCTTGCACGGCAGCGTATTACTGCTTATTTTACTGTTTAATACTGTTAATTTTACGGTATAATATTGGCAGCTGGGATGCCAGTTTTATACTGTAAAACCAACAATTATTTTTTGCAGTGTATGTGAAAGCCTTTTTAATGGAAGTTCTCGTGGCTTCAGCTGCAAAGTTCTTCCTCAACTCTAGCATGACTGCATTGTTTCAAATAACTTACGCTCATATCAGTAAAAATTTTAGTTAGTTTTAGTAAGATATTCTTAAGTTTTGTGATTAATATAAGCAATAATTTTAGCTAAGGAAACATTATTAATATTTTATCATTTAATGAGGCAAAATTAAAGTTTTTTTAAATATATATCGCACATTAATTTTGGTTTTAAAAAAAGGATGCCTGAAATATATACATATTTTTTTCAATCTATAAATCTAAACCTTAATTCATATATTCACCTTTCACTTCAATTTACATATTAAAATGGTTTTTGACAAAATGTGACGTAACTTCTTCTTCCACTAAGCTCTTCAACTATAAAGACGTATTTAAGTAATCTTCTTCTATGTTTTAATGTAATATTTCCAAATGAAAAAATATCATCTTGTAACGGCAAAAAAAAAAAAAAAAACTTCTTAATAACACAATAAAAATTAGGACTCAAATTACATTTTCTTAAATTTTATAGTGTTATGGAGAAGTTTTATTTTTGCGTTTATTGTATTACACCAACTTGTTCAATATTTTAATGAGTACTTGGATCAATCTTATGATTTCGACTGCTTTGGATTGAAAAAAAAAAAATTACATAAAACCATTTTTTTTATTAATTTTAATTTATTTTGTTTTTTAATTATAAGAAACAAATCTTTGAGGTGTTATAATGATATGAGTGATTTTAATTCTTTTAATGGACTTTCAACGACATGTCATTCCTGGTTTGTTGTAATGATATTTTCCTGTCTCCGCATATTCTATATAGAAAATGTATTTCCGCAAATTATATTTATGCTATTTTTATAAAATTGCCAAATTTAACTGGTAAAAAACTTTTAGTTAAACGTGCTTTTTTAAAAAAATTTTATTTTGTTATATACAATATACAATGTATATCTAAAGACTGCGTTAACTTACTTTAACAAATCCATATATTATATGATTTATAGATTCATGTGTTCAAGTAATTAAAACGTAGTACCGGAAACCTGTCGATCACCTTTTTGGCTACCACTATTTCCAAACAATAATCATTCTTAATGCTATGATGTTGAAATATACCAAACAAATCGTTGTTTGGAAATAGTGGTAATCAAACAGTTAGGTTACCGGTAGGTTCTATGGTATTTCTGTGGTTTTGATGTCTAAACACAATAAAAATTTTAGGATTATTGTTTTATTTTTTTTAATTATATTAATTATGTAATTCTAAACTTGCTATGATGACAGTTTAATTACTACTGTAAAATGTATAATCGCTAACAAAAAAAAAACGCTTTCAAAAATGATAAAGGGACATTATCATTTTTGAAAACTTGTTCAACAGTTTAAAAGCTGAAGGGAATATACCATAGTTTTCATTTTCTCATTTTGTATCTATTCTTGTATGATGCGGTTTAAGCTCAAATCTATGCAACTACATTTTTAAATCAGTCATTTTGGTCATTTATTGCTTTGGATCCTTGCATAATGTTTTCAGCAAGATTTAGCCCAATAAAACCGGACAATATTGGGAAAATTGCAAATTCTCAGAATTTTTTCTCATAATTACTTTTCTTCTTTTTATCCTGATATAAATGCGCTATTGGCAGAGGGTAAAACCCAGAGAGTATTACGCTATAGTTTTATTTGAGAAGCAGAGGGTATATGGATCTTCTTAAAAAAATCCAGGAAGTATACAACGTATACTTCTGTATACTCACCACTACACCCCAGATACGAATTGTTTTACATTTACTCAGATTCAAAATTTAAAGCTCGTTTAATATTCTATTCTAGCGTTCAAAATTTTCATTTTACTTTCCGTAGCAATATCAAAAATTCATAAGAAGTAAAATAATTTTTAAGTTAGAATTGCAATAAAGTATACTATTATCTGAAACATTTATTTATTATTATTATTTTAAATATCAGGATTTTTATTTACTTTTGTTTTTATTTTTATTTTTTACGAAAGGCGATTTACAAAAAAGTTCACAAATAAAATATATTTAAAAATCAATATAGATAAAAACATCAAAAAATCTCTAACAGCATAAATTATTCCACATTAAGCTTCTGATACTATAATGTTATTTCTCAACAACAAAAAACTTAAGGCAAATCTTTAACTAAACACTAATCGAGCACATAATATTCAAACAAGTTATTTTAAAGGTAAGTTATTCGAACAATGAATTTTAAGATGCGAACGACATTTGCAATATAGGAAAATTTCATGAAAACTTTTACGCTTATAACTGTTAGACTAAATATTTTAAATGTGTAAAACAAAATTAATAATAAAATTATGTTTTATATTAGAAGCACTTAAAAAAGAGTGGTAGAAAATAAATGAACAAGCGATTGGATAATATAAATAATGTAATAAACTTATGAGATAATATAATAGTTAACAGCTGTAGCAAAAAGATTATTGTTGAATCTGTTGTCGACAAATAATAATCTTTAAATATTTATTATGTTATATTTATTTCATTTACTAGTGAACTAGAATTCTGTCAGCCATATTTTAATTACTGTGTTATATTTCATGAAATAGAAAGAAAAGAAAATATGATACTGACTTACCATCTTTCTAAACCTCTTCATTTCTTGATAAAGTAGCTCAAAGCTGGGTTGTAGACGCCATAGTTATAAGCATGGGGATAGGCACCGTAGTTGTAAGCACTGTAAGCGCCGTAACCAGCGTAGGGATATCCAGTGTATACGTACTGCCCCAAGGCGCACACCACAAGGGCGACCAAGACAAGGAGAGCAAACTGAAAGAGAAGGGAAACCATTTCAGTTAATTAGAATTAATAATGATTTCGATCCAAACAGCTTGTAATGAGCCGATAAAACTTCTGAAAAATGTCATATATCGCGGACATTAATGCTCCGTAGTTTATATAATTAAACTTTTCAACATAAGATTACATTTTAACATCTCATATCTGATATTACTAACGATAACAGGGGAATTTTGTTTTTCGTTAACCTAATTCGTCATATGTTACATCGTTAAAAGAGATTAACATACAAAAAAAAATCCAATTGGAATATATATATATTCAATTTTTTAATTTAATTTCTTCTTCTTTTCTTTTCTTTCTTTTTTTTTTATTACGTATATATAGAATCTATATTCAGAGTGTTGAGAGAACACTATCATTGTCAATTAATGATTACATTCTAATTCAAAATTTCATAGTTTTTGATGGTGTTACGGTAATGTTTCATAAATGGTTATGTGTATATATATATATATATATATATATATATACATATGTAATGCTTTAACAATATTTTTGGAGAGAAGATATTCATCTTTTCAGAATAAGAGCCATTTATTTGCTGTAGTGTATTTTAGTGTTTAAGAAATACTGCTTATTAGTCATTTCAAATTTGTGAAGATTTTTTTTGGGGAAAATATCGAAGAAGTATGATTAGTTAGTTTTTTTTTTATTATTATTATTCCTATATAATATATTTTAATCAGACAAATATTTCAATTGGGTAAGATTGTTTCAGTTGAATCTGGGTATTCCAGAAAGATTGGTGTCAATTTACAAAACTGAAACATTGTATTCGTAATACATAGCTAAATATATTTTTTTTAATATGCTCTTTTTTATCTCTTTTATAAGAATTCAATGTTTATCTTGAAAATCCCGTCTAATTTCATGACTGCAATTCATGATTTTTCCAAAAGATTTCCGATAAAATACGTCAATATGAGGGCATTAAACTTGAAAATTTGACACTTGATTTACACTTGATAGAAAGCGTAAGCTCATGATTTTTTTTAAAATATATTTTTGGTTCTGTTTTTTTTTTACTTTAAGATAAGGCTAACAGGAAAGGAAAGCAAACATTAGATAAACTATTTTTTTAGGATTTCTAAATTGATTCCTCAACATATAATCATAGTTAAATTAATCTGAAACTATTAGTTGATAAAAGCGTTCTTTTTTAATTATTACACGCTAATGTTTTATTTACATTTAATTTTCTCCTTTTTAGTGTATAAAATTACATCGTTGCAACTTTACAGCCATTTGGCCTATTTTGGCATGCGAGTTTTGGCGTATCATTAAATCCATTGTTGTGGTAACTCGTATAAAATTGTAACCCTCAAGAAGCTTTTGCGATTTATCTCCTGTGGTGTGTAAAAGAAAAATGCCTTAAAATTAATATATTAATTTATAAGTAAGTTCTAAAAGTATTAAAATGTTGTATTGTCATCAGAAACACACCTTATATACATATTTTTTTTTAAATTCTAGCCAATCAAAAAGTGAGTGAAAAATCGATTACAAAATTCCATCTTTACATACAAAAACCAATTTGAGTTAAATAAGAGAGTGTAGAAAAAAACACTTATTCGCTGTACAACAGAGAATACTATGCTGTTAATTAAATACTCCTGAAGAGTTCTTCATTAATAGAATGTAAGATTTTAAACAATATTTCTATAGAATAAATTTGCTAACAAAATTTTGAAATATCGATTATTTTTACAGAATTATAGTTAACAAAATGGTATCACTCACCAAGTATTGCATGATGACAAGAACTTTCTTTTCTCGTGCTGAGATAAGAATGAATAATTTTCTCATCCAATCTTCTCTCTATATATACTAATTCAGATGAGCTATATTTTCTTTATTATTATTTTTTATGTTAAATAGGCAGATGTGCTTCAATTCAAGGCTATCACCAAAACTGGAAGTGAAGAAAAAAATATTTAAAAGAAGGGTGTGGTGGGAAGACTCTTGCATAAATTAATGAGTGATTGGATTTTTGTCTTACAAACTATGTCATCAATTTTTTTTAATACCAGGAAAAGGTTAAGAAAAGCTTTGTTTAGAGATTATGATGTCAGTTTTTTATCTTTATGATGTTAAATTCACTATAGTCTTGTCTAATCTCTCACTTGCAAAATTAATCACATGACGGCACATGAGTGTTAAAGTATAACATCAAGTTGTAGATTTCAAAAGCATTGTCACATGCACCATTCAAACGCACTCTGTGAAATGCCGGGAGAAAGTAGTATTGTTTTTTACTTTAGCAGTCTGATTTTACACAAAATTAAATAAAATTTAAATACTATATTAAAAACTTAAAATATAAAATTATTTTTAGCATTAGAACCGTGTTTATATTTCCATTATTTTCCATTATTCATTCAGAAAATCTGTTACGCATATTCAGTATTAAAAAAAAAAACATTTATTTTTTATTATTATTAAAGTAATTTTTAAAAATAACTAATTTAATGTTAAAAATAAATTTTCAATTGTTCTTGTGAAAACTTTAAAAATCCAATTTCCCCACAAATTGCAAGATGCTACTCGTTTTATCTTTCTCGAGTTTTCTGTTCTTATTCTCTTATATGGTGGTGGATTTTCTTACATGTTGTCACGGATCTTTGGGTCCTTTAAAAGTTCTTTTCCCATCTTAAAACAGGATATTTTTCATCTTAATATTAGGGCCCCTTATAAAAAATGTTTTTCTTAAACATAGACCTTTCACAAAAGTTTTTCGTTTCCAAAGTGAATCCTTCACGAATTAAATCATTTTAAAATAAAATCTTTTCTGTCAGAAAATATATGAAGTTGTCAAAGAATCTCTTATCTAATTATACATAAAGAACGTTGTTAAAAATCTCTAAACAGGAACCTGAATCCTCTTTAATAAAAAGCTATGCGTTGCTGACGACTAGTTTTTTCGATAATCGTTGCCAAAGATTAATCTCGCAAAATGAAACATTTGAAGTTACTGAAAAAATTAATAGCTCTAAAAGTATTTGTCAGAAAATTATTAGACAAACTGCGTTAGAAAGGTAAAAAATTGTATTTTTCTTGGTATAAATTTCAAATCTAATGATTATGCCGTTTTTCTTCAAAAATTACCAAATTTCGCAATGGAGTACCATAGCGAAATCTTCACGCGTAAAAAGATAATGATAACAGCCATGTGTCCTGACGTACGAGTCACAAATTATAGTAGCCTTACTATTTATTCTGTTAAAATATAAAAGTGAATTATGATGCCACGAGTGCATGATTTTTATTTAATTTTAATATAATCATCTTGGAAACAAGGTTTTGGAATTTTTTTTCAAATGGGACTAATAAATTGGCCAATACTGTATAATATTTTGAGTTTAAAAGAGAAAAGGTGGGGGAGCGCTTTATATTATTTAGGTTTCCTCAGGAACTTTTGGTCAGAATTGATAGTTTAATATACCAAAACGTCAGACATTAAATCGGCAATAACTATAACGACTGTCCTTCAGTTCGTTCGGATAGATTTTCATTTAAAAATATAAAATCCTTCAACATTGATTTTAGGTATTTTTAAGGTTATTATCACGGGCCTGGGCAACGCCGGGCATGACAGCTAGTATATACATAATTTCAGATTCATAAATTTATTATAAGAATTTTACATGTTTAAAAAAAAAAAAAAAAAAAAACTATTCACAATTTTACAGAAAACAGGCCCCTGTGAGAAAAGCATGGACAGACATATGATAATAATATAAAGTATAATATAAGGCACCGGTAGCGGACACTTTAAAACATTTTTTTGTTTTTGTTTATTTTTAGAAAAACCTACATTCCAGTTTGAGAAAACAGATTAATAGATTATAAAAAAAAACTCTGAAACGTTTTCTAAAATCAGTGGTTAGCAAAAGAAATTTTGTTTTATAAATGCTTCTTTTAATCTGGAAAATATATTCCTTTCTCAGCTTACTAAAGATATAGAACGTTTTACGAAATCATGGGTAACTCGGAAGAGGTTATTGTATGTTTTCGTTCTTGGTAATAATATGTTTCCGAAATATCGATTTTACGGATGCTATCTTGCAAACATTTTCATCTGCGTAACAGAATTTTGAAATGCAAGAGTAACAAAAAAATATTTATGTTATGTTAATGTTGATGCTATTAATTTAGCATGTTCGTCTGTTGAACACGAAAATGTTTATTCGTTAATTGATAGCATCCGAAAAACCGATATTTCCTGTTGAAAAAAAAAACGAAACGATTTACATTGTAAAAACTACTCGGAAACGTTTCTGGAAACTAAAGGCAGCAAAAGAAATTTTTGTTTCAGAAAGGCTTCCTTAAACCTTGGAAATATATTGGTTTCTCAGATTTCAGAATCGTGAGAAACTCGGAATTTATATTACATTTTTGTACATCGTATTAAATTTCGTAATATTGTCGGTAACATCTGTATTTTCTTACAGTGTAGTAAAACTCTTAATTTATCGTATTAATATTTATAATGTTTGAGAATTTTCAAAGATTTTAGGTTTAAAATCCCAAACCGTCCGTTGATCTAATTAGCCACCGGCTGTCTTAAATTGTGATTTTACCATTCGAGCTCTGAAGATATGCAAATTTTAAGTGCCATAAAAATTACAAGTTACGAACAATAGCGCACAGGAGCTAAATAAAAATATATAAAATAAACTTTTATAAAACTAAAAGAAAAATATAAAATCATGCTGAATTTTTTTTTTTTTTTTTTTGAGTTTTCAATTTAAAACACACATGAAGAAGATTCAAGAATTTGGCCTAAGGTATCCTCATACCAAATATAGTGTTTGTACCTTATATATCAATATAAAAAAAAAAAAAAAAAGAAATACAGGCAATTGTTTTAAAAAAAAACTGAAGTGCGAGACTTAATGTATGGCTTATATATTTAATCTTAAGATTTAACTTTATCTTAACTTAAGAATCTTAAGATATATATACAGCTTACAAAATTCTAAGTCATAAAGTTCAATTTATATTTTTTTCGGATGGTAAGGGAAAATAACTTAAAAAATTTTTGCTCTGAAAGACAAACAAATACTTAAATCTCTATAGTCACACTATCACTGGAGTCATTCTGTTTCAACTGCCCTACGGGTTCTTGTTCGACACCTTTCAATTTTGATGTAATCGCTACAGGACGTGCATATAAGCCTGAAACGGAAATTTGCAAACAGTCAGAGTCAGAAGTAGCATAGTTCGCCAAGCACTGGTGTTTCTCTAAAGAACACTATTTCACCGTCACTGGAAAAACGATCAAGTTTGTCCTATCATCTTATGGCTCATGATACAAGAAATCTTACATATTAAAAATATGTGATTTAAGTACAACTTTTTGTGCTAAAAAACATGAATGCACAGTATTAAAGATGAGAAATGAATAATTCCATCATCACTTGGCTTCAAACTAGGTCATACATCTTGTCGCGAGGAATTTGATCCTTGCTTTAACAAGCTGTAACGGCTGAAAAATTACTTAAAAATTTTTCATCTGGCCTATTAATTACCTATGAACATGTCATAAAGCTGTTGAAGTCGTTTTCCGTTTGCTTAAATATTTATAAATTAATTCATCATTGAAATCTCCTGAAAAATTAAATTCATAAATTCAACCTCATTTCCTGAAGTCTGTATTTCAAAAGAGACACTTCTGATTTGATTATCACTAATACCAATGAAAGAACGAGCCTTAATGAGCAAGAAAACTTTAATTTTATTTTAGGCCTCTTCTGTATATGAAATAAAAAAAGCAATGTTCAAATCATCTACTTTGCGTGAGATTCGCAACTATATCTGGGTGCAAAGTAAAATTCTGGTACACTGAAATATCTCTTGAACGGATAAACCTGGAATTGCTCCCTATTGGCTAAAAGTGGAAGATGTAGACAGTATCTTTAAAAAGTATGAGATATAGCGAAATAATGTCAATTACCAAAGTGCAGAGCATCCTCGATTTAGTATGAAATTACTTCTCATGTGTAAAAGTAACTTTGATCGAAGCTCTAAAATAATTTGTTGATAACCAATCACCGACTTAAAGATGTCACCAACTGCTGCTAGAAGTGTGTATTATAAGGAAGATGTATATTTTCTTGTAAAATTAACACATGTAAGCAAGGTGCAATTTATTATAATAAGAAATTCAAGTTAAGTATGCTCAACGTGTCCACCATCAGACACATGCACTAACATGCATTTACATATAGGTGAAGATCGTGAAAACACTGAGCATACTTGACTCGAATTTCTTATTAAAATAAATTTCCCCCTGCTTACATGTGTTAATTTTATTAGAAAATATACATCTGCTTTATAATTCCACACTTGTACAAACGATTAGGATTTAAGCCGTTGATTGTGTATCGAAAAATTACCTTTTTAAAGCTTTTAATAAAGTTAATTTTACATGTAAAACGTCATTTCATATTAAATTGAGGATGCTCTACACGTTTGTAATTGACACTTTTTTCGCAATCTTTCATATTTTTGGAGATAGGGTCAATAACTTCCAAATTTCGTCACTAAGGGGCGCTGTAGTCACTATCATATGATAGCGTATATATTTCTTATAACTGCTAAATCTTTATATATTGTCAGGGCTGTGGTTTTTCTATTATACTCAATATCATCTATATGCTCCTTTTTTCTGTAACTAAATTTCCTGCTTGTCATGCCAATAATATTAGAAGCCGGATCTAAGAATTACTATATTGGCATGAGAAGCAAGAAATTCAGTTACAGAAAAAAGGAGCATATAGCTGATATTAAGTATAATAGAAAAACGGCAGTCTTGGCAAGATTATATCAAGAAGAAACCATCCAAATAAATTTCAATAAATAAAATAATTTTTCCCTCCAGTCTATACTATCCGTCCATAATAAGAGAAACCATTGATATAGTACCACGCAAAAATACAATAACGATGCAGCATCTTTTAACTTACCGAAATTGTGGCTCGTGTTACTCCATGGTTACAAATATGAAACTAAAAAACAACTAAGTAAAAATAAAAGATAACGTTGCGTAATTTTTAAAAAGTACATGAAAATTAAATGATAGGATTTCAAATAATAACTTCAAAGACCGTGCAATTATAGAATATTCTCATTTGTTTTTGAAAAAGTCTCGTAATGAGCCGAAACATGTCAACAATCTAATAAAAGTTATTTTACTGTATATTATGTTGTTAATTTTCACCGTTTAGCATTTAAAAGAAATATAGTAACAACCCATATCAAAGTTCAAGTTTCTATCCTTAACAATTCCATAAAAATAGTAATTTAAAATGTTTTCCGCTCATTTCACCCTTTTAAATTTCGATTTGTTCCAGAAACCATTTTTAGTAAGCATTTGTATCTTAAAAGTAACCGCTATGCCAAATTTCAAGTTTCTAGGCCTCTAGTATCATAAAAATCGTAAAATTAAAACTTTTTTTCTCCAGCACCCTTGTAAATTTCGAATTTTTTTAAAAACTGTTCTGTGCGTGCATGTGCAATCATAAAAATAGCAGCCATGTTAAATTTCGAGTTTCTATCCTTAACAATTCCAAAGAAATAATAAATTAAAACATTTTTGGAACGCTTATTGCGCATTTCACCCTTTTAAATTTCGATTAAAAAATAATAATAATAAAATAAAACTGTTCTATGCGTCTTAAAGACACAGCGATGCCAATTTTGAACATTCTATCCTTAACAATTCCATAGAAATCAGAATTTAGAACGCTTTTCGCGCATTTCACCCTTTAAAATTTCGAATTTTCTTTAAAACTGTTTTGTGCGAGCATTTACGGCTTAAAAGTAATAGCCATATGAAATTTCAAGTTTCTGTCCGTAACAATTCCTTAGAAATCGTAACTTAGAACCTTTTTAGAACGTTTTTCGCGCATTTCACCCTTTTAAATTCAATTTTTTTTTTTTTATAAACCGTTCTTATAGAGCATTTACATCTTGTAAGTAACTACCATGCCAAATTTCAAGTTTCTAACTCTTTCAGTACCACAAAAATCGCAATTTAGAAGTTTTTTCACTCCTGCATCACATTGAGGGTAGTGACACCGACATAAAATATAACCTATATGTTGGAGCAAAGATTGCCACCATCAATTTGCTACTATTACTTTTGAAATCCGTTCAGTAGTTCCAGAGATTACCCCTACAAATAAACAAACAAACAAACGTTACTTCTTTATAATATTAGCATAGATTTGTGTAAATTTGCATTTCTTTCCTTCAAGTAAAGGTATGTTACTATAAAATTTGATGGCATTTTATTCTTCTAAATGCGAAACATCTTCTCAAAATGAGAGTATAGTTGTATAAAGCAAATTGATGCTTTTTATTATATTTTTTAAATATTCTTAAAATTAGTGGGTATTGAGGTATATTAGGCATTGTTCCAAGTTTTAGTGTGTTGGAGAGGTGATAAATATGTAAAATATCGCTTATTTTATTGCCCATAAATATTCGTTAAATATTTATTGCTTTTTTAGTCATTTTTTTTCCCTGTGAAGTTCATTTTTTTATCTTTTTTTCCAAGGAAATTTTTTTTAATAAGGTTAATGTTATGGCGTAATGAGCCCTTTATCATCCTTGAACTCTGGACAGGACTCTATTTCATACATTTTCACAAGATATTTTATACATGCCCCTAAAATAATTTCTGCAGCTCTATTTTCCAAGAGTGGGTAGGAAGCCCAGAGAAGCGCGAAGCAAAAATTTTGAAATACCAGTAACACAATTCGTAAATATTCGTTAGTGAAAATACAGAGATTTTTTTTTTATTCTAAACATGATTTTAATAAGTTATGATCCCTTAATCACAAGTAAATGGCAATAATCAAAATAAAATTTAAAAATGAGTAAGAAAAAAAAAGAAACTTCAATATTTCCCCCCAAAAGCACTATTTTTTTATTTTTTAATCTTCTACAACTTTAAGTGAAATGAAAAGCTGTTATGAGAAAGGTAATGAAAGCAATTGTGACTCAGAGAATAACAGTAAAGAAGATAATAATTTAAATCAGGATTTCCCAAACCATGATACGCGTACCAGTACTAGCGTGTGAGCCTCCCTATACTGGTACACCAATCTACAATTTTGAATGGAGTGGAGTTAAATGAAAGCTTTCAGGGTCAAACATAGCTCTTCTATCTTAAAGCGTGTGCACTACATGTAAATTTTGTTCGTATACACGAGTGTCACATTTCCTCTACTGTCTCGAGTTGTCGAACCAGAAATTCGTCGCAAAAACCAGCTAGTAATTCACAGATACTATTATCTGTCGTTTATGTAATGCCACAGCCATAACCTTTCTTGCAGTCTACCCATCCCACTGACTTTACAGAAGCGTGGGTTTTCAATCCAGGGTGCATATTTGGCCTAGTTACCCATCTTTATCTCGCTTGATAAATATTTTGCATGTTCTCTTTGTGTGTTTTCTGCTTTCCTTTTTATTCTTTTCTTTTTCCCAGCCTTCAAAAACACAATCAGTCGTAAGTGGGCGCTATTTTCAACTCGCTGATTTTCTTCAATTCATTCGCGCAGGCTTAATGTACACGGAGAGCACAAAGTCTTGCCTTGATTATAAATATTAATTGTGCGAAAACTATTATAATTATACGTATTGTTGTTTGGATACATCGAAAGTACCTTTATAAAGTTTTTAATAAAACCCCATACTTCATGAAATTTCCTGAGAATGTCAACGCGGTGTTCTAGTTCTAGCGAAGTCTTCGCTAACATGTCTTCAAGATGTCTTCTATCAGAAAGATGGAGCAGCCCCTCACTGGGGTTCCATAGTTCGCAAGTTTCAAGACAAAAAATTTCTGGTCCAGTGGATTGGAAGCGATGGACCAGCACCATGGCCTCCACGCTCTCCTGACATTACTCCTCTTGATTATTTTCTTTTGGGGCTATATGAAGGACACAGCCTTCGCCACACCAGTTACTGACGTTGAAGAACTGAAGGCTAGGATAAAAGATGTTATGTGTACTGTTTCAGAAGACATGTTAGCGAACACTTGACGAGAACTAGAATACCGCGTTGACATACTCCGAGCTACCAAGGGGACGCACGTTGAAATATCATAAAGTATATGATCTTATTCAAAACTTTATAACACTGCTGATATTGCATCCAAACAACCATAACTCTAATTATAATAGTTTTCGCACAATAAATATTTATAATCAAGGCAAGACATTGTGCTCTTCCTGTATAATGTCTTTGGAATCAAGTCATACACATTTTCCAGCCCATGGCAAAAGATATTTTTTTAAAACACTATTTTCTCCTTTTTCATTTTTTTTTCTTTTTTTCTTTTTTTCTTTTGCTGGGCATTGAATAAACAGCTGAACAATGTGATTAATTTTATTGGTGAAAATGAAATAGTAAATATATATCTATATTTTTGAAGAGTGATATAAATGAACAGTGGAAATGCCATACAGCAAATTTCGTGCCTATTTTCTACATAAAGTAACATTTTTTTTTTTCAGAAATCTTTTTTTTCATTGAAGACACTGTGTCATCGTCATTGACGAGATATAAATAAGAACTTATTCTGCTATTCTCTGATGGAATTCGTGTGTACTTTTTAAAATTGATTAATTTACTGGTTTTTGTCTGCTGAGGTGGACAGAATAGTCATTGATGTCTTCGAAGGCTGTAAAATGTCTGCTTGTGTTTAGCACAATTTCCCTATTTGAGAATGATTTTTTTGCCTTCTTTAAATAGAAACGAAATTCAGGTATAAATCAACTATTGAATCAGACATGGCTAAAATTAGCAAATATTGGACCCTAACATGGGTAAATTACACTTGGTTAAGAAGGCCTACTTTTCGCATCAGCAATATAAGTCAAATTATTAAGACTCGGTTTGTATTATTGGCTGACTTTATAAGTCAGCCAATAGCATAATATAATATTGTAACAAAGTAATATAATATTGACTGACTTATACTCAAGTCAGCCAATAATTCAAATAAGTGCATGTCAATAAGTAATCAGTTTTTTATAGTTACCTCTCCTTTTGTGATAATTTGCATATTATAATTGTACAATCAGGATGCTACACTCCATGTATGAATGCCAGTATAAGAAGATAATTTGAGTATATCGTTTTAGCAATATAATCACGCAGTTTCAAATATTAGCATTCATTAACCGATGTATTAATTTACACACGGTGGACATACATACTTTTTAGAGCTTCTTAGAACATTTTATATTACACGTACTAATTATTTTATTATGCCTAATTTAAGGTTTTTAGGGTACCCTCTGACCTCTGAGAGTGAAAGCCTGCTGCATGTTTGCTGAATCAATCAACTCAGTAAAATCAGATCTCGTTGGCATTATATTCATTACCTGTCTGTACGGAAAAATGTAGATTTAGATTTAGTGATACTTTAGTCTAAAAGTTTACGAATCTCTGATTTAGATGATAATGATATGATAACAACTTATTATCATTTCAACTTCATTAATATATCGTAATTTAAATAGTTCGGTTTAACTAAATACTACAGTAATGGCTGCTGCTTCTTTTTGCCTTGAGGTGGGTATTTCACCAATTAACATCAAGGGGGCTGCTCAAATTGAGTCAAGCTAAGATATCTGGTTTTCACCCAACTACACGATTTTATTCCCTGTTTTCTCCAACTCTTCCAAATGTAATTAAATTTTAATATAAAATTTTAATATAATAAATAATTACTAAAGCGCACTGATAATGTGGTTATCCTATCAACAAGCTTTTATCTAAATTCTAACATTTGTAAAAATTCTCCTAAATCTACAAAATTTTAATTTGTTTCAAGACATACTCTATAGCATATTCCACACAAACAATGGTTACAGTATTATTATTATTATTATTATTATTGTTTTACAGTGTTACGAAATAAATTGCACTTTGTTTCTATATCATGTTTAAATAATATTTGTGAATTATATTAAAAAGGTAAATGATCTCGTTTTAAAACGTTCATTATATAGGTCTATACGCGCCGAAATTTCCAAGCCCCATGCATGGCTTGGTCCTTGGTATGAATGCTAAAAGTTCAGTCCGACCCTATATGAAAGCTAAAAATTAGTCCCTGGTTCAGCCCGTGTGAAAACTTTATTGACTTGGCATCCCGGCATAAAATATAAAAGTTCCAACCAAGCCCAACGCATCCCGTTATTAAATTTAAACAAGAATGAAAAATCATGCGTCAAGCATAGATTATGTAACACTTTCCAACGCTTCCAAAAAAATTTTACAAATCATTACCGTTTAATAAGCTGAAAGATAACATCTAAGTAAACCATTTGAAAACGCATAACATATTTAAAAACGTAATTTCAGGAATTTCCAACATATACAATATTCGGAAAGTTATGCGAATACTTTTATTCAGCCCTGTATATAATCTATAGATTTGTATAAATACTGCATAGGATGCTAAATTTTAGTTTAGTTAGGAAACGCGTAGCACAGTTTAAAATTCTACTTCTGGAGTTTCTGTCAATAAACGGAAATGTGTTCGCGAACTTTTGTGCTGCCCTGTATATGAAATACAGAATTTATACACACCAAGTAATAGACAAAAAGTGAGTTAAATTTAAAATCGCGTTCAGCAGCATAAAACGCACTTCCAGGAATTATTTTTAACAGGCAGTAGAGAATTATTTTGTGTGTCCCTGTAAATGAACGATGACTGCTATACACACAATATTCTGTAGTAAACCTCTTGTAATGATATATATAAATTTCAATGCGTTTAAAATAGTGAAACATTATTTAATTAAACCTCAAACGATTTTTCTCCATAGACGTAATGTAACGGAATTCTTTTGACTGTCCCTGTAAAGTAACTATAAGTGCTATGCACACCGTATTCCATATTAAGCTTCTTGTAATGCACCTTAGTGATATATATCAATTACAATGTATCTGAAATTATGTAACATCATTAAAATAAACCGCAAATGATTTTTCCCCATAGACCGTAATGTAATGGAATTCTTTTGAGTGTCCCTGTAAAAAAAACTATAAGTGCTACACTCTCCAGTTGAAATAGGGAACATTCTATAGATAACGACGATAACATATAAAAATTGCAGGGCAATCCGAGCATATTTACGGGAGTTAGAGCACGGCCAGACGGCAGACGGCCAGACAAACCGAAGTCATAAACACTTTTCAACTAGGTTGGAAAGTGTTAAAAATTCGACCTGGGTATTATTAATTAGCAATATTATCCTAAAATTAAAATCTTCAAAAAGCACGCTTACATATGGATAGGTTTTATTTTCAGATTATGTATGTCCGCAATTCTTGGAATACGAAATAACAATAATATTAATTACCATTTACACACTAACGTATATACTTAAACATTCATTTAAAAAAATGACTAAGAAAATTGCATTCAAATGAAGATTCAATAAGAGAATCAATCTAGTTTAGAATTAAAGAAGAATGTGGTTCAAGAAAATCATAATTATAAAGCTCTACGTGGAAAAAAGTGTAATATTTTAAAAAACATTTCTCTGTAAATTATTAAACCAAATTAACTTTTAAAAATGCTTTCTAACTTTTAAACAAATGCACAACATCATTATTATTTTTTAAAAATAAGTAAATAAATAAAATGCCAACCCAAAGGATTCGAGGGAAGGGGATAAAATCCAGGCCGGCTCGGCCAAAAAAAAAAAAAAAAAAAAAAAGAGTGGGCCCTGTCCCGAGTTTGTGGAATGAAAATTGGTTTCGAACCAGGAATTGAGCCGTACAGACCTCGAGTTCAGTATATTATAACATGTATAGTTTTTCACATTACATATAATTTCCTCCGTGTTTATCTACTGCTGATAAATTCATAAACGGAAGTAAATGAAAGTTTTGAAAATATTTTTTTAACAGCTCTAAAACACATTGTAAAAATTTTTTTGAGCTATATATACCTTTCGAATCTGCAGCAAAGTCAACCCGAATAACAGTAGCAATACAGCAGTACAGCAAGCCTGTTAAATTATTTCTACCAATTACAAGTACCATCAGAAACAGAAAATGTTAAATACCATCAAAAGTGAAGGTAACATGACCTGTTTCGAAAGAAATAACTTTTATTATTCCCGGTACAGAAATACGTTCCACCACAACGAGAACAGTAGCAAGTGACTGCGCTTGTGTTTCCTTACCTCCATAGTATAAGAAGTTTCAGTGGCACCAGGGCCCACTTAAGACTTGGAAGTCGGGGAAGCCTGACGTCACACAGGGGGGGGGGGGGGGGGGGGCTCTACAAATCATGTTTCAACAATTTGAAATTTTACCATCAAAATTTCGAGTAAACAACACTTCTAATATTAAATTAAAACTAACTACCTATATACTTATGAACAAATATTTATTATATACATAACTCGCAAGCTACGCCCGCTACGCTGGTCAATTTCTTATAACGAACTTTTAATCCAACAAAATATTGACATTTCATAATTCACTTTTATATTTTAACAGAATAATAGGGCTACTATAATTTGTGACTCGTGCTATAGCCAATGTACACGCTAGGATACGTCGCCCTTATCATTATCTTTTTACGTATGAAGGTTTTGCTATGGTACTCCATTGTTAAATTTAGTAATTTTTCAAATTCAATATTTGAAAAAGGCATTATGATTAGATTTGAAATTTATATCAAGAAAAATACAATTTTTTACCTTTCAAACGCAGTTTGCCTAACAATTTTCTGACAAATACTTTTCCAGCTACTATTTTTTTTCAGTAACTTCAAATGTTTCATTTTCCTAGATTAATCTGTAGCAACAATTAGCGAAAAATCCAGTCGTCAGAAACGCATAGTTTTTTATTAAAGAGGCTGTTGGAGCAGGGATTGTCACCATCAATTTGCCACCATCACTTTTGAAATCGGTTCGGTAGTTCCAGAGATTCCATAGAAATTGTAATTTAGAATGTTTTTAGAACGCTTTTCGCTCATTGCACCCTTTTAAATTTCGAATTTTTTTTATTTTGTTCTAGAGAGCATTTACATCTTATAAGTAACTACAACGCCAAATTTCAAATCGGTTCGCTAGTTCTAGAGATTCCATAGAAATTGTAATTTAGAATGTTTTTAGAACGCTTTTCGCTCATTTCACCCTTTTAAATTTAGAATTTTTTTTTATTTTGTTCTTAGAGAGCATTTACATGTTATAAGTAACTACAACGCCAAATTTCAAATCGGTTCGGTAGTTCTAGAAATTCCATAGAAATTGTAATTTAGAATGTTTTTAGAACGCTTTTCGCTAATTTCACCCTTTTAAATTTCGAATTATTTTACCCTTTTAAATTTCGAAATTTTTTTTATTTTGTTCTTAGAGAGCATTTACATGTTATAAGTAACTACAACGCCAAATTTCAAATCGGTTCGGTAGTTCTAGAAATTCCATAGAAATTGTAATTTAGAATGTTTTTAGAACGCTTTTCGCTCATTTCACCCTTTTAAATTTCGGATTTTTTTGTTGTTGTTGTTGTTGTTCTTAGAGAGCATTTACATCTTATAAGTAACTACAACGCCAAATTTCAAATCGGTTCGGTAGTTCTAGAGATTCCATAGAAATTGTAATTTAGAATGTTTTTAGAACGCTTTTTGCTCATTTCACCCTTTTAAATTTCGAAATTTTTTTTATTTTGTTCTTAGAGATCATTTACATCTTATAAGTAACTACAACGCCAAATTTCAAATCGGTTCGGTAGTTCTAGAGATTCCATAGAAATTGTAATTTAGAATGTTTTTAGAACGCTTTTCGCTCATTTCACCCTTTTAAATTTCGGATTTTTTTTATTTTGTTCTTAGAGAGCATTTACATCTTCTAAGTAACTACAACGCCAAATTTCAAATCGGTTCGGTAGTTCTAGAGATTCCATAGAAATTGTAATTTAGAATGTTTTTAGAACGCTTTTTGCTCATTTCACCCTTTTAAATTTCGAAATTTTTTTTATTTTGTTCTTAGAGATCATTTACATCTTATAAGTAACTACAACGCCAAATTTCAAATCGATTCGGTAGTTCTAGAGATTCCATAGAAATTGTAATTTAGAATGTTTTTAGAACGCTTTTCGCTCATTTCACCCTTTTAAATTTCGGATTTTTTTTATTTTGTTCTTAGAGAGCATTTACATCTTATAAGTAACTACAACGCCAAATTTCAAATTTCAAGCTGCTTTAGTATAGAAAAGATCGCAATTTTAGAACGTTTTTCGCTCCTGCACCAACTGTGGCACCAACATAAAATATAGCCTATGTTGGAGCAGGGGTTGTCACCATCAATTTGCCACCATCACTTTTGAAATCGGTTCGGTAGTTCCAGAGATTACCCCCTACAAACAAACAAACAAACAAACAATCTTTACTCCTTTATAATATTAGTATAGATTATACATAATAACAAATTAATTTTGTAAATGAATTTGTAAATATGGAACAGGAATGAATATTTTAACTTCAAAATGTATTTTATGCTTTACAACTAGCAGGATTTGCCAGTGCTAAGAACAGTGCAGGGACAACAAATATTTGACATAAATTTATGCTTGGCTGCAACACAATTTTGCTTCTATTTTATAAACAGAAATTTGATATCACCTGAATGCTAATTACTTTCCCCTTTATTTAAATAACACATATTCTCCATATTTTATATCATTTCTCCACTCTATGAATTTAAACGAAATATAATGATACAGATTAAATTTTTTTTTTTTAAGCACATTACAGTCTTAAACATTTGAAATTAAAGTGTGAAACGTAAGAAAAATGAAAATAAGTCATTTAATCACTGTTTTTATACCATTTATTATATCAACAGAAAAAAAAAAAAGAGTATAAATATGTCTGTAATAGTCCCAGGGAAAATTTAGTAACTATAATTAAGAAAAAATATATATTTTTTTTTTCCCTGGCTGAAATTTGTTTTCTTAAAAATTAGTTCTAAAAAGTAAATTTGGGGACTCCTTTGTATTTCAGTGGGTAAGCTCGGGATTCATAGGCCTATTCGGTAAACAGGCCCTAAGTGGCACTGTGTTTTATATATCAGAATCAGATATAATGCTCAATTGCACAAAAAATGAGCTGTGGATACTTTCCGAATCTACAAAGTTCCTAAACTATATGTAGTATAAATTAAATTATTTCTATCAGTACCATTAGTAAAAACATCTTAATACCATAAAAAAGGAAGTAAAAACAACCTGTTTCCAAAGAATTAATCTTTATTCTTCAGGTGATACGTGTTACCACTACGAGAACAGAAGTAAATCACTCTTACTTGTGTTTCCTTCATTTCATGGTGTTTTTAAGAAGTTTCTTTTACTGGTACTGCATTTTACATTGGTTATAAAAGGTTTATTTCAGATCTAGGAAATAAAGTGTTTACAATTTTTGAAGAAGAATACCGAGCTAATTATAGCTACGGGGTGCCAACAATTAAAGTGCACGTGTTTGAAGGGTTTGAAATATTCGTAAGATTTCAAACGAATATTTCGAAAGATTTGGTATATATACTGTTTAAGAGCATGCGGAACAAGCTCTGCAATAATAATAATAATAAATAATTTTGTAATGTTCAAATACGTGGCGCTGTGTATCCTTCTATATTAAAAAAAAGTAATCTGGAACTGAGCCAAAAACGAAATGGACCAATCAAATTCTGCGTAGATATTCCGGGTTACTCTCATCGCTTTTTTACTAGGGACTTTTTTCAGAAGCTATTACTTTTTTTCTAGCCATCCTACGGATTCGAAAATCATACCACTAGACGCGAAATATAACAAGCTTTCAGAAATTAAAAGAAATATCACGGTCGGACAATAAAAACTCAAAACATCCTTAAAAATCGAGTAAAAAATCTTTTATTGAAAAAGTCATTTTTTTATATTGTTGCCAATTTCTAAATAAGCGCAAAGGATTGTTTTATCTCAAATAAAAAATGTATTTGCGCGAGACTATTAAAAACAACAATGAAAGTTTAAAATAATAATTAAATGATCACGTGTTGAAAGCAGGAAATAAAGAAAATTACGTCATAAAAATTGTGTTTACACATGAATATTAAAAATAAAAAAGATGAATTAAATGAAAAAGCATTATAACCAGTTAAATGAAAAAGCATTATAACCTGATTACAGAAGAAAGTCGCCGTTCGTGATATCATCATCTTTTTAAAACAGGATACATTACCAGGTTTTAAGAGGCTGTGAAATCAGAACGGGGGTTGGTGAGCGTAGCGAGCAGGGGGCAGAGCCCCCTGGTCATTGAAAAAAAAATGGAAAAATAGATTTGTGTGTTAACCTAATCTATTTGCACAGCATTTTTCACTTCAAGCGGTATTGTCAAGTTTATTTAGGTATCTTTTTTGGTGGATCATTTGAAATGACAGCCAAGCCGCTATAGGTCTCAGAGCACCCTCACTCCTTCAAAGGTCAAAGGTCAAATGAGAATAGCGAATTCCCTACCAGCTAAGTTTTAAAACTTTTTTATCTCAAATTTCACATGATTTCCAGCTTTAAGTTTTATTTTAAGTTAAGCTTTAAGTTAACATTACCATAACACCAACTTAAACTATGAAATAATGATTAAGTATATAATAATTAGTTGTCAATGAAAGTATTCCCCAACACACTGAATATGGATCAAAAACGTATTTAAAAGAATAAGAAATTAAATTAAAAATTGAATAAATGGAAATGAATGAATGAAATGAAATTTGTGGAATTTAGACAGAATTTTCAAGTCCCAAATGCCTAAATTCCACAAATAAAATTAAATGAGTGGTTTCATCATCATATTAGCCAAAACATTGCTAAAGAATATGATTTTGGGACTACCTACTCATAAACATTGAATCAAACCTGTGAAAAAATAAAAATTAAATACAATATTAAAAAGGAAAGAAGCCATACCTATAATAAACAGATAAAACATGAAATAGAGTCAGAAAGTCAATAATCCATTTGGATTAAAATAGATACCTGTGCACCACATGAACCACACATGAACATAACCAAAACAAGGGAATGAATTGCAAAAAATCATTACATGTTGCCAAATTTAGATTTAGAAAATGATTTTACTATGTTGCCAGAAAAGATTTTAGAATAATATGAATATTATTGTAAAGCAACAGGAATATTGGTGCTGCCATCTATAATGTTAAAAAGTGAATGTACGCTGAATAAAAAGAGTATTGGATGAAAATTACTATTTAAAAATTAAACCATATACTATCTAAAGATGATAGCAATTAGTTAAATAATAAATAAATGAAATTAATTAATAAATAGAATATCCAATTACATTAAAGTAATGGATGTATTAATGAATAATTCTATGTTAAAACTAAGATGTAAGATGGAAAAATTAATAATTAAAGCAACATAAAAATATATGTACCATGAAATGACATAGCAACTATTAAATAGCTGTGCCAAAAATGCAACATCACATAAATTAAATTAAAATAAAATACAAAATATTTGAATTAAGATACAAAGGATTTATAATTAATATTAATTAAATATTGAAATTAATTAGTAACATATAATGTTTCTTCATACAAAGTTAAAAAATTATATACACTTAATATAAGTGGAAAGGGTAGAACGTTTAATAAAAATTAAAACATATATTATATTAACACTTTAGAAAAGTATACATTATATTAGAAGTTAATATGATATTGTCCACTGTAGGCATTAATCCAAATGCATTAGATCAAAAACATTCTTAATATTAAGGAATATAAATTCATTTAAATTAATTAAATAATGAATATGTAAATATAACTAAATTAATATACATATAAAAATATCACATCACAGTCCATTATAAAATGTTTAATATCAAACGTTTGTGTAAATCAAAATGCCCCATTTTTTTTAAAATATAAATTAACCATGCGTTTTTCCCATACAACTCCGCCACACACCTCCTCAATCTAACATCTACCCACCCAACCGTCCTATTATAATTTTTTTTATTACTATTTTTCTAAGATTATATGTTTTTTTTTATACATTTTTTAACGCATGTGTTAATTTGGTTGCAAAGATCATTTAAGTACTAATTATATATTAAAGAATATATGAATTTTTTTGGAAAACCATGTTATAATGCATCATAGATAAGTTTTTTAATATTGTTGTTAATTAGTTGAGAAGAACATAAACTTTTTATTCTATAAATATGATTAAGGAGTATATTACGATATACAGAATTATGAAGACATGATTTAAAATTAGTAAATGAATTAACTTTAAATTTAAATTCTTTACGTTTATCAAATATATCAATTATTGTTTTGTTTTCTTTAAGTGTAATTTTAAGATCTAAAAAGTTAATAAATAGTATTGTTAGAAAGGAGGTTTTCCGTTAATTCTAAATTAGTAGGATAATCAACTGGAAATATAGAAATATTAGTGTGATCAGTGGCATTTAAAATTATGTCATCAATATAACGATATAAATGCATATTACTGTTAATAAAAGTACGTTCATAATGATACAAGTATAAGTCTGAAAGTATACTAGATGTACATCCCCCTTGTGGTATACCGACTTTCTGTAAATATAACGTGTTATCGTGCATTATATAATTATTATATATAATGAAAATTGTTAAAGTTTTAAAATACGCTGCATCTATATGAATTGGTAAATTAAGTGAATGATGATACTTATTGAATAATGCATTTATAATATTATGTAGATCTAATAAATCTATATTATTAAATAGATCTTTGAAATCATATGTTATTATATTGTTAACACATTTAAGATTTTTCAAAATATTGACGAGTTGATAGCTATTTTTTTTATACAATGTGTATTATCAGTGGATGTTGTGAGTGTATAAATTTGATTGAGAATTTTTAATAGATGTTTATTGGCTATATTATTATATGTATTGCATCCTATATAGTTACAGTCCTAAATTTAATTGGATTTTTATGAAATTTGGGTATAAGAACTAAATAAGGATAATTAAAGTTAGTAGAAGAAATATTTAATAATTTATAATAACTGTGAATTTTACGATTATTTACAATTACATTTTCATTAGTACTTTTAAAAGAATTGTTAGTAGAAATACAGGATGTAAGTAGTTGGTGATAATAAGCTTTACATATGATTGCATAATTATTAGGAGATTTGTCAATATATGTTATTACATAGTTTTTTGTAATTTAGTAATTTGCTGGAGCAAATGTTTTGTGTTAATTTTAACCATATGCGATAAATTATGTTTTAAAGACGAACTTAATTTTTCAATAACTAGTATTTTCCATTGATTAAAATATTAAATAGTACATACTATATGAGATTGAAATTTTATAAGTAAAAATATCTATATCGTATGTAAACTGTTTCATAATAGAATTTACATTAAATTTAGAAGGAAGTCTATATTTAGTACCATAACCCATTAGTTTTTGTAGTTTAAAATCATTCGCAATATTAAGATTACCAGTTATTATATGTCCATGATCATTATTAATGTATTTTTTTAGAGTGGGGCCATTGCATTTACACGGAAAAGTACTAGCATCAGATGTATTTTTTGAAAATGCATTATAGTTAAAAAAATTTCTTCCGATTGTATTAGGATATTTAAATGCTTTTGAAATTTGAAGATTATTAATAGGAAAATAACAGTTTTTATCCTTAATTATAGAATTAATATTAATTTTATTAAAGATTTGATTTGAAAAAGTTATAATCATTTGAGTATTAGTGTTTTGAATTTTTTGTTTTTTATGTAAATTAATGTTGAAAAGATTAGCTCTTGTCATAATTAGATCATAAAAAATATCAGAGAAATGATTTGAGTAAGATTTACTAAGAAATACATTTAAATAGTGTACTATCTGTTTCTTTTTAACAGCAAAAATGTATTTTCGTATTAAAAACCAGTTGTAATTCGTAATATAGTTATGATGAAGAGTATTGATTTGTTTAACAATAAATTTTTTGGAAATAACAACTGTAGCAGTACACTTTCCTCGCTTGTTACGTGTTGTTTTATGATTTAAATTATTATTTAGAGTAGGATAAATAGGAGAATAATCTGTAGTATTATTTGTTGAAAAAAACTTTAACTGGTCTGTTAAATAATTCACTATTAAGTCAATAAGGATAAATAGTGTTATAATATTTCATATATGAAGACTCCATAAACAAACGTTCTGATTTAGTTTTTATAATTTGTATAATTTGAATTGTAATACTGATAAATTTATGTTTATGAAAATGTTGTATTTCTGCTGTAGACTGTATATTTTTTGCTTTGTTCTTCTTAGTGTCTGAACGATGTTGTACGTTTATGTAATGGACCTGATGTTTCACCTACATATTTCAAACCACATATGTTGCATTTAATACTATAAATAACATTAAAGGCTTTACAAAAAAGTTGATAAATTAGGATCTGATACAATTTGTTTCTGAGAAGCAAATGGACAAGTCTTGCATCTAGCATCATTACACAATTGAAATAATAATGGAGGAGGAGGAGAGTAGAAATGGTCACTGGATGACGATCCAGGAACAACCCATTTATTGCCCCTGTACCGGGCACTACACTGCATTCATGCAAGGTGTATCTTGCCAGGAACGAGAATTTTACTTAGAACTGCCATTAAAAAAAAAAAATTTGATACAATGAAAATGCAATTTCAAAAAGAAAATGAAAATATAAATAAATAAAATTTATATATGAAATTTAGAAATCTTGATTAATTTAATAAATTAGAAATATTAAAAATTCTTGAATAAATGAAAGTATATACAAAATGTACAAATCAAATAAGCAGTGCTAAAAAAAAGAACTCAATAGTAAAATCATAACCATAATGTAAACTCGCATTGCAAAACCTCCAAATCAGAAAACCAATGGACTTTTTAGTACAAAAAAGTCAAATTAACCAAGTCATTATACCATATCCATGAATTACAAAAACCAAGCAAAGACTCCCATAGTTTTATCCCAATGGACTTCTCAGAATTATGCGATCAGATCATAACAATTTACCAAAGCATGTTTAACATTAAATCTCCATTATTTTAAATATTTTTCAAAAATGTAACTAAATAGAGAATAATTTTACAGATATCATAAGTGCAAGAACTGAATATATAATTAAAACTGTAGATTAGATAGGACAATATCATACAAAAGCATTAGAAAAGGATTAGTAAAATTCATATAATGAAGCGTGTGATGAAAATAAGGAATCAATTATTTCAAATTCCTATAACGAGGTATCAGATATCTACAAAGTAGAAATCAAATATAAAATACACAAATGATAATGCGCAATGGCAGCAGAGATCAAGGCGTACAATATTTAAAAGATTGCTAAAATCAATTAGCACCATTATTTATATATTTAAAAATATATATACGATACCATAATGTATAAGAAAAAAGATCAAGATGAATTGTTGAAATTCAAAATGAAAAGATATCATAATATAAAGACATCATATATATATATATATATATATATATATATATATAATATATTAAATGGTAGTAATTATAGCGCTGCTTATGAAATAATATCGTCGTCTCAAAAGATATTGATTTAAAATGGGTTATTTTTGTCAATATTTTCTAATAAAACATCCATAAATGTAAGCGCCATATATTGGTAAAATTTCGAAGTAATCATTTTTATTGCATACTTTGTATTGCTTAACTCGTTTCCGCATACTTTGCCAAAGCGTTTAAAAATATTCCAAATAGTTTTGAAATATTCCAAATAGTTTTAAAATATTCCAAATAGTTTATCTTGTAGAGCCCTACAAACACGTGCACTTTAATTATCGATACCCTATATTATGGCACGATCATAGTCCAATATTTATTTTCGTAGTGGCATCACTCATTTAAAACCCACTTATATGAGAGTATCGGTAAACATGATTTGCTTAACACATGCTATATGGTTTTTACTTTTAAACTCTTTTATTTAACTCAACTTGATTTTTGCATGCATAGATGGAATTTTGTAATCAATTTTTAACTCACTTTCTGATATGCTAGAAATATAAAAAAATAATGCCTGATATGCGAGAAATATAAAAAAAAATAATGCCTGATATGCTAGAAATATAAGTAAAAAGATGTGTTTTCAATGACAATACAACATTTTAATATTTTTAAAATTTAATTATTAATTAACAAATTAATGTTAAAGTCATATTTTCATTGGCCCACCACAGCTGATAAATCGCTAAATATTCTTTATGGTTACAATTATATACCAGTTACAACAACAATGGATTTAATGATGCGCTGAACCAAGCTCGCCAAAAAAGGCTCACTGGCGGTGAAATTGCAACAACGAAATACTTTAAACACTAAAAAAAGTGTTGGACTGTTTGTTTTTTAACTCTTTTTAGTTTTATACTTATTTATTTGCTTTTACTTTTTCCTCCTTTTTCAGAATAATTCATCGGCGTTTCGAATATTACAAGGACATTCCAGAAAAATTTAAAAATAACACACATTAATGAAAATGAAAAGCTAAGGCGAATCACTCGCTTTATTTTAGGTTTTTATTTTCTAAATCTTAAAAATGAATGTGATAAAGAAAGGGATTTATTTTCAAACAAAATTAAGTGATATTTATAAAACTCGTGACTCATTTAAAAAAAATAAAAATATGAAATCTATTCAGTGTTTATCCTGTCGAATACATTTAATGCTTTTACTTAAACGAGTTCTTTTTTGCAATCTCAAGGCTTTTATTTTGATTGATTGAAGTTGTTTAGCATTTATTTAAAAAAATTAAATATCGTGAGAAATTGTTAAATGATGTTATTGTTTATTATTAGCCCGGTTTTTTTTATACTTTTCAAAAAGTATTATGTTTCACATACAGTAACAAGTTGCAGTAGCTTTGAAGAATCATGAATGTATGCTTCCCGCCTTGATATATTCTTTGGTGATTGATGAGTCTGGCCTTTATTTATGTAAATTTAAAAAAGCAAGATCAAATCCTAATGCAAACTAGCTTGTTGGAATATATTTTCTCCAGCAAGAAAGCTAATCTTTAGCTTCAAAAAGATGTTCATATTTATTTTGAAATGTTCGAAAGATACGTTCATTTTCACTGTACGTGACATTATTTAGCTTTTTATATGACTAACGCAAAATATAAAGAAAAGTAATGTTTTCGAACGTATGCTTGTCTGATGTTTATTACTTCTATTTTAAAGTACAAGCGACTGGATAAACTATAATAAATCCGATATGTGCACTTTTACACTGTAAGTGACTTAAAATACATGAAGTCAGGAAAAATCCAATATGGAAATACTATATATAAGGTTGTTTTTTTTTTCCTCACAGATTTCTAACCAAAGTAGTTATCAAATGAAATATCTTGTCATGATTACAGTGATACTTATATACTTTTAAATGAACTAGTCGAATGTGCCAATCCCAAAACTTTCTTCTATCTCATACATGTTAATACTTCAAAATTCGCTATCAAACCTGCAATAAAATCAGTATTTTTTGTTATTCTGTTGTACGTCAGCTGCTTCGGAAACGCTGGATTATCTGGAGGCGAAGCACCCTTTGCTGCACGAGCAACTAATGTACAACACATCTACCGAAAATTGAGAAAATCTCACAAAAATCGTTATCACAGTGCCCTCTTCCGGCGGAATATCTCCAAATTCAAGTAGGATCTGTTGTGGCCATAGTGCAAAATATATAAATGAAATTTGGTTCAATTCTATGCATAATCACTTCTATGGTTCAATTCTTTGGTTCAATTCTATGCATCTTCATACACTTTTCGTTGGTACAATAATGAAAATGGCACAAAAATCGCTATCACATTGCCCCCTTCCGGCGGAATATCTCCAAATTCAAAGAGGACCTTCTGGCCATAGTCAAAAACTTATAAAATAAATTTGGTTCAATTCTATGCATATCTTAATACACTTTTCGACGATACAATGGGGGAAGATACACAGGAACACGGACAGATAGACACATGGACTGGACAGATGGACAGACAGACACGTGGACACGGACAGGTGGACAGATACATTTTGTAGAAACATGTTTTTCGGGATCTCTGACCACTAAAATGCGCAAATCCGTCGAAAAAAAAAATCGATTACAGTACTTTCTTCTATTATAGATAGAAGAAATTACAAAACATAATCAAAAGAAAACAAACTGGAAGGTCGCTGGGAGATGAAGTTCTTGGGCTGGGGGCCGGGAGGTCCCGACCCTGCGGCCCATAGCCTAAGCAGGGACGTGTCTATGCGTCCAGAGGGTGTGTTTTTCTAGACCTTCCGGGCTATCGAGAGGTACCTATTTCTTCGCCGCTGCTGACGAGTCCAGTTGTTACATTTGTAGGTTTTCTATGAACGAAAGCGGTGGCGTGCAAGCGGCGGCAAAGCGTGCTGGAGAAACTCGGCGTAAGTCCTAGGTCCCGGTTCCCTCTTGTGTTTCCGGCTCCGAAGCTCTCGTGAACTCCGATACGTAACCAAGTGCGAAATGATGGTGTCTTAAGGGTTCTGGGAATCATCACAAATCGCAGCGACCTATGTCGTTAATCATTTGGGGTAGGAGAGTGATGAGCAGGTGGCGGTCCTCCTCTTTGCTGAAGGGCCCATCTTTGGTGTCCCAGGTAAATTGGTCGCCGCCTGGTGGATCACCTGCAAGGGTTATGTAAACCTAGATTCGGTGGTGAAGTACTTCCACCTAAGGCGGCGTAGCTTAGTTTTTACACTTTCTTTATAAATTTTTAATGAAAATCATACATATGTAATTTAGATAATTTTAATATGTCAAATCCTGCATAGATAGGTCGATTCATCAATATACTAGTTTTAAGTCTTTCCAGGGCAGTCAGATCTGCGTTAAATGTTTTAAATGATTTAAAAGTGGGTGAAGCTACCAATGTTTTTGCTCTTTTTCAGCATTGCAACGCACTATATTTATTCTTTTTCGAAGTTTATCCATTGTTTTCCCATAAACACTGTTATTGGGTAATTAAAAAGAGATTTTTGTCTCCTTTCTTTTCTGGGTATTAAAATGAATATATTTCTGAAGCCGCGGTTCCTGGTTAAATTTAAGTACTTTATGCACTGTTATAACTTTTAATCCAAGCTTGTAAGATATATGTAAGTATGCAGAATACATGCAAGAGAGATAATGCATTAAATATAGAGTATTTTGTATAGAGGTAAATTTAAAATTATAAAGCATTTATTAATCTTAGCCACTCTGGTGCGTAAATAGAATCTAATAATAAGACAGTTTTCTAGTTTTTAGTTTTCCTTAATATTGTTATTATTTTGTTTTGAAAAATAATTCTTACAGACTTCGATTTTTTAATTTAAAAGTCCACTTTTTTTGTCTGCTTGCATTTTTGCATATTTATGAAATATTAAAATGTTATTTAAATAACCTCCAGAATTTAGAGATTACGCCTCATATTTTTATGTAGAAATTAGAAGAAGAAATCCAATACAAGGTTTTGAATTGCTGTCATCTTACAAAAATGTTCTTCAAATACTTTCAATCTATTTCGTGTTAGGAATTGTTGGACATTTTTCCACTCGTACAGAGTCAAATATACGAAATTTGCTTATTTATACATTTTCAAAGTAAGTCAATTTGACCTCCTTCTATTAAATTAATATTATCAAATGTCAACTGTTTTAATTTATCGATCGCAAAAGTTAATTAATTTGAAGATCAAAATTTTAAAAGTGTTTAAAGAAGAATTTGATTTTGTTTACGAAAATAATGATTAATAGATGGTTAATAGATAAGCATTACACTAATATACTTTATATATAAATTAATTTTCAGTTTACATGAAAGTATTGTTCATTTATATAATCTGACAAAAATAGTAATTAGATAATAGCAATAAATCTTAAAGATTCCAAGTAATTAAAAAGATAAGGCACGAAAAATCCGTTGAACTTAGATAGTATTCAGAATGAAAAAGTAAGTCGAGGATATCAAGACCAGTTACGCCAGTTCCGTAAGAATATGCTTAAAGAAATCAGAAGTGACTCCATTCGACTTCCAAACATTTTATAGAATAATGTGGATTAAGATAAATTTCTGATACAGGAATTAGCTGGATTCGAACATTGGACCTCCCGTTTCGAAACTGGAGACGTTACCTTTGAGCCACTAATGTTCGACTGCATCGAAGCAATACTTATCACTTATGCTTTGACACCTATACTCTGTCATATTTTCTTAGTATCCCCTACAGAATCGGTCGTAAAATGGTTTGAAAACAGTTTAAATACCTAACACGCCCGCCGATCTCTACAATTATCTATATACAGTTCTTGTGACAGTGGCCTATAACATATTCGCCAAGTGAGAACGCAATCGAAAGTGTCATTTAGAAAAAGAGTTCATTCACACTCACACACACACACTTAGAAATGAATTCGGGCTTCGGGCTCTGTTTTCGGAGCCCACGATGTGAAATCCCAGCTCACCAAGGCCCGAAAAATTTTGTGTCATGATTCCGAGCCCAATACCGAAAGTACGCAGTAAAATATTGTTACTAATAACAATTTAAAAATTGTTTCAAGATTAATTTTCTCATTTGAAAATTCCTTCTTAGAAAAAAGTATTAACACTAAATATTCCCCCATGAAAACGTTTCGTGATTTTCATGTCTCTGAAAATTTGTTTAAAATAGCAAATTAGTTATTTATGCACAATTCCTCTATACTTCCTCAATAATTCTTCTTATATCCTATCAATAACAATTCAGTTCTTTTTCAAACTGATTTTTAAAGGAATGTAAAATATTTTAAGAAACTTAGATTGTATACCGTGTTTCTCAAAAAGCAATTTTTTCTTCC
This sequence comes from Maratus michaelseni, assembly GCA_963931845.1. Classification (NCBI taxonomy): domain Eukaryota; kingdom Metazoa; phylum Arthropoda; class Arachnida; order Araneae; family Salticidae; genus Maratus; species Maratus michaelseni. The sequence continues at coordinate 256,831,684 of OZ007594.1, forward strand.
TTTTTTTCAATTTGTGAATAAAGAAAATTTTCACTTTGAGGCCGAGCACGAAGACTGGTATAAAAAGACCAGTCCGAGCACGTTGCGGGCCCGTGCTTGGTCTGAACACGTCTGATCTCTAATGCACGTTCATCATGATTACAATAAATTTCTTACATTATGTGTTCGGAAAGAAAAAGGTTGTTATTTATGTTTCTTTATTCTTATTTGTTAAGATAATTATTTTTATAACCTTACTAATAACGAAAATATGCGTTTCAATACAATGGATACAAACTGTATGCTCAGGTGCTAACAACAACAACAACAACAACAAAAAATGTAATTATATATATATATATATATATATAAGATAATACTGAAAGGTTTTGATTACCTTTATCTAGTGTTTCACTTTGGACGTCTGCATGTAGCTCACCCTACATATTATGAAGCCTCAAAAATTTTTTTTGTTAGAAGTTACTATGAAAACAGTGTTTCAGATTGGGGATTTTTAAAAATTATTATTCAAAATATCAACCATTTTTTCCGACTAGTAATCAACAGTTTATTTAATCACGAAATGTCTGTAATAAATAAAGCGAACAATTATTATTCTAAAATAATGTTAGTTATTTTAAATTAAGAAAATTCCCCAACTTGGCAACACTGTGAGTGACCAGATCTGTCCGAAAATGCTGTCCGAAAAATATTATGCTGAAAAAATACAGAAGTTTTATTAAAATAGTATATGATGTAGTTGACTTGGGTGAGAACATATTTTAGTTAAATTTGGGTAGAAATGCTAATTCATTGCAGATATCAGTATAGTCCGTGAAAGTAAATGCAAGAAGCGTTGTTTAGGCATATGGGTTCCCCTCCTGTAAAAATGTTCAGATGGGAAACAGTGAAAAGTGATTACTCCATGGAAAAATACTCTTTATTTCGTGAAGATTGAGATAACTTAAGAGGTGGCCTCTCCTTTCTTCAAAAATGAAGTTCTTGTCCGATTAACAATCAGAGATGAAGTGAGTACATTTTCATATCAGTTACAATGCCAACCGAAATGCGGCCAAAGCTCGGAGTTAAAGACACGGTGGTTCACTGCAAAAAAATAAAAATAAATAAATAAACTAGTCGTTGGGAGCCACCGTAATACTTACCCATCATGGATATGCATAATGTAAAATATTAAAATAAAAATGTGTAAACTACTTATAAAATGCATTGCAATTCAAATAAAATCGTGGATTGATGACGTCATAAACTTTAAAGGCTCGGTTACTGAATTGCTTGAAAGAGGTTTTTCCTTATAACTCCAAAAATAATAATCCTATTAACTAGCGGTTTATTGCATCTGATTAAGCGTCAAATTTCCAATTAAAATATCTCTTTAAAGTGAAATTTGGATGAAATACAGGGTCATGAAAAATCGAAGAGTGTGGAAAATAGGATTCCAAATATCTCGGCAACTAATTATCCGATCGACTTCATGCTTTATGTAAATTTTATGTTTTTTTATTGTCTTTTATATTCATTTCTTAAACTAAACAATTTCGAAAATTTTTATATAGCTTTTATCAGAACGAATATTTCGAGAGACCGAAAAAAATAGTTCCGGTTAATCGAGGTTATTGAAATGAAATAGGCTTCTTCCCATTATTACATACTAAGTACATACACAATTGCAAGTCTCTATCTCAATTTTTTCGGGAGATAGAGCGTTTACAGACACACACACAGACACACAGACACACAGACGGACGGCAAAAAAAAAATTCTAAATATATGTTTTTCGGAATCTCCAGTGTCTGAAACGTGTAAATCCGTCAAAAAAATTTTTTCGATTTTCAAAATGATTACAAGACTTACCCTATACTATGTATGATGGGTAAGTAAAAATGTTGATTTTACAGTATAATACTGGCACCCCAGCTACCAGTATTATACCGTAAAATTAACAGTAATAAACAGTAAAATAAGCAGTAATACGCTGCCGCGTATGCTCGGTAGAGTATTACTGCTTATTTTACTGTTTACTTAATTTTCCAGAATTTGCATATAACAAAATGTGTGAAAAGAAGCAGTAACCGAACAAAACATCTGCTAGGACACTTGGGTGCAATGGGAATGTGGTTTTTTAATATCTGCAAATTGTATATACTTTAAGGATTAAGTCAAAAACCAGCAGATACAAATTTAGATATATGGGTCATTCTCAAATAAAGTTACGAAACAGTGTCCAACAATATAATTAAATTTCCAGTTAAAAAAGAGATATTATTCTTATTTTATGCAAATATATGCAACTTTTTGCCGATAATACAATATCTGTTGAATAGCAGTTTCTTAAATCATTTAGGTATTTTCAGTCCCTTTTTGAAAATTTGATTGCTCCCCCAATGAGAAACTTCAAAAAGAAGGTCTTGAAAATACAAAATACCGAATGAAAATGTATTTAAATTATACATCACATCAAAATTAGATACTTTATCTTTTAATTAAAATATAAACTGTGAAAACATTTTAATTATAAAAATATAATATAGCTTGAAATAAAATGTCCCCAATGGATGCATTTTTTCCTATGTCCACTCTGTTACTAATATTGGGTTGAGGAAAAAGTAATTTCGTTTTTTCCCAATAGATGGCTTTAAAGTCGCATATATCTAGTAATGCTTATTCAATGAAGCCATACTATAGACCGTTTTGGAAGGTAACAGTCCATAGAACATTCTAGACATAAAGGTAGCGTTATCTGTTTACTCAGTCAAAAGTTATTTCGCTTTGAAAATGGAGATTCCAGAAGGTCATTTTCGTCATATTTTGCTTCTCTATTTCCGAAAAGGAAAAAATGCAACGCAGGCTCATCGAAAATTGTGTGGTGTTTATGGTGATGAGTGCTTAAGTCAACGCCAGTGTCAGGGTTGGTTTGCTCGTTTTCGTTCCGGAAATTTCTATATTAAAGATGAACCTCGCCCTGGCCGACCAATCGTTGAAAAAGTCGATGAAATTCTTAACAAAATCGGGGTAGACCGACATATTTCATCTTGCGACATCGCTATGGAACTAAATATCGACCAAAAAACAGTTTTGAACCATTTACATAAGATTGGATACCAAAAGAAGCTCGATACTTGGATTCCGCATGAATTAACAGCGAACAATTTAATGGACCTAGTTTCCATTTGTGAATCGTTGCTGAAACGAAACGTCGAACCATTTTTTACACGGCTCGATTTTTTACAAAAATCGAGCAGTGAAAATATATTATTAATAATATAATTTTTTACAAAAATCGAGCCATTTTTTAAACGAATGATTATGGGCGATGAAAAGTGGATCACGTACGACAATAATGTGCGAAAAGGATCGTGGTCGAATCCCGGAGAAGCTTCACAAACGGTGGCAAAGCGGATTGACGCCAAGGAAGGTGATGCTGAGTGTTTGGTGGGATTGGAAAGGTATTGTTCATCATGATCTGCTCGAACCTGACCAAACCATTAATTCGACTTTTTATTGTCAACAACTAATGCGATTGAATCAGGCGATTAAAAAATACGGCCAGAATTGATCAATGGGAAAGGCGTTGTCTTCCATCATGACAACGCCAGACCACACACATCTTTAGTGACTCGGAAAAAATTGGGAGAGCTTGGCTGGGAAGTTTTGATGCAACCACCCTATAGCGCGGACCTTGTCCCGTCCGACTACCATATGTTTCGGTCTCTGCAGAACTCTCTTAATTTTGTAAAGCTGGCTTTAAAAGAGGCTAGTGAAAATCACGTGGCTCAGTTTTTCACCCAGAAATCTCAGAAGTTCTACAGTGACCGAATTATGTTTTTACCGGAAAAGTGGCAAAAGGTCATCGATCAAAACGGCACATATATCATTGATTAGTGTTTAAAATTTATATGAATAAAGTCTCTTTGAAAAACATGAAAAAAAAACGAAATTACATCCTCAACCCAATATTTTCTAATGATCCTATTACATAGAAAATGACAGCACATGTCTCAAGACTATGCGCATATATGAAGATTTAGTCTACATGGAATTTACATTCATAAAGTGGGAGAATATTGTTTTACAGATTTTTGTAACAAAAAATTAGGTAAGTACATTTTTGTCTGTCCACTGTGTTACCTTGCTATATGTAATATAAATAACTGTTAAGATTGGTAAATATAAGTAATTGTAAGCTTATGTATGCATGTTATAATACGAAGCTATTTAAGTCTAAATAACGTCTTGAATAATTTTTATAAAATGAAAATCAGGTATTTGCCCACTCTGTTACATGTGCACTATGTTACCTTGCTATATATAATATACAACCTGTGGCCAGAAAGTTCGGTGAAGGAGCCTGTAGAGGTCGCTGCTGTACTAGTAGAATATCAACGCGCCACGCGTGATGAAGGTCAATATCTGTTTGAACGTTTGGCAAGGTTCCAAGTGCGTTTATTCCCTGTCACATTTAACGCCGAGCGCGAAAGGTTTATTGTGGATTGTCGCGGTAAACAAAATGGATCAGAGAATAAACATGTTGTTTTGTTTCAAACTTGGAAAATCGGCAAAAGAAACTCACGAAATGCTCAAAGAAGTTTATAAAGATGAAGCCGTCACATCAAAGAGTGTTTATGAATGGTTTAAGCGTTTCCGGGAAGGGCGGGCCAGCCTGGAAGATAATGCCCGGCCACACACCGCCTTGGTTGTATGGCAGTTCCTGGCCGCGAATGGAGTTGTGACACTTGATCAACCCACCCACACCCCCTTATTCACCTGATTTGGCACCTGCAGACTTCTTCCTCCTCCCCAGATTTAAAACAGCCCTGAAGGGAAAGAGATTTACGGACATCACCGACATTCAACGCAACGTGACGGCCGAGCTGAAAGCCATTCCGAAAAAACTGTTTTACAGGAAGTTTCCAGGACTTATATACTCGTTCCCAATAGTGCATTACCATCCATGGAGATTATTTTGAAGGACAGTAAATTGTATTTGATGCTGTACAATACTGTATTTGAAATAAAAATTCATTCACCGAACTTTCTGGCCACAGGTTGTAAATAACTGTTAAGATTGGTTAATATAAGTAATAGTAAGCTTATGTATGTATGTAATAATACGAAGCTATTTAAGTCTAAATATCGTCTTGAATAATTTTTATAAAATGAAAATCAGGTATTTGTCCACTCTGTTACATGTGCACTATGTTACCTTGCTATATATAATATAAATAACTGTTAAGATTGGTAAATATAAGTAATAGTAAGCTTAAGTATGTATGTAACAATACAGAGCTATTTAAGTCTAAATAACGTCTTGAATAATTTTTATAAAATTAAAATCAGGTATTTGTCCACTCTATTACATGTGCACTCTGTTTCATGTACACTCTGTTACTAGAGTAGTTTTTCCATTAAATTACAACTCATACATTTTTTCAGATTACTTTATGGTATATTTCTAAAAGATTTTAAATACGTGAATGAAATATTTGGGCAATAATTCATATTATTGTAATGAATCTTTTAGCGGAATTGATATGTCTAATTTTTTAAACCGTAGTCACAGAGTAGACATATATTTGTTTTCTATCCGAATTGATAATATATTTGTTTTCTATATAACAAATATTTGCTTTCTATAACATCTGTCACCTCTTCAAAAAAAAAAAAAAAATATATATATATATATATATAATAAATTTGAAGAATTAAAAATAATGTTTATGTCAATAAACGTAGTAAATTGGTAAATAGTTCCCTTTGTTCATGTGTTTGACAAGAATTGATTATTTTTTCTATAAATAAAAAGAAAAGTGTGGAAAAACTTTAAGTTTTCATAACACGAGATATTAATGTAAGTAATTACAAATATATATGTATATATACAGGGTGTCCGAAAAGTCTGTAAACGGTCAAATAACTCGAGAAATATGCATCGGATTGAAAAACAGCAAAATGCATGTTCAATATTTTTGAAAAATCTATTTAGGGATATCAAAGTTCCCATTTTTCTAAAATACTAAACACGTATTTTTCCGTTTTTCAATCTGATGTATATTCTCGAGTTATTGGAGCGTTTCCAGACATTGCAATGGTAACGATTCTCACAGCATTGCACTCGATTACAGCGCCATCTACAATGTTTCGAAGAAAATGTTCAATACAAAAGTTACATATTTTTTTCCGTAGAATCCGAATCTGCAATAAAAGATGAGGGTCATCATTTAAGATTTCAAAGTTGCCCCCCCCCTTTCCCCCCCGGGGGGGGGGCAACAGTTGGGAAGGCAACTTTCATATCCCTAAATAGATTTTTCAAAAATATTGAACATGCATTTTGTCGTTTTTTAATCCGATGTATATTTCTCGAGTTATTTGACCGTTTCCAGACTTTTCGGACACCCTGTATGAAATTTAAAACAAGTTGGAAATTGTACGTCAAACGTGACAAACGAGGTGCGTTCGTACTGTAGCTAGTTATATAAATATTCAGACCTAGATGATTTTTAATTCTGAGAAATGAATTATATCGTCTGCAGATTAATTTCTGTAATAAAATAAGTGCCTCGGTCGCTTGACGATTTAACATCCATCGGAAGATCCTTTAACAAGAAAGCACCGATTTAAAAAAAAAAAAATTCAAATTTCTTAATAAATATTTTTATTAATATCTCCTTTCGGTTGGGTAGTTTTTGCGTTGTTATATGCGGACGGACGGACCAAGCGACGACAATAGGTGCTACGTATTTATATAATTACGAACGCACCTAAAAAAACAAAAAATCAAGACATAATTAATTTCTAATTTGTAATTTTTTTTTTTTTTTTTTTTTTTTTTTTTTTTTTTTGAGAACAACCCATATAGCACAAACTATATTTAATTTAGAAATTTAGAAATATATAAATATTTAAATGAAATAACCTAACAATTATATGAGAATCACTGTAACAGCATTATACGGCTTCCGAAGAGAAAAAAGTGAAGGTTATGGAGCAGGAAGGAGGCATGCTGTTAAAATATTAACTATAAAATTCTCTTGCATAAATTTCTTACTAATAAAATAAAACGAACTTTTGATACAACCTATTGGAATATGTGTTTATTTTGTTAAAATTATTTATTTAAAAATTATTGCATTTATCTTCTAAATAATATGGTTATTAATCGAGTGTTTTTTTGTTATTACTTTGTCGTTCAGTTGATCAATATCAAATGCAATTTATTATTAATACAGAAATTTAAATTATTCATTGTAAAAGATTACTGCCAATATTTTGCATTCTTGTATTACATTTCTTATTTTAAGTCCTCATTATCCTTGGTGTTTTTTATTCTTACATTCTCATTTAGTATATTTTAAGTAGTATATTGGTATTCAAATAACTTATACCCAGGTTAAGATTTAACAATCTTTACTGTCAAAAATCTGCAGCAAATTGTCCAGACCGTTTTCTGTAAAAAAACAGTTAAATAACTGGAGAGTTTGCTGCAGATTTTTAACAGTGATCCAATTATTCATATTTTTCTAGCTACATTAAACTAGGTAAATCTGAAAATTTTAATTATCTTTTACAATATTACAATGTTGAAATTTTCCTTATAAATAACAAAGACAAATAAAAAGTTGTTAAAAGTATATTAAACAACAAAAATGATTTTTTTTTTCATTTTTTATTTAAATTGACACTTAAAAGTTTACAGCAAAGAGTCTTCGACACAGAGAAATTTCGGGACAAAGAGTAGTGAAACAGGAAACGAGAAAACATATTCAATCCAGTCCATAATCCCGGCATCAAAGCATTAAGATGGCCATTATCCTGAAATAGAATGCTTTCATTCAGAAAATATGCATAATTTTGTATAACAACATATAAGATGATAATTTCCTCTGTTTGGAAATATGCTATACATTTCAAAATTATTTTTACCCGGACTACACTTACGAATACTGTAACCCCTTGTTAAAATGGCCGTGCCGAGAGACAAGACAAGAAAGAAAAATCATACATCACGCATAGAGTATGAAACACTTTCCAACACTAACAGACTATTATTAAGGCATTTCATTTTTTCATACAATGAAATGAAATATCTAAAAAGTCCTTCCGGCCTGTACCGGGAGGAAAAAGTAGCTGCCATATTCCCTGTTTTTTTTTAAAAATTTAACTCATTTTACTCAAACACTCGAAGCTAAAATGCTTGGAACCCGCTTATAGAAGATTCAATCCCGGGTTTCGTTAATATTGAATTTGAATTCGAATTTTCAGCATGAAAGTTACAGCATAACAAAACTCAGATTGTTTCAAAATATCAGCCACATTGGATATAGATACTGGACATAGATACTACCACGCAATGCGCGGCAGTGTATTACTGCTTATTTTACTGTTTATTACTGTTAATTTTACGGTGTAATACTGTAAAATCAACAACTTTTTTTTTTGCAGTGTAGAAAACGCGTAACAACAGAAAACGTAATTTCAGAAATAACCATCCATAGGCGACAATGTACCCAGTTCTTTGCGTTACCTTGTCTATGAATTTATTTATATTCTACAAACATCTCTTAGTACACTAAATATAGTGCAGCAGGAAAATGCATAACTAAATTAAAAACAACCAATACACGCTTATACACAGTAATATTTACGAGTTCTTTTATGTAGCCCTGTATTTGATCTATACAATTTATAAATGCCACTGAGTACGTAAAAAATTATTTAAACTTAAAAACACATGCCATAACTGAAAACGCACTTCCAGAATTTATCGTTCATATGCTGTACTCTAACCGAATTCTTTTGTGTGATCTTTGTAAATGCATGATAAATGCTTTGCCCTCCCTATTCTACAGAAAACATGTTTTAATGAACATTAGAAAGGCATATCAATTTTATTATTCTTGAAATACTATCACATCATTAAAATACACTGAAAACGATTTTTTCACATAGACCAAAATCTAACTAAAATAATTTGAGTGTCCCTGTAAATGAACTAAAAATGGTACATACTAAATTTTAAATAGCAAACTTGCCATAGTAAACGTATATAATACATATCAATTAAATGACAATCCGAGTATATTTACAAGTGTTAGAGCATGGACAGACTGCAGAGGCCAGAGAGGCAGACACGCAAACCGAATTCATAAACACTTTCAACTATGTTGGAAGATGTGAAAAAAAGATATGTTGTGAAATAAAAATATCTCTTTAAAAAAAAAAATGAAATTGTAAGCCTAAACGTATGTTGAAAAAATCATATTACTTTTACTAGACAAAAGTGCTACTAGATACAGTGCAATATATACACATGCACATATAAATGTTAGCTGAATATGCCCACACTGCAAAAAATAATTGTTGATTTTACAGTATAATACTAGCATCCCAGCTGCCTGTATTATACCGTAAAATTAACAGTAATAAATAGTAAAATAAACAGTAAGACGCTGCCGCGCATGCGCGTTAGCGTATTACTGCTTATTTTACTGTTTATTACTGTTACTTTTACGATATAATACTGGCAGCTGGGGTGCCAGTATTATACTGTAAAATCAACAATTATTTTTTGCAGTGCAACCAAGTTAATTCTTTAGTCATAGTGAAAAATTGAACTCATCTTTGAATTTTCCTGATTATTTTTGCACCCTTTTATTACACTCTTTCATTTAACTTAACGCTTTGTATTACCGCGATGCATATCTGCAACATACCCAAAAATAAATGTTATTTATACAGTTGGCTTTAAAAGACGATTTTATTTATTGCTGCTATCTACCAACACAGCAGCTAAAATAAATTGTTCATAGAATTCTCAACAGACGGCGCTACGAAGTTAATTTTTCATGACAAAGTTTTATTTATCATTTGAGTAGTTTCCCATCGTTAACGCTAAAATAAACTACGCAAATCTTGTCAAATTTAAAAGACTGGAGATGTCCGGATATAGATTTTTTACAAAGATAACTGTGTATACTTTATAATTTTCTATTAGAAAACTGACAATATTTATGAGAAATAGTTAATTTTCTGTTTATTAGAAATGTGAAAAAAATTACCTTTTAGTCAATGATTTTTTATTTTATGTTCTAAATTTTTTTTTTTTTTTTTTTTTTTTTTTTTTTTTTACATGCTTAAAATGATGTATTCTAACATCTGAGTAAATAATTTTCAAATCGGAGTTATTGAGTCGTAAAGAATTAACATGTTTTTCGTATGTAGAGATGGAATTTTGCAATCGATTTTTCATTCACTTCCTAGTAGACTAGAATTCTAAAAATTATGTGCACAGCTCGGTTTTCGACAACAATACAAAATTTAAATTTTTTTTAGAACTTAATTTAATTTTAAGACCATTTTCTTGTTAGCCTGGCGCAAATGATAAATAGCCAAATATTCTTTAGGGTTACACCGGTAATAAGCATTACAATAACAAGGAATGGAATTAATGATGCGTCAAGCCACGGTCTCTAAAATAGACCAACTGGCTGTGAAACTGCAACAATTAAATACTTTAAATACTCAAAAATAAAAAACTAGTCGTTGGGGGCCACCGTAATACTTACCCATCATGGATATGCATAATGTAAAATATTAAAATAAAAATGTGTAAACTACTTATAAAATGCATTGCAATTCAAATAAAATCGTGGCTTGATGACGTCACAAACTTTAAAGGCTCGATTACTGAATTGCTTGAAAGAGGTTTTTTTTCTTATAACTCCAAAAATAATAATCCTATTAACTAGCGGTTTGTTGCATCTGATTAAGCGTCAAATTTCCAATTAAAATATATATTTAAAGTGAAATTTGGATGAAATACAGGGTCATGAAAAATCGAAGAGTATGGAAAATAGGATTCCAAATATCTCGGTAACTAATTATCCGATCGACTTCATGCTTTATGTAAAATTTGTTTTTTTATTGTCTTTTATATTCATTTCTTAAAATAAACAATTTCGAAAAATTTTATATACCTTTTATCAGAACGAATATTTCGAGAATCCGAAAAAAATAGTTCCGGTTAATCGAGGTTATTGAAATGAAATAGGCTTCTTCCCATTATTACATACTAAGTACATACCAATTTGCAAGTCTCTATCTCAATTTTTTCGGGAGATAGAGCGTTTACAGACACACAGACACACAGACGGACGGCAAATTTTTTTTTCTAAAAATATGTTTTTCGGAATCTCCAGTGTCTGAAACGTGTAAATCCGTCAAAAGTTTTTTTTCGATTTTCAAAACGATTACAAGACTTACCCTATACTACGTATGATGGGTAAGTAATAAAATGTAAATAGAAAATAAAGAGTGTTATATATATATATATATATATATATATATATATATATATATATATATATATATATATATATTAGAAATACGTTTTTATTTTTCCTTACTCCTACCATACCTATTACCAATTTTCAATACTACCTGATTTTACATTTTTTAAATAATCGGCGTATTGTGTTAATCTAGAGAATACTACTTTCCGTTTTTAAATTAATCAACGTATCATGTACAGACTACTGCTTTAAAATAATTGGAGTATCGTTTTTGGGTACAGAGAACTACTTTACGTTTTTATACACTTAGAAAAAGGAATTGATTAAAACTACAAAACATGTTTTGTTGAGTACATTTTGGTTGTTTTAGCAAAATTCAAGTAAAATTGAACAATTTTACTTGAATTAACAAAACATTTTTTGCTGACGATACAAAAAAAAATTTTTGGAATTGCAAAAAAAAAATTTTTTTGTTGATTCAAACAAAATTTTCATTGACCTATATTTAAACAAAATTTTTGTTTAAATATAGGTCAACGAAAATTTTTGAACGGAAATTTTTGAATTTACGGCACAGTACTTTACGTTTTTAAAATAATCGCCGTATTGTGTTAATCTACAGAATACTATACGTTTTTAAAACAATAAACGTATCGTGTTAAGGTACAGAGTATTACTATTTTCAGTTTTAAAAATAGTCAGCGTATCCTTTTAAGGTAAAGAATACTATTTTACATTTTTGAAATAGCCAGCGTATCGTGTTAAAGTAAATAGTACAACTTCACATTTTTTAAATAGTTGTCGTATCGTGTTAAGGTACAGAGTACTTAGAAAATTTACTTTATGTTTCAGTTAAGAGAGTGTTTAGAAAATTTGCTTTACTTTACAACTTTACGTTTTTAAAATAGTTGGCGTATCATATGTTGGATTTTACAGGGACACTTCAAAAATTTTAATGCATCATCGTCTACTGCGAGTCGAAATAATCGATATTGGCAATAATTGGATTTAAAATGGATCTAGACTAGAGTCTTACATCGGATTTGGGTCACGTTTCGAGTTGACTTCAAATAAAATTTTCAGATTCAGATTGAATATAATTTGATCCATGTGTCTTCTAATGAATAACAATAAAGGATTTTCACAAAACAAAAAAATAAGAAACAATCCCTTGAATTTGGGGGTGGTTTTCCCCTTAAAAACACTTGTGAATAAATATGAAGAGACAGCATGAAATTGTCAATGTTAAAGTTAGATTTAAAAAAACTTCTGTCAAGCTAAACTTAAGGAAGAATTTCAAATTCTTAACATTTGCAATTCCACTGAACTTTAAGAATCAAAACATGAGTCTAAAATAATTGATAATTTTTATTTAACATTAATTATGTCTTCCGCTGACTTTAACATAAAGCTTAAAAATACTTGAAATGTAACAAAAGATTTGAAAAATGTCATTTAAAAAAAATACTGAAATTTTAAAAAAAAAGGAATATGAAGTATATGGAAATACTATTATTAAAGTAAAATAAGCTTTATGGAATTTAACACAGTAAGATAAAAATCAAATACAATTACAGCAAGAATACTAATGACGCATGTTTATAATTTCTAGAAAATTATGCAAAAAGCATACATCCCCTCCCCTTAATAATTTGTTAGATTTTTGTTAGAAACTTACATTTACCGATATTTGAACGATTAACTGAATTCTCTTCTGTGGAACAATTTCTATATAAAGAACAACTTAGCTGATTAGCATGCTACTTTTTAATAACTAATGACACTTAATAAATAATGACACTTATTTAATAATAAATGACACTTTCATTCAAAAAATTTAGGATTTAAATCTCTTATTATTATGTTTTTTAAAAACGCGAAATAAATTTTAAAAAGTTGAATTCGTTGTTTAAGAAGTGTTTTAGATTTTGGGAGGCAAAAAATAAAAAAAAATTCCATGCATCTTTTCACATTGATCATGTAGTTTTTAACCAAACTTTAAACTTATAATCAAAGATAGAATGGTAGTGACTTTATATTTTAATAATTAAAAAGTATTAAACTATTGTTTCATATTACTAGCATTATTTCATAGAAATTTAATGAAAGCAAACATACATCATTGAAATTAAAATTGATTGGTTTCTCGAATAAATACTATTTTATCAATCAGCCTTTGCTCTGTATTTTGTTAATCAAAACGGGTTTGAATCTCAACAGTCGCATATTAATCTGTTAGCGTTACAAATTAGCGCATTAATATTAGCTCATATTAATCATTTTCACATTAATCTATTAGCACATTTTATTTTTTTATCATGATTAACGACGATTGAGCCTTAGCGATTCACATATATATTTTTTTTCAAGCATTTTACTTTAAAATATTTATTAAAATTATATTCAGAGGAAATGATAATAAATAATATTTAACAGAATTGTAAGTTTCTGAGTATTTTTTAAATATATTTTTCTAGTTAAGTCATGATTTAAAAAAATGAAATTTAAATAATATCTAACTTTCATTTTTGACCATAATAATTATACTTATATATTTTTGTTAATTAAGCGAGTATTATTGTTATTGTTTAAGTAACTATCATTCTAAATAGATGCATAACTGAGAATTTTCCGAGGTTTTTGTTCAAATTAAATAAACATACTTTGAACCAGAAAATTCATTTTATAAAATGTTTTTTTTTTAAGTTTTTCATATTTGATTTTATTTATTAAATAAAATTTCTGGTTCAAAATATGTTTATTTGACTTGAAAAAAAGAGGACGATTGGCAGGTATGTAAATGTAAGGGATATATAAATATATTACATGTAATAGCAAATCGGAAGGTAATTTTCGGAAGGAAAAAATTACCTCTAGAAAAATAATTCCATAAATCTCAAAAATTAACTTTATACGAGAAATTTGTTGTTTAACAGTATCATATTCATCCATAAATAAATAAAAATGTTTATATATAAGATAGCCATAGTTAAACTAACAGTACTCAGCGTGATCTAATTTCGAGAATGGAACCAAATTTTGTAGAATGATTAAACAAGACGGGGAATAAAGGATTTCGAGAAGAAAAAAAAGCTCCAAAATTCACCGCTTGGGGAATATGTGGCGCAGTTTTTACGAGAATCCTTCGACTCCCGTTGCCATTAAACTGAAGGTATACAACACGAGACGAAAGATTCCGCGAGAAAAATAGCGCCACAAATCCCTTTAGCGGTGACTTTTGGAAATAATCTTTTTCATGGAATCCTTCGTCTCCCCTATTGTTTAATCTAATCATTCTACAAAAATTTACTACATTCGATCGTGTTACAGAACACGCTGAATACTGTTAGTGTAATTATGGCCACCTTGTGTTTACAATAACAAATGCAGGTCTGATGCCTAGCTTTCGTTCTTGCCCCAGTAACTGGTAGTTTAAAATGTTTTCCAAACTAAAAGCATTAATTTTATACTAGTATGTTCAATATATTTCGTATTTAATAAGGGCATGTACGCTAGCATTTTTTAATTTTTCACTGTAAAAATATCTGTATAATATCTCACCTTATTCACTTCCAGACGTATGAAACAGCTGGGTTGTAAGCATAGTGGTAGGCATAGGGATAAGCAACACCAGTGTAGGTGCTGTAATAGGGCCACTGGGCGAAAGCGACAGCCAGGAGGGCGACAAGAACGAGGACGGCGAACTGGAAGAGAAAATCGATAGACATGTTTAAAAAGAAAAAAAACCATTTGTCACTTTTCATAGACATCGACTCTTTGAAAATATAAAATACATAATAAAAGTATGTAACAAAACCGAATACTCAGATATAATATACTTCATTGATTCCGAAAAGATGTTAAATAAAACAGTAAATAAAACATTAAAAAGCTTTATGCAAACTATCTACATGTTTCGACTTCACCGAAGTGCTTTTCAAGACAAGTGAGAATATTCTACAGCGCAGTTGCATGAAAAAAGTGAATGGTGGCGTTTCATATCATTGCATTATAGATTGTGCAACTGTAGAATATTCTCATTTGTCTTGAAAAATGCTTCGGTGAAACCGAAACATGTAGATAGTTTGTATAAAACTTTTAATTGTTTTATTTACTGTTTTATTTAGTACTATATTTCAGCAATTAATAAAGTATAAATAATTAAAGGTCTGATCCTTCATCTATTCAATTGACTTCTGCCGTTTCCATGATCGACTATGTCCCCCCCCCCCCCCTGAAATTCTGAAAAATCGCCTCTGTCACTTTAATACGAAATTTCATGCATAATCTGTGCTCGATTATGATATTATTGTATTTTATACGTACTTATATTTATAAACGATCTAACTAATATTATTGTATCATTTGTGGATATTTAATTCCTATATTAAAGTATGCATACAGAATGAGGGGGGGGATGTTTATCATTACATTACAATGCTCTAATAAAATTTAATTGTTGTTGGATAAGGAGAGATTTATATATAAGGTAAAGCCAGGAGAGATTGCGCACATAGAGGTTCGGGTGGAAGGAGTAGAGTGAGCGCGAAGCGACTCCAGGTAGTTGTACAACAGCAGTAGTGGAGTGTCTACTTGAAAGTACACGTTGATTGTTTTGAGCATCTAAGATAAAGCATTGCTATTTTGTTTTGTTTTCCCAAAGTAAGTGCTTGAATTTTCATAGCTATTCATCAGAATTTCTATACAATGTCAGTAGTACAACATATACATCATATTTTAAACTTAAACGATTTCTCATAAGCTTCTAATCTAGACTAACAATGTGAACATCAACGGTTCGTTTTAGTAGCGGCCATCTTTATGTAAAAGGCCGCACAATCTCTCCTACCGAAATTGGAGAGTTTACGCATCTGCTACTTAGGAGAGATGGCGCATTGTTCCCATTAGTTTCCATGCTAGGAGAGATTACGCAGCTTATTGGTAAATTTGCATAAAAAATGAAAAATTAAAATAGACTAATTTTAAGTTAAACGTGTTATCAAGTAACTTAATGTTATTTTGTAATCTTATCTGGACTTGCTTTTTTATTAATTCTTTAATTTTTTTTCCTTTAATAAAATTTTTTTATTCGTTTTTAAAATTATTTCCTTTTCCTGATTCTTTAATCATTAGGTTGAAATATTCACCCCTAATACATATTTGTTCACAAAAACCTTACAACAATGTCATTTAAGTATAATTATTATTGATAACAATTTGATTGTAGTTATTATTAGTAACAATCTCTCCTACCCATGTGCTCAATCACACCAACCCTGTAAGGACAGATTGCGCAAAATAACTTTCTTGGCTTTTTAAAACTGTTCTATTAAATTACAACATAACAACAAAATAGCAATGGAAATGCATAAAAAAAAATGAAGCAAATATTATTCATGGATAGTTTAGCAAAAAATTAATATTTAGATTTTTTATTGTTATTCTTTTGAATCTGAGTGATTATTTTTTAGTTGAAGTATTGCATTTAAAACAAATTTAATTTCAAAACAGGACTTTATATATTTATTTATTTATTCGGAAATTGTTATTGTAATAAAGTATTAATTGTGATGGTATGAAACTGAATAGAAAGGTAAGCACTCTGGAAGATATTTGCTTTTTAAAAAAATCGAAAAAAACCTCTAACCCTCTAAAATTTAAATGCAATTACATTTACATTATTGTAATTTTTTTTAATTTAAAATTTTAAAATTTAAATTTTTAAAATCTATAGAGAAATAAAAACAACTAATCCATTTATATTTCACATAACATGTACTCACTTACTTAAATATCTGAAATTTTAGAAAGTTGCATTTAAAATTTAATTTAACACAGAGTTCTTATGAAAGATAATAAAAATATGTATTTTTTTTAATAATCACAGTCAGAACTTACCAAGTAGTTCATTTTGAAAGATTACTCGCTTAACTCACTGCTAGAGATACGCAAATATAATTTTAAGCCCCGACAAATTCCTGCTTATATACTATAAACTAAACAGGAAAACTCGGTACTGGAAAGAAAAGTAAAAGTTTCAAGGCCGACAATTTCTCTAGAATGCACCAATTTTAACAGGTGGAGCTTCCCACAAGATGAGGATGCTCTTCAAATATGCCGTAGGCAGATGGCCTTCGGTGATAACCCCTCGTAATTGTAAAGATACTCGACAAAAATAATGTACTTGTCGGCAGAGGTATTGGGATATTCTTTTTATTCTTTCAATAATGTGGTGTGATTGTCATTAAAAAGAATTGCTTTATTCATTAGGTTGCGTAATGACTTCTTGAGATGATACTTCTGGATCCTTCAGAAGAAAAATTTCAAGAATGCTTCACGAGTGAGTAGAGAAAGTTTTGCTGAGACCTTGATGGAAGTTTTCCTAGACCGTGAATTATTATTCTAAAACAAGTTGTATTGTCTCCAAGATAGTAGGCATTATAAAGCTAATGGTAAACTAGTACGTTGTGGTCAGCACAAAACTTTCAAATCAAAACAATTAAATGATTTAAATAGTAGAAGAAATTACATCGATTTAGCAAATATGATGCTTAATTTTGGTGCTATAAGCAACTCATATTTCAAACAAATCACCCAATTTTAGCAACCCCTTAGATGACCGCAAACAAAATTGAGCTTATTGACAATTTAATATGACAATTTAATATGACAATCTATTACTATTATGAAGATTCTAAATTTGATGTTTCGTTGAATTCTGCGTATATAAACTGGATATATAAGCATCACATAAATCAAACCAAACATCGATTTTGCTGGAACCGATATTGGGGGATTTTGTCCAAAATCCAATCAGCACCAGTTCAGAAAAGGATAGAACTTTATATGAAATTTCATCCTATTATACGCAGTAGATTGTGAGTTAGAGCGCCCACAAAATTTGTGTCACTTAGTCTTAAAAACTCGTCAAAAGTTAGCCAAATGGAAATTGAAAACGAAACTGGATCTTTGATCCCGTGTTCGTACATTTTGGCGGATGAAGTCCCAGAATTCGGTGCTACGAATATCATCCTATATTATATGCCAATAATCATATATTAAGGCTGTTCGTCAGTGAACTTTCCGATTCCCCTCGCTAATGTTGAACCTATGGGCGTAGGAAGCATTGGTATATTTAAAATATCTTCTCGGGAAATTAATATTTTTAACTTCTTTTTTCTGTGTACTATTCTTAAAGGATGTCTCTTTTTTTTTCTTAGTTAAAAAAATATTTCTAAAATATGTTCTTAATTTATAATTTTATGTGTTAAAATCTTAGCGAAACTGAATAAGATTTTAACACTTCACAGAAAATTAAGTATATAGTTTAGAAAAATTTTGAGAACTAAAAAAAAAGAGAGACATCTTTTAAGAAGTGTACGCAGAAAACAGAAGTTTAAAATATTAATTTCCTGAGGAGATATTTTAAATATACGAATGCGTCCTACGCCCATAGGATTAAAGCAAGGGTAATCAGAAAGTCCACTGACGAAAGAGGCTTTAATTTACAAACAGTATGAGAGCAACAAAACAAAAAAAAACTGTGTTTTTCGGTGGGATCCTCCTTTTGCTGCCCACCTGTTTGTTTGTTGTTAGGGCGCTGGTTACTGGCCAGTTCGAATTTCGAATCAGGTATGGATGTTTGTGGTGGGTAAGATTCCATTTTAAACGGAGGTACCGGTCTATTTGGCCCTTGAATGCAAAAGATGACCGAAGCGCTTCCAGTAAACCAAACCTTATTTTGCTATGAGAGAACGTATAACAATTTTTCGGGCACGCGAAAAATTTAAATTTGATAATCATTAGCGATGCACCGAATGTTCGGTATGTATTCGATACTCGGACTATTCGGCGATACTACTGAATATTTGGTTTGGCCGAATATCAAACTATTCGGTTTGCTGAATATTCGGTACGGCCGAATATCAAACTATTATTTTTGCTGAATATTCGGTTAAGCCGAAGATATTCGGCTAAACTAAATAGTTAAAGAAAACGAATTTTAAAATATTTTTGTAAATCTTAGATAACTTTCGTTTTTAACTGTCAATAGATAAATATCTCCAGGAAATGAAAATTAAGAGATAAAATCATATTTAAATAACAGAGATTGCTTTTACATTATTTATTTGCTGTTTGAAAAGTAACAATTAAGAAAATTAACTATTAAGGACGACATTCATAGGAACTATTGATGCATAAATGCAAGTTTCTGAATATATTTTTTTTCTCAACTGGATGTTTCTAAACATAATGGAAGATAATACACAAATTTCAGGGGTTATAATTTATAATAAGTAACGAGACAAACAGTTGCTGTATGGGAAACCAGGATCACAATCCACTTATTCCGAAATACAGTGTATCTCACTCCAAGTCGAACTTGCATTTTCATTAACTTTATCAATAATGAAGATATTGTAACGGCAAGAATCAGATTTACTTTGCTTCCTTTGAAATATGACAAGAAGTGCTAGAAATTGCCTCCATTGCAGTGCAAACAACACTAAGCTAGTCATACCATTTTTCAGAATGCAGTACACATATTGTGTCACTGACTAAAATCCAGTCGTTTCCAATGATTTTATTACATTTCATACAAAGCAAAGTTAGTATGATGAAAATATCACTAAAATATCTTCATTATTGTTAAAGTTGTGAACGAAAATTCGTTTACAGCTTGTAGTGAAATACCCAGCATTTTTGATTGAATAAATGGGTTGCGATGCTGGTTTCCTGTACAGAAATGTTTTTCTTAACCACATTATCTAAATTTTAGGAACACCCTGCACATTTCCAACCACTGAAAATAACCATTTATTTTAGTCATCGTTTCATTTGAGACCCTCTAGTACATTCAAAAACTTCCTGGCAAGTAAACACTAAATTCCTTCAAAATTTCTTTTTAATTTTAAAATATTTGCTTTAGAATATATCTACCCTATATCTACCCTATATCTACCCTATATATATAAAATCCTAATGAAACGAATTTGTGAAACGATTTTATGAAACGAATTTATGAAACGATTTTATGAAACGACTGATTAAACGACTGATTACGTTTCAGGGCTATTTTTAATAAAAATATTAAACGCTTGATGGTGAAATTAATACCAATTGTCCATAAAAATCCGCGGATGTCAAAGCTGGTAATAGAATTTTGAAATTGGAATTAGTTTTCGAGATATTAATTTTTTTCTAATTTTAATGACATTTCTGTAATGATGGCAACTAATTACTCAGATTTTTTGTGACAAAAAAGGGAAAAAAATTGAAAAGGATCCCGATAGGGATTATTGATTTCTTTTTTTTTCGTCATTTTCAAATTGAAATTGAATTTATATTTTATTTCAATCGATAATGAAGACAAGATTGTAATTAAATTATGTTTTTCGGGAAAATTTGAAAAAAAAAATCACATTTCTATCGTCAGGTTTCAATCGTCTGTCAGCATTTAATTTAATTTATAAACTGAAAATGTTTTGAATAAATTCGTCCAAATGACGTCATTTATGTAAACGCAAAAGAAAGGGGGAAAGGAATTAATAGTAATTATTATTTATTGATATCATTTTGTTATTTTTTTGTAAAATTTAATTAAACGAATTTATAAAATCTCTAATTCGGATATTTGAAACGAACATATAAAATAATATATGCCCAACTGAACGGAAGGAGGATAAAATATCCTGCTTGGTTTTCTTTCCAATTTTAATGAGAATATGACATCAATTATGGTAAAATGACATTTACTCCTTTGTCTCTTTTATTGGCAGCAAGGAAAATTAATGCTCCCTATATATTAGAGAAATGCTATTAAATTTAAAAAAAAATGAATATTTCAGTAGCATTACTTTTTTAAATAATTAATTATATGTTTACACATAAATAACAAAGCCTTGACGAAACAGAGAAAATAGCCTTGATGGAAAAGGAAATTTGGCAACATACTTTCTGTCAACCTATTCACTTTGTCATTTCGTATATAGAAGCAGTTTTTTCAATATTTATACAATTTGTTTAGCGTAAAATGTCATTTATCCTATTTTATATATAATCAGAAGTAATTTGTATAGAAAAAACAATAATAATATACGTATAATTAAAATACGCATATGAACAAAAAAATCGTCGAATTTGTTTCCATGGCTGTTTATGTCATTTGGCACCAAATCTCACTTTCTGATGCCCGAATTGCGCCAAGCTTTTTAAAAAAGCGTCAAGACCCCTATAATAGAAAAGCACCAAAAGTTCATTGGGTTTGTTTTGATAACTTTTGGCAACAAATCTATGTATATTAACGAATATATCCCTGTTTGAAGCTCGAATTACGCCAAACCTAAAAGCAAAGGATCCTATACTGGAAGAGTACCCGATTTTCTTATGGACAATATTCAAGTGACATAACATAGTGTAAAATTATCGCGGATAGCAAATTTGTTTAAATATCTCATCAATTGATGCCGAATAAATGCAGGCATGCATGCACAAAATATTTAATTAATTTTGCATGATAAATAATTATTAGAAAATTCGTAAATACATATTAATTAAAATAAATAATTTACATATTTAAAATAACACGAAAATATGCATGATGGTGCACTAAAATAGAGAGAAAATTAAAACCTGTTACTGAAAATGTCTATAACATAGTACTTTTCAATACCGTGGTTCTTAATGTTATTCACAAGCAGATGGAAATTTTTCTCATCCTTAAACGCAAAGGAAGAATAGAATACAGATCGTTGTTATAAAAGTCCGAGAGGTAGCCACAATTTAAACCTAACCATTTTATACCAGCTGGTTTTCAAGTTGTAATTGATTTTACTTATCAATCCCGAAAACAGTCGTCAGTTGTCGCAACAGCTGTGTATGAGGCCATGATAATCAAAAAATGCCCCATTAGAACGTTAAAAGCATGGCAACCCAATTACAGATTTACCAATATTTTTAAAACAAAGCACGCTGTCATATTTTTAGAGGCCTCGAAGACTGAGCGGGGGTTGGCGAGCGTAGCTCGCAGGGGTAGACCACCTAGTATATATATATATATATATAATTATTCATTTATGTCAGTTCACAGAAGAAGCAGTGGAGTTTTTTTTATTTTACTAATTAAAAAAACTTTCAGATAATCCTTCTTAAACCTTCTTATCCTTCACCTTTGTAACGTCATTTCCGATAAAAATATTGATTTTTCATTTTTGCAATAATATTAAAATCCGATCTTTTATCTATTGAATTCTGCTTTAATTGTGTCTGTATCTGAATTAGAACCCGAGTTACAGCCGTTTAAAGTTACATCTGTTACAGCTTGCCGAAGTATTTTACAACCGAAAATATCGTTCTGCAAACTGGAAGTAAGCTGAAATGTATGTTTACATTCTCTTTGTTTTCGAGATTTAGTATTTAAATTGGATTATGTATCCAAGAAAATACATGGAGTATATGATTAAACCTTTAAAGAATAATAATTATTTTTATAGCAAGAACCGCGTTTAAAAGTTATTTTTAGCTTTTTCTCAAAATAAAGTTTTTTAGATTTTTACTGTACGCAAAATATCCTATAAAAAAAAATTATGCATAAAATGCCTTGATTTTTTTTTTCATTTTTTTGTTTGTTTTTTGTACTTATTTTACAAATTTTTATCGGGGGAATAGACTACAATCATGATAATATATTAATTAGTTTTATATTTACACTGGTATAAGTTAAAACGTTGCAAGAAATTTTACGAGTTTTTCATTATATTAGTACTTCAAGTGCCATAGCATCTGCTATAGAGATGCTGCTATAATGTGGCTTGTCTATGTCCTAGAAAAAGTTATTCTCTTTTTTATGCAATTTACAAAATGTGAATGCATTGATTTGATTTTGAGTTGTCAAATGTCAATTTTTCACATAATTTTGAATATTTTTCACTTTTAAAAAATCATTTCTTAATTTCTAAAATCTATATATATAAAAGAAAGTCCTTTCTGGCTAGATGATCAACGCACAGCCAAAACTACTGAACCTACAAAGACGAAACTTGCAGGAAAAATACTTCTTAGTGTGTAGAGACGCACTAAGAAGGGATTTTCAAAAACTCCACCCCTAAGGGGGGTAAAAAGGGGAACAAACTTTTAAAAAATTCCTTAAAAATCGGGTATTGTAGTTACATGACAAATGATAACATATTTTAATGTATTTTTGTATGCTGAATCGAATGGTATCAATTAAATACTCATAAGTCAAATAGTTCGTGAGATATTGCACATTTTTCTAATTTGGCGAAATCTTTGACGTCATAATCTAACAATTCTAACAATACAAGTGAGAATTTCTAAAAATACATCCGTTACTATAGCAATGGAAGAAATTCAAATTAAATATTTTTGTTATTTAATTATTATGTTTACTTTTACAGATAGAAACATTAACTGTTCAATTGGGAATGGAATATTATTCTTACGGATATTTATGTAATTGTGTATAATTATTAATTCTACAAAATCCACGATTTAAAATAAAACGTGATTTCTAAAATAAAGTTTCGAAGGCCTGTTTAGTATTATACAAGTATATTGCTTCTTTATTTGTTTTCAGTCTTCATCCATGTTTCCCCTTTTCTTTGGGTTGTTAGTTATTCATACGATTTCGGGCTAATTTTCCCGCAATCAGATACCTCGCCAATTGGAGTTTTAGCTACCATGTTGGGTACTTCTCTGTTATCCCGTTAACCACTTTTCATAACAAAAAACTATCGCCAAACTGTAACGCCAAATAAACGGGAGAACGTTGCCATTGAAATGTCAAAATAAATAAATAAAATATAAGACTGTAAGGATACAATTGTTATTTTAATTAATGAAATAACTCATAAATCAGTAAAACATAATGAAAAATACACGCAAATGTCGAATTAAAAACCACTTGATGACGTAACAAACACGTATAATTCTTCTGACATCAAGTAAATGGGACGGCATTGTTAGTGTTTAATCTTACAATTTGGCGATAGTTTTTTGTTATGAAAAGTGGTCGACGGGATAATAGAGAAGTATCCAATGAGCAAAAGCATCGTTTACGTTTGAAGCGAAACCTTCATGATGAATCTTATTACAGAAAATCATATTATCATCTACTATGACTCTAAACCTCATATTCATATTTTAATCCGTTTATTCATGATATTTTGTTAGGTTTTACACTGTTAGTTAAGTAATGTTTTTTGAAAGGTTTTATAGAGTATAGCTATTCTACGTTACTCTGTTATAGTGATACAGAGGAAAGCTCTAAAATTAAGTGAACCCGATTATTAAAGATTACCTTTACAAAAAAATGCTACTGAACAAATTTTGATGGAAGTGACTTTTCAAGTATGGCTAATGACCCTGTTATATATCATTCTATGTTGCTTAGTGATAGAGCTAATGGAAAAGTGATTGGGAAAGATGAGTGCAATTATGAAACATATATCTACTATATATATAAAATGCAAATTCGTATTTCATTCCGACTGTTTATAATTTTAAAACTGCTGGACGGATTTTGGTGGGATTTACACAGTTAACGCAATTTTGTGGAGATGGTTGGCAATTATCTGTAGACAAATTTTCCTCTGCGTTTCTTTTCTGAAGCAAAAGCTTGACAACGAATCCGATTACAGAAATCATGTCATCATCATCTACAATATTTATAAAACGCAAATTCTTATTTCAATCAGATTGATTAAAACTCAGGTTTTACCGAACAGATTTTTATAGGATTTCACTATTAGTTAGGTAATTTGTTTTAGAAAGGTTTAAAAAGAAAACACATTGTTATACATTGCTTATTTATAGAGCTACGGGGGGAAGTTTTAGATAAAATTAGGTGCACCCAATTATGAAAGATTACCTTTTTTAAAGTTCTACTGAACGGATTTTAATGGAATTTTCACAGTTAGTTAGATAATATTTCAGGGATTGATTTTCTACATTGTTTAGTTATGGAGCTATGGGAGAAAGTTGTCAGTGGTGTAGTAAAAAAACTGTGCATATACGCTATAGACAGAGGGTGTATACTAGAGAGTATATGTTACAGCTACGGAGGGTGTGCAGAGTTTCTTTTTGAAAATTCCAGAAGGTCAAGAAGAAAATTCCACTTCTATCATCAGGACAAGATGATTATGAAAGATACATTCACCTATCTACTGTATATATATAATGCAAAGGGGAATTACGATCCGGCCACTTATAACTGGAATTTTGTTGGGACTTGCACTGTTAGTTAGCTAAATTTTGAAGCAAGGTTTTAGTGCATAACATATCATTCTACGTTGCTTAGTTATAGAATTAGGGGGAATTTCTATAATCAATTGAACCCGATTATGAAGCATTATCCTTTTTAAAAGATTCTGCTAAATGGATTTCGATGAAACTTGCATTGTTAATTTTTCAGAGATAGTTTTGGTGTAGTGCATTATCTATATATATAAATGAAAGTCCTGACTGGGTAGATGATCAACGCGCAGCCCAAACTACTGAACCTACAAACACGAAACTTGGAGGAAAAATACTTCTTAGTATGTAGAGGTGCACTAAGACCGGAATTTCAAAAACTCCACCCCTAAGAAGTGGGGAGGGGGGTAAAAAAATGAACAAACTTTAAAAAAATTCCTTAAAAATCGAGTATTACAATTAAGTAAAAAAATTATAACTAATTTTAATGTATTTTTTTATGCTGAATCGAATGGTACAAAGTACATTCTTCTAAGTCCTATAGTTAGTGAGATGTTGCATATTTTACAAATTTGGCGACGTTCTTGGCGTCAAAACCTCAAAATTCTAATATTACAAATGATAATTTCTGTACATACGCGCGTTATTATAGCAATGGAAGAAATTCAAATTGTCTATAAAACGCGACGGACTTCTTTTCATTGTTATAAGATAATGCGGCGAAATCTGTTCCCGCAAACTGTTATCTATATATATAAATGAAAATCCTGACTGGGTAGATGATCAACGCGGAGCCCAAACTACTGAACCTACAAACACGAAACTTGGGGGGAAAATACTTCTTAGTATGTGGAGGCGCACTAAGACGGGATTTTCAAAAACTCCAACCCTAAAGGAGGTAAAAAAATGAACAAACTTAAAAAAAAAATTCCTTAAAAATCGAGTATTATAGTTAAGTGACAATTACAATATATTTTAATGTATTTTTGTATGCTGAATAGAATGGTATAAAGTTCATTCTTCTAAGTCCTATTGTTAATGAGATAATGCATATTTTTGTAACGATTATCGTTATTAATAGTTCTACGTTGTCTAATTATAGAACTAGGGTTGAAATTTCTATAATCAGTTGAAGCCGTGAAACATTAGCCTTTATAAAAAATACTGCAGAATGGATTTCGATTGAACTTGCATTAATAAATTTCCAGGGGTAATTTTAGTATATTGCATATTGTTACATAGTTCTTTAGCAAATCATACTGTAAATGATTAAATAAAGAAGTTGGTCTTTAATAGCCAAATTTTGTGCAAAAAAATAGAAAATATAACAGAGCAATGACGTTTATTTCGTTTTACAGCATTGCGAAAGGACAATCAAAGTAAAGGTGCATATTGCTTTAAAACACAAGATGACCAAATTCAGGAGTATATTTCGTTTGGAGAACCGACCAGCGTAGCGGGCAAAGCCTGCTAGTGTTTATATATTTTTCAAAGTTATAACTTAAATATCATTAGAAAAAATTGGTATGAAGAGAAAATTTCAAAAATTTCAAAAAATCACCTCCGAAGGTGTGTGGATATCTTAAATAATAATTCAAAGCATAGATCTTTTTAATTGTAAAGTTTAATTGTAAAAAGGTTTTGTTCATCAAAATTATCTTTGTTTTAAATATGATGTAAAATTATTTTAAAATTTAATTTTTTTAAACTTTTAAACCATGAAATATTTTCTTTTTAACCATGAAAGTATTCGACTAGCCAGCCGAATATTTGATATTCAACCACATAGTTGCACGGTATTCGGTTCACCTGTGCGCCGAATATTCTGTTTTCGATATTCGGCCGCAATCACTATTCGGTTCATCCCTAATAATAATTACACAGATTTTTTTTTTTTTTTTTTTTTTTTTTTTTTAATGTTACGATTAATCTCATTTTGTTTAACACGTGCAAAATATCCCAAATAATGCAAATATTTTTGCATAAATTAACACATTAGAATTTTTTTTTTCATGATGTATTCTTCAAAAATTGCAGGTTTTGTTGAATTCTGAGCGCATAAACTTGAGAGATAAACATCACATAAATCGAAGAAACCATCGATTTGCGACACCTCTTCTTGAGGGATATTTTCCAAAACTAATCAGCACCAGTTCACATAAGGATAGAACTTCATTATGAAATTTCATTCTATTATACGTAGTATTTCGTGAGTTAAAGCGCCCTCAAAATTTGTGTCACATACAGACAGACACACAGACTCACAGACAGACATTTTCTAACAACAATCAAATCGTATTCAAGACCTTCTAAAACGTACAAATCCATCGAAAACCGGAATTTGAAATTTTTCACGAATCCAATTGTATAAATAAAAGAAAGTAACAATACAACATCTCAATATTATTTTAACATACCGGCTTTCAAATCCGTATACTCCCGTTAAGAAATTAATTTTTAAAAAATCCGCAATTGAAACTATGCTTCAAATTAGTAATGCATATTATCTCTTTACTAACTCTCTTGTTCACGAATTATGAACAAACAAGAATGAAAAATTTTGCGTAAAGCATTAGATTATGTAACACTTTCCAACACTTCCAAAAATAATTTTACAAATCTGTATCGTTTAATAAGATGGTACGTAAGCAAAGAATTTGGAAAACGAATAACATATTTAAAACTCCAATTTCAGGAATTACCAATAATACTCGGAAAAATATCCGAACTCTTTTGTGCAGCCTTATATATGATCTATAGATTTATACATATGCTTCATAGAATGCTAAATTTTAGTTCAATTAGGAAATGCTATGCAAAATTTAAAATTCCCCTTATGAAATTTCCGGCAATAAACGGACTTGAGAACTCTTGTGCTGCCTATATATGATCTATAAAATTTATACACACCAAGTAATAGACAAAACTTGAGTTAAATTTAAAGCGTTCAGCAACTAAAAAAGCACTTCCAGCAATTATTGTTAACAGACAGTACCAAATTATTTTGTGTGTCCCTGTAAATGAACGATGAATGCTATACACACAATATTCTATAGTAGGCCTCTTGTAATGCCCCTTAGTGATATATATCAATTTCAATATGTTTGAAATAGGAAACATTACTAAAATAAACCGCAAATTATTTTTCTCCATAGACAGTAATGTAACGGAATTCTTTTGAGTGTCCCTGTAAAAGAACTATAAGGTATGAACTATAGCACACCATATTCTATAGTAAGCCTCTTGTAGTGCATTTCAGTGATATATATCAATTTCAATATGTTTGAAATTGTGTAACATCATTAAAATAAACCGTAAATGATTTTTCTCCAGAAACCGTAATGTAACGGAATTCTTTTGACTGTCCTTGTAAATAAACGTGCTGCAAACTTCATTTTCAATACCGAACATGCCATAGTTAACCTCAATAACATAGATCAATTGCAGGACAATACGAATATATTTACGCGAGTTAGCGCACGGACAGACAGACAAACCGAATTCATAAACACTTTTCAACTATGTTGGAAAATGTTAAAAATATCAAGTGAAAATGTTTCTTTGAATTAGCATAATTAAAATAGTTTTCTAGACTGTGTTGGAAAAAAATATACGTATATTTGTGCCATATATGAAACCTGGCCGTTTAAAAGTGTTACTTAAAATAAAACTGAATGTAAATTACTTTTTTTTTATACCGTTCAACTTAGGAGCCTCATTTAAGATCCAAATAAGCTAGAAGGCTAATTAGCATCCACTGCCATATAATTAAAGTTTGAAATACTAGGGGCTCTGCTCCTTGCGAGTTATGCACGCCATCCCCGCTTCGACTCCGCAGCTTCTAAAAACTATAGTTTTTACTACTATATAATGTGTTCTGTCATAAAAAGATTACCGTTTACGGAATATTGAATGATATTATTACGAACGGCGACAACCTTCTGTAATCAGGTTGCCATGCTTTTCCGTTTGACTTAAGCATTTTTCGGTTCCCATGGCCTCATTCACTGCTGTCGTGACAGCTGACGGCTGTTTTTGGAATTGATACCTAAGATCAATTATGCATTTGAAAATCAGCTTGTATAAAATGGTTAAGTAAGAAACGTAGCTGGCTCTCGCCGGACTCTTTTTTTTTTAATGCATCTTTTCAATATATGGCGTAATTTTTGCCATTAAATGCGTTTCGCGTGTAATAATGTAATTATTTTAAAGTTTCCTTTCTTTTTTAATATTCACATCTAAATAAACTTTTTACGACATAATTTTCCTCATGTCCTGATCTTAACACGTGGTCATTTAATTATTATTTTAGAGTTTTATTTTTGCTTTTAATAGTCACTTATATTAAAGACATTTTTAAATTGAAAGGAAATATTATTACTTGCGCTATTTTACAAAATGGCAACAATTAAAAAACAAGAAAGAAAAATCATGCGTCAAGTATAGATTATGAAACATTTTCGAACACTTCCAGAATACCTTTAAAAAAACTTCGCCGTTTAATAAGGTAAAGAAGCTAAGTAGACATTTTAGAAAATGCATAATACATTTCAAAACCTGATTCAGACGTCCATAGCTAGAAAGGTAATCCAATTCTTTTAGGCAGCAGTGTGTATGATCTATACATTTGTATATATTCTACACAGTGCTAAAATTAAGTTTAGAAAGAAAAAGTTGAAAATTCACCTTCAGCAATTTCTACCAACAGACGGAAACGTACTGGCAAACAGTCTTTTGTACAGCCCTGTATATTCTAGGTTTTCATACACCCCACATATTAAGCTAAAATTTAATTCAGGCAAAAATACGTCCGAAACTACTGAACTCACACTTCTAGGAATTATTATTCATAACTGGCCGTGTATCCAGTTCTTTGCATAACCCTGTATATGATTTTATTTGTATGTATTCTACAAACATTTCTTATTATACTAAATATAAGTAAGCTTGAAAATGCATAACTCAATTTAAAAACACCTTTGAACAATTCATGCTTATGCTCAGTAATGCTTACGATTACTTTTGTGTAGCCCTGTTTAGGATCTATAGAATTTATACACACCACGCAGTATGCAAAATTTAGCTACACTTAAAAATACATATCATAATTGAAAACGCTCTTCCAGAAATTGTCTGTAAAAGACAATAATACTTCGGATAAAGTACTGTATCCGAAATATTTTGTGTGTCCCTCTAAATGAACGATAAATGCTATGCATCATATTCTACAGCAATCATCTTGTAGCAAACCTCAGTACATCAATTTCAGGATGTTTGAACATGTCTATGTGTGTGTTTGTTGATGTGTGCAACATAAATTAAAATACTCTGAAAGCAGTTTTTCACCATAGACCATTAAATAACCGAATTATTTTGTTTGACCCCATTGCTTTGTACTCCATATTCTACAGAAAGCATGTTCTAGTGCACCTGAGAAATTCAACTCAATTTCAGTATGTTTGTCACAGCGTAAAATCATTAAAATAGGTCGCAAATGATTTTTATTCATAGACCACAATATAACGGAATTCTCTTGAGTGCCACTGTAAATGAACTGTAAATGCTATACGTAACATATTATTAAATAATCTTTTTGTAATGCACATCTGTGAATGAAGTATAATGGCTACACACTTCATTTTCAATGCCGAAGATGCCATGGCAAACATCAATAACATATATGAATTACAGGGCAATCCGAGTATAGTAATGCGTGTTATAGAGCTCGGACAGACAGACGAATAGACACGGCTATAGAGAAACCGAACTCATAAGCACTTTTCAACTTTGTTGGAATTGATTAGAATGTAATTCAGTTTAACTTTACAGCTTTGTTGGAAAGTGTTAATAAAAAGAACCATTTCTAAATATGAAATAAATCTTCATTGAAGTAATAAAAATTTGAATAAAACATTGACAAAAATAAAACTTTAAAAAATTAGTCAAATGAAAAAAATAATTGCAACCGCAAAGTTGTCAAGTACGTCCCTGTAAATTACTACGCATAGTTTTTGTTCCTATAATACTTTTTTTAAAGGAAATATTTTGACCGACTTCAACATTAAATAGCTCTTAAAATAATTCTTACATTTAAAAACTGTCTGCTTTAGCGTCTTTATCGAACATTTCTCTATAATACTACTAATTTTCACATTACTTACCCATCATACGTAGTATAGGGCAAGTCTTGTAATCGTTTTGAAAATCTAAAAGAAAATAATTTTGACGGATTTACACGTTTCAGACATCGAAGATTCCGATAAACATATTTTTAGAAAAAAAAATTGCCGTCCGTCTGTCTGTATGTGTGTCTGTGTGTGTGTCTATATGTGTGTCTGTAAACGCTCTAACTCCCGAACAAATTGAGATAGAGACCTGAAATTTGGTATGTACTTAGTATGTACACTGCAAAAAATAACTGTTGATTTTACAGTATAAAACTGGCCCCCAGCTGCCAGTATTATACCGTAAAATTAACAGTATTAAACAGTAAAATAAGCAGTAATACGCTGCCGCGCAAGCAGTAATACGCTACCGCGCATGCGCGGCAGCGTATTACTGCTTATTTTACTGTTTAATACTGTTAATTTTACGGTATAATACTGGCAGCTGGGGGCCAGTTTTATACTGTAAAATCAACAGTTATTTTTTGCAGTATAATAATGGGAAGAAACTTATTGAATTTCAGTAACCTTGATTATCCGAAACTATTTTTTTCGGACTCCCGAAATATTCGTTCTGATAAAAGGTATATAAAATTTTTCGAAGTTGTTTATTTTAAGGAGTGTATATAAAAGACAATAAAAAAAACATAGATTTTTCATCAAGAATGAAATCGGTCGGATAATGAGTTGCCGAGATATTTGTAATCCTATGTGTTCTGTATCTATATGTGAAATGTTCTTCGATCTTCGATTTTTCATGACCTTGTATTTCATTCAAATTTCAATTCAAGGATATATTTTAATTGCAAATGAGACGCTTAATCCGACGCAGTAAACCGTTAGTTAATAGTATTATCTGTTTGGGAGTTATAAGTATGTTTCTTTTACGCAATTCAGCAATAGAGCATTTAAAGTTTAGGACGTCATCAAGCCACGATTTTATTCGAATTGCAATGCATTTTATAAATAGTTTACACTTGTTTTATTTTCATATTTCATATTATGCATATCTATGATGGGTAAGTATTACGGTGGCCCCAAACGACTAGTTTTTAGGTGCGTTCGTAATTATATAAATACGTAGCACCTATAGTCGACGTTTGGTCCGTCCGTCTGTCCGTCCGTCTGTCTGTCTGTCTGTCTGTCCGCATATAACAACGCAAAAACTACCCAACCAAATGGTTTGCAATTTAAGATATATTATCTTTGCAGAATTTTGTCGAGACATTTCAAATTTTATTAAAATCGAATCAAAACTTTAGGAGATATTAATAAAAATATTTATTAAGAAATTTGAATATTTTTTTTTTTTTAAATCGGTGCTTTTTTGTTATAGGAGCTTCCGAAGTTTAATCGTCAAGCGACCGAGATACTTATTTTATGACAGAAATTAATCTGTAGACGATATAATTCATTTCACAGAATTAAAAAATCATCAAGATCTGAATATTTATATAACTAGCTGATACATATATATCTGAATATTTATATAACTAGTTAAGATATTTGTATGAACAGTGTCATAAAATATATACTTAACTAGCTGTTTAACCCGTTCTACGCACGGGATATCATGAATTTAATTCTAAAACGTGCGTACGAACGCACCTCGTTTGTAACGTTTGACGTACAATTTCCAACTTGTTTTCTGCAGTAAGTTTCCTCAACATTAAACGAGAAAGACTTCCGTTCACAAAAAATTCATTTACAGCGGTAAGAGTGTTAGTTACATTTTTTTCTTTTTTTTTTTAAATAATAATAGAGAGAAAGTTTTAATTAGATGTTTGTCAGCTGGTTTTAAATTTTTCTCTATAATTTCGATTAGAATTCGAAATAAACGATCACTAATCATTTCCGTGTTGCTATTTTTAACAGTGTACAGGGTAGGCAAAAAGTCCTTGACATATTTTGAAATTCAATAAAAAATCAAGTAATTGACGTAAGTGAAGTGCAGTTTGAACGAAATTGCGTCTCGTGAGTCATGATTGAAAGTTTTATTTAAGCAAAAGTTTAATTCAAAAATTTGTTCATAAATAGCACTATTACCTTCAAAGTTGTAAAAAAAAACATCAAAACCTCGTGCAGTTACAGACCATTTATTTGTATACACTATTTCAACATGTGTGCTCGTTATAGCTCACATACTCAAATCTAATTTCAAGTGTTAAAACACGGTAGCTCTTTGTGCAAAAATGATCTGTAACTGCTAATTTTGAGTTTTTGATTTATTTTTAATGAAGGTATCGGATTATCTGTGGGAAATTTTTAGGAACAGATTTTATTTTATTTTTCATTTATTCCTTTACTGCACTCTTAACCGCCAGTAACTTTATTATTATTATTTTATATCCTAATCCTAATCCTAATAATATTATAAATCTGATTGTGTGCAAATGTTAGGCTGAAGCCAGCGTCAAAATGAAGCATTTGATTATCCTGTATCTTTGCATATAAGTTGATTATAACCCTCATATGAACATAGGCCTGTTTTTGTTTATTTTATTTCAATATTTTTCTTAATAATTCAAAATTTCATTATTTTCATAGAGAATAAATGGACATTTTTTCGTATATTTTAAAATGGTTGGTTGGTTTGGTTGGTTTGGCCCAAAGGGCCCGGTTTTGCAGCTTTTTTTTTTTTTTAATTGTTAAATTTATTTTACCGTTGCTAATACTTTATCGTTGCCAGTATGAAATAAAACCCCTGAGTAATAATTTTTAATCAACAATTTATTTTCACGTGAAAAATATCCATGTGAAAAATGAAAAGGAAATGAATTATTTTAAAAACACAAATTGCACAAATTGTGCTTATTAGTTGCTAAAATCAGTGTAAAAATTGTTTTAAACTCATAAAAGAGCTAAAATCCTACATGTTTCGGCTTTAAACTTAAAGCCATCATCGGGGAAGAGGAACAACACAAACGACTACTGATCTTTTAATTTTCGACACGAGAAAATTGAAATCAACAGTATGGAAAAATTTAAATAAAATAAGCGGGCGCTCTCTGTTGCCAAAGAGCGAAAAACAAAACAATGAATTAATAAGGGGTTAAAAATGTATCCCATAGACTAGGTATGTTGAAAGAAAAGTTATCATTACAAATACAATCTTTTCTAATTTTGATTTCCAATGATTCCCTAATGGCGGCTTTAAATGGGTTATTGAACCTATGGATAATTCTTGCTTTATCGAAATTAATTACAGTATCATTATTTTTAGCGTAAAACCGGGAGAGTGCAGTGGATAACTTTCCAAATTTTATGTCGTTTTTATGCTCTTTTAACCTTTCCAAAAACTTTCTTTTAGTCATACCAATGTAAAAAATTATACTATTATTATTTAAGCTAATGGGGATTTCATAAACACCTGCGAATTGATCAGGGGGGATAGGATCTAATTTACATGAAACTAAGTCAACCAATTTTCTGGAAATAGAAAAGATTGTATTTGTAATGATAACTTTTCTTTCAACATACCTAGTCTATGGGATACATTTTTAACCCCTTATTAATTCATTGTTTTGTTTTTCGCTCTTTGGCAACAGAGAGCGCCCGCTTATTTTATTTAAATTTTTCCATACTGTTGATTTCAATTTTCTCGTGTCGAAAATTAAAAGATCAGTAGTCGTTTGTGTTGTTCCTCTTCCCCGATGATGGCTTTAAGTTTAAAGCCGAAACATGTAGGATTTTAGCTCTTTTATGAGTTTAAAACAATTTTTACACTGATTTTAGCAACTAATAAGCACAATTTGTGCAATTTGTGTTTTTAAAATACTAGTTAACAGTGTAGTGTCCAAATGGATTCAATTGGGAAATGAATTATTTAAGAATTAAACAGAATATGAAATGATGTCATATTAGAAACAAAACGTGCGTTTTCAAATATTTGATAATAATACAAAGTGCATAAATACGAGTAAGTATGGATAGCAAGCGAATATGATGTCCTATATTGAAAAATAAAACAGATTTGTTTTGATGTTAAAATAAAATTATCTAGGGTTATCAAATTATTTGTGATTAATTTGTCTTATTTTTTTCTTTTTCTTTTTCACATGAAAGGAATTATTTTAAATGTACGTGATATATGTATTTTAAATGTATGTGTTGTAAATTAAAGTTCTGTGTTTTAAATGAACTGGGTGAAAAATTTATATTTTTAATGAATTCAATACAAATGATGGGATAGGTTGGCGATTTATCGTCTGCACACGGCTAACATAAAGTTACCATATTTTTAATTTAAATTTTAAGAAGTAAAAAAAAAAAAAAAATTAAACAAAAATATATTGGATGGCAAATGTCAATGATATGCATCGCAAAATTATCCGTATCGAAAATCAGAAAATCTTAATAAAAATAACTATAATTTTGAAAGTTTCTTTTCTCATAAAAGCTAAAGATTTAATATGATTATGTCGAAGTAAACAGCATTTTTCATTTTTCCTCTATCATTTTCCCACAATCGAAACACATTTGTAAATCGTCGTTTCGAACCGGAATTTAATATTACATTTCTTTTAGTTTTAAAATAGGAAAAACTTTTGTCATTTTTAAATATAGCTTTCTTTAAAGTTGTTTTATAATAGATTTTTGTAAAGTCTTGTAGGATAAGAAAAATTGCATAGGTTTTAAAGCAATGTTTAAGTAAAATTACAATATTTTTTAAACTTAAAAAACAACACTGTTATGGAAAAGAAAATCGATTTTACCAACAAATTCGTGTAATGCAAAAGCAAAGAAGAAATAAAAAAGTAATGAATCTTTTCTTCCAGCCGAATTGTGTAAACTTGAACAAGCCGATCGTGCCAATTCATAACATTATAAACGTGAAAGCGCGTTCTCTATAGTAGAATTTTTATTTACATATAGGTAGAAAATTTCCGAGAATAGGAAGGTTAAGGGTCTAAAATTAGCTCCATAGTGAATTTGCCTTTTTTTTTTTTTTTTTTTTTTTTTAATCAAGTGAAATTTGGCGCAAAATTAAATACATTGTTGTAACCAGATTTGTTTTTTGCGTGGTAAACACTTAATGGTATTTTAG
Organism: Maratus michaelseni; assembly: GCA_963931845.1. Lineage (NCBI taxonomy): Eukaryota > Metazoa > Arthropoda > Arachnida > Araneae > Salticidae > Maratus > Maratus michaelseni. The sequence goes on from OZ007594.1 coordinate 256,868,391, forward strand.
ATGATCAATTCCCTGCTCACCTTTGATGTCAACTATGACTGTAAAACATATTAAAAAATATTAGCCGATAATTTTCTAATTTTCTTATTGCTTCATGATGTAAATAGACAACCTGTTTCATACTTTAAACCTGAATCGGTCATGCCATTGTCGTTCAATTTTTATTCCTAATCCTATCCCTAATCGTATCCTATCCTAGTCCTGATAATAACTTTAAAAAATATTCTTTGACACGAATATGTAAATTAAATCAATATCCAAAAATAGAATAAATAGAAATGGCAAAATAAAATAACAAGAAAGTACATTTATTCGACACCTAACCCTAGAGAAAGCGTAAGAAATTTCAAGCGTATGAAATAAATTAAAATAATCTTATATATACTAACAAAAATATGTAAATTTAGATCATCAGATTTGTGTCGTCGGTATTTATTTGCTTATAGTGTTCTTGACGCGATAGAGAAAATATCGAGGTTAAATTGGGCAGAATTTAAAGTACTTTCCAGCAACCTTTATTTACATTTTAGAATCGCATCAGATTGTTATATCTTTGTGAAATAGCTATCAATGTATAAAATCCACAAGCAGTTTGTTCACTATTTACACCACTTAGCGTGAAGCACTTAATTTAATATGTACATAAACAAGATAATGTAGTAAGAAATATATAACATATGTTTATGCAAATAAACAATATAATAATGCCCATTTAGCAATGCACACATATACAAATTGTACACCAAATACCATCTAAAATGTACTGTTGTAATAGAAGAATTCTGCCAGTGTTGTTTTCCGTTTTACGAAGAGGAATTCTTCGATTTTCACGATTTTACTTGGTCCTCCTTTTTTCATTAGTTGCAGTTTCATTTTTGCGATTGTATATATTATTTGGCATGAAATTTCACTTTTTTAAGACTGGGTTATGTCAAGGCCCCTATAGCAAAGAAATACCGTAAGGTCTCCGATAAAATGTGATAAAGCTTTGGTTAATTATATATGTTGTTAATTATCAAGTGAAATGTTTTGCTAAATTAATGCATTTATTCTTTTTTTTAATGTTACGTGAACGAAGTCACGGGTAACAGCTAGTAATATTATAAATCTGATTGTGTGCAAATGTTAGGCTGAAGCCAGCGTCAAAATGAAGCATTTAATTATCCTGTATCCTTGCATATAAGTTGATTATAACCCTCATATGAACATAGGCTGGTTTTTGTTTATTTTATTTCAATATTTTTCTTAATAATTCCAAATTTCATTATTTTCATAGAGAATAAATGGACATTTTTTCGTATATTTTAAAATGGTTGGTTGGTTTGGCTGGTTTGGCCCAAAGGGCCCGGTTTTGCAGCTTTTTTTAAAATGGTTAAATTTATTTTACCGTTGCTAATATTTTATCGTTGCCAATATGAAATAAAACCCCTGAGTAATAATTTTTAATCAACAATTTATTTTCACGTGAAAAATATCCATGTGAAAAATGAAAAGGAAATGAATTATTTAAGATTTAAACAGAATATGAAATGATGTCATATTAGAAATAAAACGTGCGTTTTCAAATATTTGATAATAATACAAAGTGCTTAAATACGAGTAAGTATGGAAAGCAAGCGAATATGATGTCATATATAGAAAAATAAAACAGATTTGTTTTGATGTTAAAATAAAATGATCTTGGGTTATCAAATTATTTGTGATTAATTTCTCTTATTTTTTTCTTTTTCTTTTTCACATGAAAGGAATTATTTTAAATGTACGTAATATATGTATTTTAAATGTATGTGTTGTAAATTAAAGTTCTGTGTTTTAAATGAACTGGGTGAAAAATTTATATTTTTAATGAATTCAATACAAATGATGGGATAGGTTGGCGATTTATCGTCTGCACACGGCTAACATAAAGTTACCATATTTTTAATTTAAATTTTAAGAAGTAAAAAAAAAAAAAATTAAACAAAAAATATATTGGATGGCAAATGTCAATGATATGCATCGCAAAATTATCCGTATCGAAAATCAGAAAATCTTAATAAAAATAACTATAATTTTTTTAAGAAAGTTGCTTTTCTCATAAAAGCTAAAGATTTAATATGATTATGTCGAAGTAACAGCATTTTTCCTCTATCATTTTCCCACAATCGAAACACATTTGTAAATCGTCGTTTCGAACCAGAAAATAATATTACATTTCTTTTAGTTTTAAAATAGGAAAAACTTTGTTGTCGTTTTTAAATATAGCTTTTTTTAAAGTTGTTTCATAATAGATTTTTGTAAAGTCTTGTAGGATAAGAAAAATTGCATAGATTTTAAAGCAATGTTTAAGTAAAATTACAATAATTTTTAAACTTAAAAAACAACAATGTTATCGAAAAGAAAATTGATTTTAGAAACAAATTCGCGTAATGCAAAAGCAAAAAAGAAATCAAAAAGTAATGAATCTTTTCTTCCAGCCGAATTGTGTAAACTTGAACAAGCCGATCATGCCAATTCATAACATTATAAACGTGAAAGCGCGTTCTATATAGTAGAATTTTTTTTTTTTACATATAGGTAGAACAAATCCTAGAATAGGAAGGTTAGGGGTCTAAAATTAGGTCCATAGTCAATTTGCCTTTTTTTTTTATCAAGTGAAATTTGACGCAAAATTAAATACATTGTTGTAACCAGATTTGTTTTTTGCGTGGTTAACACTTAATGGTATTTTAGATGATCATTTCCCCGCTCACCTTTGATGTCAACTATGACTGTAAAACATATTAAAAAATATTAGCCGATAATTTTCTAATTTTCTTATTGCTTTATGATGTAAATAGATATCCTGTTTCATACTTTAAACCTGAATCGGTCATGCCATTGTCGTTCAATTTTTATTCCTAATCCTAACCCTAATCGTATCCTATCCTAATCCTGATAATAACTTTAAAGAATATTCTTTGACACGAATATGTAAATTAAATCAATATCCATAAATGAAATGAATGGAAAATAGAATAAATAGAAATGGCAAAATAAAATAACAAGAAAGTACATTTATTCGACACCTAACCCTAGAAAAAGCGTAAAAAATTTCAAGCGCATGAAATAAATTAAAATACTCCTTTATATACTAACAAAAATATGTAAATTTAGATCATCAGATTTGTGTCGTCGGTATTTATTTGCTTATAGTGTTCTTGAAGCGATAGAGAAAATATCGAGGTTAAATTGGGCAGAATTTAAAGTACTTTCCAGCAACATTTATTTACATTTTAGAATCGCATCAGATTGTTATATCTTTGTGAAATAGCTATCAATGTATAAAATCCACAAGCAGTTTGTTCACTATTTACACCCCTTGAAGCGTGAATCACTTAATTTAATATATACATAAACAAGATAATGTAGTAAGAAATATATAACATATGTCTATGCAAATAAACAATATAATATTGCCCATTTAGCAATGCACACATATACAAATTGTACACCAAATACCATCTAAAATGCACTGTTGTATAGAAGAATTCTGCCAGTGCTGTTTTTCATTTTACGAAGAGGAATTCCTCGATTTTCACGATTTTACTTGGTCCTCCTTTTTGCATTAGTTGCAGCTTCATTTTCGCGATTGTATATATTATTTGGCATGAAATTTCACTTTTTTAAGACTGGGTTATGTCAAGGCCCCTATAGCAAAGAAATACCGTATGGTCTCCTATAAAATGTGATAAAGCTTTGGTTAATTATATATGTTGTTAATTATCAAGTGAAATGTTTTGCTAAATTAATGCATTTATTCTTTTTTTAATGTTACGTGAACGAAGTCACGGGTAACAGCTAGTTGTATATAAACTTTAAATGTGCCAAGAACTTTTGATCCACACTGTATTTTGAAATACTAGAAGCTATGAAGGTATAAATATATTTTAATTGCATGAACATTTTCATAGAAATACAATAAGCTAAAATATGCTTGGCATTTCTAAAATTCCAGCAGTTCAAAAAGTTTGCTTTTTAGGAGATATATCTCCTACTTATTTTGGCTTTCCTTAGCTTGCTACGCGTTTAGTTTTGCAGTCTAAGCAAGTCTGTCTGAGAGAGTCATAAATTTTACGACTTCCCATTCTTTTGCAAAAGATCTGTGGTTATCAACAAAAGAAAGAGGTGGTGTTCGACCTGTCAACGGCGTCCGCTGGTGACCTTTGATTTTTAGACATGCTAAGAAAGTCATAAAACATCAAAAAGACCGAAAAACCACAACAGACGTTCCAGTCAGGAGAAACGTTGTCTGTTCGAACCTTTAAGGCTCGAACAGAGCGGCAGACTTAGGTCGGTTTCTTTTCTGGCGGTATGTCGGAATCTTTGATCTTTTATGACTTTCTTAGCATGTCTAAAGTTCAGCGGTCAAAGCGGGAACAGTTGAAAGCTGGGAACAGCCGTTGATACCACTCCTTTCTTTTTCCGCTGAACACAGAATGATTCGAGAAGAATGGGAAGCTGTACGAGTTATGGGTATCTTAGACGGACTTGCTCTTGAAAGCTGTAAACGCTGCCTCAGGTTCTCTTAGAAAGACCCCCTCCCCCCACACACACACATACACAGAAGGCAATCCCCCCACCCACCCCTCCTAGGCTTATATTCCTCGCGCAGGTAATCGTCCGCCACCAACTTTATTCTTGGATCAATGAATATTGTTTAACCATTTAACAGTCTCAGACGCCATTTTAGTGTTTAAAAAGTCAACTTTTTATATCGAAATTTTAATTCTATGATTTTTTCTGAACTTGGAAGTTGGAAAATATAGTACATAATTTAAACAAGAACGAAAAATCATGCGTCAAGCATAGATTATGTAACACTTTCCAACGCTTCCAAAATAATTTTACAAATCCTACCGTTTAATAAGCTAAAAGATAACATCTAAGTAAACAATTTGGAAAACGCATAACATATTTAAAAACATAATTTCCGGAATTTCCAACATGTACAATATTCGGAAAAATATCCGAATGCTTTTATTCAGCCCTGTATATGATCTATAGATTTGTATATATGCTACATAGGATGCTAAATTTTAGTTCAGTTAAGATACGCGTAGCACAGTTTAAAATTCTCCTTCTGGAGTTTCTGTCAACTGTCAATGTGTTCGCGAACTTTTGTGCTTCCCTGTATAGGATCTACAGAATTTAAACACACCACGTAATAGACAAAAAGCGAGTTAAATTTAAAATCGCGTTCAGTAACTTAAAACGCACTTCCAGGAATTATTGTTAACTGACAGTAAGAGAATTCTTTTGTGTGTCCCTGTAAATGAACGATGACTGCTATACACACACTATTCTGTAGTAAGCCTCTTGTAATGCACCTTAGTGATATATATAAATTTCAATGCGTTTAAAATAGTGAAACATTATTTAAATAAACCGCAGACGATTTTTCTTCATAGACGTAATGTAACGGAATTCTTTTGACTGTCCCTGTAAAGTAACTATAAGTGCTATGCACACCCTATTCCATATTAAGCTTCTTGTAATGCACCTTAGTGATATATATAAATTTCAATGCGTTTAAAATAGTGAAACATTATTTAAATAAACCGCAAATGATTTTCCCCATAGACCGCAATGTAACGGAATTCTTTTGAGTGTCCCTGTAAAAAAACTATAAGTGCTACACACTTCCGTTGAAATAGGGAACATGCTATAGATAACGACAATATCATATAAAAATTGCAGAGCAATCCGTGCATATTTACGGGAGTTAGAGCACGGACAGACGGCCACACGGCCATACGGCAGACGGCAGACAAACCAAAGTCATAAACACTTTTCAACTATGTTGGAAAGTGTTAAAAATACTAAAAAAAAAAAAAAAAGCTTGCGTATATACTTAAAAAAATTCACGGGTGAAGCTTGAAATTATTTTTACATAATAGATTACATTTAAATTGACAAGAAATTAACGAAACTTAATTATTTTAGAAATCATGTAGTATATTGCACGATGTGCAGTCGTGAAAAAAATGAACCCCCCCCCCCCCCCACACACACACACACACACTAACTCTGCAAGAAATTATCATAGAAGACTGTTACGGGTATGAAACGACTGGAAATAAACTCTACTTTTAAATGATGAATATAAAATTTGCTTAGGGGAACATCTAAATATAAAACCAGTCCAAACGTTGTTTTTCCAATGGAAACACCCGATTTTGACACGAAATTTCAAATTTTCGGTTCGAACTATGCCTAGATACAAAATTTCAAATCATTTGGATGATAATTTTTTGAATTATAATATCAAAATTTAGAGCTACTAATGTTAAATTTCATTTTCATATTTTTATTAATATCTATAACAGTAAAATACGCAGTAATACGCTGCCGCGCATGCACGGCAGCGTATTACTATTTATTTTACTGTTTATTTCTGTTAGTTTTATAATACTGGCAGCTGGGATGCCAATGTTATACTGTAAAATCCTTTTTTTTATTATTATTTTTTTTTAAGTGTGATGTATTAATGTTTTCGCTCTGTTCATTTATTACGTCTTATAATATATAAATGCGTATAGATATAGTCAAAATATATAAAAAACTTTCTTTTGCTGAAGACAAAATTATGTTATGTTTTGCAAAAAATGTATGAATTATAAATATACGGATGAAGGGGGCACACTATGTTTGTTGTTACTCCAAAATCTTAGAACTCCGGTACTTTTTTTGTTAGAAATTAAGTCATGCTTATTACATATGCACGCTGTTTGTTTTGTCGTCAGTAAATAAACTAAACGAAAATCGAGAATCCTAAAATACTGTTATATAGTGTTGAGAATTGAGACTGTGAACTCAATGCTTAATACTTACCAGGTCCACTGCCTTCCGTAGGAACTATTAAATTTTTACATTTAACACGTTTTCACAGGTTTTGCTAAAAAAAGTACAATAAAACAAAACAATTGATAGAATCTGGAAAAAGAATCTGTCTTAGACAGACTTCCGTCTTAGCAGGTAGATTTGTACGGTATTCCTTTAAGTGGAAACATTTTTTTTTCCTTTATAGACAGGTTGTCTTTTCACAGGTTTCACTGTATTAAGTTCAACTCGATGCAGACTAATGAATAGCAGTACTACAATAAGAAATATAAATCAATAATATACATATCAAATATACATCATGAAAAATCGGGTCTTTTGTCGTTCCGCGGGGGTTCAGCGGGACGGGTCTTGGGACGTCCTAGAAAATCGAGACATCCCTCGAAAATCAGATACCCCTAAATGGCAACAATACCTGAGGTGGAAAGCAATGAACATATCAGATGTGACACTGACAGACAGCAAAGAATTTTCAACAGCGTCACATACCATATGCCAAGTAGAGGTCTGCACGAACCGGTTTTCCAGGCCCGGCCCATGAAAAAATCAATGTAATCAGGCCCAGCCGGATCCGACCCGAATCAATTTCTACAAAAAAAAAAATTCCAATTTTTCATAATATACAATTAATATTCTTTTAATGAATACTGTATACATATTTATGGGGAATTTTTACAGTATATTTTCGATTATTATATCTTTATAAGCCATAAAAAGCAGATTAGCGACATTAATGATCACTTAGACTCTTAGACTATTACATTCAAATAAAGACATTAAAAAAATTGATGTAGCTTAGAATAAAAGAAAAAAAAGATGGTTAAAAATGTCATAACTTTTGTTGCTGTATAATAAAAAAAGTAGGTTTTTATAAATTTTGCTTTTTAATTTATTAAAGTATATTTTCAAAGATTCCGCTAACAAAAGTTCACTATCGCGATTTCTATTTTTACAAAACAAAATGCATGCTCGACACGCTCTGAGAACAATTAAGTCCAGCTCCGGCCCGGTCTGAGTATGTAGAATAAAATGTAAGCCTGATCCCACCCTGCCCGAATCTGCTTAAAAAATTAAGTCCAGGTTCAGACACGATGTAACTATCGATGCCTATTTCTACGCTGGACATCTTATATTTCTGTATTGATGTTATCAAGCTAACATAGGCTCGTGTAACACATTTATACCTGTTCTCGTTCTAGTCACATCCATTGAAAATTGTTCATATTTATCTGCATGATCCTAAAATACTAATATGAAACTCAAAAGAGCTCAACTTTTACTTAAAAGATGTTACACTATTTCTATACAGAGATAGATGTTAAAATCCTCCTATTACATCTATTTCTATATTTAAATGTCACCTTTTAAGTAAAAGTTGAGCTCTTTTGAGTTTCATAGTAGTATTTTATAAATAATGCAAGGTGAATAAATATTAAACGGCATTTCGCCATATGATTTTAATTTAGTTTGATCCTTTTAAATTTGTTATGCTTAATTTTTTTTCGGCCTGGCTTTCCCGTTTAATTCTTAGTATCGTAATTCTTAGGATCTTATAATCTCTTAGTATCGGCCCGGCCCGTTAATTTTTTTTCTTTAATCTGCCAGCCCGTTCGAAATTTTGCCTTCGTTGTGCTGGCTGCGAGCCTTGGGACAGGCCCAGGCCTGTGTCAAAGGTCTAGGCCAAAGCAGTTGTAGTTGTATGCCATAGCTGATTTAAAAAAAAAAAAAAAAAAAAACCTTTTTTGTTAACAATGACATTTACTACATAACTTTTGACCGAAAAATATTATTTTGGTTTCCTTCTGTCACCTTTTAAAATATAGAAACATATTTTCAAAATGTCTTGTAAATTTAATACTGAGTAAAGATATTAATGCCGCTGTGGAATCCTGCATAAGGTGCAATAATCCAATTTTACACGAACTCAACCTGGCCTGTTGGTCGGTTTCGGGTCAAGTTGACTAATTTTGTTGCTGCGGGTCTGTGTTGATTAAGGTTTGGATCGTATTTACTCTTTTAATTTTTTGCTAATTTGGTTCCGCATATCCGATTTTTTACCAAAAAAAAAAAAAAAAAAAAAAACAACCTCAGAATGTATGTTGTTTCGGATAAAAATAACTATAACTTTGAAAGTTTTAAATTTTTATAGATTTGGTTGACTTCATAACATATGAAATTTATAGCCCAAATATGATTGAATATCTGGAATATAAAATGAATATATGCTAAATATATCTCACAAAATAATATTTAATTCTGATTTTTTTTTCATTTCTAGTTTTGGGTTGTGTTTGGGTCGTAATGATGTTCAAACATTTCAGATTCGGATTCCATCCCACATTTCCAATCCATATACCTGTGACATTCTATGCCACAGGTATCGTTTTTACTGGGAATCATAGAACTACTGCATTATAGTAACATAAATTCACTTTACGGCCATTTTTATAACCAGTTTTCTGAAAATTTATATTAGTGTAAAATACTATTTTGTTTTTATATTCACTGTCGATAAGCACTATGATATTTTCAAGTCACACATATGTTCGCTATAATATTATTCTGAAAGACAGTTTTTTTATACTAATGGGAGAGGTCTGGCATGTCTGAAATTCTATATGACCTTTCAAGAACAGTAAATTAATATGACATTGAGTATTATTCTTGGAACAACCTCAAATCTGCCTTATCTTTCAAGACCGACTTATGAAAGAGTCTATTTTCTTTCCAGTAATAAATATAAGTTTCCAATCTTACATAAGGAAATGTTATTCGTGTGAAGATTTTAAATGAGTTTAAAATTTTAAAAATCATTTTTTGAAGACGTTAAATGAATGGAAAGTGTTAGTAATGTTGGTTTGTCTGACTAATATTTTATTTTTGTTGCCAGACCAAATACATCCCACAGCTATCTTAAAAGAGTATGAAGTCTTAACACTTTGCCGTCTGCATACCTCGTAAACATACTTCTATCGTAAAATGTTGAAATGATTGATTGGCACCAGAATTTAGAAACAAACTTATTCGAAAATAAGTAAAATCTTTTCTTCATGTACTTGATAAAAGGGAATTTTTCATTCCAAAATATTGGTGCCAATGTAGCATTTAAGGATTAAAATTAAGTTAATTTACGTACGACACCACTGTGGTGTCGCCCTCGCCGGACGGCAAAGTGTTAATAATGCAGTGAATAATATAATACAGTAGAGTCTCGTGCGTCCAACATTCGGTTATCCAATATTCCGTATTATCCAGCACGTACTATTCCAACAAAGTTGAAAAGTGTTTAGGAATTTGGTTTGTCTAGACGTGCTCTAACTTACGTAAATATACTTGGACTGCCATGTAATTGATATATGTTATTAAGGTTTATCATGACATGTCCGGTATTGAAAATAAAGTATGTAGCATTTATAGTTCGTTTAGAAGGATACTGAAAAGAATTCCGTTACATTATGGTATATGGGGAAAAATTGTTTGAAATGTGTTTTAATGATGTTACACTATTTCAAGCATATTTAAACTGATATACATCACTGAGATGCACTACAAAATGCTTACTATTGAATATGGTGTGCACAGCATTTATCGTTCATTTACAGGGACACAGAAAATAATTAGGTTACAGAACTGTCTGTGAGCAATAATTGCTGTTGCTGCGTTTTTACACTGCAAAAAAACAAATTTGATTTTACATTATACACCCCAGCTGCACAGTATTATACCGTAAAATTAACAGTAATAAACTGAAAAATAAGCAGGCAGTGTATTACTGCTTATTTTACTGTTTATTACTGTTAATTTTACGGTATAATACCGTCAGCTCGGGTGCCAGTATTTTACTGAAAAATCAACACATTTTTTTTTGCAGTGTAACAGTGGTATGCATTTCTAAAGTTAACTAATTTTGAGTGTATTACTTGGTGTGTATTAGTTCTATACATCATATACATGACTGCACTAAAGTATTCGAGTACATTCCCGCTTATTGACGGAAATAACTGAAGAAGAATTTTCAACTGTCTTATACGTTTCCTCTCTGAACTAAATTTTTGCATACTATGTAGCATATATTCAAATCTATAGATCGTATAAAGGGCTGCACAAAGGAATTAGGATATTTTTTCCGACTATAGATGGTAATTTCTGAAATTCGGTTTTTAAATGTGTCATGCGTTTTCCAAAATTTCTGATATGAAGTATAGTTTTGTTTTAAGTATTTGGTTTAAGAGCTTTTGGGAGGTAAACGTATTTCTTCCATTTTTTTTTTTTATGTTAAGAAATGTTGTGATACAGAACTAGCATTGTAAAAACTAACTTTGACCTAAAATTATTTTAATCTTTTATGTAACTTTCAATATCTGTATTCTGAAACATGAATTTTCAATAAAAATTTCTCCTCGTGTAGAAAAGATTCAATGCTTAAGGCTGCTCGTCAGTAAACTTCCCGATTCCACTCGCTATGTTAATCCTATGCGCGTAGGATGCATTCGTATTTTTAAAATATCTCCTCACGAATTAATATTTTTAACTTCTGTTTTCTTTGTACTGTTTTTAAAGAATGTCTCTTTTTTTCTTAGTTGTCATTTTTTTTCTAAAATATATACTTAATTTTATGTGAAGTGTTCTTATTCAGTTTCGCTAGGATTTTAACACATAAAAATATAAATTAAGCACATATTTTAGAAAAAATTTGACAACTAATAAAAAAAAAAAAAAGACATTCTTTAAGAAGAGTACAAAGAAAACAGAAGTTAAAAATATTAATTTCCTGGGGAGATATTTTAAAAATACGAATGCATCCTACGGCCGTAGGATTAGCATTAGCGAGGGGAATCGGGAAGGTCACTGACGAGCAGCCTTAACGGCTGGCTTTCTACGAGAGGGTGATTTCATTTCATTCCATTTGTTTACTTCGGCATCATCTTTCACCTTATTAAACGGTTGGGTTTTGTTATAGAATTCTGAATGTGTGTTATATAATTTCTGTACTTTTATGGACTTTTTTTTTCCTTCCTATGAAAGTGATTTTGTGAAAGTAGTGAATATGGATTTGATAACATCCTTGACAGGTAACAGCGTTAAGAGTCTAGTTAAATTGTGATTTTCACTGACACTGCAAGATTTTTTTTGTTGCTGTTGGAATTTTTAAAAAATTCTTAATTTTGTCAGTATTTTTTTTAATTTAAGTATTAGAAGGTATTCCTGTAAATTGGCGAGTTAGCATAAATTTTTTCATCTTGTTGCATATGCCTAATTTGGTGATACTTCGCCAATGTTAGAAATACTGCGGCAATACTGGCAAGAAATATTTTTCTAATGTTAAGCCAATATTGGAACAATATTTACGTATCATTGAAAATATTTCTAATGTAAAACCAGTATTTGTGCAACATTGGCGTTTCAATGAAAATATATGTGGATGCTAAAGTATTTTGGCCGATTTTGAATGCCCCAAACGTCTTGACGTTTGCAAAATTCTTTTAATACTTTATGCCATACTTTATGCCACTTTATTTAAGTTTCAGTTTTTAAATGATACGTGTGTTTCTTCTAGGAACAAATTATGCCGTCTAAATTGAAACCTGATATAAGAGCAGAAATTTTTGTACTTTTGAATAAAGGGTTGTTTTCAAAAGGTTTATTAAGTTGATTTTTTTAAAAATAACTTTATACATCATCATTAATGGTTAAGTAATTTTCCTGTGTTTAATCCATGCGATTATTTTATATATGGGACTATTTAAAAGAACCAATTCAATAAAAGTAAAATGCAAATGCAGATAGGGCTTCAAAAGGCATTTAAATAAGAAGTTCATAGAGTATCGTAAGAAATTGTTGATAAAGCCCATAACCAATTGCTAATGAACTTACCTGAAATGTGCAATGTCAGGGGAGGGCATGTTTAAACTCGCATGTAAATATCATATGTAAATAAAAAATTATAACAGTTTGAATGTTTTCACACTACTTTTACACCAACGTGTATTTTTTTTTTAGTGTAAAGCCAATATTGCACAATATTGGCTTTTCATTAGCAAAATATTTTTTGTCAATATTGGCAAAATACAAGCACTCCCATATTAAAGAATTATTGGGACAATACTAGCTTGCAACCAGCACAAGTTTTATGAGAGATAAGACAAATATTTGATGACAGTTTGTGAAAATTTTTGTACTTTTTTTTGTGAAGATGCAAACTAAATAAAGAGTTTATCTCAAAAAGCCACTAAGAATGTTTCTTTAATCTGTAACTCTGCTCTTTAATTTCAAGGTTACCATCTAGGGAAAGTGAATTAATGACATCAACACAAGAAAACTCACTCGTTACCAAAACTCTCACGAAACATAATAAAACATTCTGTCCAATATTTTCATAAGAACCTTGACAAATATTAACAAAAGAACTGGCTGTCAAAATCGCATTCATTAAACACCATCCTATCTGACAAATGCAAGCTAATAAAGACTGGCAAACTTGAACGCAATAAATAATGTTATTCTTTCTAAGCTGTCTAATTTCCCCCCCAATGATATAAAGCTATTTGCATGCATAATTTGCAAACAATGCTTAGTTGTAAAACTATGGAAAGCGTTTCTATAATTAGTGGTTTCGTAAGTCCAGAAAATGACCAATGAATGCAAAAGATGAGCTCAAGACAAATTTTAGAGGGGACCATAAAAAGAAATCATTCAAGGTTAAGATCAAGGTGGGAAAGTAGATGGGAAAATTACGTAACGAATGGTTCATCCTTGAAATAACTCTTTTCATCTAATTTTGTGAAACGATCATTCGAATATAGATAAATGTTGTTCACTTTCATCTACCTTTATTAGCGTAATTGAAGGTGAAACCTTGAATACATCCGTCCAATATTTTTGGGAGGGTTCTTTAAAAATTTCTCGTTTGCCTATTAATATTTTTAAATGATTTATTTATTTATTTCCATAGGATATCTTCCGAAAATGAAAGTTTCCTTACAAAAATCTGCAAACAACATCGAAAAAGTACGAAAGTACCCAAGCAATCGGAATTGGGTCGATCGGATTTGGAAATCGATCTCAGCCTTAGATATCATATGCAAGAAAGAGCATTTAAAAGTATTGAAATAAAAACGAGAAATTTGAAAAGAACGCTCTGTCATTGGTTTAACATTAGCTTGTGAGTTGTTTAAAATAAATTTGAGAGACCAAAAATAGTTATTACTATTATTTAAACCGATTATTGTATACCTGTATTCCGATTTTCCCCGATGAAAATGTTCTTAAATGCAGTTGTGTAGATGTGCAGTCTTTTAATCTGATGATGGTGCGAAATTTATGAAGTTCCTCTCAGTAATGGGAAAAGGTTTTCAACAACTTACAATGCCGAAAAACACATTAGGTCGCATAATTATTAGGGAGCCCACAGGTCATTTACTTGACTGCCACTGTTTCCAAACAATAATGTTTGTAAACCTTAATTTGTTGAAATCAACCACGAAAGTTATTGTTTGGAAATAATGGTGGCCACAAGGAGACAAGTAGACCTCTTGAATTAATTTAGGACAACTCTTGTCTCACGTACGACAGGTGGAGGCATATACAAGGCCGCAGCCAATGCGGGTGGGGGGTGGAAGATCATAAGGTTTGATCCCCCTCCGAAATTTTTGGTCAGTGTGACTATAAATGTGCCATTTACTGTCAATCAAGATGGTCAAGATTCGAAAATCTACTATAGTCAAGATTCAAAAATCAAAATTCTACGCTAGCATATTTTGATTGTTAAATTCTGTTAGTATGTTGTAAAAATAAATGCATTTTCTAAGAAATTTTTAAAATTCATTCAAGTTTGTGTGTGTGTTTGTTTGTTTATTTTATAATGGGATGCTATAAAAGTAGAATGTCAAAATAAACTTTCTACAACAGCTCGATATAGGTCATCAGACTTGTTTAACCCAAATTCTTGAAGAATGCTATGAAATTCATTTAAAAGTTCCGAAAAAAATTGTTACCTTGCAAAAGATCGTGTAGAATATTTTTTATTCTGACTTGTATATACTGAGGCCAGCATGAAAAAACCGAATTATCCAACAAAATTTCCTTCGGGAGAATTTTCTGTGACCAAAAAACAACAAAATTTTGGGACTTTTTGCAGGAAAGATACTCTGTGTGGTAGAAAAAGGAGTTGACGGATTACAGAGAAGCAAGTTTATGCTTGGTGGAAAAAGTAACTTCAGGGATGGTAGTGCATTTCTGAATAGAAATGGCTGAAGCACGAGTGTTTCCAGATACACACAATGAAAGTAGGTGTTTCGTAGTTGTCACAGGTGTTATTAGTTAAGTTAAAGCATGCCTGTTTAACTGATCGAAAGACAGGATCCGTGTCTCTAATTAAAACCTTTTGAAAGGCATACCGACGCATGGCATCGGAGGTAGACGAGGAGAATTGGTTATAGGCCAACTTATGCAATTTTATTATGCTTTCTCTAATGTTCATGTCGACATCTCCACAAACACTCTGATGAGTTTTTGAATATTCCACTATTCTCTTTATTAAGTGCTTGTATTGTTGAAAGAAGTAAACGTCTAACAGCTGAAGAAATTTTGTCGTGCCCGGTAGGAGAAAAACAGGCTCTCCATATTGAATCCAAATTTCTCAATGCATAAACGTAGATCGTTTGGCCACTCCAACTATCTAGCACCATGATTGTTTCCTGATCAACAATCGATTATTTTAGTTTATCGAAGTATGCCGCAGTTATTTGTTTTGTGCTCTTTCCTGACTTGTAATGAGCAAATTTGAGCATGATATTCGTTGCACATTTTCCGTAACTTTGGGGCCAAATTCCCCCTGATATTCCTGAGTTACAAGTAATAAAGGTCCCATAAATTTTTCAGTGGTGTCCATACACATTTGCACGGTATATAGGAATGAGGCGTTTTGTTTTTACTGATTACCGATGCACCCACATCTTTAGATCCCTTCATATCGAGAGTTCTGTTAGATACAATCTCGTATTGGAAGCCACTTTTATCGGTGTTCAACACGTTGGCCAGTGGATACTTTCGCTGCTCAATCATTTTTTTTCACGTTTTCCCGGAATTCGTCGATCACAGGTTGCAAAGACACTTCCGAAAGCAAATCTATTTTTGTTACGATTTGTGTCACATTTCGACTTGTTATTTTATGTGCCTGTTTGAAATTCTTGATGAAGTGTGAGCTGGCTGTGAATCCGGGAATTCCAAGCCCCAATGATTTGTCAATAGTCCACATTTTGAGGTCCCTGACATGAACGGTGGCTTTTAACTGTCTGCGATGATGATAAAATTGCGACCACACGTGTTTGGAAATTAATTTTATTTTGCTCTGCATGTTCCCACCTTTCCCTACGTATTGTGCTCACCGTTGAATCATTTTGTGGTATTTTACCTGCCTACATATATATTGCACAGGCTTTAGTTTATTTTTCTTTGCCTTCTTATACGCTTCTAATGCTTTCGCCATTATTTCTACGGATACTCCTTCACATCCTGTCCACTTTTTTTCTCAGGTTCTTCATATTTGAAAGCGGGGTCCGTATTTATTTCCAAATTACTTGTCAGTTCATTTTCGTCGATGCTGCTCTCATACAGAATATCGAGCGACCGGAAAAATTCGTTTTCGATCATCCCCTTCACTGTCTTAATAGTCGCTGACTAATGGCTTTCTTTTCAGTTGTTGGCTTCTTTTCTCGGATTCCCCAAAATATTCTAGCAGTTGCAAACTAAGGCGTTTTGCAATCTTCACTTTGTCGGTGATAGCATTACAGCCTGAAGACTCGCCGACGACATCTTCAGAAATGGGCCCGACTTCGCATGTCACAGGGGTGCGTGCCAACTCCCTTGAACCAGCGCGCCTGGAACGCGAGCCACAAGCACTGCTAAAATTCTCCATGGTTGAATGCCTCGAGAACTGCCCCCATAGACCCTGCCCATGCCCTCTTTTCATCTCGTAAAATCAGGTAAGGAGTTAGTTCTTGAAGTTCTTTAAAGCATACTTCAAGTCAGTGCAGTCTAATTAGTTATATATGATTGTGAAAATGTGGTCACAATCTTCTGTTTCTTTCTAGAGGGAACATGGAGCCTTGCCCAACTTCACACTGGCAACAATAGGTTACATAACTGTACTGTAAGCTGTCTTTTCTACCACACAGAGTGTCTTTCCTGCACAGCTAGAGACCTGGAGAAATCAATAAATGGCAGAAATACATCGGCCTATAACTCTTCACCAATTGCATTTGGACAGGTAGTTGTATACATTTCCTTGATCCCCATGGTAAGAGCTTTCCAACGACACCACTCTCGACAAAATCCCGATCTGGCAGTTGGGAATCTTCCCTAGTAAGCCTGAAAATGAAACAAAATTTCACTACTATTTATAGTTAAAATGAAAGCTACAAATTAAAGTGTGGAAAAAAAACAACAGCGTTTTGTGAGACCGCTAACAGCAATTAAAGGTTAACCCAGAAATCGATGCGAATATGAAATGCTATCTGTCAGGTTTCTTAGAATCAGCTGCAAGAGTTGAAAGCTATTCTTAAGGGATTAGCATATTGTATATGTATCTATTGTGTACCGTTGAAGGCTTTATAAGAAAAATCTTAATCCGAAGGGGAACGACGTGAAAGAAGTATTTCCATTGCAATGCGGCCTTTGATAGATAAGAAAGAGAGTGCACCCTTTTATTTAAGAAGACAGATCAGTCAAGAGGGAGGAACGCTTGTCAAGCGACCCTTGGAAACAGAGCAGTAGCCCCGTAGACAAAAAGGTGCTCTGGAAAATGACCAGAGAGGAAGGTAGTTCTAGCGTGGCAGCGAAGTGTGAAGGTTGGTTTTTCAGAGAGCAGCTCTGAGCACGTGTATGGAACGGGATCTCTCGGAAGGAAGAGAGATAGCGTGTGTGAGATTAAGAGAAATCTCGGTTCTGAGTGAATCAACGTAATCTAACGGTACACGTAAAGCGTTTCTGTATTTATTTTGATTTAATATTAAACCGGATACTTTACCTCCGAGTTTAAGTGTAAATATTGTTAATAAAGTGTTTGTTTAAGTGTAATAGAAAGAGTTAGGTTTTTCTCGAATATACATCACGGATCGTGCCCGATATCACGTATTAATATCGGTGGTGGCAGCATATCGATAGACCGGATTTATTTCGAAGTTGTGTGGACTGAGAAGTGGAATCCGACAATGTTGGCAGCGACGGGATCTGAATCACCGAAGACCAGTGCCAGTTAACCGTGTTACAGAGAGTTTGTGCCGGATCGTCTAGCGGAAGTGTTCGTGCCCTATCGTTGTAGACTAGTGCCAGATAGCCGTGTTACAGAGAGTTTGTGCCGGATCGCCCAGCGGAAGTGTTTGTGCCCTATCGTCGTAGACAACCAGTGCCAGCTAGCCTATCGTCATTACAGTGAAGTGAATTAGTGGTGGTGCTGTGTTAGTGTAGTGTTGTGCGTAGTGTTTTTTGTGCATTGTGAAGCAAGGTGCAGTGATTGTGGCCCGAGAGTGCAAGATTTACCCTGTGGAAAAGTGAGCAGATAATTGCCCAGCGAATAAAGTACGAGGTAAGGTGTTTTGATCATTTTACTCTACTGACATTCTTGATCCTACTGTTTTTTATTGTGTATAATTTATGTTAATTTATGTGCAATATAATAATTGGTCTAAATCAAATGAGATATTAACAACCATTTTACACTATTGTTTTAAGAAAAGGATCTTATATTAATTACTAGAAGTGATTTTCTAATTGTTTTAAACGGATAAGATTAATGATTAAAATTAATGCATTGTGTTAATAGTGAGAAGGAATAATTGAAATTTCTTAAATTTAAATTATTATTAAAGTAATATTTAAATTAAGTGATATTGTTTGCTTTAAGTTTGAAATATTGATAGTAAATGAGGAAAGCAAATTTGTGTAGAATTTAAATTAAATTGAAATAACCTTCAAGGAAGAACTGAAGGCCCAGAGAAAAAAAAAAGTGCTGTGATTTACTTTTTAATGTGAGAACTAATTTTGAAATTGAAATATTTTATTGAAATTAAATTTAGGAATTTATGTGTATTTCATGCAAATTTTTGTTAGGTGGATATTTTTATGTAGTGATTGGCATCAGTGTTTTATTCAAATTGCAACGTATCAGTATTATTGTGTAAATTGTATTTTATTATTTAATGGTATAAATTTAAAATCTGTATTGCATAATAGTAAAATTGAGATTATTGTTACTTTGTTTTTGGAAGCAAATTGTGGGGTATCATTGTTTAAGGAAATTTATTATTGTATTATTACTTATTTGAAATATGTTAAATAGTATAATATGTGGAGGTAACTTATGAGGGTAGGATTTGAGGAAGTATTAATTTGATATTGTGATTAAGTATTATTGTAGGGTGGTAATAGTTATCAGTAGAAAGTATGGCTTTCTTACTAAAATTAAAAAGGGTGGATCTTCAGGCGATATGTGAAGAGTTAGGAATTGAGGTCTCGGAAGATGATACCAGGTTTAAGCTTAAGAAAAAGATAGTGGAGAGTGACGAATATGAAGAGGGGGCCGTTATGGAATTATCTAACACTATTGTTACGGAGCGGTTAGAACAAGAAACTTTAGAAAGGGAGGAAAAGTCACAACGAGAAAAGTTAGAAAGGGAGGAAAAGTTACAACGAGAAACTTTAGAAAGGGAGGAAAAGTTACAACGAGAAACTTTAGAAAGGGAGGAAAAGTTACAACGAGAAAAGTTCGATAGAGAAGAAAGGGCTGAAAAATTGAGATTGGAACATGAGTTAGAGTTGGAAAGGATAAAGATTCAAAGTTCGGCTAATAACGCTAATGGGACTAGAGAATCTAATCATGAGAGTAGCCTAGAGAAATTGATTAAAAGTGTTAAAACTTTGTCTATCAAAGTTCCAGAAGGGACTGAGGGATGGAATCTGTTTTTTAGCAGTTTAGAACGAGCATTCCAAACAAAAAATGTACCGGAAACCCAACAGGCCGAAATTTTACTAAATATGCTAGGGGATAAGGCCGATAATTTGCTAATATACACGACTAGGGAACAAATTGAGAGTTATGAGAAGTTAAAGGAATTAGTTCTAAGGGAACACGAGCCGACACCGAAGGCGTGTTTGGAAAATTTCAAGAAGGCTAGAAGGAATCAAAATGAAACTCATGTATTATTTGTGTCACGTTTAATAGCAACGTGGGAAAATTACTGTAAGATTAGAGGTGCAGATACGTATGAGAAGGTTAATCAGTTAATTGTCACGGATAAGTTGTTAAATACTTTAGATGACGAAACCGCGACGCATATTGGATTAACGCAGCAAAATAATTGGTTAGAAGTTTCTAAAATCGCTAAGGAATGTGATAATTTCTTTGATGCTAAACAAAAATCTTATGCGGTAACTTATAAGGGCTATAAAGGTAAAGAAAGGTATGTTAATAATGAAGATTCTAGAAGGGCAAAAGATGAGGGTTTTAGTAGTAATTGGAGACAAAATGGGAATAATGAGGTTAGTCCATTTTTGGGTAGAAAACCGGAATATAAGAAACCTAATGATACGACGCCTATCTGTTTCAAGTGTTCTCAACGAGGACATGTTCAGCGATATTGTACAAAAGGAAATAATGAGGGAAGTAATCAAATTAATAACCGACAAGAACCAAGGGCTAGTATCAATAATGTCTCAGTGCGAGGAATTAAAGAATTACCAATGGGAGCGAGTATTGCAAGAATCGGAGCAAAAGGGAATTGGAGAGCTAAAGTTATTGGAGAGAAATTAAATAATCTCGAGAAAGTGGAAGTTAGTGTAAATGGGAAGATAACAAAAGGATTAGTGGATTCTGGTTGCCAAATTAGCGTCGTTCATAAAGATTTAGTACCAGCAGAAAAATTAAGAGGGGCTGGTAGCATATATTTACAAGGGATATTTGGTAAGGCAGTGAAATCGCCATTAATTCAGTTACCTTTAGCTATTCCAAAACGCGGAGAAACTAATGTAATTCATCAGGATGTACTTTGCGCGATAATTGATAATAGTAAGGAACAGGTAATTTTACATCCTGACGTGGCTAATGAATTGTCAGGGTTAGACAACGAGAAATCATTAAGAGAATCGGTAGAAAGGGAATGCAAGGAAGATAGTAGGAATAAAGTGAAAGAAGGGGAAAGGATTAGAAATGGTAATAAAAATCGTTATGTCGTAGACGCGAGATCGGAAAATTTACAAAGTCAGGAGAAGGAAAAAGCCGAGGTAGAGAAAAGTAAGACTAATCAAGTTACGGAAAGTAGTTTAAATGTATTTCAGGAATCCCAAATGAGTTGTAACGATTTAGAGAAAGCTTGGGAATTGGCTGAAAATGAGAAAGGGTCTTACTATGTTGTAAATGGGTTATTGTATCATAAAGAGAAATTAGTAGATGAAACTGTAGCTCAATTAGTATTACCTAAAATTAGAAGGGAGGAAATTCTAAAACTAGCGCATACCTCCTTATATGGAGAACATCAGACGGTTAAGAAAACGTTAGAAAGAATCGAGCATTCATTTTATTGGGAAAATATGGCGAAGGAAGCTAAAATATATTGTGAATCATGTGTAGAATGTCGATTAACGAGGGAAATGAATGTGAGTAATAAGGAGAAAGAGGAAATATGTCGACCTGCAGTTATAGTTGAGTTAGGGGACGGGAGTAAGAAACTGGTGTATCAAGATGAAATGAGAGCTTTTATGGCTAAAAATAAAGTAGTCGATATTGTCTTGGATAGTGACGGGGAGTTTGAAGACTGTAGGAAAGATCTGTTGTTAGACCGAGAACAACCGGAAAATAAAGATAGGAAGGGATTTGAGATAAAAGGGTTAACAAATGTTCAAGTTGGGGACATAAAATCAATCTTAAGGAAAAATAAGGAATTATTTATGGGTCCTATCGAACTGGTAGAAATGGAGAAAAATCGGATTGGTCGTAAACCGGAGAGGGGTAAGATAAGGCAGAAATTGTACAATGTCTTTATTACGTACAAAGAGGACTTGGACAGGCAAGTGCCTGATTGGTTAGAGGAAGATTTAATTGGGACATCAGAGGCAGAAGTTAGCCATTCAAGTGGGTGCATTGTGGAAAGGGATGTACCAATTAAGTTAACGAGGAAGCACTGGAAGGAAAAAGTTCCGCCTCCAGCAATCTCAGTCTAAGGACTGACATTAAAATGACATAATACTAGTGTAATTTTATTTTTTTGTGTATTTATAATTGTATGTACATCTTGTGTTTATAACAGTGTATTAGCATATTGTGTAGTTTTTTTTTGTAGTTATCACATTAGGATATGGTTCATTAGAGATGTCAGTAGTTAAATTTTCAGACACCTTGAAATATTTATGTAATTGTAGTAATGAAGAAACCTAACAAGGAACTGTTGAACTCTTCTCAGACATTACATAGTTTGAGGAAAATTAGCCCCTAAAAGGCATATTTTCCGCTAAGGTGGGGGGGTGTCAGGTTTCTTAGAATCAGCTGCAAGAGTTGAAAGCTATTCTTAAGGGATTAGCATATTGTATATGTATCTATTGTGTACCGTTGAAGGCTTTATAAGAAAAATCTTAATCCGAAGGGGAACGACGTGAAAGAAGTATTTCCATTGCAATGCGGCCTTTGATAGATAAGAAAGAGAGTGCACCCTTTTATTTAAGAAGACAGATCAGTCAAGAGGGAGGAACGCTTGTCAAGCGACCCTTGGAAACAGAGCAGTAGCCCCGTAGACAAAAAGGTGCTCTGGAAAATGACCAGAGAGGAAGGTAGTTCTAGCGTGGCAGCGAAGTGTGAAGGTTGGTTTTTCAGAGAGCAGCTCTGAGCACGTGTATGGAACGGGATCTCTCGGAAGGAAGAGAGATAGCGTGTGTGAGATTAAGAGAAATCTCGGTTCTGAGTGAATCAACGTAATCTAACGGTACACGTAAAGCGTTTCTGTATTTATTTTGATTTAATATTAAACCGGATACTTTACCTCCGAGTTTAAGTGTAAATATTGTTAATAAAGTGTTTGTTTAAGTGTAATAGAAAGAGTTAGGTTTTTCTCGAATATACATCACGGATCGTGCCCGATATCACGTATTAATATCGGTGGTGGCAGCATATCGATAGACCGGATTTATTTCGAAGTTGTGTGGACTGAGAAGTGGGAATCCGACACTATCTTTGATTATCAAACTCTACTGATAATTATATATGGTAATTTTTCGTACATTTCTATAATGGAATTATCATGAATACTTTTTTAAAAAAATCATGTGAGAGCGAAAGTTCAGCCTTGAAAACATGTAATTTTTCGTACATTCTACTATAAAATTATCGCTAACTATTCAAACATATCATGAGAGAACGAAAATTCTGCCAAAAAAACTCTGTCGATCTGCTCATAGCATCAAATCTCCCCCTTTGTGGGGGACATTTTAACAGTGAGTAACATTTTATTTGGATTAGTTGGGATTTAGTATTGGACGTTAACGCTATGCTGTATTCCACACAACCACTTATTTTTACACTTATTTTTCGGCTTCAAAAGAATATATCTTGTGAAGATATTCGTAGACAGAATTATTAGTAGATAAGACATCTCTCCATCTAAAACTCGTTCATAATCTTTCTTGGTGAATAAAAGAAAAAAAAATTACTTTACATTTCGGTTTTAATTGAGAAGAAGAAAGTTAAATAATTATATACAAAAGAAATATTTTAGACTCATTTGACAGTGGAATTTTATCTCAAGAAGAAATCTCAAATTCCATAATGTTTCCTCATAAATTTATTCACGCATAAATTTATTCAGAAGAATTCAAAAGTGAAATCGAAAGAGATCCGTGAAATGGTTTTTAATTAGCATAACAAATCAAATAAGTGCGGAAAGAAGACTTTCTATTCATTTGCATTGGGAATACTGGATCATACTTTGAAATAAATATCGGGAACTGAATGCTATTTGCATGATACTGTATAAATTCCTAATTAGCAGGATCAGATTGAGGCATTTTCACATGGGGTACAGACCCAGGGCCTCCAAATTTAGCGAGCCCAAATACGTACGTAAAACTTTAAAAAAACTGCAGTTCAGTTTCAGGATTTTCATAAAGAATCTTGAAATTTTTGTTGTACTATAGTAAAATGCGAATATTAGATAATGACTACATATATTTTTTAATATTTATTTATTTATTATTTATTTTTCTTGAAAATTCTAATTTCTTTTTTAAATTATTGAGCTGATTCAGGCTTAAGCGTTTTTCCAGTTACCAACACGATACCGAAAAATCTTACACGATTACCATTATCCGCCATCGATTGCACGCAAAATTCACTCATATACACTATGGCAGGAACAGCAAACCTCTGGCTATGGCGAAAGAATAATTTTGGAAAGTTGTTTGGGGTCCTAAATCCAGATACAGTGAGATTACACAAAATTCACGATCTTGCTTTTCTTGTCTAAATTTGATTAAATGTAAATTGAAAAATTTTAATTGAGGCATATTAAATTCCAATCTAATTCAATATGATCTCAGAAATTTATCAAACAAAGGCAATATTTGAAAACTATCGAAAAGTAAAAATTATTAGACATAACCATAAAATAATATCACTAATTATAATTAAAATGTAGACAAATGCTTAAGTGATTAAAAGAAATAACAAAAGGCTTATAAAAACCTTTTTAATGATTCAACATACGTTTCAACGCTACATTTCGGCGTCATTTTCAAGAAAAATATAATGATAAAAAATATTCTTGCAAATTTTGAAAAAATAACCTTGAAGACACTTGTGTCTTCAAGGTTATTTTTTCAAAATTTGCAAGAATGTTATTATGAATGGATCCTGTCACTGTATATTTTCAAGACATCCTATAAATATTTGACCTCCTATGAATCTGACTTCCTGATATTTTAAAAATAAAACGTTTCTCGGAAACTCTTCATTGTTTTTTTCTTTAAGAATATCTGAAATGGAGTTCAATTTTTAGAGGTACAAAATTGTTTAGTATTGTTTATAACCTTAAAAACGTGTATCATAACATTTAAAAAATATATGAGAAATACACGAATAAAAATTATTTTCCCTGCATTGATAAATTCTAAATAATATACAATTGAGCACCGGTAAGTCTGTACCCAGGGTCGCCAAGAATCATAATCGATTTCTGATAATTAGTATGTTAAAAGATTCATATCTTGACAGAACATATTGAGGACTTGTGGATATTGGAAGCGAACTAGCAAAACATAAATTTCGTGAACCAAAATTTTCGTTCAAAAATACACTACTAACGTTATCGTCAATTTCAATCATTCCGAGTATTAAGGGCTAGCTCTATTTTCAGCTTATGGACTAAATGTGAGTATATGGACAGAAGAAATTAGAAATTAACGATTGACAAATTTATCGACCAGTCTCGAGTTTGCCTTTAATATCTGCAACACTTTCATATCATAACTAGAAAAACTTCAAAGAACTTCAAGAAATATGGCTAAATATTTTAGAAAACTAATACAAAAGCCACAGTTTACAGTATAACATTTTTTAAAACCATCATAAAAGCTAACCAATGTAACCTGCTTTGAAGCACCGAATACTTCATCAAGCTAAAACAAGCACCAAGTTATTATTACTATCCAAATCTTGCTTCAGCTCTTAGAAAGCCCCACGCATAAACCTGTGGGGTTTTTTTGCTCACTACAAATAAGAGGTACTCAAAAATAAGAGAAGTTCTGAAATTGCAGAACCGAAGTTCGCAATTTCAGCACCACCTAGTTTGAAAGCGGCAACTTTGCAAGTATGTGTACAGAAATGTACATTTCCTTTCAGATATTCTCTTGGAAGTTATTTCTCCTACTCCTAACAAAATAGCCAAAATCTACCGAAGTCTAAGAAATCAGCTGAAATCTCATGTGCGTACTCAAGATTTTCACTTGGAGAGAAGGGGGTTAAAGTTAAAAGTACCTACTGTCGGCCACAAAAGTACACTTTAACAAAAGACAATTGATTCTCAACTACAAAAATATAATACTACCATGAACGAAATTATACAACAATCTCTTCCCAGTTACCCACGATTCCGAAAAACAATTAATCTGTTAAAACTTCTTAAACCAATATGTTTTCGAGATTTAAAGACGCATTTATAAAAACTCACTTTCTTTTGTTTTCACTGATTTTCGCTAAGTTTTCATGTGTATTAATCAGTTTTCTCAAAGCGGAATATCGGTTTTTAGGGTAATTAAACATTTTCAGCTTCGAAATTGAATTTCTACATACAAGAGTAACAAAATAATATTAATTTTAATGTTAATGTTAAATCTGTAAATTTATTATGTTTGTCTGTAAAACATGTATGTTTGTTAACTCGAAAATGAACTTGAGGATTGAAAACATCCGAAAAAACTATAATTCGGGGTTGAGAAAAGCGATCAATATTACACTATAAAAACTACTCTAAAACGTTTCTGAAAATCAGCGGCAGCAAAATAAACTTTTTTTTTTTATAAATGCTTCTTTAAATCTCGAAAATATATTGGTTTCTGATGTTTCTAAAGATAAAGAAAGGTTGTCTAAACCCGGAAGAGGTTATTGTCTATTTTCGTTCGTGGTTATTTTATATATTCCTAGATTAAGAATCGTTTGTACTTTTTTACAGTGATGTAGAAAAAATATATAATATTTTCAATCGTATTACGTATTTTTATCAAGTCCATAGGCACAAAGGGGGAAAGATGCCCCCAAAATAAGGCCCTCTCTCCCGTTTCATATTTATATTTTTGTATTTAAAAGAAAGGCATTGTATTTGAAAACCTAAGTGCCTTCCATAAAAAATATCTTTGCTACTGGCTTGATTTTTTAAATTATTTTATTGTTTAACATCATTAGCTTAGAAAACTGAAAGCATTCAGTTAATTATGGTCAGCAATGTTAATGAATGTAAACGGTCTAGCTAAAATAAAATACATTTGTTATGAAATATAATGAGAAAAAAACTGTAAAATAAAACTATCGTACAAATGAAATTGTAATCATGCAATAACAATCACGAACAGATTTTGATAGTTACATTCTCTCAGTACGTTTAAAGAGAAAAAAAACTTACTTTTTATGAAGATTTGGGGGGAGGGGGCTGTACCTCCTTGCGAAAGCAATTTTTAATTATATTTGGAATGTGCATTAATTATTTAAAACCAGGTAGACAGGGGGGGAAAATTCTGAAAATTGACGAACATTGAGCTCAAAGTCGCACGAGTTCGTCGATAGTTCCAGAGCCCCGTGCCCAACCTCTTTCGCATTTTGAGGTGTTTAATTTATTTATATTTCCTTTTAAATTTGTCCAGTTTCAATTTTCAGATTTTTATTTTTCCTTTCTTCCTGGCTTCCACTAGTGTCTCGGCATAAGGGACGTAGCAAGGACTACCACGCGAAATGCCGTAGCTCTATGTTCATCAATTTTCAGAATTTTTTTCCCTTTCTACCTGGCTTTAAATAATTAAGCACATTCCAAATATAATTAAAAATTGCTTTCGCAACAAGAGAATATTTGGCATATTTAGCATGCAATAAAAAGATTTATTCTCTGGTAATACAATCTTCTTGTTGAAAATAATGTTTGCTCCTGTGAATGCAAATACAACAAAGAAGAAAATGATGAAATAAAAGAAAACTGCCCAGTTAAACTGACGCCATTGAGCTCACAGGTTATTCACACTAACTGTAAATTATATTCTTATTTCAAAGAATTTGAAATACGCCCTCGAAAAATGAAGAAATCGACAATATATTAAGAGAGGGGAACCATCCCCCGTTTCTCCTTCTTATAATTAACCAATGAACCCATAAAACTAATCAGAGAAGCGCCTTACCACAATGAACCTATATACAAAATTTGAAAAAATCGGATAATTCTGCATGAAAAATCCATTTATCTAAATTAAGGGGGGGGGTTAGCCCCCCGTCCCCCCTTTATACTTAACCAAAGAACCCCCAAAACTAATCAGAGAAGCACTTTATCACAATGAACATATATATAAAATTTGAAGAAAATCGGATAATTCTGCTTAAAAAACACATTTATCTATATTAAGGGGGGTTAGTCCCCCCCTCGTTCCCCCCTTTATACTTTACCAGTGAACCCCCAAAACTAATCAGGGAAGTGCCTTACCACAATGAGCCTATATACAAAATTTGGATAAAATTGGATAATTCCGCATGAAAAACCCATTTATCAAAATTAAGGGGGGTGGGGGGTAGTCCCCGTTTCCCTCCTTTACACTTCACCAATGAACCCCCAAAACTAATCAGGGAAGCCCTTACCACAATGACCCCATATAGAAAGTTTGAAGAAAATCGGATAACTCTGCATGAAAAAAATCATTTATCTAAAATAAGGGGGGTGGATTAACCCTCCCGTTACCCCCTTTATACTTAACCTATGAACCCCCAAAACTAATCAGGAAAGAACCTTATCAGAATGAACCTATATACAAAATTTGAAGAAAATCGGATAACTCTGCATGAAAAAAATAATTTATCTAAAATAAGGGGGGGGGAGGATTAACTCCCCCGTTACCCCCTTTATGCTTAACCTATGAACCCCCAAAACTAATCAGGAAAGAACCTTATCACAATGAACCTATATACAAAATTTGAAGAAAATTGGATAATTCTGCATGAAAAAACTATTTATCCAAATTAAGGGGGGTTAGCCCCCCGTCCCCCCCCCCCTTTATAGCTAACCAATCAATCCCCAAAACTAAAAATTCATTAAGATACAACTAAATGTAAATATATTGCTTGAAGGTGCTAAAAATATACATAAAAACATTTAAAAGCACATTAAAGTTACTTTTAAAAATTCCAAAACGTTTTCAACCGAAAACCCGGTCGTCATCAGTGGAAAAACTAATTCTGTTGAGTTGAGTTGTTACATCTTTGCATTTTCTTGCTTGCCCGGAATAAACTATTTCACTTCAAGGGTTTGGAAATAAGGTGGGATGGGAAAGGTAATCATTGATGCATTAATTCATTCCAGACTGCGTGGATATCATATGATAATACATCGTTACAGACTATTTCTTTTTTAGACATTATTTCAAGAGACTCTCTTATAATTGCTTCCAGGTGATTATTTGTGCGGAATATAATTTTGGATCTATTGAAATCAACTTTTATAGATTCAGTTTGCGCTAATCTTGCTAAGGCAGTGTGGGGTCTATTTAATCTCAGATCTGCTTCATGTTCTTTTATTCTGTTCCGGAATTTCCTCATTGTCATACCTATGTACATAAAATCTTTATCATCTTTCTTGAATGGTATAATATATACTCCTGATCTATTGATAGCTTGAATTGGGTCTATTTTTCTGTTTAACAAAACCCGCAACTTTGGGGGAGGGACTGCGATTAATGTAATGCCAAACTTAAAGAGGGAATGTCTCATACTTTCAAAAAACCGTGGGATGTAATTAACTTTACAAAACTTCAAACTTTTAATTGTACCTGTATTCCGATTTTCTTCATCTTTCACTTTAAATTTATTTATGATTTTTTCAATGAAATGGGATGGAACTGAATTCTCGGCTGCTATTTCTCTAATTACATCTAATTCTTCATTAAGGAAAAGGCATGAACAAACTTCAAACGCTCTTTTTACATAAAAATTGAAAGGTGC
The DNA here is from genome assembly GCA_963931845.1 of Maratus michaelseni. Taxonomy (NCBI): domain Eukaryota; kingdom Metazoa; phylum Arthropoda; class Arachnida; order Araneae; family Salticidae; genus Maratus; species Maratus michaelseni. Next base: position 256,897,975 of record OZ007594.1, read on the forward strand.
TAACTTGTAACTAATGGGTGAACTGCAATTAAACGGGATGGTGGAGTTAGATCTGTTAATTTTCCTAAACACTGTGCAATCAAGATTCTGTTTGTCCATATTTCTGATTAGCTGTACATCCAAAAAAGCCCAATCAATTTTCCCCAAAACTAATCAGGGAAGCGCCTTATCACAAGGAACCTATAAACAAAATTGGAAGAAAATCGGATAACTCTGCATGAAAAATTCATTTATCTAAATTAAGGGGGAGGATTCCCCCCCCCCCTCGTTAGCCCCTTTATACTTAACCTATGAACCCCAAAACTAATCAGGAAAGAACCTTATCACAATGAACCTATATACAAAATTTGAAGAAAATTGGACAATTCTGCATGAAAAAACCATTTATCTTACTTAAGGGGGGTTAGCCCCCCCGTTCCCCCCTTTATAGTTAAACAATCAATCCCCAAAACTAATCAGGGAAGCGCCTTATCACAAGGAACCTATAAACAAAATTGGAAGCAAAACGGTTATTTCTGTCAAGAGTTATCGCGTTACGTACATACATACGTACATACATACATACAGAACGGGCGGGCACATAAGCTCTCAGGCTTTGATAGCCTGTGAGCTAATAAAAAAAAATAACAATAACTTTTAATTAATGGCATAGCGTCACTCAAAATTTGACATCATTATTTTTAAGACCCATATTTAAAATTCTTAGAGAAATAAGGTGAAGTTTTGCGTCACAAATTTTTAACCCGTTAAGGGTTTTTGTATTATTATAACCACGGGTCGGAAGTAGCGAAACTACAGCAGTCGCTATTTTTTACAGTAGTTTGTAGTGTAGCGCACTACACTTTGAACAATGTAGTGTAGCGAGTAGTGCGATACAAAAAATCAGTAATTTGTAGCTAGAATCGACGTTACTTTTAACGCTACTTCAGAAAAAAAAATGTGTCATGCTAAAAATCCATAAGTTACTTCTTTAGTGCAAAATTTTCTCTTCTGAATAATTTGCGAATCTTAGCCGCAAATCTCATCTGCAATGCATAGCAATTAGCAACGCATTGCATGAACTGATTTTGAGGTTCCCAGAAAGGTCCCGTTACCTTTGTAAAATTATGATATACAGTTTTAATTAATTTTTGTATTAGAATTTATTTGAACTCGCAGTATTTTGTAAAGTATTCGGATAGTCGAGTGGAGTGTCACTCAAGATTTTTTTAAGTTAATGTATTTGAATATTTGTTATATTATGTATCAGGCTTAATTTCACTAAGGAACTTGTAATATGTATAAAAACTAACATTTTGGAGACAAACACAAAACATTTTCTTGTACGTTTTCTTTCTTAAATTTTAATGCCCGCGGTTATATCGCACTTATTTAATTGTATCACGGTAGACGCGATATAAAACGAGGAGTCACTGTAATATTTAATCCGTGACTTCAGTTTCGAGTATAAGTTGAATCCTTTGACAAAATCTGAAAGTAGCTAAGTAGTGACTACTTTTGAAAAGGAGTTTGTAGTCGCTATTTTTTAAGGCAAGTAATTGTAGTTGTACTTCACTACAATAAAAAAGTAGTTTTTCTGACACTTGACTTTACTAACGTCATCTCCCCACCACAATCTGCTTGCTTCTTTTTTTTTTTTTTTTTCTTTCATACGGAAGTGGGATAATAGAGATTGGTGCACAGACTTACAAACGGGCTAAGGGAGATCAATTGCCTCTCTCTGGATTTCCAAATTTAATTGACTAAATTTTCTTTTCTCACATGAATCTGAAAGAAAAAATAAATAAAATTTATTATTTTCAATTTAAAATAATTAACCACTAATAGAAAAGGAATTAATTTTTTTTTTTTATCAAGGAGTTTCTGTCCCCTTGAACCCCTCCACGAAAGACAATTTTTCATTTATTTTTTTATTTTAATATGTTTTATTTGTTACTTTTCTGTGCTATTTTTTTAATGTCGTTATGTTTAAAAATCGTCTTGCACGTGGGATTATGGCAAAAAAATCCTTAGTTTAGTTTATTTCAAGTTTATAATCTTCATTTAAAAGAAGGTATTGGCAGCGGATTACAGGCTTATCTGTTCCGAATCTTTTCGGTAACCAGGTCGTTGCGTGCTATATCTTAAAGAAGAGTTCGTATTCTTTTTTCGGAGACTGAGTCTGAAATATTGTGTGCCATTAGAGCCCGAGCTCGATACCAAAAGTACGCAGTAGAAAAAATTTAATAACATTTTTAAATTGTTTGAAGATTACTTTTCTCATTCAAAAATCTCTTCTCACATAGAAATAACCAGTAATCCAAAATACTCTCCCATGACGTTGTTTCGTGATTTTCATGTCGCTGAAAATCTGTTTAAAATATCAAATTTGTTTTTTATACCGAACTATTGGCAGAAATCTCATAAGTCACAATTCTTATTCTTTTAAAGTATCATTGTACATCCATGGCAGAAAGACATGAGTTCTGTTTTACAGTAATTCTTAAAAAGGATTCAAGCAGAAAGAGGGAATAGACGTTCCACAGCTTCTTTATGTTACTAACACTGACTTCAAGACTTGACTGAAGCCAAGGCTTCATAGAATATTCCTCTTTATATCCCATCAATAACAATTCATTTCCCTTTCAAACTGAGGTATTGTAAAATTCTTTAAGAAATTTAGACTACATTCTTCTTTCTCAAATAGCATCTGGGAAGTTTTTTTCTTTTTATCAATTTGTTAATAAATAAAATTTTTACTTTGAGCCAGAGCCCGAGGATTGGTTTAAAAATCCAGCCCGACTCCTCTCAATCTACCTCCCCTCTAAGTTTATATCTGAAATTCTGGGACAGCTTGTATGAGTAAATTTCAAAATAAAAGTATTATTGCATTTTACCTTCAGGGCTTGATTCTTAAAAGTGGCTAAATCAATTAATTAATCAGCAATTCATATAACGGCAGCCACTGCTGCAAAAATTACGATGATTTGATTATTATTAATGATTAAACAAAATTAATTAATCGGAGAAGTAGAAACAGAAACCAGAACAATAAAATAATTTCTTTAGCATTGAAAATACCTCTTTATCTTTCACTAAGACGGAAAACTTTATCTCTTAACATCATCATTGGATGCATTCACTACATTAATAACTTTTTAATAACATTTAACATATATCGTTATGAACATCATCTCCCCCCTTCCCCTCCCCAACCGACTTTTTCTTTGTTTTTTTCAACCAGAAATGTGGTAATAGATTGGTGCACAGACTTACAATGAGGTCCGAAAATTTCTGTGCCAGGATTTGGACGCACCATCCCTCCGCCCTCTTTTGAAGGACGCAGACGATGCACACACATGGAGATGTGCCCCCGGAACATCTCAACTCAACAATTCAAGGCTTTTACGTAGAAGGGTGTGCCTGGTTCACTTTAAATCTCCATTGGTCTCTCTCGAGGCCGTAAGAGGGAAGGGTAAATAAATTCAAAAGCGTCTCCTAAAAATATATTAAGTGATGCAACAAAAAATAAAGAAAATATATTAATAATTGTAATGGCAACATCAGGAAAGCTCTCGAGATCGGAGATCTTATATTGCAAAAGCTGTTTCATCGAGATGAAAGAAAGAAAGAAAAAAAGTGTCAAGGCCACATTTTTGCTTGAATTATATTTTCCCCCAATTAAATTGCAAGAGGATTAAATTTAAAATTATTTTGCGAAATTATCAAAAGATTATGCAAAATCTTTTCATGCTTCTTGGGCTGTTAATAATGAAAAAGTTAATGAGATGTAAAGAATGAGTTCTAAAGCTCAAAACAATGTTATAATTCATGTTATTGTGTTCTCAAATTTTATGAAACGGCCTTTATTAAAGAATACTAGTTTCATTTATAAAAAGAAAATATAGAACAATTTTAGAATATTCATTTATATTAAAACTTTCGAAATACTGAACCAATTCGAACCAAATTGGGACAGTGTATTGATCTTGCAAATATCTTAGATGCACTGAATGAATAAGGTTCAGCAACCCATTCGAAAATAACGATCCTTTGAAAGTCCGAATAATATTCCGATCAATGTGGCTATGTTTTCAGTTCATTATTAATACATGTTAAAATTCTTCGATTTCAATAAAATTTTAGGAGTTGTTTACTTTGGTATGCGAGGCATACTAAAAGAATTTTATTGGTATTCATTGGATGGTTTGTGTTCGAACCTCGTCAAAAATAAATTATATCTTAGTCAGTGAGAAAACTAAACTAAATTTCACCCGGGGCAAGGCAATATATTGGCTCCCCTCTCCTCCACGAATATTTTTAGATGAAAATCTGAGTAAATAATGACTGGAGGTAATTAAAGCAAAACTCTAAACGCATATATACATTCTTCATATGCAAGTTATTTTCTATAATAGCACATTGTATATTACATTTAATATTATTTTTTAATATCCAAACATAAATAAGTATACAGTATAAATATCTCATAAAATGTATCATAGTTAATCAGTTAATTAATTTTTTGAGAATTTTCTTTGTTGCAAAAATTATATCATCATAATAGAGCTATCTGATGTTCAACATTTATAGTAATTAAATCTGTTAATCGTTGCATTAATGATAAATTCTTCACACATCTTTTAATGAGTTCCAACTTGTTAAATTTTTAATGTTTAATAAAGATACAAGCAGCGTAAGGAAAAATTAGAGACGTGTAGTTAGATTTGGATAAGCATCTTTAAGGTCCGTGCACGTGTATTAGTAGATCAATAGGCGAACTTTATATTATTACTTACCCATCATACGTAGTATAGGGTAAGTCGTTTTAAAAATCGAAAAAAAAAATGACGGATTTACACGTTTTAGACACCGGAGATTCCGAAAAAACATATTTTTAGAAAAAAAAAATTTGCCGTCCGTCTGTCTGTGTGTCTGTAAACGCTCTATCTATCGAACAAATTGAGATAGAGACTTGAAATTTGGTATATACTTAGTATGTAATAATGGGAAGAAACTTATTGAATTTCAGTAACCTCGATTATCCGGAACTATTTTTTTCGAACTCTCGAAATATTCGTTCTGTTAAAAGGTATATAAAAAAATTTCGAAATTGTTTATTTTAAGAAGTGAATATAAAAGACAATAAAAATCATAAATTTTGCATAAAGAATGAAGTCGATTGGATAAATAGTTGCCGAGATATTTGAAATCCTATTTTCAACACTCTTCGATTTTTCATGACCCTGTATTCCATTCAAATTGCAATTCAAAGATATATTTTAATTGGAAATGAGACGCTTAATCCGACGCAGTAAGCTGTTCGTTAATATGATTATCAATTTTGGAGTTATAAGGACGTTTCTTTTACGCAATTCAGTAATAGAGCATTTAAAGTTCATGACGTGATCAAGCCCACGATTTTATTCGAATTGCAATGCATTTTATAAATAGTTTACACATGTTTTATTTTCATATTTTATATTACGCATGGGTCATGGTTATGCATATTACGGTGGCCTCCAACGTCTTAGTTTTATATCTAAAGTGCTTGACTTCCAGGGTAGTTTAGTTCATTTGTAGCTATATCCTTTTTGTAAATATTTGCTAAATATTCAGCTGAATATGTAAGTCTTTTTTTGCCATATTTTGGAAATAGCTCCCTTGAAGAATACCATATATGCAACTAATATTTTGATTTAAATCGGCTTCTTAATTCAGAAAGGATTTTGTCGATCACTAAGATGAAGATTAATTTGAATTTTTCATCATCACACACTACATTCGACTTCACAAAGTTCGTCGAAAAACCTGTTTTGTTTTTTTTTTCCTTCTCGCTTACCTGAATTTCTTGTAATCTTGTACTCATAATATTTCTTGTAATCATAATATTTCTTGTAATTATAATATTTCTTGTAATCATAATATTACTTGTAATCTTGTTTGCAGCAGTTGAGATACATTTCCTTTCTGAATATAAGGTAAGAAATGAAGCATATAATTTATTTTATTGGATTAAAAGACAGATTTCTCTATTTTTCTTGCCGGCAGCACCTGAGTAAATTTGGATATCTTTCCTTTAAACATATTAATTTTATATCGATGGAATAATGTAGTACAATTATAATAATAATAATTTTTATCAAATTAATAGTTTGTTAGTTGAATAATTGAAAAATTTAATTTAAATCTATATCCATAATATCTAAGCATTCTTTTTTGTCAATTGATTCATTAAATAGTGTCATAATTTTGCTGAGCTGAAATTTTTTGCAACATACCCCCCCCCCCCCCCTTTGATCTTATACATTGATTCAATTTAATTAAATTTAATATTTAATTTAAAAATATATACATTAGTAATAGAAAACATCCCATAAAGGTTTTTAAAAGTTCTCAATGTGTGGAATTAAAATAAAGTGCAAAGCGCATATAAAAGACGACAATGCCTTTTTTAGGTGCGTTCGTAATTATATAAATACGTAGCACTCATAGTCGGCGTCTGGTCCGTCCGTCTGTCCGCATATAACAGCGCAAAAACTACGCAACCGAATGGTTTGAAAATTAATATGTATTATCGTTGCAAAATTTTGTCGAGTCATTTCAACTTTACGAAAATCGAATCAACACGTAAAAAGATATTAATAAAAGTTTTCTTTATTCTATTAAATCCTATCATACGTCATCTATATAGTAAAAGCGAAAGTCATGTGACTAAGGAAAACAAATACGGGCTAACCACATCTTTTTCCATATGCCAAGCGGCCATTTTTATTCAAAATTATTTTTTCGAATAAAATTGCATAAAAGTTACATTTTTAGAAAGATCGTTCAAAAAAATTGTTCGCTTGAGAGATGAGTTACGTTAAAAAATGTATAGATTCTGAGATAACTTCAGTGAAAATTAGGTGAACAGCCGAATATCTCAATCCATTAAAGAAAATAAACAAAAGATTCATTCCTCGTGAGTCATAGAAATATTAAACCATGGAGATAATCATTCGCAAATCAAGATCTTCATGATGAATTTTACAGCGCTGTCTTGTGCCGAAAAAAAAAATTTGCATCTGTGAACATGACATGCGTAATAATAATTTTAAAAAATAAAAATAAAACTGGCCAGATAAACTGAGGGCATTGAGCTCACAGGCTATTCCACTAATTGTATATTATACTCTTATTTCAAAGAATTTGAAATAAGCCCCTCGAAAAATAAAGAAATCGACAATATTGTAAGGGGTCCAGGGAAGCGCCTTATTACAATGAACATATATACAAAATTTGAAGCAAATTGAATAATTCTGCATGAAATATCCATTTATCTAAATTAAAGGGGGATTAGACACCCGTATCCCTCTTTATACTTAACACTAATGCACCCCCAAAACTAATTGGGAAAGTGCCTTACCACGATGAACCTATATACAAAATTTGAAGAAAATCGGATAATTCTGCATGAAAAATCCATTTATCTAATTTAAGGAGGGTTAGCCCCCCCCCCGTTTCCCCTCTTTATACTCAACCAATGGACCCCCAAAACTAATCAGGAAAGCTCCTTACCACAATGAACCTATATACAAAATTTAAGGGAAATCGGAAAATTCTGCATGAAAAACCAATTTATCTAAATTAAGGGGTGTTAGCCCACCCGTTTCCCCCCTTTATACTTAACCAGTGAACTTCTCAAACTAATTAAGGAAGCGCCTTACCACAATGAACTTATATACAAAATTTAAAGGAAATCGGAAAATTCTGCATGAAAAACCCATTTATCTAAATTAAGAGGGGTTACCCCACCCGTTTCCCCCTTTATACTTAACCAGGGAACCCCCCCCCCCAAACTAATCAGGGAAGCACCTTATCAGAATGAACCTATATACAAAATTTTAAGAAAATAGGATAATTCTGCATGAAAACCCAATTTATCTAAATTGAGGGGTGGGGGGGGGGGTTAGCCCCCAGTTTCCCCCTTTATACTTAATCAATGAACACCCAAAACTAATCAGGGAAGCGCCTTATCACAATGAACCTGAAAACAAAATTTGAAGCAAAACGGTTATTTCTATCAAGAGTTATCGCGTTACGTACATTACATACATACATACGTACATACAGAACGGGCGGGCACGTAGCTCTCAGGCTTTGATAGCCTGTGAGCTAAAAAGGCATCCTCATTTCGCTCATAGCAGATGATATAATTTATTTCACTAAAATAATAACGATGATTTTTTTACATTGTAAAACTAATTGTAGCACGAAACGACCGCACCTCATTTGTCACGTTTAACGTACAATTTCCAACTTGTTTTTATGTTTAATACATATTTATGTTTCTTTTTTGTTTTTTTTTGTTTTTTTTTAAATAACAGTTTTTTATTTGTGGCGGAGTGCTCAGGGCTGTAAATTTTTAAAACAAAGGAAGAACGAGGTGCATTATTGGAGAGGCATAAACCGTATGATCGAAGAAATGGTCTGTTGCATACATAGAAGAAGGAATATAAAGGTATATATTCCTTCTTCTATGGTTGCATATGATTAAAAAAATCAGACCTGTTCTTGTAACAGCTCAGATGCCTATAAAAGCTCTCGTTTTTTAATTGAATCTTCTTTTGTGCGGTTTTCTGAATTAAGTGATATTCTATGGGATAAATGGCAATTTGGGAAATAAGTGACGCTTAGGGGAAAAAAGTGACGTTCTGCAGAATATGTTACGATTAGTAAAGAATAACGATGTTACCTTCTCTTTAAGTTATAATTGAACATTGGTGATGTTTAATTTTAAAGATATGTTTACACAAAAAAAATGTAACTGTATTATAATACTAGAAATATAATTATGTTTTCTGTTGTAAACCTTAATCTTATTTCATACAAAATGAGTACACGAATCATTTTTATTGTTATGCTCACAAATGTCTTTAGATAAAGTTAAAAAATAAAATTTGAAATATGATCTATATAACGTAGTCATTTGTTTCTGAACTGCAAGTATATGTCTATGTAATATAGCATGACATGTGACAAGGGGGGGAGGGGGTATGATGAAGTGTGACACTTTGGGACTAATACTGCGTTCAGATCGGATAGTTAAGATATCTTAGACTCCCGAACTCACTGAGTGAGTTCCAGAAACTCACTTAGTGAGTTAGAACTTTCTATTGTTAGATACAGACAGTACCACTCACTCTGATTGGCTCTGGAGGCCGATTGGCTGTTAAGGTTGCCTTTAACATATGCGCATGCGCACATTCTATGTTTGTTCAGATCTCGGTCACAGTGTTGTTCAGTGAGCTATCTTAGATGAGTTTTGCGGTATGGACAGGTATTCAATTCCGGGAGGGTACCACCTCAAAAATGGCGGTCTAAGATATCTTAAATGTCCGATGTGAACAGGGTATAAGGGTGGGGAGGCAGGGAGGGAGGGTTAAAAGTATTGAAGAAAAAGTGTGACATCATTTATGGACAATCCCTTACGGAAAAAAAAATTATTCCAACTCAATCGGAAGAGTAGATAGGTTTCTTTATTTTATTTTTCTTTTATTTTAAGGTACATTACATGAGCTTTAATACAAATTAACTAAATTGGTCTCGCACCTTTTAATCTCGCGAGAATTTTTGAGAGAAATTTTAAATTAGACTTACCAAATGTAATTAAATGGATATGAGGCAATTAAATTTTTGAAATCATAGTTTAAAAATCGCCCGTAGGCTGTAATATAACGCAAACCATTTTATAAATGTCATCGATAACTTTTCTTGGTTCGTGTAACCGAACTACAAGAGAAAAATACTTGATTAACGAATTAATCTTGTCCCAGTTATGTTTGAATTGGTTCAGTATTTCGGAGGTTATCGTGATGACAAATTTTACATGTTTTTTTGCTTTTGTGTGTATCTTAAAACAAACTATAAGAGTCACATACTTAGTTAAAGAACTCATCCAAGATACTGGCAAGATCCATACATTGTCCAAATTAGGTTCGAATTGGTTCAGTATTTAGCACGTTATAGATATAAATGATTTCAATATGTCGATTTCTAAAGAAATCAACCTAAAACAGTGAAATTAACATAATCTTCCGACTTAGTCCGAGGGACTTGTTTTAAATTCTTGTATATTTAAGAGTATCGGGAAGTAGAATTGATCTACTCCCTAATATACATAAATGAGAACAGTAAAAATGTGCTTTCAAAAATGAGTGTTGCATTTTATCTTTGATTTAAAATTTGGATCTACTTTAAATCTGTACAAATCTGATTAAAATCGTATCACGTTTTAAATGTGTTTTTCTCAATTTAAAATGTCACTTGTAACCACCTAATTAAACTATCGGAGAATTTAATTTTTTTCAACGAAATTATCAAAAGATTATATGAAATCTTTTCATACTTCTTCATCTGTTATTAATGAAGATGTAATGGATGAGTTCCAAGTTCAAAACAATTCATGTTACTTTGTTCTTTTATTGTATGTTTATGAAATGGTTTTTGTTATAGAATCTATTATATTAAAATCTGGCTGTTTGTTTGTATTTCACAACTTACTTCTTCTAGAATATGTGCATCGTGATGAATTCCACCCTAGTTATCCACATGGATCTGAGGATATCATATAAGCTCGCGGCATTTTTAAATTTGGAATTAGTTTCTGGAGATATTAATTTTTTTGTAACTTGTTGCAAAGTTTCTCTAAAGATGGCAACTAAACTGCTTCATTTTTGTAAAAATAAGAGAAAGAAAACGTAAGTAATAGGATATCGTCTGCTATCCGAAATGGTGAACAAATATCTTTATTTTCTTTGTGTTTGAATAAATCGATCTAACGATTTTTAGTTTACACTATATGAAGGGTGTAGATGCAAAATTCACACTCTTCACATAATCTAGTTTTTAGAAAAATACAAAAAACTGATTATTATTAATAAACATGATATATTGGCACATTTTTTTTGTGTGTGTGATATATTTGTTGCCATGACAACTAGTTGCACATAGTCCTAAACCTGTAATAGTTGTGGTAAAGCTAGAATTTAAATTTAAATATGGAAAATAAGAGTTTTGCAGCAAACTTTTATGGGTAATGTTAGTTATAAACCAAAATAGTTATGAATTTAAAACAACAAAAACTCAAATCTGAACATTAGTTTTCATTATGTTATTTTGGAGGGTAATAAACAACAAAAATCAAAAAACATTTATTAAAAATAATCTTTGCAAAATTTTTACTATTAGACATGGCTCAACTTCTTCACTGTCATTAAACTCGTGCAACATTTTACACTACTTCTGTACCTCCCTGATTGGTTGAACTGGAGAGTGTGAGGTTTGCTGCAAAACAGTTGTTGCATAATGTGAGTTATGCATCAAAACGAGATTTTCAGCACATTTTTTCAACCGTAATATATTTTTTAGGGTCCATATCACTATTACAGTCCGATTCGCCTTAAAAAGACGAACACGATGATATGAATAACTCAATACCTTAAAAAAGTGGATAATGTGACTTTTGCATCTGCACCATTCATATATATTTTTTAATGTAATCTAAAGAACATTCATATGACTTACTTCCACGTTTACCAAAATTATTATCAGAAAACTGAAAGATTTTAACAGATATTCCATTTAAATGCTAAAAGTGTAAATTAACAACATAATATAAATTAAAATAACTTTTATTAGTTGTTTTACATGTTTCGACTCTTTCCGAGTCATTTTCAGAAACAAAATGAGAATATTCCAAAGTTGCACAGGCTTTGAAGTTATTATTTTCATGTACTTTTTTAAAAATTACGCACGTTATTTATTATTTTTTACTTGGTTGTTTATTTTCATATCTGTGACCATGGAGTAACTCGAGCCACATAGTTTCGGTAAATTAAAAGATGCCGCATCGTTACATATTGTATTTTTGCGTGTCTATACTATCCATCCATAATAAAAGAAACCATAGAGATACTAACACGCAAAAATACAATATGTAACAATGCGGCATCTTTTAATTTACCGAAACTGTGGCTCGAGTTACTTCATGGTCACAGATATGAAAATAAACAACCAAGTAAAAAATAATAGATAACGTGCGTAATTTTTAAAAAAGTACATGAAAATAATAACTTCAAAGCCCGTGCAGCTTTGGAATATTCTCATTTGGTTTTTGAAAATGACTCGGAAAGAGTCGTAACATGTAAAACAACTAATAAAAGTTATTTTAATTTATATTTTGTTAATTTACACCTTTAGCATTTAAAAGGAATATATTATTACAAGGTGTTATTATTTATTATATTGTTATATAAATATCGGTTTTAACAGTATTGATTCGTCTAAAATAATATTGTCAGAATTTGTTTAAAGTGTAAATGAATGGACTGTGCTAGAACACAGAATTTTGAGCATTGAGCCTAAACATATGTACAGGGCATATCATCGGATTAAAAGTTTCTGTCTAAACTAGAGTCCTGCACCCGAAAATTCTTAAAGTCAATCTAAAACCCGACCCGAACCCGAAAAAAAAAATTCGTGAATCCGAAACCCGATCTGAAGCAGACACCCCGATTTTAATACAGTTATGGGAAAGTAGTCTAAAATGACATCTCTAATATCAATTTTATCTGTTTTGTATAAAAGTAAGCATATTAATATTCAAATATGTGTTTTTTTTTTTTCAATTGAAAAATATTCAAGGCTTTCTTTGAATATAAAATAAATCTCTAGTTAGATAGTTAAATTTTAAATAAAAAATTGGAAAAAAACTTAAAAAATTCGACATAATTAAAAAATGAGTGAACACTCACACCACAATCTGTCTGCAAAAGATAGTTAAACTGCTATGCATAGTTTTTGATTCTATAAATTTTTTTAAATGAACTATTTTGATTAATTTTTTGATTGAACTATTTTTAATAGTTTAACTACTGCGAAAGCTAATAAAAAATTTTTGAAATCACTCAAGTAGTTACTAAGAATAGGGTACTTCAATGTCAGCTGCTTTCCATACGATTTTACAAGTGCTGTTGTCCCCTTAAATCAATCCAAATCTGATTAATGTCCAATCGTGTTTTTAATTAATTTTTCTCAATTTTAATATTTGATTTGTAACTAACCATTCAAATCATTCTTTGCAAATTGAAATTATTCTTCTTCTAAATTTCTTCTAATTCATCCAAAGTGTTAATAAATTTTTTTTTTATTATTATTAAGAAAAAAAAGCAAGAAAGATGGTAATCATTTTTAAACCAAGAAATTTTTTGATTTGTGAGCAGTGGTACAGGTTCAACTCAAAATATTAAAAACTTATCAAAATTGGTAATTATCAAAATTAGTTCAGTAAGAAACTCAGGGCAGACGACTAAAAAACCAACTTTATGTTTTAAATATATAGATTTAATTAAGGTTGTAACTATCAAGAAAGCACAAGAACATTCTAGCAAATAATCTATATATTTAAAACTCAAAGCCGAATTCTTAAGACCGATATCGGCTCGGCAATCTTGGGATGTTTTTGGTTTCCAGATATTGGAAAATTATGTTAAAAAAATCGCCGATAACTATATTTTGAATCAAGTTGATTTTGCACTCCATGAACACATTTCTCGATTACAGTCTTTGTTTTTAACACTTTCCAACCTAGTTGAAAAGTGTTTATGACTTCGGTTTGTCTGCCGTCTGTCCGTGCTCTAACTCCCGTAAATATGCTCGGATTGCTCTGCAATTTTTATATGTTATAGTCGTTATCTATAGCATGTTCCCTATTTCAACGGAAGTGTGTAGCACTTATAGTTAATTTACAGGGACAGTCAAAAGAATTCCGTTACATTACGTCTATGGAGAAAAATCGTCTGCGGTTTATCTAAATAATGTTTCGCTATTTTAAACGCATTGAAATTTATATATATCACTATGGTGCATTACAAGAGGCTTACTACAGAATATTGTGTGTATAGCAGTCATCGTTCATTTACAGGGACACACAAAAGAATTCTCTACTGTATGTTAACAATAATTCCTGGAAGTGCGTTTTAAGTTACTGAATGCGATTTTAATTTTAACTCGCTTTTTGTCTATTACGTGGTGTGTATAAATTCTGTAGATCCTATACAGGGAAGCACAAAAGTTCGCGAACACATTTCCCGTATTATTTAACTCCAGACGGAGAATTTTAAACTGTGCTACGCGTTTCCTAACTGAACTAAAATTTAGCATCCTATGTAGTATATATACAAATCTATAGATCCTATACAGGGCTGAATAAAAGTATTCGGATTTCTCAGATGTTATCTTTTAGCTTATTAAACGGTATGATTTGTAAAATTATTTTGGAAGCGTTGGAAAGTGTTACATAATCTATGCTTGACGCATGATTTTTCGTTCTTGTTTGAATTTCGAATCATTTCGATCTCCTAGATATCGAATTTATTCTGATGCAACAGCTGCTTTACAGCAGGACTAAATGGCAAAAAGTCAGATGTTTCAGTAAATTGCATATATTTTCATTTTTACAATAGCGAAATAAACTGTTACAAATCATGGGCGTATATACAGTAGTAAATTCAGGGGGTGGTCCGAAAGCCCCCCCCCCCCCCTTCAATATGTCACTCCCAGAACATTTGATATGTTGTATATGTTAATGTTTAAAAATGTAATTTCCCTTGGGTAAGTGCAAAATTCTCTCCGGAGAAAGATGTCTGAATTCAACACTGCGTACACACGATATTTGTTAGGTGTGTGGGAGGGAGTTAGTGCCTGCGCCCATGAAAGACAGTTAACATTTGTAATGAAATATCGAAAAACCTGTAAAACAAAACTATCATACAATAAAATTAGATTTATACAGTAATCAGTTCGATAAAAACCGAAATATTTTTTCATACGTAGTACATTTAAAAAAAAAAAAAAAAAAAAAAAAAAATTACTTTTTTAAAGCGTTAGGGGCGGTGGCGGAGTCCTTTCCTGCACCCCCCCCCCCCTCCTCTTTCGGCTTACGCCCATGTTGCAACTGCAATAATTTAAAACTTTTGAAATATAGTTAGTGTCATAAAGATTTTTGTTTAAATCATTTTTTAATTGATTTTCATATGGGTAGACAGCGTAAAAAGAAAAAGAGAGAGAGAGAGAAATTAATTAACAGGTTTAATAAAAGAACACAACATAATAAGTCACGTGACACGTTGAAACGAAAGAGAGAAGATGATTTTAGTGTGTGTGTGTGGGGGGGGGGGGAGTAGTTTCGATCACGAAGTACTAAAAAACCTTAAAATACGCAATAACTCAATCAGATAAAACTTTTTTTATTTATGTATATTAGCCAAATTTCATTCGAGATTTTTTTATACCTAGGTAGGTCCTTCAAACCACCAAAGTTTTAAAAAGATTGGAGACTACCACTTTATTAACTATCCTTGTTGATGCTGCTATTGTATTCGTCTATAGTATATCTACACCAATTTCTTATGTTTCGAAGAAACTGGGTAGGAGGGTAGGAAGGGAAGGGGTTTAGAACTTTAGGCAAGATGTCGGAGAGATTTCGAGCTAATCGCGAGGTATTACACATACAACAAATAAACAATTATATTTGCAATAAATAGTATTATAGTGTCGAATAACATCCCAAATATAATAATTGTTAAATAGTCAAATATTACCAATACAATGATTATATTATTGTTATTATTCGAAAAATTAATTATTACATCAGTAAATTACTTTTTCCTTCAATTACGAATTTTTTTCTTTTAATTATTGTAGCATATATTTCTGTAACCAATTTTGAAAAGCAACAAATATGCAGAATCGGTGTTCCTATAGTGCTGCCATCTATCAGTAAAGAAAAGAATTGTGTAATTTCAGTTTTGGTGCTGCTATCTATGAAATTAATATCAAACTAATTCTGATTAAATTATGTAGAGTTAAAAAAAAAAAAAAAAAACTAAAGCAGATAACAGAAATGTTACTTCTATAAATTTATTCTCATATATTTTTTTTTTTTTATGGCAATAAAAACTAATGACAAAAAAATCAGAAAGCTTGAAATCTTTCTACCAACTTTAAAGAAAAAGTTTTCGCGAAGAAAAGAAAAAATATTTATCAATTTCCGCCAAAGTTGATTAATATTTACATTTTAAATAGATAAAATATGAATAAAATTTATAAAAAATTGTCATTTCAATTGTTTTGAGTAAGACCGTGCACAAAAGGCTGATTTTGGGTGTTTATTATCTTCCATTTGGTTTATCTCTTTCTTTCTTTTATTTTCTTTAATATTTTGGTACTTTAATACAATTTTGAATATTTATAATATTTTGTAAATATAATTTTTCATTTACTTTTGTACAGTCGATGAATATTTATTATGGTATGATAGTTTTAATTCTTCAGCCAAGTTTTAATTTGATTTTTAACACTTTCCAACCTAGTTGAAAAGTGTTTATGACTTCGGGTTGTCTGCTGTATGGCCGTCTGCCGTCTGTCCGTGCTCTAACTCCCGTAAATATGCTCGGATTACCCTGCAATTTTTATATGTTATTGCCGTCATCTATAGCATGTTCCCTATTTCAACTGAAGTGGGTAGTAGCACTTATAGTTTTTTTACAGGGACACTCAAAAGAATTCCGTTACATGACGGTCTATGAAGAAAAATCATTTGCGGTTTATTTTAATGATGTTACACAATTTCAAACACATTGTAACTCAAATATATCACTAAGGTGCATTCCAAGAAGCTTAATATGGAATAGGGTGTGCATAGCACTTATAGTTACTTTACAAGGACAGTCAAAAGAATTCCGTTA
Source organism: Maratus michaelseni (assembly GCA_963931845.1). Classification (NCBI taxonomy): domain Eukaryota; kingdom Metazoa; phylum Arthropoda; class Arachnida; order Araneae; family Salticidae; genus Maratus; species Maratus michaelseni. The sequence goes on from OZ007594.1 coordinate 256,914,744, forward strand.
CATTACGTCTATGGAGAAAATTCGTCTGCGGTTTATTTAAATAATGTTTCACTATTTTAAACGCATTGAAATTTATATAAGGTGCATTACAAGAGGCTTACTACAGAATATTGTGTGTATAGCAGTCATCGATCATTTACAGGGACACTCAAAAGAATTCTCTACTGTCTGTTAACAATAATTCCTGGAAGTGCGTTTTAAGTTGCTGAACGCGATTTTAAATTTAACTCACTTTTTGTCTATTACTTGATGTGTATAAATTCTGTCGATCTTCAGGGCAGCACAAAAGTTCGCGAACACATTTCCGGTTATTGACAGAAACTCCGGAAGGAGAATTTTAAACTGTGCTACGCGTTTCCTAACTAAACTAAAATTTAGCATCCTATGTAGTATATATACAAATCTATAGATAGTATATAGGGCTGAATAAAAGTATTCGGATATTTTCCGAATATTGTATATGTTGGAAATTCCTGAAATTACGTTTTTAAATATGGTATGCGTTTCCAAATTGTTTACTTAGATGTTATCTTTCAGCTTATTAAACGGTAATGATTTGTAAAATTATTTTGGAAGCGTTGGAAAGTGTTACATAATCTAGGCTTGACGCATGATTTTTCATTCTTGTTGATTTTCATGAGACTAATGATCATAAAATGACTTTATTATTTACTTAGATGAATTTTTAAGAAAAGGCGAACTCTCACTTCCATATATTTATTTTATTTAGATGAACTAATGCAGAATAAATTGGACTTGTTCCACTTATTTTCAAGTTTAAACTGTAACTGTGGTTACAGTTCCTCGTGAATAACAATAGGACGTACGTTGCAGATATTTTGATGATATGCAGGTACCATAATTTAAAACATAGTAAGTATAAATCAATATATAATTCATTTAATACTTAATTAATTTTATTTAATGAGTAATTAGTGTAAAATATGTGTAATTATTAGCAAGACCATAGCCAATAGAGAGACACCAGGGTTTGATCTCACCCCTCTCCGAATTCCGCGAGGATGACTATAAATATGCCATTAACTATCAGTCAATATGATCAAGACCACGGCTTGACAAATGCGGTCGCCAGGTTCCCACTGGCGACCAAGATTTTTTATCTGCTGACCAAGTTATTTAATCTGGCGGTTTCTTTTTCTTTCTTTTTTTAACCATTGGAAAAATGGTTGTTGCTTTCGGTCGAGAATGGACCAAATGATGTTCGCATTACTATTTTAACCGTTTTTAGTGAAATTCTGTAACTTTAGAAGAATTTGTTAAGCGTTTTTAACGAAATTCTGTAACTTTAGAAGAATTTTTCTTTGAATAGGCAATAGAAATGCATAAAATCGTTACAAAAATGTTAAAGTTACAAAAAGGATAGATGCAAATTATCAGATATGAAAAATAAAGTAGAAATTTGGTACTTCTGTGTTATAGCGGCCCCCAAGGATGAATCGCCAAGCGACGAAGATTTATCGCCAAATTAATAAAGCATGCAGGACATTATAATAATATATGATATAATATAACATTTCTGGACGTATGCGGCCAAGTTATAGTCATATACACTATATTTCCAATGATGACCGGTCACTTGCGATTTTAGACGTTTTGTTAAATATCGAATATAGAATGAGAGACACTTCATTCTTATTATGTCAACTTTGATAAGCTAGTACATTTGGATACAACCCCTCATCTTTTTGCTTTCTTTTGGGAACAGTGAAATTCGAGCTTATTCTATCGACGATTACTATCAGAATTTTCAAGCTATGTTTTTGAGACTTTCATAAAAGTTGGTCTATACATTTGGCTAATATATTATGCACAGTATATTTTGATTGAATTCGCGCATGCGCAGTGAAACAATATTTAGTAAACCTGCTCATTTTTCATACAATTTTTGTTATTTTTTAATTCTGATTGCAGGGTATTGTGTATAATTTTGTTTGTCATATTTTCTGAAAAAAAAACTTGTTTTTATATTAAAAACTCTGCAAATTATAAGCAAAAAACTTGGTAAAATTTGGGACTGTTTTTATAAAAACCTGAATTTCTCTTCGAGTATACATGCTATCTTCATACAAATGAACCCAAATTATTACAATAATCCACTTAATCATAATCTACAATTTGAATGCTTTTGCAATATTAGTTTTTACAGGGTTATCCAAAATATATTCGTTTTTCTTCAATTTGTTGACGGCCCCTTATGAGGCTTCGGGAAAAAATCTTCACGGAAATATATGACGTTTATCATGTTGTTTACACTCCTGAAGTTACAGGATAATTCCTTATGTATCTTTCCAGATATTTAACAAAACGTCTAAAATCGCAAGTGACCGGTCATCATTGGAAATATAGTGTATGATGCATATATGATGTATATACATGACATGTCCATGATGTATATATGATGTATATATATGACATGTCTATAATGTATATACGACATATAACATAAGACGTAAATAATATGAGTATAATGACGTATATGGCACCCATAGGAGTGTTTGGAATATATATATGCGTATATAGGATGCATATATAAGCTTTGCAATGATCTTGGCGAAATCATAACTGCAACCTTGGCATAATCATAATTGTGGGGGCCGCTATAACACGAAAGTACGGTATTTTTTTTTTTTTTTTTTTTTTTTTTTTTTAAGCTTTTGGAACATTTTCCCAATGGTTATTGTAATTTGTTAAATTATAATTTTTTATTTTATTTATTTTTTCGCACAAAAATTGACCTAAGAAATGAGCACAAACTTTTCGTTTCAGAAATAAATTGTCGAAAAATCACCCGCAAAACGGGCTAAACGCTAAAAATCCCCCAAAAAATATCTGGAATTTTTTTTTTAATTGCAGTGAACAAAATTTAGACTTTATTGGGCTAAAAGACAAACTAAAGAAACATGATTCCTTTTATGAATGTAAAAAAAAATCGCAAAAAAAAAGCAAAAAAAAATCGCTGAAATTTTTAAAAATCACAAAGGACAAAATTTACTATACTTGGTTAAAAAATTTAAACTGAATTTCTTTTACGAACTTTAAAAAACTGCCGTGGAACGCGAAAAAAAGGCTCAAACAGCATAAAAAATAGCTAAAAATTTAAAAATCGCAGATAACAAATTTTAATATATTGGACTAAAAGACTGATAACAGATTCCTTTTACCTTTGTTGAAAAATCTCAGCGAAGCGCAAAATAGAAAAAGAAAATCTCTAAACAAGAGGACAAAATTTATTATATTGGTCTAAAAGATTGAAGCAGGATCCCTTTAAAGGTAAAAAATTCGACGCTCAACACGAAAACTAGTCGTTGGGGGCCACCGTAATACTTACCCATCATGGATATGCATAATGTAAAATATTAAAATAAAAATGTGTAAACTACTTATAAAATGCATTGCAATTCAAATAAAATCGTGGCTTGATGACGTCACAAACTTTAAAGGCTCGATTACTGAATTGCTTGAAAGAGGTTTTTCCTTATAACTCCAAAAATAATAATCCTATTAACTAGCGGTTTATTACGTCTGATTAAGCGTCAAATTTCCAATTAAAATATATCTTTGAAGTGAAATTTGGATGAAATACAGGGTCATGAAAAATCGAAGAGTGTGGGAAATAGGATTCCAAATATCTCGGCAACTAATTATCCGATCGACTTCATGCTTTATTCAAAATTTATGTTTTTTTATTGTCTTTTGTATTCGTTTCTTAAAATAAACAATTTCGAAAATTTTTATATACCTTTCATCAGAACGAATATTTCGAGAGTCCGAAAAAAATTGTTCCGGTTAATCGAGGTTATTGAAATGAAATAGGCTTCTTCCCATTATTACATACTAAGTACATACCAAATTGCAAGTCTCTATCTCAATTTTTTCGGGAGATAGAGCGTTTACAGACACACACACACACAGACACACAGACGGGCGGCAAAATTTTTTTTCTAAAAATATGTTTTTCGGAATCTCCAGTGTCTGAAACGTGTAAATCCGCCAAAAAAAATTTTTCGATTTTCAAAACGATTACAAGACTTACCCTATACTACGTATGATGGGTAAGTAAAACGCTAAAAATCACATAACAAGTTAATTTTTAAAATCTAATTAAAAATATTCGGTATTATTCTAAAATGTGTAACTAATAATTCTAAACTTATGCTTGTTATTTTTTTTCTCAATTAATTCATTAAAAACTTTTCTGCTTTTTCAAATTAAATGATGGAAGGGGGGGTAAATATTTTTTACTGGCGACTAGAATGTTTTGCTGGCTACCATATTTTATCAGTTTTGAAAAGCCAAGACTGAAAAAACAACCAACAATCAAGATTCAAAAATCAAAATTCTACACTTAGCATATCTTTATTTTTACCTCTCTATATATTAAAATAAAAGTAACCACCTCCGCCGCAGCCGTTGTCAATGAAGATTTTGTGCCTTCAGGTCTTTCTGGACTAATATTCAGAAAACTATTGCATATAAAAATGTGAAAATTGGTAGTTTTATAGAGAAATGTTCGTTAAACACGCTGAAGGAAATAGTTTTTAAATCGAAGAATTATTTTAAGAAATATTTAATATAAAAGTCAGTAAAAATAGTTCTCTTTAAAAAGTTTTATAGGAACTAAAACTATACATAGGATATAGTTGACAAGCTTGTGGTGTGCACAGTGCAATTATTTTTTTAATTTGACTAATTTTTTGAGGTTTTATTTCAATTTGTTATTCAAATTTTCATTATTTTGTGGAGATTTATTTCATATTTCAAAAAGTCCATTGTTTGAATTGTTGCCAATTTGTAAAATAGCGCACATAATAATATTCCTTTTCAATTAAAAAATGTATTTACACGTGACTATTAAAAACAGAAATAAAACTTTAAAATAGTAATTAAATGATCACGTGTTTAAAGCAGTAAACGTAGAAAATTACGTAATAAAAAATTTATTTGCGCGTGAATATTAAAAAGAGAAATTATTAAATTATTATGCGTTCAGAGCATTAAATGGAGAAACTTATGCCATATTTAAAATGCTCAAATAACAATATTTCCAAACAGTTTCAATTTAAAAATATATTTCCACGGGAGATTAATTTATTTCGACAAATTATTTTACCTATTATTGCAAATTTTAAAACAGCGTAAATAATATGTCCCTTCAATTAAAAACTATATTTTTACTTTTAATAATAACGTTTAAATTAACGAAATAACTAATAAATTGTTAAAATATCGTTAAAAATACAGATAAACATTGAATTAAAAATCACTCGATGACATAACTAACACGTGTAACGCATCTGGTGTCAATTGAATGCGACCCTCGGTCATGCACTTTTGGCGTTAAATCCTATATTTTGGCGACAGATCTTTACTTTTATAGAAAGTAGTTGACGGGATAATGGAGAAGTACCCAATCTTCTATAGCATCGTTATAAAAGATCCCGATGCAACGACATTGTTTACATAATCATTTTACACAAGTTGATTTTCAAATTTTTAATTGATCTTATTTAACCAGTCACGAAAACTGTTGTTAGCAGTTTCGACAGTAGTTGATTCGGCCTTAAGTCAAAGGGAAAAGAATGGAAACCCGATTGAAGCAGATCGCCATTGGTCGTTTAATTATAATTCAATCTTCCGTAATCGTTTTAGAGTTGATCAAATCAGAGTGTTTTTAAAGTTTGCGGTGCCAGAATGGGGGTTTGCGAGCGTAGCTTGTAGGGAGCAGAGTCCCCTAGCTAAATATATATATATATATATGTGGATGAATTTTCTTAAGAAATCTTTAAAATTCATTACAGTTTTTTAATGGGACTCTGTGAAAACAGAATATCAAAATAAAATGTCTACAACAGCTTCAGACAGATCGTCACACTTGTTTAGCCCAAATGTTTGAAGAATGCAATGAAAGTTATTTAAAATACTCACAAATACTTAGCTGTTCCAACCTGGGAAAACATTTTTGGCCCTAAAACATTTGAAAGCGCATGTGCAAAATTTCAAACATTAATTTGGTTGACACTAACGTCAATCACTACCTCTGTAATATATAGTAGTATTAAGGAGGTAGTGACTGACGATTTGGCAAAAAACTTTTCGGGTCTCCACAGTGAGCCTAACTGACGTTTCGGCAATTAGAGAGATTAATAGTTGTAATAAGTTTATTTATTGTGCGTGAGTTTAATATTTTCATTATCTAATCTTCACTGATATTACGAGTAACGGTTAATACGAAAACTTTTATAATACCCTTGCTTCTCGTATTAACCGAGTTTGACTGCGTTTAAAACGTCATATTTAAAACCATTTTCTTATAGCGTTCACAACATTGTAGTATTTTCAACTTAAATGTGTATTTACACGTGAATATTGAAAAATAAAGAAAACTTTTAAATAACTAGTAAATCTGCCGATCAGGAGCCTCAACGTCAGCTCTAAAAGTCATTGTTTTTTAATCTCACTTTTCATATTATTTAGCATCTTACAATCCGCAATTTAATTTTTTATATTACATATACATATTTATAGGCATATAAAATACTTCGGAGGTTTCAGAAATTAGGAGCGTTAAATTAAACACGATTTATGCTCTGAACTTCTTATGAACTTCTTATTCATGTAACTTTTTAGATAACAAAAATAAACTTGTATTAAAATAAATTCTTCATTTATGGCAATAAAATACAAAAATAATTTATTTTGATAAAAAAATTTTGCAGCAAAATAGCGCGAGTTACTTGAATTTTATTAGTTTGATTTTCTTTGAAATACGGTTGCTAAGTAACTAATAAGTGAAAGAGCAAAGTAAAAAGAAATGAATTTTAAAATTTGTAAAAAATATGAAAATAAAATGTTGTATATTTCCCGAACAGATGCAAAAAAATTTCCGATAATTTAAACAATTACTTTCTAAATTCTAATGAATGTATCAGCAATTTTTCAAAGCTATTAGATATATTTAAAACCTTCATATCAAAAATTTAGCATTAGTAATTTTACGTTTAAATCCATTATTCAAATATATGATTTTCATTTCAGTAAAAATGAAATTTGAAAATCGTCTGCATTCCCAAAACCTCAACTGACGTTTCGGCAATTAAACTTTTCGTGTGAAAAGCATTTAATGGTGATAATTACGTCTTTTATTTAAAACGCTATATTTCAAATGTCATATTTAAAACGATTTTCTTATAGCATCTATTAGCAAACTTTTCTTCTAACATTATAAAACTACAGCAACAAAATGTTTTAAACAACAAAAAGTAGAAAATATAACTAAAAAATAAAGAGTGTAATATATATATATATATATTTAAATACGCTTTGATCAATTAATAGTTTTATATTACTTAAATTATGATTATACGTTGAGAAAGCAATTTAGAAATCTTTAAAATATAGTTTAAATAACGCTTTTTTTTTTCATTTCATGTTGCCATGTTAAAAAAGGATACAGGGCAAAAATTATATATATTTTTTTTATAAATTCACTAGCTCGCGCTTTCTATCAAGAGTAAATCAAAGCAATGATTTTTCAGTAATCGAGGCCCACGCCCCACGCCAAATTAGCATATTGTAACGGAAAAGTCTTTGGAACTGCATGAATTACAATCGTGAAATTAGGTGTGCTTTTAAAATAAGCATTGAACATAAAATAAGGTTTATATATATTTGCTTTTATTATTTATACTCTATGGAGATAAAAAGAGAGAGAGAGAGAGAGAGAGAGAGAGAGAGAGATTATTTTATTATTTAAAGCGTTAGATCTTAACACAGATTACGAAACCTTACCAAAAAAAATTACAATCTTCGTTCTAGATAACGATTAATATTTATGGTTATCGATTCTGACCACTTGTCCTGCGTCTTAGAAAAAAAAAATCGATGTCTTTTGAATAAAATACTAGTATTTTCATGAGAGTTTACCTCATGACGTCACAACTCTCTAAACGAAAAACTTTATTGATCTTTTTCGCTATTAATAAAGAATCGCTGAATAGTCAGTGGAAAGAAAAGTTCATAGGGGCTTATAGTCACAAAAGTCAATAGAGTAACTTTTAAAGAATTATTTGTAACTACTTTTCAATGTTCCCTTGTTGTATTGATTTAAGCGGAAGTTCAACTTCTTTGGCGTATACTTCACCTGATTTTTACGTTTTATTTATTTTTTATTTATTAAATTCCTACTATTAGCTCACACTCTCTCTATATATATCTTGTTGGAATTTTCAATCGTTAATAAAATATTTTCTATTCATCCATTCAAGTTCAAATAAATTTTTTTTAACTTCTACTGGATGACAATTGATGTTAATACAGTTTTTTCAAATATTAATTAATTAATTTAATTTAATTAATTAATTTTAATTTTATATTTCATTTCTGTTCAAAAGTATAGACTCACTCCATATTTATAGTCTCACCTTCACACGTAAAAAGATAATGGGGCTGTTCACGGACGAAGATCAGGCGGCTCGCGGGCGAAGGAGACTATAAATGTGGAGTGAGTCTATACTTTTGAACAGAAATGAAGTATAAAACTAAAATTAATTAATTAAATTTAATTAATTAATATTTGAAAAAACTGTATTATCGCTAACTGTAACATCGCTATGGCACTTTATTGTGAAGTTTGGTAATTTTTGAAATTCAATATTTGAAAAACGGCATAATCATTAGATTTTAAATTTATATCAAGAAAAATACATTTTTTTTTTTTTTTTACCTTTTTAACGCAGTTTGTCTAACAATTTTGTGAGAAATACTTTTCGAGCTATTAATTTTTGGTATTTTAGCTATTTATTTTTTATTTAATTATTGATACATTTAAAAAATTTCTCTTATGTAAGATATTTAGCAGGATATAAATTTGGGAATAAATACCGTCAGTGGCGAAGCATGTGGATCGCTGGAAAAAAAAATTCTATTTGACCTAAGTAGGAATTGACTTAAAAAAAGGTTTTTATATTACTTGTTTATTTTTTCCAGTTAAAAAGGAAAGAGATATTGGGGCTATACATATATAACATTATCAATATTTTGGCAGTTTTAGACCCCCTCCCCCCTTACGATATCATATTTTATCATTCCTCGACTCCCTTAATGATATCGTTGTCAATGGCTAAAAATGTTTTTATTTTTACAATTTATTTTTACTTTCTTACCTTTGCAGTGATATACAGATATGCTTTCGTTATACATCTATTCACCGCATACCGCTTTACCGATGTAAATGAAGATAAGTCCATAGAATATCCACTATCATGCATAACTTTATATGAAATAACATCTAAAAGAGATAGCTAACTATTTAAAAGTATTTAATAATAGTTTATTGCTACATTAGTGCATTCAACTTGTACTTGTTCCTTACACGGGGAGGGTGAAAGCATAACTTTTTATCAACAAAACAAGTGACCAACATTCTTACTATTTCTTTACTACACTGCAAAAAAAAGTGTTGATTTTACAATATAATACTGGCAGCTGGGATGCCAGTATTATACTGTAAAATCAACACATTTTTTTTTTCAAGTAAACACAACAAGTATCACATTTCAAACATATTTTGCACCCGTTTTCTCCAACAGCGAATTATACGCATTTATGGAAGATGAGCAGGAATGCCGAACTTTGGGGGTATTAAACATTTTGGAATGAAATGATTTTATAATCATTTAATTTCTTTAATAATAAATTTGCATTTTCATAAAAAGAGATACGACTAAAATATATATATACAGTGAAACCTCTCTGTAAGGGCCACCTGCCGTTCCATTGAAAATTGGCCCTTAAGAGGGGTGACAAAAAAAAAACTAAAATAAGAAAATCAAAACCTATATAGGGGAAAAACTGTTTATTAACATTTTAAAACTCTAAATATGATTGAAAAAAATTTTCTATTGAAGTTTGTTTACTTTTCATAATTTTTTCGTAGACAATTTTTGTTTCTAATGATTATTTTACTTTATGGAACAAATTACTTAAATTTGCATCATTTATTAATGCCTTAGTATGAAATATTAGTTTATTTATTTTTGTAAGCATTTTCTGACAGGATATATTCACAGCTGCAGACTCATGAGACTCATTATCATTATCTGAATTAGATTAAACTCCTAAAATAAAATAAAAAAATAAAAAAAAAATTTTGAAAGTTAAAAAAAACACTTTTATAAAGTTTAAAACAATAAATTTTTATAATTTTACCTGTATCTATCTATTTCATCTATAATTCTTTTCTCCCAATCTTCTGATAAATCCTCATAGCATTGAACCACATTTTCATATTTATCTGAATCTGGATCATATTCAATTTCAGAAGCTTTCGAAAGTTGAACCTGTTTAGGATTTAAGGCACATGTGGAAAAAAAATGGCCTTTATGAGGGGGTGCGTGCGGCCCCTAATAAGAGTAAAATGAACATTATATCTATGGGGAAAATTTTCGTTCCTAAAAATATTGGCCCTTAAATATGGGTGGCCTTTAAAAGAAGTTTCACTGTATATATATATATATATATATATGACTATTTTGATGTAAAAAAAAGTTAAAACAAAAGAGAAAATTTTGGTTGTATCAAATATCCTAACGACATCTAAAGACAAAACCCCTCTCCCCCTGGAGATATCTTACGACATCAAGTGGTAGACCCTCCCCCTTTCCTCCTAAAATGATAACGCTATATATGCACAAGCACAGCCCCTATCACCCTCACACTTTTTGCATTGTATTTATTGACATTTCACTTACATATTTAAATTTATGTGTGTAAAAAAAAAAAATATATATATATATATTACACACCTTGTGCGACGTGCAGTACCGGCAGGTGCGCACCCTGAACTTCCCATCGGGGGGACCTTTTTAGGTACATAAATACGTAGCACCTATAGTCGTCGTCTGCGGTTTCTCTGCCTGTCCATCTGTCCGCATATAACAGCGCAAAAACTACCCAACCAATTGGTTTGAAATTTAATATATATAATCTTTGCAAAATTTTGTCGAGTCATTTCAAATTTTACGAAAATCGGATCAATACTTAAAAAGATATTATAAAGTTTTCTAGATTCTATTAACTCCTATCATACATAATCTATATAATAAAAGCGCAAGTCATGTGACTGAGGAAAACAAATACGTGCTGACCATTTCTTTTTTCATATGCCAAGCGACCATTTTTATTCAAAATTATTTTTTCGAATAAAATTGCATAAAAGTTACAGTTTTAGAAAGATCGTTCAAAAAAATTGTTTGCTTGAGAGATGAGTTGCATTAAAAAATGTATAGATTCTGAGATAACTTGAGTGAAAATTAGGTTAACAGCCGAATATCTCAATCCATTAAAGCAAATAAACAAAAGATTCATTCATCGTGAGTCGTAGAAATATTAAACCATGGAGGTAATCATTCGCAAAGCAAGATCTCCATGGTGCATTTTACAGCGCTGTCTGGTGTCGCATCTGTAAACATAGCATACGTAATAAGAAAACAAGTGGGTAAGTGGGATCGAAGATCGCACAAAGGGTTTCGTTTAATATTCCTTTCAAAACATTTTATCCTTTCTTTAATAAATTCAAACAAATTTCATTTTCCAAAAAAAAAAATCAAAAAGCATGCTTTTTATAAAGTAAAAATTTACCGGTCTATTTTTCTCGTTTTTTCGAAAATCTGAGCCGGACCGATAGCGGGCGAAGTCCGCTATTATACTCTGTCATAATAATATCTGTCATGTGGACTAAATGCGATATTTAAAAAAAATAATAATAATTTCAAAATTAAACATGTTGTACAATGTACACCTTCAAAATGTTAAAATATGCGAATGTTTCCATAATCGGGTTTTTATCATGATTCAGTACGTTCCTCAAACTCATATATTTACTATTCTCTATTACTCATATTAATACTCGCTTTGTATTATTCTCAAACGTTTGAGAAATTCGTTAAACTTCCGATATGACGTCAGATTAATTTTCTTTTTAATTCTCTAATGACGTGATATTAATCTGCTTTCTGTACATACACATACTCATACTCCTTGTATTATTGAGAAATCTTTGAAAATTTCCGTTTTATTACCAATATGCGTCAATCATTTTTATTTCATATTAATCTTTTTTTTTTTTTTGCAATTGGTGAAACTTTTTATTTCATTTTCATTTTTCAAGTGGAAATCTTTCAATAGAAAATTAATTATTGTAGAATGAATTTTACTGTGGATTTTTAATTGTTGGTAACTGCTATAACGAAAAATGTTTAAATTTAATAGGAAAAGGCTGTTAAAATTTTGGCTTTTTATCTCTATTTATTAAAATAATACGATTTTTTCAAATTTTAATATTTTGAGCTTCATAGCAGGTATTCAGTTATATATACACAAAGTTTCAACTCTGTAAGTTATATAGGTTCTGAGAACGGCTCTGTGACGGACAGACAACGGAGCGGGAGTAATAGGGTTTCGTGAGATGAGCGAAACGCTAAAAAAGGCATCCTCATTTCGCTCATACCGATATAATTTATTTCACTGAAATAATAACGGTGATTTTTTTTTACATTGCAAAACTAGTTATAGCACGAAACGAACTCATTTGTCATGTATAACGTACAATTTCCAACTTGTTTCTTTTTCGGCCACAAGCATCTGAAACAAATTTGGTCGCTAAATTATGAAAGTCCTTTATATTTTCTGGAGCGTATACCAACATTTAGTTAAAAGTTGATTTTTGACAATATGGTGGTCATTTGAACAAAAAAAGGTAATTTTTTCGCCCTTTTTTGTTACTTTTTGCGAGATTGAAAAAATAATTAATCAATGAAAATTATACTTTTCGGTGGTTTCTTCAGCATAAAAGATTAGCTTTCTTTCAAATAAAAAAATCCCTGACGGCTCGGCCTACAGGCACAGGTAGATTTCGAAGACGCAGAACGTGGGGAGCCTGTTTGTCGGGAATTGCGGAAGAAATGACCTGTTTGCGATGATGCTGCAGTTGGAACCGCCTACTTCGAAACGAAACTTGTTTGCAGGCGGAGCCAGTAAGGATTTTTTTTTTTTTTTTTTTTTTGCTATAAGAGTTGATCCTATAAAAAACATGTCAATATAAAAGTTTTAGATAATATTAAGAGGATTTATAATATATTTAAGCGGATTTGAAATATTGGGAATTGACGAAGTTATGAATTTTTTTCTTCTAAAACCCCCCTTCCCTCCCCCCCTTAAGGCAATTTTTAATTATATCAAAAATCTGTCATACATAAGTTTTTGGCACTGTTCCTAGAAGTAATAATAACTTCAAACGGATTCGATACGTATAATAATAAAGAAATTATGAGGATTTTTCTGTTTTCACAAAAAGCCCCCCCATTTCCCCCCCCCCTGGTTCGATTTTGCCCATTAACGAACTTGACCGAGATTTTATGACCCTTGATTTTATATATCAGTTTCGAAAAGATGCGGGAGTTGGAACCGCCTACTTCGAAAAATAACTTGTTTGCAGGCGGAGCCGGCAGGGATTTGTTTTGTTTTTAATTTTTTTTTTTTTTTTTTTTTTTTTTTGCTATAACGGTTGGTCCTGTAAAAAACTTGTCAATATAAAAGTTTTAGATAATACTAAGAGGATTAATAATAATTTTACTCGGATTTGATATCTTGTGAATTGACGAAGCTATGATTTTTTTTCCCTAAAACCCCCCTTTCCCCCCCCCCCTTGGGGCCATTTTTAATTATATCAAAAATCTGTCACACATACATTTTCGGCCCATTTCCTAGAAGTAATAATAACTTTAAACGGATTCGATACGTATAATAATAAAGAAATTATGAGGATTTATCTGTTTTCACAAAAAGCCCCCCCATTTCCCCCCCTTGGTTCGATTTTGCCCATTAACGAACTTGACCGAGATTTTATGACCCTTGATTTTATGTATCAGTTTCGAAAAGATGCGGGAGTTGGAACCGCCTACTTCGAAAAATAACTTGTTTGTAGGCGGAGCTGGCAGGGGTTTGTTTTGGTTTTAATTTTTTTTTTGCTATAACGGTTGGTCCTATAAAAAACATGTCAATATAAAAGTTTTAGATAATACTAAGAGGATTAATAATAAATTTACGCGGATTTGATATCTTGTGAATTGACGAAGCTATGATTTTTTTTCTTCTAAAACCCCCCCTTTTTCCCCCCCTTGGGGCCATTTTTAATTATATCAAAAATCTGTCATACATACATTTTCGGCCCTTTTCCTAGAAGTAATAATAACTTTAAACGGATTCGATACGTATAATAATAAAGAAATTATGAGGATTTATCTGTTTTCACAAAAAGCCCCCCATTTCCCCCCCCCCCTTGGTTCGATTTTGCCCATTAACGAACTTGACCGAGATTTTATGACCCTTGATTTTATGTATCAGTTTCGAAAAGATGCGGGAGTTGGAACCGCCTACTTCGAAAAATAACTTGTTTGCAGGCGGAGCCGGCAGGGGTTTGTTTTGGTTTTAATTTTTTTTTTTGCTATAACGGTTGGTCCTATATAAAACATGTCAATATAAAAGTTTTAGATAATACTAAGAGGATTAATAATAAATTTACGCGGATTTGATATCTTGTGAATTGACGAAGCTATGATTTTTTTTCTTCTAAAACCCCCCTTTTTTCCCCCCCTTGGGGCCATTTTTAATTATATCAAAAATCTGTCATACATACATTTTCGGCCCTTTTCCTAGAAGTAATAATAACTTTAAACGGATTCGATACGTATAATAATAAAGAAATTATGAGGATTTATCTGTTTTCACAAAAAGCCCCCCCATTTCCCCCCCCCCCTTGGTTCGATTTTGCCCATTAACGAACTTGACCGAGATTTTATGACCCTTGATTTTATGTATCAGTTTGGAAGAGATTTATGCATAATTTTTCCAGTTATCGTGGTCAGAAAAAAGTGACATAGATAGATAGATAGATAGATAGATAGATAGATAGATAGATAGATAAACTTTTGAACTGGGGGTGGTTTTGGGTTCTGGGAGTCATGATCGGCGTAGATCTGCAAAAATTTTTCAAAATTTCCAACTTAGGTGAGAATGTAATAGGTAGTATTTTTTACGAAATCTACCTAAATGAAGGAAATCGGTCGAATAGTTTTTGGAAGATTCTTGTCGAGTTTGAAAAACATGGTTTCCAGAAAAAACAAGTTTAAAATTTTACAATGGCTTTACGTTCAACAAGCCAAAAAGATGCTAAAGGGGTTATGCATTAGAGATGAGTTCGGGCTCTCTAATCCGAGCCCGAAACATTTTGTGTTTTCAGAGCCCGAGCCCGTCTGAGCCCGATACCGAAAAAATTTGCATAATATTTAAAAATTGTTTTAAAAGTAATATCTCATTTTAAAAAAAAACTTCGTACATGAAAATAACTGTTAATCCCGTGTACATAATTAATTTTATGGAAATTTAAATTCAATTTTATCAAAAGAGAAGTTTGGTATCAAATAAAAATATACTTCCTTAAATGGATGTTCATATTTTTATCTCCTAACAATCAAATCTGATGGACACATTAACATAGTGCGTTTTATAACTAAATGTATGAAATTTGTAGAAATTTCTATTTCTATGCCGAAGAATTTAAGAACGTTTTCTATTTCGTATAAAAGGTGTATTGTGCTGTTCCCTAAAAAAACCCAGAGTGAAATGTTTCTTAAAAAAAAAAAAAACACCCACCTATTGCAGCCGTTCGGAGGAAAGCAGTTCCGGAAAATTTCGATATATTTTCACCGATCATGACCCCCAGACCTCAAAACCACCCTCCGCTCAAATGTTGATTTATATATATATAGATATATCCATATATATATATATATATATATATATATATCTGACCTGTGTCATACGATAACGCTCGTATTTATAAATCGATTTTGATGAAACTAATTGTGTGTATTAAGCTCACCAATGTCTCGACTGAGTTCGTTGGCCAGCTTGGTCCGCCATTTTGTTTCAAGATGGCGGCCATTTAAAAATTTAAAACTAAAATAAATATACAAAAAAGTTAAAAATTCAAATTTTAATTAAAATTCAATAATTTAATTAAAATTTTAATTACGTGTTAGGCCTTGATACAAGGATTCCAGAGCATTTTTTGGTTTACCTCTATCTTAAAAAATGGCTGAGATAGAGCAGTTTGAAATTCTAGGGTGGCTGACATTTTGAAACAAAACAGCACATTAACGTGATTACTCGCAAATTATTTTCTTTCATTGTTGTAATAATTTTCCCAATCACACGCATAAAACTATATATTCATATCCGTTAGTGCTAAAATTGGCGACATTGGCGACAAAATTGGCAAAATTAAATCAAAATTGGCAAAATTTGTGACATTTGGCGAAATATCGCCAAATTTGGCGACCAAAATAAGTCTTCATAAATGAAGCCAATTTGGCTATTGCTCAATAATTTGGCGAAATTCTTATTCAAATTCAGTATTAACGAATCTTTTTTAAACGTTTCTTTGCATTTTAACTTGCTGTTTTCGTGAAACATTAGCTAAAATTTTAAAAAGAAGATATAGGAAAGCTACCTTTTCCTCCCGGTACAGGCCGGAAGGACTTTTTTTGTTTTGTCCTGTTTTTATGTGCCATTTATACAATAAAAATATTAAAAATACCTAAGGAGTGCTTATTTAGCTTTTTAAAAATTTAAATTAACAGTCACAGGATTCTGGCAAAAAACGAGCTTCATTTTTACAGATTTTCTTTTTATAATAGAATTTTAGAATGATGTACCTATTTTTTTTTTTTTTTTTTTTTTTTGTCAAACGATTAATAGGTAAGAAAATGCTTCATTTTCAGCTGAGTATGTCAGGTGTGGGCTTCTTGTTCAAGTAACATGGGTTATTTTTTTTAAATGCGTTTTCATTTTTTTTTTCAAATTCCCGCTTAATTGGCTGCCATTTTGTAATAAAGTAATAAAATGAAAAATGCTCAACATTAAAATTTTAGTCTAAACAAGCTGTAAAAATTTAGCCATGTTTTATTTTTGTGCATTCTTTATTAGACTTTATACAGAGAAAATTTCAAAAAATGTTTTTTTTTTTTTTTTTTTTTTTTTTTTTTTTTAGAAAACAGCACAATATATCGTAAATTATGATTGATTCCTTAATTAAAACAATATTTCGCGTTCCTGAAAATCAGCTTAAATTAAAAATGTGACACCGTTATGTGAAAGATCCTATGCTTTTATAGGACAAGTGAAAACACTGTTTGATTGCTTTCTATCGGAATAACAATACATGACAATTATATCTATTTACGAATGAAAGTGATTTCGTAATTGTGCAGATCAGAGCTTTAGCATGAGCAGAGTTCATGATTAAAAATAGACTCAATTAACATTATTTTTATATGAAGAGCGATTATGACTTGCACACAATAGAAGACTAAAAATTTGCAAACCTAAACTAATGCTGATTGACTAAAAACAAAAAATATTCATTTCGCGTTAGAATCTCTAAAAAATAAAAATAAATAAACGTCCCAATTAAAAAATATCCTTCTGTCACAAACGAAAATCTAGCAATGAACATTATTCGCGCCTCTTCCCATTGGCGCCGTATCACCCAGTCGTCAGTCGCATCGCAAATACCGTAAATTTTCTTTTAAAGAAGCGTTGTAATAGTACTTAGAAAAGAAAATAAGATGTATGTTTCCACTTCTATTCATTCTGATCAAAATAACATTAAAATGACTTGAAATGGAATATGTAATTTTTTAGGGGGAAAAAAATACTTTTTCTATATGAGAATAAATAAAATTGTCAGTTTCAGAAAGAATGAGCCCGAGCCGCCCGGGCCCGAACGCTGGTATAAAAATCGAGCCCGAGCTTGGGCTGAGGCTGAGCCCGTCTCATCTCTACTGTGCATGTGAATATATAACGTTATCACTTTAGGAGGGAAGGGTCTGGCACTTGAAATCGTAAAATATTTCTAAGGAGAGGGAAGGTTTGTCTTTTGATATTGTTCTCATTTTTGATCCAACCGAAATTTTCTTTTTCTTTTAAAACTTTTTTACTACATCAAAATAGTCATCTTTTTTTTTTATAGTCTGTGTATCTATTTTTATGAAAATACAAAGTTATTATTAAAACCATTAAGTGATTACTCAATCATTTCATTCCAAAAAGTCCTTCCGGCCTGTACCGGGAGGAAAAGGTAACTTTCCTATATCTTCGTTTTAAAATTTTAGCTAATGTTACACGAAAACAGCAAGTTAAAATGCAAAGAAACGTTTACAAAAGATTCGTTAATACTGAATTTGAATAAGAAATTCGCCAAATTATTGAGCAATAGCCAAATTGGCTTCATTTATGAAGACTTATTTTGGTCGCCAAATTTGGTGATATTTCTCCAAATGTCGCCAATTTTGGCGCTAACGGATATGAATATATAGTTTTATGCGTATGATTGGGAAAATTATTACAACACTGAAAGAAAATAATTTGCGAGTAATCGCGTTAATGTGCTGTTTTGTTTCAAAATGTCAGCCAACCTAGAATTTCAAACTGCTCTATCTCAGCCATTTTTTAAGATAGAGGTAAACCAAAAAATGCTATGGAATCCTTGTATCAAGGCCTAACACGTAATTAAAAAATAAATTTGAAATTTTATTTTTTTTGTATATTTATTTTAGTTTTAAATTTTTAAATGGCCGCCATCTTGAAACAAATGGCGGACCAAGCTGGCCAACAAACTCGGTCGAGACATTGGTTAGCTTAATACACACAATTAGTTTCATCAAAATTGATTTATAAATACGAGCGTTATCGTATGACATAGGTCAGATATATATATATATATATATATATATACTTATATATATATGGATATATCTATATATATAAATCAACATTTGAACGGAGGGTGGTTTTGGGGTCTGGGGGTCATGATCGGTGAAAATATATCGAAATTTTCCGGAATTGCTTTCCTCCGAACGGCTGCAATAGGTAGCTTTATACTTTTTTGTATTGAAAGCTACCTAAAAGTATAAAGCTACCTATTGCAGCCGTTCGGAGGAAAGCAGTTCATTTTCACCGATCATGACCCCCAGACCCCAAAACCACCCTCCGTTCAAATGTTGATATATATATATATATATATATATCTGACCTATGTCATACGATAACGCCCGTATTTATGAATCGATTTTGATGAAACTAATTGTGTGTATTAAGGTCACTAATGTCTCGACCGAGTTCGTTGGCCAGCTTGGTCCGCCATTTTGTTTCAAGATGGCGGCCATTTAAAAATTTAAAACTAAAATAAATATACAAAAAAAAAAAATTCAAATTTATTTTTTAATTACGTGTTAGGCCTTAAAACAAGGATTCCAGAGCATTTTTTGGTTTACCTCTATCTTAAAAAATGGCTGAGATAGAGCAGTTTGAAATTCTAAGGTGGCTGACATTTTGAAACAAAACAGCACATTAACGCGATTACTCGCAAATTATTTTCTTTCATTGTTGTAATAATTTTCCCAATCATACGCATAAAACTATATATTCATATCCGTTAGCGCCAAAATTGGCGACATTGGCGACAAAATTGGCAAACTTGGCGACCAAAATAAGTTTTCATAAATGAAGCCAATTTGGCTATGGCTCAATAATTTGGCGAATTTCTTATTCAAATTCAGTATTAACGAATCTTTTGTAAACGTTTCTTTGCATTTTAACTTGCTGTTTTCGTGTAACATTAGCTAAAATTTTAAAACGAAGATATAGGAAAGCTACCTTTTCGTCCCGGTACAGGCCGGAAGGACTTTTGCTAAATAGTAACTTAACTCTTTTAAATGTTATTTGATATAACGTTATTTCATACACTGTATGGCCATAATTGATGGGAACTTTCAGTTTTAGACATTTTTTCGAATATTTTAAAATATACATGTTAGATTCTTTTGAAATTTTAGGATTAAAAAGAACAGGTTTGACTTCATATTTATCAACGTCGATTTCATAAGGAGGACAATTAGGGGACCAACAAAAAATTAAAGAAAAAAAATACTTGGGATCACCCTGTAAAATAAAATGCACGAAATGATCTATCGCTACAGGATATACATAGGCAGACATTGTATAATATGTGTATTCATTTGTGTAAGAATAGCATGCATATTAATAGAGATATAGCGATTTTTTTTTAAAACTAGGGGGCTCTGCCCCGTACGAGCTACGCTCGCCAACCCCCGTTCTGACACCACAAACTGTAAAAACACTCTGATTTGATCAACCTTAAAACGATTGCGGAAGATTGAATTATAATTAAACGACCTGCTGTAATCGGCTGCTATAATCGGCCTTGTGTAATCGGCTGCTCGCTGTAATATCTGCTATAATCGGGTTTCCATTCATTTTCCTTTGACCAAGGGATTTTAAAGCCGAATCAACTGCTGTCGAGACAGCTAACAACTGTTGATAAAATAAGGTTAATTAAACATTTGAAAATCAACTCGTGCAAAATGGTTAAGTAAGCAATGTCATTGCATCGAGAAATTTTATAACGATGCTATAGAAAATTGGGTATTACTCCATTATCCCGACTACTTACTTTCTATAAAAGAAAAGAACTGTCGCCAAAATATAGGATTTAAAGCCAAAAGTGTATATCTGTGGCGTCGCATTCAACTGATACCAGATGCGTTACGCGTGTAGTTATATCATCGGGTGATCTTTAATTCAACGTTTTCTGTATTTTTAATTATATTTTACCAATTTATTAGTTATATCGTTGATTTAAACGTAATTATTAAACGTAAAAATATAGCTTTTAATTGAAGGGAAATATTATTAATTACGCTGTTTTAAAATTTGCAATAATAGATAAAATATTTTGTCGAAATAAATTAATCTTACTCTACTTAATGCTTTGAAAACGCGGAATAATTTAATTATTTATCTTTTTAATATTCACGCGCAAGTATATTTTTTATTCCGTTATTTTCTACATTTATTGCTTTTAACACGTGATCATTTAATTATTATTTTAAAGTTTTATTTCTGTTTTTAATAGTCACGTGTTAATACATTTCTTAATTGAAATTGAAAGGGAATATTATTACGTGCGCTATTTTACAAATTGGCAACGATTCAAATAATGGAATTTATGAAATATGAAATAAATCTTCGTCAAAATAATGAAAATTTTGAATAAAAAATTGAAATATAAGCTCAAAAAATGAGTCAAATTGAAAAAATAATTGCAGTCTGCACACCCCAACCTTGTCAACTATATCCTTACAAATTATGGTTAAATTCCTGTGCATAGTTTTCGTTTCTATAAAACTTTTATAAGAAAATTATTTTGACCAACTTTAATATTAAATATCCCTTAAAATAATTCTTCGATTTAAAAACTGTTTGTTTCAGCGTGTTTATCGAACATTTCTTTATAAAACTACCAATTTTTAAATTTTTATATGCAATAGTTTTCTGGATATCAGTCCAGAAAGACTTCAAGGCACAAAATCTTAATTGACAGCGGCGGCCGCGGCGGTGGTTACTTTTTTTTAATACTAGGGGGCTCTGCCCCCTACGAGCTGCGCTCGCCAACCCCCGTTCTGACACCGCATGATTTAAAAACACTCTGATTTGATCATCTCTAAAACGATTACGGAAGATTGTATTATAATTAAACAACCAGTGGCGATCTGCTGTAACAGGGTTTCCATTCATTTTCCTTTGACTGAGGGATTTTAAGGTCGAATCAACTGCTGTTGAAACAGATTACAACTGTAACTGTCACCAAAATATATGATTTAGCGCCAAACGTGCATAATCGTGGCGTCGCGTCACTTTCAGTTGACATCAGATGCGTTACACGAGTTAGTTTTTTCATTAAAAAAAAAAAAAAAAACTATCGTTAAACTGTAACACCAAATAAACAAATAGAAGAATTTTGACATTGGAAAGGAAATATTACTAGAATCCGTCAAGCCGAAATGTCGGAGCATTGAGTGGGATAAACATAAAATATAACATTAACAATATATAATATATGTTTTTTATTTTTATATTTACTGTTTAATAGTATAAAAGAAAATTTACAATAACAGCTGTTGAATCTTCAAGTGTTTATTCGGTCAACACTTGCCTCAGATACTGCTCAAATGCTAATCTATCAGCAAGTGGCACTTCAATCAGAACATCCTCTAAACGTCGAACCCTGCTAAACGCGACATAAGTTGCTCCAAGTGACAACTCCTTTTCACCAATGTCCACAGCTATTTTTGACAAAGTTAAACCTTGGGAAGTGTGTATGGTGACAGCGTATGAAACTGTTAAAGGTAACTGAGTACGGGAGCATGAGACATTGTTTTCTTTCCAAGACTTTGTAATACGTGTGACAGGAAAAAGTCTTTCTGTGAGAAATGGTCCCCGATAATCATCAAAATGAACCATTACTGCCTGTGGCAAGCCTGGAGGCCGCAATCCTGGTCCGTAGACAATATCTTTTACCGTACCAAGTGCACCGTTGACCAATCCTCCCTCTGTACACAGATTGGTACGCAACATAATTCTGCATCCAATTGCTAAAAAAAGTTCAGCCTGAAGTCCAGACGCGTGCTCATCTTCACTCCATCTTGCTATTTGATTATTGTGGTCTGCTAATATTCTTGCCACTGGCCATTTTGATTTACGAAGTACTTCTTGATTATGTTCTTCAGCTTGCTTGTTTGTGGCAAAAAGGCGTATGGCATCTTGAAACCTTTCAAGTTCAGCCGGAGGCTGTATAGCTTTACGTCGTTGCATAAGGGATGCGTATTGGTCGCCTGTAACTTCACCTACGGAAAGCGAATCAAGAGTCTCTCTAAACTGTATTTGCTGATCGTCGCTTTGTCTCATTGACTTTGTTAAGGTGAAACATTTTTCAAACATCTTAAGAACTGTTTGTCCACGTAAAGCCAAAATGTCTTTTATAGAATGTCTCCTATATAGAGGTGTGTCTTTTACAGGCTGTAGCTGCCTAATATCTCCAATCAGGTAAACAAATAAGCCTCCAAAAGGTTCAATGCTGTCTGGTTTACCTTCGCGACATCTTTGCTCAAGTGCAGCCATCAGACGGCATCCGATCATTGAAAATTCGTCAATAATGAGAAATGAAACTGGATTCATGCTGAGCTGTAGATTTCTTGCTGCTTCACTTCCTAAATCAGCAAACGATTTAAAACATGTTGGTACTTTTAGTGCAGAGTGAATTGTTTTGCCCTCGACATTAATTGCAGCAGCAACTGTTGGAGCCAAAACCATAATAGCTTCCGGTCCTAACTGCTCGGTAACTCTTTTACGAATTTCTTTTATTACCGTACTTTTTTCCAGCTCCGGCTTTCCCAATAATAAAAGTACGTTTAGGGCAATTTATAAATCTTGATTGCAAAGACGAAAGCTGTTGCGTGCATAAGTGAAGTATTTTTTGCTGCTCATCTGTAAATCTGATCTCAGCCGTATCGTAATTTTGATGCACTGTAAGTTGTTGCTCTTTACAGTAATTAAAAATGAAGTAAAATTGCGATCAGGGTACTTGTAACTCTCACTTTTCCACTCACATGCATGATCAATCACGCGTTGCCCCAAAGTATCCTCGTTTGTCTGCACGGGAACTATGGCAGCTGCTGCCATATATGGATCAATCTCGCGGTATTCTTCTTGCAGGATTTCTGTCTCATGTGTACTGCTAACAGCAGGAAAATTTATTTCTTCGTGTGCATCAATATTTAGATCATTGAATGCTTCCTCTCATGAGTGATACGCAGACGGCAGGCCTTCTTGCAATAAAGAGTCAGAATTACCTCTCCAAGTATAATTGAGTAATACTTGTTGCCTATAGTATTCTTTGGCTAGAGTTGGGTCGTGGTTGAGTGATGTAAGAGGAAAAACTCTGACAACTGCATCTTTTCTTCTTTGGTGATAATCGACTCCTCTTACTGAGAAAGATTTTGCAAACTTAAGAAGCGTGCAGGAAATAAGTTTCTCCGGCCGCGCGCAATATTTCTGAAGCATGCTTTTTGATGGTCTTTCGTCGCTTGAAAAGTTGATTTCTTCCCAGTTCTTATCATGAAGCCGTATTGTAACTACTTCCCGACTACTGTGATACATTGGCCATCCCATTAATATGTGTACTACCTCTTGGGCTGAGTAATCCATTTTAGAAAAGAAGACAAAATAAGTTTTTGGACTTCTTGAACCGCTGGATTTGTTTCGTTCATCTTATTTAAAATCTCAGATAACAATTCCTTGTAAGGAACAGAAGCTGTTTCTGATTTTGAGGCATATTTGGCAATGTAATGCAAAACCGCATCCTTTGATGTAATAGGACTGAAATCCGTGTTAGCTCTCCAAACTTGTGACACGAAGCAGTTGTAGGTATTCATTTCAGAATCGTTTCTTTTTGGCAAAAAGCTAATTATGCCATTTTCTACTTGAAGCTTTGGAGAGTCGCACTCTGCTTTTGGAAAACCAAATCTGCAGCTATAACTATTTGTACCTCTTTTTTTCCTTAGGCAATAATCTCCATGTCTTGTGTGACGTTGGACTTGATTTAAGAGCTGAGCGAGATCTTTTTCACGATCTTCACTGGAAATGTCTGAAAAGCGAACTCGACAGCGGTGTATATCATTTACGAGGACGTCCTTGTCAGGATTAACAGCACTGCATAGTTTTTCAAAATATGCTGTTACGGCTGCTACATTTTCAGCGTTAGTCATGTCTAGTGTTTCCATGTTTGGCGCCCCTCTTAACCACAACAATCCATGCATGTGAGGACTTCCACGCCACTGCCATTCGAAACGAACCCAGTAGTCGTCTATTAAAAACAACGGCGTCAAGATTTTTCTCAAAAATATATCACAACGTTTTTGAAAGAGCCAACCAGTCAACAGAGGGTTGTCGTGCATTAATTGTCTGCGTTCTGTATCAGTCAGCTCATTTGGATCTCTGTTAGGCTCTAAAAGTCTAAAAAGATCAGGCCAGTGATAATCAGCTGCAGACAGTGTAAAAAAAATTGTTGGTGCTTCAATTTGTCCTACCATGGAAAGGAGTTCCCCACAACGTGCACTCCAGTATCCTTTTGTGGATCTTAATTTGCTAGCATAAATCATAATGTGTTTTGCCCTTTCTGGTTGCCTATTCAGAATATCACGCACTGCTCTACCGTCTTATTGCTGAACCTATTTCGCTGAACGAAAAAACGCCCTTTAGCCAAAGACTGCCACCGAAGAATTGAATTCATGGCAAAGTAGCGAAATCGGGGGTCTTTAACAAATCGCCCATCTTCATACTGCATTAGGAACTTAAAATACTCATCAGGAGAGACTGCTTTTTGACGAGGTTGTCGTAAGTCAGCTGTACCATGTGGAAAAAGATGAGGAAAAGCACGTGCTATGTAACCCTCTTCTTGAAATTCGTTGATAGGCTGTGAATTTAATGAAGGGTGCGGCACACGAATTGCGTCATTTATTAAGTTGTTTTGATCTACCGGTTCAAGTAGTGGTCTAAATGACTCGCGCCTTATTTCCTCGTTCAAAGTATCAATATCCTCAGTAATATCGGTTGCTGTTGGTAACATTTGAGATACGTCACCATTCTTAGGTAATGTAGCGATCAAATCTTCATCAGTTGTGATATTTGAATAATAAGGATTGTGAGCTTTAAGCCATTGAGTGCTTCTAGAAGACGTTGTGAGCGAACAGAAAACTCTGCACATCCTGATAAAGTATCTTTTGTCACTAACACAATTGAAGTCATATCTGAAGGATTGACAGGCAGGCGCGAAATAAAACTCTCAATATTTTGTTTAAAGCTGATTACATTTCCGCTGTATCCATACTGTGAGCCTCGTATACGGTAAAGAGAAACCACTGGGTGTATTTGAGCGACCATCATTTGTTCAATGTAGCTCAGATCTTTGAGACAAATAGGAACTGGACCTGGGTCCATCCAATTAGTGGCAGAAAACTTGAAAGCACCGTCTCTACACTTGCATGTCTAGCAGAGCCCAGCAGCATTTAATATGATATCAGGGAAAGCTCTGTGACACGTATTACAGGACACATAGGTGATTTGCGATACCTCTCTATCAAACCTGATTGCTTCATTCATTTGAGTTGTCAGTATACCGGTACGCGGCAAAAATCTGAAGGTAACTGACTTGTGCGACTTCTCCGCATTGAATTACGATTCGCAATTCTTCTCATTTCAGCTGATTGCTTTCTCTTAACTGGCATCCTTGCAAATTCTATATAATAAAAACATATAATCCGTCCATATATAAAATGTTTCTTAACATATATTTTTTTTAATCCTGGATTGGCTGGACTATATCAAAATAAACAGATTTACTCTCATACTTCTTTTATACAATAAGCTTGAATGAAAAGGAAAAAAAATATTTTGAAATGGAATGAAAAAGTTTAATTACACCAATTGCTGAGTTCGATTTAAAAAAAACTAAACTCATGTACTTAATACGATTTAGACTTCATTGCACGTGTTTTAAGATAAAAATGTATGGGGTCCTTATTTCAGAAAAGTAAACTATATGTAAAATATATAAAAGTAAAATATATGGGACCGAGATTAAGAGCTTGTACTAAAAGGTTGTTTCCGAGTATATTGTTATTTAAATAAGTTTCTCATGATAAAAAATGGCAACAATATAAATTATTTCAATTTTCTTTTTATTTAATTCAAAAGTTTTTCATGATAAAAAATGGCAACAATATAAATTATTTCAAATTTCTTTTTATTTAATTCAAACAATCGCAATGTTATCTCTATGGGGAAATGGAAAATTCTAGAGCAGACGATTCCGGGCGTTAGAGTTGACGAATATTTCTGTTTTTCAATCCCCGGCGAGATTTTGCCACTACCGACTTCCAGTCCAATTTTGGTATCAATGCGGCAAATATTTTGGCCGCTATCGTGTACACAAAAGTGTAATTTTTCATGGGAAGCCGGAGCTTTGCTCCGACAATTATTTACGCTGTTTTAAAATTTGCAATAATGGGTAAAAGATATGTCGAAATAAATTGATCTCTCATGAAAATATAATAATTAATTGAAATTGTTTG
Source organism: Maratus michaelseni (assembly GCA_963931845.1). NCBI lineage: Eukaryota > Metazoa > Arthropoda > Arachnida > Araneae > Salticidae > Maratus > Maratus michaelseni. The sequence continues at coordinate 256,941,872 of OZ007594.1, forward strand.
GAAATATTGTTTTTTTTATCATTTTAAATGTGACGTGAATTTCCCTAGTTACTCGTATTTCTCTTTGTAATATTCACGCGCAAGTATATTTTTATTACGTCATTTTCTACATTTATTGCTTTTAACACGTGATCATTTAAATATTATTTTAAAGTTGTATTTCTGTTTTTAATAGTCTCGTGTAAATACATTTCTTAATTGAAAGGGAATCTTATTACGTGCGCTATTTTACAAATTGGCAACGGTTCAAATAATGGAATTTATGAAATATGAAATAAATCTTCGTCAAAATAATGAAAATTTTGAATAAAAAATTGGCAACGGTTCAAATAATGGAATTTATGAAATATGAAATAAATCTTCGTTAAAATAATGAAAATTTTGAATAAAAAATTGAAATATAACCTGAAAAAATTACTCAAATTAAAAAAGTGATTGCTGTCTGCACTCCGCAAACTTGTCAACTATATCCTTACAAATTATGGTTAAATTCCTGCGGATAGTTTTCGTTCCTATAAAACTTTTTTCAAAAAACTGTTTTGACGAACTTTGATTTTAAATATCTCTTAAAATAATTCTTCGATTTAAAAACTGTTTGCTTCAGCGTGTTTATCGAACATTTCTTTATAAAACTACCAATTTTTAAAATTTTACATGCAATAGTTTTCTAGATATTAGTCCAGAAAGACTTCAAGGCACAAAATCTTAATTGACAGCGGCGGCAGCGGTGGTTACTTTTTTTTTAATATAGAGAGACAGAGAGATTAAAAAAATTCTTGCATGTTTTTTGCTTATAAAATTCAGGGTTTTTAACCAAATTTAACGTCAGTTTCAGAAAAATTGACAAAATGTAGTAGAAATCACATAGTGTAATTGAAATATATATATATATTAAATATTTAAGGAAATATGGGCAGTTGTATAAAATAATTTTTATCTGCGCATGCGCGAACGATAACAAAAAACTTTTTGCCTGATTTAATAGTCAACACTATGGAGCAACTTATAAAAAAAAATCAGTCAAATATCGTAAAAATTCAGAGAGATATCAGCGTTAGAGTGAGCTGTTTTTTAGTTTCTGACCAAAACTCGCTGAATGATAAGGGATTGTCCACAAATTGTTATTTTTAGCTCACAGGCTATCAAAGCCTGAGAGCTAATGTGCCGCCCGTTCTGTATGTACGTATGTATGTACGTAACGCGATAACTCTTGATAGAAATAAGCGTTTTGCTTCAAATTTTGGATATAGGTTCCTTATGATAAGGCGCTTCCCTGATTAGTTTTGGGGGTTCGTTGGTTAAGTATAAAGGGGAAAAGAGGGGCCAATCCCCCCCCCCCTTAATTTAGATAAATGGGTTTTTCATACAGAATTATCCGATTTTCTTCAAATTTTGTATGTAGGCTCATTGTGGTAAGGCGCTTCCCCGATTAGTTCTGGGGATTCATTGGTGAAGTATAAAGGAGGAACGAGGGGCTAACCCCCCCCCCTTTAATTTAGATACATGGACTTTTTATGCAGAATTATGCGATTTTCTTCAAATTTTGTATATAGGTTCATTGTGATAAGGCGCTTTCCTGATTAGTTCTGGGGGTTCTTTGGTTAAGTATAAAGAGGGTAAGGGGGGTGGGGGGTTATCCTCCCCACCCCCCTTAATTTAGATGAATGTGTTTTTCATGGAGAATTATCCGATTTTCTTCAAATTTTGTATATAGGCTCATTGTGGTAAGGAGCTTCCTTATTTAGTTTTGGGGATTCATTGGTTAAGTATAAAGGGGGACACGAGGGGGTAATCCTCCTTAATTTACATAAATAGGTTTTTCATGCAGAATTATCTGATTTACTTCGAATTTAGTATATATGTTCATTGTAATAAGGGGCTTCCCTGATTAGTTTTGCGGGTTCAATGGTTAACTATAAGGGGGGGGGAGGGAACGGGTGGATGATCCCCCCCCTTAATATATCGTGGATTTCTTTATTTTTCGAGGGGCTTATTTCAAATTCTTTGAAATAAATGTATGAAATACAATTAGTGTGAATAGCCTGTGAGCTCAATGCCCTCAGTTTAACTGGGCAGTTTTCTTTTTTAATAAGTTATCTGGCAGCGTTCGGAGCAAATTCTTAGAAAAAACTATTTAATTATAATTTGAGCTTTATGTTTAAGAAGATTTTGACTCTAAACTACGGTAAAAAGGAAAATATAGTGCATACATTGATTACATTTAAGTAAGTTGAGGAATTTATTATATATTTTTCATAAGTTATGAGTCAATAACTAGCAATTTAATTTTTATAGTGATATTTCAATAGCTTTTTGAGAAATTACGTTTTGCGTATTAGTCCAATCAAATTAGGAAAGTTTGCTATAATAACTGCTAAGGAGATAAAAATTGGTACAGTTGTTAATTGATGGCTACTGATGACTATGTAAAAAGTCCTGATGGATAGAAGGTGAACGAGGGGAAGGAGGGGGGGGGGGAGGCAAAATACTTTTTTAGTTTTTTACAAATATCTCTGAAACTGTTGGTTTTCATGAAAAAATTACTCCTACATAAATTAAAGAACATAAAATTCTCTACAATGACAGGTATATACAATGGAATCTCGATTATCCGTCAGTCAGGAGACCGGAGCTTTAATGGGTTTTCCGCAAAAAATCACTTTAATTTCAAATTTATTTACTTAATTTCGCCATAATAAATGCTACAGAGATAAAAAAAAAAAAAAAAATTGGTACAGTTATTCATTGATGGCTACTAATGACTTTGTAAAAAGTCCTGAAGGATAGAAGTGAGCGAGGGGAGGTGTAGGGGGGGACTAAAGTATTTTTTTTTTTTAGTTTTAAACAAATATCTCAGAAAGTGTTGATTTTCATGAAAAAATTACATGAAAAATTAAATAACGTTAAATTCTCTACAAATGACAGGTACATACAGTGAAGCCTCGATTATCCGTCTGTCACAAGATCAGAGCCTTGACGGATTTTCCGCAAAAAAAAAAAAATCACTTTAGTTTCAAATTTATTTAGTTAATATATATTCAAATTTATTAAATACCAATGGATCCGTGCAAAGATTTCGCACTCCGGTCTAATATTTTTTAACATTATCTAATATTTTTTAGACTCAGGTTTAATTTTCTAAAGGAAAAACCCTCTGAGCGTTTTGAAAAAGGGTAAAATTGTAATGTTGTTTTCTCTGCATTTTGTTTTAAATGCTAAAAAAATATGATTCTTTCAGCATTATAAATAAAACTTAATTACAAATATGAATGTAACCCTTGAGAGTATTAATCATTCTTCAATGTTTTGAAAATTCATTAAATCTATAGAATTATATTATCTTAAACATTGCATACATTGCAGTGAAACCTGGAGCTTAGTGAACGTAATATTACGTTCTACACGCTTAGAGGGTTAAGGACTAAAAATATCTGGAAACAATATTAGTCAAGCCAAAATATCATCTAATTTATTACATCAAAGTTACTATTGAAACAGCCCATTGATTTCCAAAACTGTGATATTATTATGGAATGGGGGTTTCTTTGTTCACAATGTCCCTTGGTCAAGAGGTTCCACTTTTATTTCAATTTGTGAATGTTACAACAAATATATCTCTACACATTATAAAGGAAAAAGCTGTACAGTGGTTTTTGATGGCTACTCCGACATTGCCAATAGCACGAAATCAGCAGAGCAAAACCGAAGATGTGCACTGAAGAAGTCCGTGGATATTAATTTCTACGGAGACACAGACGTTTTCATCAAGCAAGAAAGCTTCCTTTCAAATGAAAAGAACAAATCAAAATTAATTGCTGTGCTTTCTTCCAAATTGAAGGAGAATCTTGCTGGGAAAGCACTGGCGATGCAGATACCCTAATCGTAACAACAGCCATTGAAATATCTTCTTCTAGCTTAATGATAAATTAGTACTTTCATTGTTCTCAATTATGTGTTGTCGCGCTTATAAAATTTCACGTGAAATAACATTTCATTAATGATAAATATAAATATTTGTCTTCAGTACCAGGGTGATAACAACAGGACAAGGAAGAAGGTGAGGTGATGATTATGAATCCTAACAATCCATCCACTTTATAATTACATAATATTTACTTAATTATAAATTAATATGTACCTACTTTTAGTTTTCTCCATGTTTGATATTCGCAATTATAATATTTCACATTAATAAACATTTCATTAATGATAAATATTTATCTTTCATAAAAAACTTACCTGGCATTATTTCATGCAATATTGCAGTATTGGAGTGTTTACTGTTTTCCTTTTTTTTTTTCAACAATATTTAATAAATTTGAATAGACATTAAGTAAATAAATATGAAATTAAAGTGATTTTTTTTCCGGAAAATCCATCAAGGCTCAGGTTTTCTGAATGACGGATAATCGAGGTTCTACTGTAAATACCTGTCATTTGTAGAGAATTTTGTGTTCTTTAATTTATGTCAGAGTAATTTTTTTCATGAAAACCGACAGTTTCTAAGATATTTGTAAAAAACTAAAAAAGTATTCCCCCCCCCTCCCACCCCTCGTACATCTCCTATCCATCAAGACTTTTTACATAGTCATCAGTAGCCATCAATGAACAACTGTGCCAATTTTTATATCCTTAGCATTTATTATGGCAAACTTTCCTAATTTGACTGGACTAATACGCAAACTGTAATTTCTCAAAAAGCTATTGAAATATCACTATAAAAATTAAATTTCAAGTTATTGACTCATAACTTATGAAAAATATATAATATATCTTAGATTTTTAGTTTATCATCTTCACTACTGGCATACAAATTACGTGTATACAGAAAATACATATATATGAGATTTACTGTAGAGTGTTTTGCGTATTGGGCTAAATTTCACAAAATTTTACCATAAACTCCTCAATTTGCCTAAATGTAATCAATGTATGTACTATATTTTCCTTTTCATCGTAGTTTAGAGTCAAAATCTTCGTAAACATAAGCGTAAATTATAATTAAATAGTTTTTTCTAACAATTTGCTCCGAACGCTGCTAGATAACTTAAAAATAACAATTTGTGGACAATCCCTTATCATTCAGCGAGTTATAGTCAGTAACTGAAAAACAGCTCATTCTAACGCCGCTATCTCTCTGAATTTTTACGATATTTGACTGATAAGCCTGTATACAAAATTTGAAGAAAATCTGATAATTCTCCATGAAAAACACATTCATCTAAATTAAGGGGGGAGGATAACCCCCCACCCCCCCTTTACCCTCTTTATACTTACCCAAAGAACCCCCAAAACTAATCAGGAAAGCGCCTTATCACAATGAACCTATATACAAAATTTGAAGAAAATCGCATAATTCTGCATAAAAAATCCATTTATCTAAATTAAAGGGGGGGGGATGAGCCCCCCGTTCCACCCTTTATACTTCAGCATTCACCAATGAATCCCCAGAACTAATCGGGGAAGCGCCTTACCACAATGAGCCTACATAAAAAATTTGAAGAAAATCGGATAATTCTGTATGAAAAACCCATTTATCTAAATTAAGGGAGTGGGGATTAGCCCCGTTACCCCCTTTATACTTATACAATGAATCCCCAAAACCAATCAGGAAAGCGCCTTATCATCATTAACCTATATACAAAATTTGAAGAAAATCGGATAATTCTGTATGAAAAACCCATTTATCTAAATTAAGGGTGGGGGGTATTGGCCCCTCTTTTCCCCTTTATACTTAACCAAAGAACCCCCAGAACTAATCAGGAAAGCGCCTTATCACAATGAACCTATATACAAAATTTGAAGAAAATCGCATAATTCTGCATAAAAAGTCCATGTATCTAAATTAAAGGGGGGGTTAGCCCCTCGTTCCTCCTTTATACTTCAACAATGAATCCCCAGAACTAATCGGGGAAGCGCCTTACCACAATGAGCCTACATACAAAATTTGAAGAAAATCGGATAATTCTGTATGAAAAACCCATTTATCTAAATTAAGGGGGGGGGGTATTGGCCCCTCTTTTCCCCTTTATACTTAACCGAAGAACCCCCAGAACTAATCAGGAAAGCGCCTTATCACAATGAACCTATATACAAAATTTGAAGAAAATCGCATAATTCTGCATAAAAAGTCCATGTATCTAAATTAAAGGGGGGGTTAGCCCCTCGTTCCTCCTTTATACTTAACCAAAGAACCCCCAGAACTAATCAGGAAAGCGCCTTATCACAATGAACCTATATACAAAATTTGAAGAAAATCGCATAATTCTGCATAAAAAGTCCATGTATCTAAATTAAAGGGGGGTTAGCCCCTCGTTCCTCCTTTATACTTCACCAATGAATCCCCAGAACTAATCGGGGAAGCGCCTTACTACAATGAGCCTACATACAAAATTTGAAGAAAATCGGATAATTCTGTATGAAAAACCCATTTATCTAAATTAAGGGAGTGGGGATTAGCCCCGTTACCCCCTTTATACTTATACAATGAATCCCCAAAACCAATCAGGAAAGCGCCTTATCATCATTAACCTATATACAAAATTTGAAGAAAATCGGATAATTCTGTATGAAAAACCCATTTATCTAAATTAAGGGTGGGGGGTATTGGCCCCTCTTTTCCCCTTTATACTTAACCAAAGAACCCCCAGAACTAATCAGGAAAGCGCCTTATCACAATGAACCTATATACAAAATTTGAAGAAAATCGCATAATTCTGCATAAAAAGTCCATGTATCTAAATTAAAGGGGGGGTTAGCCCCTCGTTCCTCCTTTATACTTCACCAATGAATCCCCAGAACTAATCGGGGAAGCGCCTTACCACAATGAGCCTACATACAAAATTTGAAGAAAATCGGATAATTCTGTATGAAAAACCCATTTATCTAAATTAAGGGGGGGGGGTATTGGCCCCTCTTTTCCCCTTTATACTTAACCAAAGAACACCCAGAACTAATCAGGAAAGCGCCTTATCACAATGAACCTATATACAAAATTTGAAGAAAATCGCATAATTCTGCATAAAAAGTCCATGTATCTAAATTAAAGGGGGGGGGTTAGCCCCTCGTTCCTCCTTTATACTTCACCAATGAATCCCCAGAACTAATCGGGGAAGCGCCTTACTACAATGAGCCTACATACAAAATTTGAAGAAAATCGGATAATTCTGTATGAAAAACCCATTTATCTAAATTAAGGGGGGGGGATTGGCCCCTCTTTTCCTCTTTATACTTAACCAACGAACCCCCAAAACTAATCAGGGAAGCGCCTTATCATAAGGAACCTATATCCAAAATTTGAAGCAAAACGCTTATTTCTATCAAGAGTTATCGCATTACGTACATACATACGTACATACAGAACGGGCGGCACATTAGCTCTCAGGCTTTGATAGCCTGTGAGCTAAAAATAACAATTTGTGGACAATCCCTTATCATTCAGCGAGTTTTAGTCAGAAACTAAAAAACAGCTCATTCTAACGCCGCTATCTCTCTGAATTTTTACGATATTTGACTGATAAGCCTGTATACAAAATTTGAAGAAAATCTGATAATTCTCCATGAAAAACACATTCATCTAAATTAAGGGGGGAGGATAACCCCCCACCCCCCCTTTACCCTCTTTATACTTACCCAAAGAACCCCCAAAACTAATCAGGAAAGCGCCTTATCACAATGGACCTATATACAAAATTTGAAGAAAATCGCATAATTCTGCATAAAAAATCCATTTATCTAAATTAAAGGGGGGGGGATGAGCCCCCCGTTCCACCCTTTATACTTCAGCATTCACCAATGAATCCCCAGAACTAATCGGGGAAGCGCCTTACCACAATGAGCCTACATACAAAATTTGAAGAAAATCGGATAATTCTGTATGAAAAACCCATTTATCTAAATTAAGGGAGTGGGGATTAGCCCCGTTACCCCCTTTATACTTATACAATGAATCCCCAAAACCAATCAGGAAAGCGCCTTATCATCATTAACCTATATACAAAATTTGAAGAAAATCGGATAATTCTGTATGAAAAACCCATTTATCTAAATTAAGGGTGGGGGGTATTGGCCCCTCTTTTCCCCTTTATACTTAACCAAAGAACCCCCAGAACTAATCAGGAAATCGCCTTATCACAATGAACCTATATACAAAATTTGAAGAAAATCGCATAATTCTGCATAAAAAGTCCATGTATCTAAATTAAAGGGGGGGTTAGCCCCTCGTTCCTCCTTTATACTTCACCAATGAATCCCCAGAACTAATCGGGGAAGCGCCTTACCACAATGAGCCTACATACAAAATTTGAAGAAAATCGGATAATTCTGTATGAAAAACCCATTTATCTAAATTAAGGGGGGGGGGGGTATTGGCCCCTCTTTTCCCCTTTATACTTAACCAAAGAACCCCCAGAACTAATCAGGAAAGCGCCTTATCACAATGAACCTATATACAAAATTTGAAGAAAATCGCATAATTCTGCATAAAAAGTCCATGTATCTAAATTAAAGGGGGGGTTAGCCCCTCGTTCCTCCTTTATACTTCACCAATGAATCCCCAGAACTAATCGGGGAAGCGCCTTACCACAATGAGCCTACATACAAAATTTGAAGAAAATCGGATAATTGTGTATGAAAAACCCAAACTAAATTAAGGGGGGGGGGGTATTGGCCACTCTTTTCCCCTTTATACTTAACCAAAGAACCCCCAGAACTAATCAGGAAAGCGCCTTATCACAATGAACCTATATACAAAATTTGAAGAAAATCGCATAATTCTGCATAAAAAGTCCATGTATCTAAATTAAAGGGGGGTTAGCCCCTCGTTCCTCCTTTATACTTCACCAATGAATCCCCAGAACTAATCGGGGAAGCGCCTTACTACAATGAGCCTACATACAAAATTTGAAGAAAATCGGATAATTCTGTATGAAAAACCCATTTATCTAAATTAAGGGAGTGGGGAGTAGCCCCGTTACCCCCTTTATACTTATACAATGAATCCCCAAAACCAATCAGGAAAGCGCCTTATCATCATTAACCTATATACAAAATTTGAAGAAAATCGGATAATTCTGTATGAAAAACCCATTTATCTAAATTAAGGGTCGGAGGTATTGGCCCCTCTTTTCCCCTTTATACTTAACCAAAGAACCCCAGAACTAATCAGGAAAGCGCCTTATCACAATGAACCTATATACAAAATTTGAAGAAAATCGCATAATTCTGCATAAAAAGTCCATGTATCTAAATTAAAGGGGGGGGGTTAGCCCCTCGTTCCTCCTTTATACTTCACCAATAAATCCCCAGAACTAATCGGGGAAGCGCCTTACCACAATGAGCCTACATACAAAATTTGAAGAAAATCGGATAATTCTGTATGAAAAACCCATTTATCTAAATTAAGGGGGGGGTATTGGCCCCTCTTTTCCCCTTTATACTTAACGAAAGAACCACCAGAACTAATCAGGAAAGCGCCTTATCACAATGAACCTATATACAAAATTTGAAGAAAATCGCATAATTCTGCATAAAAAGTCCATGTATCTAAATTAAAGGGGGGGGGGGTTAGCCCCTCGTTCCTCCTTTATACTTCACCAATGAATCCCCAGAACTAATCGGGGAAGCGCCTTACTACAATGAGCCTACATACAAAATTTGAAGAAAATCGGATAATTCTGTATGAAAAACCCATTTATCTAAATTAAGGGGGGGGGATTGGCCCCTCTTTTCCTCTTTATACTTAACCAACGAACCCCCAAAACTAATCAGGGAAGCGCCTTATCATAAGGAACCTATATCCAAAATTTGAAGCAAAACGCTTATTTCTGTCAAGAGTTATCGCATTACGTACATACATACGTACATACAGAACGGGCGGCACATTAGCTCTCAGGCTTTGATAGCCTGTGAGCTAAAAATAACAATTTGTGGACAATCCCTTATCATTCAGCGAGTTTTAGTCAGAAACTAAAAAACAGCTCACTCTAACGCCGATATCTGTCTGAATGTTTACGATATTTGACTGATTTTTTTTAATAAGTTGCTCCATAGTGTTGACTATTAAATCAGGCAAAAAGTTTTTTGTTATCGTTCGCGCATGCGCAGATAAAAATCATTTTATACAACTGCCCATATTTCCTTAAATATTTAATATATTTATATTTCAATTACACTATGTGATTTCTACTACATTTTGTTAATTTTTCTGAAACTGACGTTAAATTTGGTTAAAACCCTGTATTTTATAAGCAAAAAACATGCAAGAATTTTTTTAATTTTTAAAAAAAATCGCTATATCTCTATTAATATGCATGCTATTCTTACACAAATGAATACACATATTATACAATGTCTGCCTATGTATATCATGTAGCGATAGATCATTTCGTGCATTTTATTTTACAGGGTGATCCCAAGTATTATTTTTTTCTTTAATTTTTTGTTGGTCCCCTAATTGTCCTCCTTATGAAATCGACGTTGATAAATATGAAGTCAAACCTGTTCTTTTTAATCCTAAAATTCCAAAAGAATCTGGCATGTATATTGTAAAATATTCGAAAAAATGTCTAAAACTGAAAGTTCCCATCAATTATGGCCATACAGTGTATATAATAGTGAATTTTATTGACTTATTTTCATTTGAATCAGTAAAGTATACTAATAATAAATGTATATCACTGCAAACGTATAAGATGAAAAAGAAAGCAAAAAAATGTAAAAAAAACTTTTAGGCACTGATAATGATATCATTAAGGGGGATAGATCTTATACAAGACAGCACAAAAGATCTCGAGTACATTTCCGTTTATTGATGGAAATTCAGAAAGGGAATTTTAAACTTTGCTTTTCTAATTAAACTAAAATTTAGTATTCTATGTAGTATATATACAAACCTATAGATCATATATAGTTCTTCACAAAAGACATAAGATTTTCTTAACTCTTGGCTTATACCCTTGTCTTATATATATATTTTTTAAATCTGTAAATAGTGTATCTTTTATATATAGGTAGTACTGTTGACTGAAAGTTTAATATGAAATTTGATTTTGAAACAAAAGGGTAATAGCAGAAAGATAAATATATATCAAGAAAAAATATTAGACAAAGATTTTTTTTTTTATTAGAAATAGTGGTGCCGCACTCCTTGAATTTGTAAGGCATATACTTATCTTGGTTAATATGTGCTCATCAATGGCTCTTGCATAAACAAAACTTTACTTGCTCATTGATTCTGTATTGGACCTCTTGATTTCTTAAAAGATCAGCATTAAAATTTGATAACCCCCAAAATAAACATGGCTGATATGACAGACTTCTTAACACTTGCCGACAAAGTTGAAAAGTGTTTATGAATTTGGTTTGTCTGTCCATGTTCTAACTATCGCAAATATATTCAGATTGTCCTGAAATTTTTATACATTACTAGCTTAACCGCCCGGCGTTGCCCGTGCCAACACAACCTTAAATGTACCTGAAATCAGTGTTGAACATTTTTTTATTATTAAACAAATCTAATGTTGGGGGCCCCACTACCATAGACAGCAAACACTGGGCGTGCCATACACACTCCCATATATTACTGTAAGTCGAGTCGAAAGAGCCATACCCCTTCATGATCCAGCCCATAGAACCAGAGATAGAAAAGCACCCCTGGTGGTGAAAATCGAAAAGCTCTATGTAGAGTCGAATGAGCCATACCCCGTCGTGATCCAGCCTATAGAACCAGATATAGGAAAGCACCCCTTGTGGTGAAAAGTATGTGGAAAAACACGAATTTCGTTAAAGGATCACAAAAAAAAGCAAATTTCGTCAAATGATTGCAGGAAAAACTTGAATTTCATCGAAGGATCGCAGAAAAAATACGAAATTCGTCAAAGGATTGTGGAAAAAATGCAGATTTTGTGAAAGGTTCACAGAAAAAACTTTCGTGAAAGGGTCGCGGGAAAAATGCAACTGTCTTTATTAAAAACAGCACACACACAAACCTCTACACAAACAAACCTATTCTGTCTTCCACAATTTAATTTGTAAATATGAAGTTAAAAAAAAAAAATCCCTGTTTTCTCACATATTATGAGTTTTATCAGCAAGTTAAAACATTAAGTAAATATGAATGATTTGCGGAGCTGTTTCTATCAAAAATTCAATCACATCGCCCAAAAACCCTCAACAAAAATAATTATAAAGAGTGCGATGACAACATAAATTTGCATGTCCGTTCTTGGGAGATTCTTAAAAAACACAAAATTTGTCACAAATGGTGATTTTTTTACAACATGCTTACAAATTAAAATGGTTTATAATTATTTAAAAAAAAAACTCGGCCAGAAATAACATTGATTTTACATTTTTAAAGACTTATTCTTTATAATTATTTTGAAACAACTCCGCAAATCATTCATATTTATTTATTGTTTTACTTTCTGATGAAACTCATAATGTGAGAAAACGGAAAATCACAAAATTGATCAATCAATAGTTGAAAAAAATCTCAAAAATCATCAAATGGTCTCGGTGGGGGGGGGGGGGAATGCAAATATCGGCAAATAGCTTTAAAAAAAAATCACAATTTGTCAAATGATTTGGGGGGGGGGGGGGGGGGTAATTTAATTGTGAAATGTACCAAATGGTTTTGAAAATAATCAAACGACAGCAGGGGTAAAAAATCTTTTTTCAATCAATCATCACAATTGGCGAGTGTGACTATTAAGATGGCCAGTGGTGGCAAAACAGTCAATCGACAAATTTTTAGTATTACTTGCAGATTGGTGAGTGCTAATTTTGTCCTATATGTGAGTGATTCTTATGAAACTCATGTCACAAAATGCACATCATAAATATTTCACGGACTGGGAATTTATAATCAGTTCATCAAAACAATTTAATAATTACCGTCAAATCTCGTTAATCCGCCCCCCTAAATGCGACGGAAAATCGTAAAATAATCAGGGGGGGGGGGGCGCTTGCACGGTATTAGAATTGTATTATATGATATTTATGGATGGTGGTGGTGGTTGGATGCTACCGGCCGATCGTCTCAAAGTATGCATTCTATAAAGTGACAAAAGAAACAAATTTGGAAAAAAAAAATCCGTTCTCAGGTGATTAAGATTTAATAATTATTTACTGAATGTTTTCATTTTATTCAAAGTAAAGTTCAAGAAAAACATTAGATTCTTGGACGACTAAAAAAGTTCTTAAATCATAAACATCACTCAAAAACGCCCCAACAAAAAAATCATGAATATATAGAAACAGCTCAGAAAATCTGTTTCATTAAGAATATTTTTCTTGGGCGACTAAAAAAGTTCTTAAATGAAACTTCTTAAATGGAGTTAAAAATGGTTCTTAAATGGAGTTCAATAACAAATCTTAATGAGAACATACATCTTAACAATTTATCGCATGTTATGAATTCATCAATCTCGGGAACTAAAAATGTAGTCCAAAACAATTACAGGAAAAAAAATTGTAAACAATAAATTACTCAAAAATTTAATGTAAATTGTTTGTTTCCATCAAAAATATTTAATTTGTAAGTATGAGGTAAAAAAAAAAAAATCACAATGGATTCCTAACCGCCCAAGAACTCAAATTATTTACTGAATATTTTCATACTAAAAATGCAAACTAACTAAAAATACAGTCAAAAACAGTTTTTTAAAATATTATAAGCGTTGCACAAATTATTTACTGAATATTTTCATACTAAAAATGTTAAAAAATGAAACAAACTAACTAAAAATACAGTCAAGAATAGTTTTTTTAAATATTATAAGCGTTGCAGATACATGAAGATATACTTTCTGTTCAGTGAAGTGTAAGATGAAATAGGCCTAAACCCCAGTGACAAAACTAACTATCGGGAACTTAATATTATATATATTGCATATTTCAAACTATTTTTGAAATATTATTAGCGTTGCAGACACACGAAGATAGTTTTGTCACTGGGTTTAGGCCAATTTCATCTTACACTTCACTGAACAGAAGGTAAATAAATCGTCGCTGGTAGCTAGATCCTCAGGGGCTGTTCAGAACAGAAGATCAGGCGGCGCGCGGGCGATGGAGATTAAAATATCGAGTGAGTCTATACTGTGAATGAAATTGAAAGGCCTGCGTTCGTTATCATTGATTTGGACATCCAAATCAATGATAATGAACACGGTCCTTCATTTGACTAATTAGCGTATTTTAATGATATTTTGTTAAATTAAGAAGTGAACTTGGTGGCCGAATGGTTAGAGCACTGCTCTTGATTCTGGAGGTTGCGGGTTCGATCCCCCAAAATTCCTGTTTGATTTTTCTGTTTTTTTTTTGTTTTTTTCATTTAAAAATGTTTAATCGGTTGCTTTGTATTTTTCATGATTAATGGAATATATTTTATAAAAGCAAAATTTGATATTATTAACAATTACTTATTTAATTAAATACGACAAATTCAGCTATTTTACGATTAAAATTTTACATTACAGTGTCTTTTAATATTTAAGCATTATTATTATTATTTTTTTCTTTTTAGCAAATGTAAAATAAGAAATGAAAATATAGTCAATTTGCACGAATTTCTCCATGTTTTTATAATGAGTACTTCAACAGTGAATTTTTAGTACGAATAGAATGCAAAGCATATTTTACAATGTAAAAAATATTATAAAAATAAAATGTAAAATATATACATTATTTAAACTAGAAATATCAGTACCTATTTTTGTAAAGAGGTAAAATACATGTGGTTTACCGTCTAGTTTCGTAATGAATATAAATAAAATATAGTTAGAATGTTTATAAATTTTCTACTGAATGTACAAGTATTTTAGCATTTGTTTCTCGTGTTTTATGATGTTTATTGCAATATAATAAATAATGCAATTTCCATCAAAAAATGAATTTCAAGAAAAATAATTTTTTAGAAATTAATAATTATGTTTCAACAAGGTTGTTATCGAAAAATATATTTTAATAAAATGTTTAAAAGCTTTTTTTATCAAATTTTAACAAAGATTTTATTTTACTATTATAAATAAAAAAATAAATCTTTTAACATATGTTAAAAGATTTATCGTAAATCAAGGTCGTGATACCAACATATGTTGGTATCACGACCTTGATTTATTAACATTCTATTTATCCCAAAAAATATAAAGCAACTGATAAATAATTTTTAAATTAATAAAAATAGGGGAAGAAAATCGGAAATAAACGGCGAGCATTCACTTTGTATCCATACTTTTCAGGTTCATTTGTGTAGGACAACCCAAACGTCAGTAAAGTACATAACAATTTTTGGTACTTTTCGGTTAGCCGGGCGCCAGTGGAAAAAATAATAAATATATATCTACATATATGTTTGTGTATATATGTATGTATATATATATATGTGTGTCTGTGTATATATTTATATTTGTTTCACTGGTGCCCGGTTAACCAAAAAGTACCCTTTTTTTTTTTTAGAGTTTACATTAATTTTATTGAAACCACCAATACCGTGTTTCAGGAATTCGGTGATCCGAACGTCCTCTCCCTTGTTAGTTAAAGGTGCACTGGTTATAGAAAATTAAACTTTATAATATTATATGCATTGTTTTGTACAATATATATATTTATGTAACTGCTATCAACTAAACTAATATATCAGTTTTAGGGGGTGCTGTAGTTTTAGAGACTTCTTAACTCGTTGACGTTCTTAATTCAAGTTGACAGCAGTTATGTAACTATATGATGTATATATATATATATATATATATACACACATCATACTTTCGTATTCTATTATTTTTATGTTAGATCAAAGGCTTAAAAAATCAGTTTAGAATGTTAAAAATTTTAAATTTTTCAGATATCCGATCATGTTGCTACAGCTGTATCAATCAACCTACCAAACCAAGTAAGACACAAAAAAGCCCAATCACGTGATCAAATCGCCCACAGAATTTTTATGAGTCACCCGCGCGCAGCCCGCGCTAAAAATTTGCAGGTTATGAACGCGGATCGGGCTATCTGATCACGTGATGCTTTTCATGAATGTTTCGGGGGTTTATTATGATGAAATAAAAATAGATATTCCTATTATAAGATCCATTTTTTTTGGAGGATAAAGATGTGTAGTCGCTAGTTTCACCTAATCCGAGCCACAGAAGCTTAAAATAATTGAAATAATTAAATTATTTCAATATATTCAATTATTTAAATTTCCGATAAGACCTACTCCATAACCCTTCTCTCCATCGCGCGCGCGATCTTCTTTCCTGAACACAACCATAGAGTAATGGAATATCTTTAATCTGTGGCTAGATCCTGGATGCTGCACCTGCTCTCATTGGCTGGCTGCTTCGTTGCCACGGAGGGTGTTGCCGAGGCTATTTCATGGGAGGAGCTTGAAAAAGTCTCGAACCCAAAATTCCATATACACGTTTTAATTTTTAAAAAAAAATCTAAATTAAAATTTAAAAATCCGACCGTGAGGTATACTGTCCGGTGATAACATCTACACATGACAAAAATTTCTGAGTCCTAGGGGGTATAATTACGGAGAAATCCGCGGGCAGGCAGACAGACACTTACTCTTTTATAGAGATAGAGATTGAATGTTGCTATAGAATGTTCGGTATTGAAAATGAAGTGTGTAGCATTAATAGTTCATTTACAACAAAAGAATTCCATTACATTACGGTCTATGGCGAAAAATCGTTTGTGATGCATTTTATTGATGTTACGCTATTTCAAACATAATGAAATGAATATGCATTACTGAGGTGGAGGACAGCATGCTTTCACCGGAGTATACAATTCGTAGCATTTACAGTTCAATTACAGGGTCGTACAAAATAATTCCTTTAGATCTATGGAGAAAAATCGTTTGTGGTGCATTTTGATGCTTGAAACATAATGAAATTTAAAAGGATCACTAAGGTTCAACACAACTTATTTGCTATAGATTATGGAGTGCGTAGGATTTATCGTTCATGTACAGAGACACACAAGAGAATTTGGTTAAAAGACTGACTATGATTGGTAATTGCTAGAAATGCTCTTTCTGCTGTGGTATGCAATTTTTAATGTTGTTTCCTGTAGATCATATACATAGCTGTATGAAAGACTTTGAATATGGGCAGCAATTGCTGAAAATAAATTTTTACTGAGTTATGTATTTTTAAACTGCTTTTTTAGAAATCTCATTTCATCATAAGAAAAAATTTAATTTCTTAATAATATTCTGTTAGTGCTGGAAATTGTTTCACAATCTATGCCAGCTGCATGATTTTTCGTTCTTGTTTTTTAAAAATAACAAAATCAAATTACAGTTCTACGAAGGTAATTAAAATCCAATTAAAAGAAAATAATTATTTTAAGCTTTGTGTCCAAGTTCAAAATGTACACAGAACAAATTTGCGGTCAAAACATTGGCCTTTTCTAAAATTATAAAACATTAATCACAACATTTTATACTGAAAACATTTGGATGCTGTTTACAAAGTTTTCACCGAAGATTCTCTCACATTTCAAGAACACAATTGTAACTTGAAGGTTTTCTTCTACAGAAGAAACCGATGTCAACTTACCAGAATATTTTACTGAACGGACAAATAGTTAGCTGAAATTTAAATATAAAGCAGTTATCAACACTTTTGGTTACAAAATGCCTACGTCATATGCTGAATTTAAAAGAGGAAATTCTTTATTGTTTTTCTATTTATATTGTTTAGTTGAGATAGGATACACTGCAATTTCAAATCTGTTGATGAAAAAAAAAGTATAATAAGCTATAATAAATCATGAACTGAGGCGATTTGCTGGTGTATTCATTTTAACCAAACACAAACAAACATTTTAAATCGTGCATTCGAAATAAATGATTAATACATTGATGGATACAGCTCGTTTTATTGTTGGCTAAAAATAAAGATGCTTAATTTTTCCTTCATCAAGAACCTATGCTTTGGAAAATATGAATGAAAAAGTTTGGGAACTGCTAATCAAACAGCAGAAACTGATGACACTCACAAGTTTCTGGTAACACCTAAGATCTAACACCATTCACAAATTTAAGCAGGTATCCTCGGCTAATGTACAATGTATACCAAGATGTTTATCATATATCAGCTATGTAACTAGCAAACAGTATTGGAGTTCTGATTTATCAGAAAATGCAAAGCTGAATATTTAAGACAGATTTTGGCTGATCTGAGCATGCAAAGCATTTTAGGTGTTTTTCTGTCACTAAATGGACCAATTTTGAACTGGTTTCATTTCAGAAAAACGTTGAGCGAAGTCGAGATGGTTGAGTGGTCCAAAGTGTCAGATAGAGGAAATCTGGTTATCAAAACGGAGCATGAGTTCGAACCCTGGTCCTGCCATATGAGGTTTCTTTGATATTGTTAGTGTTCTGTTCTGATAACTCAGTTCAATAATGTAAATTATATCTTACTTTAGGAAGAAAAGTTATAGAATTTGTTTTTTGTTTATTATTGAGTAAAATTTACCACTCCTAGCCTAATATATTTTTTAATTAATGATTTTGTTTTTTAAATTTTAAAGTAAAAGCTTTGGCATTAAATGATCCATTAAATAAATTGAAATGATCTACAATTTTTCGTATATTTTTTATTACAATTGATCGGTAATGCATCTATATTAAGAAAAGTAAATGATTATTTTCCACTAATATATATATATATATATATATATATATATGTGTGTGTGTATACACTACTGGCCATTAAAATTGCTACATCAGGAAGAAATGTAGATAACAAAATGATATTTATTGAACAAATATATTATACTAGAAATAACAAGTGATTAAATTTTCAAGAAATTTGGCTGCATCCTAAGAAATTTGTACCCAGATCAACCACCTCTAGCAGTAATAACAGCCCTTATACGCCTGGGCATTGAGTCAAACAGAGATTGGATGGCATGTACAGGTACAGATGCCCCTGCAGCTTCAACACTATGCCACAGTTCATCAACCGTAGTGACTGGCGTATGGTGATGCGCCAGTCGCTCGGCAACCATTAACCAGACGTTTTCTATTGGTGAAAGATCTGGAGAACGCGCTAGTAAGAGCAACAGCCGAACATTTTCCGTATCAAGGAAGGTCCGTACAATACTGACAACATGCGGTCGGGCATTATTCTGCTGAATCGTAGGATTTCGCAGGGCTCGAATAAAGGGTAGAGCCATGGGTCGTAACACACTAGAAATGTAACCTGCACTGTTCAAAGTGCTGTCAATGCGAACAAGAGGTGACCGAGACATGTATCTAATGGCACCCCATACCATCACGCCAGGTGATGGGCCAGTATGATGATGACGAATGCAAGCTGCCAATGTGCGTTCACTTCGATGCCACTAAACACTGATGCGACCATCATTATGCTGTAAACAAAACCTAGATTCATCTGAAAAAATGATGTCTAGCCATTCGTGCGTCCAGGTTTGTCGTTGATCACACCACTGAAGGCGCTCCTGTCTATGACACAGCGTAAAGGGAAGTCGCAGCTATGGTCTCCGAGCTGAGAGTCCATGCTGCTGCAAACATCGTCGAACTGTTTGTGCAGACAATTGTTGTCTTACAAACGACCCCATTGCTTGACTCAGGGCTCGTGACGTGGCTACACGATCAATTACGGCCATGCGGATAACATGCTTGTCTTCTCGGCTGCTAGTGATAGGGGGCCGTTCAGACGCCGCACGGCGTTCCGTATTACTGTCCTGAACCCATCGATTCCATATTTTGCAAACAGTTATTCGATCTCAACAGACACGAGCCGCAATACTGCGATACGATAAACCGCAATCCCGGTAGGATACAATTTGACCTTTATCAAAAGGTCAGAAACATGCTGGTACGCATTTCACTCTTATACGAGGCATCACACAACTTTTCACCAGGCAACAACGTTCAAATGTAATTTGTGTATGAGAAACCGGCTGAACAACTTCCTCATTTAAACACATTGTAGGTGTCGCTACCGGTGCCTGCTTTGTCTGAATGTGCTGAAAAGCTAATCATTTGCATATCACAGCACCTTCTTCCTGTCGTTTAAATTTCACGTCTGTAGCATGTCGCCTTCTGGGTGTAGCAATTTTAATGGCCAGTAGTGTGTATATACAGTGGAACTTCCCTTTAACGAAGTCCCTATTTTACGAAGTTTTCTACTTAACGAAATTTTCTGCAGAACTTTGACTTTGAACACCATTAGCATGTAAATTAATTTCCATATTACGAAAAATATATTCTATATAACGAAGTTTATTCCACTTTTGCACGTGTACAGAATTCAAACTAAGAGGTTACTGTTGCGATGGATATGCGAATTTATTTCAATGGATTGTATGGAAATGAACACATTTAAATAATTTCAATTTTGCTTGGTTCTAAATAAAACAATTTTTTTTCAGACTAAGAAAAACACATTATTATTCTCCCACACCGAGACTCCAGCGCTGACAGTTGGGGGAAGTCAAAATCCCCATTTTACATTCAATGATATAGAAGATACAGGGACGCAATGGCGTCATGATGCATTTAAGCAAAAAATATCAATTAGAGTCAGACAGTTACCATTCTGACCTTCCATTGCTGATAGACAATTTTTTTGTGCATCTACAAGAATGTGCTTCAAAATGAAAATCGAAGAACATCAAAGTTATTTTTGTTCCTGCCAATACAACTTCTAAACTTCAGCCATTAGTCTAAGGAATAATAAAAAATCTTGAAGTACATGATCGAAAAAGACAGAAAAAATACAATGTAGTGACAACATTGGTTTGAGAACGTGTGTATCAGAGCTGATGAAAGCTTGAGCCAAAGCTTGGGAATGTGACATGATTTCATCGACCGTACTACACAACTGTTTTGTAAAATACAGTTTCATAATTGAAACTGCATCAAATGCTTCTGACTCCAATACCTGTTTGTCATATCTGAAGGAAAATTTCATTAACTTACGTTGATTTCTATTTAACGAATTTTCTTCATAACGAATTTTTTAAGTGTAACGATGAGACTTCGTTAAATGGAAGTTTCACTGTATGTGTATATATATATATATAAAGGAAAAATATTTATATAAAAAACTGGGATGCAATGTAATGGTATTGTAATGCCGTTCAATGTAGTTTTATAATTTTATTATTTAATACCGGCGAATTTTCATTTAATTATTAGCACCAAACATTTCAAAAATATACAAAAACAAAGAATATTTTAGCCATATCTTGTGGAGTAACTATTTTTCTTTTCAAATTTTCTAGTTTATTTTACTTTTTTTTTTTAAGACGTATGTATGAGATTATTCAAAGCTCTTAATATTAAATAACTTATCCACAAATATTTGAAATGATGAAGGCAAACATTAATCACAAATATTTCATTAAGTGAATAAAAATAATGATTAATAAACTGAGTTTCTTTAGCTCTGAATGGCCATCTGCTAACAAAATAAACATATCATTGAGAGATACATCTACACTCTTCTTTAGTGTATCACCAATTTTTCTCTAAAAGTCCATTTTTCTATTCTGGCATCATCAGTTTTTTTTTCAGATAGGATGGTACTTAACCTTAACAGGTTCAGCTGTAGTCAGCTTCCTGATCTGTCACACACACACTCACACATTAAAAGGGCGAGTCAGAAGTCCTTAGACAAACTTTAAGGGGGGGGGGGGGTGAAGCACACAAAAATAAACAAGTTTTATATAGGAAACCAGGGTTGAAATCCATTTATTCAGTCAAAATTACAGGATGTCTTACTCCAGTCCTAATCTGGAAGTTTGTTTATAACTTTAAGAGTAATGAAGATATTTTAACAGAATTTGCAACAGATTTATTTTTCTTTATGTGAAATGTAATAATATCACGAGAAGTGGTAGAAGCTGTGGTGTAATTATAATATTGTTGGTGTTAGAATATTTCCAGGAATTGTGAAAAACTATTTTAAAAATCATTTCAGATGCTTATAAAAAGAAAGTAGCGATCATAATTTGACTACTATTATGTTGTGAATAATTTGTTACAAGCAACAACCCTAGCAATAATTTTACTATTCTTTTTGGTCAAAGTACTTTAGTAGAAGAGAAAATAATAAAAGTAATCTGATCTTATTTAATGGTTCTTGACACAACAATAAATGATGAAGGCTGGAAATGAAGAGACTTGAAATTGCAGTAAATCCATCTTTATTAATCAGCAAAGTAGAGAGGAAGGATTTGTAGAATTTAATGTTGGTCACTGAACTCCATTTAAAAAAAAATTAGAAATCTTACTGCAGATTCCAAAGATCACTATTGAATTAGATAGATGGTACATGATTAGAATCAGTTCTTAAAATATTGAAGAATTTAAATATTAGACATGCTATACTCTCTGCAAATTTTAATTATTAAATATAGGCATCACTAAAACGAATAAGAAAATTAAGAACATCGTTGGCGGCAACTTGAAGCAGGCACAGACTTCTCACCATAACAACAATACACACACGTTACATATTGACACCATCATTAATTGAAATTTTCTTATTAAAATCCGAGTTACACTGGTATGTATACTAATGAATAGGGGTGCCCAAAGTGTTTGTACAATAATTTTGAACTTCTTAGTTAATTAAAAATGACAATGAATATTGAAGAACAAATAATAGAATTCAAAAGCTAAAGGGCCTTTCAATTCGTGAGATCAAACACTCCTCCTTACAACAGTGCCGACACGGAGAAAAAAACAAACTAAAAAACCACACCTATGACACATGTGCATTATGCAAAAGGCGAGCAACCTTGCCGATAAAAATGCTCTACCAAAGTGCCGAAGTAGACCTAATAGAGAATGGTGCTGAAAAAAATCACCAATGGTAGAAGAGGCTTAGCAACTATGGAGCGAGATAAAAACATGCTAAACAGGAATAAAATAAGCGACAATGAAAACAATGTGAGTTTTGTAACAGAAGCGAGCAACATCTACATCCAAATAGCACTGAATTAGACACCTCATATTTCCAAAGATAATTAGCATTACAAATGGTCTCATTGCTAGAAATATTGTATACTTCCACTGTTTTAATGATGTCATTTAATTTTACACAAAGTAAAGCAAATTTTAATGAAAAGTTTATTAAACTATCTTTGTAAAATTATGAACAATGGTTATATTGTGATTAGAATAGGGCACTCTGTATTTTTTACTGAATAAATGGATTATGACCCTGGTTTCATATACAAAAATTGTTTGCTGTAGTATGCTATATTTACTTTAAAGTTTGTCTTGGTAGACTCATTCTGCATATAATTGAAATTAACAAACATTTTATAAACTGTAAATGAAGGAAGAAATGGAAAATAAAATAAAAAGTATTACTTAAAATAATAATAACAGTAATAAAGAAAGAAAACTTATTCAGTAGTAATAGATTTTTTTTTTTTTTTTTTTTTTTTTTTAACCTAGTATGTCGTGGCACACTATTCTTCCAATTTGCATTTAAAACAGCTGAGTGTAATATTATGGTGCAGTAAAATGATGCTTTAAGATAAAAATATAAAAAAGAGTACTTTTTAGTATAATTTTATTTTGTTGGAGTTTTTAAAAAGAACAAAATTTTTTTAAAGGTAGGAACAAAGATGGAAAATCTAGTGGCATGGAATCAAATAATAATAAATGAATACATGGTCTCTAAATTCATTTCAGTATTGCAGTATTAAATAAATAAAGAAAGAAAGAATCTAAAAGACAAAAAATCATGTAAAATTTCATTTTATATATCCTTAACATCTTTTAAATAACTAATAATACTACATTTTTATGGAAAAAATTATTATTTTTTTTAATTTGTTTCATTCATTGCTTTAAATGTATTAAATGACATATTAAAATATCAATGAATGCATAAACTTATCAAAAGCAATTCATCTGACAAACAATATGTAAAACAAAAAGTACACAAATGTGTTTTTTATACAATAAGAATTTTCAAATAAAACGTATTCTGATTGTCTTATTTAAATTTTAGAAGAATTCAAAAGAAAGAAAGATTCTCAAATTGGCGAAATTATTTTTTAAATGTATATTACATTCATGCAAGTCTTTTACACAAATGTAATTAGTTTTTTTTTTTTTTCTTCATCTTGAAAGGGTATATATTTCAGATAGTCCTTAATAGTCTACCTATTCAGCAATAGGTAAATAATCTCTGAATTTATCCATCTACTAACATAAAAATAATCAATCAGTATCAAACTTGAATATACCAATAAAGCATTGTAGCATTTCTGTTTTTTAAAAGCAAGTTATTAAAATTTTAAAATATTATAATGTAAGACCACTTCTTGAATAACACATACAGAATTGAGTGCAGTACTTTGAATAATATGACAATTATCACTAGGAAACTATTACACTGAGTTGTCAGATTCAAATCCTGATTCATAGGTTACAAAAAAGATGCTTGAAATCTTTGTTTTTTATTTACTTATTATACCTTATTTTATCAGCAAAAAGTCTTTCCATCTTACTTTTGACTTAAAGTTGACCTTCTTGTATGTTTTCAGTAGTTACTGGTATTTCTACTGGAAATCATTATTTTAAAAATTTCAAAAGTTTCAATGAGTCAGATGATTTATGATGATATTCAATGTAAGTATTAGCTTGAAATAACTGTATATGAAGGTTACTTCAAACTTACTGTATTAAAATATTTTTTTAGTAAAACAACATTTCTAAACATTGTAACATTTTACAATAACTTTCCAAGTTCAGAAAATTTGTTTCCTAGTTTTTCTTTGCTAGGAACTGCAATAAAATGAAATAAAATATTATAAATTTTTATTTCATTTAGCAAACAGGATAAACATACATAGCAACAAGTAAAAAACAGTGATAAATGCAGAAGGTGCCAAGAAAACATGTACAGAACAAGTCTTTTTCAGTCTTATCATAACTTGTCACTCTTTGAATATTTTATTCAGTTCTGTTGGGTAGGTGCTCTGTTCTGATTCTGTTGATTCAGGTGCACATTCTGATTCTGCTGATATTGATGTTGATTAACAACAGTATCATAGCTTGGAGGAGGTCCATAATAAGGTGGTGGAGGTGGATGCTGCATGTTGTATGGAGCTGCTGATGGCATAGGCATGGGCATAGGCATAGTAGCTGCAATTATTGTTGGTCCACGTGCTACATTAAAATTGAGTATAAAATGAAAAAAAAAATAATAATAGACAAACTAATTTAAAAGAACAAACCTAAATTACAAAGAAAAGTAACAGGATTGCTAAATTATAGGGAGCTCTTGATATAACAATATTCACTATGATACAGTTGCTCACTAAGGAATTTGAAAAATAAATTTGCAAATATAGTTTTTAACACTTGGAAATCCCCTTGTTTGTAACTGATATCACCATGTTCATTTAGGTGACACTTTTTCTTTTAGAGAAAACTGAACTCAGAAAGATTATTTCTAAGATAAAGTAAATTTATCTAAAATTTAAAAGAAAAGACAGAAATCCACATGCAATAAGTAAAGTATGATAATTATGAAATGTATAATGCACTATTTGGAGCTAACATAAAAAAAAAACTTTATATCTATGTTAAATTTTGGAATTTAAAAAAGACTTGCAGACTTGATTCAGTTGAAAATTAGACTGAATTTGATTAGAAACAACGAAAACTAAAATATATACTACAATGCTTTCATAAATACTTTTTAGGGTGCTCAAAACAATTGATGATTTTAGTGAACTTTTTAAAGATATTTTCAAGAAAATGTCATGTTTTCAAATATCTATATACTCATAAGATATTTCCCTTGTTTTATATAACCTGGATTAATTTTCAACAAGTCAGTTTTTAAAAGTACTCAGATGTGTTAATATTAAACAAAATCTGTCGGCAAAATTCTGATTTAACTCAAATAGTGAAGGAAGTTTGAAGGAGCAGCAAATATTCTATTCTATTCCAAGCAAATTTGCACAAGATCACACACACAAAAAAAGCTTTTCAGAAAAAAAAAAAAAAAAAAAATCATCAGAGCGTCCATTTAAAAGTAGTATGAACATATATATATAGTATCAAATGTAGTACAGCGATACCTCAGCTAATAAACATAATTCCAGAATCACATTTGTTAGCCAAAATCTTAACTGAAACTGATTTCTTATCCAATTAAAATGCAATGTTGCTGCTGCTGCATTATATTAGTACATGTGTAAAAAACAAAAGAAAAAAAGTTTGAAAGCCAAATCCAGGTCTGTCAGCCGAAGTATCACTATACTTTTTTTCATTTCAAGTTGATAAATAAAATTCCTAAAAATTTATTTTCAAGGAGCTTAAATAATATTTATCATAAAATTATTTATAACTAATCAATTACCAAAAATACATTCATATGTAAATATATCTGTACCTTAGTGTTCATTCCCTTAGAAAGAAAAAGGGCAGGGTGCTAGTCACCAAAAATGGCACTAGTTCACAAGAAATGGGCATTATTTCAAAAAGAAATATATTAGTAATGTGTTTAGTAATGATATAGGAAAAGAAAAGTAATTAATTTTTAAGTATAATAAATAAAGTGACATTAATTTTGAATGATTTTATGAATTATAAATTTAAAAAATGAAATTAAATTATAACATGAGTTAATAATATCCTGTGTTTTTCCTAAAAAAATAAAGTTCTACAGTTTTTTAAAGCACTCATGCACATGGATTTCGAAATACTGGGGTTTGGTGAAGATTTTTACGAGAAATCTCTGGGTGCAACTAAAGGTGAATTTCACTATTTTTAAAAAGGGCAAGGTGCTGTGCCCTTAAAAAATGGCCTACAGAGAACACTACTGTACCTGATATATATCTCTTCTCACATTATTTAAAGAACAGTTTTCAACAAAAAACTATAATAATTTATGTAGATTTTGTTAAATATTTGGAATAGTCAAAACAAAATAGATGTTTGCAAGAAGTCTAAAATTTAAAAAAGTATGAATTTCTTCTTCACTCTGCCTTCCATATTTTTAATTATTTTAATAAATTAACTTTTTCTGCAGTTAAATTAAAAATTTTATACACTGCAATACAGCATTTCCCATTATTACAGAGATGTTAAATAGTATTCATTGAAAACATTAAGAAAATAAAACGTGTAAGAACATTACTTACCTGGATGTATAATTGGTCTACCTTGCGTTACTCTCTGTGCCATTGAAGGCGTGATATATGCATCTTGATTTCGTAATCTATACCACCAACCACCACCAGAGCAAAATAGTACTGTAAGGAATACCATTAACCTATAAAGTAAAAGAAGTAATACAAACTGTTTAACTATTCAACCACAATTATATGCACAATTAACAATAAAAGTTGCTTTTATTATACAAGAGTAGTATTTTTCAAACACAAGTATAAGATATTAAATCTATTTACATTGGATTATTTCATAGAGTGCTGCAAAGTCTCTTAAAAAATATTGGAAACTAGGGTACTTAACAAGTGAAACTGGCCGTAATATTATTAAGAAAACACTGACATATCATTGATTTGATTCTATTACTTTGAAAATGTTATAAAATATCATTGACGGGAAAAAAATAGGGAGATTGGGGATAGGATTGCTATCGAACAGAGCACATTTCTAAACTAACAGATTGCAAATATTATTCAATTTTCAACAAATCATTCATAATATTCCAGAACACATTTGAGAAATGCTAAATTACGACATGACACATGTAGATTGTTTAACCCCTTAAGCACCACGACATATCTGCGTACGTCATGAACTCTTCATTTGCAATACCAGAACGTATGTGCGTACGTCCTCATTTTAATTTAAGTTCAGATTGCAATGTTCTAAGCATCTAGTTTTTTGCGTCGCTAATTTCAGGAATTCAGGATTAAAGTTTTTTCAGACCGCTCAATGAATATTTCACAGTTCATCCAGGCTTCACGCTGATTTGCAGAGCCTGATTAAGGTCGTCTGGGGCTCAAGGCCCAGCAACTTTTTGGGGCCTTCTCAAATTAAAATAGTAGCTAGAATTTTTTTCGAGGAATATTATTAGATATTATGATGCAGTTGACAAATTAAACAAAATCATTTTGTTCAGTTTTTGAGAAAATAATTGCAGAAAACTTCATTTTTAAGAAACTTTTTCTAAATCATTTTACTCATTTTGGGGCCCCCATCAGCAGTGGGCCCAAGGCCGCGGCCTAGTTGGCCTGTGCGTTAATCAGGCCCTGTTGATTTGTATAGAGAACAGGCAGCGTTTTCACATTTTTGAAGCACCTAGGCTTATTTGAGTGTCCGATGATTAACAAAGGCAATCTATGATTTCCAGTTACATTAGCGCATAGTAGCATTGTCATTCTGTCTTTGTTTATTTTTGTTCCTGGGATGAATTTCTCGTTCGCAGATGCTTATGTTTTTGCTCATGTTTTCTTATGTTATCGGTGCTCTACTGTATTTATAAAGATTTGTAACTCATTTGAAAAATTCAGGTACTGCTCAAGAAAATCTTCATAAAATTTAAGAAGATTCGAATCTCTCTCGATGCAAACTAGTACAAATGCACAATGAAATTCTTTACATTGCTCACAAGACTTTTGAAGCAACAAGGTTAATGGTTTTGGATTTGATTAAAAAAAAATTGTGACTGTACTTAATAACATCAATTGAGATCAGGGCTTTACAAATTTGTTAAAATGTGGTAGCAAGCCAAAAATTGTAGTTGTCAGTAAAAAATATTCACCCACCCCCACCTCATCCAAAATTGCTTTATAAAATTAATGTTTTTTTTAATCAATTAATTGAGAAAAATTATTAACAAATATAGTTTAGAATCATTACTTACGTAGTTTAGAATACTAAACTACACTAGTACTAAACTAGTATTATGTTATATTCTTAAAATTTTAATTAATTTTTATACATTTACTTCAAATAAAATAATTATATACTTAAATTCATATGTTATTTTTTTTTTTAAATGAATGTTACAGACAGATTAATCAGTTTTAATTCTGAACACAAAAATCTGATTTAAAATTTATAAAAATAACTTGAGCATTGATTAGCATTGTATCATATTTTAATTGCCACAGAGGCTGGTTTGACACTATTTTTTACTGTTTTATTGACCCTCTTCCCCTGCCAACATTTTGATCATTTTTCATGTTAGTGTGGAAAAACAATGGCATTTTCTGTGCATGAGATAGAAAATGCCTTTTAAATTGGTTCTTCCATTCATTAAAAATGAGAGAAGAGGAAGATCACTGCCTGCCATGCACAAGTAGAGATAAGAGACAAAATACAGTTTGTGCTCATTTCTTAAGCCAACTCTTGTACAAAAAAAAAAAAAAAAAATGTTTAAGTAACTTGATCGCTAGTGGCAACCTAGCGATCGCATTTGTCAAGCCCTGATTGAGATGATTAAGAAATAAATAGCAATGCTAAAATGTATTAAATAAGAAAGTAATATAACAAATAACAATACTCACCAGAAATACCACATCTGGTAAAAAGTTATTATAGGTGAACGACAACATCTTGTTCCACAACAATACTCATATATGTCACATCTGAAATGAAAAATACAATTGCATAAGTGCTCAAAAATAATTATTATACATTTTTTATTTCTTATAAACATGAATTAGAAATCTTAATATATATTAACTTGTTTTAAACTAAACATTAAAATTAATACTGATTATAATGTATTTTAAATAGTTTGAAAGACATGCACTACTATAGGACACAGTTTTTTGGAACATTTTTTCTTAACTTGATTTTCTGATACACACCAGAATGGCATTTTCTAATGCACCACTATCTTGGAAAATTGGAAATTTTTATATTTTAAAATAGGGATGCATCAGAAAACACAACAAAAAGAGGGGGGGGGTATATCACAAAACTTGAAATTCCTTTTTTTTCCCTAGGCATTCTTAAGTTCAGCAGTTTGGTAACATACAACTTTCACACTTTTCATTCAACGTCCCCATCGTTTGAGACAGAAAGTTTTGCATACAGATCTGCAATGTTTTTTAATCTGTTTATCTTTTAGTAGATGATGCAATAAAGATTTTAAATACCCTGCAGAGTTAAAAAAAAATAAAGTCTTTGCATATGAACATGTCTTGGCCATGTCTCTAAAAACTAAGTTGTGGTTGTGACATGCAATGTGATGTAAATAAAGATCTCGAACTGTTCTGTAGAAATTGTTGCACTCCTCAGATGTATTTTTACTTTCTTCTATCTATAATAAAAGAAAGTATTGTAATCGAAATTTTTTCAGACTTCTGGTTTTCGACGAATTTACACGTTTTAGGGATTAGAGATTCTGAAAAACATGTTTTTACAAAATGTCTATCTGTCCGTCCTCATTGTATCATTGAAAAGTGTATGAAGTTATGCTTCAAATTGAACCAAACTTTTTTTTCTATGTTTTTGACTATAGCCTGCAGGTTCCAGTTGAATTTGGGGATATTTTGACGAAAGGGGGCACTGCGATCGCGATTTATGTTCCATTTTCACTATTGTATCATCGAAAAGTGTATGAAGTTATGCAGATAATTGAACCAAATTTTTTTTTCTATCTCTTGGCTATGGCCAGCCAGTCTCACTTAAATTTGGGGATATTTCAACGAAAGGGGGCGCTGTGATTGCAATTTTTGTCCCATTTTCACTACTGTATCATCAAAAAGTGTATGAAGTTATGCAGATAATTGAACCAAATTTTTTGTATATGTTTTTGGCTATAGCCAGCAGGACCCACTTGAATTTGAGGATATTTCAATGAAAGGGGCCACTACGATCGCTATTTTTGTTCCATTTTCAGTATTGTATCATCGAAAAGTGTATGAAGTTATGCAGATAATTAAACCAATTTTTTTGTATATGTTTTTTACTATAGCCTGCAGGTCCCAGTTGAATTTTGGGATATTTCAACGAAAGAGAACACTGCGATCACAATTTTTGTTCCATTTTCACTATTGTATCATCGTAAAGTGCATGAAGTTATGCAGATAATTGAACTAAACTTTTTGTATATGTTTTTGACTATAGCCTGCAGGTTCCAGTTGAATTTGGGGATATTGCAGCTGAAGGGTGCGCTGAGATAGCCATTTAAAGATTTCAATTTCAAAAAGTTGTAAAAAAAAATTAGAAATCCTAAAAACTTTTTGCGTTAAATGTCCAGCCTAGATCCAAAGATTCCAGAGCATTTTTTGTTTTGCCTCTATGTTAAAAAATAGCAGAGATATAGCAGTTTAAAATTACAGGGTGGCTGACATTTTGAAACAATACAGCAGAATTCCTCCATAAATGGGTTTAATTTATGAGTTTTAGTGTACATGGTTTCTCCAAATTTTCTTTTATTGATTGTAACCATCGTTTCAACACTTACATGCTTAACACTATATATTTATATTCGCCAACATGAAATTCTCACATGCGACAATTGGTGAAATATTGCCAAATTTGGTGACAAAAAATATGTTGCCATGTGTAAAGCCAACTTGGCTATGTCTGTCTAATTCAGCGATATTATCATTCAAATTCAATATTGACCAGAACTGGGAATGATTTTTCTGTAATCGAGTTCCGTGCATTTTAACTTTGTGTATTTTCAGTAGAATTAGCTAAAATCTCAAAACCGAGCAATACGGAGGTTATCTTTTCCTGCCAGTACAGGCCAGAAGGACTTTTTGTAGTTTAGTATAATACATCGGCTGCTCGCATCCAGGTAACCCGACGATTTGCAAGTAGCTGACGTACAACAGAATGACGAAAAATATTGATTTTTTTTTTTTGGTGGTGTGATAACGAATTTTGAAGCATTAACATGTATGAGATAGAAGAAAGTTTTGGGATTGGCATATCCAACTAGTTTTATATTAGCACTGTGGTATTTTTCCAGTATAGGGGCCTTGGCGAGACAGAAAAAATTACCTTTGTGCAAGAAGGAAATTTGGCAAAATATTTTCGGCAACCTATTCACTGTTTCATATATACATTATACACAAGCAATTTTTTTTAATATTTGTAAAATTTATTTAATATAAAGAAGGTATTTATCTATTTTTATATACAAACAAAAGTAAATTATATATTAAAAAAACAATAATAATCTATATGTAAATAAGATGTTTATATATACATATATAAACTATCATAAAAGTTCATTAGCTTTATTTTCATAGCTGTTTATATGATTTGGCAACAAATTTCACTTTCTGAAGCCTGAATTATGCCAAGCTTTTTAAAAAATGTGAAGGCCCTATAGTGGAAAAGTACCAGAGATCCATTATCATATCCTTGTCTACAGATATTTTCAATATCTAGTCCATGTTGATGCATCAATTTCATGTTATACAAACTTGATAAAATATTCACATACACTTGATGGAACATTTAATTATACACAATAAGCTATATATCTAATTCTCGTCGACATTTGTTCCTGGAACTGATGTTGGGAAAATAATCGAGACTTACTGCATAGCATCCATGATTCAAAAATGCTTTATTGTAAAACAGCATTATCCATTATATTAAAATTAATATAATGGATTTATTCATTTTGGATTCCTTTTTAAATGATTGTATATCTCCTTATGTTGGATTTCTTTGCAGCTAATCTTGTATTGAGTCCAACTTTCCTTGCAAGTTAACAACACAAAGGGAATTTCTGTTATGGGATGTTCCTAAGTGTTAGTACCAGGTTGTCAACGATTTTAATCAGATGATTTAAATCATAAATTCTCTAAATGTTTAAAATGACAAAAAAAAAAAATCTAAGATGAACATAATTTGGAAAGTTACTATGGATATTTCACCTTATGAATAATCAAAAAAAGCTTTGACTAATTGTTTCTAAGCTTAATTTCTTAGGCTTTTAAAATATTAAGTAAAGTAAGTTTGAAAAAGCAAGTTTTTATTGGGCATTAAAAACATTTCATTTTAAAAAATTATATTTAAATCTAGTATAATTTGCAATGTCATAATTTCTTTTAAATAATCAAATTATTCCTTCTTTTACATAAAATAACAATATCAAATATAATAAATTTTTACTTGTAAAAGAATAAATAGTCGGTACCTTGTTTTTGAAATAATAAATTTATAGCAAATAAAAAATAATGAAAGAATGACATGCTCAACGGCCATTGTAAAACAATGTATAAGAGAAAAAGAAGTAATTGGTTTTAAAATGTTAAGCACAGCAACAACTTCTTCAGGTTGGATAATTTTCTTTTACTTTTAAACTCATATATACACCAAATAAAGAAATTAGTTAGGGATTTAAAAGGATACAATCTTTTTTTCTTTTTTTAATTTGAAACGCTAAATGCTTATAATCCCCACTGAGTACTAACAATACTGCTATTTAATATTTTGAGAATTTTAGATATAACTGGCTATTCTTATATTTATTCTGTATCTGTATGTGTGTATGAATGAGTTTGCCTCTAATAGTCTTTAATTGTCATCTTTAGTCTTATTTTCATCATACACATGTATGTTTGAGTTCAGATTTAGCTGCTTAACAGTACACATGCAAAACAAGTTGCAAATAATTACTTGTTTTGTTATTTGTGCTACAAATTAATGAAATTACTTATTTGCAGTTTTTCTTAATTTTGAAACTATTTACTGTTCCTTCTAAGCCATTTTTTTAAGGACACAGCCCTTTATTAAATTGGCAAAATGCATTATGCTTTTTTTTTAAAAAATAGTGAAATTTATCTTTAGTTGTACCCAGAAATTTCTTGTAAAAAATTTCTGCACAACACAGTATTTCTAAATTTATGTGCCCAAGAGACCTTGCAAAAATATTGAACTTTATGTATTTACACAAAACAGGAAGTTATCAAATCATGTTGTAATTTAATTATATTTCTCAATTTGTAATTCTTAAAAATCATTAAGAATTAATGTCACTTTATTTATCATATTAAAATATTATATACTTTTTTCCCTTGTATCATTTCTAAACACATTACTAATTTGTTGCCTCTTGAAATAATGCCCTTTTCTACTGAACTAGTGCTCTTTTTGGGAACTAGCACTGTGCCTCTTTTTCTTTGTAGACTGAATACTAAATTATTAATCATCATTTTAGTAATTAAAGCATAAAAATGTATTTTATTTTCCTAATAAGAGAGTTAATCATGTTTAATAATTACTAATTTTAAGCAGTGTTAACAATTTGATATTGAAGCAGTTATTAATAATTTTAATAAATATAAATATCAATAGTACTTAATATAGTTTAACGTATTCCTTACAAAGCATTAATGTACATAACATTATTGTATGGTACTAACTAATGAAATTACTAATTTGCAATTTTTCTAATTTCTGTAATTATTAACTAATAATTATAATTTTATTAATTAAAGAATAATAACATAGATAAAGATACTAATAAGAGGGTTAATTGTTTTGGAAAGCTGTGAAATTCTTGGTAGCTCTCCTGTATTTTAATGCATTGGAAAAAAATCATAAAAATCCGATTTATATAAAAAAAAATCTGATTTTAATAATAATAATAATAAAAAAATCTGATTTTTTTATATTTCTTTACACCTTAGTTAGTACACAATATTAATATTTAATATTTGAGAAATTGTGTTCAATTTAGGATTTAGTTAGCCTGTTAGGTAACAGATAGTACCACTATGCATTCTTAGAATGTTTTTAAAATTTAGAATTCTGACATCAGTCAATTAAGTTTACTATGAATTTTAGAATTGTTTGCAGGGCATAAATATTTTATTTTTACATTATGTTTTACTTTATTTTTCCCCATTGTAAGCTGGAGATCTTTCTTATGATTTAGTTGAAGGCTTTCCTGTATGATGAAAGTATTATTTGCAAGAAATTAATTTACTTGAATTTTGTTCTAAACTTTGATTTGAAACCAGACACTGTATGTGTTTGTGACTGTCAACTGTCAAGAAGTTAAAACTAGTTGTGTACATAAATCAGAAAAAAAATTATATTGTATAATTTTATTACATAAATCACTGCTGTTCTCTGTAAAACATGAAATGTGATGTTATACATATGATATATTGCAATATGTTGCAGTTTGTGCTTAAACAGCTGAGAGTAGATTATACTCTAGTGTTACCGACACAATTAGAAACAATAGGCTTGCCTGGTTTTATTCTCACATATATTTTTGAAATTAGCCAAAGTACTCATTAATGATAAATGTGGCTCACTTTAAAAATGTTGCAATACCAAGGCTTCAGCAATTATTATTAATAATTATTTACATTCAGTGCTTAAAGTGTTTATTTAATGATAATGTTTCTATTTAGTCAAATATGACAAGTTTCTCCAGTTTTTGTACTTATTACTTTTTTTTTTTTTTTTTGAGTCTGATATCTGATATAGTCTGAGATATCAAATTCCTTTGGAGAGAGAGAAACTGCCCTCTAACTGTCCTCAAATGGTGTCCATGCCAAAATTTAGTGACCTTTTTTTTTTCAGTACCCTGTACAAATACAAACTCATCAATACCAATATTTCTTCAATTTAATGAAATCATTGCTTCAATATCTCTTTATAACCACGATTTATCAATAAATAAAAAATAAGAATAATCAACACATGTACTTTGTATCATCTAATATAAAACTGAAAAAAACAATTTATTTTACTATAATATATGTTAAAAAAATAATAAAAATCTCCTTACGTAAAGGTTTCATAGATGCTATCACTTCGCAGACATTTTTTAGCATCTACCTGAAATGCAACCAATAAATTTTTTTAAGCATCATACAAATAATATATAAGAAATAAAGAAAAACTGAATTTGAAAATATAGCATTTTTAGAGAACTGGTGTGATAGCATTTCTAGGCTTTAATAAAAGAAAGTTTTGCTCTGCCTGTGTGTCTGTCTGACGACAATGGCTAGAAAAATTTACCTCATATATAGGTCTGAAAATTTAGATGAGGATAGCCCAAGGTAGGTCCTAATGACCCTGAGGCTCAGATTTTTCATTTTTTGTTAATAAAGATATTAATTAAAAAAATATAATGAGCATTGTGAAATGGCATGAAAAGTTTAGTGATGCAGCTGAAAGCCCATTTCGCAGATAAAGAACTGAGAGTTGGAAAATGCAAAATTTTTTTCGCCTCTTTTGCAGTGTGCATTGGCTATACTATTCTAACTATGATAAAACAAAAAATACACGCTTAAATTTTGTACTTTAATCTTTCTAACAGTGCAATCCATTAAAAAATACATATTTTTAAAAAAAAAACCTTTCAACAATATTATTTTAAAAACTTTTTTCGTGTGTTTTTGCATCATTTTTTTAAGCCTGCATTGGATTAACTATTCAAAATATGAGAAAACGAAAAATACCAGGCTATATCTGTGCACTTTTATCGGTCTTATGGTGTAATCCGTTCAAAAAAATTATCAAAATTAACACTTTCACAAAATTTTTTTTTGGAGAGCCATTTCAGCAATTTTTTAAAATCTTAATACACTTTCATGAACAAAATACGAAAAAAACAAAAAATACCCACTTATAGTCAGTACCTTCTCCTTTCTAACGATGTCTTTGTTTTAAAAAACATATTAATATTTACTATTTTTAAAACAATTCACTTTTGGAACTCCTTGCATGCACTCACTATCACCAGACTTTTTTCTCTCCGCTCTAGAACATTTATGCAGGGGTTTTTGTTTGTGTGCATGCACTGGAAAAACTACACCTTCAACAGAGCGAGATATTATTTTTGGTTTAAAAGAGGATGGAGGGGAGGTGTTTTATATATAGGTGAAAATTAGCAGTCGCCACTCGCCACATGGCGATTAAAGTTTAAAAAGTGGCGATTAAAAAATCAGCCATCAATCGCCACCCTAGTCGCCACTCGCCAAGTGGCGATTAAAAATTCTGTTATTGATCGTCAAGTGAAATACACCATTTTTCATGGAAATATGCATCTCTACATTGATTACATCTAATTAGAGAACTGGTTAATTCTTTTTCCTACCAGATGCAAACAGATTTCAACGACTTAGCTGTATTTTCAATATTTCGATTTTTTCTCATGTGCTCTTACATGCAAGTTATGATTACTCTTTAGTTGGATTATTTTTTCAAGAAATACAGTTTTATTCTGCAAAATATATTCATCAGCTTTGATTCCACATGCATTTCAAGTAATTTATTCCTTTTTTTCCACCGAATACAAGCGAGTTTTAAGGACATTTCATTATTTTCAATATTTCGACTCCTGCCACATGCTCACCAGTTGAATTATTTGTCTTTAAGTGATACTGTTTAATCATGCAAAATACACTCATGTTCATACAATAGGTATAAAACTCTTATAGAAAAATATGTTTATATACAACGATTATAATTTATCTAGATGTCAAGAAAGTTTGAAACATAATAATGGCTACTAACTTTAAAAAGTGGCCACTAATGAAATTGAGTCTACCGGCCACTGACTACTAACTAAATTTCTCAGTTTTCACCTATAGTTTTATATCATTTAAATTGTCTCAGGGAATTTTGGTCAGAATTGTAAGTTTAATATATCTAAATATCAGAAATTAAATCGGCATTCACTATAATGAGGGCCCCTGAATGGTAGACCAACCTCTGAACTGGTTTTCGACCTTCATGTATTCCACATAGCAGCACAACATTCCTCGTATTTCATAGAAAATGGGATCTTCTCGCATTGTTTCAAGCGCTATTTACATTATATTACGAATTATTCAAAATCCATTTATAATAACGTAAATGTTTTATCTTGATAAATCTTAAATCTATATATGTACACATTTAATCATTTATATTACTTACTTCTAATATCTTTGCCTGCTTTTGATATATTGAATAAAACTTACCACGTGTTTGGAAAACAGGAGTGCCTTGTAATATCTATTTTTAATGGTTATATTTTTAAAAACATAAGTATTGCTTCGGAATGCATTTATGCTCTTTAAGTGATATTTCGCTCCTGCAGCTAGTTTATATATTGCCTCCTTGAGGTAGGATTTTCAGGGATAAAGAGTCTGCGACTTATTTCCCATGATCTGGGCATTCAGACCCCACTACAACAACGTGATATTTGTTTTGTTGATGTTTCTTATATTTTTCTTTTAGGTAGCTTTCAATACAAAAAAGTATAAAGCTACCTATTGCAGCCGTTCGGAGGAAAGCAGTTCCGGAAAATTTCGATATATTTTCACCGATCATGACCCCCAGACCCCAAAACCACCCTCTGTTCAAATGTTGATTTATATATATAGATATATCCATATATATATATATATAGGAGGTAAATGTACCAATAGTCGGCCACATAGAGATAAAATGCCTTACACGGAGCTTATTTTTGGTTCTAAATGAAATATTACAATTTGGTTATATGCAGCCATCTTTCATAAGTCACAAACCATCACCAAAGAATTGTGGGTATTTTTATTGAATTTGTAATCAGCCATTTTTTTTCGAGAGGTCAAATCACCATTTTCCTTATTTTTTTGTTAACTGATGGCAATTTTTTTAAAAGGCAAGTATTATTATTATTTTTTTTTTTTTCTAAAACTATAAGGCTAGAGTATTAGCAGGGTAAATAAACTAATGTTTTTGAGCATAAAAAGTAAATAAATTTGTTGCTTTTAATTAATTGTAATGTGGCCAACTATTGGGTATTAATTTTGCTTACATGTCCAATAGTCGGCCACCAGGAGCAGAATACTGAATACATAACTTATTATACTTTTTGAGTTTATTTTTAATTGTTTGGTAGATGTAACTTTATCTCTACATCTATAATAATATTATATATAAAAAAAAATATTTTTTTACGTGTTTGTTTGTTTGTAGGGGAAACTACTGGAACTACCGAAAGAATTTCAAAAGTAAAGGTGGCAGTCTCTGCTCCGACATGGACTATATTTTACGTCAGAGCCACTTTTCGCAAGTAGATGGATGAACAAAATACAATCCAAACATGCCCTTTTTGTGATATTGAAGGAGCTAATAACTTGAAATTTGGCATGGTTGTTGTTTTCTAAAAAATTCGAAATTTAAAAGTTTGAAATGAGTGGGAAAAGTTCTAAATTACAATTTATGTAGAATTGTTAGGAATATAAACTTGAAATTTACCATGTCTATTACTTTTAAGACGTAAATTCTGAATCAAGGCACTTAAAAAAGGGGGGAATTTTAGAAAATGAAAAAAACTGTGAACATTCTAAATTACGATTTATATGGAATTACTAGGGATAGAAATTTAAAATTTGCCAATTCTGTCATTTTTAATATGTAAACGCTGGTACAAAATAGTTTATTTTAAAAAAACGAAATTTCAAAGGGTATAGGACCAAACAAACATTCTAAAGTTTCAAAATCTGTGATAGTTTTGGTGCTGGAAACTTAAAATTTGGCATGGTGGCTAATTTTAAGACATAAGCGACCGGCTAAGAAAGGTTTCTAAAAATTTGGAAATTTAGAATGCTGAAATGAGAGGAAAATGTTCTGAATTTGGTTTTTTTTTATAAATTTTAGAATAGAAACTTGAAATTAGACATGGATAACCTTTTCCATACGTAAGTGGTCTGATCGTACCCGAACAGTTTCTAAAAAATTCAAAATTTAAAAGGAACTAAAAATTTTCTAAAATTGCAATTTCTGTGATACTGTTGGGTTTAAAACTTCAAATTTTGCATGGGGGGTTCTTTTAAGATGTAAACTCTCGCAAAGAATGGTTTCTATAAAATTCGAAATTTAAAAAATTGAAATTATCAGTAATTGTTGTTTATCATTCTAAATTATGATTTATTTATAATTAATAGGGATAGAAAACTGATATTCGATATCGGGGTTACTTTTAATTCACAAATGCTCGTACACAGTAGCTTTTTCTTAAACTAGATTAGATGCGGCAGTTGGTACCCCCATTATTTGCTTTTCAATTCGGTTGAAAAGTGTTAAAACAACTAGATTGGAATGCGGCAGTTGGGACCGCCCCTCCCTACGCTTTTCCACTGCGGGATTCAAAATGAACTCGTATACTTATAAACTACATACTAAATATATTATATTCAAAATGCATAAAAGTGTTAAAACAACTAGATCGGAATGCCGTGATGCGGCAGTTGGGACCGCCCCTTCGCTGATGCACGAATGTATACATATTTGCTTTTCAACTATGTTGAAAAGTGTTAAAAGCAACTCGATTAGATGCAGCAGTTGGTACCCCCATTGTTTGCTTTTCAATTCTGTTGAAAAGTGTTAAAACAACTAGATTGGAATGCGGCAGTTGGGACTGGCCCTCCCTTCACTTTTCCACTGCGGTATTCAAAATGCATAATTCGATTCAAAACCCACTTTAATCTAACTTCAATTTGAGCGCGACCAGAAGGGGTACCAGCGTTTATTTATTTATTATTATTATGATTATTTTTTTTTTGCAGTCGACTGTAGCATACAAAATTTAGCCAAAATCGCTTAAACCGTTTTTAAATGCAATTTGTTTGACCCATAGTGACCCCCAAATGACCCACTAATCGAATTTTCTCGAACATGTGACCCAGCCAAATGGTCTTCTTGTATCCCAAAAAGGTAGGACACAAAACTTAGTCAAAATCGTTAAAGACATTTATTAGATAAGATAAAATTACCTTGGACCTTAACATGTGACCCAGCCCAATAGTCTTTTCGTACACCAAATCGGTAGGATACAAAATTTAGTCAAAATCGTTTTAGTCGTTTTTAGATAAAATTAGTTTGACCTGTAGTGACCCTAAAATGACACACTAATCGAATTTTCTCAAACATGTGACCCAGCCCAATGGTCTTTTCGTACCCCAAAACGGTAGGATACAAAATTTAGTCAAAATCGTTAGAGCCGTTTTTTAGATAAAATTTATTTGACCCATAGTGTATGACCCACTAATGAAATTTTCTCGAACATGCGACCCAGTCCAATGGTTTTATTGTATCCCAAAAATGTAGGATACAAATGTAGGATAAATAAAATTAGCTTTACCCGCAGTGACCCTAAATGACCCACTAATTTAATTTTCTCGAACATGTGAGATACCTCAATCATCTTCTTATAACCGAAAATGGTAGAATGCAAAATTTAGTCAAATTTGTTAGAGTCGTTTTTCAGGTAAAACAAAATTCTGAAGTGGCTGACTATTGGTGCAGTGAAGGCCGAACATTAGAGTTAAAGTGGCCGACTATTGGAGAACTTGCCCTTTTTGAACATAACTTTGTCTAAAAAAAAACTATTACCGTGTTTTTTAAAAATAATTGCTGAAACATAATAAGAAACGTATGTTTTAACATATATCACTGTTAAAAATGGTGTGTCGTTTTTAAAAAATTCTACGTTAAGATTTATATAAAAAAAAACAGTTAAGTGGCCGACTATTGGTACATTTACCCTATATATCTGACCTATGTCATACGATAATGCTCGTATTTATAAATCAATTTTGATGAAACTAATTGTGTGTATTAAGCTCACCAATGTCTCGACCGAGTTCGTTGGCCAGCTTGGTCCGCCATTTTGTTTCAAGATGGCGACCACTTAAAAATAAAACTAAAGTAAATATACAAAAAAGTTAAAAATTCAAATTTATTTTTTAATTAAGTGTTAGGCCTTGATACGAGGATTCCAGAGCATTTTTTGGTTTACCTCTATCTTAAAAAATGGCTGAGATAGAGCAGTTTGAAATTCTACGGTGGCTGACATTTTGAAACAAAACAGCACATTAACGCGATTACTCGCAAATTATTTTCTTTCATTGTTGTAATAATTTTCCCAATCATACGCACAAATCTATATATTCATATCCATTAACGCCAAATTCTCGCCAAATTTGGTGACCAAAATAAGTCTTCATAAACGAAGCCAATTTGGCTATTGCTCAATAATTTGGCTAATTTCTTATTCAAATTCAGTATTAACGAATCTTTTGTAAACGTTTCTTTGCATTTTAATTTGTTGTTTTCGTGTAACATTAGCTAAAATTTTAAAACGAAGATATAGGAAAGCTACCTTTTCCTCCCTTTACAGGCCGGAAGGACTTTTTTTAATTATGTTATACAATAAATTCAAAATATATTTTTCGTCGATAGATAAAGCTAAAGTGCATTATTATACATTTTTCTTTTAACAATCAAACTAAACTTTGAACTATATTAAAATTTCATAATTTTACTATTGTAATTCATGTATTTTACTATATTTTAAAATATATAGATAAAAGTTAAACAAAATTTTAAAATAACAATAATAATAATAAAATTGTAAAATATTTAATTTAGTTTAAAGTTTAATTTGATTGTTAAAAAATTTGTTTGTGTTTTTAAAAATAGTTGTAAGATTAAGTGAATGATATTTCATTTGGCATATTATTTTTGTTGTTTTAAATAAGTTTTAGAAATAAATACTAATAATAGTCAGATAAGTAAAATCTAACATGATTTTTTTTTCAATCAAATTAAACTACATTAAATAATGGATATTTTTATTAACCCTTTCAGGGGTAAAGTATATGTTTCTAAAACATCGAAATCATTGAATTACAGCGGGAATCAACAACAAATTTATTTCCAAATACGTAAAAGCATTTTTTCCTGTGTATTATAAAAGCAAAACTTGATTCAAAAGTTACGGTGTCATTGCGGCGTTTGGGAATTAAAATTAAGTGGGATATATTATATCCCACCACCCTTCAAAGGGTTAATAATGCATCATTTTTATTTTATTACTTTTTAATTTTACTAAATGCTTCATTTTTAAATTATTGATATTTTAATTCCGAAATTTTAGTTGTTGACATATTTTAAAACTTATCGAATGCAAATAAAATTTATTACTTTAGAGTATATATTGTGCTGTCCCTCTAAAAAAAAACATTGAATCACACCGGGATTCAACAACAAATTTATTTCCAAATACGTAAAAGTGTTTTTTCCTGTGTAGTATAAAAGCAAAACTTGATTCAAAAGTTACGGTGTCATTGCGGCGTTTGGGAATTAAAATTAAGTGGGATATATTATATCCCACCACCCTTCAAAGGGTTAATGCATCGTTTTTATTTTATTACTTTTTAATTTTATTAAATGCTTCATTTTTAAATTATTGATATTTTAATTCCGAAATTTTAGTTGTCAACGTATTTTAAAACTTATCGAATGCAAATAAAATTTATTACTTTAGAGTATATATTGTGCTGTTGCTGTCCCTCTAAAAAAAACCCACAGTGAAAAGTTTCCTTAAAAAAAACCCACTCTAGTACATCAAATATTTCACTAAAGTCAATTCTTTTGTTTTATTCTGTTTTTCTGCACCATTTAGAATAATAAAAATAGTTAAAAATACGTAAGGAGTGCTTATTTAGTTTTAAAATAATTTAAATTAACAACTGCAGAATTCTGATAAAACATGAGCTTCATTTTTACAGATTTTTTTGTTGTAATAAAATTTTAGAATATCTATATAAATTTTTGGAACAGATGCTTTGCACTCACACAGCGATTTTTTGGTTGGCGCGATTTTCAAGTCCGTGCCAAACCAATAACTTAAATACCTAGACAATGTGTTGGTCTAGCTTAATGTTAATACAATAGCTATGTTGCCATTACAGGAAAAAATCCTTTAAATTTGGTGACTTTTTTCCTTTTTTATAACCGATTTAAAAAAAAAAAAAACTGTGTGAGTGTATGACATCTGACATCATAGCCAAATTTTTAATTGTTTTTATGTTAAATTAGGTAATAAAATGTATCATTTTCAACTGATTATGTCAGGTGTTTTTTTTTTCTGTCTTTTGGGGGGGAGAGGGGGTAACATGGGTTAATTTTTAGAAAAGTGGTTTGTTTTCAAATTCTCACATAATTGGCTGCCACTTTGTAATAAAGTGATAAATTGAAAAATGCCCAACATTAAAATCTTAGTCAGAACAAGCCATGTTTATTTTTTTTTTAATTCTTTATTATACTTTACATAGAGAAAATTTCAAAAAATGGGGGTTTTTTTTAGAGGACAGTACAATGAGAGGACAATACAGATTATAAAACTTATTGCCAATTTATATGCATTAACCTCCATAGATTTCAATTACATAAATTACAGAATAAATACTAATAATAGTTTTTTAGTCAGATAGGCAAATCTAATGTACATTATTTTTTATTTTAATAATCAAACTAAACTTTAAACAACTTGAAATAATGTATATTAAAAATTTAACTATTTAATATATGTCATTTAACAATTTTTAATACTTATCACATTTAAAATTTTAGTTTATAATATATATCTTATTCAGATTATAAAATATTTATTATTATTTTAACAATCAAACTAAACTTTGAACTGTACATTAAAGTTACATAATTTTATTATTGTATTATAATTCATTTATTTTACTATATTCTATTTTAACTCTACATTAAACTTTTAGGGTCATTCCATGGTAACTTACGTTACATTTAGAATAATTGACTTCAGTAATTTTAGTAATATAACTCCAGGAAATATTCAAAACGTAAAGTTGATGCGATTTTTTAATTAAACCTATCCAAACCTAAATTTGGATGCAAATTACTCAAATTTAGTGGTATTTATTGAACAGTGGAAATTAAATTTATTATGGTAACTTACGTTTATTTTCAATGTAACGTAAGTTACCATAGTAAATATAATTTCCAGAGTTCAAGAAATAGCACTAAATTTAAGTAATTCTCATGCATTTTTTCCTTTGGATAGGTTTA
This sequence comes from Maratus michaelseni, assembly GCA_963931845.1. Classification (NCBI taxonomy): domain Eukaryota; kingdom Metazoa; phylum Arthropoda; class Arachnida; order Araneae; family Salticidae; genus Maratus; species Maratus michaelseni. The sequence continues at coordinate 256,986,660 of OZ007594.1, forward strand.
ATTAACAAATCACATCAATTTTACATTATGAATATTTTTTGGTGTTATATTACTAAAATTACTAAAGTCAATTATTCTAAATGTAACGTAAGTTACCATGGAATGACCCTTTAACAACATAAATTTTTGTCCTTAAGGTAACAAATTATTGTAACTTAATGTATTTTAAAATTTGAGTAAAGGAATTTTAATTTACTATTCTATTTATATGTCTTATTCAAGTAATAAAATATTCAATATTGATAGTTATCAAAATAGCATTACTTAATCTGTGCAGATTTTAGAATTTTGCAGGTTTCTGGTCACTGTTTTCTTTACATTTTTAAACAATAATATGAATTTAATAATGCCCTCAAAATTATAATAAATGCTTACAATAATGTAAAATAATAAAAGTTAAAAAAACATTTAAAATATTAAAAGTAAAGGTCAAGTAAATAATTAATAATGCATAACTAAATATGCATAATGAGATAATATTGTCTTGAATCCTTGCCTTATAAATGTACATTAATAGATCACATCAAAATTTTAAAATAAGAAAGTTTTATTTCATGTTTAGCCATACTTAATGACCAAAAAAGCTTGATTGATACATAAATTATTTGGTAAAAATATTGCGATCGCCAATGATATCAGCACTAGTATCTTTAATTTTTTCAAAAATAAATTTATACTTCCTTCATGAGAAAACATGAGTTGAATCATATTAACCAGAATTACATGTTAAAATGTGTACAGAATGATATAAAAATAAAACAAACTTGAATTTTACACCTACATCTTAACTTTAATTTGGAACAGATGTGTTACACTGACGCTAAAATGTAAACAAAAGATTGACGACTGTTTGGTTGGCGCGATTTCCAAGACTGCGCCAAGCTACTATTTTCCGTTGCCATTTTGGAAACATAAAAAACAGAACATTTATAAATAACGTATTCAAAAACGTAACAGAAAATCGTATTTCTACACAACAATTAAAATAAACCAAAAATACATTTTTCACAACATAAATTTAATGGAAAATGTTAATTACGTCATTTCAATCTTTTAAAGTGCACTACTATATTACAGTAATCCTTCGCTGATGCTAATTTTAATTTCACACAAACTTTTAGTTAAAATCATTATGTCATTTCAATCTTTTAAAGTGCCCTACTATATCAGAGTAAACATTCGATTATTTAGTTTCTAATTTCATGACGAACACAACATTTATAAATAATGACGTATTAGTAAAACCAGAAAGTAAATATCAAAATAAACGAAAAATAAATTTTTTTAACATAAATTTAATAGAAAATACATTACCTACGTCATTCTTCTATGCAAATTTATTCCCCTCCCATATATGGTTCTATAATACGCGACTCAGCAACCAATAACGTGCAATAGAACGTTCTTCTACAACCAATCCCGTTTTCTCTATTTTTCATCATCAATGACGTAATACAGACATGCGAAACATTTCCCTTAACATCCACGCAAATACAGATTACAATAACAAATTTCAACACCAGTAACTAAATACAAGCTTAATAGCCGGGTTGCCATAAAAGAAAAAACAGTCCCCAAAGTTTGGCGACTTTTTTCTTTTTTTTAACAGATTAATTTTTTTTTTTTTTAGCGCCAGTATAAAGCATCTAAGCCTTTAATTTTATTGTTTACATCGGAAACAATGCACGGATTTTAGGGTGGCGGTTTTGAGGGAGTCTACTATATATACAGTAGAAGATCTTTATAACGCAAACCTAAAATCACAAGGTTGTGCGTTATATAGATCACATTTTACACATAATTAAATTTAGCTTGTAAAACATGGCCAAATATGTGTGAAACATGCCAAAATACATTAGAGTATCTTTATATTGCAGTATTTATTACCAGGAGTTGTGCAGATTATAATTTTTTGCATAATATATAGATCATTCCACACATGGTTAAATTTACTTTATAAACGTTGTCCAAACATACCTGTATCAAGTCATAGCAATTTTTTCAGTAATAAGCTCTGAATTAAGGAGATAAAGTTGAACTAATGTATCAAATTTAGTCCTCTAGCAACTATTTATAATGTGTGAAATCAGGTGTTTCTTAACTGAAAATTCATTGTTTACATTTGAGAAGTTGTGCGTTATATGGAGAATTGCGTTAAAAAGATCTTCTACTGTATATATACTACTACATATCACCGAGAGAAAGGTTGTTGAACAGTGACATCACAAATTCGTCTGTAGGCTTTATATCAGGTAAGTGTTAGTTCAGGGGGCAGCATCCCCTGAAAAATGTACTTTTTATTTTAAAATAATTACAAGAATAAGCAGTTGAAGAACATCATTGCATGAGATAGTGTTTGATGTTTAACAGTTTGTAAAAATTATATTCTCTGAATCGTTGAGAAATTTCACATGCTCATAAACATATGCAACTTGCATAGCTGAGGTTGAAACCTCTGATCTGCAGATTTAATAAATTATTTTACATTTCAATACTAAGTTTTGCACAAAACCATACAATCTTGCTGTTCAGAAATGAAACTGTTTCGATAAAAAAAATTAATTTTTTTAAGATTAATTATTGTTTAATTTATAGTTCAGGGTGAAGTGAAGATTAAACTGAAAATTTGATTAAATAAATACAAACAAAACAGTAACTTTTTGTAAAAATAAGAGAAAAAAGTTGCCACTATCGAATTTTTTCAAAATTGTAACTGTAAATTTCATTGTTTACATAAGAATGTCTATTAGAAATTATATATGGGAATTACTGAGCTGCTCATTAAAGGGCGTTGACTGTATATTATCAAACATCCTACATGTTTCATAAGTTGGATTTTCAAGGCTGTTTATAACATTTGATAGTAATCCCGATTTTTTAATCCCAAATTAAATTGCACTAAGGCCACTATAAAAAGTACACTACATAAAAGTACATTTTATTCTGAACATGAAATAAATTCTTTTTAAAATGAAGGTACTACTGTCTACAAAAGTTTATTTAAAGGAGTATATGTTAACAATCATATCATAAAATTTAAATAAGTAACTATTCAGTGCATGCATAGGAATTCTGATTTTAATCAATCAAATAAGACAGACTGCACTGTGATCATGCAGAAGTAAAATCGCGAAAAAACAAAGAGTTGGTTTAAATGATAACTTTTCATTTATTTTCAGAAAAGTGCGAAAGGGACTTTTAGAATTAAAGACAAAAGGATGCTGAATATTTAAAAAATAATAATGAAAAATGGGCGCGGTTACTTATTTGTATTTTATAAAATTGAGCTAAACTAGAAAATGTAAACAAAAATTAAACAACACTGAGCACGGCAGTAAAAGTCAGCTTTTTATGAAATGTTTCTGCCTCAAATATTAAAAACATTATTTCAACGAATGAACGACAATAAGAAAAAACAACGCTTACCAATCTCAGAAAATCCAAGAAAATAGCACTAATTACATATACTAATGACATTATAAGTTAATATCGATTGACAGTTGAAAAATGAAACAACTATATTAATGAACACCTGTAGTCAAACAAAACAAACAATCTAAAATTTAAAGGGTTCATCGAATTAAACTACTTCAAACTTCCACAAATTTATAAATGTACCGTTTACACAAATCTTTGGAGTACATGCGAGAATACACGAAGTGATATTAATAAACAACTCGGATTTCTAGAAAGTAGGTTTCATCACCAATTTCATCGATTAACAGTGCGCAAGGCAATGCATAATACATCTACATCCGCACATTTAATAACCTTCTCTTCAATTCATAACAAACACAGAAATTCGTCTGGTGTTGATGAGTGTACCGGAATGAATTAGGAAGAAAATGTCACAGAAACTCATTGTGAGTTTTTGTGAAATCATTGTGAATTTTATTAAAAATGTGTTGATTTTATAAAATTTCTTTTAAAATTCTGAAGGATCAAATCTTTGCTTTTCCTATTCAAAGGCATTTTTTAGAATTGTGAGTAGTTAAATCTCTATTAAAAATTAAAAGTATTTCATTTGTTAAATGGCAGCAATGTGAAGTTAACGCTGAAACCGGCTTTGCGGGCCGTGACTACGCTGCCGGCTGGTCGGTTTCCTAGTACTGGCCACTCCGCTGCCGTCCTACGAGTTTGTTTACAATGTTGCTTTGTTTATTCGGATCAGCGCCCTCTATCGGTTGCCGGCTGGCCAAGCCAGCCGGCAATATAAGGTTGTTTTGTTGTGGTTAGATTTGGAAACCGGCTGGATTAAAGAAGCACAGAGAAATATGTTTACTTTGGCTTCAGATCAATGATTATATTTTTATATGATTTATATGATCAATGATTATATTTTTATTTTATTTTGCTTTCCACTTTCGATTTCTTTCTAAAGATGGATTAAATTAAATTTAAATAAATAAATATTTTTAAATTTTAAAATATATTAAATAGTATTATTTTAAAAAGTATTAAAAATTATCATTTCTAAAAATATGAAATATAAAAAATATATTAAAATTGTAATATACATTTTTTTTTAAACTAGCTGGTTTAAAGAAGCGCAGACAAATATATCTATTTGGACATTAGAGATTAATACAATTACTATATTTTAATTTTATTTTGCTCTGCGTTTTCGATTTTTTTTTTTTTTTTTTTTTGTAAAGATGAGCTAAATTTAATTTTAATTAAAAAAATTACTTTTAAAATAAATAAATTAAAATTTTAAATTAAAATATATATATATATTCAAAATTAGTATTTAAAAAAGTTAATATTAAAAATTAAATAAAATTTTTAATTATTATTATTTAATGAAATAAAAAACAATTTTTTTTTTTTCAAATTTTCTAAGTAAAATTTTAATATCCACCAAAATATGAACAAACTGGAAAGCTGTATGCTAAAAATTGGTCCGAGTTTAATATTACTCACATAAAACTAAATTAATTAACTTAAGGAAGTAACTTTTAATATCTAGGTGATATCAAGTACTCCTCATACTTGACTTAAGATTTCAGGTAAATAAAAGATGATGGTTAAAACTCCACAAGTAAAAAAGTAAATCCCAAATTCTGTTTGATGATATTTCATCAAACATATATCTGTTAAATTTAGTACCAATATAACAATAACATCATATAAAAAGCAGTTTTCAGTTATGAATAGAACATTGGTCTTTAAGAAGCATATTTTATTTAAAATTATGGCCTACTTTAATTCATATCAATTGGAGTTTGATGTTTGGAGATAGAAGTGTGGTTAAAAATAATCATCATCCAGAGACGTAGGAAAGAAAAGGGCTTATACTACAATTTATTTAATATTTAAAACTATCAATCAAAATTTTTATCCTGTTAAAACTTTATATTTTATGAAAGGGGCCCCTTCTACTCTAGTTGTCTCATAATATGACTGATAATCGAAACTCTGTATATATATTTTTTAATTTTTAATCTTCTATATAAGATAATTAAAATGTCTATTTCATGATAATAGCATTAGTCTGGACAATTGATAATCGCAATCTGTCGATAACTTAAAAATGACTACTTGAAACACCTCCTATATATATATATATATTTTTTTTTTTTTTGCTATGCTACTATCATCATCATAAACATCCTACATTTGAATGACAAGAAGCAGTACAGCTGTTTCATTAGATATATTATTTTCATTTTAAAAAATAGAAAATTTGAGGAGTGTATTATTAGTTTCTGTATTATGTCCAATGCAAAGGATGGAGGGGGGGGGGACGTCATTCAAGAAATTTTCACTAAATTAGAAAAAAAAAAATCCTACGATGAATGTAAGTGTAGATAGATATGTGTGAGTGTGACCCTTCCTTTAAAAGTAGCCAAAGTTTGGCGAAAGACACAGATGATTGCCTGGATGATAGGCGTGTTCGAAGGAAGAGCCTTTGCAGCAACCCTGTACAAAACTCATTCGTCATTGTCTTACTAGCGTCTTACTAAAAAGTTGCCTTCTCATTGCTTTTTTCTTATTATTTCTAACCTTCTCCATCCGTTTTTTTTTTTTCTTTTTTGCGCAGAAGAGTGGATTAACAGAATGGCTTTCGCTTAATTTTTTCTCTGCATAAGATCCGTGTAGTTAGAGCAAAGAATATAAAGAAAATATTCATTGGTTAGAGGTCTGCATAGGTTGAAATTTCCAAGCCCGGGAACAGCCTGACGCATAGAAGAAAGTTTTTGGACCGGACTGGCCCGGCCCGTACAAATTATTGGTCTGGCCAGGCCCTGTATTAAAAGCTAAAAGTACGGCCGAGCTCAGCTCGGTTCGACCCGACTGAATTTCTACAAAACATAGATTTTTGCGCCTCTATGGTTAGAAATTGTCTTGTGCGATGGGTTCTGATAAAAAATACTCATTTCAGCCCTTTTTTTTTTTTTTTTTTTTTTGAATGTTTATTTTTTAAAAAGTACCCAGAGCTGTCGCTGTGATGCATTGCATAGGCACGTCCGTTATAAAATACTGCCTTTCCCTACATTTCTTTCTTCCTGTGTATAGTCCCTTTAAACTATATTGATTTTTTAATGAATCTCTATTTGTATATAATTGTTTGTGTGTGTTATCATTAATGTCTTTAATCCATATTCCATGGCTTGAAGACATAAAAATCTGATAAATGCTATACAGTAAAATCTTTTAAGTCGGAATCGCATAGGAAAGAAAAATCCGTTATAGACAGGTTCCCTTATTAACAGGAACATCGTCTGCTGTAAATGTTTTATCTTCTTTTCGCACATATTATTATGTACATTTTGCAAAGATCAACACTTTTTCCGCTTAAGACAGGATCCCGTCATTGACAGATTTATTTTCACAGGTTTTACTGTACTTTATTATCATTACTTATGAATAAATTTATTAACACTTTCCAACCTAGTTGAAAAGTGTTTATGACTTCGGTTTGTCTGCCGTCTGTCCGTGCTCTAACTCCCGTAAAAAACGATTGCCCTGCAATTTTTATATGTTATTGTCGTTAACTATAGCATGTTCCCTATTTCAACTGAAGTGTGTAGCAGTTATAGTTTTTTTACAGGGTCACTCAAAAGAATTCCGTTACATTACGGTCTATGGGAAAAAATCAGTTGCGGTTTATTTTAATGATGTTACACAATTTCAAATACATTGTAATGGATATATATCACTAAGGTGCATTACAAGAAGCTTAATATGGAATAGGGTGTGCATAGCACTTATAGTTACTTTACAGGGACAGTCAAAAGAATTCCGTTACATTACGTCTATGGAGAAAAATCGTTTGCGGTTTAATTAAATAATGTTTCACTATTTTAAACGCACTGAAATTTATATATATCACTAAGGTGCATTACAAGAGGCTTACTACTGAATATTGTGTGTACAGCAGTCATCGTTCATTTACAGGGACATACAAAAAAAATCTCTACGCCTATTAAAAATAATTCCTGGAAGTGCGTTTTAAGTTGCTGAACGCGATTTTAAATTTAACCCACTTTTTGTCTATTACTTGGTGTGTATAAATTCTGTATTTTATATACAGGGCAGCACAAAAGTTCGAACACATTTCTATTTATGGACAGAAACTCCAGAAGTAGAATTTTAAACTGTGCTGCGCGTTTCCAAACAAAACTAAAATTTAGCATCCTATGTAGTATATATACAAATCTGTAGATCCTGTACAGGGCTGAATAAAAGTATTCGGATAATTTCCTGAATATTGTATATGTTGGAAATTCCTGAAATTACGTTTTTAAATAGGTTATGCGTTTTCCAAATTGTTTACTTAAATGTATAATACAGAATTACTGGGCGCGACAGCGCGGGAAAAGAAAAAACTGTCGTCATGCGACAACAATCGCTTGCAACCCAAGATGTAATTCAATATCAAAAAAGTGAAAAGGCCTGTTCGATTACAAATCACTTCAATAATCATGCCTCCAAGCGTTATATCCTTTTGCATGAGTTCGCATATGTGTCAGAAAGCTTCTCATTGTTAAACGGGCTCCATCCTTACCTAAAAAAGTATCTAGTGTTCTTAGAGAGCATTTACATCTTATAAATAATTACCATGCCAAATTTCAAGTTTCTAGTTCCTTCAGTATAAAAAAAAATTGAAATTTTAGAATGTTTTCCGCTCTTGCACCCCCTCTGTGGTAGTGGCACCGACATAAAATTTAGCCTATGTTGGAGCAGGGATTGTCACCATCAATTTGCCACCATCACTTTTGAAAACGGTTCTGTAGTTCCAGAGATTTCATAGAAATTGTAATTTAGAATGTTTTTAGAACGCTTTTCACTCATTTCACCCTTTTAAATTTCGATTTTTTTTTTAGAATTTGTTCTTAGAGAGCATTTACATCTTATAAGTAACTACCATGCCAAATTTCATGTTTCTAACACCTTCAGTATAAAAAAAATCGAAATTTTAGAACGTTTTTTGCCCCTGCACCCCCCTGGGGGTTGCGGCACCGACATAAAACATGGCCTATGTTGGTGCAGGGATTGTTACCATCAATTTGCCACCATCACTTTTGAAATCGCTTCGGTAGTTCCAGAGATTACCCCCTACAAATAAACAAAAAAACAATCGTTACTCCTTTATAATAGTATAGATTATTATTTATTTATTTATTTATTTTATTATTTTTTTTATTATTATTTTTATTTTTATTTTTTTAGGGGAGTAGCGTATAGTTTTTTAGTTACATTGAATTTGTATAATAATACAAAATAACAAATAAAACAGGGGGGGGGGGGATTAAGAAATAAAGTTATTTTTTTATTTTTTTGCTGTCTTGTTTGTTATTTCGTAACAACAATAAATAGATATTATCATTATTATAAATTAATATGGGGGAATTTAGATCATCTAAATCCCCCTGCCCCTGTGACAGTTTTGAATATATGAGTATTGGTTGGACTAATAGAACTGACTTAACAATCTTTTATATTTACAGACACATAAAAACTGTATTTTGACAAGTATTTTTTTTAAATCGGTTTGTTTTATATAATTTAAAGTAATATATCAGCTATTAAGGTTAGAGGGAGGGAGCTACAAGGGACTAGTGGAACTTTAATAAAATCATTTACACATAGATAATTATAATACAAATTTAACATATATGTGTTTTAGGGCTGAAATAATTAGAATCAATCAATTTGCTCTAAATAGTAAAATCTTTGTCGATTTCAATGGCTTTTTAACCTCTGGCATGCAGATAATGCAAAAGTATTGCTCTGAATACATTTCAAAACTTTTCGAATACACAGTTGTCTAGTTTAACACTAGCAAAGCTGTCACAAGTGACTTTTTTTTTTTTTAAGGTTTAAAATTTAGAGCCCCTAATATGTTAAATCCATTTGTAAGTATTGCAAACAAATTTGGTACGTGTGTAGTTTTTTTTTTTTTTTTTAAGCATAACTCCAGAGCTTACGTGGCGGAATGAACTGTAATTTTATATAAACACTAGCTGACCCGCCCAGCGTTGCCCGGGCCCGTGATAAAACTTTAAATAAACCCTAAATTTGTATTATTTTATATATTTTACTCGATTTTGTATGAATTTATATCTTTAATGACGAAATCGCAAAATCGTAAAAAAACATTTACTTATTTTTTTAAGTATGATCATTATATAGTTAAAAAAATAGATTTTCTTGTCCAAGCATTTTGAAATTTTTAATGGCCTTAAATGTAACGGTTTTGCGTAAAAATAGTATTTGTCGTTCGATCTCTCTGAAATTTTAATCGTTTATAAATATAACTGTTTCCAAGTGCTCTATAAAATTATGTGAAAATATATGCATTTTAGGTAGATTTCGTAAGAAATACTACATATTACATTCTCCTCTAAGTTGGAATTTTTGAAAAATTTTTGCAGATCTACGCCGATCATGACTCCCAGAACCCAAAACCACCCTCAGTTCAAAACTTTATCTAATCTATCTTTCTATCTATCTATGTCACTTTTTTATGGACACGATAACTCGAATAATTCTTCACAAATCTCTTCCAAACTTATACATAAAATCAAGGGGCATAAAATGTCAGTCAGGTTCGTTAACGGGCAAAATCGAACCAAGGAGGGGGGAAATGAGGAGGCTTTTTGTGAAAACAGAAAAAAACCCCATAACGTCTTAATTATGATACGAATCGAATCCGTTTAAAGTTATTATTACTTCTAGGAAAAGGGCCGAAAATTTATGTATGACAGAGTTTTGATATCATTAAAAATGGCTTCAAGTGGGGAGGAGGGGGGGGGGGGGGTTAGAAGAAAAAAAATCATAACTTCGTCAATTCAAAAGATATCAAATCCACTTAAATTTATTATAACTCCTCTTAATATTATCTAAAACTTTTATATTGACAAGTTTTTTTATAGGACCAACCCTTATAGCAAAAAAAAAAAAAAAAAATTAAAAACAAAAAAATCCCTGCCGGCTCCGCCTGCAAACAAGTTAGGTTTCGAAGTGGACGGTTCCAACTGTCGCATCATGGCAGAAAGGTCATTTCTTCCGCAATTCCCAACAAACAGGCGCCCCGCGGTCTGCGCCTTCGAAATCTACCTGTGGCCGAGCCGTCAGGGATTTTTTGTGTTAATTGGCGTCTTGTAATAGGGGACGTTAAACATAATCCAGTTAACATAAACGTAACATAACATAACGTTAAACATAATCCAGAAGAGTCAGGAAGTTGTATTATACTAAAGAAAAGGAGTACAGTCATAGTCAAGAGACCTTTTCTCTTCCCATAATGTACATGCAAACAGCCTTTTAGAATGAAAGCAGAAAAATATGTTCTACTTTTCTGCAAAAAAGAAAAAAGCAGGGAAAGATTTTTACTTGTAATTCGATTATACCATTAAAGATTTTGTTAAAACGTGATGGAAAAAATATACTGCTTATTTGAACAAATATTTGTGTGTTACAATAATGTAAAGCAACATTTGCAGTAATAAAAGAATGCTGTTTTTCTTTCATGTTTCCAGTTGCCATATCTCTTTAAGGTAATCTCAAATTCCCTACTCAACAATATGTGAAACTTTGTGACACATTTTTAAACGTAAAGGCATAAAACTGGCAGGTCTGATTGTTGAAGCGATTTGGAATCGACTGCGTTTTCCATTTTTTGATAAATAAATTCATTATCGAGTTATAAGCGATTCTTGTCACGTGATGACTTTCCCCAGTCTCGTGCTGTCGCGCCAGGAATTCGATTAAAAAGGCCTACTTTGACAGTGTTTTCTGAAAAAATCTTCTGCCTTTTCCAAAAAATGAAAAATGTCATTCAATGACATAGTTTCTGAATAGGAACACTTATTAATTTCATGTGTTTCTGAACGAAAATTAATTCAGAAATGTGCGTCAAAAAGTAGCTCCTTTGAATTTGAGAACTGCCTTAAGAAAACTGCGCAAAAATTAATTTTTTTATATCAATCCATTATTTTTTAACCTATAATAATGAATTTTACATGGGAATGCAACGTCGTATAAGGAAGCAGATTTTCATTTATAAAACAGGAATTTTAAATTTGGCGTATTTTCTACTTTTAAATGCACTAATGAAAGTATGCTTTTTAAAAAACTATTTTTACTTTTACAAGTATTCAATTATAAGCTTATTAATTAAATATATTTCCTGTATTATCAAATATTAAGTTGTAAAACACAAAGGAATAGAATTATAACAGAAATTTAAGCATTATGCCAAAACTGGAATTCTGAGTGTATATAGATTTTCGAAAAATCAAAATTATATTTTAATTGTGAAATGAAAATTTGATTAAATAAATACAAACAAAACAGTAACTTTTTGTAAAAATAAGAGAAAAAAGTTGCCACTATCGAATTTTTTCAAAATTGTAACTGTAAATTTCATTGTTTACATAAGAATGTCTATTAGAAATTATATATGGGAATTACTGAGCTGCTCATTAAAGGGCGTTGACTGTATATTATCAAACATCCTACATGTTTCATAAGTTGGATTTTCAAGGCTGTTTATAACATTTGATAGTAATCCCGATTTTTTAATCCCAAATTAAATTGCACTAAGGCCACTATAAAAAGTACACTACATAAAAGTACATTTTATTCTGAACATGAAATAAATTCTTTTTAAAATGAAGGTACTACTGTCTACAAAAGTTTATTTAAAGGAGTATATGTTAACAATCATATCATAAAATTTAAATAAGTAACTATTCAGTGCATGCATAGGAATTCTGATTTTAATCAATCAAATAAGACAGACTGCACTGTGATCATGCAGAAGTAAAATCGCGAAAAAACAAAGAGTTGGTTTAAATGATAACTTTTCATTTATTTTCAGAAAAGTGCGAAAGGGACTTTTAGAATTAAAGACAAAAGGATGCTGAATATTTAAAAAATAATAATGAAAAATGGGCGCGGTTACTTATTTGTATTTTATAAAATTGAGCTAAACTAGAAAATGTAAACAAAAATTAAACAACACTGAGCACGGCAGTAAAAGTCAGCTTTTTATGAAATGTTTCTGCCTCAAATATTAAAAACATTATTTCAACGAATGAACGACAATAAGAAAAAACAACGCTTACCAATCTCAGAAAATCCAAGAAAATAGCACTAATTACATATACTAATGACATTATAAGTTAATATCGATTGACAGTTGAAAAATGAAACAACTATATTAATGAACACCTGTAGTCAAACAAAACAAACAATCTAAAATTTAAAGGGTTCATCGAATTAAACTATTTCAAACTTCCACAAATTTATAAATGTACCGTTTACACAAATCTTTGGAGTACATGCGAGAATACACGAAGTGATATTAATAAACAACTCGGATTTCTAGAAAGTAGGTTTCATCACCAATTTCATCGATTAACAGTGCGCAAGGCAATGCATAATACATCTACATCCGCACATTTAATAACCTTCTCTTCAATTCATAACAAACACAGAAATTCGTCTGGTGTTGATGAGTGTACCGGAATGAATTAGGAAGAAAATGTCACAGAAACTCATTGTGAGTTTTTGTGAAATCATTGTGAATTTTATTAAAAATGTGTTGATTTTATAAAATTTCTTTTAAAATTCTGAAGGATCAAATCTTTGCTTTTCCTATTCAAAGGCATTTTTTAGAATTGTGAGTAGTTAAATCTCTATTAAAAATTAAAAGTATTTCATTTGTTAAATGGCAGCAATGTGAAGTTAACGCTGAAACCGGCTTTGCGATTGCGATTAGAAAAAAAAAGAAAAGGAAACTGTAATATCACCATCTTTTCTTCACGTTGCACGTGTGCTTTCAATATGGCTACTCAAGATAAACTTACTCGAATAGCTATTGTCAATAGTGACAAATGTAAACCAAAACGATGTAAACAAGAATGTAAAAAATCTTGTCCGGTCGTCCGAATGGGGAAGTTATGCATTGAAGTTACTCCTAATGATAAGATCGCTGCCATTTCAGAAGAATTGTGCATAGGATGTGGCATATGTGTGAAGAAATGTCCTTTCGAAGCTATTTCTATTATAAATTTACCTAGTAATCTCGAAAAGGATACAACTCACAGGTACAGCCAGAATTCATTTAAATTGCACAGACTTCCTACTCCTAGACCTGGTGAAGTTTTAGGATTAGTAGGTACTAACGGTATTGGTAAGTCGACTGCTCTTAAAATTCTTGCTGGCAAATTAAAGCCGAATTTAGGTCGATTTTCCGATCCTCCTGACTGGACTGAAATTTTAGCCCATTTCAGGGGTTCTGAATTGCAAAATTATTTCACGAAAATCCTAGAGGATGATTTAAAGGCCATCATCAAACCACAGTATGTTGATCAAATCCCCAAGGCTGTGCAAGGTTCTGTCCAGCAGTTGTTAGATAAGAAGGATGAGTTAAAAAATCAGAATTTAATTTGTGAAATGCTTGATTTAGGTAATGTTAGAGATAGACAGGTTCAAGATCTATCTGGTGGAGAATTGCAACGCTTTGCTTGTGCAATTGTTTGTATCCAAAGAGCAGATATTTTTATGTTTGATGAGCCTTCTAGTTATTTAGATGTTAAGCAACGTTTAAAAGCTGCTGAAGCTATACGGTATCTGATAAACCCAGATAAATACATAATTGTTGTTGAGCATGATTTATCAGTTCTGGATTATTTATCTGATTTTATATGTTGTTTATATGGAGTACCGGGAGCATATGGTGTTGTCACTATGCCTTTTTCTGTAAGAGAAGGGATTAATATCTTCCTTGATGGTTTTGTCCCTACCGAAAACCTTCGATTTCGAGATGTTTCATTGATCTTTAAAGTGTCTGAAACAGCTTCTGAAGAAGAAATAAAACGCATGTGTAGATATGAATATCCTAAAATGTGCAAAACCCTTGGAAATTTTAAGATGTGTGTTGATTCTGGTACCTTTACAGATTCTGAAATCATTGTAATGTTAGGAGAAAATGGAACAGGAAAAACTACATTCATTAGGATGATGGCTGGTAAGTTAAAGCCTGATGGAGGTGGAACTGTTCCACCTTTGAATATTAGCTATAAACCTCAGAAAATTTCTCCCAAATCTCAAGGTTCTGTCAGGCAGCTGTTGCATGAAAAAGTTAGAGATGCATATGTTCATCCTCAGTTCATAGCTGATGTTATGAAACCATTACAGATAGATAATATTATTGATCAAGAAGTTCGAAATTTGTCTGGAGGTGAATTGCAAAGAGTTGCTCTAGTTCTTTGTCTTGGAAAACCTGCCGATGTTTATCTTATTGATGAACCTTCTGCTTATTTAGATTCTGAACAGCGTCTTGTTGCTGCCAAGGTCATAAAACGTTTCATTTTGCATGCTAAAAAAACTGGATTTGTAGTTGAGCACGATTTTATAATGGCTACTTATTTAGCAGACCGGGTTATTGTATTTGAAGGCAGGCCATCTGTAGAAACAACAGCTAATTCGCCACAACAATTGTTGGCTGGCATGAACAAATTTTTGCAGCTTCTGAATATTACGTTTAGAAGAGATCCCAATAATTATCGACCTAGAATTAATAAATTAAATTCTGTTAAAGATACCGAGCAAAAGAGGGGTGGAAACTATTTCTTTTTAGAAGATTAACGTTACTAATTATTAGAAAAACAAAATAAATGCCTATGGATGAAAGATATTTTATCTTTTTTTGGTGGTAATTTTTATGTTATAAGAAAACAAACAATATTGAATTAAATCATTTTATACTCAGTTTAACTATCACAATCTTTGTTATGTTACAAAACAAATTTGAAATGTACATATACATTTGTCTTTTTCATGTAATAAAAATGTATTATTTTCTTCATTCCTTTGGTTTATAATTTATGGTAGTAAAAGTTATGGTACCATAACATTCTGTTGAAATTTGATTTTATTGTTTTTAGATATATTTATTTTCATATTTATTAACTTTCATATAAACAGGTGTTTTGCAGTCTTGTGGATTTCAGTTACTTCTCTGAAGTCACATAATTGCTAGTTTTTATAAATGTTATTTTGACGAGGAAATAAATGTTTAACTCAATTGGTGTAATTGATTATGGCAAATTCAATGTAAACAAAAGGTTTTTCTCCCTTTCAATGCTTATCATGAATGTTTAAGTTTCAGATGTATCTAATTAAAGTTTGTTATAAGATTATTTCTTATTGTCCAATTCCAGGTTTATTTTATTATTTAATTTAATGGTGTATTTTATTTCTTTTTCAATTTCTTATGCTTTGATATGATGTTTTACAGAATATAAATGTGTTTAAATTTTAAATAAAGACAGTCCTCTCTGTTCTAATAACTAGGACATGTTGATATTCATTCTTCCATCATGCAAATATTTTAATATACTAGGGAGTTCTGCCCCTTACAAACCCAATAGTCTAAACACGCTAATTTGTCTCTGTTTTAGAAAGACTAAAAAAATATCTGCAAATGTAGAAACTCTATATCCAAGAAAATTTAAAATGTGTCTATCAAAAACTGTTAATGCTTGCTGTCACAATACATTGACAATGTAAAATGTTTCTTATTTTTTAAGGTGGTTCTCAAATGACTTGCACAACAATTCAAAACTTTCTGACTCATTTTTAAATGCAAAGGCATAAAATTAACAAGCCTGACTATGGAAGCAATTTGGAATCTAAATAAATTACTTATTGAGTTATAAGCGATTTGTGTCATGTGACGTCACATTTTTCCTTATTTTTGTTCTCCAGCAACGAAAATTCTGTTCAAAATGCCTACTTTGACAGTATTTTCTGGAAGATCTCCAAAAGATAGAAAACATCTTTCGATTACAAAGTTTCTAAATAAAAATACCTGCCAATTTCATGTGTTTCTGAACAAAAATGAATTAAAAAATGTCAAATTAGCCAGTTTGGATTTGAGAACAGCCTTAACTGTACCTAATTTTCTTTGGATTAAAACAATTAATTGTTTTGCATTTACAATTTCTTTTAATTTTTTTCATATGTATGGTGTTATGTTGGCAGTGTTTGCACCAAATGCATTTTTTTTTTTTTAAGGCAAGGCAAATTTACAATAATAAAAATGCCCTATTTCCTGAAAATGTAGATTGATTTGTGTTTTTGCACCATAATTTACTATATAACAAATTTAATTATTAAAATATATTTTAATAGCATTTATTCTATTTTCTTTTTTTACAAACTATTTCCTTAATCTAAAAATCAATCTTTTTCTACAGTTTTAAAAATGACTTATTTTTATTTGTATAAATATAAAGCTAAAATTTAATGTATGTTCATTTTACATTAGGGTTTTTTTTTGTCTTATCTTTTGTATATTTTGTAAACCTATTTTATTTTTATGTAC
Organism: Maratus michaelseni; assembly: GCA_963931845.1. Lineage (NCBI taxonomy): Eukaryota > Metazoa > Arthropoda > Arachnida > Araneae > Salticidae > Maratus > Maratus michaelseni. The sequence goes on from OZ007594.1 coordinate 257,003,506, forward strand.
CGAGTAAATAGTTTTTATGAATTATTACTTATATTATACATTTATATTCGAATAACTTTTTACAGATCAGTTATAAATTCCTTTTTCTTTAATAATGCTTAAAAAAATTAAATTCTTACAATTGAGTAGAGTGTCAACTAAAGATGACAATAAAGAATTTCGGAACAGATGTGTTACACTCACGCTAAAATGTAAACAAAAGATTGGCGACTGTTTGGTTGGCGCGATTTCCAAGACTGCGCCAAACGAATAACTTAATACAATGGCTAGGTTGCCATTAAAGTTAAAAATCCCCTAAATTTGGCGACTTTTTTCTTTTTTTTTAACCGATTAATTTTTTTTTTGTAGCGTGAGTGTAAAGCATCTAAGCCAGAATTTCGCTTAGTAACCACTGGCCGATAAGTAGATTTTTTTTTTTTTTTTTTTAGTAACTAGTTACTGGCAAGTGATGATAATTTCTTTAGTAGACATTAAGTGCATTTATGCCACTGAATATTTAATTTTAAAAATATGAGTTTATAGTAAACAAGTAATTTAAGAAAAAATATTTTAATTTATATTCTTCAGATTAAACTTGAGATACTAATTTCCAATCTATTTAAAATTTTAAAATAAGTTAACAGCAAAGTTATACACATCACGCTTTAAAAAATAAAAAAAAAAAAAAAAAAGTCTAGAATTAAGATCTGACATTAATAAAATAGGTATGTTAATTAATAAAGGCGGAAAGATCAGATCCAAAAATCCTGCGTTTTTGGCCGGTTCTTTCCATATTTTTAATCACAGAGTGACAACTGGTGAGTGCTTATTTTCATGTTTAGTGTTAATGATTTTAATAAACTGATTTTCTGTTTTAAATCAGATTAAAATCATATTTTCTAATAATTGTTTAAAAGGAAATAAAAAGTATAATCTAAGATGAACATAATTTGGAAAGTTTCTAAGGATATTTTGCCTTATGAATAAACAACAATAAAAAAAACTTTAAATAATTGTTTCTAAGCTAATAATTCCTTACTTAGATTTGTAAAAAGCAAGTTTTTATTGGGCATAAAAAACATTTTTAAATATGATATTTAAATTTAATAAAGTTTGCAATGTCATAATTTTCTTTGAATAATGAAATTATTCATTCTTTTATATAAAAAGTTAATAACTAGCCAGTACCTTATTTTTGCAATAATAAATTTATAGCAAATTGGAGCTAAAGAAAAATAGAAAAGAGTGACATATGCTCAACAGTTATTGTAAAAGAATGTATAAGAGAAAAGAACTAATTGATATAAAATGTTAAGCACAGCCAGAGCTTCTTCAATAGAGGTTGAGTAAATGTTTTTAACTTTTAAACTCGTATACACCAAATAAAGAAATTATGTGTTGAAAAGGGTGCAATACTTTCATCTTTTTATTTGAAACCCAATGCTAATAATACACACTGGGTAGCAATAATGCTGCTATTTAATATTTTGATAATTTCAGATATAACTGACTACCTATTCTTATATTTACTCCAGAGTTTCCCCCAGATAGTTTCAGAAGGGTGTTGCACCCTGCCTGCCCTTTGGTTTACCAAATAGCACCCTTCTTACCCCTCATAAAAATAATTAGCACTCTTCTTGCCCCTCATAAAAATAATTAGCACCCTTCTTGCCCCTCATAAATATAATTAGCACCCTCCTTGCCCCTTCCAGTAAAATAATTGCCACCCTTCTTGTCCCCCAGTAAAAAAAGTGTCCCTTTTTTCATTACACATTTTGCTTTCATAGTAAAAACTGACTCAATGTTGTCTTAAAAAGAGTGCCCTGACTTTTAAATATTAAAAGTGGCTTTAAACACCAAAAGAATACCTTTAATAATTAAAAAAAGTGCCAATAAGAATCTGAAAAGTGCACTTCTCTCACCAGCAGCACCCTGCCCTTTTTTAAACCTGGGAGAAAGTCTGTTTACTCTGTATGTGTGTATGAATGAGTGTAACTCTTTTCATAATTTTTTCATCATACACATAATGTGTGTAAGTTTAGATTTAGGCAATTAACAGTAATCAGGGCTGCTACACCACCTGAAAAAGTCAGGGAATTCGGAAATTAGACTAATAAAATCTAGTACAGAGAATTTCAATATTTTACCTAAAATCTGGAACAGTCAGGGAATTTAATAAAATTTCATGGGAGTTGTCAAATAAGCACGAACTTTGGTCATTGATAGGCGAGAAAAATCTTCCAAGTTTTCACTGATTCTAGTTTTTGTTTTCTTTAAAATTTTCCTCTAAATCAGCCTGCTCATAAAAATTTCCACTTCCTACTCTTACCATACCCACACACAGATTAAGATTTTTAAAACTCATTTTAATGTACTTCTTTGAAATTTTACTGCAATATTTGTTATTTTGAAGTGATGCTATAACTACTAATACATCATTTCAAATCTCCTCAACTCCAGCCTGAAATGCCTACTCCCCGTTTTCCCTTTGTCTAAAGTTGGATTTAGGTGACTTTCTAATAGTTGCTGAAGTGAACTATGGTTCAATATAAAAATATTGTATTGCTTTTTATTTTTTCCTTTCAGTTTGGAGAAAACTTTATTGGAAAGTTTGTAACTATCATAATTTATTAAGGAAAGCAACAATGTAAGTAATCCATCCTAGAAGTAAGTTTTTCTGAAGGAGGGGAGGTGCATAAGTGAGATTTTCAATCAATATCTGTTGTTGGAAAAATTTAGTATTTTCAAGTGACAAAAAATTTATTTTGCCTTCGGCGTGTACAGAGCACACTAGACTGAAATTTTCTTAAAATACACCTGGAAAAGTCAGAGAATCCCATTCTCCTATATGAGTAGCAACCCTGAGTAATTTTTAGGGTTTTGTTCATCTCATGGAACCCTATTCGTTCGCTATGTTGTCTGTCCGTCACAGAGCCGGTTCTCAGAAAATATATAACCTACAGACTTGAAATTTTGTGTACTTATAGTTGAATACCTACTATGAAACTAAAAATCGTGAAATTTTACAAAATCGTACTATTTTATTATAGAGAGAAAAAAAAAACTTAACAGCCTTTTCCTATTAAATTTAAACATTTTTCGTTATAGCAGTTGTCAACAATTAAAAATCCACAATAAAATTCTTTCTACAATAATTAGTTTTCTATTGAAAGATTTCCACGTGGAAAATGAAATAAAAAGTTTCACCAATTGAAAAAAAATTAATGTCATGTCATATTGGTAATAAAACGGAAATTTTCAAATATTTCTCAATAATACAAGGAGTATGAGTATGTGTAAGTACAGAAATTAGAGATTCATTCGAGATTAGAAATTCATTAGATAATTAAAAAGAAAATTAATGAGAGACATATTGGAAGTTTAACGGACTTTTTCAAATGTTTGAGAATAATATAAAGAGAGTATCAATATGAGTAATAGAGAAAGCAAGTTGATATGATGTTAGCAAGTGATTATAACGTCATTTGAGTTTGAGGAATGTATTCAATCATGATAAAAACCCGATTATGGAAATATTGGCATATTTTAATATTTTGAAAGTCTCTATACAACATGTTTAATTTTGAAATTGATTTTTTTTTTTTTTTTAAATATCGCATTTAGTCCACATGACACATTATGACAGAGTATAATAGTGTGTTTCGCCCGCTATCAGACCGGTTCAGATTTTCGAAAAAACGAGAAAAATAGACCAATAATTTTTTACTTTATAAAAATCATGAATTTTTTTTAAAAGGAAATTTATTTGGATTTATTAAAGAAAGGATAAAGCGTTTTGAAAGGAATATTAAACAAAATCAATTTTGTAATTCAATCATTAAAAATTAATGTCACTTTATTTATCATATTAAAAATTTATATACTTGTTTTCATTATATCGTTACTAAAAACATTACTAACATATTTTTCCTCATGAAATAATGCCACATTGTCTTTCTATAATTCATACTAAATTATTAGTTATTTTAGCAATTGGGTCATTTCAATTTACATGCAGATTTCAACTTTTGCAGAAGTAATTTTTTTTTCGTTACGTTTTGTAGCTGTGTAAGGCTTTAAGTACAGAAAATAACTAAAGGCCGCACTTAATGTTATTTATTTTAAGCTAGCAAACCTATTGAAAGATGCCTAGGTGTACAAATTTGTAACCTCTGTTACCGGACACTAAGATGCAATTTTCATATTTATAAAAACAAGCAGTCAAACATTTCTCTTTACCAATGTATTTAATAGATGTCCTTAGCCAAGTTAATGCTGCATATTGGCTAAAATCTGTTTAAGAAGGATGAATAAAAGAGTGACCATGTAACTTCTGTTACCAAATTACAAATTTTAAAGTTGAAACTTTTTCAAAACACTTTAAAAAATAACACAATATAATTGGCATTTAGTGATTGTGTGGCCACTTATTGAGTAAATAAATCTATTTATAAATTACAGAATAATCAAAATAGAAATTATTCAGAAATTAATTACTACTCGTAACAGAGGTTACATGAGGTAACAGAAGTTAGATAAAAGTAACAGAAAAGTTACCAACACCAACTTAATTTAGTGATTTTGTTCTCCTCATATGTTAGGAATGATGTTTATAATTTACTACACTAGCAATTTTCTTAATTATATGAGTTAATAGCTAATTTTGAAGAATAGCATCTGTAAGCTATGTTATCTGGTAACCAGGGATCGCATTGGCCCTGTAATTCCTACAATTCCTAAAATTTTCTTACAGCCCTAAAATTCCTAAAATTGTACTACATTTTTTTTTTGTTTCCCTAAAATTTGTTTTGATAACTATTTTTGTTTACAAATGACTGATAAAGTTAGTTTTGTTTTGTATTGTGATCACCAAAGCTGATTCTTGTTAGGCATTTTCATTGGTTGTTCAAAAGTAAGTGGTAAACAACAACAAAGATATAATATATTGTAACTTTTTAAGTGTAATTTAAAACTGCACTTCTTTTACATCATGGTAATGCTGATCTTGAGAAGGGATTTTCTATGAACAATTGTATGCTAAAAGATGGTTTCAATGAACTTATGATAAAAAGTTTGAGATTTGTAAAAGATGCTGTTAAAAATTATAGAGGTGTGAGTAAAGTACATATTAAATGTGAAACTGAATAAAAGCGAAATTTATTTTCTATGATACAATAAAGCATTTTATTTATTTATTTTTAAACAATTGAATATTCTTTGTGTTTCATTTAACTATGCCTTTCAGATGTTAAAAATTTAGCATGGAATATATTTACCCTCTTAGTAATTGAAATCGAGAAAGCCCAACTTTTGATGAAGATAATTAAATGTGAAACAATAAAATTTCGAAATTTTTTCTATTGTACAATACAGTATATTATGGATATTTCATTGTCATGACAAAAAAATTTAATCAAAAATTTTCTAAGAATTTATGCTGTGTTTCTTAAATTAAATTACTTGTATTATAACACAAGTACATTGAAAAATCACTGGGGATGGTCGACATAAATTAGCCCTAAAATATCCCTAAAATTTCATTGTCTAATCCCTAAAATTTAAAAAATGTTTGCTGCACCCCCTGGGTAACAGAGGTTACAGTATGTAACCTCTGTTACCAAAACCAACTTAATTTAGTGATTTTGTTATTCTGATACCTTAGGAATGATATTTTAAGTTTACTACACCAAAAGTTTTCGTAATTAAATGAATTGATAGCTAATTTTGAAGAATAATATCTGTATCTGGTAACAGAGGTTACATTCAGAAAGGGAAAAAAAAAATATTCTGAGAACGCATTTCATTTGATTTACCCACTAGCCACTAGTCTAATTATTTGATAGTGGTACCAAATGTGATTCAATTTTATTTGTACTTATTCTAAAATCACAATATAAAGGTTATAAATAATTGGTAACAAAGGTTACTGAGAGAAAAAATACCCTCCTAAGAAAAATGCAAATCAGCCCACTGTATCTGGTATTCATAACAAATATTCCAAAATGACTATTGAAAGTACTTGCTTACTTATAAACTTCATTTGTGTCCTGTGATACATTCTCTAGACAAGAAGAAAATTAAATTATATGTAGTAACAGAAGTTACATAACAGAGATTTTAAAAACCAGGGACACTCACTTTTTATTAAAAAAATATAACAAAATATGGACTTGAAGAAATAATTTATTTAATATTTTAATTATTATAGTATGTTCTATTATATAAAAAAAAAAAAGCTTGCACATAAGAATGTTATAGTACTAAATAAAACAATATCTTGAAAAAAGACTTCGTCTTGGGACAACTCAAAAAAGGGTGATGAATTTTTTAATTTTTTTTTTTGCTCAGTAAATAAAGTCTTAAACATACTTAATGTATGTTTTTTAATGAGCAAATAAGATGTATTAAAAGTGGTAATAACAGGGAGTAAAAACACTAAATACTTTTCAATCAAAAAATTCTTCATTTTCAGGACGTGAAATATGTGTAAAATTGAAATGACCCAATTAATGCATAAAAATGGATATTTTCCTAATTAAAAAGTTAATTGTTCAATAATTACTAATTTTTTAAGCAGTACTAACAATTTAATATTAAATGCAATTAATAATTTTAATGAATGCAAATATCAGTACTCAGTAGTATTAATATAGTTTTACATAATTATTTCAAAGTATAAATGTATATAACATTATGCTACTAACTAATGAAATTGCTAATTTGCAGTTTTTATATGGAAAGCTGGAATTCTTGATAGCTATTCTGTATTATAACACAGGGGGAAAAAATCTGATTCTCTTTATTTAGAAACAAAAATTCATGATTTTTCTACACACCCTACCGAGTACAGAGTACATACTCAATATGGTTTTAATTAAAAGCAATTTTAATTTAATAAAATGTTCTCTATCCTATGCTTTAAATATGATGTAATTTTTGCATGTAATAATTCATTTACTTTAAAGTTTCCTTTCATTTTCAATATTTTTGTTTAAATGTATAAATTATGTCGAATTCATTGTTTGGAAATATTATTCTAGCTTTTTAAATTTTGGAAATTGTAAATTTAAAACAGCTATTTGAAAAATTGGAATTAACTCTATTCGAACAATAGAGTTTTGTACAAAAAAGTTGAACTGTAGACCACAAAAATAGCAGAAATTTACCTTGGGTTCTGCAAACAGAAAAAGAACTATTATACTAAATGTAAAATATCAACTAGAGTTTTCAATTAAAATGTTTTCATATATGCTGTACACTGGACAGTACATTAGGACTGTTTAACCTGGTATATATAGTCCAAAAATAATAATTCAGTTTATAAATTTAAAATTACATAGAATTGAGGTTTAATTTCACTTCAGACTGTCTAAAAGACAAGCTGGGATCTGGGTCGGCCTGATTTTTAATGACTCGGACCACAGCTCTGGTATTCTGGATGTGTTTTATAAATTATGGTTAAACACATGATTTTATTTTTCTTGTTTTCATATTTTTTTCAAAGATAAATTTCTTAATTCGTATATTTTAAGCACAGATTTTATTTGGTATATCATTTGACCAATTTAAAAATTACAGGAGTAGCCTTGAAAAGATGTGATAGCGGAAAGTGCCAGGCTGAGTATTATTCCAAGTGGTTCAGTTGGTAGAACGTCAGTGCGCTATACTGATGACCCGACTTGGATACTTTTTCACTCTTGGCTATATGCCTTTTAAGCAATTAAAATTTGAAATAATAAAATTTTTGTTTGACATTCTTAAAAAATACTTAAATATGTTTTTAGTGAGAGGTTAAAAAGTAAATTGTGAGATTTACTCACATTAATAGTCCTCAAATGTCAAATCACATTTATTTTAATCCATGTTACTTTAGGGATAAGTGTATGATATTTTTTTATTTCTTATCTGAACATGGAAAACTTCACTAAAATCTCTAGCTAGAAATGTATTAGAAGGTTGGGTTTATTGGAGGATTGGGGAAGAAGTGGCAGTATAAACTAAGGGGCAGAAAATACACAAAATACTTTATTAAAACTTAAATAGTTTCATTAGAAGATATTGAACTGAAAAATCTGTAGTTATTTACTTTGCCGTCGACCATTAACAATAAACAAAATCTAATACCAAACAATGTGATTTAATTTTGTTTACTAACTGCACATCTATCTGATAGCTTTAAACATTTTTTTGCGTGGGGGAGATAGGATAGCTGAGGTTGATCTCTTTTAGGGCTCTTTTTTACTTTTTTGATTTTGGTTGCAGATTTTTTTTTAATAAAGCTATTTTCACTTACGAAATCTGTTCCGAAAGTGAAAACCAAAACTAGTCTTTGTTTTAAAAAATCTGCTATTGTACTCAGACTCAAAGATTAAAGTTGGTGGATGAAAACTTGCCAAGTCGCTCTATTGAGCAGCAAATAACATAACAAATCATTTTAAGCAATTGAAGAACGTTATGCATGACAGGAGCTATGTTTTAAGAAGCTTCGAAAGAACTTGATATCCAGTTAGATCTCACTTCTTTTATTAGCGAAACCATTAACGAACTTGGCATTCTTTCACATGTATGTTTTTGATGGGATAGGTGTTTAATATTAGCTTACGAGTGTCTTCACATGACTGAAGAGTCCCCTTAAGTTATACTATTTGACAACAGATTACTTTTATAGAAAGTTGTTAATAGGAAAGTAAACAAGTATAAAAAAATCTCACCTGGGGCACCATTGCCATTAAAACCACCCCTGAATGTTGAATTTTCTGCTAGTTATAAATTATTTTGTATAGCCTTCATCCAAAATAAATATTTAAAAAAATGTGATAACGCTTCTGAAAACCTTTGATTTTGCTATGTTTTAGACTTGAATAAGGATTTTTGACTTAAAGATCCTCATTTAATTGCTCAATGGACCTGCTATGGAAAATTATTATGCTTTCTGTGACAAACTTCAACACCAAAATCTTTCTATAGGTCAAATCTAAGAGAATGACTTCATGAAATAAGATATTTTTAACCAAAAACCCTGATACTTGCAAAATTCGAACATTCCATGTTTTTCTTACAACCTTTCATTTTTGTTTCTTTTCTTATTTTTCCCAAGCATGTTAAGATTTTAATATTTATTTGTTGTTTCTAAAAAATAACAAACAAAGCAGAAAATTTTCAAAAAAATTTAGTTTTGAGATTGGAAGCAAAGCAAACATTTCAAGAGAAGAGAGAAATTTAAATAACTTATTACAGAATAGTGTTGATTATTCGAACTCCAATTAACCTAACCTAACATATAATTATTTTAATCTCTGTAAGTCTTTTTTTTTTTCCGTCATTTTAGTCTTGCGATTTAAACATAGATTTTTATCACTTTTTCTTTAACCTTGTATTATGTTTTGCCCTTGTCTTCTAAAAGACCTGCTTGCTAATGTTAATCCTATGGGCCATTATTTTTCTAATATTATCGTATTTCAATATTTTGAAAAACTTTTTCTTTCATTGGATAGCTGAGACCAATCTCTATTTCCGCCGTTGATTGCTTTTTCGATTTTCTTTGTGAATTTTTTTTACGAAGATACTTTTACTTTTGGAACTGGTTTCGAAAGTATGTTTTTGTTTACGACTATGGGACGAGCTGTTATATGAATATTTTAAAAATCATTTACATTCTGTTTTTGATTATTAAATAATTTTGCTGTGTAATTAAGAAAGAAATTTTCACTATTATACATTAAATAAAAGAAGTTGTGATTTAGTTCTCAGTTATTTTTATAGTTTTAAGTTATGCAAAAATAACTGAGAACTAAATCACAACTCCTTTTATTTAACATATAATAGAGAATATTTCTTTCTTAATTACAGAGCAAAAATATTTAAATAATCAAAAGCAGAATAAATGATTTTTAAAATATCCATATAGCAGCTCGTTTCATATATGTAAACTGTTAACAAAAACATACTAGAAGTATTTTCCGCCAAGTATGATTATCGCCAAGGTACCTCAGCCAATCAGATTGTGAGCTACAGTTCCAAATGTAGAAGGTTAAGATTCTTATCTGATTTCATTTATTAAATAAAATTTCAGGTTCGAAATATTGGTATTTGATTAAAAAAATAAGAAATATTGACAACTATGTAAATAAAATTCGAAATACAGTAAAACTTGTGAAAATGGAACCTGTTTGTATTAGAATCCTGCATAAAACGAAAAAATTTCAGTGTCCTGGAGAAAATAATACAGTACAATTACAATAGATTGCATATTTGAATAAAGCTCGAAAATCTGTTTAAAACGGATTGTATGTGCGTACTAATACATATTACTACTAAATATAATAGATTAGATGTCAAGGAGTTGTAATAGTATAATTAAATTAAGGAATGTTTTCTTTTTGAAGTATTTTCTCCTCGACTGAAATCTTTGGGGCTTTACTACTTCGGCGCCGGTGTGCACTGCACACATTGCACACTGGGTCGGCGCGCCCCTGCACCCCCCTATCTAATGCAAATTACTTTAAAAAAAAAAAAAAAAAAAAAAAACTTTATTAGTAAGATAGTCCAAAATGATTTAAGAATTCTGTTTGAAAAGCAAAAATTTGACAAAATCATTTCATACAGTGTTGAATTCAGGGGTGGACTGGTTGTGAATCCCCCCCCCCCTGTCTAGAAGTGCAAGCTGCAGGAATACCTCCCTGAGAAAAATGCCTGAATTCAACACTGATTTCATGAATTATCAGAATATTAATTTCATACTTAATATTTTAATGTGATAAAATTCCATGGGAACTGAAAATTTTAGAAGTACAGAATAAAATATTTTAGGAAAATTTCTATTAAATTTTACTGGTGGAAATGTGCCCTGGGACCAGATACATTATACTTTGCATTATATACATCGCACTTCTCCTGCCTCCCTACTATCTAATGCAAATTACTTAACATTACCCTGTTGAAATTTTACTCGACCTTGTTAAAAACATTTCTCATCAGAAATATTATTTAAAACTATTTAACTTACTAGCCTGTGGCTTTTATTTAACTTACTTTATGAAAAAAATATATGATATAAATTATAGAAATGGGTCGATTCGACCCATTCAGGGTAGGAAGGTTAAAAAAAAAAAACTTTATTAGTAAGATAGTCCGAAATGGCTTAAGATTTCTGTTTGAAAAGCAAAAATTTTACAAAATCATTTCATACAGTGTGTTGAATTCAGGGTTGGACTGTTTGTGAATTCCCCCTCCCGTCTAGAAGTGCAAGCTGCAGGAATACCTCCCTATCAACGTGACAGCTTGCCTTTTCTAGTTATAGTTTCATTTTCGTTTCTATATTTACGTTTCTTTTATTGCAAGAATGGAAGCAGAAAGGTATTAACGACACCCTTTTGGCGATGAAAGCGGGATGTTTGTTTCAACATCTTCTTCTATGGCAGTGGTTCCCAACGGGGGGCGTACGCCCCACAGGGGGGCAATTGGAATTTCTGTTAACTCACACCTTCTGAATTGTTTTTCTAACAATAATGTTGTAGACTGAAAATAAAAGTTACACATTCAAATTTCAAAAAAATAATTGAAAAAAATAAGTTTTTTATTTAATTTTTAAAAAGTATCCATTCAAAAGTTTCAAATGCAATTCTACCAGAATAATTACAGAGAAAACTTTAAAAGATATTTAGATACTTTTATATATTTAAAATTTTTTTATAATTTTTCTGATTTCTAATTATTTTAGAATTTCAAACAACTTTTCCGATTATTTATTGAATGAGTCGCACTGCAATATGTCACATGAAAATCAATTTTACACATGAAACTATTCAAGTGTATATTTAACAATTACTTGACGACCTTCCTTTACAGAATCTTTTATCACGTTTTATTCTGATTAGAAATTGTTGCGTAATTTAATCGCAGAAATTTTGCGATTAAATAACGCAAAAATGTTTTATTCAAGATTATTGATTTTTCTAATCAAGGATTCTGAGAACTCTATACATCACGCATACGTGGCGACCGTGTGCCAGTAAACTACGAGGAGTATCAGATGATTATAAAAAATATTTGATTCATCCATTACCTTCGGCACGTTTCAGGATCAATGTTAAATGCTTTTGACTATATCAGGAGTAAATTCTTTTAAAATTTTATAAGAATTATATGTTATAGGGGGACGGGGGGCATCATCATTTTAGAGATGTTTTGGTGGGGCGCGGCTAAAAAAAGGTTGGGAACCACTGCTCTATGGTGTGAACAGGTGCTCTAATTCCGGGGTGTGCTGTCTCCAAAATGGTGTTCTAAGTTATCTTAAATATCCAGTCTGAACGGGGTTTTAATATCGGGTTCAGATTATGATAACTAAATTACTTAACTTATATTTAAGCTTAACTGCTCCATGCCTTACTACGGTTTTTGAAAACATTTTATTTAAATGACTTAAAATTAAGTTAGTCTGTACCGGATATGATTGCGCGGCGCTACAATCGTGACAACGAGATACGCGGCCGGTTCATGACTTGTTAAACATCACACAGAGTGGATCCGAGGCTAACGAAAAAGACAGGCTACCGCGGTGCATTCCACTTATCTTTTTTTACAGACCGCTAGAGTGACGTGCAGATCTTTTCGTTCACCTGCATTGGTGCATTCGAGCATCACGTGACTCCCGCGGTCTGTAAAAAAAGATACACGTAAAGCACCGCGGTAGCCTTTCTCTTTCGTTAGCCTCGGTGGATCATGCGAAGATTGGCACAAAATGACGGGCGCGCAGCTTTGTAACAATTGCTGTGTAAAGATGATCCACTCCGTGTGACGTTTTAAACATCATGAATCCCGTTTAGGGCCACTAGATATACGAGCCGAAGCATTCCGCCATTGATATGCCTTTGGGTTTGCCATATGTACCCAGCAGCCATTGGTTTCTATGTAAACATAGCTTGTGTTTGATCAACCTAGGGCCACTAGATGCAAGCCCGGTATCTAGTGTTGCCTTGGTTTTACACGGCCTGTGCATGACGTTTAAAACGTCAGATGGAGTAGATCATTTTTACACGGTGATTGGTGCAAAGTGGCGCGCCCACCGTTTTGCACCAATTACCGTGTATAAATGATCCACTCCATGTGACTTTTAAACGTCATGCACCGGCCGTGTATAACGTAGGTCGCGGGTTAAGCTGGGCAAAAGTCCGGCAGGTAGGGGCCTGGCGCGACCTAAGTTATACCAAGGCAACACTAGATACCGGGCTTGCTCATTCACTCTCAAAACGACACAAATGGTGGCTGACCGCGACCAGCGATTGGTCCAAAGCAACGAGCCCATCGTTTTGTGCCAATCGCTGTATGTCTTTCCTACTAGTCAGCCAACTTTTGTGACGTCATCATAATGAATGAGCAAGCCCGGTATGTAGTGTAGCCCTGGTTATACACGGCCGGCGAGGCTAACGAAAAAGAAAGGCTACCGCGGTGCTTTACGCGTATCTTTTTTTACAGACCGCCGGAGTCACGTGATACTCGAATGCACCAATGGATGTGTACGAAAAGAGCATCACGTCACTCTAGCGGTCTGTAAAAAAAGATAAGTGGAATGTACCGCGGCAGCCTGTCTTTTTCGTTAGCCTTGCACGGCCGGTTCATGACGTTTAAAACATCACTGGCGCGACCTAAGTCAGGGCTACACTACATACCGGGCTTGCTCATTCATTATGATGACGTCACAAAAGGTGGCTGACTAGTAGGAAAGACATACAGCGATTGGCACAAAACGATGGGCGCGTTGCTTTGGACCAATCGCTGGTCGCGGTCAGCCACCATTTGTGACGTTTTGAGAGTGAATGAGCAAGCCCGGTATCTAGTGTTGCCTTGCCTAAGTTATATACGGCCGGTTCATGACGTTTAAAACATCACACTGTTGGATCATATTTACATGACGATTGGTACAAAACGTCGCGCCCATCGTTTTGGGCCAATGCTGTGTAAAGATGATCAACTCTTTGTGACGTTTTAAACGTCATGAACCGGCCGTGTATAACGTAGGTCACGGGCCTGGTCAGTGGTCTAAAAAAATCATGAATCGGTCGTGCTACAATGCGGTTTACGCTTTATTTTTATCGTAAGTCACGACTTATACTACGTTCAGATCGGATAGTTAAGATATCTTAGACCGCTGAACTCACTGAGTGAGTTCCAGAAACTCACTGATTAGTGAGTTCAAACTTTCCATTGCTAGATACAGTCAGTACCGCTCACTCTGATTGGCTCTGGAGGCCGATTGGCTGTTGAGTTTGCTTTTAACATATGCGCATGCGCAGTGGACACGGTGATGTTGAGTGAGTTATCTTAAATGCGTTTGGCGGTGTGGACAGGTATTCAATTCCGGGGAGGTACCACCTCAAAAATGGCGGTCTAAGATATCTCAAATGTCCGATGTGAACAGGGTATTACCAGCCTGACAAGTTCTGAATAGGTTTGCCACAGTTTGGAGTCGGCCATGGTTTGGACAAACACTTCTGTCTAAGCATGCGAGTGTACGTATATAGTCACTCTCGTTTAAAGATACCCTATGTACCACCTAGCTGCATTTTCAATTACGGTTTTCGAAATTGGCAGCAGAAGAAAAATGGGGCTGTTCAGAACAGAAAATCAGGCGGCGCGCGGGCGATGGAGATTAAAATATCGAGTGAGTCTATACTGTGAATGAAATTGTAAGGCCTGCGTTCGTTATCATTGATTTGGACATCCAAATCAATGATAATGAACACGGTCCTTCATTTGACTAATTAGTGTATTTTAATGATATTTTGTTAAATTAAGAAGCGAACTTGGTGGCCGAATGGTTAGAGCACTGCTCTTGATTCTGGAGGTTGCGGTTTCGATCCCCCGAAATTTCTGGTTGCTTTTTCTGTTTTTTTCATTTAAAAATGTTTAATCGGTTGCTTTCTATTTTTCATGATTAATGGAATATATTTTATAAAAGCAAAATTTGATATTATTAACAATTACTTATTTAATTAAATACGACAAATTCAGCTATTTCGCGATTAAAATTTTACATTACAGTGTCTTTTAATATTTAAACATTATTATTATTTTTTTTTTCTTTTTAGCAAATGTAAAATAAGAAATGAAAATATAGTCAATTTCCACGAATTTCTCCATGTTTTTATAATGAGTACTTCAACAGTGAATTTTTAGTACGAATAGAATGCAAAGCATATTTTACAATGTAAAAAATATTATAAAAATAAAATGTAAAATATATACATTATTTAAACTAGAAATATCAGTACCTATTTTTGTAAAGAGGTAAAATAAATGTGGTTTACCGTCTAGTTTTGTAATGAATATCAATAAAATATAGTTAGAATGTTTATAAATTTTCTACTGAATGTACAAGTATTTTAGCGTTTGTTTCTCGTGTTTTATGATGTTTATTGCAATATAATAAATAATGCAATTTACATCAAAAAATGAATTTCAAGAAAAATAAATTTTTAGAAATTAATAATTATGTTTCAACAAGGTTGTTATCGAAAAATATATTTTAATAAAATGTTTAAAAGCTTTTTTATCAAATTTTAACAAAGATTTTATTTTACTATTATAAATAAAGAAATAAATCTTTTAACATATGTTAAAAGATTTATCAACATTCTATTTATCCCAAAAAATATAAAACAACTGATAAATAATTTTTAAATTAATAAAAATAGGGGAAGAAAATCGGAAATAAACGGCGAGCATTCACTTTGTATCCATACTTTTCAGGTTCATCTGTGTAGGACAACCCAAACGTCAGTAAAGTACATAACAATTTTTGGTACTTTTCGGTTAGCCGGGCGCCAGTGAAAAAAAAAAAAAATATATATATATATCTACATATATGTTTGTGTATATATGTATGTATATATATATATATATATATATATATATGTCTGTGTATATATTTATATTTGTTTCACTGGTGCCCGGTTAACCAAAAAGTACCCAATTTTTTTTTTAGAGTTTACATTAATTTTATTGAAACCACCAATACTGTGTTTCAGGAATTCGGTGATCCGAACGTCCTCTCCCTTGTTAGTTAAAGGTGCACTGGTTATAGAAAATTAAACTTTATAATATTATATGCATTGTTTTGTACAATATATGTATTTATGTAACTGCTATCAACTAAACTAATATATCAGTTTTAGTAGGTGCTGTAGTTTTATAGACATATAAGTTGACAGCAGTTATGTAACTATATGATGTATATATATATATACATCATACTTTCGTATTCTATTATTTTTATGTTGGATCAAAGGCTTAAAAAATCATTTTAGAATGTTAAAAATTTTAAATTTTTCAGATATCCGATCAAGTTGCTACAGCTGTATCAATCAACCTACCAAACCAAGTAAGACACAAAAAAGCCCAATCACGCGATCAAATCGCCCACAGAATATTTGTGAGTCACCCGCGCGTAGCCCGCGCTAAAAATCTGCAGGTTATGAACGCTGATCGGGCTATCTGATCACGTGATGCTTTTCCTGAATGTTTCGGGGGGTTTATTATGATGAAATAAAAATAGATATTCCTATTATAAGATCCATTTTTTTTGGAGGATAAAGATGTGTAGTCGCTAGTTTCACCTAATCCGAGCCACAGAAGATTAAAATAATTGAAATAATTAAATTATTTCAATATATTAAATTATTTAAATTTCCGATAAGACCTACTCCATAACCCTTCTCTCCATCGCGCGCGCGCCGCGCGATCTTCTTTCCTGAACACAACCAATTAGAACTGAAATGAAGAGCTAATGGCGAAAAAAGTAAACAAACGCGGTGTCAAAAGTGGAAATTCACAATTAATTGTGAAAAAGGAAAGACAAAATGAAAAATCAGGCTTTAGCAAATTGTCGTCTGACGATGATATTAAGGCCAGTAGGTCTTTTATTTCAAGAATATTTATATTTATTGACAGAATGCGATCATTTCCGATAGCGGTGTTGGGTATGTGATAACGTAAAAAATATATTATGTTTAATATTATTATGACTTACATTACTTATTGATATTATCGATAGAGTAATTGTCTTTCATTTGCTGAATATTTTATGTAAATTATTTGCTTGAATTAAAATAATTTATGAATTTTGGAGTAAACTGATAATTTTTCTTTTGGAACTTCTGCACCTTGTACAGAATTATTATTTATTTTTTTATTTTTCTGAATTATAAGATCAATCTCCAGGGTTTGTTATAAAAAAGTTGGTTCCCTAAGCATGTACAAAATTTCTTACTTTTCTTTTTCCTTTGCATTCTTCTTATATTGTTGATTTAATATTTAAGTAAGTTTATCGCAATTTTCGGGAAAGGTCCCGTATCCTGTGCCGCTAGATTTTGCGTTTTCTTTTTTGGAGATAAATTTTTCGGTGATGATGTTGTGATTTTCAGTTTTTGGGGTTGCTGTTTTTAAACGATATTTTCCTGTAGATATAATATTATGTAAATTTTTTTTTTAGAACAGATGTGTTGCATTCACGCATCGATGTTTGGCGCAATTTTCAAGCCCGCGCCCAAACCAATTAATTAATACAATAGCTAGGTTACTATTTAAGGAAAAAATCTCTTAAATTTGGCGACTTTTTTCGTTTTTATAACCGAATAAAAGAAATAGAAAAACTGTGCGTGAGTGTATGACATCATAGCCTTTTTTTGTGCATTTTTTATGTTTTCTTGGTACTTTTTGGTTAGCCTGGCAGCAGTGAAATATATACACACACATGTTATGTATATTTCACTGACGCCCGGCTAACAGAAAAGTACCATTTTCTTTCTATCTTGTATACTAGTGTAAATGCCCATCCTAGGACCGTGGGCAGAAATCATGGTTTTCACTTAAAATTTGAAATGATTGATAAAAATATTCATTATACTATTCATCGACAATAAGGAAAACTGGCATGAAACATTAAGTTGAGGGCCTGGTTAATGTCATGAGCCTCTGGGATTTTAACAAATTTGTAGTCTGATGTTAAATAAGATGAGGGGAAATTGAATATCTTAATTAGTAAAAGGAAGCAGACATATATTGAATTCAATATCAGTACAGATAGTTTTTGCTGACTGACTTGTACTCTAAGAAATATAAACATGTTTACATACTATTAATCGACAATAAGGAAAATTTATCTGAAACGTTAGTTCAGATCCTCTGGAGTTTTAATAACAAATCTTGTGTAAATAAAATGACAGAGCAGAAAATAAATTACAGATATTTCTTAATTAGTAAAAAGAAACAGATATAGATATAGCTCTCATTTGGGTACAGATGTCGCAGACACACCGGGGTATCTTTTTGGTGCCAAAATGCCGATTTTATTCCTGACAACCTGGTGATTTTGGCGAGATTTTGGTTTGTATGGCAACCCGGTAGAACAGATTGTGTGTGTTTTATATTAAAAATTAAACATTGTGTGTGTTATAATAAATTAATCATTATATGATGAAATAGTTTGTGTTTGTTTATAATAAAAATTGTGTGTTTTTTATAATAAAGTTGTGTGTTTATTATAGTAAAATAAACTGTTTCATAATAAAATAAAACTAACATGCTGTTTTCGCAAGTTAGGCCTACAGGTATCCGAAATTGGGGTTTTCTCGCCAATACAGCACAAAACAAAAATCTTGCCAACCCCAATGCGTCTGTAATACATCTTTTCCCTAATTTGCATTTCATTATGAAGAAGTCTTAAATTTGTTATGGTAAATTAGCAGGACACAAATTTTGAACTATTTATATTGTTTTAAGTGCAAACATGTTAATGCTCTGTAATTGTTTCAAGCTTTATTTTACCATAACACTACTGTTAATAATTTTATTTTTTCTGAAATCCTCTACTTTTCTGAATTTTTTATTAATAAATTAATTCATTTTACGTATAATTTAGTTTTTAAAAAAAGCAATGTGAGCTAAAAAAGCTAACATGTAATAAGGGTATACAATCAAGATGAAGTAATCAATAAAGACTCCAATTCTAATTTTTATAATTAACAATTGAAAAATCAGTGAAAATTATGTTATGTTGGCACAATCATATTACCTTTTTTGGTACTTCATCCCAGTGGCAGAAAGTTCTGTAGCTGTCAGCGAAAAGCTTTTAAAATTTCATAATCTGTCTGCAAATTTTGCATGTAATTTTAATGAATGAATAATACACTAAACTAGGAATTTTTCATCATTTTATTTAAAATATGGTAAGCATGATGCATTCTCATTAATTTTGCTTATAACTTTTGATGTTACATATCGTTTCATCATCTCACTTGTGTGATTTTTAAAATGGGAAGGATAAGCTTATCCCGAGATCAGGGTGATTCTGAGTAAAAGAAAATATTTTCTGAAATTCACAGAGAATTTTGTGAAAGGATCCAGGGGGGGGGGGGGGGGGGGGGAGAGAAATTTCCCTCCCCTGATGCAGTTACAGAAGTTTCTTCTTTAGAAAAAGTCCTAATTAAAGTCCTGCATCAGTTGCAGATCGGGTTATCAGTTGCAGTCAGCTATCAGTTCGAGCTGAGTTTATATTCCTGCAGGATGGGTTCGGGTTAACCCAATTTTTACTTTCTTCTATCTTTACAAGAAGAAAGTATTGGATTCATGAAAATTTTCGACTTCCGGTTTTCAACGGATTTATACGTTTTAGAAGGTCCTGAACACGATTTGACTATTTTTAAAAAATGTCTGTCTGTGACTCTGTCTGTCTGTCTGTCTGTATGTGACAAAAATTTTGTGGGCGCTCTATCTCAAGAACTAATGCTCGGAATTTAATAAAACTTTAGATTCAGTTAGTCCCTAATATAAATTGGTGCTGATTAGTTTTTGGTAAAAATCGCCCGGCAGGTGGCGCTGCTATGCAGCATTTTTCACGATTTCCGTAATAGCTCTATCTCAAGAACTAATGCTCGGAATTTAATAAAACTTTAGATTCAGTTAGTCCCTGATATAAATTGGTGCTGATTAGGTTTTGGTAAAAATCGCCCGGCAGGTGGTGCTGCTAAGCAGCATTTTTCGCGATTTCCGCAATAGCTCTATCTCAAGAACTAATGCTCGGAATTAAATAAAACTTTAGATTCAGTTAGTCTCTGATATAAATGGGTGCTGATTAGTTTTTGGTAAAAATCACCCAGCAGGTGGCGCTGCTATGCAGCATTTTGAAGGATTTACATGATTTTAGCGATATTCATATCTCAAGAAATAATGCACGGAATTTAATAAAACTTGAGCTTCAGTTAGATATTGATATAAATTGGTGCTGATTCATTTTTAGTATATGCGAAACCTGTGTGAGATAGAAGAAAGTTTTGGGATTGACACATCCGACTAGTCTTAGTAACATGATGAAATTGGGTAGACTATAATATATCTCATCAAAAACATCACATGTAAAAAGTGTAACCAAGTCTCGTAACTCTTTTACCGTAAAAAGTTCCGAGATCATTTAGAGCCAAGTTTAGCTCTCTTATTAACTCAGAAATTTTCATTCACAAATCTTTCTATATCTTAGTTAATAATTATTTTGTGAGTTGACAATTACACCGCACGAGAATTTGACGGCTGTTTATAATTGGCCTTAATCAAATAATCACATCTCATCCCATAACATAGCAAGGTTTAATAACTTCCCTGTGCCATGTTCTTTATTTTGAATCCTAAAGATTACCTTTACGCCAAATTTTAAATTTCTAAGGCTAAAAGATCGAATTATTTTCAATTTTTTATATTTTTTAGAAATTTTCAAATTATTTATTATTAATTTTTAATATTTCGGATTTTTTATGGATTTTTCTTATTTTGTATCCTATCCTTTATGCCAAACTTCAAGTTTCTAGGGACACGGGATGTACCTTAACTTTTTGATGATCGGTGAGCAGGGTTGTTTGATTTAAATCAGCTTGATTTAAATCGTGATTTAAATCATGATTTAAATCAAATGATTTTTTTAAAAAAATCTTTGATTTAAATCAGCTTTTTCAACATTCATATTTACTGGCTGAATAAGGATCAAATTCCTCATTCATGTTAAAATAAAAGTTAAAATCATTCACTTCAGATTAAAAATTACCTTTTAATAACATTAAATAAAACTTTTATAGATTAAAAATACTATTATATTATGAAAGTAAATGCAACACTGCATTAAAAATATTATCGATCCATAGTACATTCTCCAAAACTACTGATAAATACTTACTAATTTTTAAAGTTTTTTTTTCCTTAGTCACTTCCATTTTTTGAAAGCAAGATGCTGAAGCTAAAGTTAAATCTATTTAATATAATACTATTTTCAGTGGAGAGTCACTTTCTCTAAAGCAAATTATACACAATTCACAAGTTTGTTTTACATTTACCTGCAAATTACAATATCCCATATGTTGATGTATTGATCATATAATGTGATCAATACATGAACTAATTATAACATAAATATTTGGACTGTTTGTCAAACATAGAATTAATTCCAGTTTCATGTTTCTTCTATAATTGAAAATACTTTAATCCCTGTAACTGATCCCTTTCCTCTTTCTTTTCCTAGAATTCATTGCTTATTGCAATGGAAAAAAATAAGAAATGTTATTGTACTAAGCTAAGCACTAAGCAGTCATTTGTATTGTCAAGTAAGCAAGATTGTTTTCTAAAATTGACCATGGCTGAGTAAGGGGGGGGGGCAATAACACTGATAATTGATAGCTTCACACTTTTAGTTATAGGATTACCTTGCATTTGGTTCCTTAGAATAGTATAGTGTGAATTTGACTAATGATGAAAAAAAGAAAGCCTTACTTTTTGCTAAAGACAAATACAGTTCACATTTTATATCCGTGATAATGAAATTTCAAGGAAAATCTGATCCTTTTTCTAAATTTTTATTTGATGAAGACATCGTAACAAAGATTCTCCCTTAGACTGGTGGAAAACACACTTTGATTCAGAAATTTGTGTATCAGATGGTGAGGGGAGTGTAAAGAAAGCCATAGAGCAACTGTTTACAGCAACAGCTACTTCTTCCTCCGTGGAACGGATTTTTTCAACATAAGTTTAGCTCAATCTAAACTTAGAAATAAATTAGGAAATGATAAAGCAGCCAAATTGGTGTTCTTATACAAAACCCTAAATGCATAAATAGTTAAAAATGTTAATATAATTACATATATGTAAATAATTACAAAATAAAAACCAGATTTTGTAAGGGATTGAATTGTAATCTAATATTAAACTATAATTTTATATTAATGATTTAAACAATTATCTGTTTATAGATATTCACCAATGTTAAATTGTTTCTATTTAATATTTTGTCATAACTTAAAAATTATAGAATTGTTCTTGCATGATGCATAATAAATATATACCCATATGCATTTAGCATTCTTTGTTGTATTTATTATACGTTGTTACATAAAATATGTGTTATTTAGAGTAATACACGAAAGAAAATTTTAATTACTTTTAAATTAAATAGAAATTTATACATATAACACACATATTTATATGTATAACAATTTAATATTAGAATGTTTTAAATTTTAAATGAATCATCTGAATTTGTTTGCAACAATTTTAAATTTAAATTATTTTGAATTCTTATCTAGAAATTGTAATGAAATTAATAGAAATATGTAAATCTATACAGAAAATATAAATAAATATGTGCAGAGTACACAAATAATATTATACTATAAAAATATTTAAAAAAATCAAAAAAATCCGATTTAAATCAAAAAAATCTGATTTAAATAAAAAAAATCAGATTTTTTTGATTTTTTTAAAAAAATCACGATTTTTAACAACCCTGTCGGTGAGTGAGTGGGTCAGTCAATGTCAAAAAATCGAAACTTTGAGTTGATATATCTTCTGAACTAGAAAAGATAGAAACATGAAATTTGGAAATTTGGTCCCGTTTGCAACGTACTCTAGATAAACGAAGCTTCATGATTTTGGAAAACTTCAGCACAAAGATATGGGGGGGGGGTGTCAAAAGTACCCTGAATTGCTTCCAGAAAACAATGCTTACGGCTGTGCTTTCTCAACTAGGCGGAGATATACAAAAATTGCAAAAAATAAACTTTCAGAATTTGTTATTATAAACTTTACAAATTATATTTATATGTAGAAATAAATAATAAAATTTTGTGTTTACTCAAATACAGCATGAATATTGAAAGAAATCACCGGCTCGGTCTCCCGGAATGCCATTTAATCTTGAAAATAGTTCATCGCATCGAGTTCCCTAGATGGCCGATAGAAAACAGAGGAATAGGAGTTGACTTATATCCTTCATTAGAAAAAATTAAGCTGGTTTATCCACAAAGTAAATAAAAATAGAATACGCACATAGTATACTGGCGTAGCTGTTGAAATCAAACATGACGTCACACTTTTGTATTATTGGGGCCAAATACCATTGTTTGGCGACAGTGTTTATATATATTAGCTTAATATGTGGTGTGTTCAAAAGTCTTCAGATAATATACAGGGCTGTACAAAAGATTTCGAGTGCATTTACATCGATTGGTGAAAATTGCTAAATGTGAATATTCTAGCTGAACTACATTTCATCATGCTATATACCCACATCTATTGATATATATTGATCATATATAGATAGTGGTCGACGGGATAGTAGACAAGTAACAAATAATGCAATAAGCAATAGATTGTGGCAATATAAAATGCAGCAGTTTCGTAATATTCGGTTAATTATTTATTTAAGAAGGATTGCAAATTGTTACATCTTTTATTGCAGCAAGAACTTGTAAAATATAACTTTCTCATGTCTATATTAGAATAAAATGTGCCTTTATATAAATTAAAAGATAAATATGGTTATCTTTATCGTTTCATACATTCGTATATGAATACAACGAAAAGTGCTGAATTCTGGAGTATTTACAAAATGACAAATGCATTCCTAAATTCAATGAAAGGTAATTAACGGGAAAATTTCCCTTAATATTTCCTCCTTATACATCTTCCTCATTAATCTTAGTAATTAATTTCTAGATAAATTAATTGAACGGTAATTATTTTTCTGTGCGGAAAGTTTGTTTAATATCTGAAGTGACACGACTTACTTTTAGTAAAGAAAAATTTTGATCGAATTCCTTTTAAAAATTCATAATATTTTATAGTTTATTTGTATTTTATTATTTTAGAGTATTGAGTAAACCATCCCGTAAAATAATTTTAAAACCTCGATCGTACTAATATTAAATTCAACTGTTTAGAAATGTTAGGATAATTGTGTTTTAACATTGCACATAATATTGCAGCAAGAATTGGTAAAACCTAATTTTCCCCTTTTCTATACTTGCATAAAACATCATTGTAACTAAGCGAGGATTATTATAATCTTTGTTGTTTGATAGACCGAATATAAATTGTATCATAAGTGGAAATTCTGCATTTTTAAATTAAAAAATACATTCTCGACAGAATGAGAGGATATTGGGGAAATTTTCCCTTAATATTTTCACACATTATATTCTTATTTTTACCTTTGTAATTAATTTCCAAATAACTTAATTGAACTGTAATTATTTTTCTTTGTGGAACATTTGTTCAATATCTGCAATGGCAGGACTTATTTTTAGAAAAGAAAAATATTATATAAATTCTTTCGAAAATTATAGAACCTTTCACGTTTCTTTTGTTCATTCGTCCGTTAGAGGTAAATTAGCTTTACTTACAGTATTTACAATCACGAGTTTGTAATGACGCAATTTAAACGCCATATATATATATTTTAAATTGATGTATCAATAAATGGAATGTTTAAAAAATATCTTGTTAGCCTGTTTTAGGACCAGCCTCTCACATTCAGAAGCAATAATCATGCTTTAGAGAACTCGGACTTCTGAAAATTCAAATGAAAAGTTACTTATAATTAGTAAATGAATTTATACAATGTTCAAACAATAAAGAAAATAATTATTCTATTCGAGGACTAGTTTCTTACTTGTATAAACGGTATAATCATGCTTTAAAAGACCCAGACTATGCCTATGTTGTTCGCAGCTTACAGCACGTTTCTTTAAATTGAAAATATAAACAATGAAATAAGCTAAACTAAGATTTTTTGACAGAATTATTCGTGCAAGACAATCATTAAAATGTCATCATACAAAGCAATAAAATTTTTTTATAAGAAATATAAAAATTATTTCTACCAACATTTTTTTTTGAATAATGATAATATGAACAGGAAGTAGTAAAAAAAATTAGTCAGGGAGCGATTTGATTGAACGAAAAATGATAAAACGTAAATTATTTCTTAATATTTTCTTTCTTAATATTTTTTCCTAGCAATTAATTTCTAAATTCAATTGAATTATAATTATTTTCCTTTCAAGAATTCTAATTTAATCTTTGTAAATCACAACACTCACTTTTGAAAAAAAAATTTATTTGAATTCAGTAGTTTAAAAACAATTTAGCAAATATTAGAATAATTGTTTTAAAGAAAGGTAATAGATATTACATCTGTTATCGCAGCAAGAATTTGCACAATTTAATTTTCCTAATCCTATGTTAGAGTAAAACGAGTTTTATCAAAATTATGAGAGGAAGATTGTAATATTTATTGTGTGATAGATTGCATATAAAATCTATAATAAGTGCGAACTCGAGTATTTTTTAATTAAAAAGAATTAAAAAGAATTTCCCGACTGAATGAAAGGTAATCAATGGAAAAATTCCCCTTAATATTTTCGAACGTTATGTTTTTCTTTATAATCCTAGTAATTAATTTCTAGAAAAATTAATGGAATTTTTTTTCTTCGCGAAACGTTTGTTTAATATTGGCAGTGACAGGAATTTTTTTTTTTTACAAAAGGAGAAATTTATTCAAATTATTTTGGAAAATTCATAATCGTTTAAGTTTATTTTGTATTTTAATATTTTTTAGAATTTGAGTAAACCATCTCGTAAAATAACTTGACAATCTAGATTGTGATGATATTAAATTCAGTAGTTTAAAAACTTATAAGTAATATTCGGTCATTTATTTATTATTATTATTATACTAAAGATTAAATATGGGATATTGAATCTTTTGTTGCAGCAAGAAATTAAAATAATAATAATAATAATAACTGCTTCATGCTTATGTTACAATAGAACGAATTTTTATCTAAATTAGTAGAAGATTGTAATCTTTATTGTTCCATAGATCGCATGGAATATCTATGATAAATGGGAGAGTTTTTAAATAAAAAAATATAAATAAATCTTGGTTAATTTAAAAGTAATCAACAGAAAATGTTCCCTTAATATTTTCACTCTTTCCACTATCCTTTTGAATCTTAGTAATTAAATTCCAGATAATTTGATTGAGCTGTAATTATTTTCGTTTGTGGAACATTTATTTAATATCTGCAATGTCAGTGCTCACCTTCAGAAAACGAAAAAAAAAAAATTCGAATTATTTGAGAGAATTCATGATTTTTTATATTTATTTTATATTTTAATATTTTATAATTTTGAACTAAATTAAAAGTAATCAACGGAAAATGTTCCCTTAATATTTTCACTCCTTCCACTATCCTTTTGAATCTTAGTAATTAAATTCCAGATAATTTGATTGAACTGTAATTGTTTTCCTTCGTGGAACATTTATTTAATATCAGCAGTGACAGTGCTCACCTTTAGAAAACGAAAACTTACTTTCGTTCCAGATTGATTTCAATTACTTTTGTAATAACTTTGAAAACGCCTGCCATGTATTTAGTACCCGCAGATTCGCCTTCCAATTATTTTTTTACATTTATAAAAACATTTATTTTCAGATATGTAAATTGTAGGTTTTATCAAGAACTTTTGTTTCATGGAAATAATTGCAAGTTGCGAATTGCGTAGGTCACGAATCCACAACCAGCTAGCTGGCAGACCAATGATTTCATAATGCAGTAAGGTAGAAATAATATACTACCAAATTTCAGCTTTTATCAAGTACCTACTCAAAATTATCTGCTAGATGCTTTCGAGCTAATAGCAATCTAGATTATTTTAATATCAGATTCAACAGTTTAAAACAATTTAGTAATATTCGGTTAGCTGTTTTTAAAGCAAAATTATAGGATGTATAAATAAATATTTTATTATAGCGACAATTTGTAAAATTTAATTATCCTATATCTATATTAGAATAAAACGAGCGTTTATATAAGTTAGCACAGGAAGATTATATTGTTTGACAAATCATATATAAAGTTGTAAAAAGTGAGAATTCTAATGATTTTAAATTTAAAAAAGATTCTATAAACGTATGAAAGGTAGTCAAAGGAAAACATTCCCTTAATATGTTCAACTGTTGCATTTTCCTTTATAATTTTAGTAATTAAATTCTGGATAATTTAATTGAACTGTAATTATTTTCCCAATTTGGAACGATTATTTAATATACTAACCGTCTCTTATCAACCAGTTTGGGCTCCCTTAAATGTATGCTAGGTATTGTAACATGTTACTTTTATTCAGATTCTAATTTACTACCTACATCGCCTTTTTCAGGGTTAAAAGGCGAAATAGTCAGTCTTTCTACGTACAGAAAATGCTCGTCACACATATAATGCTATATGGAAAGAAGTGTTGAATATCTCGAAAGCGTAAACCAATTTGATATTTTACAACTACGGAATTATATAACAAAAAATCATAACTGTTATTACTTTCTTCTATCTTTACAAGAAGAAAGTATTGGATTCATGAAAATTTTCGACTTCCGGTTTTCAACGGATTTATACGTTTTAGAAGGTCCTGAACACGATTTGACTATTTTTAAAAAATGTCTGTCTGTGACTCTGTCTGTCTGTCTGTCACAAAAATTTTGTGGGCGCTCTATCTCAAGAACTAATGCTCGGAATTTAATAAAACTTTAGATTCAGTTAGTCCCTGATATAAATTGGTGCTGATTAGGTTTTGGTAAAAATCGCCCGGCAGGTGGCGCTGCTATGCAGCATTTTTCACGATTTCCGCAATAGCTCTATCTCAAGAACTATTGTTAGGAATTTAATAAAACTTTAGATTCAGTTAGTCCCTGATATAAATTGGTGCTGATTAGTTTTTGGTAAAAATCGCCCGGCAGGTGGCGCTGCTATGCAGCATTTTTCGCGATTTCCGCAATAGCTCTATCTCAAGAACTAATGCTCGGAATTAAATAAAACTTTAGATTCAGTTAGTCTCTGATATAAATGGGTGCTGATTAGTTTTTGGTAAAAATCACCCAGCAGGTGGCGCTGCTATGCAGCATTTTGAAGGATTTACACGATTTTAGCGATATTCATATCTCAAGAAATAATGCACGGAATTTAATAAAACTTGAGCTTCAGTTAGATATTGATATAAATTGGTGCTGATTCATTTTTAGTATATGCGAAACCTGTGTGAGATAGAAGAAAGTTTTGGTATTGACACATCCGACTAGTCTTAGTAACATGATGAAATTGGGTAGACTATAATATATCTCATCAAAAACATCACATGTAAAAAGTGTAACCAAGTCTCGTAACTCTTTTACCGTAAAAAGTTCCGAGATCATTTAGAGCCAAGTTTAGCTCTCTTATTAACTCAGAAATTTTCATTCACAAATCTTTCTATATCTTAGTTAATAATTATTTTGTGAGTTGACAATTACACCGCACGAGAATGTGACGGCTGTTTATAATTGGCCTTAATCAAATAATCCCATCTCATCCCATAACATAGTAAGGTTTAATAACTTCCCTGTGCCGTGTTCTTTTTTTTGAATCCTAAAGATTACCTTTACGCCAAATTTTAAATTTCTAAGGCTAATAGATCGAATTATTTTCATTTTTTTATATTTTTTAGAAATTTTCAAATTATTTATTATTAATTTTTAATATTTCGGATTTTTTATGGATTTTTCTTATTTTGTATCCTATCCTTTATGCCAAACTTCAAGTTTCTAGGGACACGGGATGTACCTTAACTTTTTGATGATCGGTGAGTGAGTGGGTCAGTCAATGTGAAAAAATCGAAACTTTGAGTTGATATATCTTCTGAACTAGAAAAGATAGAAACATGAAATTTGGAAATTTGGTCCCGTTTGCAACGTACTCTAGATAAACGAAGCTTCATGATTTTCGAAAACTTCAGCACAAAGATATGGGGGGG
Source organism: Maratus michaelseni (assembly GCA_963931845.1). Taxonomy (NCBI): domain Eukaryota; kingdom Metazoa; phylum Arthropoda; class Arachnida; order Araneae; family Salticidae; genus Maratus; species Maratus michaelseni. Next base: position 257,032,642 of record OZ007594.1, read on the forward strand.
GGGGTGTCAAAAGTACCCTGAATTGCTTCCAGAAAACAATGCTTACGGCTGTGCTTTCTCAACTAGGCGGAGATATACAAAAATTGCAAAAAATAAACTTTCAGAATTTGTTATTATAAACTTTACAAATTATATTTATATGTAGAAATAAATAATAAAATTTTGTGTTTACTCAAATACAGCATGAATATTGAAAGAAATCACCGGCTCGGTCTCCCGGAATGCCATTTAATCTTGAAAATAGTTCATCGCATCGAGTTCCCTAGATGGCCGACAGAAAACAGAGGAATAGGAGTTGACTTATATCCTTCATTAGAAAAAATTAAGCTGGTTTATCCACAAAGTAAATAAAAATAGAATACGCACATCGTATACTGGCGTAGCTGTTAAAATCAAACATGACGTCACACTTTTGTATTATTGGGGCCAAATACCATTGTTTGGCGACAGTGTTTATATATATTAGCTTAATATGTGGTGTGTACAAAAGTCTTCAGATACTATACAGGGCTGTACAAAAGATTTCGAGTGCATTTCCATCGATTGGTGAAAATTGCTAAATGTGAATATTCTAGCTGAACTACATTTCATCATGCTATATACCCACATCTATTGATATATATTGATCATATATAGATAGTGGTCGATGGGATAGTAGACAAGTAACAAATAATGCAATAAGCAATAGATTGTGGCAATATAAAATGCAGCAGTTTCGTAATATTCGGTTAATTATTTATTTAAGAAGGATTGCAAATTGTTACATCTTTTATTGCAACAAGAACTTGTAAAATATAACTTTCTCATGTCTATATTAGAATAAAATGGGCCTTTATATAAATGAAAAGATAAATATGGTTATCTTTATCGTTTCATACATTCGTATATGAATACAACGAAAAGTGCTGAATTCTAGAGTATTTACAAAATGATAAATGCATTCCTAAATTCAATGAAAGGTAATTAACGGGAAAATTTCCCTTAATATTTCCTCCTTATACATCTTCCTCATTAATCTTAGTAATTAATTTCTAGATAAATTAATTGAACGGTAATTATTTTTCTGTGCGGAAAGTTTGTTTAATATCTGAAGTGACACGACTTACTTTTAGTAAAGGAAAATTTTGTTCGAATTCCTTTTAAAAATTCATAATATTTTATATTTTATTTGTATTTTATTATTTTAGAGTATTGAGTAAACCATCCCGTAAAATAATTTTAAAACCTCGATCGTACTAATATTAAATTCAACTGTTTAGAAATGTTAGGATAATTGTGTTTTAACATTGCACATATTATTGCAGCAAGAATTGGTAAAACCTAATTTTCCCCTTTTCTATACTTGCAAAAACATCATTGTAACTAAGCGAGGATTATTATAATCTTTGTTGTTTGATAAACCGAATATAAATTGTATCATAAGTGGAAATTCTGCATTTTTAAATTAAATACATTCTCGACAGAATGAGAGGATATTGGGGAAATTTTCCCTTAATATTTTCACACATTATATTCTTATTTTTACCTTTGTAATTAATTTCCAAATAATTTAATTGAACTGTAATTATTTTTCTTTGTGGAACATTTGTTCAATATCTGCAATGGCAGGACTTATTTTTAGAAAAGAAAAATATTATATAAATTCTTTCGAAAATTATAGAACCTTTCACGTTTCTTTTGTTTTTTCGTCCGTTAGAGGTAAATTAGCTTTACTTACAGTATTTACAGTCACCAGTTTGTAATGACGCAATTTAAACGCCATATATATATTTTTTAAATTGATGTATCAATAAATGGAATGTTTAAAAAATATCTTGTTAGCCTGTTTTAGGACCAGCCTCTCACATTAAGAAGCAATAATCATGCTTTAGAGAACTCGGACTTCTGAAAATTCAAATGAAAAGTTACTTATAATTAGTAAATGAATTTATACAGTGTTCAAACAATAAAGAAAATAATTATTCTATTCGAGGACTAGTTTCTTACTTGTATAAACGGTATAATCATGCTTTAGAGGACCCAGACTATGCCTATGTTGTTCGCAGCTTACAGCACGTTTCTTTAAATTGAAAATATAAACAATGAAATAAGCTAAACTAAGATTTTTTGACAGAATTATTCGTGCAAGACAATCATTAAAATGTCATCATACAAAGCAATAAAAAATTTTTATAAGAAATATAAAAATTATTTCTACCAACATTTTTTTTTTTCAATAATGATAATATGAACAGGAAGTAGTAAAAAAATTTAGTCAGGGAGCGATTTGATTGAACGAAAAATGATAAAACGTAAATTATTTCTTAATATTTTCTTTCTTAATATTTTTTCCTAGCAATTAATTTCTAAATTCAATTGAATTATAATTATTTTCCTTTCAAGAATTCTAATTTAATCTTTGTAAATCACAACACTCACTTTTGAAAAAAAAATTTATTTGAATTCAGTAGTTTAAAAACAATTTAGAAAATATTAGAATAATTGTTTTAAAGAAAGGTAATAGATATTACATCTGTTATCGCAGCAAGAATTTGCACAATTTAATTTTCCTAATCCTATGTTAGAGTAAAACGAGTTTTATCAAAATTATGAGAGGAAGATTGTAATCTTTATTGTGTGATAGATTGCATATAAAATCTATAATAAGTGCGAACTCGAGTATTTTTTAATTAAAAAGAATTTCCCGACTGAATGAAAGGTAATCAATGGAAAAATTCCCCTTAATATTTTCGAACGTTATGTTTTTCTTTATAATCCTAGTAATTAATTTCTAGAAAAATTAATGGAATTTTTTTTCTTCGCGAAACGTTTGTTTAATATTGGCAGTGACAGGAATTTTTTTTTTTTACAAAAGGAGAAATTTATTCAAATTATTTTGGAAAATTCATAATCGTTTAAGTTTATTTTGTATTTTAATATTTTTTAGAATTTGAGTAAACCATCTTGTAAAATAACATGACAATCTAGATTGTGATGATATTAAATTCAGTAGTTTAAAAACTTATAAGTAATATTCGGTCATTTATTTATTATTATTATTATTATTATTGTTATACTAAAGATTAAATATGGGATATTGAATCTTTTGTTGCAGCAAGAAATTAAAATAATAATAATAATAATAACTGCTTCATGCTTATGTTACAATAGAACGAATTTTTATCTAAATTAGTAGAAGATTGTAATCTTTATTGTTCCATAGATCGCATGGAATATCTATGATAAATGGGAGAGTTTTTAAATAAAAAAATATAAATAAATCTTGGTTAATTTTAAAGTAATCAACGGAAAATGTTCCCTTAATATTTTCACTCTTTCCACTATCCTTTTGAATCTTAGTAATTAAATTCCAGATAATTTGATTGAGCTGTAATTATTTTCGTTTGTGGAACATTTATTTAATATCTGCAATGACAGTGCTCACCTTCAGAAAACGAAAAAAAATTCCGAATTATTTGAGAGAATTCATGATATTTTATATTTATTTTATATTTTAATATTTTATAATTTTGAACTAAATTAAAATAACTAAATTAAAAGTAATCAACGGAAAATGTTCCCTTAATATTTTCAATCTTTCCACTATCCTTTTGAATCTTAGTAATTAAATTCCAGATAATTTGATTGAGCTGTAATTATTTTCATTTGTGGAACATTTATTTAACTAGGGGGCTCTGCCCCCTACGAGCTGCGCTCGCCAACCCCCGTTCTGACACCGCATGATTTAAAAACACTCTGATTTGATCATCTCTAAAACGATTACGGAAGATTGTATTATAATTAAACAACCAGTGGCGATCTGCTGTAACAGGGTTTCCATTCATTTTCCTTTGACTGAGGGATTTTAAGGTCGAATCAACTGCTGTTGAAACAGATTACAACTGTAACTGTCACCAAAATATATGATTTAGCGCCAAACGTGCATAATCGTGGCGTCGCGTCACTTTCAGTTGACATCAGATGCGTTACACGAGTTAGTTTTTTCATCGGGGAATTTTTAATTCAAGGCTTATTTGTCTTTTGATACTTCTCCATTACCCCGTCAATCAATTTTCATTTAAAAAAAAAAAAAAAAAAAAAAAAAAAAACTATCGTTAAACTGTAACACCAAATAAACAAATAGAAGAATTTTGACATTGGAAAGGAAATATTATTATTTATGCTGTTTTAAAATTTGCAATAATGGGTAAAAGATATGTCGAAATAAATTGATCTCTCATGAAAATATAATAATTAATTGAAATTATTTGGAAATATTGTTTTTTTTTTATCATTTTAAATGTGACGTGAATTTCCCTAGCTACTCGTATTTCTCTTTGTAATATTCACGCGCAAGTATATTTTTATTACGTCATTTTCTACATTTATTGCTTTTAACACGTGATCATTTAAATATTATTTTAAAGTTTTATTTCTGTTTTTAATAGTCTCGTGTAAATACATTTCTTAATTGAAAGGGAATCTTATTACGTGCGCTATTTTACAAATTGGCAACGGTTCAAATAATGGAATTTATGAAATATGAAATAAATCTTCGTCAAAATAATGAAAATTTTGAATAAAAAATTGGCAACGGTTCAAATAATGGAATTTATGAAATATGAAATAAATCTTCGTTAAAATAATGAAAATTTTGAATAAAAAATTGAAATATAACCTGAAAAAATTACTCAAATTAAAAAAGTGATTGCAGTCTGCACTCCGCAAACTTGTCAACTATATCCTTACAAATTATGGTTAAATTCCTGCGGATAGTTTTCGTTCCTATAAAACTTTTTTCAAAAAACTGTTTTGACAAACTTTGATTTTAAATATCTCTTAAAATAATTCTTCGATTTAAAAACTGTTTGCTTCAGCGTGTTTATCGAACATTTCTTTATAAAACTACCAATTTTTAAAATTTTACATGCAATAGTTTTCTAGATATTAGTCCAGAAAGACTTCAAGGCACAAAATCTTAATTGACAGCGGCGGCAGCGGTGGTTACTTTTTTTTAATATAGAGAGATATCTGCAATGACAGTGCTCACCTTCAGAAAACGAAAAAAAATTTCGAATTATTTGAGAGAATTCATGATTATTTATATTTATTTTATATTTTAATATTTTATAATTTTGAACTAAATTAAAATAACTAAATTAAAAGTAATCAACAGAAAATGTTCCCTTAATATTTTCACTCCTTCCACTATCCTTTTGAATCTTAGTAATTAAATTCCAGATAATTTGATTGAACTGTAATTGTTTTCCTTCGTGGAACATTTATTTAATATCAGCAGTGACAGTGCTCACCTTTAGAAAACGAAAACTTACTTTCGTTCGAGATTGATTTCAATTACTTTTGTAATAACTTTGAAAACGCCTGCCATGTATTTAGTACCGGCAGATTCGCCTTCCTATTATTTTTTTACATTTATAAAAACATTTATTTTCAGATATGTAAATTGTAGGTTTTATCAAGAACTTTTGTTTCATGGAAATAATTGCAAGTTGCGAATTGCGTAGGTCACGAATCCACAACCAGCTAGCTGGCAGACCAATGATTTCATAATGCAGTAAGGTAGAAATAATATACAGTCAAAGCACCTTATAACGAAATCGAAAGTGCTCCGAAGAGTTGCTCGTTATAACGTGCTTTCGTTAAAACGTTATAACGAATTATTTCGTTATACAGTAAGAACTCCAATTATCCGGACTAATGTGGTCTGAACTTAATCTGAGTATGTAGAAGTCCGGATAAGGGAGACAATCACATAAAAAACGGTTTATTAACATAAAAAAATCTCTAAAAATCGCTTTTGTTTAATAAAAAAAAAAGTTAGGCCTTATGTATTACTAAATAAGTTACGTATTCATATTAAAGCCTTCATTGGATGGATAACTTTTACTACAAACAGTAAAAAGAAGAAGAGCGTTGATTTAAAAAGGAATTTCAAGATAATTATATTTTTACGAATACATACTTACAATTCATATCACAAAACTTTTAATTTGATGTGATTATAGATATGGATGACTGTATTTCCGATAGTTAGAGTCTTAATGTATTATTTTAACGGTATCTATCTATATTATAAAGGACAAATGTGTCCGTGCGTAACGCTGACGTCATTTTGGGAATGGCAACAGTTGACGATGAAATTTCAGTTTTGCGATTTTTCTACTGCAATTTTTTTAAATTTCTAATCATCGCATATTTTTATTTTTTACACCGTTATATAGGGGAAAAAATCTACTTTCAGATGCAATTTGTTTGAAAACTGTATCTTAATTGACTGATTTAATAAATTAAATTTCAGGCATGATTTTTTTTTTTTTTAAATCTATCTCTATCGCTCGCAGACGATTACAAAATATTAATCCGTTTGCAGTTTAAACAATATAAAAAGTTCAGCATTTGTTTCCAGTTAATATTCAATACGAAATTAAAACTTTATTAAGGAATAATTAAAATAGTATAAATAAAACACAGATTTAACAGACATGTAATTGAAATAAGCGCTCAAAACTGCTGTAGATAACGAAACTTTTAGCAATTTCTTAAGCTATTAACTTATGGCTAGAGGCCAATAATACGAAATTACCAGTTTTATTAAATTTCAAAATTTTATTTGAATATATAATTGACATATTTCATATAAAAATGCTCTTTGGTGTTGTTGGCGGGCAATCTAAAAAAAATATTACATGTAAAAAATGTATTCGAATTTTCAAAAAAAAAAAAAAAAAAAAAAGGTTTTACCTATATTCTCTATCCCGGGAAGCCCGGGTTCGATGCCCTAGTATATATAATATAAATATATTACTATGCTACATATGAAAAAAACGGACAAATTCAAGTGTAGCAAAAAATTATTCTTTGTTAAGTAAAAAAAAATCGAAAAATTCGCTATATCGTTTTTTTTCTCACTTTTCATGCTCGACTTTTTTTCGTTATATCGTGCTTTTCGTTATAAATATTTCGTTATATTGTTTCGAATTCAGTATTCTTTAACATACAGACCAACTAAATGGTTATGAGAATTTCGTTATATAGTGCTTTTCGTTATATCGTAATTCGTTATAAAGTGCTTCAACTGTACTACCAAATTTCAGCTTTTATCAAGTACCTACTCAAAATTATCTGCTAGATGCTTTCGAGCTAATAGCAATCTAGATTATGTTAATATCAGAATCAACAGTTTAAAACAATTTAGTAATATTCAGTTAGCTGTTTTTAAAGCAAAATTATAGGATGTATAAATAAATATTTTATTATAGCGACAATTTGTAAAATTTAATTATCCTATATCTATATTAGAATAAAACGAGCGTTTATATAAGTTAGCACAGGTAGATTATATTGTTTGACAAATCATATATAAAGTTGTAAAAAGTGAGAATTCTAATGATTTTAAATTTAAAAAAGATTCTATAAACGTATGAAAGGTAGTCAAATGAAAACATTCCCTTAATATGTTCAACTGTTGCATTTTCCTTTATAATTTTAGTAATTATTTTCTGGATAATTTAATTGAACTGTAATTATTTTTCCAATTTGGAACGATTATTTAATATACTAACCGTCTCTTGGCAACCAGTTTGGGCTCCCTTAAATGTATGCTAGGTATTGTAACATGTTACTTTTATTCATAATCTAATTTACTACCTACATCGCCTTTTTCAGGGTTAAAAGGCGAAATAGTCAGTCTTTCTACGTACAGAAAATGCTCGTCACACATATAATGCTATATGGAAAGAAGTGTTGAATATCTCGAAAGCGTAAACCAATTTGATATTTCACAACTACGGAATTATATAACAAAAAATCATAACTGTTATTACTTTCTTCATCTTTACAAGAAGAAAGTGTTGGATTCATGAAAATTTTCGACTTCCGGTTTTCAACGGATTTATACGTTTTAGAAGGTCCTGAACACGATTTGACTATTTTTAAAAAATGTCTGTCTGTCTGTCTGTATGTGACAAAAATTTTGTGGGCGCTCTATCTCAAGAACTAATGCTCGGAATTTAATAAAACTTTAGATTCAGTTAGTCCCTAATATAAATTGGTGCTGATTAGTTTTTGGTAAAAATCGCCCGGCAGGTGGCGCTGCTATGCAGCATTTTTCACGATTTCCGCAATAGCTCTATCTCAAGAACTAATGCTCGGAATTTAATAAAACTTTAGATTCAGTTAGTCCTGATATAAATTGGTGCTGATTAGGTTTTGGTAAAAATCGCCCGGCAGGTGGCGCTGCTAAGCAGCATTTTTCGCGATTTCCGCAATAGCTCTATCTCAAGAACTATTGTTAGGAATTTAATAAAACTTTAGATTCAGTTAGTCCCTGATATAAATTGGTGCTGATTAGTTTTTGGTAAAAATTGAAGGAGGAGTTCGATATCACCGATCGAGCGCTGTTTTTATCTCAAGAAGATTAAAAGGATAAGATAAATTTTCTTACCTTTTCTGAAGGTGTATCTGATGGCTAAATCCAATTGAAGAATAATCCAGTCGTTGAATCCATGGCATTGGTAAATATCGATCGCACTAATCGCTGGAAACTAAATAATTGTATTAGTAGTTGCACAGAAAAATAAATTGGACTTCTTTTTTCATATTAAGGATTATATATTCTTGATTATATGAAAACTTATACATAACAAACATTTAAACATTTACGTTTACACTTATAATTTTAGGAAACATATATTTTATCTTATTTGAGCTCGCAGGCTCACGTGTGTTCACGATTACATTTTGGAGAGGACTGACTAAATTAAAGTCATAAAGAATGAGTTCAAGGTTCATGATTGCATCATTGGAATTACTGATACGTCACTGAAAAATTACACATTGCACGGTATTAGAGCAATAACGCAATCAGTATAATAATGTTTATAATTATTGTTCAAATGTCTTTTAGTCTATTTCACATAATAACAGTTTATTAATTTAGTAGATCTCTTGAAACATTTATCTAGAGTTGAGTAGGGTCATAAATCTCACTAAGCAATTTATTATGAGTAGATAGAAATGTTTATCACTTTGAAACTATTTTCTTTATCAAGGTCGTTCCTTCTTTCCGTTTCGCAAAAAGGAAATGAAAGTGGTTTTTCTGGTGATAAATTAGTCAGATGAGGTTAATATTTCTAATATTCCCCCTTAAGCTCTTCCGAGGAATTGATCATAAAAAGTTTCATTGAATTTCTATGTCTTTCCAGTGCAGGTTTGGGTATGGGCTTGGTTAACACGTCTGCTATCATCTGATCTGTAGGACAATATTTTAATTCTATGATTCCTTCTTCTCTAAGCTGTTTTATGGCGTGAAATTTTACATCAATGTGTTTGGTACGCTTACCAAACTTTTCGTTGTGTATCATTTTAATGCAACTTTGGTTGTCTTCATGCATTATAATTGGTGTTTCTTGAGTTAATCCTAAATCTTCCAGTAATTTAATTAACCATAAAGTTTCTTGACAAGCATTTGCTGCAGATATATATTCTGCTTCAGCAGATGATAAGGCAATACATGTCTGCCTTTTTGTGATCCACTGTATTGGATTGTCTCCCAACATGTAAATACTGCCTGAAGTTGATTTTCTCGTTTCTGTATCTCCCGCCCAATCTGAGTCGGTATAGACTTCTAATATTGGTTTCTTTTTAGTATTTAAAACTAAATTTAAATTTTTCGTACAGTGTAAATATTTGATTATTCTTTTTACTGCATTCCAGTCCTTGTTTCGCGGTGCTTCATTACGTCTACTAAGGATGTTGACTGGTGCTGATATGTCTGGTCTAGTAACTGTCGCGATGTAAAGAAGTGATCCTATCGCTTTTCGATATTCTGTGTTGTTTGGTAACAAATTTTCCTCATCTTCTATTTTATTAAAACCGGGTTCCATTGGTGTACTGTATGGTTTCGCATTTTCAAGATTAAATTTCTTAGCTAATTCTTCAATTTTTGATTTTTGGTTTAGTGCGTAACCGTCCGGTATTTTTTCTATTTCGGTTCCTAAGTATCTCTTTATTTGTCCTAAATTTTTCAATTCATACTCTTCGTTTAATGTTTTCACGATTTCTTTTATTATTTCCGGTTTACTTGCAATAAGTATGTCATCTACGTAGATTATTACGTATGTGAAATTTTCTTTTTCTTTTCTTATGAATAAGCATGTATCGGCTGTGCTTTGCGAGAAATTAAGTGCTTTTAATGAAGTTTCTATTTTCATATGCCAGGCTCTTGCTGCCTGTTTGAGACCGTATATGGTCTTGTTTAGTTTACAAACTTTATAATTAGAGTTTTTATCTATGTAACCCTCTGGTTGTTGCATGTAAATTTCTTCTTGTAAATTTCCGTGAAGGAATGCCGCGTTTATATCAATATGGTGTACATCTAGATTTTTATAAGCGGCTGCGGTTAAAAATGCACGAATGGTGGTATGTTGCACTACTGGTGCAAATGTTTCGTCATAATCCTCACCGAATTTTTGGCTAAATCCTTGGGCGACTAACCTCGCTTTATATATGGGTGATTTCCCTGAGCTATCGACTTTTCTTTTAAAGATCCATTTTGATCCTATTATTTTTTTGTTTGGTGGTGGTTCTACCAATTCCCATGTTTTATTTTTCATTAGCGCTTCTATTTCCGCATCTGTGGCTTTGAGCCAATTTTCTTTTTCTCTAGGATTTTTTATTTCGTTGATTTCTTTCCAATTTTTCGGTTCTGTTAAATTGTTATTTCCAGGTTCTTGAAAACATAGTAACTGTGGATACTTGTAGTTAAATATCACATCAACTGGACTTGAATTAAGTGACAGATTGTATTTTGAGGATAACCGTGATCAATTAGTCCATGAATCTTTTAACTAAGATGTTATTTAAAATAGATAAAAGACTTTACCTTTTCTCTTTAAGTGTTGGAGATGAAAAGTGATGACACAGTGTTTCCAAATGTACCAGTTTTATTTCAGAGTAATTCTTTCAGGGGTGACGTCCGCTGTTCCAATGACGGCTCTGAAGTTACTTGGATAATTTATAGAGACCAAACATATGTTTATCATATTTTCATCTTGAAGTGAATAATTAAAATAATATTAAATGAATAGCTGATCCAAGATTTCAGATGATGAACTCCAAGTGTCGATGCACTCCATGTCCCGCGTCGCGAGATCAGCGTGGCTTAAGAACCAACAAACATACTGCAAGTCAAAACGTAATAGGAATGAAGTGCCGAGTCACACTTCCGGCTGGAAGATTCGAACCGACCGCCGCGCGAGGGAAAACGCGCCAAAAGAGCACCGTCGCTACGAGCGCTCGCCAAACAGTACTGCCAAGGGAAGGAAAGGAGAAACGCACCGATGTTCGGACAACGCGCATGCGTCAAACGGGAGATGCGATGAGAAACTAAGAAGGACTCCGTTGGCTGCCTGCCAAAAGCAAAGCAGACGGTGGATTTAAAAAGAAAAACAGAGATCGTTTATTTAGATATTAGAAAGGAAGGGAAGTACAAATTTAAGATAGAAATAATTAATGGGTAGCTTTTAAACTGAGATGATTGAATACAGAGGTAACACTTAAAGATAGGGAAAAAAATGCTGAAAAATAGAATTTAAAAGAATGGGAGAATGTAGATAAATATGTCACAACATGACATATACTCCCGGAGGAATAGGGAAAAAAAACTAAAAGACCATAGATATATATGCAAACTTATATATCAAAACTGCTTACCCAAAAACCAGATAAGTGACAGAATGGAACGAGGACTATCACCGAAAAGTAGCACATCATTGGAAACAGCACGGACCTACATGGGGTTTACATTTTGATACCCTACAGGCGGGTACCATGTTAAGAAAAAAAAAACATCTAGATTATTTATAAACATACATAATTGAGTTACATGATAATTAATACAAAAACAAAAGTGCAAACAAAGTATACAAGTGAAGGGGAAAGTGTGGTACCACAAAAAAATAGGGATAAGGGGATTATACAATAAATACCTTTTGCAATATAATTCTTGATACAAACCAAAAATTTCACACAATTTTGTTACATTATAAAATACAGTATAACAACATATGTCTTGAAAAAGTAAATTTATGAGCATTTACAATAGCACAAGTACGTATATGTATGAGCATAGTATATATCACATTGCATTTTGATTACATAAAAAATATATATAATATCCTGTAGAAAAACTTGTTCACATACAGACATATAAAATTTGTTCGCACACAAAAATACACTTTCTCTGAATGTATAAAACACAACACTTAATTTTCTTAGTGCATGTTAAAAAAAATTTGGTCAAAATTACAATTTTGACAATACTATATACAAAAACTTTGAACTGGGGAACATCCGCATCAAATGTTGTACCATTAAAAATTTTGACATTCGAGAATTCCAAACTAAAATTTCAAAAAGTATGATAGGGAACTATCAAAATATAAAAAGTATCATTTATAGTCTGAAAGGACTGAAATGTGGTGTTAACCACAACTAGATGCAAAGTTAAAAGCAACAATAAGCACAATATGAATGAAACATCCAAAACATTACCCATAACACAGCAAAATTAAATGTATTCTATTATAGTAAAAATGATTAAATTTTAAGAGTACTTGGTAAACTGAAACTACATTAATATATATTGAAGTACTTAGAAAAGAAAATATTTAAAAAAAGGAACTGATAACATTCACAAAATCGCACAATATAAGAGAATGTACTTTACAGGAGTCCGCCAGCAGACAGCAAGGTACATTGGTAGCTACACTTTTCTCATACTAAGCGACCTCTGGAACGTAGATCATAACGGGATTGAGCTGCAAAAGAATTAGAACATTTATTAGACAGGTTACATTTTTTTTCTTTTCTAGAATTCTTGTTTGAATGAGAAAGTTCATTAGCTGGAACAGAGTCAACAGGTGGATGGGTAGAGTTTATAGGTACATTAACAGTCTGTTGTGAAATGGATGCATCAGGCGTATTGGAACTCTGAGCAGGAAAGTTGTCGGAGGCATCATTCAATTGTGCAGGATAAGCATCAAGGACTGAGGAAGTTGAAGGGGCATCAGCACAAACTGGATCACTTGTCGAAGATGAAGAGACCTCTGGAATGAGATGTTGTTTGCGAGGTGGAGATATCCACATTCTGTCGATGTGCATTTTAAACTTCTTTGCAGATGGGTTATTGGGACGTTGCAGAACAGCATTAACAGGACCACACTTTTGTATTACTGTGAAAGGACCATTATAACTGGGTTTGAAAGAATGAGAACTCTTTACGTAAACAAGGTCTCCAACTTTGAGTACACGAAGTTTGGCATACTGCTGTTGGGTTTGATTTTGTAGCATTTGTGCAAGTTGAAGATTACTATACACCTTCTGGTATATGTTTTCCAAGTCTTGCATCAACTGAAAGAAGGACCGATTATTGTCTATGGCGAGAAGTGGCTGGAATGGCATGTATGTATCATACAACGTTGAAAGTTCTCGACCGAAATGAATGGAGTTAGGTGAGAATTTCGTGGTTGAGTGAACAGATCCATTATACATCATCTGATGGATTTTAACTGCATTAAAGAAATTATAGCCATCATCTTCTAAAGCAATAATTGTGGCTTTGATTGCTTGGTTAATACGTTCAGAAATTGAGTTAGTTTGCGGGTGTGCTGGAGATGAAAAGTGATGACACAGTGTTTCCAAATGTACCAGTTTTATTTCAGAGTAATTCTTTCAGGGGTGACGTCCGCTGTTCCAATGACGGCTCTGAAGTTACTTGGATAATTTATAGAGACCAAACATATGTTTATCATATTTTCATCTTGAAGTGAATAATTAAAATAATATTAAATGAATAGCTGATCCAAGATTTCAGATGATGAACTCCAAGTGTCGATGCACTCCATGTCCCGCGTCGTGAGATCAGCGTGGCTTAAGAACCAACAAACGTACTGCAAGTCAAAACGTAATAGGAATGAAGTGCCGAGTCACACTTCCGACTGGAAGATTCGAACCGACCGCCGCGCGAGGGAAAACGCGCCAAAAGAGCGCCGTCACTACGAGCGCTTGCCAAACAGTACTGCCAAGGGAAGGAAAGGAGAAACGCACCGATGTTCGGACAACGCGCATGCGTCAAACGGGAGATGCGATGAGAAACTAAGAAGGACTCCGTTGGCTGACTGCCAAAAGCAAAGCAGACGGTGGATTTAAAAAGAAAAACAGAGATCGTTTATTTAGATATTAGAAAGGAAGGGAAGTACAAATTTAAGATAGAAATAATTAATGGGTAGCTTTTAAACTGAGATGATTGAATACAGAGGTAACACTTAAAGATAGGGAAAAAAATGCTGAAAAATAGAATTTAAAAGAATGGGAGAATGTAGATAAATATGTCACAACATGACAGGTTCTATTGTTTCATCGTTTTTTACTATACAGATGTAACTATCGGATGTATATCTATTGGGTGGAACTCCCCTATTTGTCCTTTCTGACCTTCTTAATGTAGGAATGTTTTGATCGGGTTCTGCTTGTGTTTGTTCTGTATTGTTAATTTCCATTTCAATATAATTTTTGTTATCAAGCAGGCATTCTGGTTCATTATTTTCTTCATTCAGAATGTGTGTGTTATTCTCTAAGAATTTTACAGTTCTCCCGATTATGATTTCATTATTTTTAGTGTATACTCTATAACCTTTTGAGTGGTTATCATATCCCATAAATATTCCTTCCCTGGCTGTGTTATCTAATTTTCCTCTATGTATCTTGTTTATGTATATATAAGCTTTACAGCCAAATACTCGAAGGTAATGTAAGTTTGGTTTTCTCTCGAACCAAATTTCGTACGGAGTTTTATTTGTAGCCTTTGTTGGTAGTCTGTTTTGGAGGTGTGTTGCTGTATTTATTGCTTCACCCCAGAACCTGTGGGGTAACCCAGCTTCTGAGAGCATAGCTCGGGTCATTTCTATCAGGCTCCTATTCTTCCTTTCAGCAATCCCGTTCTGGCTCGGGCAGTGTGGAATAGTAAATTGGTGTTTTATACCTCTTTTTCTAAGAAAGTCCTCCGTATTTTTACCGATATATTCGCCCCCGTTATCCGATCTGAATGCTTTGGGATATCTCCCGAATTGTGTGTGAACCATTTGAGTATAGTCCTTTATTTTGTCTGAGACCTCATCTTTGTGAGAAAGTAAATATATAACAGTAAATCTTGAGTGGTCGTCAATAAATGTGACGAGATACCTTTTTCCCCCTAAAGAGGTTGTTCTTATCGGTCCACAGACGTCTGTATGTATCAGGTCGAGTACCTGTGTCGTTTTATGTTCAGATAATTTTGGATATGGTGCATCAGTAGTTTTTGTTTTTATGCATGTTTCACAGTGTGTAGTATGACTGCAGTTGTTTAATTTTATGCCATTGGTGTTTTATATGCCATTGGCCAAGTTGTTTTTCATCATTTGTTTTATACTTTCGTAATTTCTATGACCTAGGCGTTTGTGCCAAAGTTCTAGACATTCTTTATTTTTGCAGTCGTTTGCGATATTTGCTGTGTTTGGGATATCTTTATCTGAGAGAATTACCTCATATAAGTTATTTTTCTTTTTCGCTTCCAGATACGTTTTGCCGTTATAGGATAGCATGCATTTTTCGTCTTCAAATATTAATTTGTAACCGTGTTGAGTTGCTTTACTCACAGAAATTAAGTTTGTTTCCAAATCTGGAACATATAACACGTTTTTTAATTTTATTTTATTTGAGTCCCCGTTAGATGTTTTTGTTTTAATCATAACTTCACCGGATCCATAGGAATTCAGTGTGTTTCCGTTCGCGATTATTACGGATGTTTGTTCGGTGTTGTTTATTTCAGTAAATATTTCTTTGCTGTTCGCAATATGGGAAGATGCTCCGGAATCAATAATCCAGGTTGGTTTTCCGGGCTTTTCGATTATAAATGCTGCATCTTGATTTTTGTTATGATTTATTTGTACGTTTTTATTTATTTTTTCTTTCGTTTCGTACCTATCATTTTCACTATCACCGATTGTGTTTTCGAAGCAGAGCGACGATGTAAACTTCTTTGGTTTAAATGTTTGTTTATTCGGTGTAGCTTTTTGTGAATTTCTGTTTTTTAAGTGCCAGCATTCTTTATAGTTATGATTATTTTGTTTGCAATACGTGCAATATTTATTATAATTTTTGTAATCATTATTTATGTACTTTTTCTGTGTTTTAAACGCTTTTGCCGAATTTTCGGTTGGTTCTGAGTTTTCTACTCGTTTAGTATATTCGTCGACAAGTTTATTTTTAATATAATCTGGTGTTAATTCATTTTCCGGCCTGGCTTCCAGAGCCGTTATGAGTGTGTTGTAACTAGGTGGAAGTGAGCACAGTAATAGTGCTGATATGTGCGATTCACTTATATTTTCTCCAATTGCGGAGAGTTTGTCGATGATTTCAAGAATGTTTGTTATGTGACGTTGCATATTGCCATGTTCTTGTAATTTAGCTCCATATAATTTTCTAAGCAAATAAAGTTTGCTTGACAGATTGCCTCTTTCGTGAATAATTTTTAATTTGTCCCATGTTTCCTTTGACGTGGTTAAATTTCTTATATGAACAATTTGTGAATCCTCAAGACTTAAGTTAATTACTGCCCTTGCTTTCTTGTCCCTTTTTTGCCATTCAGGTGTTATTGGGTTTGGTGGTTCTTCTGTTATTAATTCAGATAAATCCTCTTTGATTAATAACATTTGGACCTTAAACTTCCATATAGAATAGTTATTTTGGTTTAACTTTTCAATTATCTGTGTTTCTTTTGAGAAAGCCATTTCTTCGATTAATTTTTCTTTATTGTTTTTATTAAGTTTTATTTAATTATTTCTTTAAAGATTCTTATATTTATTTTCTTTCTTTTGAAATTAGTTCTATGTGCTTTCTAAATGAGTTTTAAAATGTTTTTCAGTTTTTGAGTTTTTTAATTCACACCTTCCTTCTGAGACAATTTTTCAGTCTCAATAATCATTGAAGGAGGAGTTCGATATCACCGATCGAGCGCTGTTTTTATCTCAAGAAGATTAAAAGGATAAGATAAATTTTCTTACCTTTTCTGAAGGTGTATCTGATGGCTAAATCCAATTGAAGAATAATCCAGTCGTTGAATCCATGGCATTGGTAAATATCGATCGCACTAATCGCTGGAAACTAAATAATTGTATTAGTAGTTGCACAGAAAAATAAATTGGACTTCTTTTTTCATATTAAGGATTATATATTCTTGATTATATGAAAACTTATACATAACAAACATTTAAACATTTACGTTTACACTTATAATTTTAGGAAACATATATTTTATCTTATTTGAGCTCGCAGGCTCACGTGTGTTCACGATTACATTTTGGAGAGGACTGACTAAATTAAAGTCATAAAGAATGAGTTCAAGGTTCATGATTGCATCATTGGAATTACTGATACGTCACTGAAAAATTACACATTGCACGGTATTAGAGCAATAACGCAATCAGTATAATAATGTTTATAATTATTGTTCAAATGTCTTTTAGTCTATTTCACATAATAACAGTTTATTAATTTAGTAGATCTCTTGAAACATTTATCTAGAGTTGAGTAGGGTCATAAATCTCACTAAGCAATTTATTATGAGTAGATAGAAATGTTTATCACTTTGAAACTATTTTCTTTATCAAGGTCGTTCCTTCTTTCCGTTTCGCAAAAAGGAAATGAAAGTGTTTTTTCTGGTGATAAATTAGTCGGATGAGGTTAATATTTCTAATAAAAATCGCCCAGCAGGTGGCGCTGCTATGCAGCATTTTTCGCGATTTCCGCAATAGCTCTATCTCAAGAACTAATGCTCGGAATTAAATAAAACTTTAGATTCAGTTAGTCTCTGATATAAATGGGTGCTGATTAGTTTTTGGTAAAAATCACCCAGCTGGTGGCGCCCCTATGCAGCATTTTGAAGGATTTACACGATTTTAGCGATATTCATATCTCAAGAAATAATGCACGGAATTTAATAAAACTTGAGCTTCAGTTAGATATTGATATAAATTGGTGCTGATTCATTTTTAGTATATGCGAAACCTGTGTGAGATAGAAGAAAGTTTTGGGATTGACACATCCGACTAGTTTAAAAGTTAGTTCTGTATATTCCACAATTGTCAACTGGCACAGGATACAAAATTCTTCCTTAATTTTCAATGTACTATTAATATATAGTAAACCTTTGTTTTTCTATTTAAATATCAAATTAATTTCAGTGTAAGAATAAAAGTTCTTATATAATGTGATATATTGCATTTATAATTAATTAGCAATGTAGGATTTTTTATTAAAATATAGTAAAAATGTTTCATTAAGATATGTAATTTTTCTGTATATCAAGGGGTGGATCTGCAACTAAACTGTGATTATATAATACACTGTGGTGCCCAGTGACGGATCTAAGGGGGGGTTAGCCGGGGCAGCTGCCCCGGGTGCAAGACTTTGAAGGGCGCAAAAATGAGAAATCATAAAAGATTAAGAATAAAGGAAAATTAAAAATTCACATGAAAAGATATTCCGTTTTATTTTGTTCAACTGCGGTTTACTTTCGTTGCATAAGGATCAGAAATAAAAATAAATTACTTTATATTACATTATATAAAATATCACATTGCCACCAGTATTTTTAAGAAATTTTTATTTATTTAAAATTCAAAGGTTTTTTTTTTATCTTTTTTCCGACATCGTTGTATGTTGTTTTACAACGTGTGCAGTATTTTATTTCGGTTATGTCTAAAAGACATTCGGGTGATTATTACAGAAAAAAGGCTAAAAAAAGAGAAGAGGAAACTTCACAGCTATCATCTAGTATGTCCTTATGTCTTAAGCCGAGCGATATTCATGAAGGTAAGCAACCAGGTAGCTCTCTAAGAGGATCACATGAAAATCTTAATTTATTTAATCCTAAATCCGGGAATTTCTTAAATATAATTGAGCTAGTATCACATTATCATGCACATCTTCCCGATCATATTAACCGTCATAAGAGAGGTCAAGTTAGTTACTTTTCACATGTTATTCAAAATGAATTTCTAGAGATTATTGCTGCGAAAATAAGAGAACATATTTTTAGTGATATCGAAGAAGCAAAATACTTCTCCATTATGTTCGATTCTACTGCTGATGTAAGCCATATAGATCAAATGTCACAGGTTATTAGATAAGTAAAGATGAGTGAAAATGGTCCTGAAATAATAGAAAGTTTTATTGACTTCTTCAATGTTAGCCAGAAAACTAGAGAAGCCCTTACTGAACTCATTTTATAGAAATTAGAAAATGATGGTAGATATATGGTGTAAGATATAGATGGTATAATAAAAATAACTGTAGAGGCCAATCCTACGACAATGGCTCCAATATGTCCAGAAAATATAAAGGAGTCCAAACCCGAATATTACAAGCAAATGATTTAGCATTTTTTGTTCCTTGTTCTGCTCATACCCTCGATCTTGTTGGTGCAAATGCAGCCAAAATTTTACCAGAAGCTGAGACTTTTTTTGATATCTTAAATTGCCTTTACAAATATTTTAGTGCCTCAACTAGTAGATTTTAAGAAAACATGTTCCTCTTTCACTAAAATTACAAAGCACTACTCGGTGGTCATCCAAAGGTGAAGCTGTAACAGCAATTTATAAACATATTCGAAATATCATAAATGTTCTAAAGGAATTACAAATTGACCCATTAGCAACTCCTGAAACAAAAACAGAAACTTCTTCACTACTCTTTAATATCACCAAATTTGAATTCACAGTGATGGCATGCTTCTGGCATAAAGTGCTGACTCAACTCGATATAGTGAACAAACTTTTTCAAAGGGAAGACATGACGATTGACAGGTCTGTAAAACACTTAAATGGTATCATTAAAATGTTAGATTCAGAAAGGGCAAGTATTGCATCTAATGCAATACAGGATGCAAATGGTATTGCTACTGATATTAGTATTTAGGCAATATTTAGGGAAACGAGGAAGACAAAAAAGAAGAGGATTTTTGATGAGCTTTGTGAAGATGAAAGTAGTGCTATTTCTGATGAGGAGAAATTCAAACTAAAGATCTTTGAAGTAGTGGCCAGAATCCTAATTAAATTAAGAAACAGATTTGAAGCTATTCAAAATCTCAATGGAATGCTTAGTTTTCTTCATGGAAGGCATTTCCTAAAAATGTCAAAAGAAGAATTACAAGTGCAAACTGAGCAGTTGGCAAATATGTATAAAAACGATATAGATAAAGAGGAACTTCTTCCGGAAGTCAAAACCTTCAAATATCATGCACTGGAGTTAGACCAAAAGATGAAGTCAAGTTCGGCTATTGAACTGCTAAGAATGATAAATTTATATGGACTTCAGGATGCATATCCAAATCTAAGTACTTGTCTAAAAATATTCCTAACGCTACCTGTATCCGTCGCTTCTAATGAAAGAAGTTTCAGTAAATTAAAATTAATTAAAAAATGTCTAAGAAATTTAACAAAAGAACAACGATTATCCAATTTGTGTAGAATAAATTTAGAAAATGAGATAGCTTGCAAATTACCTTATGACGACATAATAAAAACTTTTGCATCAAAGAAAGCTCGCAAAGTAAATCTTTAATACGTACTGTAGATGTTAAAACAGGTATATTTTCTGTAATTTTTGTATTCTGCAATACTGTACTTTTTATATAGAAAAAATGCATAGTAAAAATACAAATTTTGACTATTGAGTATTAATATTAGTTCCTTAAGCAATTGTTTACGCAAATTTTATTTTGATATTCTTGGGAGCAGGGGAGGGGGGGGGGGGCGCAAATCTGCAAGCTTGCCCCGGCTAAAATTTAGTCTAGATCCGTCTCTGGTGGTGCCTTATATAATGGTGATTATATAATACCATGAGTGCAATGTCCTCAAGATGCCTCATCAGGTGAAAATATTGTTATTTGACCAAGGTTTAAAATTACGAGCAAAATCATAAGCATTGAAGCCACAGATGTGCTGTAGTGCATCATTTATGAAAAAAAGTGGAGGAAGAAATAAAATACTTAAATGAATTAAAGTATTGTATAAAAAGTAAAGTATCTATGGTTTCCAGAGAAAATTATTCATCTATACTCCATTCGCTGAAAGAAGATAACAGAAGTAAACAAATGCACATGCAGATTGGCGATGCTTAAACCTGGCGCTGTGCCAGAAGCGCCAAACAGACTGTCTGAAGTGTTTGAGCATCTGCTTTTTCAAATCGAAATAAAAAATAAAATTTGCCAAATGTGTGGCTCCTTGGCGATTTTTCTGCAACCCGTTTGTTTACTTTCGTTATCTCCTTTCCCTGAACAGACTATAAATTACTGTAAATTTATTTATTTGTGTGTGTATAAGAGAGATTGTAAATGAGTGGGAGAGTAAAACATATTTTGTAATAGAAGAGACTTATGAACACTTTAGTAATTATAATGTGCTATTTTATTAAAATATTCATGTAATTAAAGCTTTTTTTTTTTCCCTTTTAGCAATTCTATTTGGATTTTTTAATAGGTAAGAAAAATATTAAGTCAAATTTTTAAAAAGGTTTTATATTAGTAATGTACAGGGCTCGACAAATCCCAAGTGCCAGGTCACCATGGCAACTGGAAATATAGGTTTGACATCTAGCTTTAATATTATTTTTTTAAATTTTGGTATTTAACCCCGTGAATCATAGGTGAAACTTGGTAAACTCAAACATGCTAGTATTCTAGGGTCAAATGCAATATTTTCTATGCCTTATTGTTTTTACCAGACAGGAGTTCTGAGTTTTATATTCTCTGAGTGGTTATTATTATTATTTCTTAAAAATAAAATTGAGCTCCCAATTTGCTTTACAATTTACTTAAATGTATTTCATTTTGATCAGTTGTGAGTGTTGTATGTTTAAATACCTTATATATGCCTAGTGAGTTACAAAAGCACCTAGTGCAGAGAGATTTCCATATTTAACCAAAGTTGCTTTACTTTGCATCAGGTGTTACCTATATCAAAGCATTTCTTTTGAAAGGTGGTTTATTTTAATGAACCTACTCAAGAATAATAATTGGAGTTGGATAGTCTTAATAATTTTATTTTTATTAACATTAACAGGGTTTTGATTCATTCAAAGCAATCAGTATTTCGGTGTACAAACCAATAGCATATGCAAATGCATGGACAAAAATAATCATTGAGTTTATAAAATTTATTGCCTTCAAATAAAATTGCTATTTATTGCTTTTAATTGCTATTAATGTTAAACAAAAGTTAAATGTACTACACCAAGGTCAGGTTGAAATTTTTATAAGATTATCTATAACTCTGGATCAAAACATGTTGTCCTATCCATAAAATTGTACTTCTTTTTTCGTGACACATGGTTTTCAGAACTAGCACCTAGTTCAGATAGAAATTTGTCGAGCCTTGATAATACAGTTGAATTCCATTAGAATGAATTTCACAGGACACCAAATATTTGTTCAATATAATATTTCATTATATATGGATTTTTTCATTCAAAAAATTGCGAGTTGATTAAATCAAAATTGCTTGTAATTTAAAATATTAAATTATATTCCTTAAATGATGATTTTGATGGAGATTATTAAATAACTTTCTAATGGATTTTTTGCACTAATGGAAGAAAACTGTAAAATGGAAACAAATGACAGTATTTCTTTTTTTTTTCATTTCAAATTCTTATATTCATTATAAAACTTGTGAAAGTGAGAATTTATTAAAAGACATCAGTTACTGTCTGGTAATTTAGATTTTTTAAATTTTCTTGTGCTACATAAACTGTTTAAGATAACAGAACATTGATATGTATCTATCTATATTATAAAGCAAACACATGTCTGTGAGTAATGACCACATCAGATTAATGGTGGCAACAACCTGGACAATCAATTTTGTTTGTATTGCAAAATTAATAACTTTTAAATAGTGCACAATTTTTATTTTTACACCATCAAATAATTTAAAAAAAAGTTTCAGATGCAATTTGTTTGAAATCTGTATCTCAATTTACTGAGTTTTTATGATTTAAAAAATAATTTTCAAGCATGATTTTTTTTAAAATCCACCCTATTAAATGAACTTGATTGCAGAAAATTAACACGTTTGCATTTAAATCATCAATGTAAATAATTCAGCATTTGTTTCTGGCTAATATTCCATAACAAAATTAAATAAATAAAACACAAGTTTAAAAGATGTGTAATCAAACTATGCACTTAAACACTGAAATAATCAGAATAAAAAAAGTTACACTATAAATAGTGAAATCTTTGGAGATTTCATTGATTGTTAACCACTGGCATTCAGCTAATACGAAAATAATATCGTTTTTAGTAAATTAAAAAACTTTATTATTTAAATGCATAATTTATATGTTTCATATAAAATTTCTTTTTTGTGTAATTGGTGGGCAATCTAAAATACTATATATTAAATATAAAAATCTATTAAAGTCAAAATTAATAATTAATTTTACCTATGTTACCCAGGAAACTGGGTTAGGATCCCTGGTATTAATAAATGATAGATGTTTGTCTTTGTGTGTGTCTGTTGGTGATAGTTAGGGAAATCTATCATACATAGAGATATGGAATTTGGGATAAGGATAGACAAAGGCAGATCCCAATCCCAATACACCTAAGGCTCAAATTTTCCATTTTGTGATAATTGGCTGAGATATCTAATTAAAACCCCTCATCAAATGCTAATGAATGAGCTTCATTTGCTCTCAGTTCACTGGCATTATGATCCCTTCCATGCATGTCCAGGAAAAACATGTTTTTTTTTAAGCATTCTGTTTTTCCTGGAGCTTAAAATCAAAATTGCTTAGTGCTGAAGGGGAAAAAAAGAAAAACACCTGTAAATAGCCAATACGTTTTCAGTACAGATGGTATTTTTAATTTAATAAAAAAAGGAATATTTACTTGTGTTTAATATATATATATATATATATATATATGAAGTTATGTTTTCTATTTTTTGGGCATTTTAAAATCACAATAGCCAGGGCCCAGATTGAGATAAAACAAAAAATACCTACGTTTGGATGGTACTTTCGTGGTATACTGAGAGCACCTTTACTTAAAAATAAATGAATATTTACTACTTCAAAAAAAATATTTTCTGAAGGTCATTTTTATAATTTTCGTTTCTTTCTGTAGTTTGCTCAGGTCGGGGCTTATTTTTTGTCAGCAGACTCGGACGGGGCCTGGTGGGTTTGCTAGTACATATATGTATACATATAGTAAAACTAAAATTTATAAAAAATAGTATCACTAGGGCCAGGAAAAAGAAAAATCTGTTTTAGATTGTTTATCATCTTAACATGTATATAATTTAGAGTTCAATTTTTGATGTCAAAAACTGGTTTTTGCAGTGGTTAAAACTGGCAGAAACCCAACAATTTTCTCCAGTGTATCGTGTAGCAGAGAATTATGTATTCAGGAAGCCAACAAAATTTAAATATGTTATTGAAGTTTACTACCAAAAATTTCCTAAAAATTGTATGTGTAACATTCTAAAGCAATTTTACAAAGACATTTAAAGCACATCTGGCAAAACAAAGAACATCAACCTGGTACATCATGATGGTATACAACTGTGAAATTTTGTGTAGTACTAAAGGATTTTGATGTACGTTAAATATAACTCCATAACATTTTTTTTAGACCATTAAGTTGTTGTATGAATTGCTCTTTATTATACTATAATGTATTAATATTAATTTACTTTTTAAAAATTGTTTTCTATACATAATTGCATTAAAATATTGAACAAGCTGGTGTGGAACAATAAAAGCAAAAAAATCTTAACACGATAAAATTAGGAAATGTGCTAGGCCTTTCAAAAGAAAATATTTTTCTTCTTCAAGCATAAAGAAGACGTGCTACCACTTTAAAGGCAGGAGCAAGACGTGCCCCTGCAAAAGTGGTTCCATGTCTTCTTTGCATGTGAAGAAGAAAGACAAAGTTCTTTCGAAAGGTCTAGCTCATTTCCTAATTTTATCATGTTATTAACCCAGTAAAACAAAGTGTTACATTATGGTAACAGCATAGCTATCAGTATGTTTGTTGTTTACATACCAGTAACTCTGAAGAGAAATATTAGCTTTCTTTGATGTCAAAAACTCCTCGATAAAATAAGACAAAAATTTCTATTTTTAAAAAGTAGTGTGAAATGCAATATTTCCATTTTGAAGAGAAAAATAATTGTGTCATAAATTTGTTAAGAAGTTTTTTTTACCTTTACATAATTAGTTATTTTATATTCATAAATCACACTATTAATTTTTATCACTCTTTTTTTTTTTTTCTGGTTTTGAAAGCATAGTAATTATTTGTGATTGAGAGAAAATGAAAACATAGTTGTCCCAATATGCCACGTAGTCAAATCAATGTTGTCACAATGTGTGCCATACAAGGGGCACATTTGGACATTTGTGTTTTATTTGTATTTTTTATTTATTATACTTATAGCATAATACTTATTACATATTTGAGGGATGTAAATGACATGAGGTATGAAATAAATATGTCAACCATTTTCAGGGGCAAAGTAATTTTATTGCTAAAATGTTAAAATGATTGACTGCCACAAAAATTTTATGAAGTTCTTATTTTTATTTAAATACATGTAATGTTTTCATTTACTTATAGCTATCACCAAGCTACAATGTTTGAAAATGATCGTCATTTTTCACATCTTTCATCTTTGGAAAGAGAAATGACATTCAGAACAGAAATGGTAAGTTTTTGTTTTTACAAATTTTGTATTTATGTATACATACTTTTTTTCCCTTTTTATATGTATCTAATGTATAAAAACATTATGACATGAACATAACCTTTTTAGGTACTTTCTTACTATAGTGTCTCCTACAATTATGATTATGCCAAGGTCGCAGTTATGATTTTGACCAAGTTTGTGAAGCTTAAAAGTAGTTTGAATAGAGAAATTAAAATACTGCATTCATAATACATACATTTGCATAAAATAATATTATAACAATAGCCACAAAATAATACATACATGTACTGTCATTGGAGATTATTTTAGACCTTGCAGATTAATCTAACAATTAAAGAAATTCTGGTCTGAAGAAATTGCTAAAATTTAATTTTTGTCTCTAGATGTCTAGATTGTTGCTTATTTTATGGGTTACTGTAATTTCTTATATTAGTAAACTTTTTCTAGTATTGTAATTGTTGGGTCATAGATAAATTTTGGTTTGCTGCAGATTGACACAGAAAATCCTGCTACTGGGATAGTGGGATACCAAATAATAATAGTGCATACATACATAAAATGTAACATAATATTATGTATATGCAAATGTTTGGCAAGATTTTATAACCTAACTTGGCAATACATCTCAGTCTCTTGGCAATTCCTTTTTGTGGGGTGCTGTAATAAGAAATTATTCTTTTTACAAACTTCATATTACAGAAAATTAATTTGTTATAAATGCCCTCTGTATAGAAATTAAAGAAAATTTTCTTAGCAGCAGCTTAGCCAACTCTATCAAATCTGCTACTGCATAATCCACAAATCCCTGTCATTCACCATTCACTATCAGATGTAAACAGTGAATGTCACAGTTAAAATTTAAGCATATAAAACAAATCAAATATGGTATTGAGTTCTTTAGTTATCCATTTTTAAAAGAATTAACTCATGTTTTAAGATGTTTTACATATTTAATAATTTGCTAAATTAATAATTTTTGCTGAGGAATACAATCCATGAATTAAGAAATACTGTGAAATCCATACAGTTTGGACAAAAGGTTTTGTTTATTACAGAATTTGGCAAATTAAGCATTTCCCCAAAAATAAGACTCTGTCTTATACTAATTTTTTATCCAAAAGATGCATTAAGACTTGTTTTCAAGGTATATATATTTTAAATCTTTTAATACACACCCATTATGACTATAATTATAATGCAAAACTTTAGCTTTGTTTTTGAGCAATGCCTACCCTTTCTTTTTAAGTACTTTTTCTGTTGAATTTCAGTGAGGCTCATCTTATTTTATTTATGTTTTTTTTTAATTGGCAGTTTCCAATTTACGTACACAATTGTTTTTGTTTGAACTCTAATTGGCCAGTTCAATTGAAATAGAGAAGTGGTTTTTTGTTTGCATCTTAGTGAGCGTGTTAATGTGGTAATAATTTTAATGACTATGTGTTTATTGCTTAATAATGATATACTTTTATAGATATGCAATGTGTTAACGCCTTAGTAATTTTTGATGCATGAAAGTGTATCAAATGTTGAACTCTGAATTATGTTAGCTTTAAATACAGCTCAATTGTGATTTCTAATTTTTATATCCCTAAATGAATGATGGATTTTAGAGAATGGTGGAATATATAGTAGAAGATTCCAGAGAGTTGACTGTAGCAGATTTAATCTGAACCAGTTGTCTAAAATACTATTTTATGTAACAAACTACAACTACATTTTAATAAAAGTAGTTAACTACAACTACTTGTTTTAAAAAAGTAGCAATTACAGATTACTTTTCAAAAATAGTCACCACTATGCTATTTTCAGATTTTGTCAAATCATTGAATCTACATTTGAAATTGAGGACACGGGTGAAGTAATACAGTGGTCACTTGTTATTAGCCAGAATTATTAGCCTATGATCACCAGCCAATGCTTTATAATTAGCCTATAACATCCAGATCAATGCAAGCAGCTAAGAAAAGAAACATGAAAATGATTGCAGATTTGATTAATTCTCTTAATGAATCACAATCCCAAGAAAAATCAGACGACGAAGAACTTCTGAAGTAACTGAAAAATGCATTCAATGCTTACATGATATTCAGCATCATACAATTCAGCACACAGCAAGCAAAACCTAAAGCAAGGGGATGAACATTAAAAGCACAAAGATTGTAACATGGATGTCTACAAGTTTTAGAACAGAACCAAACTGTGAATGTAGAATCATACAACTAACAAAGATGCAATGTACTAAAGTATGGTATCTTTTAATGTTCAATTCATTCATTGCAAAGTGATTCATTTTCATTAAAAACACATGTCTAATCAAATTAACTGCAAGTCATTTAGTGACTGCTACTCACATTTGATCTTCAACTCCCCAATTTCCAAATGAATTTATGCCACTCTTTTCAAAATGCCATTCATTTGCTGATGAATTCCACAAAAAAATTCTAAATTTAATTTTTAATTTTGCTTTGGCTTTGTTTAAGGTAGACAATGATCAAGCAATTAATAACCATGTTATTTACAGCTTTGTCACCAGCAGACAAGTTTATAACAAGAGGAATAATATGGCATTTCATCCAACCAAAGCAACGAAATGTTCTGAAGATGCTATTAACAAAAGACTTAAGCAACTAAGATTCCACAGATTATGCTTGATTCAAGAAAACTCAGCTTGAATGTATGATGCAAAGAAAAGACATCAATTTCCTGTAAGGCCATTATTTGCAATAACTATAGACAAAGCACAAGGAAAGCATCTTTGAAATCATTGGTGATCATCTACAATCATCTGTTTTGTGCATGGAATGATCTATGCTGTATGAATTGCTCTTTATTGATGCAGGCAAAATTTGGAGCCTGTTTAGGACTCCTTTCATAAAAATCCCTTTAATAAAACAGGTACCTTCACAAAATTACTCTTAATAAAATAGGCCTCTTCACAAAATTCCATTCCATAAAAACATACCCTTCATTAATTATTTTTATTTTGTTAGGTTTTAAAATGTGTAATTTGCAAACAAAACAAGTTCACCAGAAAGGGAAACTTTAGCAGAAGTACTTAAAGAAGTTATTAATAATAAATGCTTGTTTTGAATTTTAGTAACTGGATTTCATCTTTCGTTACAAAATGTTATTTGTCACAAAAATATAATAAATTTCACAAAAAACTTTTACTTTTCACAAAATGGTCCACAAGAAAAAATCTCTGCAACGACCCCTGTTAAGATTTTTTTTATAATTACTCATATCTTATCTCTTTGTTCAGGTCATTGAGAAACTAATGTTATACATGTGGTGATCTTTTTAAGCAAATGACGGTTTAACAAGGTTTTACTGTAATATGTTTTAAAGAATATTTTTATAAAAATTCTCTAAAGTTATGATCTATTGAAGGAAATGTTAACGTGATGTGCAGTTGGCCAAAGAAAAAAAAAGAGACATTTTAATTCCAAATTGTCACAGAAAAAAAAAACGAAAATAACCATTCAATTGGAAATTATCTCTTAGTACAGTTTATGTTCAATTGAACTAATTTCAATCTTTTGCAATGATTACAAAAGAGTTTAATATTAAGAGTTCCAAACTTTAAAACTTCATAATTCCTGAAATACCTGTCTGAGTGACTTCTTGTTTAGTATCCTATGGTGAAATTTACCATAAAAGACAAATGTGATAATAAAATTAGGTGTTTATATTGAAAATCTCAAAGTTTGATACATTTTCAGTATGAAGATGACTCCCTAAGCTTTTTGTTACAACATAAATTGAAAGAAGACATAATTTCCAGTTGAAGGGCTACTTTTTTTATTTCTGTGACAATTTGGAGATTAAAATGTATGGAGTGGTCTCTCTCTCTTTTTTTTTTTTTTTTTTTTTTTTTTTTTTTTGGCCGACTGTACTATATTTACACCTCAATTATGAATTCTTTTTCCCGTTATAACAATCCTGGTATTCATCAGTGTTGAATGGAGAATTTGAAAAATTCCTGTTGAAATGCTTTCCTCAGGCCAGCCTCTGAATTCATCACTGCAATAAAGGTACTGGGCTAAAACTTACGATTAATTAAGAAAACTTAGAGAAAAACTGCCATGAATTTAAATAACCCTTAAAAACTTCTAAAAACGATGTCATCTACATGACAGTCTGTTTGATCATATCTGATTCTAACAGTCTATTAATGAAGACTATTGCACAATCGAGTAAATTAAATCAGTAAGTTTATTTTAATAATGAAAATGTAAAAAAAAAAAAAAAAAATGACAATTTAATGATAGAAACTGAAACTTGTCAATCACTTAAAATTTTACTTTGTATTAAGAGTTTGCTGGTGCTGTCTGTCTGGAACTCTTTTTGTGAATTCTGATGATTTCAGTACAAGATTATCTTTGAAAGTAAACATCAAATTGTTTTAAATAAATAAATATATATATATATATATAGATTTAATACATATTCCATAATAAAGATTATGAAACACTTCAATTATAGAAACAGGTGTTGTGGTTATTTATGATGCCTTTCATACTGCAATTATTAATTGCTGATCTTTAATTACTTAACTGTAATTACCGTATATTCTGGCATATAATGCACACTTTTAAAACAAGGAAATTTATAAAAAATTTACAGGTTCACACCAGGGTTGATAAAAATCATGATTTTTTTTTAAAAATCGGATTTATTTGATTTAAATCAGATTTTTTTGATTAAAATTATTTGTGTACTGTGCATGTATTTATTTTATTTTCTCTGCATAGATATACACATTTCTATTACTTTTATTACAGTTCCTAGATAAATTTCAAAATAATTTAAATAAAAATAAATTGTTGCAAACAAATTCACATTTACTTAAAACTTAAAATCATATTATTCTACTATTAAATTGCTATAGATAAGATATACCTATGTGTGTTGTGTCTATAAATTTGCAGTTAATTTAAGTTATTAAATTTTTCATTAAGGTATTACTCCAATAATACAGTAGACTGCCTTAAATCTGCATAGCTTAAGGCGGTAATATTTTTCCACGCTCAACAACTCAAAATTTTGAGACACATTCTCAGACTCATTTTTAAAAGTAACAACAGGAAACTTGGCGGCGTGATTTATAAAGACATTTATAAGGGCCCCATGTTTTTATTTTTCGTTCAATTAATTAGAAATTGATTTACAGACAATTATTTTCACAGTACGATCATTTTTTTTTGTTTCCAGCGCTATCACTTTGGGAAATTCGGTTCAAAATGTCCACTTTGACAGCATTTTTTGAAATATATTCTGCCTTTATCAAAAAATCGGGACAATACGGACATTATAAAGTTTCTGAATAAGAGAACCTGCCAATTGGATGCATTTTAGAGCAAAAATGAATTTACAAATGTGTCTCAAAATAAGCAGTTTGTATTTGAATATACCCTTAAAACCGGGGGTTACGCAGATTTTAGAATTTTGTTAATTTCTGGTCACTTTTAAACAATAATTTGAATTTAACAATGTACTCAAAATTATAATGAATGCTTACAATAAAGTAAAATAGTTAAATAAAATAAAAAAATTAAGATAATTTAAAAAACATTTAAAATATTAAAAGTAAAGGTCAAGTAAATAATTAATAATGCACAGCTAAATATGTATAATGATGAGATTTTTTTCTTGAATTATTCAGTGAAACTCAACTTATAAATGTACACTAATAATTCACATCAAAATCTTAAAATAACAAAGTTTTCTTTCATATTTAGCCATACTTAATAACCAAAACAGCTTGATTAATACATAAATTATTTGGTAAAAATATTGTGATCGCCACTGATATCAGCACTATCTAGAATTTTTTCAGAAATAAATTTACACTTCCTTCATGAGAAAACATGAGTTGAATCATATCAAGCAGAATTATATATTAAAATGTGTACAGAATGATATAAAATTTTTTTTAAAAACTTAAATTTTATACCTACATCGTAATTGTAAGTTTCATTGTTTACATCGGAAACTATGTGCAGATTTTAGGGTGGCAGATTTGAGGGAGTCTACTGTATATATAATATTAATCGCATAATAAATGCAGCAAAGAATGATAAATATATATGTGTATTTCAACCAGGGTTGGCCAATTATTGCCTAAGTGGAAAAAAACCTCCGGGCAAAAATATTTTTTGCCACTGGCAAAAACTACTAGTATTTTAAAACAGGGTTTTAAGGATTTTATTTTAATTACATGATTTCAATGTTTAAATCATAACTTTAAATCAGTACGATTAAAATCAGTAGTTTAAAATATAATCTTGATCAATTTCCGTTTATGCCAATTTTATATTGAATGTATTTAACTTTAGCTTCAGCATCTAACTTGCAAAAATGAAGTGATCATCTAGGAAAGACAAAAGTTTAAAATGAGAGAGCATTTATCAGTTATTTTGGGAAGCACTAGGGATAAATATTTTGAATGTAGTGTTGCATTTTCTTTCATAAAATAATTATTTTCAACTTATAAAAGTTTTATTTAACATTATTAAAAGGTAATTTTTAATCTGACATGAATTATGACATTTATTTGAACATGAATGATTAATTTAATCCTTATTCAGCTTGTAAATATCAATGTTAAAAATACTGATTTAAATCAAAGATTTTTTTAAAAAAATCATTTGATTTAAATCAAGCCAATTTAAATCCAACAACCCTGGTGCACATTATATGCTGGGTATAAAAGTAAAAGCTTAAAAGTCAAACATAAGAGTTGAGATTTCTAAATTAATGAACTAGGGAAGAAGACGTTATTTGAATGTACGAAAGTAAGATTCCAAAAGTTTTGTGGATATTCAAGTAGATAGGTTTGGCAGTCGTGTATGTCCTCACTTCATACTTGCTTATTTTCTATATGTTTGTACTAGTTATTATACTTTTAAATGCTTTCTATTGTATTTTCATGCTTCATATCTCATGAAGGTTTCTTTGCAAAATAGGGGTGCATGTAATACAGCGAATATACCTAAAAATAGAAAAATACAGTCTCAAATCATAGGTGCACATTAGGGTGGAGTGAAAAAAATTAATTTTTTTTTACAAAAAACGGGTAGGTGCCAAAAGTTGCCTTTATACTAGTACATCAAATATCTGAAATTTTACCGCTGAAAAAAAATGGCTTGAGTCTGCGCTTTTGGTTCAAATGTCGAAATTTTGGGTAAAGTTTGACAATTTTTCAAAAAAAATAAAAAATTTCTGTAGAACTGACAATGATTTAATAGTGTCATTTGAACCTTTATTAATAAAGATTAAAAATATTGAAACGATAAAACGATATCTTTATTATTTTTAACTGGAGCAAAACTGACAAATTTCGGTAAAAAAGGGGCGTTGCCATTCCGGTACAGCATACAACGACTCGTTGAAAAAAAATTAATAGAAAGAAGATTAAATAAAGAAGCACCGCAATTAGAAGATGCTGCATGTGAAATTGAAATGAACGAATCAGTATGCAATGATTCAATAACAGATAAAATTGAATTCCCATCTTCATCCTCATATACCGAAACTCGAATGAAGTTTGAAACTTTTTCTAGAGCATGTGATAGCTATAGAATTTCTGATCAGTCTGCTGTAGTTCTTGCTTCAGCGGTTCTTCAGGATTGTGTACGTACATCAAATGACACTGGAAAACATAATGTACCCGTTATAGATAGAAGCAAGGTAAGGCGTGAAAGGCAATCCGCTTCTTCGTCTCAACGTAAAGAACAGAACCCTAAAACAGAAATAAGAGCCTTATATTTCGACTCCTGAAAATACGACACAATGTGTACAGAAAAGAGAAGTGATAAACATGCGTATCGTAGAATTATGAAAGAAGAACGTGTTACTATCTTGAAAAGCCTGGCTCCAAATATTTGGGGACTAATTTTGCCTAACATTTCCTCATCTGGAGCATCAAAAATATTTTAAAATGCATATCAAAGTTTTTAAAAGGTGAAAATATTGATTTGTCGAGCCTCTCATGCTTGAGTTGTGATGGGTGTCCGGTGTCCTGTGAATACGGGGAAGCATACTGAAGTAATCCGTCGAATGGAAGAGCAGCTTGCAAGACCATTGAAATGGATCATATGCCAGCTCCAGTTAAATGAATTGCCTCTGCATCATTTGTTAGGCATGATCAATGGGAAAACTTCTGGCCCAAATGTATTAGGGAACTCCTTGTCCACGTTCCATTCACTCCCTATTGCAGTTTTTGAACCTATAAAGAGTAATTTAGAAAACATATTTCCTGAAATCGAGGAAAATGGACTCAGCACAGACCAGAAATACATGCTGGTCATTTTCAAAGCTATTTCTTCAGGATATTGCTCTAAAGAACTAGCGAATAGCAGCCTAGGAAAATTGTCCCACGCAATATGGCTCACAACGGCGAATAGAATTCTTCTCCTTAATTACTCGCATTGATGCGCGTCAGAGTCTCTATTTTCACTCACAAAGTATGTGATCTAAGTTTATGCCCCAGGATGGTTTATCATCAAATGTAATCCACAGCTAAAAAATGTATCTAAAACCTTATTGGAAACTACACGGCTACTAAAAAACACAGCAAACGCCATAAAACGAATAGTTAAAAAAGTTATTCAGGACAATGGTTACTTTGCACACTCAGAGCAAATTCTGATTTCAATCACATTAAACAACTAGCTGCTCATCCCATTATAAATGCAAGAGGTAGAATAAATGATGACATACGCAAATTCGAAATATTGACAATCAAAATAAAAGCAGATGATTATATAAATCTAATTGATTGGGAAACTATTGTGGTAACAGGACCCCAATCACTATGCATTTATCGGATGCAAGTTTGTTGAAGATAATAGACGGCTGGATAGATTCCCGTACTAACATCCCCAATGAGTTAATTTGCATGCCTTCTCATACTCAAGCAGTAGAAAGATACGTGAAGGAAGTCACAGCCAACATCATCCAAAGTCTGTGGATACGAAAGAAGAGATGAATACACCAAGACTAGGTTAATATACAGAAAATTCGTGCCAATCTGATAAAAAATCACAATTCATTGTATAAATAAAACATTGTGCTCAGATGGTAGGGTGGTTGTGCTGGTTACGGGTGGGACATGATATGCACCCACCTCCACTCCTGGGGAGTTGTAAAAGCAACTAGCGAAGATCTGCATTCAAAACAGCGATTCGTTGTATGCTGTACCAGAATGGAAATACCCCATTTTTACCGAAATTTGTCAGTTTTGCTCCAGTTATACAGAATAAAGATATCGTTTTATCGTTTCAATATTTTAAATCTTTATTAATAAAGGTTGAAATGACATTTTAAAATCATAACCAGTTCTATAGAAATTTTTTAATTTTTTTGAAAAATTGTCAAATTTTACCCAAAATTTCGACATTTGGACCAAAAGCGCAGACTCGAGGCATTTTTTTTCAGCGCTAAAATTTCAGATATTTGATGTACTAGTATAAAGGCAACTTTTGGCACCTACCCGTTTTTTGTAAAAAAAAATTCAGTTTTTTCGCTCCACCCTAGTGCACATGATATGCTGGAATATACAGCATATGAAACACATTTCTTATTTAATTATAAAATAAAAATAATTTCTCTCACTTTCTTTTTTTTTTTCTTTTTCTAAAGTTTCAACACATATAATAAATTAATGTTCAGTATGTGTGAGCAAATTGTGCCCATTCCATGCCTGAGGCGGCTGAATCAGCTGCCTACATTTAATGTCAGTCCTTTAATGAATTAAAAATTATCACTTATGTTGTTACACAACTACAACTCAAATATTTGTCATATTTTTGTGATAATTAAATAATCATTTTATGTAGGATTTTATAAATATTTTCTTCTTTTAGGGGTTATATTACTTTTATTATAAACGACTGACTGAATCTACCTCATTTACCAGTGGAATGTGGCTGATAATGAATGACAATGTTACAGAGTATCCTACCACAATAAATACGCTAGAGAGATTTACACTTTATCCTGAGGTAACTATCTACAATTAATAAAAGAATGATATTTTTCTGTTTTAGTGTTCACTCTAGAAAGAAAAAAGGCCGGGTGCTGCTACTAATTAAGGCACAACTAAAGCAGGAAAAGCGCCTTAGTTCAGTTATAAAGGGCATTAAGAAACAAAATTATTTTGTTAAGTAATAATTGAAAAAAAATTGATTTAATAATCTTCTCTGTTTTTCATAAAAAAATAAGGAAAGCCTGTGATATTTGCAAGCTTTTGGGTACATCGACTTAGAAATACTGGTGTATGGGGAAGATTTTTACTAGAGATATGGATACAACTAAGGGTGCATTTCACTATTATTAAAAAACACAGGGTGCATTTTGCCAATTTTAGGTGATTGGCATGCTGCACCCTTAAATAATGTAGAAGATACACTAGTCTGTTTGTTATAGATGGCTTTGGAAATCTATCACATGTGAGAGGTCTGCTAATTTGGTTCCGGATAAATGAAGACAGTTCCAATATACCTGGGACTCATATTTTGAATTTTGAATTAGATTTTTTGTTAATTTATATTGAAGTTTGCTGGCAATTTTGATATAAGCAATCCAAATTCAATCTTTTAGCCCAATATAGTAAACTAGGGGTTTTTACCCCCTGCTCGCTAATGCTCCCCAACCCCCATGAATTGCAATGCAATTCACATTGGGAATGCTACGCGGTCTCAGCTCGCTTTGCTCGCTCGTCACGTTTTTCAGCAATTCTAGCCAGAATGAATGCTTTCATAAATCATTTTAACATATGAAATTGACAATTTTTTGTTATGTAATAAAAGTAAATGAAAACTTTGTTGAAAACACGATTAAAAGTGCATTTAGTTGGTGCTACCAGTGGGAATAAATCATTTAAATACTACGAAAAAATGATCTTGGAAACACAATTAGTTTAAAACTTATTGCACCTATAATATTGTATAGCACAGTTTAAATACATTTTTTTTTTTAAACACTATGTGATAGGAAGATAGTTTATATATATCATCAATCATTGTATTATAGATATTTGGAAAAGAAATTATCTTTTACTTCTTCAAGACAACAACAGATGGCAGCAGGTACAACCTAGACATTTGATAATTTTATTCTTTCATATTTTCATGTGACTGAAATTTGTAAATAAATTCTAAATAGGAGTTGAGAATTCATTTGAAATTAATGATATTACTCATAATTAAAATGAGGAATCATCTCAAAGGCTTACATGTTATTTTATTTTTAATAATTGCTAGTTTGAGTTTGACTGCTGTCACAATGACTGCCATATTGAAGTTGGAGGCGGAGCTGATCTTGCACAATCTAGACTATTCATTGGTCTCAGCTCTGGAAACTACATTTGTTGCCAAACGCTAAGCTAGAAATTCAGCCTTATTTCCGCACCACATAAGAGAAATATATATATATATAGATTTTGTCTTCTTTTCAAACAGTTTATTCAGAATTCATAACTTAAGATTTTTCAAGATTTTTTTTTCAAGATTTTTACCTGAGCCATCCAATGTTATATCCCTGTATGGAGGAAACCTTCAGGAATGTATTAAAAAAAGTATTAACATCTTAAATTTATAAAAAAATTTAAAGAGAATAAGAGAAACTCACAGGAAAACTACAGTGATTTTCCTAGGTCACATGGTTTTTGAAGAAAATGCATTTTTCTGTTACACACAAACTTTACAGGCAGTCAGCGAGGATGTTTACGGGTGCTCGAGGTATCTATCGAGGCAGAATCATCCAAGGATAGTTGATAATGATTTTTGAAAAACTGGTCAGTAATTAGCCAAGATTTTTGTTATTATACTAGCTGGCTTCGCCCGCCAGCGGGCCCCTAATTTACATCGGTGCCTCGAATTGTAGAAAATCTCAAATCTTGTAAAACCTCGAACCGGACGAACCTCCGACCCGGGTCCCTGCTGCCTTCGGCACCGTATACCGGTCGTGCTACGCACGCACCGGATAATCCCTTAATTTGCACATTGAGTAGTATAAACCTCTAACCGAACGAACCTCCAACCCGTGTCCCCGCTGCCTTCGGCACCGTATACCGGTCGTGCTACGCACACACCGGATAATCCCTTAATTTGCACATCGAATAGTATAAATCTCTAACTGAACGAATCTCCGACCCTGCCCCAATGCCTTCGGCACCGGATAATCCGGATACTTGCACATAGAATAGTATAAACCTCTAACCGAACGAACCTCCAACCCGGGTCCCCGCTGCCTTCGGCACCGTAAACCGGTCGTGCTACGCACGCACCGGATAATCCCTTAAATTGCACATAGAATAGTATAAACCTCTAACTGAACGAACCTCCGGCTCGGGTCCCCGCTGCCTGCGGCCCCGTAGTTGAGTCGAATGAGCCATACCCCGTCGTGATCCTTCCCATAGAAACAGAGATAGGAAAGTGCCCCCTGGTGGTGAGAGTCGGAGCAAAAATCAATAAGCTGTAGTATCCTCTATCGACGTTGAGTCGAATGAGCCATACCCCGTCGTGATCCGGGCCATAGAAACAGAGATAAGTAAACGCCCCCTGGTGGTGAAAAACGAACTAAAACCGATAAGCTCTAGTCGAATAGTATAAACCTCTAACTGAACGAACCTCCGGTTCGGGTGCCCGCTGACTGCGGCACCGTATAGCATTCGTGCTGCGCACGCGCTGCAGTATACGTTAGTTCCACCTTCCACCACCAGGTGGCGCAAACTGTTTATACGATCATAACTGAAATCGTTGCAACTTATTTAGACTACCGGAGTTCTCGTTCAAAGACAGTGAGCTGTAGAAAAACTTAAAACTAAAAAAAAAAAAAAAATTCTGATGTCTTAATTACATAAACCGTCCAGATTCGATAACGGGCGAAGCCCGCTTTTAAACAACTTATTTAGACTACCGGAGTTCTCGTTCAAAGACAGTGAGCTGTAGAAAAACTTAAAACTGAAAAAAAAAAAAATTCTGATGTCTTAATTACATAAACCGTCCGGATTCGATAACGGGCGAAGCCCGCTTTTAAACAACTTATTTAGACTACCGGAGTTCTCGTTCAAAGACAGTAAACTGTAGAAAAACTTAAAACTGAAAAAAAAAAAAAAAATCTGATGTCTTAATTACATAAACCGTCCGGATTCGGTAACGGGCGAAGCCCGCTTTTTACTAATCGAAAATAGTGGTAATTTTTCTATACATATAAACAATCAAACGTTTAAAAATATTAAATTTGTTGAAATGGAATTGGTTTCCTCAAAAAATACTACAAATGTACAAATATGTCTTAATTCACCAACCGTCCCGATTCGATAACGGGCGAAGCCCGCTTTTCCTTATCGATTTAGACTACCTGAGTTTTAGTTCAAAGACGTCTTAATTACTGTAGAAAACCTGTAGAAAAACTTAAAAAAAAAAAAAAATCGATAACGGGCGAAGCCCCCTTTTCCCTATAAATACAATCAAAGCAAACTCACTTTTTCACTTCAAAAGAACCTGATTTAGACTACCTGAGTTTTAGTTCAAAGACAGGGACCTGTAGAAAAACTTAAAACTGAAAAAAAAAAAAAAAAAAAAAAAAAAAATCGATGACGGGCGAAGCCCACTTTCATAGTTAAGAGAAAAAAAACTGAAGGAGGGGGGGGGGGGGCGTGACACTGCTTTTCCTCAAATGACTGATTTAGACTACCGGACTTCTTGTTCAAAGACAGGGACCTGTAGAAAAACTCAAAACTGAAAAAAAAAAAAAAATGTTTAGACGCGCCTACTTCTTAAAATCTTAATACCTAGCCGGCACTGTAATAAAAATATTTCTTTTGCTTTAATTATACAAATAACGATGATTAATTATACAATAAAATAATATATCGGCTCGTAATGAATCACTTCAAAAGAACCTGATTTATACTACCTGAGTTTTAGTTCAAAGACATTGACCTGTAGAAAAACTTAAAACTAAAAAAAAAAAAAAAAAAAAAAAAAGTTTAGACGCGGCCTACTTCTTAAAATCGTAATATCTAGCCGGCACTGTGATGGAAATCTTTCTTTTGCTTTAATTATGCAAATAACGATGATTAATTATACAATAAAATAATATCGGCTCGTAATGCAGATATGAGAATAATTTTTAGATATTCTGAAAGCAGAATCAATTTTGCGTCGCCCTGTAAAAGTTAGGAATTACTGCGCCCCTTAGATTCAGAGATTGGGCCCCCCTCTGAAAAAAACCCAATTGAACGTCACGTGACCACCGTAAAAAAATTGCGCCTCTACTCTTGAAAATCCTCCTCTTGTCTGAAAATATCCGGTCACGTGTCGTTTTTCTGCATTGGTTACAAATGATTAGAAATAAATTGCTTCATTAACCGGTTTTTAATTGATATCTTCCGATTTTACTGGTCGAATTGTACAATCTTTTTTTTTGTTGAAATCAGGATTTTTTTTTACGTGTGATGGCTGATTTGGGGGTCCAGAGATTAATTCCTTCATTGTTTTTTGAAAACGGACTTGAGCATTACATGAAAGCTGTCACGTGAATTTGCTCTTTCTTCCTTCCAAACATCTGCGCTCCAGGCAGTCTGCGGTCTCCACATGCCGCGCCGAAAGAATTAAAAAATTATTTTTTATCGATCGATTTTTAAAGGATTTTTTCTGTTCTAATGGTCGTACGGGAATGATTTTTCGAATTTCTGAAAGCAAATGCTCTCCTGAATCTGTCTGTCTCATTTCCGAATTTCTGACCCCCCGACTTCCGTAGATCCGGGTCGGTTTAAAAACCCGCACTGCGGTTTGGGGCTTAATTTGCTCCTGGCGACCCTGCCTTTTTCGAGAATCGTCTCCACCGGCAAACCTTTTCGGAGGCGAAATTTTGCGGTTTTCGATTCTTTTTCAAGTTCGGTTTCGGTCGGTAATTAAAACACTTTCGTTCATTAATAACTCCCCGGGTCCGGGTCGGAATCCTGACCTGATCGAAACTTGAGCGTCGCGCCTTTTTTGCGAATTTTTCGGTCCGCGTCCACCGTCCGTGCGTCGCCTGATCCCGGAGCCTTTGCGAGTACAAAGGTGGAGTGCACAGACAGAAACACACACACACACACACACACACACACACAGACGTTTACCGCGCTTAATATTAGGGACTAGATGGCTTCGCCCGCCAGCGGGCCCCTAATTTACATCGGTGCCTCGAAACTTTTGTATTCTCCGGTTCGCATCCCCCTCGATCCGAACGAACCTCCGACCCAGGTCCCCGCTGCCTTCGGCACCGTATACCAGTCGTGCTACGCACGCACCGTTGATCCCTTAAAGGATTTGCACATCGAATAGTATAAACCTCTAACTGAACGAATCTCCGACCTTGGTCCCCGCTGCCTTCGGCACCGGATAATCCCTTAAATTGCACATAGAATAGTATAAACCTCTAACTGAACGAACCTCCGGCTTGGGTCCCCGCTGCCTGCGGCACCGTATAGCAGTATACGTTAGTTCCACCTTCCGCCACCAGGTGGCGCAATCCGTTTATATGATCATAACTGAAATCGTTAAGACTTTCGATGTCGAGTCGACTGAGCCATACCCCGTCGTTTTCATGCCTGTAGAACCGAAGATATTAAAGCGCCCCCTGGTGGTGAAAAAACTAAATAAAATCGGTAAGCTCTATTGATGTCCAGTCGAATGAGCCATACCCCGTCGTGATCCTTCCCATAGAAACAGAGATAGGAAAGCGCCCCCTGGTGGTGAGAGTCGGAGCAAAAATCAATAAGCTGTAGTATCCTCTATCGACGTTGAGTCGAATGAGCCATACCCCGTCGTGATCCGGGCCATAGAAACAGAGATAAGTAAACGCCCCCTGGTGGTGAAAAACGAACTAAAACCGATAAGCTCTAGTCGAATAGTATAAACCTCTAACTGAACGAACCTCCGGTTCGGGTGCCCGCTGACTGCGGCACCGTATAGCATTCGTGCTGCGCACGCGCTGCAGTATACGTTAGTTCCACCTTCCACCACCAGGTGGCGCAAACTGTTTATACGATCATAACTGAAATCGTTGCAACTTATTTAGACTACCGGAGTTCTCGTTCAAAGACAGTGAGCTGTAGAAAAACTTAAAACTAAAAAAAAAAAAAAAATTCTGATGTCTTAATTACATAAACCGTCCAGATTCGATAACGGGCGAAGCCCGCTTTTAAACAACTTATTTAGACTACCGGAGTTCTCGTTCAAAGACAGTGAGCTGTAGAAAAACTTAAAACTGAAAAAAAAAAAAATTCTGATGTCTTAATTACATAAACCGTCCGGATTCGATAACGGGCGAAGCCCGCTTTTAAACAACTTATTTAGACTACCGGAGTTCTCGTTCAAAGACAGTAAACTGTAGAAAAACTTAAAACTGAAAAAAAAAAAAAAATCTGATGTCTTAATTACATAAACCGTCCGGATTCGGTAACGGGCGAAGCCCGCTTTTTACTAATCG
This sequence comes from Maratus michaelseni, assembly GCA_963931845.1. NCBI lineage: Eukaryota > Metazoa > Arthropoda > Arachnida > Araneae > Salticidae > Maratus > Maratus michaelseni. Next base: position 257,074,941 of record OZ007594.1, read on the forward strand.
AAAATAGTGGTAATTTTTCTATACATATAAACAATCAAACGTTTAAAAATATTAAATTTGTTGAAATGGAATTGGTTTCCTCAAAAAATACTACAAATGTACAAATATGTCTTAATTCACCAACCGTCCCGATTCGATAACGGGCGAAGCCCGCTTTTCCTTATCGATTTAGACTACCTGAGTTTTAGTTCAAAGACGTCTTAATTACTGTAGAAAACCTGTAGAAAAACTTAAAAAAAAAAAAAAATCGATAACGGGCGAAGCCCCCTTTTCCCTATAAATACAATCAAAGCAAACTCACTTTTTCACTTCAAAAGAACCTGATTTAGACTACCTGAGTTTTAGTTCAAAGACAGGGACCTGTAGAAAAACTTAAAACTGAAAAAAAAAAAAAAAAAAAAAAAAATCGATGACGGGCGAAGCCCACTTTCATAGTTAAGAGAAAAAAAACTGAAGGAGGGGGGGGGGGGGGGGGGGCGTGACACTGCTTTTCCTCAAATGACTGATTTAGACTACCGGACTTCTTGTTCAAAGACAGGGACCTGTAGAAAAACTCAAAACTGAAAAAAAAAAAAAAATGTTTAGACGCGCCTACTTCTTAAAATCTTAATACCTAGCCGGCACTGTAATAAAAATATTTCTTTTGCTTTAATTATACAAATAACGATGATTAATTATACAATAAAATAATATATCGGCTCGTAATGAATCACTTCAAAAGAACCTGATTTATACTACCTGAGTTTTAGTTCAAAGACATTGACCTGTAGAAAAACTTAAAACTAAAAAAAAAAAAAAAAAAAAAAAAAGTTTAGACGCGGCCTACTTCTTAAAATCGTAATATCTAGCCGGCACTGTGATGGAAATCTTTCTTTTGCTTTAATTATGCAAATAACGATGATTAATTATACAATAAAATAATATCGGCTCGTAATGCAGATATGAGAATAATTTTTAGATATTCTGAAAGCAGAATCAATTTTGCGTCGCCCTGTAAAAGTTAGGAATTACTGCGCCCCTTAGATTCACAGATTGGGCCCCCCTCTGAAAAAAACCCAATTGAACGTCACGTGACCACCGTAAAAAAATTGCGCCTCTACTCTTGAAAATCCTCCTCTTGTCTGAAAATATCCGGTCACGTGTCGTTTTTCTGCATTGGTTACAAATGATTAGAAATAAATTGCTTCATTAACCGGTTTTTAATTGATATCTTCCGATTTTACTGGTCGAATTGTACAATCTTTTTTTTTGTTGAAATCAGGATTTTTTTTTACGTGTGATGGCTGATTTGGGGGTCCAGAGATTAATTCCTTCATTGTTTTTTGAAAACGGACTTGAGCATTACATGAAAGCTGTCACGTGAATTTGCTCTTTCTTCCTTCCAAACATCTGCGCTCCAGGCAGTCTGCGGTCTCCACATGCCGCGCCGAAAGAATTAAAAAATTATTTTTTATCGATCGATTTTTAAAGGATTTTTTCTGTTCTAATGGTCGTACGGGAATGATTTTTCGAATTTCTGAAAGCAAATGCTCTCCTGAATCTGTCTGTCTCATTTCCGAATTTCTGACCCCCCGACTTCCGTAGATCCGGGTCGGTTTAAAAACCCGCACTGCGGTTTGGGGCTTAATTTGCTCCTGGCGACCCTGCCTTTTTCGAGAATTGTCTCCACCGGCAAACCTTTTCGGAGGCGAAATTTTGCGGTTTTCGATTCTTTTTCAAGTTCGGTTTCGGTCGGTAATTAAAACACTTTCGTTCATTAATAACTCCCCGGGTCCGGGTCGGAATCCTGACCTGATCGAAACTTGAGCGTCGCGCCTTTTTTGCGAATTTTTCGGTCCGCGTCCACCGTCCGTGCGTCGCCTGATCCCGGAGCCTTTGCGAGTACAAAGGTGGAGTGCACAGACAGAAACACACACACACACACACACACACACACACACAGACGTTTACCGCGCTTAATATTAGGGACTAGATGGCTTCGCCCGCCAGCGGGCCCCTAATTTACATCGGTGCCTCGAAACTTTTGTATTCTCCGGTTCGCATCCCCCTCGATCCGAACGAACCTCCGACCCAGGTCCCCGCTGCCTTCGGCACCGTATACCAGTCGTGCTACGCACGCACCGGATGATCCCTTAAAGGATTTGCACATCGAATAGTATAAACCTCTAACTGAACGAATCTCCGACCTTGGTCCCCGCTGCCTTCGGCACCGGATAATCCCTTAAATTGCACATAGAATAGTATAAACCTCTAACTGAACGAACCTCCGGCTTGGGTCCCCGCTGCCTGCGGCACCGTATAGCAGTATACGTTAGTTCCACCTTCCGCCACCAGGTGGCGCAATCCGTTTATATGATCATAACTGAAATCGTTAAGACTTTCGATGTCGAGTCGACTGAGCCATACCCCGTCGTTTTCATGCCTGTAGAACCGAAGATATTAAAGCGCCCCCTGGTGGTGAAAAAACTAAATAAAATCGGTAAGCTCTATTGATGTCCAGTCGAATGAGCCATACCCCGTCGTGATCCTTCCCATAGAAACAGAGATAGGAAAGCGAACCCTGGTGGTGAGAGTCGGAGCAAAAATCGATAAGCTGTAGTATCCTCTACCGATGTTGAGTCGAATGAGCCATACCCCGTCGTGATCCGGGCCATAGAAACAGAGATAAGTAAACGCCCCCTGGTGGTGAAAAACGAACTAAAACCGATGAGCTCTAGTCGAATAGTATAAACCTATAACTGAACGAACCTCCGGTTCGGGTCCCCGCTGCCTGCGGCACCGTATAGCGTTCGTGCTGCGCACGCGCTGCAGTGTACGTTAGTTCCACCTTCCACCACCAGGTGGCGCAAACTGTTTATACGATCATAACTGAAATCGTTGAGTCTTTCGATGTCGAGTCAAATGAGCCATACCCCGTCGTAATCCGGGCCATAGAAACAGAGATAATAAAACGCCCCCTAGTGGAGAAAAACAAACTAAAACCGATAAGCTCTAGTGTCCTCTATCGATGTCGAGTCGATTGAGCCAAACCGTGTCGTGATGTGACCCATAGAACTCGAGTTGGCTGAAAAATCCTTTGATTACACCTTCCACCACCAGAGGGCGCAATGTGTTCTATACGAATGTTATAGAGGGTCCTTATTACTTTAATTCTGATGTTTGGAATCGAATCAGTTTGGGGGAAATTCGTAACACAGTTTCTGAGTTATAGAAACGGACCACAGTTAAGATAAAAAAACTTGAGGGGGGGGGGGGGGCGAGGACACTGCTTTTCTTTAAACAACTGAATTAGACTACCGGAAAAGAAAAAAAAAAATCTGATGTCTTAATTACATAAACCGTCCGGATTCGATAACGGGCGAAGCCCGCTTTTTACTAATCGAAAATAGTGGTTATTTTTCTATACATATAAACAATCAAACGTTTAAAAATGTTAAATTTGTTGAAATGGAATTGGTTTTCTCAAAAATAATACAAATGTACAAATATGTCTTAATTACAGCAACCGTCCCGATTCGATAACGGGCGAAGCCCGCTTTTCCTTATCATAATATCTGGTTGCGACTCTAAAAGAAAACCGTAAAATACTCGTCATGCAGTTTTTGGACGCGGCCTACTTCTTAAAATCGTAATATATAGCGGGCGCTGTGATGGAAATCTTTCTTTTGCGTTAATTATACGAATGTTGATTAATTATACAATTAAATAATATATCAGCTCGTAATGGAGATATGAGAATAATTTTTAGCTATTCTGAAAGCAGAATCCATTTTGCGTCGTCCTGTAAAAGTTAGGAATTACTGCGCCCCTTAGATTCTGAGATTGGGCCCCCCTCTGAAAAAACCCACTTGAACGTCACGTGACCTTCGTCTAAAAAATGCTCCTCGCCTCTGGAAAATCGATCCAGACGATCGTCTGGGCGCGTGTCTGCTTTCTCGCATTCCCGGCACGGAAAGAAATGAAAAATAATTTTTTATCGATCGATTTTTAAAGGATTTTTTCGGTTCTAATTGTAGTACGGAAATGATTTTTTCGAATTTATGAAACCGGACGCTGTCCTGCTTCCGTCCGTATGACTTCCGAATTTCTGGCCCCCCGACTTCCGGAGATACGGGTCGGACCTGCATTGCGGTTTGGGGCTTAAATTGCTCCCTGGGAACCCGCTGCCTTTTCCTTCCCCGTCCCGAGAGAGACCGGCAACCCCTTTCGGAGGCGAAAATTTGTGGTTTTCGATTCTTTTTCAAGTTCGGTTTCAGTTCGTAATTAAAACAGTTTCGTCAATTAATAACTCCCCGGGTCCGGGTCGGACTCCCGACCCGGCCCAAACTTGACAGCCGCGCCTTTTTTTCCCAATTTTTCGGTCCGCGTCCGCCTTCAGTGCGTCGATTCGTCCCGGAGCCTTTGCGTGTACAGACCGGGAATGCACAGACGCACACACACACAGACGTTTACCGTTCTTAATATTAGGGATTTTCCAAGATATTGTCGAAAGTGTAAGGAAGGTAAAATATGCCCCCTTCCTCCTATTTCCTAATCTACTAAAACTAAAATCATGAAAAAATTAGGGGTAGAGGAGTTTAGTAAATAGTAATTAATAAATTTAATGTACAAACCTTTTAAGCATGAGTTAAACTTTCACTTGATCAATTTATTTTATTTTAAAAAATACATTTTCCAGTTGATCTGTTGGGTTTCTTTGAATTAATCTAATGATTATGTTTATATTTTTCTGTCCTCTAATCTTCATTAAAAAAAATTCTAATCTTTATAATAATTACATATTACTATCACTTACATAAGGGCACTTAAACATTGGTGCATATGCACCACTGGGATTGCATAACCAGTACATAATTAGACAGTGCATGTTCTTATTGAATATAATTATCAACAATGATTCATTTTGATGCCACAATCATAAATGCTTACTGATTGGTGAACTTTTTGCATGCAGTAAAATTGAGAGAAATTATGGCTAAACAAATATTTTTGATTTAATTACATAAAATCTCATCTATTTAAAGAATTTTACAAGAATTAGGTTATAGTGTTATGTGTAATTTACTTAAATGACTTTTAACATTGAACTTGAAATATTTTATGTGATGCATATTTACTGGTAGTTATGGTTATTTCTATTTTCTAATATTTAAAAAAGTAACTTAGAAATTTTACTTTTTTAGGTTGTTTTAGCTGCTAGTTTCAGAACTGTTTCCAGTATAGCTGATTTTTTAAATATTAGTCTTAAAGAATGTTGGCAAGTGGTTAGGGGCGATGATCTTCCCCCTGTTGAAAGCTGTGTAGGTAAGTAATAGCTTGAAAACATGCTTAATCATAAGTCGCTGAACTTCAATAAGTGTTACTTAGTCACTAATAATTTAATCAATAGAACTCAAGTTAAAAATCTATTGTATCACCTTATTCTGTCCACAATTTCAACATTTTTTTTTTTTTAAGTCTCTTCCATTTATTTTAAATAAATAGAAAAAAGTGTATCACTAAATATAGAAAAGAAATTGTTGAAGTTTATTATTGTTTTGGTTATTTTAAATGGGATTTTTTAAAGATATTACAAGAATCATGTAATTATGTGTTCAAGTGTAAATCCTGATTGAATTTTTGTTACCAACCATCATATTAATATATAAGATTAGAGATGTTATGATGTAGATTATATAATTTTGTTAATTAACTAATTTTGCATTGTCTTGAACAACTTTTTGTCTGTGAAAATATCTTGCCTGATATTGATTTTTATAGCCAAAATCCTATTTCTTTCCCTATACATTTTTCTGCCATAAAAATTTTTTAGTCCTCTTTTGGATGGCTGCCAAAACCTAGTTAATATTTTTAGAAATGTATAACGATAGTGGTGATGACTGGTGCTATCGCTTTTGCTTTTATTATTCTCACAATGCTTCTAAAAAACTCATTATTTCAATTTTTACACCATCAAATAGAAAAAAAATTTACTTTTCAATAAAATTCGTTAGAAAACTGTAACTCAATTTAGATACTATTTAAATAATTTTCAAGTATGATTTTTTTTTTTAATCAAATGAGTATTTTTTGTTACAACAATTTAAAGTAACTACACCACAATTGGCAATTGGTTGCACAAAGCAAATTAAAAAGAAAAAAAGACTAATTAATATTAATCTAATAACCATAAGTTATCACACTTTGGCTCTAAATTAAAGTGAAAAGACAGATTTTCGTTTTCATAAAATTAATATTAAGTTAAATTGAATTGGTTAAAATATTCATTCTATCAGAATATGCTGGGAATAGTATTTTATTTTTTTCTGAATTTATATTGAAATATTACTTTTGCAGTAACTTTAACCTTTATTATTAGCATAAGATTACTGCAGTTGAAGCACTTTATAACGAATTACGATATAACGAAATGTCCATAACCATTTAGTTGGTCTGTTTGTTAAAATACTGAATTCGAAGTGATATAACAAAATGCTTATAATGAAAAACACGATATAATGAAAAGAATTCAAGCATGAAAAGTGAAATAAAAACAATATAGCGAATTTTTCAATTTTAGGTGGATTTCGTAAAAAATACTACCCATTACATTCTCCCCTATGTTGGAATTTTGGCTATGTCTGGCAAAAGAAAATGTCGGCAAAAAAGAAACTCGAAATTATACAATACGTTAAGAATAATGTTTTTAAAAAAATGATGTAGCGAAAAAATTTGGGATTCCAAGTAGTAGAAAAAAGTCTTAAAATTTTCGAAAAGGGTGCAGTTTCCTCATCATTTAAACGTATACGCACAGCAAAATATACAGATGTGGAGGAAGTATTATTTTCATGGTTTAAAGATGCAAGATCAAAAAATATCTCTATTAGTGGATGTATTTTGCAAGAAAAAACATATGCGTTTGCCGAAAAACTTTGATAGGAAGACTTTCATGTAAGTGATGGTTGGTTGAGTAAATCCAAAAAAAGATATGAAATTGTGCACAAAAAATTATGTGGAGCCTCTGTTTCAAAAGATTTCAAAAGAAACAAAAGAAGAATTGGAGAACAAAAACACAAAAATATTTAAGGATTATAGTCGAAAGATATATTTAACATGGATGAAACTGGATTGTTTTTTTGTTTGATGCCTGATAAAACTCTAATTAAAAAAAAGAAACTTATCATGTTGGGAAAAGGTACAAAGATCGACTTTCATTAGCATTATGCTAGTGCTACAATGCCAACGGCTTTGAAATGCGAAAACCTCTTGTAATTGGAAAAACAAAAAATACACAGTGTATCCTAAAAAACATATTGGAAACTTTGTCCAGGCATAACTGCAAAGCTTGGATGGCGAAATGTCTTTCTGAAGAATGGATTTTAGATTTTGACAAAGAGATGCAGAAATCAAAAGAAAAGTTCTGCTTATTTTAGACAATGTCTCTTTGCATGTGTGTCTGTTCATCTTAAATATTTAAAATTACTTTTTTTTTGCCCCCTAATAATACATCCAAAATACAAACATTAGACCAAGGAATTATTCGTTCATTTAAAACTAAATATTGGAAGATGGTTGTGAAAATAAATAATCGTGAATTCAGATGACATGAAAAAAAAAAAAAAAAAAATAGACGTGCTGAAAGCAATTTATATGATAAATAAAGCTGGGTGCGATGTATCAAAAGAAACTATTGTTAACGCTTTTCAGTTTCAGGAATTTTCCCATCACCTTCAAATAATAATGAAACTGTTTCTTTACCTGAATTGGAAGATACAGATGAACTGATTTCATCCTTAAACCCTACTTCCAACTTTAACTTTAATCAATATGTTAAGTTTATGATCACATAATAGCAAATGAAGAGAATATTATCAAAAAAAGTGCAGATGAGTCATCTGATGGCTGTGTCAGTGAAGAGGAAGAATTTATAGAAGCTAGTGAGAAACTTTTACCATCAGATGCACTCAAGTATTTACAAAAAATTGTGTGTTACAGGCATAATAAAAAACGACTGAAATTAATATGAACGTTGACAAAATAGTGCGTATCATATTAGATAGTACTGTTAAGAAAATAAATCTGAGCTTGTTAACTTCATTCTTCAAATCTATATAAGTATGTAAAACTGCCCTTGAAGAGAATTAAATCAATAATATTTTTTTTTTTGCCCAGTTTTTTCATATGTAACATAGTAATATATAGTATATACTGTTAAAATAATATAACAGAGCTCTAATTATCTTAAATTCTGTCATTCAGATCAATAATCACATAAAAATATAATTATCTTGAAATTCCTTTTTAAATCAATGCTTTTCTTCTTTTCACTGTTTGTAGTAAAAGTGATCCTTCCTCTGAAGGCTAATTTAATTTGAATACATAATGCCTTTTTAAAAAAATTATTAAACAAAAGCAATTTTAAGAGATATCTTTCTGTAATAAACCATCCTTTTTAGGTGCGATCGTAATTATATAAATACGTAGCACCTATTAGTCATTGTCTGGTCCGTCTATCTGTCTGCATATAACAGCGCAAAAACTACTCAACCGAATGGTTTGAAATTTAATATGTATAATTGTTTCAGAATTTTGTTGAGTCATTTCAAATTTTATGAAAATCTAATCAAAATTTAACGAGATATTAATAAAAATTTTCTTTATTCTGTTAAATCCTATCATACACAATTAATTCAATGATATTCCATGATAGGTAATGATTCTAGGTTGCCATAGTGATTACATCATTTTTAAGATGGAGTCATATTATTTCTGTATTACTGAATTTAAAAACTGAATTTGTATACTAAAATTGTTTAATTATAGCAATCCTATAATCTACTGACTGTTTTTTCGATAGATGTTTCTGGAGAAATAGATATTAAATGGAAAAAGAGTCTAAATATGGATTTCAAGTTCTGAAAATTTCAAAGCTAGGCATAAGTTTCCATATTGGAATTTTCAGTAAATGATAAAATGTTGATAAAAGATAAAATGTTACCAACTTAAAATGTACTTATTTTATTACGGAAATTAATCATATCATAATAATAGATGATATAATTCACTTCACTGAAATAATAATAACGATGATTTTTTTTTCCATCGTCTTGTATTGGATATTTGTGCATAGTATAATTTTAATGCAACAGAATTGTAATTAATTGTTTGTAAAAGTGTATTGAAACTTAATTTCATAAAATAAAATTAATATCTATAATATGAAAATCTGCACATAAAATAAATTTTGTATTTCTGCATAAGAGTGCAACAATTCTTGCACCAAAATCTGAATATTTATAAAACTAGTTATAGTGCAAACGCACCTCATTTGTCACGTTTGAAGTACAATTTCCAACTTGTTTATGATTGTCTTCATTATCTGTACTTCTGCATACTCTGATTACATTCAGACCACATTAATTCGGATAATTGGAGTTCTTACAGTATAACAAAATAAATCGTTATAATGTTTTAACGAAATAATTCATTATAACATTTTAATGAAAGCACATTAGAATGAGCAAATCTTTGGAGCACTTTCGATTTCATTATAAGGTGCTTTGACTGTAATTAGTATTTATGATTTCCTTATTATTATTTTTCTGCTTCTGATTTTTTTGACACAAAGATTAGATAAAGGTGGTTTTTCTAATTTCATGTTATTGCTATCTAAAAACTTTTATTTAAATATTGTAAATATTTTCATTTGAAATTCCACCACCTTCTTTTATCATTAAACAATCCTTTCTACAATCAAACATTTTTCAAAACTAGCTGCAGCTGTATTTACCACATTTCAATAATCAGAATTGGAAAATATTTCTCAATTCTCCATAATGCCAAATATTGTGAAAAAAGGAAAAAAGAAAAAATGATTGATTATATGTTGTGTCTTATCACAACTAATGAAGAGTATTACCCAGATTAAAAATTAATTAAATTATACATTATCACCACTGAAGAAAAGTTAAGACTGAAAATCCAAGTTACCCCAAATTAGATTAATGACTTAAGAAAATGAAATATAAAAATCTTCCTACATAAGAAAATATTACTTTGATGAGCACAATAAGAGAAATTTACAACCAGAATAAAATTTTAGGATAGATTTTAAAAGATTTTACTGGAAGAAGAAGGAGCTGCGTTGTGAAAAACTCCTGAATTTTAAAATAAGGAAGTTAATTAGTTTACAATAACCCAAGCCATGGTCAGTGAATATGCTTAACTACTGATTCAACATCATTTTCATATGGGCAAAAATTTATAAACTGCAGAAGTTAATTAAAGAAACAATTACTGAATTTAAGGCAACAATTGAAAATTTTGAATAAAGAATGAAAATAGCTAGCCCTCATGAAGATGACCTTAAATCCCTAAGGAAAGAAATAATAAAAATAATAATAACTGAGAGAGAGGCACTGCAGGAATGACAAAAAGGATATATAATTAAAAGGGATTTATTAACAAAACATATGACGATCCTTACATGCTATAACTTAAGATTACTAAATAATCGGATTTGGGTAATTACTGATAAATGATGACATTGGAATTTAATTATATTAAGTAGTAATTGTAACATTATAAAATATATATATGATTATAATTTATCATGCAATGAAATGAACAATCTTCTTATATTATTAGACAAGACCATAGTAAATGACATTCAATTCCTTCTTAATTTAAATTTTAACAAACAGAACCTTATTTTACTCATTATATAACAAACAGAAAAAATCACCCTTTAATTACTAAAAGATTTGAGAATTGAGCTACGGAGGATTAAAGTTAAGTAACACATGGTGTCACATAAAAAAAATTAATTGGCCAACAAAAAAAAATAAGTATAAAATAAAAGAAACAAGATTAATTAAAAATAAAGAAAGATTGAATTAGCTGCATCATGCTGAGCAGCTAATATAAAAAAAAGAAGAAAAAAAACTTATTGTAGTGAACATGATGGGCCCATCACTCTGGCTATCCTTCTCCTAAAAAAAAACCGACCTTCCTTCTAGCTGGCTCCAGATAGAATCTTCATTCAATGCTCCTGCGGAATCTAGCTGCACCTTTTTTACAATTGTGTACCTCCACACCAAAAATATAGTGCAGAATCAAAACTGTAGAATAAAAATTAATTTGTTTCTTTAAAAGGGTATAGTGTGCATCAAATTGCACAACAAGACGTTTACTGTTTCTTTTTCACGATGTATGATGACGATTTTAGTTGATTTTAATTTTTTTTTTCTTTTTTAAATTTATCCGTTGAAAACTCGTAACCCTCCGCGGAGCATGACGTCAGACATCTTCTCTAAGCAGCGTCACCACGTGACCTTCCAATCATTTTGGCGGGAAATGCTGTATCGTTGTCACGATCGTTGCCACAATAACTTAATAGTGTAAAATTGAAGAAAAGGGAAATGTCAGGATAGAAAAGCAAAATTATAAAAAGGAATTTTAATGTTAATTAAGGTTAAATAATTTAATAAAAATACCTAAAATAAAATAATAACTCCTGTAGCTCAAATTCGAAACAAAACACTCCAGTAGCTCAAAATTAACTTCTATATAATTACACAAGTATGCATATCTATTTTTTGTAAAAATAACTATATAAACAATATTAAAATCATAATTAGTTAATTACCAGTGAAACATTTGATATCCCACAGAATGAAAGCACGCTATTTCAACATGCGCAGCACCAAATATCCAACGTCCAACCAACCAACCGATTACAACATCGCGTACACAGAAATATTATTTTGAATTAAACCTGATGGATAGTGTGAAAAACCATTAAAAATTTTGTGCCAAAGATTAAATAAAACAATTTAAAAGCATAATGGATTTAAGTTTTACTGCAAAATAAACTGTGACCACTAACCCTAACTGCCGCGAAAATGTAAACAAACCGGCCCGAAGTCGCGATTTGTAAACAAACGAGATCGAAAAGTGATCTTGAATAAAAACAAAACCCCAATTTCAGAGTTAGCAAAAATATGATTTTAAATTTAAAATTAAAGAATTTTGTAGAATAAAAATGTGTTGTTTGCGACACAACAATTAATTGGAAATAGTAGTGATAGAAAATTTTGAATAAATTAATTGAAATTATTAAAATTTTGATTTCTAAAACAAAAAGATAGATTAATTTTGGCCCCGAGATCAAAAGTGGTAAAAATAAACAAATAAAGTTCATTGCAAGGAAAGATAAAATGATAAACGATAAACTATTACGAATACTCTTCATGGGAAATATATATAAGATATTACTCACCAGAACCAGATTGCAAATATGCTGTAATATATACATATAACACATAAAACAATGCTGTGCCATAATTATATTTTAAGTATTTATCTGATATTTAATTGTTAGTTATGTAAGTGGAAATTTTATTTTATATTACATGTAATTTTATATTCTTCAATAATTATTCTTATTAAAATTTATAAATTATATATATTTAATTCAGATACTTAAATGATAACTTTTAGGTAATATGTAAAAAACAATTTTTTAAATAGATATTTACAAAAGCGAAAGAGATCTGTAATTCCATCAAATTTCCTTTTACTGAATACATAAATTAATATATGAAATTTTATTATATATTTTCAATTATGTGAATTATTTGGTTTTAAATTTTAAAGGCACATAAATAAATCAAAAATGCATGTCTTAAGATAGTGTAAATATACACAAATATAAATACCTAAGACTCATTTATTATATAAAGATTAAAAATAAGAAAAAGAGAAAACTGCACAGAATCCTTGCCTGTACAACATTAATAAATATTAATTATAATGAAATGAAGATTAAATGTTTTGAAATTACTTATGCAAAACATGAATTTAATCAACAGGTAATTCAGAATGCTTGTATGGTCATTTTCTTAAAACAAATTATTAACACTATTGCTGTTCTTGTTGCTATGTAAATAAAATATTCACATGGCATGTAAATAAAAGATTTAATCTTTGGAGGAAGTCATAAATGCTGTACTGGCGAAGACTTATTATTTTTTTTTATCAGAGTTCAACTATTACAGTCCATTTTAAGAGGAGTAAGTCCTAAATGATGTAATTAACATCATGATATTCAGAGGAGTGGTTTTCAGCAATATCATCAGAAATTGAGAATCATCACAATATAGAAATAAGATTTCATAATACTTATTAGTGGGAGTCATCTATTATTTCAGATAGGATCTTGATTTTTCTTTTATATTGCCCTTGTTACACTTCAGCTTGTAGATATGCATGTTTTAGTTGCACCACGACTACTTGATAAGCCAGTAAAATGTATTAACTGTTAATCGATCATTTATTTTTTGGAACAGCAAAAGAAATGAGCATCATGATCGTAGCTAACTGATTCATCTTGACTTTATATACCATTTCTGTCAATTATACTTATCTTTCTCCTGTAACAGTTATTCACATGATCATATTTCATTAAATTTTTTACTTATAAATAATATAAATTATTATATTGATAGAATCTAGGTAATAGAATTTAAGATTACCATCATTCATGATTTTCAATATCTAAAGGTTGTAGAAAGTAAGATAATTTGGGGAGCATCGATGTGTATCTCTCAACAGATCGGTGTACATTAAGAGAGTGAATTCTCCCAAAAATGCTATGAAGTTCCCACTATTTTTCCACCTTTTCCCACCCACTAATTTCACAGCAGATGCAGAAAAGCCTTTAAATAGTTGCTACAGTGTAAACACAGTACGCAAAGTGCATTCATGAATTGATTTGTGGATAGTCAAAATTACTGAAATGACAACCGGAGTTAGATATTTGAAAAAAGTCAGGAAGGAGAACATTACAAAAAGATGGTGTTTCTTTTATGAAAGTGAATATAAGGAGATTAAATCACAAATGCTGATAATTAAATAATTTTTGAAAAAAGGAATTACGGAAGATTAAAAATGGGAAATAAAATAATTTAAATTTAAAATAAATAAATAAATATTAAAATATGAAAATAAAAAATTTTATTTAAAAAATAAATAAAAGAAAGAAATGTTTGTTTTGTAACATACCAAGTTTTAAGATAGGCTGGTATATCTTCATCTCTAATTACATCAAACAGGGTGTAGTGGAAGTGGAATTATAATCACAAAAGTACTATATATCATAACTATTCGAATTTTTTTTTATTTTTATATTTTTTTAAATAAAGTTTTACCAATTACTACAGTGTTCTCCCTAGATTTTTCCTCCCCTTGCAGTTGGATGCTAGAAAAAACACCAAGTGAAAATTTGCATGTAATACAAAAAACTTGATATGGAAAGGTATAAAAGTACAATTTTGAATAAAAAATATGATAAATTCCAGTTTGGCAGTTAATTAAAATTACCAGGTAGTCTGAATGTCAAAAATCTGGGGAGGAATACTAAATAATATGAAAAATATGTTTTTTGTTAATAATTCATTCTTAACGTAGGTATTGGAGATCCTGCCTACTTTTATGTAACTACTGTATTCCTATTAAATGGCCTTGTTGGATCACTGATGTTTTTATATGGATCAATTTTAAGGTAAATATATGTAATTTTGATTAAACAAATATGTATACTATATTGAACATGGTAAAATCATTTTAATTTTTCTAAAACATAATAGAAATAAAACAGAAATACATTTCCAAATGCTAAGAACTGAAAATAATTGCAAATATCTATAAGAATTATTTTTATCTAGAGCTTAGTATGCTAACAATTTTTCATAATAAGAAGATAAGAAAACAAAAATTATGTAAATATGCATATTGGGACATACTATAAACAATCAAATAGACAATCTTGGATTAATAATGTCTGTGGTTTAAAAGGTTGAAACAATTTGAGCATCTAAGCCAAGTCATGGAAAACATTATGATTAATTGTGTTCTGTTAAGAAATGTAGACTGACACATACTTTTTAATGGTTTATATAAAGTATTCTATTTCACATATATTTTATGGAAACTTGGATTAGGCACAAAGTCAACTTGTCTGATATAACACAGTGTTTTTTTTTGCACTAGGCAAGCCTTATAGTAATTTTAGTAGACCTCCTTGCTACATTTTATCATATAATTTTACATGAATGATTATTTTGAGATCTTATAGCACAAGCTAAAGACAAATTTAACTTTGGTATTAAAAATAAATCACAATAAATATAAAAGTAAGAATGGTTAAAAAAAAAACAGACAAACAAAAACACTCTTTTATAAGCATTTAATGTTTATCATAAAAATCCTGCCTAATTTCATGAGTACAATTCATGTTGTACCCAAACATTTCCATTACAAAGCATGAATTTGTAATGGATGCCGATTGCGATTACAGCCACTTTTATTTATGCTTAGTAAAAAGTGTGAATTTATTAAAAAATTAAATTTTGGTCTTAAAATATATCTACAAGGGAAAAAAAATATTATTTAAATTATCTATCTAGGCTTTCTAAATTATTGTCTCAATTTATAATCATAATTTAATTAATATTAATCAATTAATTGATAATTATGTTCTGTAAATGCGAAAATATTGTATTGTCATCGGGAACACATAACTGTGCACAATTTCTAGAGCTCTAGCACAAAAGGAAATGGGTGAGAAAGGAATTAAGAAATTTCATCTTTACATACTTGAATCAAGTTCAGTTAAATAAAAGCATGTAAAAATCAATGTCAACTTGGTGCTAATTTGCCATTTTGGAGACATTCCTATTCAATTCTGAGTTACAGTATGCCTATTGTTTTCACATATGAATTTTACTATTATTTGTGCATATTGATCCAATAAGTTTAAAATTTTGAATATTAAATGTATAGAACAATCTCTCAAGCATAAATAACAACAGCAAAAATTAGAACAATATTTTCAAAATTTGTAACATAGTCTCTTCCCTCAAGGTGTACATCATATGCATTACAATCCCAAAACTTGGTTTCATAAGTATATTGAAATTAAAACTCATTTCTCACACAAGCAATGTTAAAAAACTATAAAAACATGGAAATAATTAAAGACACCTAATAACTATTAATCGATTAACACTCATTATCCTCATTTGAGGAGAGATATAAAATCTTATTTCCAACGCAGCTTTTTCCTTTAGAATCAATTAATTTTGGTTGGGCTGTAATTTTAAAGCTAAAGGGTGGATTTCTTAAGTGTCTTGCTTAACTTACTCAGAATCATTTATATACTAAATATATGACAAGTGATAATGTAGTTTTATTATTATTAATTTGAGTTTTAATGGGTTAAGCAAATATATTAAACTACAATATATACAGGAGATGTACTGTAAATCTGTCTCTCAGATTGTCTGTCAATTAGTACATGCTATATCTCTTGTAAAACTGTTTGGATAAGTATGAAAGAAAAATATGTTATTGGAATAAGCTTCTGCACACTTGTACCAATGAGTTAGTGAGAAGTGAGTTTGCTATAAGACAACAAAAGACCATTAGTCTCGGGTTAGCACATGGAGAGTGCAAAGCTCCCTAGTTAGCTATAAAAATAAAGTAAGGTAGTTTAGTATTTTCTTCTAGTTTTTTGCTCAGGAGGAAATGAAATATAAAGATATTTCTGTTCTTAAATTGTTTCTAGGGATTGCAGTAACTGTGTGCTGCTTGAATGTTATGCAATGAAAAATAAAATGCTTCAGCTCAATAGTTACATTTTTTTTTGTTCTTATTTTATTTTTTAGCCATTCAATATGTGGAGGAATATTGTCTGCTCTTTGTTTCTTTTTCAACCATGGTGAAGTAAGTTATTCTATACATTTCTTTATTCTGCATGGGAACTGTTTTCTTGATTTCAATAGTTTCTTAAATATATTATTTTTAAAATTTTCACTTTACTAATGAAACAATTTGTCATACTGTTGTGAATTGTTTTATTCTTTTCATAATTATTGCAGCTTTATTTGCTAATTTAATTAGTATAGTTATTTCAAAAAGTTTTGTATGTGCGTGTGAGAGAGAGAAAGAGAGATGTATTTTATAAATTATTTGACAGATGCTTAGTTGTTTAAATTAATTATGCACTTTTAATGCAGTATAAAAGCTTATGAATATAAAACTAGTCGGATGTGTCATTCCCAAAACTTTCATCTATCTCACACAGGTTTCACATACACTAAAAAGAATCAGCACCAATTTATATCAAGGTCTAACTGAAACTCAAGTTTTATTAAATTCCGTGCTTTATTTCTTGAGATATGACTATCGCTAAAATCGTGTAAAACCTGCAAAATACTGCATAGCAGTGGCACCTGATGGGCGATTTTTACCAAGAACTAATCAGCACCAATTTATATCAGACACTAACTGAATATAAAGTTTTATTAAATTCCGAGGATTATTTCTTGAGACAGAGCTATTGCGAAAATCGTGAAAAATGCTGCGTAGCAGCGCCACCTGCTGAGCGATTTTTACCAAAAACTAATCAGCACCAATTTTTATTATGAACTAACTGAATCTAAAGTTTTATTAAATTCCGAGCATTAGTTCTTGAGAGAGAGCTATTGCAGAAATCGCGAAAAATGCTGCATAGCAGCGCCACCTGCCAGGTGATTTTTACCAATAACTAATCAGCACCAATTTATATCAGGGACTAACTGAATCTAAAGTTTTATTAAATTCTGAGCATTAGTTCTTGAGATAGAGCGCCCACAAAATTTGTGTCACATACAGACAGACAGACAGAGTCACAGACAGACATTTTCTAAAAACAGTCAAATCGTGTTCAGTACCTTCTAAAACGTATAAATCCGTCGAAAACCGGAAGTCGAAAATTTTCATGAATCCAATACTTTCTTCTTGTAAAGATAGAAGAAAGTAAAAAATCAACAAAAAGCTATCTCAAAGTATGAAGTACCTATCATTATTTTCTGTTAGAGCTTAGCATTTTGAGCAATATTTAAAATATCTAAAATGTTTTAAAAATTGATACATTTTATATTTAATACTGACTTGTAGATTTAATACATTTTCAAAATCAACAAATTTATTTCTCTATTTTCAAATTATCATCAGAAAGAAACTTGTAAAAATATTTTACTTGAAAGTAATAACTTTTTAAAGAAATTTTGGAATTTAAGGATGTAATGTTAATTGTTAATTTCAGTCATTTTGTTGCTACTTTAGAATATTTTTATTTTTTAGTTAAAATAAAGGTGGCTTATGTATGGGTCATTCAGTAAAAAAGTTTCCCTTTGTTATAATATTTGTATTTGCTAATTTATACATTCAATACCTACATTTTTTAGATATATACATCATGTAGTACTTTTCAACATAATTGCCTTGTACACTGAGTCACTTGTCTCAATCAGGGGTGGGGAATTACATCATTTTACTCACCACTAGCAAGTGGGTTTTCTGACAGAACAAGTGAATTGTTAAGCAGTTACTTAAAAACTGCAGACTATGTTTTTTACTTATTAGCTATATTTTGTAATTCTCCAAATTACCGCAATGTGAATATCGTGCTAAGTTCTATGCTATATTAAACTTTCCTCTGTTGTATATATTTCTTAATTTTATAACAAAATAATTAAAAAAATGCATTGTAGTACCTAATAGTTATTAAATAATTTTGCATTTGTGTAAATTCTGTCATAACAGTTTTCAACTACACGTTGCTTCTTGCTGGCTGGTAAGATTGTTTGAAAATTCCCCACCCCTGTGTCGCAATGCAACACCAATTTTTCAAAGCCCTGTGTGGAAAAGTCTAGGCTCATGTTTTGCAGCAGTCTTCTCACTGCAACCTGAACTTTCTCATCTGTTCAAAGATACTAACCTTTGATATTCTCATCCATAGTAGTAGATATTTTGGAAAGACCAGATTGAATTTCATCAAAAATCCTAACTCTGCTTTCAGTGAAATGTTTCATTGTTCTCAATTTATCTACACAGACATTATAGTGCCACATGAACCAGTTTCCTGTGTGTATCAAGCAATATGCATATTTGTAATGATGACATGCACTTAAGTTACTAATCCAATACACGTGCATCTACCAAGCCATACTTCTCACTAATGATGTGAGCCTAATATTTCACATTGTTAAAAATTTTCCTTTCTCTCTGTGCCCTGTACATCTGCGAGGGAAATTATGATGTAGCAGATAGGGCTTGTTTTATGAATAATTTTACTCTGTTGTTTTTGTAAGAAATTTTATGGCACAAGGAAAAACTTATGTTGAATGATCTATGTGTTTAATTATCTGACTGTGTAAATGTTCTATTTATTCATCTTAGATTTATTTTTCTGTTCATCTTTTAATTACAATTTATTATAATTTGTTTATTTATTTTGTTAGTGTACGAGAGTACAATGGACCCCACCTTTGAGGGAAAGTTTTGGATATCCATTTTTCCTACTTCAAATGATGTTAATAACTTTAACATTAAGGTATTAAATTACTTTTATTTACAAAAAAAAAAAAGTTATAATCTAAAATCATTCTATAAAAATATATATAAATACATAAATATATAAACCTGATTAATAATTTCACACTGTTTTATTTTACAGATGCCAAAAGCCAAAGCTATCTCATTCTATAATACTTTCCATATCTACAACATTGTTCATTCTTTGCTGGCAAGTATGTATTTTTCATTTTATGTTTGTTCCATTCTAACTGATACATTGGGTGAATGGCAAGTTCTAGTGAAAATTTTAGGCTGTTTTATTGTAGAAATTCCTAAAGTTAATATCTAACTTTCAAAAATCATTCGATATGCAGTGCAAGATTTTATTGCAATAAACTTCTAATTGGACACTTTAATTAAAAGATATTTTTCCCATCAAGATAACATGTCCAAAGTTCTCCACCACTCCTTGTTACTAATCCCCATCGTCAAATGTGTGACCGAGTATGTTTTTCTAAAATCTGCTTTATCCATGGCTTGTTTCATGGATGCGTGAATTTTTAGTCAGAAAATCATTCCTCCTAAGCTATATAAAATATTGTTATACAAATTACACCTCTAAGTTAAGAAAGAATAATAAAATAAACTAATTAAAGACATTTTTGTCATTAAAATAACTCTAAAATGAGACTGTTAAGTGGTTAAAATAAAACGTTCTTTAACTACAGTATTTAGGTGAGAAATCTGACAGATTAGCATCCAAGGCCATATACAATTTGAAAATGAATCTACTTAATGTATGACAGCTGAATTCAGCCATTTAATAGCTTCTACTTGTGAATTAAAATCTGCCTACTTTTTGAACATTTCCTTGTGAAAACTGCACTATTCTGTTTTAAATACTTAAGTTATTGACATTTGAAATGTTATGTGATTTCAGATAGTGCTACTTCACAATTTTTAATTTAACTTTTATCTTCTAAACCAAGTGTTTGTTGTGAATGATCACATGCATTCTATGGATTATTATAACTATTTATTATTATGGTTTATACAAAGAGACTTGGCCTGGTTGTAAAAAAAATAAAATTACATAAGTAAGGTAAGGATCTGAGCTATGTTCTCTCAACTTTTCTTGCATATCTTGAAAAAATTAACTCATTTTTGCTTTAATATTTAATAATACATGCATCTTTATAGGCTAGGAAACATTCTATTTTCTCCTCCCCCCCCTTTTCCCCCCAGCAGTTTGCTTTTTCTTTGTCCTCTCACCTTTAACTTTTTACTTCGGGATTGTTTGTCCTCATCTGTACATAAAATGTACTTGACACAATAAATATTCTTTAAATATTGTCTATAAAAAGTCTCAGTTTAACGTTATAATCATGATTGTAAACCAACAAATGTACACTTGACACGTGTTAATTTGAACTCTCAGGGACTGAGAAAAAAAATTTTGAATTATAGTGGATGATCGGTTAATAAACTGTTTGGTTTATGAACAGATCGGTTAATAAACTGTTTGGTTTATGAACAGATCGGTTAATAAACTGTTTGGTTTATGAACAGATCGGCTAACGAACACTTTCGCGAGAGATTTTTATATTCGGATAACGAACATATGTTCGGTTAATGAACACCTCACGAAACAAAGCCAAGAAGAAACAATGCTGTGTTTCAGATTTGCAGAGCTGTATTTAATTGCATTTACTATTATAGACTCAGAGAACATTTTAACAGTTGTCTAAATTCAGGGGCTACTGGGAGTTCGGGCCCTACATTTTAGGGCCCTCAAATTATAATGAACAGTAAAAAAACATTAATTTTTATATTTTGTGTCCATTTTTAAAGAAATATTTTTAATTGGAAGTTAATTTTAAATTAAAATGTAATTACTGTTTAAAGTAATAAAAAACATAACACAAAAGGTTCAAAAATACCTTTTAATATAGATGACATCTGTTTCATGCGCTCAAACGGCAACTTCTTCAGATCTGAATGATAAATAAAATATTCTCACAAAGATTTTGAAAATGATAAACATAAAAATGTTTTCGTCATCTATATCAAAAAGTATTTTTAAGTCTTTTGTGTTTTGTTTTTTATCACTTTAAGCAGTAATTACACTTCAATTTAAAGTTAACAAGTGATTTTATTATATTATTTGGAAGTTAATTATTTTAACTGAAGTTTAGTTCCTAAATTATTAACAGGCTATTAAAACAGGCTCTACTTGAGCTTTATCGGGCTCTGCAGTAAACACGATCTTTTAGAGAACTAATGGAGTTTTTGATATGTCAAAGTGATAAACTTATATGATTTAATGCTGTAGTCAATGAATGTGATCCTAAAAGTTTTTACAAAGGGCAAATCATTTATTTTAAGTACGGCACGACACGGACAAAGCCATGAAACTGAGATCTGTCCATATTAAATACGGTCGTATATTAACCCTATTAAAATGGTGTAACGATAAAAAGAAATGGTACCGGGGGTGAATTAAAATTACATTAAAATTTAGAGAATTACTTGAAAGTGGGGGGAAAGTAAAAGAGAGGGGGGGAATGTTTAAAATTTGGAATATCAAAAAGGAGAAGAATTTGAGATTTTTGAAGAAGAGCCAGTGATCTAAATAATTATTATAAGTATAGTGGTCACACCTGGAAAAAATATAATGAAGAACGTTCATGGTGAATAACAGAAAGATATCTTACCTGAATAAAAATCCATAAACCTAATCCATACATAATATAACTAGAACTTAGAATCGAAAATATCAATGAATCGAAAATATCAATGAATCTAAAATATCAATGAATCTATGATAATTCTAAATTCTTATCATGCACTTGTTAGAGAAATAACCAATCAAACAAATAAAATAATACTAAAATTCTTTATTATAAAATATTGGAAATAATTGGAAAGTACTGCGCAGACCCCCTTACATATATAATATTAAAATCATCAGGAACATTATATTGTCATTCCTTCAACTTTGCAAAACATTATAAAAATATTTACTTAATGACATGAATACGAGTATGACGATATTCGTCTTGTACGAATATTATAACAGTGCATTATACTACAGAAGTACCGTGAAAATAAGATGAAACTGAAGAATCGCGAAATTAGAATGTTCATGAACAGATATCTTGTCTTATACAATGCATAAACATTAAATGATGAGCTTATCAAAGCTTTAAATGTTCTTGACATCAAAAGTTTAAAATGATTAAGCCTAGGGTCATCTCAATAGGCACAAGTTCCATTATAAGAACTTAAAAATGAGGTGTTCACTTAATTGTTGAAGCATTCACTACTTGGTTAGCAGTATCCTCGTATGATACTTTAGAGCATCAGCGAATTAAATATATAAGATATCTTACCGCCTCTGGATGAACTATAAATCTTACTCAAGTAGGTGGTTGAAGAGAATATACAGCAGGACATCAAAAGTGACTCTCAGTTTCTCCAAGCTCAGTGAACAAATACTAGATGACATTCATAGCTAGCATTCACTTCCAGCATTCATCTCAAATTCAGTAACTATCTCATAGTTGTTATGACTTATAAAACAGAGTATTTTATTTAAATAATTATTATGTATATTAAGTTATCCTTTTAAAAAATCTATAATTTAGAAATTTTAAACAGTACCGATCGTCGAACCCGTTTAGTTCGAACGATCGGTCCAAGATTTTATAGACGTTCAAATTTACATCCTTATTCCATGAAGATCATTTTGCAAGAGAGAGAACGCTACGAAAAATTTTAAGAAGTCGCGGGAAACACTAGCCGTTAAAAGCCAGTTAAATTATCTCAACCGCTGGGACTGAAGAGTTCCTCCAATCAGAAAAAAGTATTCGTGATTGGGTTAATCGCAATTAACCGATGCTGTGTTCAAAATCCCCGAACGGGTGCATGTCGCTGATGCAGTGAACCGTAAAGTCAATGACCTCAGCACCCGCGCAGACACGCTAGGATGAAAGGAATTTTAACTGAGAGGCCAAAAAGGGGGATTCTTCCTTTGTAGACTAAACAGAAACGTTAGATAAGATATTGAAAAAGGAAGATGCAGAAATATTATGAATGTAATAGTATTTTATAAAGGACTATCTTTTAAAGTGAAAATTGAATAATAATATTAGAAATAAATAATTTAAAACGATTTAAATTAGGACTTAATAAAATATTGAGTTTAAAATATTTAAATTACAAAAGATTTAAATTAAAGATATTTAAATTTTAAAATAGAATTAATACACAGCCGTCGCGTAACAAATGGGAAGATTGAAAACTCCAGAAAGAAAAAATAAGCTTTTGTCAAATATTTAATGCCCCACAAACTAAAAAAAAAAAAAAAGCATGACTGAAAGGAGGACAAGACTGTATGTATGTAATGTATGTTTTATTACTATTAATTAGGGTATTATTAGGGAGAATTTATATTAATTGTTATATGTTATTTAGCTTTTAAGAACGAATTAATTGAATTCCCACACAAATCTATACTAAATCTATGATCGGTTAACGAACAATTCTGTTAGCGAACATTGTTTTGGAATGTGATTAAGTTCGTTAACCGATCACCCGCTGTATCTGATTTAAAAAAAGAACATGTCTTATCATTTTATCAATAATAATAATTAATAAAACTTAAAGAGCATTAGAAAAATATACCTTTTTTTATAATTCAGTTTTGAATAATTTAATCTTTCTTTCTATATTTTGAACATGTTAAAATATAAAAAAGAAATTATATTTTTTGTAATTTAATGTGTTTTAGGGGACAACACATTATATTCTAAAATATTATTAGAAGCATATTTATCTTAAAAAAACAAAAAATATCACACCTTTATTGTAAATAGAAGCATAACACAAATAAAGCAGAAGGAATTAAAATAGATAATGGACTAAACATTTTAATGGAGATAAATTATATGTTTGAAACAAAAGTGGTCAAGTGATGTTAGTTGTAATTTGTTATTCCTACATTTTTCAGCCAATCTCTCTATTAAGAATAAACTTTTGAATTCTTTGTATGCTGAAAGCTTCATCTGAATGAAAGTTGTCAAAATATCAATTGCAAACATTACTGATTTTTCATTAGAATATTTAAGAACATTAGGAGTCTCATCATCTGATCTAGAATCAGAACTAAAAGATCTTCTTAAAACACCATCAAAAACTTTAAAATGCACTAGGCCTTTCGAAAGATCTGAGTCTTTCTTCGTCAGGTGCAAAAAGACGTGCTTCTGCTATGAAAGCAGCAGCAAGACTGAAGTAGTAGCTTTCATAGGAGAAGCACGTCTTTTTGCACCTGACGAAGAAAGACTCAGATCTTTCGAAAGGCCTAGCACATTTTAGAGTTTTTGATGGTGTTTTAAGAAGATCTTTTATTTCTTATTGTTTCACACCAGTTTCAACTTATTTTCTTTGATCTAGAATCATCTTCCAAAATATCACAGCTTTTTTTCTTCTTCAAATTAACCAATGTAAAAAAAATAAATTCAAATTAACAAATTTGTTTAATATTAGTTCTAATGCAAAGTTTTCATGACTTTATGATTAGTTCAAATTATTGCGAGTCCTCTGTATAAACAAGCTTAAACTAATGTAAAAAATGCATAATAGCAAAAAAAAATTTTAATGCATATTTGAATACAATTGTTATATTTAAGAGTTTAGTTGATGTTTTCATTTAGCTTTTGATTTCTGGATTAAATGTCATCTAATAAAAATTCTGGTATAAACTGCATACACTTCGCTATTACATAGGTAATATTGCAAAAATATGTTTGTGTTTTTAGTACTTCATTTTGAAATTTTTTATTTTACACTTTCTATATGTTAAGAATATTCTTTCAGTGTTAAATGTTTCATATATTTTTATTATTTAGTTAAAAAGGGAAATAATGAAATAATTATAAACAATTTTGTTATCAGTTACTTGTCTCATATGTAATTTTTTGATGTTTAATGATTTGATTTAATAAATAAAATGCAAATTTGTTCATTTCTACGAATTTATAAATTATATATTTATTATTGTACCATTTATGCACAATATATTTTTTTTATTTATTGGAATTATTTTTTATTTATTTTTAGTTTGCCCAATTTGCCTTGCTTACTCAAGTGCTAGTTTTGAGTGGATTATACATTTTAAATTCCATTCCAGCTTGTACATTTACTTGTATATTAAAAGGTCACTTGGTATGCATTTATATTTACTATATAATTTTTATTGTAATCATGATATATATTGTGGGAAAAACATTTAAAATACCATTGAATATCAGGATATTTAATATTGATTTAGATAATTTGCTGTTAAAAAATTATTTATCTTTTTAATGCAAACGAAGTTAATGTGAGTACATTAGTTAATCAATATACACTATATGGACAAAAGTCACTGGATACTTTTGATTTTAGATGTTTTGTCAAATATCTGGAGATCTACTATATCTACTTGATATATCTACTTGACAATTTCTTCTGGAACTTCAAGAATATAAAGAACATGTTTAACCTCATTTTTTTCAACGAAGATTTCATCACAAGGGCAATTAAGGGAGCAACAACAAATTGAATAAACAATATTTGTGATCACCCTGTAAATTAAAATGCTTTAAATAATCTGTAGCTGTAGCGTATGACTATGTAGATCTTATACAACATTTGTGTAAGAATAGCACATATATTCATGGAAATATAAATGTTTCTTTAAAAAGTTCAAGAAATTTCCACATGTGTGTTGTTTATAGTATATAGGATTTTCAACCAAATTTAAAACTACTTTTAGGAAACTTGACAAAATACTGTAGAAGCAAGATGCTACAATTAGAATGTTCGGCCCGTGTACAGAGACCGGTCTAAAACAGAATTAAATTGAGGTAAGCAGAGTATGTGGAAGCCTAATGGCTGATATTGGCAAGGTAGTGACAAAAGTGTGTGATGTAGATTTGACACATAGATAAAACAGCTTTTAAGTTTTGAAAAAAAGACTAACGTTTATTAAACATATTTCAAAAATAAATTAAAGATGAATAAATATAACACTGAAGAACTTAATTAAATAAAATATAATGACAGATGACATGGCAACAATAACAGGTAGCAAAATATATGAGAGCATGCAATAATTTAAACTTTCCAAAACAAAGACCAAGTCCTACTTACATGCTGGTAAGTTACTTATTTGAATACAAGTATACATCGCTGTTCATTTATTACCACAAAGTTCAGCATTAATAAAAGATTCATTTTTAATTCACACAACGATATATTGCAATGCTGAAACGATGTATTAAAAAATGTATATTGAAGTAGGCCTTCATCACTATTTAGACTTGAAGAAACCAAAAGAAGACAAGTCCACATAACACTTAGATTTGTAGAGGAAAACAAAACAAAATGAAGACGTGTCTACATGTCACTTCGGAAAACATATCTCCATATTAGTGAAACGAAAGATTAAATGAACTCCGGGAGAAGAAACATTACTTCAGCATTAAAATATATTCGTTCAAGTTTATCATCACATACCATAGCTGCTACCTTTCGCTCACCTCTTTTTGGCATTCACGTTTCTTTAAATAGTCACCGGCACAACAACATTGCTTCAAGAAAATGCCCCCTTCCAAAGTGCGTGGTTGAGAAGTTCTTAAACTGCCTATTGGCAAAGTAATTAGAGTGTCTTGGTACCGCGGCACTGCGTACCGAGCGCATGATCAAACTATGTTATGAATGAAATGATGTCGTAATTAGCAATCGCAACTAAATCCGGAAAAGGGCTGAGAAACGAGATCGAGAATTGATATCGAGAACGAACAGCTTGAAAAATAAACATTATCAGCGTTTTGAAAAACGAAAGATAAAAAGAATTGAATGATACCAGAAATGGAAATGATAGCCACCAAAGCGAATTACCAAAGAAAATAAATACAGGATTAAATGAAAATTAGGTGAGTACCAAAAGTGACATTGTGTATGTTTCAAGGTCCATATTAGAGCTGACATAGAATATATATATATCCTAATAATATTATAAATGCGATTGTGTGTGTGTGAATGTTTGGCTGAAGTAAACGTAAAAATAGAGGATTTAATGGCTCTGTTTCTTTGCATATAGTCTGTATCTTTCCAGGATTATAACCCAGAAATGAACACATGGTAAATGTTTATTATTTTCAAATGTTTTTTTAATAATTCAAAATTTCATTATTTTCATAAAGAATCACTGAATATTTTTCCTGTAAAATTTAATTAACCATTTTACATTGCTAAGCATTATTGTTCCCAATAAATACAAAGCCTGGAATAATATTTTCCCCACCAATTAAATTTAAATTTAACTATTTCCACGTGAAAAATGAAAATTAAAAAGAAGATGAATTGCCGTAATATTTGAAACGAAAATATGCAATGTTTGTTATTATACATGAAGTATGAATGTTATGTTGAGAAGATGTTTTCTAGCAAAAATTGCATGTTAATTAGAAGAAAAAATGAACAACAACAATATTATTAAGAAAAGATTTCTGGACCTATGAAAAGGATCCTCCTTGGTTTGGACAAATATGACATCATATTTAAAATGAAAAACTGAAATATTTTTTATTGCTACTGATTAATAAGCTTAAATGTCAATTAGATACAGATGTGTGATTTCTGCCAAAATCTACGTTATGATTCCCGGGAAAAGAAAATTAACAAGAATTATATCATTAAAAAGAAATTTCTCTGGGAAAAGTGCAAAGTGGATGCATAGTGTCATCATAGTTGAAATGAAACAGGAATTTTCAAATATGTTTTTAAAGGAGTGTGAATCAATTTTATACATTTATGATACAAGGATCAGTAAGTATAGAAAGTAGATGAGTTTCACGCCATATTTAAAATGAAAAATTTAAATATTTGTTTAACTATACTGATTATTAAGTATGAAAATTTCAGTTACATACAGATGAGAGTTTTCTGTCAAAATTCACATCATGATTATTAGGAAAAGAAAAATAAACATGAATTTCTATTATATTAAAATCTGATCGTCTGTTTGTATTTCGCAACTACTCTTCTTAGAATATCAAACGCAATGCGATATAGTTAACAACCAGTTACCATTGATCCATGGATGTCATATAAACTCTCAGAATTTAAATTTTTGAATTAAATTCCAATATATTATTATTATTATTATTATTTTGTAAATGCTAATGAAATTTCTCTAAAAACGACAACTAAATTACTCCATTTTTGTGGATAAAAAAAGGAGAAATAAAACTGATTAATATATTTTTCACGCCATTTTCTCATTAAAACTGAAAAAATAATTTCTTTTCAATTTGAATATATGGTGAAAACATAATCTTGATTAGAGTAAAATTTTCGAAAAATTAAAACATATTTCCAGATATTCAAACTTTATGAATCAAGTTATTCTGCAGAACAAAAATCATCTGTTAACATATTGTCATTTAGAAATCAAGATTTGCTTCAGCTATCGATTAAACCAAGGAGGCAAATTTAAGCTCCTTGCATTTAGGCATACAAATTATTGCTCCCTATTTACAAGAAATGAAATTAAAGAAAAAGCTAGTTTTATTTCCGAATTAGATATTTTTTCCGAGAAAATATAAAATATTAAACACTTTTAAAATTTATGTACACTATTTTTATTTTGTCTTTGTGTGAATATATTACAAAAAGAAATAAAAAAGATTTCACTATAAATATTTTAGCCTGTTAGTCTCAGAATTTTTAGAATAGTTTTCTTTGCTTAATTTAACACAATTGTTTAAATGGTAATTTCAACTGCACTTTCTGTTTTAAATTGCCATTAAAGTTATTTTTAAAAATAACAGTAGCAACAACAAAATCTTTCACCCAATGTTTGCTGGAATTTGGCTTTATTTAATGAAGGACATAATATTCATCATGGTAATGTTCATCCCTTAGCAGTGTAGAAATCAATAAGTTTAGATTCTGATTCAGAATGAAGATGTTATACACATAAATATAAATTTTCTTCAAAGGTAATTGTAAAGTTTAAAAATTGAAATAGAACTAATAAATAATTTATTTTTTGATAATTTTTAATATAAAAGTTATTTAAAAAAATAATAAAAAATGAACAACTTTAATACAATGAGACGTCTAAAGATCAATATTTAATTTAAGATAAAAGCAGAAAAGAGTCAATCATTTCAACTGCATGTTGTTAAAAATTTTTTTTACAATAGTTAAATATTTCTGGTTATTCTGGTAACAGATTATATGCAAAATTGCTCATATAGTTATAAATAGAAATGATTTTTCAAATAATACTATATTACACTATTACATTGTTTTCAACATCACCATTTCCACAAATTGGTATTATTGATAAAATTTTGCATATGACTTTTCATTTTTAATTAGAGAAAGTAGCATTTAATTATCTATTTTTCAAACTATTGTTTTCACGTAGAACACTAAACATGAAGAAAAAATATAGATATCCTATATATATATCAGAATGTAGCTATTAGCTATTATAAAATTTTGAATACATTATTTTATAAATAGAATTTCAAATTTTCCAAATGGAAGTAAACCTTTTCAGAAAAAAAACTGAAAAAAAAAACTGAAAAAAAAAAACCTGCTTTCCATTTTTCCTCCTGAGCATTCCCATCTCTACCCCAAATGCAAAATACTGACACACATACTTGTCATATTCTTACATTTTATTCTTTGACTATTTAAAGTAAATCCTTTGTGAGAATAGTTCCAAGATTTTAATTTATTATTTGTATTATTATTTATTTTAAATAGTTTAGTCATAGTTTCACATTTAATCAAACAATAATTGTTTTTTTTTTTTTTTTTGTACTTACAGTTTATTTTTAGTACCAACATTTCTTATTTTAAATATATTGTATGTATTGTCTGTTTACAGATTAGCTTAGTCATTTCAACCATTTTTCTTTTTGGGAACAAAATGTTGATTGCATCTTTCTATACATCCCTGTTGATAGTTTGTTTTGTAAGTACCAATTTTTTTAATTAAATTTTAATTTAGAGTTCATATTTTACATATAATTTTTTTTAATGACATTTCAACTTACAAAATGTACTAAAATGAGATGAGGTCATCCAGTGGCATAGAAGTTCAAAAATTATGGAAGGGGCTGAAGTGGTCTTTTTCGAATAAATTGAACAAGTAGAATTATCAATAATTAATAAAATATTATGAGAGTTACTAATCGTTCAAACTAATTACACTGTTCAACGAATTTTAACAAACTTTCTGTTTCTCAATATACATTGCATGTTTCCTATAGATTTTTGGATGTAAAGAAGAAAATGTTGTTAAGAAATTTTCTATCATCATCTAATTTTAATAAATTTTACTTTCAATTTTTGGACTATATGGGCATTTGTACAGCAATTGGGATAACATTGCATTATTAGGTAGATTCCATTATAAAAAGTAAGAAGCTGCCTATTGCAGCTGCCTGGAGGAAAGCAATTCCGTAAAATTTTAGTATATTTTCATCAATCATGACCCTCAGATCAAAATCATACTCTGTGAGAAATCTCACATTACTTATAATTCACGAGTCGGCATTTTATCAGATTTTTTGCTCTCCCAGTACATGTGCACAAAACTTTTACCTGTCGAGTCACCTTTTTTTATGCTACACACATAGCATCTTTTTCCATGAGTGGCAGTTTTGCCATCTGGCACTTGGCTTCCATCAATGGCAAATTACGTCATTGAGTGACCGTGCTGTGTGGGTGTGGCTGATAAATCATTATCTATTAATAAAAATTGTTCAAATCATGGATACAATCATGGCCAATATGCTGACGTATAGCAGCATTGTTTCTTTGAAAAAAAATTAAACGTACATGCAAACTCACTTATGGAAATTCAGTGAAATATACCATTGAATTTAAACTAACATTTCATTCTAAAATAACAAACATATTTGTTCCAATATATTTAGGTATATTTGGTGTATAATATGACTCTGCCCTTTTTTGAGTAAAGGAAAGACACTTTTTTTTTTTTTTTTTTTTTTTTTTTTTTTGTCAAAATGAAAGAAAGATTTATATAAGATATTTCAATTAAAAGCTTCCGCCCATCTGTTAGGTAACAAACATATTCTGGAATGCAAGAAATCTGGTTTTGGTTTTTAAGGAATCTGCTCATCAAACCAATTTTTGATTTCTGCGTAAGAATTGGACTGCTGCTAAAAAAAAGTGTTCTGCATAGAGAAAAACAAATGGAGATATGAATGATCAACATCTAGTAAATATAGTCGCGAGGGCAACACTTCCCAGTGAAGTATTTCTAGAGTTTAATTGACTGACCTTCCAACTTGTGGTTCAACATTGTTCCGTTAGAAAATAACCTTGTCCCATCTTTCAGCTTTATTCTGAACACTTTTACTTAAATTATTTTTTCAAATTGATTACTTGTTGCTTGTAACATTCACCATTGATTATCAGATAAGCTTGAAATTATTCGCAGTAGACTACCTCTATTTGGTTCCATCAGCATAAACTTACTGAGTGTTCTGTTTCGATGTTGTCACACTTAGTGCACCCTTGCCTTCAGTCGTTTGGGATTGTCATAATAAATTCATTATTCATCTTCCTTAAGAATTTGTTACAGAAAATCTTTTCTTTCTTGTTTTTAAAGCAGCAGTTCACATATGTTTTTTTTTTTTTATATTCAGCAATGTTTCATACTCTTATGGGACTCGATTTCTTTGCATTTGAAACATGCCCCATGCATGTAGACATTGAGAAGTGCATAGTGGATAATGAGCAGGCATTTCACAGAATTTATAATGCAGCAGCCAATTCCGATTGTGTTTGTCAATTATTATTATCAATAATTACAAGAACAGAATCTTAGTTACACACTTAGTAGAATCTCGCATGTTTACATAATGATAGGGGTGGGAAAAGCTCTTTCTGCAAAGAAGTTGAAAAAAATGGATAGTGGTAATTCATCAATTTTTGGGTTAGAGTAAATAAAATGTTGCTTTTTTAGGTCTGAAAATGATTGCATAGTTACATATGCTGCATTCTAATTACCAGCCATAAATTTCTGATTTCCAATGGCAACCAGAAATTATGTGCGTGCTTCAAAATATATTTACAATTCATCAATTAATTTTTTATTGTATTTAATTTATTGATGTTAAATTTTTTTTTCAATAATTAAAACCTATTTCATGGATATTTGTCTAATTTATCCAGATTTTTTGTCTAATGAATTTCCCAGTTTCTATAATTTTTCGTGGGGGGGGGAGGGATTTCAGATTTTTAAAAAATAAAGCAACTCCCAAATTTTTTTTTCCCCTTAAAAATTTTACAAATAAAGAAATTTTTAAAGTTTAAATTTTATTTGTTTTCTCAAATATAAATATTTGACTTCATATAATACCAATAGAGAATTGATATAATACCAATTGATATAATACCAATAGGTAGGACTTTGGTTTTTAATAGAAATATTTTAATATTTTTCATTCTTCTTCTTCATTTTTTTTCCCTTTTTTTAATGGAAAATAATCATTTACTTTTGTTAGTATACATGCCTTATCTGTCAATTATAATAAAAAAATTAGTGAAAATAGCAGATCATTTCAATATATTTAAGTGATAATTACATGCCAAAGCTTTTAATTTAAAATTTTAAATACAAAATCATTAATTAAAAAAATTATTGGTAATGGTAAATATTACTTAATAATAGTGAAGAAAAAATATCTATAACCTTTTCCCCTGAAATAAAATATAATTTACATTATTGAACTAAGTTATCAGAACACTCATAATATCAGAGAAACATGTTATGTCAGGAATGAAATTTGAAACCATGCTCCCTTTAGTAAACCAGAATTCCTCTTTCTTATGTCCTTTATCACTTGACCATCTCGTCTTCGCTCACCATTTCTCTGAAATAAAATCAGTTAAAAATTGATTTCCTACTCTGTTCAGTGACATAAAAGGACCCTAAAATGCTCATTGTGCTTGCTCCGATCAGCCGAAATTGATCTTAAGAATTTTGCTTTGCATTTTAAATTTAGTTTATCATTGTGTTTTCTTGGTTGTTACATCCTTATTAAATCATTAGTTAATTAGGTTCTAAAACACCTATATATCAATTTTTTAATAATAGTATACGTTAGGGGTGCACAACCTTTTTAAGCGAAGGGCCACTTACAAAAATGACTGGGTTGTCGAGGGCCACCATCAGAAAATTTAATTTCTAGCAGGTGTCCAGGGGGGGGGGATCAGATTAAAAAAACATAAATTTCAGAAGGGTAGATTTAGCCCCCTAGGTTCCTTCCTTCCAGTCAACGTATTCAGTTCTGTTGGCAATGATATATCAACAGTTTACGTTTGTATTTATACAAGAGATATAGCTAAGATTATTTTCAAAGATTGAAAATACTCCTTGACTTTATTTGAAGGAATAAATTAGCTTAAAAGATTTCCAGTGCCGAAAAAAAATTCTGCTTTCATGAATGAAGGTGGAGAGGAGGAGAAACATATATTATTCTAAATTGTACTTCTTAACATATTCAGTCATAAAATGTGGATATCAAAGGGGTGCACAACCTTTATAAGAGGAGGGGCAGTTACAAAAATGACTGGATTGTCGAGAGCCAGCATCCATAGGGTGGACAAAATTTTGTTTCGGGCAAGGAGGGGGCGGGTGGTCGGCCTAAAAGTTCATAAAAATGCTAATTTTAAAAGGAGGGTTAGCTCCCTATACTCAACCACCTCCTTAGTCAGCATAACCCAATTCAGTTGGAAAGGATGGAAAAAACTTGCATTTTTTTTCCATGCGCGATTGACAATATCCATAGTTTTTTTTCCTAGTGATTAGACAAAATTCACGATTATTACACACACGAAATTTGCGATTTATACGCACCCGATCGGCAAGATTTGTGATTTTTCGCACCCAATTGGTGAAATTTGCGATTTTTACGCGCCCGACTGGCAAAATTCGGGATTTTTACGTGCCAATCGGCAAAATTCATGATTTTCACGAGCCCGATCGGCGGAATTCGCAATTTTTACGCGCACAATCGGCAAAATTCGCGATATTTACGCGCCCGATCGGCAGAATTCGCAATTTTTACGTGCACAATCGGCAAAATTCGCGATTTTTATGCGCCCAATCGGCGAAATTTGCGATTTTTACGCGTCCGATCGGCAAAATTTGCGATTTTTACGCAGACGATCGGCGAAATTTACAATTTACACGCACCCGATCGGCAAAATTCGTGATTTATATGCACCCCATCGGCAAAATTCGCGATTTTTATGCATATGATCGACGAAATTTACGATTTATACGCACCTGATCGGTAAAATTCGCGATTTATACGCACCCTATCGGCAGAATTCGCGATTTTTACGCATCCGATCGGCTAAATTCACGATTTTTACGCAGGCGATCGGCAAAATTCACGATTTTTACGCAGGCGATCGGCAAAATTCACGATTTGTACGCAGGCGATCGGCGAAATTTACGATTTATACGCACCCGATTGGCAAAATTTGCGATTTTTACGCACCCGATGGGCGAAATTTGGTAAAATTCGCGATTTCTATGCACCTGATCGGCGAAATTCGTCATTTTTTCGCGTCCGATCGGCGAAATTGATCCGCGGGCCACCAGTAATCCGATCGCGGGCCACAGGTTGTGCACCCCTAGTATACGTATATGTATATATATATTTTAACTTGAAAATTAGAACATGTAAAAAATTATATTTACATTATAGTCCAGTAGAAATAGCACAAAAAAGGGCCTTGCCTTGCAAATATTCGGGTAACTCTGATTTTTAGATATGTTGTAAAGGTTGATCCTCTAATAAAAAAAACCAAGTTTTCGACCTTCTAGACCTTGTGCGTTTTTCACAATATTGAAAAAAACCAATATTTTTCGGCACTTTTTTCGATTTTTCTTAAATAACTCAATTTTAGTGCATTTTACAGAAAAAGCACTTTCTCCATTTTGTAGAGGATAAAATTCTGTACAACATGCACTATTCATGTTTGAAAATTGTCGAAATAGGGGGTGAGATACAGAGATGGGAAAATGGGGTAAAATTTGCAAAAATCCACAAATGACGTTAATTTTTGCTTAATAACCCACTTTTAGTGCGTTTTAGAGACAAAATTGTCATAATAAAGTTTGTAAAGCATGGAGTAGTCTATAAGTTTAATTTATTAGATCATTAAATATCTATAATAGACTCTAAAAATCAGAACAATACGATTTATGGTTAAAACAGGAAAATACCGCCTGACAAGTCACTAATTAAAAACGAACTTTTATTTTTGATATTGACTAAATGATGCAATTAATTAAAGTTTACATTGATGGTAAATGTATCTGACGTTCCGAGTATTAGTCCCAACAGAAATACAGGGTGTGTATTTTAAGTAATGAGAATAAGTCCACAAAAAATAATTTATTATAGATATCGCTACAAAACTTTAGTAGTCTTCAAAATATGCTCCTTGAGCATCAACTCACTTCTGCAGGCGAGATTTCCACGCTTCGTACGCTCCCTGGAAGTCACCAACTGAAACATCCATCAGAGCATGCTTGCAGCGCTTTTGACAGCATCCAGGGTCCCGTGGTGGTGCCCTTTGAGGGCGGTTTTCACTTTGGGGAAGAGGAAAAAGTCTGCTTGGGCAAGGTCGGGGCTGTAGGGAGGCTGTAGAATTGTTACAATGCCATTTTTTGTCAAGTGCTCGGTAACCACGAAGCACGAGTTTGGCGCAAATCTTCCTCATCCCAAGATCCTCACTGATGATTTTGTGCACAACCATTTTATCCATTCCTAGCTGTTCTGTGATCATGCGAACACTGAAACGCCGGTCCGTGTTCAGCAAATGTCGCACACGCTGTTCGTTTTCTGCAGTTCTTGATGTTGACGGGCGACCTGCACGGGGCTCGTCCTCCACGCTCTCCCGCCCTTCTTTAAACATTTTGTGCCATCTAAAAACTTGAGCTTGCGATAATCTTTCCCTGCCGTATGCTTGCTGAATCATTTCCAGCGTTGATGCACCCGATTTTCCAAGGCGAACGCAAAATTTGATTGCGTAACGCTGTTCAATGCTTTGTTGCATTTTGGACTTGCACACACTTTTTTGAAGACGTCTACGCCACGCTTGATCCTGCCTCAACCACAGCCCGCAGGTGACTGGCGAGTGGAGCGTTATCAAGGTCAAAGGCCCCACTACCGACTCCAACCGGTCGGAGCGCCCTCTGGCGTACAACCGCATCTGGACAAAATTATTCTCATTACTTAAAATACAAACCCTGTAATACCAACAATTGTACCTGATAAGATGGAAATCTGTATAAAGGGGAATTGTTTTCCTGAGTTTTGAATTCAGTTTTAAATTTTAAAATAAAAAAAATATTAGAAACTTATGCTGAACATAATCAAAAAAGTATAAAAAGTGCAGAAAGAGCTTGTCGCTTGAAGATTCATACTTCTGCTGAGGTTAAGTTCAATGATGATCATGTTTTCACAGATGCCTTAAGATAGATTGTTGGGGAATGAAAAAACAAAGAATTTTTAATTTCTATATGCTTTGAAATGAATTTGAAACTTTCTGTTGGGACTAATATTCGCAACGTCAGATACATTTACCATCAATGTAAACTTTGACTAATTAACAAAAATATGTATGACAAATTAATACAACCACGACAAACCAAATCTTCATTGTGTGTCCTCTTCTCCTTCCATTCTAGCACCCAGTCTACATGCTCCTTTTTGCTCCCACCTCCCTTAGTTTTCATCCTTAGATACTCCTTTTCCCTCTTAAAATTTCTAAATTATAACTTATTTTTCTTTCAAGTATTTTTTTACATTGTTCCCAGCTATTAATTTTATTTTCGACTTGGAATTCTTGGCCCAACCTGTTTGCCACACCTATATCTACCGACTAGGTTTTTTGGTTAACTTCGAACACCCCCCCCCCCCAACTATTCAACAGTTACCTTTTATTGTACATACTATAATTAATTAATTGCATCGTTTAGTCAATATCAAAAATAAAAGCTTGTTTTTAAATTAGTGACTTGTCAGGCGGTATTTTCCTGTTTTAACCCTAAATCGTGTTGTTCTGATTTTTAGAGTCTATTATAGATATTTAATGATCTAATAAATAAAACTTATAGACTACTTCATGCTTTACAAATGTTATTATGACAGTTCTGTCTCTAAAACACACTAAAATTGGGTTATTAAGCAAAAATTAACGTCATTTGTAAATTTTTGCACTTTTTGCAAATTTTACCCCATTTTCCGGCTCTGTATCTCACCCCCTATTTGGACAACTTACAAACATGAATAGTGCATGTTGTAGAGAATTTTATCCTCTATAAAATGGTGAAAGTGCTTTTTCTGTGAAAATGCACTAAAACAGAGTTATTTAAGAAAAATCGAAAAAAATACCGAAAAATATTGGTTTTTGCAATATTGTGAAAAACGCACAAGGTCTAGAAGATCGAAAACTTGTTTTTTTATTAGAGGGTAAACCTTTACAACATACCCAAAAATCAGAGTTACCCGAATTTTTGCGAGGTAAAATGCTATTTCTACTGGACTATTATGAAGTAAAAATTTGATGCTGATGGGCATAATGATGATAGCAATGATATAGTTACTGTAACTGTATGAGAGTTACAGTAATGGGGTTAATCCACATTCATTCACTTTTTAATATTGCATAGTTTCAAATTTATACTATTAAATAGAACAAAAAATGTACTATCAAATAAAATTTGTTTGAAAATTGTAAATTGATTTACTATTTTTTTTTTTTTTTTTTTTTTTTTTAAGAAGGAAAAAAAGATACTGTGAATTTTTAAAAATCTATTATCATGTGACTCAACGATGAACATTTGTTTGCTATTTTAATACAAGCATTTTCAGAAAAATAAATGAATGTCCAAAACCAAGGAGAAAGTAATTAGCAATTGATTGCTCAAGTTTGGGGAGAGTTCTTTCTTAACTTTCCTGTCCATCTAGTCTGTCCACCCATGCTCTAAAGTCTAACTTCCATGAATATACTTTGATTTCAATGACATTGACTTATAATTAAATTTTACTGTAGTATGTTCTCTATTGAAAATGGAGTATGTACGATTTTTAATTCATTTATAGGGACACTCGAAAGAATATGCATACATTATGGTCTTTGGGCAATAATTATTTCCAGTACATCTTAGTGATGTTACATTACTTCACAAACTATGAAATTAATATGCAGTACAACATTTTTCCTATAGAAAAGGTTTGCGTAATATTTATTGTCCATTTATGGGGACACACAAAAGAGTGCAATTGTATTACTGTCTGAAAGCAGTAATTGTTTGAAGTACACTTTATGAAATTGATTAACATTATTGAGATGCATGATAACATGTTCTGTACAGAAAATAGGGCGTGTCACATCTAATGATATTTTACAGGGCTGAACAAAATAATTCAGATACATTATCTTGTATGAA
The DNA here is from genome assembly GCA_963931845.1 of Maratus michaelseni. Lineage (NCBI taxonomy): Eukaryota > Metazoa > Arthropoda > Arachnida > Araneae > Salticidae > Maratus > Maratus michaelseni. Next base: position 257,113,891 of record OZ007594.1, read on the forward strand.
CAATGATTGCAGGAAATGTGTCTTTAGTTGTGTTATGTGTCTTCAAGTTTAATTAAATTTTAGTATATTATGTGATGGGCATAAATTCAGTAGATTATATACTAGGCTGTCCAAAAGAACTTGAATTAACATGTATCGGCAGAATTAGGGAAAGTGTGCTTTTGTTATGCATTGTTTAGTTGAACTAAATTTTAGTATACTATGTTGTTTGAGTATAATAAAAATAAATTTGTATACAGAGCTGCAAAAAGTGATATGGATTCATTGATGTCTATGGATGATAATTGACAGACTGCTTCCAGTTCTGTTAAATATTTTCCAGCTGAATTAAATTTTAGTATACTTTCTAGCATGTGGGGAAATGTTCTTGCATCATATTTATATGTAGGGCTGCTCAAAAGAATTTGAATACATTATTGTCTGTTGATGGTAAAAAATGGGTTTTCAACTGTGTTTTGTATTTTCTAAGTTGTTTATTTAGATATCTCCTTCCATCATATAAAAAAATAAAATTTTGCAACAATGTTCATTCTAGTAGTGTTGGAAAGTGTTTCATTATCAGAAAGTATGTCATGCATGATTTTTCTCTCTTGTTTTGTCAATTAATTAGTTCAATGATGCTTTAATTTAAATTTATAGATAATGTGTTCAAATGAAGGTATTTTGAAAAAAATGAAGATGAATAAACTTGGACTTATGGTAATTTTTCTTTTCATTATTATTTTTTATAAATAATGTTTAGCAATACAATATTCTATAGATTTCAGAAATTTTATTTTCCTTTTTGATGGCAAATAGCATTATGATTACTTTTTTTCTTTAACAAGTTAACTGCCATACTATGTGCTGGTCATCATATGTATTTCTGAATGAATGTGCCATACAATGCCCAGTCCGTCGTAATCAACATTACCAATTTAGCACATTTTTAGGGTTCTGTAACTTAAAAAGTAAAAACCGAACCATTATAAGATCACTCTTGTGTCTGTCTGTCCATCTCTCAGAGCTGTTTTTCTCGTAAACTATGGAAGGTGGAAAGTTCAAACTTGGGAAAATTATAAAGGCTATTGACCCACATATGTCTGGATTATTAGTAATTCACAAATATTTTTATGAAAAATTTAGGGAACTACTTAAGTTAGTTGAAAAAATGAAATTTCTTTTTTAATATTGTGTGAAAGATCTCGTAACACTGAACTTAAAAATATATTTGTTTTAATTTTATGTATTATATTTTCAGAGATATATCCGAAAATGCACTGTAAAAATATGCCTCCCCCCCTCTTTATTTCTAAATTTACTGAAACTAAAATTATGAAAATTTAGGGGTAGTTGGACTTTAACTAAACCTTGCAGGAAAACTATCGCAATTATACTAGGTCACATAGTTTTTGAGAAAATTGCATTTTACCGTTACACTTAAATTTGAGAAAATCGCATTTTTGCGTTACACACAAACTTTACTTTGCAGGCGCTCAGATGGGAGTTGATGGGCACTGAAGGTACCTTTCAACACAGAATCATTCAAGGATTGTTGATAAAGATTTTCAAAAACATTTGTCGGTAATTATCTGAAATATTAATTAAAAACCTATCGAGAAAAACATGGCATGGACGAAGGCAGCATTGAAACTTTGCGATCTCCCTTCAAAGCGAACTTTTCACAATGCCAAGTTTAAACTTATTACAAGGTCTTTGTTTTAGGTAAGGCGAATCATAGTGATAAATAGTCAACATTTTCCCTTCCAATTGAATTCCATTATTGAAGGCAATTTTTAAAAATAATTCATAGAATATTTCTAAGACATTAAAAGTCTGTAGGTTTGAGACAACAATCACTTATAACTCACTATATAATTCATTTATAATGAAAAACTTTTTGATTACATATCACTTCACTAATCAGGCCTACAAGTATCATGCTTTTGTGTTTAAAAATGAGTCAGAAAGTTTCACTCTTTTTCCAAAATTGCCAAATTGTCTACTGTTACGTTGAATATGATTCACGGGTGACTTCTCACCAGGGATGATTCTGGTCCAAATTTTCTGAAAATTCCGAAAAATTAAGGCAATGATTTCCGAAAATTAAAAAAAAATCGGTCATAAATCTGAAAATTTGGACATAAAATGTATCGGTATTTTGGCAAATGATCGCCGAAAAAATTAATCTAGTCATTCGTTCGAAGAAAAGTCGCCAATTTTGTCAAAGGATCGCTTGAAAAACGTGACTTTCGTCAGAGAATCGCGAAAAAATGGCAAATTTCGTCAAAAACATTGCGAAAGACGGCAAATTTCGTCAAAAATATTGCGAAAAACGGCAAATTTCGTCAAAAGATCATGAAAAAAAATGGCAAATTTTGTCAAAAACATTGCAAAAAATGGCAATTTCATCAAAAGATCGCGAAAAAAAGGCAAATTTTGTCAAAAACATTGCGAAAGGCAGCAAATTTCGTCAAAAAAGCACGAAAAAATGACAAATTTTGTCAAAAGCATTGCAAAAAACGGCAAATTTTGTCAAAAACATTGCAAAAAACGGCAAATTTCGTCAAGAGATCGCGAAAAAACAGCAAATTTCGTCAAGAAGTCGCGAAAAAACGGCAAATTTCGTCAAAAACATTGCGAAAAACGGCAAATTTCGTCAAAAAATCGCGAAAAAACTGCAAATTTTATCTAAAGATCGCGACAAAACGCAAATTTCGTCAAAGGGACGTAAAAAAAAAAAGTGGTGGGAGTAGACCCCCTCCCCCCTCTGTTGTAACTTTTCAGAAAATTTGCTGTGAATTTCAGAATTTTTTTTTTTACTCAGAATCACCCCTGCTTCTCACGAACAACTCTGTGACCCCTTTCAGAAGCGCGGCCGACACTTAGCCAAGTTTAAACTTTGTACAAGGTCTTTGTCTTAGAGTGAGAAATATTCATCGTATTTCATTCCAATAGAATTCAATTATGGCATGTGGTATTGTTCTATATATATGAGTATATTTTCTTTGAACAGTTGTGATGCTTTGTTTAACCATCTACTTTTTTTTATTAAGATTTTGTTGGGTTTTCCTTTCAAATTTTTAGCATTGTATCCCATTCCTATTATTACACATTGCTAGGTATGCCGAGATATGTCAAAATTTAAGCATCTCTGGTCATTTCAATGTCAACTTCAGAAACAAAATTAGATATAAACTGTTGGAATATATTTTTTAACCCCTGGTCTAAGTCCAATCTTTCAAGAATCTACTACCAGGGAAAACACAATGACAACAACTGGGCATTGTATTCTCCACCATCCTCGTGCAATGTGGCGTTATTCGTTCATTTTTTATTCATCATAAACCGATTTATATAAGGTTTAAGAAAAGTGTTACAGAATGTCAAAATTTGTTACTATTTAGGGTTCATATCTCTCTGAATGTTCATTATATCCATCTATACTTTGCTAGTATATATAGCTATACCCAACCGTATATGTATAGTTTTTTACAAAGTCTTACTGTTCTTTTAGCAATGACTTTTTGTACTATCACAGTTAGTAATTACTAAATTTATGGAACGGAACCCTTTGAGTGCAAGTAATACCCGTACTTGATCGATTTATTATTCAGAATATCTGCAGAAATTTTGATAATCTTTTCTTTATTTAATAGCAGACATTCTGTGATTAAATAAAGTAAAGATTACTGTTTGAATATTGTGGTAGATATTTATAATAAAAAAATACACCAATCCAGATCATGTCATGGCCTCCAGATGTACAAGAAATTAGGATGCAAGGAAGTATGGATGTCAGTTAACGTTAAATGGATAATTAAAATTTGTCCAACTTTAAACTTTTTTTGTATAGAAGAGTATATTGAATCTAGATGAGGAATTCTCTTATTCATTTTAACATTTAAAAAAAAAATAATAAAATAATTGTCATAAAAAAATCAATTCAATGAAGAACTTTTGTCTTTTTTGTTGGATCTGCAAATCTCACAAATTGTAACATTCTGTGTTAACTTATGGAAAAATTTCTATAAAACATGCTCTCTACTATAGTGGGGTAATATTGCTTATATTGCCTACATTCGTAATATTCTTTCTTTTTCATTTCTATCTGTTTTATTATGTGCAAGAGAGGGAATCATCTCATTGTTTTGTAGATTTGCCATTGTTTCTTTTACTATTTAAATTTTGTGTGTTATATTTAAATTAATTCATTTTGTTTTACAGGTTTTAAAAACTTTTATCATTGTTTGTGGGTCATTAGCAATTAAAGTATTTCTATCCTATTGTTTGAATGTGAAAGATGATGTAAGTAAGACTAAAACAATGTTTTCTTCAACTATTTTTTTAGTTGTTTTATTCACTGTATATCTTATAACTTCATTCCTATCTAGGCCCATATCTGGAACATTTTAAAATCAAAATTTACATCCTACAAAGATTTTCACACAATGTTGTACACATGTGCTGTTGAATTTGACTTTTTACCATTTGAGGTAAGTGATGCAGATATATTTTCCATATTAATAAATTGGCTATTTATTTTTCAATCAGTTAATTCTGTTAATTCTTTTCCATTTTTGAGGTATTTAAACAATTACTTAATTACTGACCTCATTTTATGAGTAATTTAATGTAGAAAATGATTGTCTACCACTGAAGTAATTCTAAAAAACTGTGTTCCTAAATGTCTGTCCTAAACAGACATTGTGAGTTCTTTGCAAATTATTTTAAAATTGGTTTATGAAGCTGTGATGAACATTAAGATACTTTTAGTCTTGTACCTGCATTCAACATTCTTACAGCCCTCTAATGTATTACAGCTCTCAAATGTTTCTTCCTCATATGATTTCTAATACAGCTATCTTGCATTACTTAGAACACTGACAGATTGCAATTTGAAGAACAAAATGTTCCATTCCCTGAAATGTTTTCCTCATGTATTAATGTTCTCAGTACATTATTCATTTAAAAAAAAAAAAAAAAAAAAAAAAAAAAAAAAAAAAAAAAATGCTTAATTTAAATCAGCTATGAAAGCTTCATCCAATATTTAAATTTTGAAATTTAGTACCGTAACTTGGGGTGAGTTAGACGCAAGAGGCTACTTTGACCTGAATAAAAAATATTTTAACCCTGTACTGTGTTACTAGTTCGTACTGCTCTCTGTAGAGTATTTGTGAATCATATCAACACTTTCAACACAGTAGATTCAGGATTGATTTAAAGCACCTTTTTTGTTTTGGATCCAAGTCATCCCTTTTTTCGATACGTTATTTTTGTATGCATTGCCTATTTTCGTAGCATAAATATATTTTGTTTTAAAAAATATTTAGAAAGAAATTCTTTAAAAGTTTGCTTATTTTGAAATCCCTTAAAAAAATTCTAAACTATTTCAAATTTTACCTTTTTTTTTTCAAAATTTTTGGTATAAGAACTGTTTGTGGAGGTTAACAATAATTAAAATTTACCTGAACAAGCTATTTAAATTGGGAATGAAATAAATCTGTATTACTGTAATTACTGCCATAACAGATGCCATGTTTCTCTTTAATGCTCATAGATTTAACCTATCATGTGTTATTCTTTTTAGAACTTAATGCATCTTATGTATGATTTATTTATTTATTATAAATTTTCAGAAACTCTAATTTAATAAAGTTCTAAATTGTTGAGTTTCTTGTTATAGTAATATAATTTGAATATACTTGTTTGTACTATAATCTAAATGCATTACAGTAAGATATAAAAAGCATATCTTGCAGTTTTATTTCTAATAGTGAATCTATATTATAAAACAAAAACATGTCTGTGAATAATGCTGATGTCATATTGACAGTGGCAATACCCGGCCAATAAATTTCTCTTTTACTGCAATTTTTTAAACTTCTAAATATCACACAACTTCAACTTTTGCACCATCAAATAGGAAAAATATGTTCTTTCGAATGCAATTTTTTTTAACACTTTAGATGAAATAGCTGATATGTTTTTTTCTTTTTTATAGAATATCTTACAAGGAAGGTCTCCATAAGTGCATACTCAGAAAATTTAGAAAAAATTACAGAATATTCTTCTCATGAGGATATATGTTTATAAAATATATGAGGATATATGTTTTATATATATGTTTATAAAAAAAAAAATTGCTGCGGAACCTCGATATAACAGGCGTAAAAACAATATGAAAATTTCGTGTTTTTGTCGATTTATCGCTGGTTGCCAACACAATGAAATTAAAATTATATATATATATGCTATTATGATAAATACTGTTTCAGGAAAAAGTTTTTCTAATCTTTGTACTGAACTAATTTAAGTAAGTTTATCTTAAATAAATACACTTTTATAATTATGGTTTTGCCATATATATTTATATGTACACATAAAGAAAATTAACGATTATATTCTATGGTTTTGAACAAAATTTAAACTGATTAAAAATGCTTCAAACTAAAAATTGTTTGATTCTGAGCACTATGAATTTGACTTTGATATTGTTAGTGTCAGAGACAACAAGAGAAAAGTATTGTTGCCATGAAAACGAGGACTTATTCAATATCAAAATGTATTAATGAGAACATTCTTAATTGGACAGTTACTGTTAAAAAACACTTAACTTATATTATCTTGCCAGCAAAACCGTGTAAATCAGCAATGTACAACTTGTATACATATTATATAAGCTTATAGAAAAAATAATAAACTATTTCATCCTTTAAGTTTAAATTCATAAAATACTATGCATTTAAACCCTCATTTAACTAAAAAATTTTCAAATAGATAATTTCATTTGGCAAGGAAAAAGTGTTGCTCACCAAATTGTGTCTTTTTGCATCAAATACTCAAAAGTATTTTATTTTTTTACAGATTTTCTATTGGGATTCCGCAGCTAAATTTGACAGATCCTTTATTACATACACGAGTAGTTCTATAAGCATATTTTTCAAAATATTCTGAGTATGCACTTTAAGGAGACGTTCTTTGTTAGTAATTTTTCATGTATATTAATTTTATTATGCATACATGTCTTTGTGTTAGTAACTATTTCTAAATTTGTTTAGACTATATCTGAATTAACAAAGACTTGTGTCTTGCCTGTTGCAGTTATCACTGTCTTAGCAATTATTGGTCTTGTAAGTGTTTTTTTAATATAAAAAATAATATACAGTTTTAGTTTTCACTTATTTTCAAATCTTCCTATTATTATTCAATATGACGATAAGTATATATGTATCTATTTATTTATCTCCTATATATTTGTCCATCTCATATACAGTCAAACCTCGTTAACACGAACACTCTTAACGCGAATTACTTTTAGCACGAACTGTTTCTGATTGCCCCGTCCAGTTGTATGCAATGTATTTAAGTTCGGATAACACGAACTACTTTTAACACGAACAAAAAAAGTTTCCCCTTGAGTGTTCATGTTAACGAGGTTCGACTGTATAAATTTCATATATCAATTTTAAAAGACAGGATAGGTGCGAGTAGGACTCGCACCTTAAGGATTCTGTATTGTTATGTCATATTACCACAAAGCTTAGTAAGTACCTAGTTTTTCAACAAAAATACAAAAATTCAAAAATGATTAATTTATAATTCTATGTTGATTAATTGCGTGAACTTTTCATAATCGGTTCACGTAATAAATTAATATGGAATTATAAATTAATGATTTTTGGATTTTTTCCTTTACATGTGCTATATAACCCTACTTTGCGCCAAATTTCAAGAGTCTAGCTCAATGGGAAGTATTCTATAGGTTTTACTCTCAAAACCTATAGGGTACTTCCTGTTGACCTAGAACCTTGAAATTTGGTACAGTCTTATATAAAGGAAAAAATCCGAAAATCATCAATTTATTATGTGACAACTCATAAATTTCCATAATAGGAAATACCGATCATGTAATAAATCGATATAAAATTATAAATTAATGATTTTTAGATTTTTTTTCTTTTACATGTGCACAAAACTTATAAAGCATTTCTCATTGACCTGAAACCTTGAAATTTGGTACAAAGGAAGGCACATGCAAAGGAAAAAATCCAAAAATCATTAATTTATAATTCTATGTCGATTTATTACACTATTTTTCACAATAGGATTTCCAAAAACATTGTTTTAAGGCCTTAACTTTTTAGTGCATTAAGTTAGAAGCTCAAAATTTTCACACAACTATGGAACCATGGACCTTATTATTTGATATTAATTTCAATTTGATACTCTCAGCCTTTCTGAGAAAAACTGTCTTGACAGACAGGCAGGCAACAAAGTACGTTTTTTTCCGTTTGAGATACAGAACCTAAAAATGAGAGAAAAATGGTGAGATAAAACATCTCATATGTTTCATTACTAAGTCAGGTGTATTAATTGCATTTTCATTTTCATAAATATTGGAATTTTTCTATTAAAATATTAATAATTTTAATGTATAATTACTGTATTTGATCAGGTATTTTGTGCACTTTTTTCACCATCTGTTTGGTTCTAAAAGAAGGTGCGAAAAATATGTGAATTTTTTATAGCAGAACTTATCTTTTCCATGATGTTAAGTGTTTAACTTTTTCCATTTTTTCATCAATTAGATTTTTAGAAACTTATTTTGTTGCCGATTTGCCTGCAATATTCAAAAGCAAGGTAATTTTCGTATGGTCCGATTTTTATAATTTAGGTTCCATTTTTCATTGGCTAGTAATTTATAAAATAATATATCAATAAAAATGAAGTTAGTGTCAATATACCATTTAAAATAGTGTTAATATGTTTAATTAAGAAATATAATAACAATGTATACTTAATGTTAAAATATATTGTAAGTTAGACTTTAAGTTAAAAACAAATTGTATGCTAAAGGATAATTGTTTACTTCTCCCAAAAAGCAGGACTGGGATGGTGTTTTGGCATCAGTGCATCCCTAGTTCTAATTTTTTATGTAGATTTTGTAAGAAATACTACCTATTACATTCTCCCCTAAGTTGGAATTGAAAAAAAAAAATTTTGCAGATCTATGCTGATCATGACTCTCAGAACCAAAACCAACCCCAGTTCAAAACTTTATCTATCTATCTATGTCACTTTTTTATGGAAACGATAACTGCAATAATTCTGCACAAATCTCTTCCGAACTTATACATAAAATCAAGGGGCATAAAATCTCGGTCAAGTTCGTTAATGGGCAAAATCAATCGGGGGGGGGGAGGCTTTTTGTGAAAACAGAAAACCCCCATAATTTTTTAATTATGATACGTATTGAATCCGTTTAAAGTTATTATTACTTCTAGGAAAAGGGCCGAAAATGTATGCATGACAAATATTTGATATCATTAAAAATGGCCCCAAGGGGGGGTGGGGGGGGGGGTGTTAGAAGAAAAAAATTCATAACTTCGTCAATTCATAAGATATCAAATCTGCTTAAATTTATTATAAATCCTCTTAATTTTATCTAAAACTTTTATATTGACAAGTTTTTTATAAGACTAACCCTTATAGCAAAAAAAAAAAAAATTTAAAAAAATTAAAAAAAAACCTGCCGGCTCCACCTGCAAATGAGTTAGGTTTCGAAGTGGGCAGTTCCAGCTGCCGCACCATGGTAAAAAGGTAATTTCTTCCGCAATTCCCAACAAACAGGTGTCCCATGGTCTGCGTCTTCGAAATCTACCTGTGCCTGTAGGCTGAGCCATCAGGGATTTTGTCTTTCTTTTACACTAATCCTTCATAACTAATAGCATTAAAAAAAAATTCCACAATTTTATTTAATTGAAGACACAAGCTGGTTATTTATCAAAATATTTTCCCCAGGTATTTATCCTTAAAAATAACTACCGGGTATGTTACATCACTGTACAGGAGTATAAAATATAAGATTGGAGGGATAAGGTATCAAATAGAAATTGGTTCATAAAAAACAAACTTTTCATTTTTGGCAAAATGAAGACTTTGTTTTTTAAAGTTACAGAAAGTTAAAAAATCCCTGTACGAGTTCTGAATAAACTTTATTGAAAATAGGACAAAATTTACTACATTGGGCAAAAATATTGAATATGGATTGCTTTTATGAGTGCGTCAAAATACCTGTAAACTTGGAAGATCTGGAAAATACAGGAATTGTTCCATTCAAGATAAAATAACAAAAAATCTAAAATTTGAACCTCAGGTATATTGGGACTTCTCTTTGTCAACCCAGAATAAAATTTACAGGCCTCTATGTGTGATAGATTTCCCTAGCCATTGTCAAAAAACAAACACACACACAGACAAACATCTTTCTTTTATTTTAATGTAGATTCTTTATGTATGATACATTCACTTTATTGTTATTGAAGTGTTTTATTAAATTTCTATTTATTTAATTTGAATTTTAGATAGTTTGGCTAAAAAATGAGACCACGTTACAAGAGAATTCTGATGTAAGTTCTTTTATCTTTTACAGTTTTTTAAATTTATAAACCATTAGAAATATAAATAAATTATTTTGTAATGTATGTTTTTAGTTAACAAATGCTAAGCTAAATTGTAACTTTTGATTTTTAATTATTGTTAACATGTTAAAAATAGTTAAGATATATTCTATAAAATTTTAAAAAAATAACTTTTTTACTTTCTTCTATATACATAAAAAGAAAATATTGAAAGCATGAACATTTTTTATGTCTGGTTTTTGATAAATTTACACATTTGGGATGTCTGTCTGTGGGTGACTCAATTTTTGTGGCTGCTCCATCTAAAAAATTAATGCCCGGAATTTCATAAAACTTTATAGTTCTGCTAGAACTTGACATGAACCTTTGTTGATTAGTTTGGGTGCACATTGCCTAATAAGTGACACTGCTATGCTGCATTTTTTACGACTTACATGAGAGCAATATCTGAAGAACTAATGCATAGGATTTCATAAAATTGCATATTCTCTTAGATTACATGAAGAGATGCTGATTAGATTTTGGTGTATATCGCCCAACAGGTGGCACTGTTATGCTGTGTTTTTTATGGTTTTCCATAATATCTATATCTCAAGAAATTGGAATTTTGTCGAACTTCCTATTCTGTTAGACCTTGACATAAATAGATGCTGATTAGGCTTGTGTATATTGCCAATGATAACACTGCTGCAGGTTTTTAAAAATTTTTAATTTACCGTGTATATACTTGTGTATAAGTCGAAGAATTTTAGGCAAAATTTGGGAGTTAAAAATGGGGGGGTCGACTTATACACGAATTAGTAAAAAAAAAAAAAAAATACTTACCCAATTACCGATATTCAGGATATTTAAAGACATAAAGTAATACATATCTAGGAATCATGAATCTAAAAACCTTTATGGTTTTCATTTAAAAATTAAAATTTTTCAATGAAACTTATGAAAATGTAAGTTATTGTTTAGAATCTGAATATTCATACAGCTTAGGTAATTGGGAATCCAATATTTCATTGTACATATCCTCAGATTCGGATTCTATGCTTATCAACGGCTCATCAGAATCTGAAAAAAAATCTTCTGATCAGTCCATATCGTTGCTAATGCAGCATTTAAAAAAAAAAAAAAAACTATCCTCAATTACAAATAATTTTTCAACATATTACCAGAAATGTTGTTTGACTTATACACGAAAATTAAATTTTTTTCAAAATTTTGCATAAGAATTAGCGGGGTTGACTTATACACGAGTATATATGGTATTTATTTTTTTTTTTTTCCCTCATGATTTCTGAGATAGTTATATCTCAAGGAATAATGTACAGAATTTCATAAAACTTCATATGCTATTAGACCTGGACATAAATTAGTGCTGATGCTATTTTGGTGTATATTGCCCTACATGTGGTGCTTCTATGGTATGTTTTTTAAGGTTTCCTTCATATCTACATCTCAGCATCTATTGGATGGAAATGTACCAAATTTTATGTACAAGATGCTTTTTCCGAAAATCAATTCTGATTCAATTTTAGCTCTGATTACTCAACAGGAGATGCTGCTATCTGATGTTTGAGGAAAGATTCCTAATTGGATCCACAATCAATTGATGCAATTTAGTGAGCATGATTTGCCATATTATTATCTCCATCCTTGTTACTCTCATATACTTTTAACCACATTGTTGTTCGAATCACTCATTTTTTGCACAAATTTTAACTGTGGACCCAATTACAGAATGTTTGCTATGGTACTTTTTGAAATCAACAGTATAGCTGTATCTTATTTTCAATTATATTGAAATGCACCAAATTTTATAAATATTTGAGATTAATGATTAGAAATGTATATGTTGATCTAATTTAAAATTTTAATACCAAGCAGGGGGGTGCTGTTCTGTGCTGTTTTTATTTCGTTGATCACTGTAACTCCATGTTAAATTCAAAGAAATACACTATACTGTATATTAATAATTGTTGATGCTATTATAAATTAATATATTAGAATGATATAGAAGAAAGTTTTCTGATGTCCACATCATACTAATTTCCTTTTTTAATTACTCTGGTGAAATTATTTTTATGCTATGTAAATAATATTATTAAACTGATGCTTTACGTAGAAGTATTTCTCAAATTTAACTCATTGATTTGTTTTAGGTGCTGTATAACATTTTACAATGTGGTGTGTTCTTTATTATGGCAGCTCTTGTTATGAGATTGAAGTTATTCTTTACCCCTCATTTGTGCCTCTTGGTGTCATTAACAATGTGTACAAAGGTAAATGCTTTTATAAATAATTCAGTCATTCAGATTGTCATAAACAATCATCACTATTTTACTTTCTATAGCTACATAAAATTGCTACTTTCTACCCTTTGTATAATATCCATTGAAATATTTATTTGCAAAGTTTGTAATAAACATATGAAAATTAACACCAACACATTTAATTTTGTTGTATTACAAATCAAGTCAAAATTTATACTTAAATATTTACTATATTTTATATTATTTTTACCATTTGATTATTTTTTTTTATATATTATATAAGTTTTTAAAAGATTCTTGAATTATAAATGTAGATTGATTTATTTTCATTATATATATTTTTTTGTTTTATACATGTATTTGTTTGATTTCCAATCACCTTTTTAAAACATTTGTACTTCCCATTTCAGTGTGATTCAATAAATTTATTTACTTTGTTTGTAGTAGTATTGTTAAAAGATTAGTGTCAAATGTTCATGATATCTCTTTTTGTAATCGTAAATGTAATTAAAGTATTCGATAGGAATGGGTAATTTTTCTTGGGCATATTTAGATTCAATCTCACAACCAGTAAGGCTCCATTTCTGTTTTTAAGGAATATAACTCTTTTAAATTATTGTAATTTACAAAACTCTTTTAAATTTATTGCAGTGCATCAAAAGTGTAATACTTTTATCTGCAGAAAAACTTTAATTTAAAATCACGAACATATATACAGTCAAACCTCGTTATACCGCCATTATCCGTTCAAGAAATTTTTGGCGCTATAACAAGTTTGGCGGTATATCGAATTAAAATACAATAAAAATTAATTTTCATACTATTATACTAATATTATTATTATTATAAAAATAAATATCAGTAATGCCTTTTTATTAAATTATCCAATGGTATATAGTATATTATAATAGTATAAATTAATATAATATAATTAATATACATAATATAATTAATGCTACACGATTCAAAATTATCCAATTAATGTATGAAATTAACATGCACTTACCTCTTTATATAGTCAATTTTAGATAAAGTAGATAATGCACATAACAGACACACACATACATTAAATATCACACTGAATTATTTTACTTTAATTATCTTTTACAGGAAAATATTTTAATATGCTAGTTTGAGTTTTCCTTTCAATATTGATTTTTTCAATATCTTTTTCTACAACTAAAAGATTGTTCATCATTTTTTTTTATCAGTTGCATGTTTTTCTAAGAAAATTCTTATTTTCCCAATGCAATTTTTAACTTCATCAGATGTAACATGTGGCGTTTCAGCTTCTTCAGCTTCGCTGTCAGATGAATTTTCATTTTCATTTTGATTGGCAACAATTTCTTCGATTGTCAAATCTTCAAATGTTGAAACACTTTTGTCTATATTAATGTACTCAATTGCCGATAGAGGATGCTCAATTTCTGTTAATTTGTGTATTTCGTCTTGTAGTTCCTGAAGTGCTGTACTGTTTTGTTTTTTAGTAGATCCTTCAGGTTTAATCAATCCAGTATGTTTCCAGCAGTTAACAATAGTTTCTGATGAAATTTCATCCCATGCTTTTTTTATCATGCGAATAGCATCATGTAAAAGGATTGGAGAAAAATCATCTTTACTGATTTTTTCAATGATATGGCGGACGTGATACTTTCGATAATGAGCTTTGAATGAGTTTATTATACCAACATCCAAAGGTTGCAAAAATCCAGTACAGTCAGGAGGTAAAAATTCAATGCGGATATTACTCATTGGATATGCTTTGTGACAAGGGGCACTATCCAAAATCAATAAAATATGGCGTTTGCTTCTTTTCATTTCTATGTTGAAATTCGCTAACCATTTTTGAAATAATGCTGAAGTCATCCACGCTTTGTTATTATTCTCATAATCTACATAAAGAGCAGGATTAAAATTTTTAAAACATCGTGGCTTAGCTGATTTTCCAATCACTGTCATAGTTCTTTTATCAGATCCATCACTATTCATACAGAACACAAGAGACACACAATCTTTTTTTTTTTTTTAATCCTTTAGCAGGCCCACTCGAAATTGTTTTATCTGGCTGCAAGCGGTAAAAAAGGCCACTTTCCTCCATATTGTAAACGTCCTCTTGTTTATATTCTAAAATCAGCGCACTCAGTTTTTTGCGACCATTTGACACAATATCTTCATCAACACCTGCAGTTTCACCACTTCGAATGTACTGAGTGAATCCTCGTCGCTTTTTAAATCTGTTCAACCAGCCACTACTGTATTCGAAATCTGTAATATTCATTTGCTGGCCAAGAACTTTTGCCTGCTCTCTGATGACATCTCCGTTGATAGTGGCATTTTTAGCACTCATTTGTTGTATCCATGTGCAAAGGGCATCCTCTAGTCTTCATGTTTCGCTGTTTTCAGTCTTTTTACAGATGATTGCAGTTCGTTGGTGTTAATCCATTTTTCTGTATTCATCAAAATGTCTCCGATGCAGCGCCTGCTAACAGGCTTTTTCCAGAGTGTAGAAAAATGATTGGAGATGTGTTGCTGCGATACATTCACATTTCTTTCTTTATATTCACAAATTTCCCGCTTTTCTGAAATTGATAAAACTGCTCTTTTCGCCATAATGAGTTAAAATAAAGAGATAGAATGATATTTTACAGATTTAGCTGGTGAATTCTTCGATGTTTCAATCAACGTCCGACCAAAATTTTGAATGAGAGATTTTGCACTGCACACCATTTTCTTTCTAAGAAATCAACATAAAGTACAGGGAGAAGTTATTTTTTACATTGTTCTCACCTGAGAGAGGAGAGACCCTTTCAGCCAATGGCGTGCCATGCCTTGTTTTCTCCCCGCTCCAGAAGCGGATCGGATCACGTGACTCGCCAGTCTGAATCAGAAGTTTTACTTACTCGGCACTCAGTGCGCGTTATTTTTCTTCTCCCAATGACAAGTAGAATGGGTAGCAGGTGCATTTTGGCAGGTGTTGAGAACAATATAAATTCTTTGCTATTCAATAAAGTTTGAATTGAGCTTGAAAACATCTAGACACATGAAAAGGAAGTGTCCTTTGAAATTCTAACAAAAAATTAAAAAAAAAAAAGATATGCAAAGAAAATACAGTAATTTCTAGACATTTTTTTTTGGCGGTATATCGAGTTGGCGCTTTAACGGATACATTACATTGAAATTCCTATTTGGCAGATTTGTTCATAGACGCAATTGGCGGTTAAACGGAATTGGCGCTATTTCGAGATGGCACTAAATCGGGGTTTGACTGTATTTATTGTCTACAAATACTGTGTCCAAACTAAATATTTTTTGTGTTTTTCATTTTTGTCTATTTTTATTTTTAACATTGGTTAAAATCTTAATCCATTTGTATGTCATGTTCACACACATAGATTCCTCAAAGCAGTGACAGACAGACTATTTGTTACAGGGGTCAATTTAGAAAAAGAAAGTTGCATAGCAGTAACTGCTATACAAAGTCAGTTTTGAATAGCAGTTAGACACTTTTGTATAGCAAGTAAAAAATAGCAAACGTAACTTTTAAATCTTGAAAATTTACAACAATTTTTTTTTTTAAAGCAACATTTAACCAAAGGCATAAATGAAAGTAAATAAAATGATACAAAGAATAAAAAATAAATGATAACTCACCTACCCAATATAAATTACTTGGGGAAACTAGAAGCTGGTTCTTGAATGACTTATAGGTCAATTCACCTTCACCACAGGTCAATTAAATATATGTATCAAATAACCACAGTACAAATTCTTAAAAAATATATTTGCTGTGAGGGTCAATATTTTTTAATAAGCCATAAATTCAGAAACACAATTTTTATAATTTTAAATAAAACATAAAGGGGAAAAGAAAAAAAATGAAATCTTCATTTAAGTTAAGTACACAAGTATTATTACACAAAAAATATCTCTTGTTCATATTATTTACAGGCTATTTACAAAATTTCTGAAACTTCATTGTTTTAGTTACTCATCCTCATTAAAATTTTGCTTCCTTTTTCCATATTTCTGTACATTTGGTCGACGAGGTTTTGAGAAAAAAATTTTTACAGCTCGATTAGATGAAAAATTTTCCATTTCTGGTCCTTCCACACAAATATGTATGAGATTATCTAGCACATCCTCATTCATTCGACTGCGAAAGTCAGTTTTTATGCGACACATATACGAAAAACACCTTTCAACTAGGGCATTTGATGCAGGCAAAATGAGAAGAATCTCAAACACATGTGACAGGTTTGGAAAAAGATCCTTCTTTGATTTTGTAACAACAGTCCACATTTCATCTCTTGACAAATGTGTCCAATTCAGCAACCAAAGAGATTTCAACTCTGCCCATTCATCTGAAATAGAGGTGGTAATGACTTTATGTTGTTGAAGAAGCAGACTGAAGCTATCTACTAAGATCTTAATTTCATCATTACCAAAAACTTGTAACGAATCTTTATTCTGTGGCCAAATTGATACATCTAATACTTTAAGGCAGTTAACGACACCTGACAATAAATCTGGAAACCTTTCTTTTACGCATGCACTGAGGGACTTAAGGTACGTGTAAGCAGTATTGATATCAATTTCTTGTCCACTTAATTTAATGCTGCAAAATTCTCCTGACTTTATTACAGACATAAAGATTTCATCATTCACTAAGCTATCACACTTAACTTTTTCAATAAAAATTTCAAAATGCTCAAGGTAAGTCTTTGCATTTAGCAAATTACAACTATCCTTCTGTAAGCACAACGACAATTTTCCAAGGGCTTCACAAACTTTGCTCATTAGCAATAAATAAAAAACAAATTTTCATGACTTTAAGATTTTAAGAAAACCAGATATTTTGGCTTTATCCACAGAATCTTCATTGTGGCCTTCTACAGTATTCTCTAAGTGTGCAATTACTATTGTATATGAATTTATTAAAGCAGCAACTGCTCTTCTTTTGTAATCAATCCACCTTGTTCCCTGAATATTGCTAGGAGAAAAATTTTTACTGTTCTCTTGTTCAAAAATATCAGCTAAATCAGCTACTTCTCTCCTTCTTTTAGAACTTTGCTTGTAGAAGCTGTAAAGGAACATCAGCACTGAAATAACTTTTTCAAAGTATGACTTGGTCATAGAATCCTTCACAGCCAATTCTAATCGATGGTTGAAGCAATGAATTGAAATTAGCCATGGACATTGTTCCTTAATTAGCACTACCAAACCTTGGCGGACACCTAAATTTACACTAGCTCCATCACTGCAGAAACCAACTAGTTTTTTTGAAATGTCATCAATGCCATAGTCACTTAAAATTTTTAAAAGTGTATCCAAGATTCCCTTTGCTGTGGCGTTAGTCAAGTCTTTCAGGGCTACGAATTTTGTTTTCACAGTTCCATCATTACCAATGAACCGCACATACACTAACAATTTTTCTTTAATGCTGATATCTGTGAATTCATCCACCATTACAGATATATAATTAGTAGATTTCAGTTCCAAATTCAAGTCCTCCTTAAACGTGTCTGCAATGCATTGAGAGAATTCTTGGCATTTTTTGTCATTCAAATATGAACACCATGCCTCTTTTCTAATTGTGCAATTTCGGGAAACAATGAGAATGGAAGCTCTTGCTTGGCAATTAAATAGGAAATGTCTATTAACTTGCCAACTTTATTTTCTTCTTCATTGCTGGCTTGAAACATAGCTTTTCCAATTGGTGTATCCATTATTTTTTTTACACTGTCTGGCTTGTGTTCCAAGTTCACTGCCGTAACATGCATGTCACTTTTGGAGTGCTTGACTATATTATCTTTTTTTAGACTGGCTCCAGTAATTCCATTGATGAATCCTGAGTTGAAATTTCGTTTCATTTTCAATTTGTCCGCGAATTTCGAACATAATAACATCGTATTGATATGACATTGCTTTTCCCATCTGTTTCAAAATCTAACCATTCTCCAACGGGATCAACAGTTTTTTTCCAATTTGTAGCTGTTTCCTGTTTAACTGTAGCCATATTATTAAATAATTAACAATTCGCAAAACAATTAACAAATTACTTTAACGTACAAAACCAAAACGATATAAAACACAACAGCACTGAGAAAAGAGAAAACCGAATTTCCCTCACTAACTTTTTTCTCTTTACAGTCGCTCTCAAATGCCGCTACGGTCACGTGGCTACGGCAATCTCCCTGAAAGCGAGAGAGAAATTCTTTGCTTCAGAGAGAGCAGTTGCGCAGAGCGGATGCGTGAAACAAACGCGTACGGTAAGCGAAGTACGGTCGGAGCGAAGAAGTGGGGTCAGAATCTGCGCTGTCTGTTTCGATGCATAAATAAAGTAAAAGGATCGTACTCCATGATCGTAACAGTGAGTGTTCATTTTAGAACCACTACACCGTGCACATCAAACTTCTATGAGCAAACGCCGTGATTAGCGAGTAACAGTGATTCAGTAATCAATCACAGCGTCAGAGCGGGAACAAATCATGTGTTTACTGGGAAAACTGCACCCAGCAATGGTGTCTCGCTGTACTTCCATTGTAAATAAACACTTGGGGAGGGTGAAAACACAACATATGTCGTGTAAAAGCACCTTTAAATTTTAACTTTAAGTGTACATGACATAACAAAGGCTGTGGGAAAAATGCATCACAATGATTGCGATTTAATGCATTTCTTGGATCGCATTTTAGTTAAATTTGAATCGCAAATTGCGATGCGATACCGCTTAAATCGAACCCTGATTTGTTATATTGAATAGTATTATTATTTTTTAATTTAGACTTTTAACAATTTACTACTTCCCTATATTGGCCATTTTGATTACATTTTTTCATGCATCTTTTAATAAAATTTTGAAAACATCTATATAAAGTTTTTAGTCTTATCGAATTTAATAATCACTTATTCACTGGTTTCTCATATTTATCAAATCATTTATGATAAGAATTATAAATGATGAAGTGTTTTAGCATTTTTTGAAGTCTCTTCAAAAGATCTAACAGCTATTCAATAAGAAAGTTTTCATACATGTACATTTTAAATTGTATGAGTATTTAAATGAGTGTATTATAATTCTCACTAATTCATGAATAAATAATTATGATATTATATAAAATATATAAATATTTATTGTCATATCAAATACACTGCCAAGTAAAATAAACATATTTAGCATCATACGCTAGAGGTCTGCACAGGCCGAAATTTCCAGGCCCGGGCCCGGCCCGACCCATACAAAAAATAATTTGGCCCGGCCCGATACAAAAATTAAAAGTTTGGCCCGAGCCCGGCCCGGAAAAAAGTTAAAATCTCGGCCCGAGTGAATTTCTACAAAACATAATTTTTACGTCGATTTGGTTAAAAATTTGAGATCCAACCAAAAATTCCTATCTCAGCCTTTTTTTTTTCATGTTTATAATCTTCATTTTTCATTTCTTCATTCAGAGCCGCAAGCTGGAATATTTATTTTTTTAATAAATCTCTATTTGTTGTATGTATGTGTTTAAGTTATCATCGATATTGTTAATCCATATTCCATTTATTGAAGTGTTAAAAATCAGAAAAATGCTATACAGTAAAATCTAAGATGGTATTGCATAGGGAAGAAAAAAAAATGCGTTATAGACAATTTGCCTTCTTAGCAGGTGTAAATGTATTATATATTCTTTTCTTGCATATTAGTATATTCATTTTTAATGGATCAACACATTTTTCAATTTAAGACAGGATTCCATCATAAGCAGGTTCTTTTTCACACGTTTTACTATATTTTAATTTAGCAATATTTTAATAAGTGTATAAATATACTATTCTTTAAAAAGAATAAATTTTAATGTTTAATTATAAAGTAATGGCGATTTAAAAATGTATGCATGTTTTGAAAAGATTTTTATGCCAGATCTTATTTTACTGATCTTCGAACGGACCAGGTACGCCGAGACAATGATTTTCATACGAGTCAAAACCAGGACTAAAAATTTTAAGACTAGGAAGAATGAAACCAGTCCCGGCTCTGTACGGAAAAAATAATTTAAGGCACGGCCTTATCCTTAAGGAAAAAAGTAGGGCCTGGCCCGTAAAGAGTAATCACTAGGCCCGGCCCGAGCCTTCAGAAAAAAATATGGCCCGGGCCCGGCCCGGCCGAAGTGCTGTGAAGAAAAATAGGCCCGAGCCCAGCCCACGGGCCGGGCCAGGCTGAGTACGGGCTTCGGGCCTTGGCCCGGGCCGGGCTGAGTACAGGCTTCGGGCCTTGGCCCGGCCCGTGCAGATCTCTATCATACGCTATGTAACTGTATTAATATAAATATTACTAATTTTTTAGATGTATCTTACATGAAATGAAGTACATATGATATGTGTTGATAATATTAGTATAGTATAAATAAATAAATATATATATATATATATTTACTTAAATTGCTATTTTTACTTATCAGTGTTTCAGGTTTTTAGCTGGAAATCATATGAAATGCTGTATATTTGTTGCTCTGATTGCATCTATGAGTGTACAAGGTGTTGCAAACTTGAAGCGTCAAAGGAATATAATTGGAGAATTTAGTAATCCTAATTTAGAAGAGCTTATAACATGGATAAATGATTCATTGCGTGAAGGTATGGTAATCTTTTTTTACCCTGATTCTCTGTGTAATTTGTCTTTTATGAGCAACTTTTTATTTCAAATTTTTATTCGTGTGTAATATAAAATCTCCTCTTTTGACAACTTTTGCCTTTTTGTTTAAAATGTATGCTTAAAATTACTCGCCCTTTTGTGTATCTAATGCTCTCCTGGTGGTGGAAGGGTTAAATAAAAGATTTTCTGCAGCGTACGAGCATGCCTGGTATACGGTGCCAAAGTCATCTGAGACACTGGCCAGAGTTTCATTTTTTAAGAGATTTAAGTTTATTACATGGGCTTGGGAAATGCCAGGCGGAGCAGCTAGTACTGTATAAGATTTACAAATTTCTTGATATTTAGTTGCTTCCAGGAATTAAATAATCTTAAAAAGAAGCATATTGTTAGTACTTTAATAAAATTAATTATTATTATAATTTTTTTAATATTTTATGAAAGACTGGACTGCTGACAAGAATTTCAAGCCACAGTAAACTTATGGTTGTTTGTTTTCTTGCATGTCTTAGGCCAAGATGGCATATGAAATTATCTTAAAAATTCCCTGATGGTGCCTCTTTCCATTCAAGGCTGTTACAACTATTTCTATTGATTCCCTTCTGTCCAAAGAAAAGCACAATTGAGACAAAATGTTATTATTATTATTTCTTTTAACCCTTTTAGTGCGGGAGTCGACATCTAGGAGTTGGGTGCTGTAGACTACATTAAGTGTCGACAAAAGTCTCCTAGGCATTCACGCTGTGTATTGTGCTCACTGTAGTGCATCATGGGCTTAGCAGTGATGACATATTGCACCTGCGTGTGCAGAAATTTGACTATAACCAAAACCAGTAGCGTGCTTTTCGTATAACCATAAGGTCAGTGTTGGGCATGAGCGCGTTCATTGAACGAAAACTCGCGAACTTAGTTCACTTTCTGTGAACGTGAGTTGAACTTGACTCACTTATTGGTAAACGAACGTGAACTGAACAAAAGCTCAAAAAATCTGTGAGTTTGAACGAAATTTACAACTCAAACTCAATTTTTTTCATAATTTATTTAAATTTTTTTCAGCCATTTAGAACACGTTTTTCCCATTCAAATGCCATTTAGATGCTTACACGGACTCAAGACGGGTCGAGTCTGATCATTAGCTTTTCTGGGTCGTGCCTGGGTCTGGTTTTCTCTGAAGGCTCGGGCTGGGCCGAACCAGGCTTATTTCTGGTCCTGTACTTTATTTTTCATATAAGTTTGCACAGACCGAAATTTTCTGGCATGGTCATAACAACTCTGCTTGTATGAAAATCATTGATCCGCCCTGTCTGATTCATGCAAAAATCTGTTTAAGGAACAAACTCCTTGTGTTAACAATTTTTGCCGAAAATACATAAATTTTAAAATTACCATTATTCTACAATTAAAATTTACTATTGTAGAAAAGAATAATACGTATACATTTCTAATGGGGGGAAGGAGGATATACAGTACTGTAAAACAAATGATAAGAATCTGTGTATGACGAAATCCTGTTTTAAACGGAAAAATTTTTGATCGGTGCAAAATGGATATAATAATCCGTTTGAAAATAAATAATACTTTGCAAGAGACGACAGACATGGTAAAAAAGGAATTAAACCATAACGCTTTTTTTTTCTCTCCTATTGGATTCCGTCTTAGAAGGTTTTTCGATATAGAATTTTTCAAATTTTTAAGTCTCCAAGCCGTTTAAATGGATAAATGGTATTAATAATAATTCAGATATTCTTAAACCCAGGTTCCTTTCCTTTACAATCCAAAAAGTTAGAAAATATTATTTGCCTTAAAATACAGGTATGAATACGTACTATAATACATATTTAGATAAATATAGTTTTTGTTTCAATCCTATTCTACTTTAAAAGTACACAATATTGATTATAATCAGTAGAAGGTTTTACAAGAGATTTAAAATATCACCTTTACGATCATTGATTATGAAATTTTGGCTCCCCGAAATCAAGGGTCCCAGATCCACGGAACAGTAGGCCCATGTTTTAATTCGTCCCTGCCTAGATCTGTTCTTTTTTTTTTCCATGCTCAACAATACATTCTGACACATTCAACTAATTGCATCAAACTTTCTGACATTGCTATGTGAAATCTATGCAGTTGAAAATAGTACAGATCTTTAGATTTTCATTTTAAATGTGATATACCTTTATTTATTATAGATTGCTTCCATTACAATATGCAATATTTAAAAAGAGAGAGAGACTATAATTCAAATAAATTTTGGTGGAATTCAGTATAAATGTCCCAATGAACATTTATATTGAATTCAACGAGATGTTACTTTGGAGAAAAGGCAATAAATTGTTATCCATAAGTAAGAAAAATAATCAATCTGTAAAAAAAGAAAAAAAAAAGACCTAGAATTTTTTAACCTGAACATGTTGGGTACAACCAATATTCTATACAGTAAACCTGCTAAAACGGAACAAGGGATAGGAGAGAAATTTCTTTTTTATTGAACACGTTCATCGTCTATTGTAATTATACGACATTCATTTCTCCGCGCAGGCACTAGACAATTTTTCGTTTAAGTCAGGTTTCGTTATAGCCAGGTTCCGTTTAAATAGATTCATAATATTTTTTTCCTTTTCTTTTTTCAACTTCTGATGAAAATTAGCACAAAATTTAATTTTCATTACGTACGGACACTTAAAAAATCATTAAATTGTAAAATTCAAATGCCATAAATAAAGTTAAAAAATAGGGGGGGGCGGGGGACAAGCCAATTAAAGAATTTTTATATAAAAAAAGTATTTATTTATTGAATACTTTTGTTTAAATAGTTTGATTTCTCAGTCAAGCAAAGTGTTTTCTTAAACTAATTTCTAATGAATTTTTATATTTTAGACAGAAATATTTCTTTTTATTTGAAAGAAAAAATTCAAGGAGTACAGCAAAGAAATCCAAATGTATGCATGGAAGAAAAAAAAAAGACTATGTAAAAATTTTTCTATTAATGCTATAGATATTATTGTTAAAACATTAAAAACATTAGTTTAAAAGTGATAAGGACATCAACTACAGACAAACAGAATAAATCAATAATTTATTATTTTTTTATAAAGATCGTCACAGATCGCTATGTTTAAAATTTGTTTATTTTTCCGCTCTTTTTTTTCTTTTTTCGTTATTCCTCTGGTTTCTGTGGGAAGTCCTTTGATTCATACCACCTCCAAGGCAACTGTGGAGTTATTATTATTTTTTTCGTTGAAAATGTTTGGGGTCCTTATCAAAATAATTTGCTTCGCCACAAAACAAACTACTTTGATGTCTCGTCCACTGGTCTATCACAGGGACTGCTCTTTGTTTGTCTGTACAATCACGTTGTGGGGTCTGTCTTCCCTCAAGCCCTTTTTCGCAGTTGTTACACTGGTCACTTATCAGTACGGACAAATCACCAGCACTTCCAAGAATTCTGTTCATAGTAAAGAGACAGTTTTATACCATTCAGATAATAGTAATAGTTTTCCCATGGAAGTTGCTGTTATTAAAGTGTTAAAATTTTTCCCATGAAGAGAAATAATGTGATAAATGAAATCTGTATTTTCAATGCAGCTTAGTGTTTGTCTTTGTATTAGAGCAAAATAATCTAATTAGTTCTAAAACCTTTCACGGCAAAATATTTTTTTAAAGAAATAATATCTTTGAAATCTTAATTTTAAAGCTGTACAAAGAAAAAAAAAAAAAGTAGATTTAAAAAACATATCTCTAATTTATTAAACCAAATAAAATGTCTAAAGATTTCGCTAAACAAATGCACATGACTATAATTGTCATATAAATAAAATGCCAAGTTCAATATGGGCTCGGAGAGGGGAGGGGGGTATTTAGAGTTCTGCATGGGACCGGCCGTACCTGAAACCCGCTTCCGGCCCGGGTCAGATTTATTTCAAAGGACTCGGGCCGAGTCAGGCCTAAACTTCATTATTCCAGGGCTGTGTAAGATATCACTTACAGGCTATATCGTAAAAATAGAAGCTAAATATTTGTGATAATCTATATTAACAGTACTCTGATGTAAATTTAATTTGGTTTAACAGATATTACAGGGACATTTTTTATTTACTTTATCTTTTCAGAATTTTAAGATTACAATATTTTGGAAATCATTTTGTTTTAACTACCATATGCGTCGGCATGGGAGGCAGGATAGGGCCATTGCCCCTCCTTAGATTTAGAAATTTAATTAAATATCTTTGACTTCTGACGATTTGAAAAAAAAAAAAGTAAATTTATTCTTCGTAAGTAACATAAAATAATTAAACACTAAGGAAACAAGAACTATGAATTTTTTAACATGGTTATCTGGCTTTGCGTCCTGAACACCGAAAAATCCCGTACATACAGGTTCCCTTCTTAGCAGGTACATCGTCTGCTATAAATGTATAAATATTCTTTTCGCACAGATTATTATATTCACTGAACTCGTATCAAGACTTTTCCGTTTAAGACAGGATTTTGTCATAGACATGTTATTTTAACAGATTTTACCGTATTTATTTATTTATTTATTTATTTATTTATTTTTTGCCTAGAAACATAGTGGCGCAGCCAGAATTCGGCTTTAAGGGGGTGGGAGGGGGGAGTTTTTGTTTGCTAGTCCAGTAGTCACAGTTTATTAGAATCATTGGTTAATCGAATCATTCGTTTTATAAATTAGATCATAATACTACTTTTTCCGTATATTACAATCAGCAACTATGTTACCCATGATTTATTTAATCATAACGTTTACTACCTTTAAGTTACATTACGTAAAATGCATCAAGAAAATAGCATAAAACTATTTAATTAAGTTACACTTAATTTAGTCACATTTAATCAAATTGTTTAAAAAAAGATGAGACAAGCTTTAAAAGGTGGAAGAATACACATACATATAAAAAAAAAAAGTGTAGCAAATCAGTGTGGTTTTGCTTGAAGTAGATAAATTTTATTTTTTGTTTGAATAAATGGACTGCGACCCTGGAAAAATTGTTAGTCGTAAGTGTGCTCTGCCATCTCTTACAGTTTGTTTCGTATTTTTTGAAACAATCTGCATGTCACAAATATTTTACTTCATTTTTTTATAAAGGAAAATAACAATTCCAATACAATATTTCTGATTATATGACTGCACATTTAATGACACACATACTGTACCATTTTATGACTGTATAATACTATTTTTGTGTGGTACTTCTATTTTTTTTATTACGCCA
Organism: Maratus michaelseni; assembly: GCA_963931845.1. Lineage (NCBI taxonomy): Eukaryota > Metazoa > Arthropoda > Arachnida > Araneae > Salticidae > Maratus > Maratus michaelseni. The sequence continues at coordinate 257,140,424 of OZ007594.1, forward strand.
TGTAGCTGTTTTTATTTTTCTTCCAAAACACTAAATTTTTGTGGTTGGCAGGGGAAGAGGTTCTCGGTCGTACGGACAGAAATTTCTATGCTAAGGTCCGACCTGGTCCAGCCCGTAATAAAAGCTAAAAATTCAAGCCGTGTATTGGCCGTGCTTGGCCTGTTAAAAAAGCTAAAATATTGACCCGGTGCCGGTACGAGCCATTTATTTTTTGCGTAGCTTATGAATCCAGTCGCACCCAATTTCCGAAAAGCATGCCAATAGTTCTTAACCAACATTAAAGTTCTTTTAAAAGAATATTGCATACAGTTTTATGTAAAATTTTTAAGGTACATCAGATTATATGTCCACAATTTATGGGATTCGGAATAACAGTACTAATAATCACTTCGAGACAATTAAATGAACACTCATTGAAAAATTTGTGTAATTTAGAAAAGAAAAAAAAAGGGGGGGGAGGGGTTAAAGAAAATCATAATTTTAAGATTCTATAAAGAAGAAAAAGGTATATTTTGAAAAATATTTCTCTGTAATTTATTAAAGATTTAGTTATGGCGGTTATCAAAAATCCTGCTCAGCTATGCAAAACTTTCTGACTCATGTTTAAACGTAAAGGAATAAAGATGGCAGTCCAGACCACTGAAACGATTTGGAATTGATTGCTGTCTTCCATTCTTTAATAAATAAATTACCTATCGAGTTATAAGCGATTGTTGTCACGGGACGATAAGTTTTTTTCCTTTCCTGCGCTGTCATCCTATTATAATTTCTTAATAAGAAAATCTGCCCATTTCATGCGTTTCTGGACAAAACGAAATTCAGAAATGTGTGATAAAGTAATTCCCTTGGACAGCCTTAAACAAATGTTTAATTACTGTTATCCTCATTTTACATAGATCAACATTTTGTTTTGTTTTGTTTTGTTAAACACGGGATTCCGTCATAGGCAGGTTTTTTTTCTCAGGTTTTACCGTATTTTAATTTTATTGCCTAGAAATGCATCTACCCATCTTAAAAATAAATAAATAAAATGTATCAATTTTAATTGTGGAATAATAGCAATTTAAAAACACGTGCATTTTCTGAAAAAAAAAATGGGCCGGTCCAAATTTCACCGATATTTTTACTGGACAGGGCATAGCCGTCCAATGATTTTCATATGAGCTGGGACTGAAAATTTCTTCTTGTTTAAACCTCAAGAAGAATGCAGTCCAGCCCCGATGTGGGCCGGAAAATAAATCTAGTCCCGGCCCATCTGGGTCCAAACCTCTAGAAGAAAGTAATCGCCAAAACCAGCTCGGACCGAGTGTCGGGAAGGAAAATTGGGAAGGGCCCATGAAGACCTTTACATCGAATAACCAAAAGATTAGTTCACAAAATTTTGTAAATTTGAACGATAAAATTCTAATATATTAAAAAAAAACGAGTTTTTAGTGAACTTTGTTCATTTTCATAGATGAGTTTGAGTTGAACGAGTTTGTTAGAAAATTTTTGAATTTGAACGTGAACTTAACTCCTTTTTGAGACATTGAACGTGAGTTTGAATTAGTTCTTTTTTTTGTGAGCATGCCCAACACTGCATAAGGTATGATTTTTAGTTTTGTATTGGGTCGTTTGGAAAGTCGTGTCCCTATGGGAAAATCAATTCGTACTGGAAAATTCTGCCTGGTAATCAGATAAATAATGTCGCTTTTTTGGTCAAAATATTCCGCACAGGGCATTAACCCCCCCAAAAAAATTCTGCACAGAAAGGGTTAAGGAAGCATAATCATTTGAAACTCTTTAAGTAATCTTGCTTTTTTTATCATTAAATGAAGAACATCAGACATTTTTATTACTTTGAATATAAGTCTTAAGAAAAGGAGAGAACTTTATTGAATAGCACATGCAATGTTCACCATTACTCACATAGAAAAGTATTTTACCCATTTAAAATCATTTTCACTCATTAAGCAAAAATAACTCATCAATATTTTAGAGAAAAAAAAATCAAAATATTCCACATGGTTCCGGCCAGAACCAAAATATTCTATAAAGCACTTTCACAAATGCAAAATTTAGGAATTGCTTATTAAATATGAATATTTGTCAATATTAGCCTTTTGAAAATCTGTGTTTGAGATTGTTATAATCGAGATTAGTTGTATTGTATCTTGCTAGGTGGCGCCACATGCACATGTAAATGTTTCCCGGTCGTGATCGGCGATTGGACCTCAGTCTCACGCTAGCCGCGATGTATGAAGGTTGGATCTTGGATCCACTAATAAACATAGTAATCTTTTCACATCCAGTGTAATTCTTTGCTTAACTACAAACTACGAGTTAACAAATGTTTCAGTGGCGACGAGGATTAAACTTATCGATGTATTTTTTGAAAATATAACGTATTTTCGTGTATTTTTGAAAAAAAATCGCGACTTCGCAGATGACGGCGTGCTAGGCCTAATCGCCGTTCGGCGACCGTGTGGTGGATTTCTTTACGCTTTATCATGGTATCTTTTGCCTGCATTGGGGAATTCAACCCTGGAATCGAGTGCTGAAGCGAATATGCCGAAAGAATTGAGCAATTTTTCATCGCAAACGCGATCGAAGAGGCTGATAGAAAACGTGCTGTTTTCTTAACAGTGGTTGGATCTGCCACCTACGCACTGCTCCGAAACTTGATATCGCCGGAAGCACCTACCTCCAAGACGTTAGCAGAACTTATTGGGATACTAAATAGACATTATGCCCTCCTATACTAATAGACTGGTGCCCTCAGAAATCGTGGAGCGATTCAAGTTCAATAGCCGCGTGCGACGCACGGGCGAATCGGTGGCCGATTACATCGCGGAACTCCGAAAATTGGCGAAATATTGCAATTTTGGAGCCACTCTGGATATGATGCTACGAGACAGAATAGTGTGTGGTATACAGGATGAAGGAATACAATGAAAATTGCTGTCAGAATCGAATTTAACCTTTGTGCGTGCGTCAGAAATTGCCGTTTCGATTGAAGCAGCAGCAAGGGATGCAGTTGATTTGAAGGTATCTCCGATTTCTGAAGTTCAGAAACTGAAAATTACGGCGCAAAGGCCACGGAAATACGAAAACGCTAAATCGGTATCCACTGCAGATACAGGAAAACATTGTTTTCGTTGTGGAGACCCAAAACATAAGGCATCAGAATGCAGGCATAAAAACACAATATGCCATACTTGCAAGAAACTTGGGCACCTAGCAAAGGTATGTTTGTCTAAAAATAAAGTTAGTTACAAACCAAAAGTAAATCTTTTATCAGAAACAAAAGAAAAGTTGGAACATAATCAGTATACTATGTATCACTTTTCTGATGTTAAGGAAAATTACCCTCCACTTAAAATCAAATGTAGAGTGCAGGGACAACCCATCTCTTTTGAAATTGATTCTGGTGCTCCATTTTCATTAATGCCTGTAAAATTGTTTGAAAAAATTAGAAGATTTTGCCCTCCTTTAGAGCAAACAGGAATTAAACTCCAGTCCTTTACTAGCCATCCCATTGGCATTCTGGGAGTGACAAATGTAGATGTGGTGTTCCAGTCAAAAACAGAACATTTGCCTTTACTGGTGGTTTCTGAAGGAAACACAAATTTGGCTGGTCAGAACTGGATTGTTCCACTAGGCCTCATGAATACATTTGACTCAAATATGAATCACAGTTTGCATAATGTAAGTGCCAGTCAACCTACATTAGATGGTCTTCTAAAAAAATTTAGGGAAGTTTTCTCACCAGAATTGGGGTTGGTTAAAGGAGTCAAAGTTCACCTTACATGTAAGAAGGACGCAACTCCGAAATTCTTCAAAGCCTGTCCTGTTCCATATGTCTACAAAGAGAAAATTGACACAGAAATTGATCGCCTCATTGCAGATGGTATTTTAGAACCTGTAAAAACCTCAGATTGGGCAACTCCAATTGTTCCGGTGCTAAAACAAGATGGAAGAATAAGAATCTGTGGTGATTTCAAGTTGACGGTGAATAAAGCAACAGAGCTATAACAATATCCCCTTCCAAAGATTGAGGACTTGTTTGCTGAAATGTCAGGTGGTACGGCATTCACCAAGTTAGATCTTCGGGATGCGTATTGCCAACTAGAGCTAGATGAAGAGTCAAGATGCCTGGTGGTGATAAATACTCACAGGGGCCTTCTTCGTTACACTCGACTTGCTTTTGGCATTGCCTCTGCTCCTGCGATTTTTCAAAGAGAAATAGAGAAGATTTTACAAGGCACAAAAGGAGCTTCTATATACTTAGATGACTTGCTGGTAACTGGTAAAGATAAAGAGGAGCACTTGCAACATTTAGAGGAAGTTTTCAGCCGTCTACAAGCAGCAGGTATAAGATTACACCCTGAGAAATGTGAATTCCTGAAATCATCAGTGGAATACCTTGGGCATCGCATAGACAAACATGGACTGCACCCAGTTGAATCGAAGGTGAGAGCAATTGCAGAGGCACCTGAGCCAACAAATGTTGATGAACTGCGCTCGTTCATTGGTTTAATAACATATTATGCCAAGTTTTTACCGAATATGTCTACCTTGTTAGCACCATTATACAAGTTGTTAGAAAGTAAGCAGCCATGGAAATGGGAATTACCCCCAAAAAAAGCTTTTCAAAAAGCTAAAGATGTCTTGCAGAACTCTTCCTTACTTGTGCATTTTGAGCAAGACAAAGAAGTCATTCTGGCTTGTGATGCAAGTCCTTATGGTCTTGGTGCTGTACTTTCACACAAAACATCAGATAGTGACTGCCCAATTGCATTTGCTTCTCGCTCCCTTACAAAAGTGGAGAAGAATTACAGTCACATCGAGAAAGAGACTTCAGCTTTAGTTTTTGGAGTGACTCGTTTCAGGAACTACCTGTTAGGACGCAAATTTACTTTAATCACTGACCATCGCCCGTTAGTAACCCTATTGTCTGAAGATAAACCAGTGCCATCAGTTGCTGCAGCTCGCATACAACGATGGGCCTTAACCTTATCTGCATACGTATACAAGTTTGAGTATCGTAAAGGAAAGTTACATGGAAATGCTGATGCTTGCAGTCGACTTCCACTAAAATCTGAATCTGTAGATCCTCCAGTGCCAGTCGAGTCAGTCTTACTCATCAGGCAGTTGAACGATAGCCCACTGACATCACACCTAATTAAAAGGGAGATAGACAAGTGTCCTGCACTGAGTCGTCTGAGGTCGCATATTCAGAATGGATGGCCAAAGAAAGTGTTAGAAGATTTACAAGCCTTTTGGCACATCCGGAATGAGCTATCAGTGGAAGAAAATATCATTCTTAGAGGTTCCTGTGTGTTTGTCCCAGGAAAATTTCGTGAATTTGTTTTGGATGAACTTCACAGTGGTCATCAAGGTATTAATGCTATAAAATCTCTCGCCCGCTCACATGTTTGGTGGCCTGGTATTGATCGGGACTTAGAAACAAAAGTTCGCAGCTGTGTTGACTGCCAAGAAAATGCTACAGCTCCCCCTTCTACACGAAGCTCTTGGCTTGCTCCTGAGAAACCTTGGGAGAGAATTCATATTGACCATGCAGGTCCTGTGGAAGGTCATTGGCTATTAATTGTAGTCGATGCTAAAACAAAGTGGCTGGAAGTGATACCTGTTCCTAATACAACAGCAGCTTCAACAGTACTGACTCTGCGTAATCTTTTTGCACGCTTTGGGTTACCACAGAGTTTAGTATGTGACAATGGACCTGGATTTCGTAGTGATGAATTCGCTAATTTCTTACGTCTAAATGGCATTAAGCCTATAAAAACGGCACCCTACCATCCAAACTCAAATGGATTAGCTGAAAGAGCGGTGCGTACTGTGAAAGCAGCAATGCGGAAAATCAAGGAAGGAAGCTTTGCAGAGAGGTTGGCTATAGTCTGTTCAGGGAAAGGAGATAACGAAACTAAACAAACGGGTTGCAGAAAAATCGCCAAGGAGCCACACATTTGGCACAAATCCCTAGGTTGACGAATTTTATTTTTTATTTCGATTTGTTAATTTTTTAAACATTTATTTTGATAACTATATGAAAACAACACAAGTTGCTAACTGACTTACATCGAGATTTTAAACAAAAATGTAAAAGTTTAAGACGTCAAAATATAAATTATTCTCTATTTATTTTAAACAGCGTTGAATTCAGACATATTTTTTCCTGGTGGGATTTCTGTGCCTGTTTCGGGGGGGGGGGGGGGGGATTATACTTTTAGACCATTAAAATTATAAAATCTGAAATATTCCGTTCGGGACATTTTAATGCCCCGAACGGAATTCCCTCCCGGGGCAAACTTTCTGAATTCAACATTGTTATAAACCATCATTAGGAGTTAATTTTGTTAAATACAAAATAGTACAAAACTATTTATATCTTACATTATTGAAGCCCACTTACCTCATAAATCATTCAGAAGATGAAGTTGAAGTATCGGAACTATTAGAATCTAGATTGATTATCATGGAATCTACTATATTATCTATAGCATTATCTAAATCCCACATTTGTTTTTCCACTGTATTTGTTACATGTTGAATGCATCTTTTCCATTCTTCAGTGCCAATTTTGCTTATACTTTGAGAGAATATTTCTTTTACATGAGGCATTTTGAATGTTTTGTTTTCTTTCGCAACGAAGTTCTTTATTTGTGCCCAAATCAGTTCAATAGGATTAAGCTTGCAATGATAGGGGGGTAATCGTAAGACAGTTTTATTTTGTGCTTTTGCCATTTCATCGACAGCGTACTTGTCATATTTATTTTTATTTTGCTTCACTAACTGCAACAGTTCCGCTTTTAACATTCCGTCCTCAAAAGGGATATTTTTTGTTAAAAGCCAATCAGCAATTTTTTGTTTTCTCCACGAAGTATTCGGTATTTTTTCTGATTTTCGGGAATGATAAGGAGCATTATCCATTACTATCACACAGTTATCTTCCAGTCGAAATAAGATATCACCAAACCACTTTTCAAAACGTTCTGAATTCATGTCTTCGTGATAATCTTTATTTTTATTTGATTCGAATAAGTCAAGCCCTCCATCCACGAAACCAGAATCGCTACCAATATGGGTAATTATCATCCGTTTTCCTTTTCCGGAAGGAGATTTTAATCCGGAAGAAAGACCAGACAAAAATGCTTGTTTTGATGATTTTACTGAGGTATCTTTCCAAACTTTACTAACTGTATGGCCTGCATTCAACCAAGTTTCATCCATATAATATATTTTGCGCCCTTCTTCTCTGAAAGATTTGATTTGCCTTAAATATTTTCTTCGCCACACAATTATTTCGTTTTTATCAATGAGAGTACTGTCTCGTCCTCTCCGTGAATATCTAAAGTTTAATTCTTTCAGGAGATGATAAAATGTTGTCCTTTTAAAGGTTGGCAAATCAGGGTCATCATTTACAACTTCCAAAACTTTATTTATAGTGGGCAATTCATTCCTGAAAAAGAACTCGTGGATTTTTTTTTCTCTCCTAATAGCATTCCTATCAAAATCATCTATATTTTCTAAAACACGTTTACGTAATTTTATTTTCTTCGGCGAGTTTAACACACCACATTTTTTATACTCTCTTAACACTCGAAAAACAGAAGCTTTGCCTACGCCTGTTATACGAGCAGCATTATCTCCTATATGAGAAATCGGAAGTTCAGGATTCGATTCAAGTTCCGTTTTATATACATTTAAAATCATATCTTTCTCCACCTTACTCAAAACTTTTCTTTTTACTCTCTTCTTAGGCGGGCTCAAAGAAGAATTTTCACACTTCATTTGTGTATATAAAATACCAAATCAATCGAAAAAAATCGTCAATTTTAAAAGTGAAAGACAAGAAACAAACAGCCGTTTGGGAAAAAAAGCAGAGGCTCAAACAATTGGCGCTTCTGGCACAACGCCAGGTTTAAGCATCGCCAATCCGCACGCGCATTTGTTTACTTTCGTTATCTCGTTTCAGCGAACGAAGTATAGATTCCTGCTGAATTTCCGTAACACGTCAGCAACATCAACAGGCATATCCCCTGCTATGGCTATGTTTGGACGACCTCTTCGCACCCGCTTGGATCTAATTCGAGATTCCGGTAGCCCAGCTCCTGCAAAGGCAGAAACCAGTGCAAGAAAATTTACAGAAGGCACCCCGGTTTGGGTGCGCTCTTTTAGCCATGGTCCACAATGGGTGGCTGGAACTGTTATTTCCCCAGTGGGAAATGTGATGTGCAAAGTGAAAACCAGTTGGGGAGATTGGTCTTGGCACATTGACCAACTTCGCCACAGACTTGAAGGTGCTAGTGACGTTCCTCTCTTTCCACAGCTGCCAGCTCCAACTGTTCTTCAGCCCGAATGCTCAGAGAACTTAATGCCGGCTGATGTCATAAGTGGAGAATCACCAACTGTGGAAGTTCCAAACACCCCGGTACCCCCCCTTCTGTCTCCACAGGTAAGTGTTCTAAACAGGGAGAACAGTTCGCAAGCAGACCCTCCTGCACTCTCGCCACAAGCGATTAGGCAGGACCCAGGAACCCCAAAGCTCAGACGTTCAAATCGCCCAAGGAGGAAACCTGATCGTCTGTGATTATAGACATTAGAACTCTTTTGCATTGCTGATTATGGACATTAGAACTCTTTTGCATTGCTGTTGATTTTGAACTGTTCCCTGTTAAAGAACTTTTAAATATTTGCTCTTAGCTTTCTTTAAGAAGGAAGAGAATGTTATAATTGAGATTAGTTGTATTGTATCTCGCTAGGAGGCGCCACATGCGCATGTAAATGTTTCCCGGTCGCGATCGGCGATCGGACCTCAGTCTCACGCTAGCCGCGATGTATGAAGGTTGGATCTTGGATCCACTAATAAACATAGTAATCTTTTCACATCCAGTGTAATTCTTTGCTTAACTACAAACTACGAGTTAACAAATGTTTCAGAGATTAAACACATTAAGAATTGCTCATCATTTAAATTCCCAGAATATAAGAAAATTATTATCTTGGAAATGACATCTGCTCTTTCCTGTACTTCATGTGAATAAGAGTTTCCATTTCAAAATAGAATTAAGTAAAAAGAAAAAAACAATAGCCATATAGGCATACTTTTAAGACTTTGTATGTGAAGGACTTTCATTAGATATACTTAATGCCTACATAAATTGTGATGTGGATTTTAGAATCCGTAAAAATATAGAAAAGCAAAAAGAATGAATAGGGAAAAAAAATATTTCATTTTTGTCTTTCAACATAACTAGCAATTTTTCTAATATTACAGTTTTTTTTTTTTTTTTTTTTTTTTAAATAAAGAAAGTATGTTTTAAAAATTACTTCTAAAATTTATAAGAAACTAAAATTTTAAAAAGGGAATGAAATTACTCCTTGAAATATATTTTTTGGCTAATGCTGGTCATATGCTCATATTGATATTGCATCTATATAAATTAAATTAATAATGAATAAGTAAATTTTAAAATTCTTGATTTTAAGTACTTATCAAGATGCCTGTTGAATTTTTTACAATTATTTAACATAAGCAATCTGAAGCTCTCATCCTAACACGATCTCTTTTATATGTGTCTGTGTATATATGTACCAATGCATATGTATTTTGTAGTGCATACTGTTTATATAATGGTGAAAATTTTTTTGTAATTAATGTGCAGTTTACAGATTTCTTTTTTTTTTATGGTTTTATCACTCATCTTTCTTATTTTTTCTTGATTTTCATATATAAGCATACCACCTCTATTGCTATGCTCAGCTGTAATAAAGTATAAAAGTAATTAATAATCCATGAGCATTGCATAATTTTCTTCTTCTTTTTTATATCTTAATTCGAATATATATATATAATATATATATTAGATGTATTAGTATTCCGTGCTCCACATTTTGCACTGAAACATACCTCACTGTTTTTGTCCAATGTATATTTTTTAATGCTCCATTATATTTTTAAGCAAAGTGTCTTTGAATGTTTAGAAACATATATTTCCGTCACACATTTTCTTTTACTCATGTTGCATTTTAACCGTTACTTTAAAAAAAGTCAGAAATTGTACTACAGTTAATATTTAATCTATAATTTACTGAGAGTTTTTACACAGCCATAGTCTAGCAGAAGCCCAATAATTAAGAATATTTTCTCTAAAGATTTTCCTTCCTTAAAGTTCAACAATAATTTAGAAGCAACTAAATTAATTGCACTCTCATTCCTAAAAATACATAATAAAAGAAATCAAGGACCTTATTGGCAGATTATATGTAAAAAATATCTAAGATTTAAAATTTTAAAAGTTTTTACTATTTTTTTAAAATTCTGTTTTAAAAGATAAATTTGCCTACTATTTTATAAATAAAATTTGCAGACATGTCAGTTTTTTAATGTTAACAATAGACTTTTGTATTTTTCTTCATCCTTTTTCCGGAATAAGGATCTTTTTCCCTCCATATATATATATATATATATATATATATATATATATATATATATATATATATAAGCTGAATTTTGATTATGAAGAATCCATAAGGTATTCATAGTTTCTCATATTTGCATCTTCAATGTACAGTGTTTTATGTTTTACTTTTACTTTTACACACAAGATTTCATTTTAATTATATATATTGTACAGTAGAACGCCGCTAATCCGCAAACCTGTAATCTGCAAAGGCCTCTAATCCGCAATCAATTTATGAATGTAAACAAAGAAATTTAATTCTTGAAAAATGCTTCAATGGTGACAAAATTTTGAAAAAATTTTTCACCAATTTTAACATTTTTCTTATTTTTATATATAGTATTATATATCATATAACATTCTTCTTTATAGTTTAAAATGAAAGCACATTTAATTAGTATATTATTTTATATATTCATTTCTTTATACAATACTTGTAAAATACAATTTGAGCTTTTGTGATTTTTTTTTTTTAATGATAAAAAATCTTTACTTAGACAATATATTTTATAATTTATTTATTTTTTCATTAAATCGTAATTACAAAATTGAAAAACACATAAAAAAATACATATATATTGCTTTTGAACTCTTACTTAAAGACAAAATTCAACACTATAAACCAAATGTCTTAAAATAGACAACAATTGATGCCATATTTAAGAAATTTAAAAAATAATAAATTATTTTTTACACAGTTATCTATATATTAAAATGTGTAATTTATTTATTTTTTAGTATTAGCAATCTAAATTTGTCCAAATATGAATTTAAAAAAAATGTAAACAAAGATTAAATATACATGGCCTGTAATCTGCAAAAAGCCTCTAATCCGCACAACACTTGGAACCAAGCTTTGCGGATTAGTGGCTTTCTACTGTATATATATAATTTTAAAAAAATTGATGTAATTTCAAAAAGAGTATGACATATCTTAAATAAAATCATACATTTTATTCAAAATTGTAATAAACTGCCCATGGATCAGTTTGTATCTAAAAAAAAATCCCTGATGGCTCGGCCTACAGGCACAAGTAAATTTCCAAGACGCAGACCGTGGGGTGCCTGTTTGTTGGAATTGCAGAAGAAATTACCTTTTTGCCATGATGCAATAGTTGGAACCACCCACTTCGAAACCTAATTTGTTTGTAGGCGGAGGCGGCAGGGATTTTTTTATTATTTTTTTTTGCTATAAGGGTTCGTCCTATAAAAAACTTGTCAATATAAAAGTTTTAGATAATATTAAGAGGATTTATAATAAATTTAAGCGGATTTGATATCTTATGAATTGACCAAGTTATGAATTTTTTTCTTCTAAAACACTCCTTTTTGCCTCCCCTTGGGGCCATTTTTAATGATATCAAAAATCTGTCATACATAAATTTCGGCCATTTTCATAGAAGTAATAATAACTTTAAACGGATTCGATACGTATCATAACTAAGAAATTATGTTGTTTTTTCTGTTTTTACAAAAAGCCCCCCATTCCCCCCCCCCTCCTGGTTCGATTTTGCCCATTAACGAACTTGATCGATATTTTATGTAACAATTTGGAAGAGATTTGTGCAGAATTATTGCAGTTATGTCCATAAAAAAGTGACATATATATATATATATATATATATATATATATATATATATATATATATATATATATATATATATATACATATATATAAAGTTTTGAACTGGGTTCTGGGAGTCGTGATCGGCGTAAATCTGCAAAAAAATTTCAAAAATTCCAACTTAGGTGAGAATTTAATAGGTAGTATTTCTTATGAAATCTACCAAAAACATCCTGATTCAACTGGAACTTAATAAATTACATTTAAATTGAGGAATTTTCAGTGTTAAACAAATTAAAGCTACTCTCACTTAAATGTTTTCATAATCGGGGTGTTTTTATTATTAATATGCCATTTTCCCAGTGATTTAAAAACATAACTTCTCTGTCACTAATAAGTTCATTTAATTTATTCATATATGTTTTAAGATAATTTTTTTTGCTCCTGTTTAATTTTATCTTGTTCTTCCTAAAAATAGATGTTGTGTTTGCCGGCCCAATGCCAACCATGGCAAATGTGTTGTTGTCTACAAGGAGACCTATTGTTAATCATCCTCATTATGAAAATGCAGATTTAAGGTAAGTATATTTTATGGTATATGTTTTTGTATTTTAATCTGTTTTATATAATATTAAATTTTTCTAAAATTTGTGTAGTAGTGGCCAAAATTAAGTAAACCTTTTGGAAAATCTCTTATTTCTAAAGTTTGATAGTTCATAATGATGCTTAATTTTGAAGTAAAGGCATAATACTATAATATATCCATGGAAAGATAATTTAGTCCAGAATATAATGTGATAATTCTCAGAAGGATATTTTTGTTTTAATAGCAGTTGTCAAGAAGAAAAGTGAAACATACAGAGAAAATTAGCTGTATAAAATTTTTTTCCAAGCGAGTTAATTCATTATTGAAAAATTTTAGGGATTACAGCAGCCTTAAAATGACTTCATATGGAGTGAATTTTAGCTCTGTGACTGTTTTAATATGAAACCAAGATTTAGTTATTACTTCAATTATGTCCAACAAACAAGTTTCTTTAGTTCTCTCCATAGAAGTTCATTTGAATGATGGTCTGGACACCTTCTCAGGCCTGTCCTGTTATGGGATGGGATTATCTTAAAACCTCTTTTTGTATATAGCATCAACATGGCATGGAGCTAAATTTTACTGAAATACTTCATTATCTTGTAAAAGATCATGTATGGAAGGCTTCACTTTGGGTTCAAGTATCTCATTCATGTATTTTTTTTTTTTTTACTTGTATATTCCTATAAATCACACAAATTGCAGTCTCACCTTTCAATTTCATTCAACACTAGCTGATCCGCCCGACATTGCCCGGGCCCATGATAATAAATTAAAAAAGATAAACTCAAATTTTCGATATCAAGTAGAATGACCCAAACCCTGTTGAAATCGAGCCCATAGAACCCAAGAAAAGAATGAGCTCCCAGGTGGTAGAATGTGTCCTCCCCCCTGTAAATTTAACGAATTTCCTTTAACATTAACACGATATTTACTTTATGGATGAAATCCCCCTGCCTCTCTCTAAACTTAATAATTTTTAATTTATGGCTGTAGTGAGTAAATGTAAGTTGATGCTGAAAAAGAAGATTAATATTTTTTAAAAAGGTGGAAATGTTTAGTAGTTTATAAAGTAGCTGGCTAGAACTATGCTAATCAAAATTGCAAGAGAATCGGATTATCTTTAAAGAAACTGCACTAAGCACCCCAAGAAGGAGATTAATATTAAAAATTGGTGGTAGCTGAATTCCGAGAATTTTTTTTATCATGCAGATAGTAGCTGGAAGTCCTAAGAAGTTGTTAGAAAAAAAAAAAAGAGTGAATTGGATGATTTTTAAAGGAGCTATAATACAGGCACAGGGCCCAAAACGGGCCAACTGATAGTTTTGAGCAATACCCTAATAGGGAAACATCTTAACCCCTTAATTGCCAATGAAATCTGACAAGATCCCCAGTTCCTTATTTATCAGAGAATTCTGCGAATACATAAGGCGAAGATAACTTTTCTGGTATAGCGATAACAAAATAGAGATGTTACCGTGTGAAAAATACAGAACTGGTAATGAAAAATGGCCTACTGGCGCATGGGTTTGCCAAACCTGTAAACAAGGAATATGTTTTCTGAAGGCATATATATACGCCCGTGGCAGTTAAGGTGATAAAAGTCCTAATACTTAGTGCTTCAGATCATTAATTAGTCGAAATTAAGCATAGGGTATAAATTAATCATTAGAATAAAGTTTTAAAGAAATGCTTAAAAAGGGGCTTTAGGGCTCCAATAAAGATATCAGGGTAGTGTCCTGCAGAGCGAAGTCCAAGACTACTTTAAAGTTATGCATTGAGATGGTGATGCAATTAGGAGGGGGGTTGGAAAATACATGGTACACAAAAAGTTCAAGAGCCACGGGGGGGGGGGGGCAGTATCCTAACTGGAATGTAGAAATGGGGGAATAACTAAACAGAGAGAAAGCCCCCAAAATGAAGAAAATTGGATTAAAAGAGGGCAAGTTATTAACATTTTAGGGAACAAAAACTTCAGGGGGCCAGGGTCTTAACTGGAATGTAGTAAGGAAGGAATAACTAAAGGGAGAAAGGAGCTCCAAAAATGAAGAAGATCAGATGAAAAAGGGGGCAAGTTATTACAAATTTAGGGCACAAAAATGTAAAGGGGCCCAGGTCTTTTCCGAGAATTTTTTTTGTCATTCATGTAGTAGCTGGAAGTCCTAAGAAGTTGTTAGGGGAAAAAAAAAAGCTAGTGAATCAGACAATTTTTAAGGGAGCTATAGTAGGGGGCCTAAAAAGGGTCAGTGATAGTTTTGAGCAGGGCCCTAAGTTGAATGGTTCTAACTGTGATGTAGAAATGGAGGAATAACTAAATGGAGAAAAAGCCTCAAAAATGAAGATTGGATTAAAAGGGGGCAAGGTATTAACAATTAAAGGAACAAAAACTTTAAAAGGTCCCTGGGGGGCATTGATCTGCTTCGAAAATTTTCTTTGTTCTAGAAGTACTAAGAAGTTCTTAGAAAAAAAAAGCTAGTTAATCAGATGATTTTTAAGGGAACTATAGTAGGGGACCCAAAAGAGGCCAACTGATAGTTTTGAGCAGGGCCCTAAGATGAAGGGTTCTAATTGGAAAGTAGAAATGGGTGAATAACTAAATGGAGAAACGGCCCGGAAAACTAAGAAAATTGGATTAAAGAGGGCACATTATTGAACAACAAAAACTTGAACGGGCCCAGTACTGAACCCCAGGGTCTGAACTGGAACGTAGAAATGGGAAAAAAGCTAAATGGAGAAAGGGCCTCAAAAACAAAGAGAATTGGATAAAAATTGGGTAAGTTATTAACAGTTTAAGGCAAAAATCTTAAAGGGGCCCAGGGGGCAGTCTCAAAAATTAAAAATCATAAGCCTCAGGTGCATCAGGACCTGCCTTGGACTATCCACACCCAAATTTTCAGACTTCTACATGCAGTAGATTTTGCTAGCTATCACAAGCAAGACACACAGACAAACAACTTTGTTTTATTAGTATAGAAAACAAGATCACAAGGAAATATGAATTGAAAGACTTGGAGTTAAATTGAACAAGAATAACACGAGTTCCTTATTTAGCTTTCAGTTGATGAACCACTACAAATTTGTATCTCTATTAAGATTTTTCTTTAAATCCTTGCCACTACTGTTCATTCAAATATTTTGCAATCTAAACATATATCAATTCTATCTTCAATTTAAGTAGTTATCACTCTAAAACGTAACAATATAAGTTGTACTTAAATTTAAGCGTCTTTACTCATCCTAAAATGTAAACAGATTTTAATTCTATATTTAGCTAAAACTTCTTTCAAAATATTCTGTAACTTAAATCAATTAAATTAAATTTCTTTTCTAACATTTGAAAATTAAACTGATCTTCCTGCAATAGTAGAAACCAAAATAGACTCTGAATTCAAGGAAACAAAAGCATTTAACAGTAACAATTATGTTTATTGAAACAACAAGACAATTAAGAAAAATATTGTCATATGATTTATTTTGAGACAATATCTAAATTACTAAAATAGTAGCATAACTACTCAATTTTATTCATATGTAATTTTCCATAGGTTGTTAATAATTATGTCTATATACAGATTTATCCCTTTTTTCCTTTATGAGCAAACAACATTTTGGTTTACTTTAATATGTACTGCTGTACTTAATGGGAGAGGTATGACTTTCCAGACCTAACTAGGTCTCTATTAGTAAATAATTTAGTTATTATGAAAGTTAAGACAGACACCAATTTCCTTGGCATAAGGGTGTTATCCAGGGTTTATTTCAGAAAGGTATTTTTTTAAAGATACACACTAAAGAAACAGGAAAATATCTTTCAGGCCACTGTTTCATAAGATTTCATAATCAGGATGCAAGCGATCACATTTCAACTAGGAACACTCTGAGGAAGTTGGAAATATTTTCACAATTATGATGCAAGCAATCACATTTTCTGGAGTACTTTTCAAGGAGGAACACTCTAAGAAAGCCGAAAATATCTTTCAGGCCACTGTTTCATAGGATTTCAATATCAGCTACCTTTTTGTCTTCTAGTCATACAAAACTGCAAATATGTAGACATGACATCCTCCCCAACATATAAACACGTCTCTCATATCAAACGACTGCTTCTTGATGGCCTCTGAAGGTTCTGGTTAGCTGGCATGGAGAGAACTGCACAAATACTGCTTTCTTTAGAAATCTTCTCTGAATGTCTATCAAAAAATGGTCCTATATCAATGAAGGGAGGGAGGTCCAACAATGTTTTTTAAATACAAAATCATGACACCAGTAGTTGAAATCCTATCCTAGGCATTATTGACCCATTGCCAAGCAAAATGAAATCTATCTATCACCTCAAACATTATGTACATTGGCTACTTTCAAGTGAAAGAAAAATACATCACATCAACCAAAATAAGTTTTACTGCCTTGTTCTGATTATTTGGCTATAATTTTTGATAAAATATTAACTGAACAAACTTTATTGCATGATACTCTTGATTAAATAATCTTTCCAGTGATACATACTTTTACGGTATTGTTAAAAGAACATGTAGTGTTATGAGCCATCAATCTTCAAAAAAGCATTTTCCAAAAGGTTTCATGTTCATAGACAATTTATTGAATAAGACTCCATGGAACAATATTTTATATTTCCTATGAGTTCATTAAAATGCTTAGTATTTGACCTGCCTCCTTCTAAAATTTACTCATTTTATTTATCAAGAGAATCATTGTTATTTTGTGAATTTGCACTAAATGTTTTTTATTTTGCTTCTGTAGTAAAACTTTATTTTTATGGTATTTTAATGTCATGTGATATATGTAACATATATCCTTACAATCCTTAATTAATAATAAAAAATAATTTTAAATTTAGATTCTCATAAAAAAGAGTCAAGTATTGAAATTTTTATCTGGTTAAATTGAAAAATCATAACCTGTATGTAATGAATTAAATAATAGAACCTTGTTCTTTTAGTCTCACTGTGAAAGGCATTATTCTTTTATCATCATAGAAATGATTTGCTTATTGAGTGATCTTATATTTATTACTCAATTTATGAGAGAAAACTTATATATATATATAAAAAAAAAATACTGCTAATAAAATGTCACGTCGTTTCGGATTGGTGTGAAAAATTAAAGATTGAAAGTAATTTTGAAAATAGAGATGCAAAAATTAATGAAGTTAAAAGAACTAAAGAAATGCTTTAAAAAATACCAATCCAAAACAACGTCACGGCACGCGATCGTAAAGTGGCAATTAACCCAATAATCGACATAACAGTACAAGATATAGCAAAAGAATTTAAGAATAAGGCCGTATAAACAATTAAATAAAATTCACAAAACAATTTGGAAAAGATTATTAAATTTAAAAATCGATTATTAGATTAAGATGTAATAGATATAAATTAATCACTCACCCAAGTCTTGAAATGAAGAGAGAAAATTGATGTTTAAACACATATAGAAATTTTATTTACGAAATACATGTAAATTATATGTAAAGGAAAATACTTAGTTGGCCAACCCTGTCACAACATATTCATAGATAAATTATACAATCAATATTAATTTCATTACTTTATAAATATTATTTCAGATCACTGAGAATCAAATATTGAATTATTTATCTAATGTAATACTGTATTCATGCTGAAAAGACATGAGTATCTGATTGCTCCGTTAATAATAAATATGGCACATCTATACTATTGTTAGGAAGAAATAATGTCTATTAAAATTGCACAAAAAAATGATTATATACGTTGAATTTTTTATATTGCTGACTGACCACGGAACACAGTCTAAGACGTTAAAGGAGAAATTATCACAATTACTTGTCTTAAGAAGAATGTTACGGAGCAACTATATTACGATTGAATGAAAAGAAAATGTTTATATTCGTCGAAGATTATATTGAAGACCCACAGCAGAAAACAGTTGTTGGCGTTGACGAAGAAACTTAGCTGAAGACGAAGACATCAGTGTCCGGAGAAAAACGAAGGCATTTACTGGCACTATTAAAGAAGTAGTATTTAAGCGTTTTCTCCTTAAAACTATGAGTTAAGTTTATTCAAAAGGAATAAAGAAATCGTGCTGTAGTTAACTTGAATTGCCGATGGAGATAGCAAAATCGGTAGAACTTTAATTGTTGGCAGCCGGAATCGTAGATGAAGATATTAACCACTGACGAATCGCTTAATATATCGCATCATCTTAGCGATGAATGGAATTTAGATTTTGAGTGAATAACTTGCATAGACGAGAGCAAGCGCCGTAGAAGAAGAAACTCGCAAGGGTGAAAAATATAAAGAAATCGTGCTGTAGTTAACTTGAATTGCCGATGGAGATAGCAAAATCGGTAGAACTTTAATTGTTGGCAGCCGGAATCGTAGATGAAGATATTAACCACTGACGAATCGCTTAATATATCGCATCATCTTAGCGATGAATGGAATTTAGATTTTGAGTGAATAACTTGCATAGACGAGAGCAAGGGCCGTAGAAGAAGAAACTCGCAAGGGTGAAAAAATTAGTCTTCTAAAGACGAAGATGATGCCTTAGAGAAACTGCCTAACTCAGCATTTCATAAACGAAGAAAGCGATGAAACCCCACAGTGAAAAGCAGCATACGAAAGATTTACATTTAGCAATTGAAATTCACAGCAAAAAACCCCGGCGGGACCCGAAGGTCCGCGCCATTTATAGTACGTCTAGCTCACTTAATCCCTAGTCGATAACTGATGAGAAACATAACTTTCAAAAATCAGTTAGAATTTTGAAAGCCAACTTTCAGCCAATGAGCATCGAGCATTATCGAGCGTTCGCTACGCAACGTAGAGTTGAGATGAATAAAAATCATCATTACTCCTGAATGGCAACGACGCCGTAAAAGTACCCGGATGGACGCTGAGATGGGAGCGCGTCTCTGCCTGAGTGCAATGAACTGTACGCTATTTCTTCCGAGAAATCCTGTCACGTGATCGTAAACAACAAGTATCTTGGGGAAGATGCGCAATCAAAATGTCGATATTTCTGCAAAACAAAACGCGCGATCTTTGAAAAGAGAATTGAATAAATAGAATTTCTTGCCATAACTGCTGAACTAAATAACGTATTTAAAAACCGTAAACGGATTCTTGAAGTAGAATTTTTTATCTATAGATTGAATATGGTTTTAATACAAAATATTTAATATTTAATAATTATGATTTTCGTTTTTGGACTTAGAAATATTTCGTATCTGTTTGTATTGACACGCGAAAAACTTATCTTTTTACTGATATTACTTTAACTGAATATTATATTAATGATTTTAATAATTAAAACATTTGCTTTATTGATTAATATTATTATTTAATAACAGAATAAAATTACTTTAACGAAATATTTGAAAATTTAGAAAGAAAAAGGACTTTACTGAAAAATGATTATAAGATTAAGTTAAGTGTATAATTAACCGAAATTAATGAATTAAATTAGCATAGATTAATACAGAAACAATGTACGGTGGCGTAACAAGGATTAAATTTAGATGATCACTTACGATGATTTAGATGATACCTAACAGTAATTCAGAAAAATTCCTAAATAATTATTTATCTCTCTAGATTTTACTTCCTTTGGTTATCTGTGAAACTATTGAAAATTTCCTATGTAATGAAACCATCTGCAATGATTCTGTATCTTTTGAATTACCTAAATTGTGGCATGAACTTTTCCAGAAGTTGAAGAATAAAAATTGAGATGCAATTCACAATAATATGTATTGATGTTAACAGATAACATTCATAGTTTGTTCTGAACTCAGTTTGTTTATCTTGATATTGACAGATGGTGCTATTGAAACATGTCTGTAATATTTTAACTATGTTTTAGCATATTAAAGTTTATTTGTAATAATACAAAGGGATTTTTATGTAAATGCTGTCGATCAATGATGAAGATTAAATTTTAGTACAATACTTAGTATTGATAGAAATAACTAAAAATTAGAATTTGATATTAATTACATTACAGATCCTAAGTTCTCAAACTAGTACATTACATATAGTAAAAAATGATATTGTATTTAAATTTATTGATACATTTACTGATTTTGATTTGTATTGCATTGCTGCTGTGATATATAGTATATTGTTCACATTAATTGAACAGCTTTCTTTGATATGCTTACTGAGTTATTATTTAGTTTACAAACATCAGATGAAAAACGACAAAAAATAAAAAAATTATTTATAATCATGTTTTGGGCATGTACTATTTCCAGTAACTGATAGATAATTGAAACTGCTGGTTAATAAAATGACAGATAATAGAAATTATGCTGTAATTAAAAAGAAAAATTAACATAAATTTGAATTTATTTGATGTCCAAATAAAAATATTATTAGTAGCAAATGTTATTAGATTCTTATTAATTATTTATATTTCTTATAATTGAAGTAAATTTATTTTGCTAGCACTGTTTTATTTTATTGAAAGATCTAAGTGTAATTTTACATTTTAGTAATTAAATGCTATTCTACTTAATTTCAATATGATTAAAAAATATGTATTAAAAGTTTCTGACTAATTATTCTGTCGTTACTTTTGTTAATATTTTGATACATTATTATGGTTAATTGATTCTGCAAAATCTGTTGATTCTATGAATCATTATTTGTAGGAATAGAACTCACAATGTATATAAGATTTTTAGCAGAAAGCCTGTGTCTGAGGTTTATAAAACTCTCCAGAGTATGAAAGTCAATTATGTTATTCTTGAAAGGAACTGGTGCTTTGGAAAAAGAAGGTAAGATTTTAACTTGTCACAGGCTATTTTAAAATCTTTAAGGCTATCTAACATTTGAAATTAAATTCCTAAGTTTTAGCCCCTTGACACAGAACAAGACAATATAGCTTTACATACACAGACTTAGAGAAGACAGTCAAAGCAGTGCTACTGCTAGAATTTTTCAATCCTCGGTCTTTGGGACCCAGACATTAACAAAATACAGTCTTTTTTAACACTTTCCAACCTAGTTGAAAAGTGTTTATGACTTCGGTTTGTCTGGCTGTCTGGCCGTCTGCCGTCTGTCCGTGCTCTAACTCCCGTAAATATGCTCGGATTGCTCTGCAATTTTTATATGTTATAGTCGTTATCTATAGCATGTTCCCTATTTCAACGGAAGTGTGTAGCACTTATAGTTTTTTTACAGGGACACTCAAAAGAATTCCGTTTCATTGCGGTCTATGGGGAAAAATCATTGACGGTTTATTTAAATAATGTTTCACTATTTTAAACGCATTGAAATTTATATATATCACTAAGGTGCATTAGAAGAAGCTTAATATGGAATAGGGTGTGCATAGCACTGATAGTTACTTTACAGGGACAGTCAAAAGAATTCTGTTACATTACGTCTATGGAGAAAAATCGTCTGCGGTTTATTTAAATAATGTTTCCCTATTTTAAACGCATTGAAATTTATATATATCACTAAGGTGTATTTCAAGAGGCTTACTACAGAATAGTGTGTGTACAGCAGTCATTGTTCATTTACAGGGACACACAAAAGAATTCTCTACTGTAAGTTAACAATAATTCCTGGAAGTGCGTTTTAAGTTACTGATCACGATTTTAATTTTAACTCGCTTTTTGTCTATTATGTGGTGTGTATAAATTCTGTATATCCTATACAGGGAAGTACAAAAGTTCGCAAACACATTTCCGTATTATTTAACTCCAGACGGAGAATTTTAAACTGTGCTACGCGTTTCCTAACTGAACTAAAATTTAACATCCTATGTAGTATATATACAAATCTATAGATCCTATACAGGGCTGAATAAAAGTATTCGGATTACTTAGATGTTATCTTTTAGCTTACTAAACGGTATGATTTGTAAAATTATTTTGGAAGCGTTGGAAAGTGTTACATAATCTATGCTTGACGCATGATTTTTCGTTCTTGTTTTTTCATAATAACAGGTTCTTAAAACAGTAGTAAAACATATTCAGCACATTTAATATAATAAACATCCCTCTCTTAAGATCATTCATGTACATTTTTATTTATTTACTTTTCCAGAAGAAAAATTATGCATCATAAGGAATGCTAGTAATTTTTTTTCATATCCCATCGCCAATTTTTATATAATTTATGCTCTATGATTTATCTGCTCCAGCAATGGCAAAGTGTGAGCTTTGCTTCAACAAATCAGTTTCCTGTAACTAGATAAACTAAGTTACATAGTTAGTAGATTTATTCTTTTGTAGATCAATCAATAATAATAATAAATAAAAATTAATTAATCAATTTAGGAATGTTTTATGAAGAAAAACATCAAGATCTATTGTAATAAAAAAAGAAAAGAAAAAGGACGCTGGTTGATGACAGAACGTTATATTGCAGTTGATGCTCATTAATTTGAACTCCAAAATTCCAAAAAGAAAGTTTGAATTATCTGATTTTAAAAAAGAAAATTACTTTTAATGCTATCATCACTAAAGAAAAAATACTTGTATAACATTACAAAAAGGTACATTTTCTATAATTCAAATTGTTTTTGACATATTAAATTATTAAAAAACATATTAGATTCTAAAATTAAAATTATTAGAAACATTAATCTTAAATAGTCAAAAGTTTCTTACCTTTATCATAAATAGAACCACACCAGAAGAATGCTAGTTTCAAATAACTAATGAAATAACAGAAAGAAATCAGAAAGAAAATTAAACATATTATAAAATTAAAATTTTAATAAAAAAAAGTTGCAGATGAAAAAAATTGAAGTATTTGATGAAATGATCTTTTACAGACAGCAAACAATAGCCTTCCGGTAGCATAAAGCTTCTAAGAGCATTATATCTGTGTGATTAGAATTTTCCTGTACATCCATTTTTGCTTATATTAACCCTCTCACTCTTTTTTTTTTTTTTTTTTTTCATGAATCCTTGTTTGAATCAATTGGCATAATTAAAATGCTACTCAAGACTGTGTAAATAAAAATTACGTCATATATGGAGCCTGAATGTTTAACTGCTATCGTTCAGAATAAAATTTAGTTGAATACCGGTCTTAAAATACTGCTTTTTATTATTGAAGCTAGCAGTCACATGTGAAGTTCATATGAACAGGGTTAATAATCTTGTGAATATTTTCAGAACTTGTTTTATATTAGGCATTGCTTCTGTCTAAAGTGAACGAATAATCTATGTATAAAATGAAAATTTCTTTTAAAAACTAGTATGCTGTGTATGCAGAACTTTCATCTATATCATTCTAATATATTATTTTAAATAGTGCAGTTACACACTTAACAATTATGACTATGAAGTATAGTGCAACAATGCCCTTACTGGGTATTCAAAGACAAAATTGGACCAACATGTATATAAGTACTAACATGTATAAATAACAACATATTTATATTCCAAACATGAAATTTGGTGCATTTTAACTCACTAGAAACTGAGATACAGCTCTCATGTTCATTGCAAAAAGCATAGCCTATAGTACTGCCTCTAGTTAAATAAGCCAAACCAAAATAAATAAACATAGTTTTTGTATTAAGCATTCCATATATTAAGTTTGATGCTATTCCATCCTATAGATGCTGAAATAATGCTATCATGAGAAACATGCCATAGCAGCTCAGACAATATACACCAAATTCTAATCAATACTAATTTATGTCAAGGTCTAACTAGATATGAAGTTTCATATAATTCCGTGCATTAGTTCTTGAGTTACAGCACCCCCAAAATCTTTAGAATGCATAGAGAGACATTAGTCTAAAAATAATCAAATTGTGTTCGGACATTACAAAATATGCAAGTATATCAAAAACTGGAAGTTCATTATTTTCTTCTTATGACTATAAAAGAAAGTAATAAATTTCAATTCCTATAGTTCTCGAACTTTTATGTCTTGTATACATCTTGAGAAATTGTATGTAGTTGGTGTATCCCATATATATATATTATTATTAATATTTCTAACAATCATGAATACAAATAAACATAATTTTTATTTTATATTTAATGTAAACTTTACAAATAGCAAGTTTTTTTTTAAGGTGACAGATATATGTTACCTTTGCATATTTCTTTAATAATAGATGTTACATACATAGGTAAGTTACAATCATAAATCATCCTCAGTATGTAATTTATTTTTATATTTTAAAACATTCAGTGACGAAAAACTGTTTTTACAGACTCATTTAGATACACAGAGTCATCATGTTCCCTTTAGAATTGCTTTGTGTTCCACATTTTGAGAAACACTATTCTATTTTTTTTCTACGATTAGTTTAGTTTTAATTTATGTTTAATTAATTCTATATGATCCTATAACTAGAATGAGAGGAGAAATCAGCCATGTGACTTTTGATTACATTGCTTCCAATTTTTTTGTAAAGTTGTAGTTTCTTTTTAGCCTTCCAGCCACAGACGATTTTTTTTTTTTCATTTTCTTGTATAAGACTGCAGGCTATTTTCATTCACTATTTATAACAGTTATAAGGATTGAATTAGTGGAATGAAAAAAAGATGCCAAAAATTTTAGCACTAAGTTCAAAAATAAGAAATAAAATAAATAGATTGGTTTCGAATGTTTTTAGCTTACAAAAATTTGAACTTTTGAATTTACAATCTATGCCCAAACAATTGATGTTATTCAACTAAATATAAATTGTATATTATAAAGATTATAGTAATATAATAAATATTCTTAAAAATAAATAAATTTTGATAGTAAATAAATTGATTCAGAGCAAAAATATATGAAATTATATATGTATTATAATAGGTAAGACTCTCAGTGTTTCAAAATAAAAGAAAATAGATTCAACAAAGAAATAGTGCCCCCTGATGGTTAAATACCATAAAAATGTTAGGCAACACAAAAATAGCATACCCCGCGGAATTGTATAGAATAACTGAAATGCACTGTGAACTTTGCCCATGGCTGGAGGGTTAACAAGTTGTTAACTTAGTTACTTCTTATTTCTTAATTATTAACTTAGTTCGATAAAATACACATTAAAACATGCTTAACCCTCTGAGCGTTTTGAAAAAGGGTAAAATTGTAATGTTGTTTTCTCTGAATTTTGTTTTAAATGCTAAAAAAATATGATTCTTTCAGCATTATAAATAAATCTTAATTACAAATATGAATGTAACCCTTGAGTGTATTAATCATTCTTCAATGTTTTGAAAATTCATTAAATCTATAGAATTATTTGATCTGAAACATTGCATATATTGCAGTAAAACCTGGAGCTTAGTGAACGGAATATTACGTTCCACATGCTTAGAGGGTTAAAAAGTGATGAAAAAGATGTTAAAACATAATTATTTGCACCCGAGACCTTTCGGTCGCAAACATGATCATCATCAAGGGGAATTTTTGACTGAACTCAGTCAAAAGTTGCCCTTGACTTTGTTCAGTCAAAAGTTCCCCTTTATGATGATCGCGTTTGCGATCGAAAGGTCTCGCGTGTAAATAATTATGTTTCAACATATTTTTCGTCACCTTTTAAGCATGTTTTAATGTGTATTTTATCGATTTTAACTACAAGGTGAATATTTTATTCCACTTCAATTTCGTTTTTTCGAATTTTTCTGTTATTAACTTAGTTATTTTTTACATTGTATTATTTCCCCACCACATATTTAAGAGAAGAATTGAAGATGATTCTTCATAGCAACTCTCTTCTCCATGTAACTGTATATTTGTCTTATTTATATTACCTTTGTATCTAATCTGTGTCACGAGAATTCACATTTCTTAATATATTTATAATTCTGTTCAATGATTGACTTATTAAAAATAATAAGTCAAATTCTTGTACATGGAAACCTTTTAAGCATTCTAAAATTCTCTAAAAGTCTGTGAATGTCAGTAAAAAAATTCACTGTGTTAATGGAACATAAATTACATTTAAAATAATTAAAGGTAATTATTAATGGGATATTGTTATTTCCATTTTAATGCCCAGTATCTTAAAATTGAAACTTTACCAAATGTATGATTTTTTTTTTCACTTAAACTTTATTTTTTGTTTCTTTATTTCTATTTCTTTTTCTTAATAAAACCACAACACCTTCAAAAGTCTCGCTTAATATTACAATTTTTTCTGTCGATTATAGATTTTAAATCAAATTCTTAAGAAATATTTAATATTGTACACAATACATATATATATTGTTATACATATATGTGTATAGTAAATTGTATATACATATTACATCTCTCTCTCTCTCTCTCTATATATATATATATATATATATATATATATTGTTATAGATATGTAAATTGTATATATACATATTTAATGTTGTTGTTATTATTTATTTTTAAGATGTTTAAAATATTGTCAGTTTGTTGTAATTGTTTACTTACAATTATTTCATTTTAGGGAAGGATGTGCCATGGTAGATTTGTGGGATGTTGAAGATCCTGAAAATAAACACAACGAAAATGTTTGTCAGAAACTTGTGCAAAATCCTTATCCATTTCGCACAGTGTTCAGAAATTCTGTTTATTCTGTTCTTTCTTTATGAGAATAAAATGTATCAGACGTAAATTTTGTTACATAAAGATTAATAGAATGTAGCCTTTTTTTAATAATTGCATAAATTTTACTAACAGTTTACAATTTGTATTGTTTTACTTCATTCCAAATGAACAGTTAGGATTTCTGTAAAATATCATAGCCCTTTAAGAAGATTTTAGCTTTGTAATGTATCCTTAGTTAGATGTCATTTACTACTTGCAATTAGATTTTCCTTGTATTAAAGGTGAAAGTTCCAGAAAGAATTTTTTCTATTACTAGCAAACCCACCAGGCGTTCTCCACGCCCAGGATAATCATAAATATGTCTATTAGCAAACCAGCACAGGATAAAATTGCATTGTTCATTCTTCAATCTCATCCTTAGAAATTTCTCTCTTTATATATATATATATATATATATATTTAAAAAATTGTATAAATTCAAATTATTAATATCTTTGATTTTTTATTTTAAAATCGATTTTGAAAGTTGGTTAAATACAGAGGTATAAAATATAAGATATGAAATAGAAATTGGTTAATAAAAAACAAACTTGTCATTTTTATTTTATTTTTTTTTCAGAAAGGGAACTTTAAAAAAAAATTAAAAATTGCTGTATAAATTCCAAATAAGCTTTTTTAAAAAGATGACAAAATGTACTATATTGTCCTAATAGATTAAATTTGGATTGCTTTCATAAGTGACTCAAAATTGTTGTCAAACTTTGAAAATCAGGGAAATATGTGAAATTTTCTGTGCAATAAAAATTGACAAAAATTTTAAAATCTGTGGCTCTGGTTCACTTGGGTCTGTCTTCATCTATCCAGAACCAAATTTGAAGATCTCTATGTGTAATAGATTTCCCTAGCCATCGCACACACACAGACATCTCTCTTTTATTACTATAGATAGTTTCATCATATGGTAGGGAAAAAAAAGTAAATAACATGATGTAAAATTGACAGTTTAATATCTAGTTTTTTATTTATTGAAGGTAAGAATATTTGATAAGAGTTTTATTTTTAGGGCTTTCAAAATTATATATGTGAATATTTGCAAATAAATATATACTAAATTCACAATTATTTTTAATGAAATTAACATTTTCTTGTTTTTGTGTGAAATGGTTAGTGTAATCTGTTAACTTTATAATAATCATGTATATAATGTTCTATAAATTACTGTATTTTGAGGTGATAATATGTATAGCCTGTGCATAGTACTCTTTAAACCTCATTCAGCTTCTTTTTATGCTTATTTTCTCTTAATTTTATGAAAACAAAATTTTAAATTGTAATATTTAAAATGGTAATAATATAATAAAAAATGAAATGAGTTTAATGGTTTTTCTTAATATCTAAAAAATTTTAAAAAATGTATATTTTATAAATAAACTTTTATAAATGTACATTTTCATTTTTCTTTTTTAACAGTGCTAGTATTGAGGCTAATCAAAGTTTGGTTAATACTCTGAAACAGCTATGTATGAGCTACAAAACTTAAACTTAAAAAGAAATCATTTTGCTTCTTCTACTAGAATATTAATATCTACTTTGACATTTGTTCTTATCGGTTTCCCTAGAAAGTGGTAGGTTAGTCTCTGGCGGGCAAATTTTGTATTACAAGAATTCAGTAGAATATTTCCTTATAGGCATCAGATACTAAACAGCGCTGCAAAATTAACATTTTTTATATGTATATCTTAACAATTCATAACATTTTGTTTGTGTTCTTATATATATATATATATTAATCACATAAACAATATTAGGTAATTTCTTTCTTTCTTTGATTTCATCTAAATAGATTATTATAAAAATAGATATGGTAATTCTTTTGTAAATGACATTAATTGCTTCATTTATCAATCATTTAAACAAAACAATATGGTGTTAGCTTATTTCAGATATATTTTAAAAATGTGTAGCCATCTGATTATATAATATAAATACATAAATATTCAAATGTTAACTTAATTCCAATCTGGTGGTCTGTTTTTTGATGATGGACTTCATTTTCGATATTTATTATTAGTTTAGAATAAGTTGGTTATCAAAGTAGATTCATTTGGAACACTTTTTTTTTTTTTTCGCAAAGCATAAGAACGGATTTTCATTTTTGTTCCAATGATTATGTAAAATGTGAGTATAATTTTCGATTTTGTTGTGCTTTCTTTTGTTTTCATTCTGTCTATGCATTATGTCGACAGTGACAGATAATTCTTGGCAATTTTACCAGTCTGTTATATGAAATAATATATATATATTTTACGACATGTGGTGTTTTTGCCGACTGATGATTAGACATCTACATGTTGCTTTGTTTTTTAAAATTTGTATCTATTTGATATTTATATTCCATTTCTTATTCCGATTTATACTTCAATAATAGTTATTTCAATTTAGCTTTCTTCAAATGTCATTAAATATGTTTTTGTTCCCTATTATATTAAAGTTTCATAATAGTTTTAATTCATTATGATGTTTTGCAATTTTTCTGTGATAAATGTACGCAACTTTATTATATGAAGTCTCTAAATTGAAGTTTTGGTTATTTATTGTTCAAATATGTTAGCTTTTGATTTAAAGTTAGTTAGTTATTCCATATGTTAATTAATTACATACCATCTTTACATTAAAGATTTGATCAGATTTAGTAAAATAACTTAATATTGTCTTTTGAATTCAAAGGTGGTATATATATATATATATATAGTGTGTGTGTGTGTGTTGTTAATATGATTGTATGCTTTCAGTTTAAATACACACTACCACCCTAAGATCTGAAATAAATTGGTTACAGTAAATGTTTTTTTTTTCCTTAACCATCATATGATGTAGAATTATGATTGAATAACAAGCTGGCCAGTTTAACATAATTGCATGGAGTGCAGTAGATATAACTAGATACAAGTCAGGCTTAAAGACAAAGATACAACCTATATATTTTTTATTGATTCATGATACTTTTCATTACACATAGTTCTTTTCAGATATACTTGTTTTCCTTTTGTTTGAATATATTCAAAAGTTTGATTTTTGCTTTATTATTGTATCAAGCAGTACTGCAACATTGTCAAATTGAATTTACATTTTACTTTATTTTTTATACTTTATTTATAGCCTTGTATTGTTGAAAACCTTTTATTTCTTTCTTTTTATTAGCTTTTGTACATTATTTATTTATGTTGTGTAAATATTTTGTGTTTTTATATTAATGAAGAATACAGTTGTTTTTTGAAAAACACAGAATCATAATAAACTAATGAGTGCCAAATTATGATATCTGTTTAGTCTTGAATAAAAATATTGATGACTGTAAGATATGTATTTATGTTCAATATTACCATTAAGAGATGGATTACTTAAATCATGCTCTTGTCTGTATATTATTCACTTTTGTATGCATGTGGGTCAATTTAAATTTAATATAAATACTCCCATTATGACAAATTAGTTTAAATTATTGAAAGTCGAAAAATAACATTAGCAGAATTCATTATTTACTCTTTCAATTTAAGGACATAAAACATTGAATTAAAAAATGTTTTATTACTATAGAGAATGTAGGTTTTCACACTCCTTGAATTGTGGTAGAGCAAAAGTTGTCGCGGCAGCACAACGACCTAGAAACCGATTTCTCCTATGGGGTTTTGGTGACGAAGTCGGCAGGTGACCTTCGCAAGCTTACCACGGGTCCGTCCTGTGTTGGAGTTTCCCCAGATTGGGGTTACTGTCGTAGTGACCTATGTCGTCGACTCGTGGGTACTAGGTTAGAGGGTCCGCAGTGGGGTGCGGCTCTCTGGCTGGCCGAAGTGCCGTAGCGAGACAAAGCTACTGGCGCATTAAAAGTCTCTCAGGACTTGGGATCGGTGGTCGATTGTGTGCGGTGTGTCCCGCATGGGGCGCATGTCTCTTTTACTATAGAGAATAAAAGTCTTAAATTGAAATACTGTCATGAGAATTTCACATACAGTCAAATCTTTTTCTATCAAATTCCCCTGTATATATATATATATATATATTATAATTTGTAATTTGACAGTGCTATATGGTGTAATAATTTCATTGCATATGGTCAGTTGCTTCTGTTTCAATGGTTAATTTTTGCAATAAGTTTATATATATATATATATATATATACAACCCCCTAAATTTTCAGGATTATTAAATCAATATATTTCCTATAACTATTTTGTAACATTTTCTTTGAAGTCTTCACTATTTAGAATTTCTGATTTCCCTGTTATAATAATAAAGAAACAGTTATGGTTTGTTTTGCTTTAAATTGGAAGAAAAAGCACAAAATAACGTCTTTCTAAGGATTTTAAACTTTATTGATTATTGTTATGTAAAATTTGTCATGTTCAAAAATACTTAAAAAGATAGAAGACTGTTTTTAGTATAACATGCTGCAATACACAATGTATTTCTTACATTTGGCTAAATAATAACTTAGCCCTTTGACTACATCACTGTCAAAACCCTCTCAGTTTCAATCACACACAACAAAAACATTGATAATAATATATATATTTAGTGTTTTTATTCTTTTACAATTTGTTTCATGCCTGCAACTTTGTATGAATTGCTACTGTGAAGTTTATTTTCAATTAAACCTTAATAACTTTTTTTATTTTAAATCCTTTTTTTTTTCTTTCTCAATAAATTTAAGATATTGAGGTTTGACTGTATTACTTATCTGAATTAGTCTGATAGAATGTTTGAATTATATCTGGTTATATTCTCATCAAATTACATAAAAACAGAACATTAAAATTCAAAGAATAAAATTTTTTGAACTTATATAAGTTGTATTAAATTGTGAATTAATTATATATGTAACCACAGAATAAGGAAATTTAAACAGAGAATCAACTCTCATACACTGCAATGGTAACTTCTTTAACATGGGATTACACATAGACAGTGGCGATAGTTGCGGATGACGCAGAAACTACGGCCATAACAGAAGCGAGGTTTCTAATAACGGCTATATATCACTTTCTTGGTGACAAATGAGGGAAGTGGGGAAAAAAATGGCAACTGCTTGTTTTTTAAATATCATTTAACATCGTACAATCCGCAATTATTATTTTTTCAATTGCATTCATATTTATAAGCATATAAAATTCTTCGAATGTTCCAGAAATTAGAATCATTAAATTAAACACGGTTTTATACAACAATAGTGTAAAATTCTGATGAATTGCTTATTCTTTTAATTTTTTAAATAAACAGGTATTCATCAGAAACGAATAAATTAAAGTAGAAAGTAAAAATAAACGCTTTTAAAAATTGTAAAAAATATGAAAAGACGTTTAAATTTCAAGAACAGATGTAAAAACATTTTCAAATATTTTAAGTAATTAATATCTAAATTTTATTAAATTTATCGGCAAAATTTTAAAACTAATGGTAATCCATATCGAAAATTTAGCATTCTTAATTTTACGTCTAAATCCATTAAGCAAATTTTTCATTTCAGATAAAAATGAAATTTGAAAAATCGTCTGCTTCCCCATAGGAAAGCATTATGACCTAAAAAAATGTTCTATATTTTCCGAACAAATGAACCAAATTTAACCAAAAACTATACAGCTAATTCCAGATACCTCGCCAACATACCTACTAAAAATCAACCTAATCGGACCATTTTTACGGAAAACAGACAGATGGAAGCCAAAAACTTTTTGCGTCTCCACAGTGAGCCTTAACATGACGTTTCGGCAAAAATCTGTCAACACTGAATATATGTAAAATATTTCAAACATTACGGAACTTGAAAAACAAGAACAAAAATAACACATGAAAATAAATCATAACTTACATTTTGAAGAATTATAATGACCTATTTGATCTTCAAAGAGTAATTTTAATAATAAATATTAATCAAGATTCAAAAATCAAATAGCGAATGCCGAAAATTTGCACCTGTGCACATGACAACAGCAAAAGGTGCCAAGCAGAATAGGGTTACAATTAAACGAAAATCACGAAGATAAAAATCGCCAAAGCGATGATTTAGTTTTTAAGTCATCCGCTTCAGTCGCTCTTTTCAGGCGAAGTTGGGTCTCTGTTTAAATCTCCTTACTCTGTGTTTGTAACAGTAAGTGTTTTTAAAATGAACTCCTCAGCTAATAAGCTAAATTGTACATTAACATGATTCAAATAAAGTAATCGGTTATAGTTGTTATATTGATAATTAATTCATTTTGCTAATTTAAATGACGATGATTTGCTCATGTATTGTTACCACCAGTAACAGTTTGACTGTACCCAATTTTGTAGCAATCCTGTGAACAGTGTTGCTTTTAATATTCTATGAAACACAGAATATGAATTATTTAGATAAATGTTTTTTTTGTTCTTTGATGTGATGTGTTAGAAAATTTTATTATTTTATACATTGAATGCATTTGTAAAACTCGTATGTATTTCACTCATGGTGCTTACCTATGGTCTTTACATTGTCTGGTAAGTAGTCTCAGTTTGATTATATAAAATACATCATGCATCTAATTCATCACCACTATTTTAAACTTAGAATTATCATGTTTATTAGCAGAGTGCAAGGAGCTAAGATGATTCTTTTAGGCCTTTCTAAATGGCTACAAAATCAATCTGTAAAAAGTCAAGTTGTTTGGATAACCTTTATACTTTTCTTTTTCATTACAGAAAGAATCTATGAATTCTGCATATTTTAGATATATTGATACCCATTTGATGAGTTATTTAGAGAATATTTATTTATTTCAATATTTTGTAGCATTTGCTGTAAATGTTGTTTGTTGAATTATTTTATTTCACTGTGAAGTAGTCATTTTATTGCGAAAATCAAAAGTTTTTTTTATTATGTTGGTGTAGTATTGCTGCCATATATGTTGTTAGAAAGCCAGCTTTTTTGTTTTTTATTCTTCAATACAGCATTTATTTTACATTAGTCACAAGTTATATCATAACTTTGTAAAGAAATTCCACATGTATATATTTAATATTTCAATATTTATGATTTTAGACTTTGTAATGTGAATATTGAAAGATAAAAGTATCTGTATGGAAAATAGAAGCAATAAACATTTTTTAATAAAATATTTGGTTATGTTTTATTTAGTTCCATTATATATAATAAAAAGGTGCATTTTTGTTTTCTAAATTTATTATCATTAGACATTTTAGTTCCTTTTAAAAATTAATTAAATACAAGAAATAAAATTACTAAACACAGTTGAATACTACTAATCTGAAAATGACTATAATCTATAATATATTGACTTTTGTACAGGCCAATTTCTATCTGATTGTTTTCTCTTTGCTTACCTTTCTTCTTATTGTTTAAGTTACATTTAAAGCTCTCCTTCCAGCATTTCTAAGAGAACACATTTCTTCTGACAACACTTTTTAAAATTTGATTACACTGTGTAAAAAAAAAAATAGAAGTGCACTCTTTTTTTTTATTTACTTAATTGTGATTTACATTTACGGTATGATTTTTTAAGGGTATCATATTATACTCGCTCTTTTGTTGTGAAATAAAATATATAGGCTACCACAATTAATTTATAGAAAAATGAACTTAGCTAACTATCATATTGTAAAGGACGGCTGTGGAAAATTGAATTTATTGGAACCTTCTGCTATAGATAAGCATTACTATTTTATTGTTTTTGTCAAAGAAAAAAAAATTCTTCATTTTTAGATTTACTGTTTTGTTTAGAATACCTAAAGGAATACTTTTAAATAATTTTCAAAAAGGCCAAGCTGTAGCAATTAGAAAAGAAGGTAAAAGCATCAGAGAGATTGTTAAATTGCTTAATGTTAGTAAAACTGCAATATCAAACTATCTTAGAAATCCAGAGCATCATGGTACTAAAAAAAAGACAGAAAGACCTAAACAAGACGAAGACACTGGCGCCTCGTGATGAAAGAAACATATCCAAGAGTTAAAAAAGAAAAATTCTACAATTTCAAAAGTCTGAATACAAGCTGTGTTAACACAAGTGCCATGTCAAACTGTATATAATTATATAAAAATGCCCAAAGTCTTCATTTTCAAGAAGATACACCACTATCCAAAGTGGACAAAATTGCATGTAGCTAACTGCTTATCTTGGGCGAGAGACCACTTGTCTTGTACCATGGAATGGACTTCTGTCATTTTCTCAGATGAGAAAAAGTTCAATTCAGATAGTCCTGATGGATATCAGTTTTATTGGCATTGTATCAAGAATAAGGAAGAATTTTATTCCACTTGACATATGGGAGGTGGAAGTTTGATGGTCTGGCTAGCAGTTGGATATGGTGAAAGAACGAATCTAGTCTTTTTGATTGGTAGACAGAACGATAAAGTTTACATCCAATTGTTGGAATCTGAACTTCTGCTTTATGGTACAGAATTAGGTGGAAAAGATTGGATATTTCAACAAGATGGAGCAGCGATTCACACATCAATGGGTATTAAAAATTGGTTCCACATAAATAAGGTCCATGTTTTGCCATAGCCATCTAAACTCCCTGACCCTGTTGATATAATAGTTTTACTAATATTAAGACCAGAACATAGTTGAAAATATATTGCCGACATTAGTTCGTCGCATATACAATGGAGGAAAACAGTATGAATTTGTTTTTGAGCTTTAGAATGCACTTAGCGATGTTTGGGACAATTTTTGTCAAAGTGAAATACAAGCACTCTATGATTCAATGCCAAACAGCTTCTTTCAAGCGATAAAGGCAAATGGAAAGAAGACTTCTTACTAATACTTTATTTTCATATAAAATACTTATGTATCCTTCTACTTTTTTGTACAGTTTCATTTAAGCAACAGAAACTATGTTATGAAAAACAAATTCTCTTTTTAATTTGTTTTTTGATTACTATGATTTTATATTCATTTAGTTGTAAAATATGCAATGAAGCAATAAATAACATCATTACACAAATAAAGAATTTTGTGCTAACTTAATCAGTTGTGCTTTTTTTAGAAAAAAAAATCTTAGAGTCCTATTTTTTTTACGCAGTGTATATGCAGCAGTAAATCGATCAAAATCAACACTGTAACAGTCTATTTTGCATTTGTTTACATACTGTTGCCATTTACCAATGTACAAATAATGTTGATTTTTGTGTATAATTTTAGAGTAACCTCAAGATACCAACCCTGGTTTCTGTGTTACAGAACACAGGTGAAAACCATTTTTTAAAAAAAATTGAAAACTCTAATAGATTTTTTACATTTAATATATATATATTAATTGCCTACTAATAACATCAAAAAACATTTTTATATGAAAAATATTAATAGTACATTAAAAAAAGTTTTAAAATTTATTAAAAGCTTTACTTTTATTTTAGCCGGATGCCAAATGTTAATAGCCTAAGAAATCGCCAAAGATTTCACTACTTACAGCAATATTTTTTATTCTGATAATTTATGTAGTTTAAGTGTGTAGTTTGATTACTTGTCTGTTAAATCTGTGTTTTATTTATATTATATTATTATTTATTTATTGTTGAAGTTTTAATTGCATTATGGAATTATTAGCTCCCCCCCAAAAAATCTGGACTCTTTATTATGACTATTATTTTTTTTAAACAGATTAATATTTCGTAATCACTATAGAAACAGATTTTTAAAAAAAAATTATGTTTGAAAATTATTTTTAAAACCATAAAAAGTCAGTAAATTAAGATACAGTTTTCAAACAAATTACATTTGACAGAACATTTTTTTCTCCTATTCGATGATGTAAAAATTAAAATTGTGCAATGTTTAGAGGTTAAAAAAATTGCAATAAAAGCAAAATTAAACTATCTAATGACTTTTCACAAAGAAGAAGAATTGTGATTTCACAGTAATGTCTTGGTCACCATGTGACTTCATTGTGACGTTATTTCATGACTCATTACAATGCAATGCTCACAATGACTTCAAATGACAATCACAAGGTGACTTGCCACAAAGCAACAATCAGAGTGACTTCTCAGTGAAGTGACCAAATGACGATCATTTGAGAGTAATAATATAATATAATGAGATGAATGAAACATACTTTATTTTAATTCACTGTAGTGACTGACACTTGTGACATTAAAGAGATGTTACAGAACTAGCTGTGCTATAGCGATAGTATCTATTTGCTACACCTGATGTTTATATTATTTTCTTTTGAGTACTCACGTGTTTGGCAATTAGCATTTTGTGTTTGTTTTCTTCGGGTCAAATTTTTCGATTTTTTTAATTTTGCATCTTTTAAGTGTGTAGATTTTTGCTATAAAGCAATTTCATGATATTCCAATTCCTTACAATATTTTTGCTCATTGAATCTAACACCGCTTGTAGAACTCAAACCATGTTGTGATGGAACCCACAGAACCCGAGTTAGCTGCAAAATCCGTTAGTTTCACCTTCCACCACCAGGAGGCGCAATCTGTTCTATACGAACATAACTGAAATCTTTCAGGCTGTTGATGTCGAGTTGAAGAAGCCATATCTCATTCTGATCAAGCCCATAGAACCATAGATAGAAAAGCACCCTCTGATGATGACACTCGGAGAACTAAAATCGGTAATTTCTATCGATGTTGAGTCGAATGAGCCAAATAGTGTAGCAATCGGACCCATACGACCCGAGAAAATTTGAAAAGAAATAGAAAAATCCTTAGCTTTTTCTTTATTTTTTTTTCTATACAAAAATTGGATTTTGCTAAAATAAAAAATTATGGGCTGAAATCGAAAATTTTTTTAATCTTTGAAATCTCAGCCCACTTCATGTAAGGATGCATACTTTTCAGATCCAAAAATCCACTATTTTTAAAAATTTTATGTATCTTATAAAAATCACAGACCCTTTCAAAAGGAATTATTTTATCTCCACAAATAACCGCCATGATGTCTGCCACGTCTGGCCGAGAATTAAATAGAAAACATATTGTAATTTCTGTTGTAATTAACAGAGAAATATGAAAATTACATATTTAGAATCCTCGTGAAAAGATACAGATCGATGTATAATTTTCAAATCGATAAATGCAATAGTTAAAAAAAATTTGATAGGCCTGGAATCCTTCCACTGTAAAGAAAGGCATTTTGTTTCATTATTTCTTCAGCAGACGTTTTGTCTCCATTAGACACCTGCTGGAGTATTGAAATTAAAACTGATTTTTTTTTCAACTTAAAAGTTTATTAATTGATCTACTC
This sequence comes from Maratus michaelseni, assembly GCA_963931845.1. NCBI lineage: Eukaryota > Metazoa > Arthropoda > Arachnida > Araneae > Salticidae > Maratus > Maratus michaelseni. Next base: position 257,178,779 of record OZ007594.1, read on the forward strand.
TTCTAATTGGTCGAATTTTACCTTCCTGAAATCTCGTTTTTTTTTCACATCCGTTTGCAAATTTTTGTGTGGGTGGAGCGATTTTTTTAAAAAAAGGCCATAAAACATGCAGTACGGCCATGTTTACTGCAGTTGGAACGAAAAATATTGAGTGCAGGTCGAAGACGAAAGCTGATTGGTCGGTTGCGAGACTCATAGCAGGGTCCTTTTGTAGTCAAAACTGAAATTTTTTCTTTGTTTTGAAAAAAATGTTCCTTTTTTTGCAAATTTTTGAGATTTTCTTAATTAAGGACCGACTTCTTCGATACTGAATATCAACAATTTTGGGATTTTTCCGAATTTTTTGACACCAACAGCCCCTTGCTTGCTCGCAGAGTTTTTCCAAGTATAAACACACACACAGACGTTTCTGAACATTAATAATAAAAAAGATTTATTTTTCTTCATAAAAGATAAAATTAATAGAAGAAACTTGATTGTAAACCATTTTTCCATAATTGCCATTCATTTACTTTCATTTCGGTTATTTAATTGGATTCTGATTGGATACAACCTGACTCATGCAGGATTCTAGTGCAACAATATTAAAATAATAAAGTGTTGTGATTCAAACATAGTGAAGTGTAAACCTTAATTAACATCAAATTTCACAACACAATTAGCAAAATAATTATTTATTGATCATCCATACTGCTCCATTGTGTTAACAACCAGTATTAGAAAATCGAAAAAGGAGCTCACGGCTGACCTCAGTTTTCTGACATCTTTTGAGGAAATTCTCCTGCATAAAAAATAAAAAGTGTAAATATATTGCATGGGTATAAACATTACCTTAAAAAATAATAAATATATATTTTTTTAAACTATAACTTTAAAATGAAATATATATATATATATATTTCTAATATTTTGTAAATAAAATGATGATTTGTTGTTTTTATTATTTCAGTACTTAATTTTTTGAATGTGTATTTAATAAGAAATATAGTAAATTCTGTTTATAAATAAGAATAAAGTAATAAATTACAATATAAAATGTTCTCTTCCTTGTCTTCAATTTCTACCATTGTTTAGCATCTCAATAATAACTGAACTACACCAATCACAATAACTTCTCTCGACTCCCTATTTTCCCATTAAGTCAAAAAGAAAATAATCCAATTGATAGAATTATTCACACATAGCTGAAATTTGTATATGTGAAAAATGTCCAAAACTTGCTAAGACAATCCAATAAAAATACTAAATTTCAATATTGTTAAAATTATATACATTAGAAAAAAGAGTATGTACAAAAACAGAAGATAAATATATTTGTAACTAAAATATTAAATATTTCATTTCAAATTAACTAAATTTGCAGATAGTTTGCTATCCTTTCATATTAAATCAAATAAAAAGAAATTTTCATTAAGAAAAAAAAAATTCTTAAGTTATTGGTTCTTATGATGACCTTTCATTTCACACGCACCCCATATCTATTTCTTACTGAGAGCTCACCATTTTTTCTCTCCAATTCTAGCATTTTCAGTCTACCTGATTAATTTGATGTAGCATTTTCTTTTAAGATTTATTGAAGCTACTTCTTCATAGAAATCCCAAACTTCTTCATCAGTGTAGCTTATTGTTGGTGCATAAACTTGGACAAATCTTGTATCTTCTTGACACTTGTATAACTAACTTTGCAACTCTGTCGAATGCACTATCATATATTCAACTATGCGATTCTTCCACCTTTTATGAAACAGAAATCCTACACTACTTGTTTTTCCACCTTCGGTGCATCTGTGGTAAAATACATGTCCACTGGCAAGATCAATCTTCTCTTCACCTCTTCTTACTCCACACAATCCTAGAATGTCCCAGTTGATTCTTATTAATTTTTCTACAAATTCCTGTAAACGATTTTTCAAAGACAGGGATCGCTCATTATACATAGCCATTAATTTATATATACACCCTTTCCTGCAAGTGTGGGTTGAACTTTATCTGGAAATCTAGTATTGACTGAAAACAATATAATAAATTTCACAGGATAGCAAATATCATAAAGGTGATGATTAGGTGTGTTTTGGTAAATTTCCACTTTTTTAGAAAGTTTATGTACATTTCACCCTTATATTTCCTTTTTCTCTCCCCCCCACCCCACCCCACCCAATTGCTCAGCACACAAATTTTATATACATTTAAAATTAATATTTTTAGAATATTTTGCTCTAGTTGCTACCTTGTTGTAACAATAAATAAATAAATAATCAAATAGATTTCATATCCCTATAATATCCACTCATTTGCCACCAACACACAAAATAAAAATCTTTAACAAAATGTATAATTTTTTCTGCCCAGCACATTATTTTGAAGTGAAAATAAATAAACAAATAATATCTCAATTAAATCCCCCCCCCCCTCCCCCCCCTAATATCCCAATACCATTAAAAGTTTAAAATCTTTAATATTATGTTATAATTGTTTTATTTTTTATTCTATTCTCCCTATTTGTTTATTCATACTAACAATAAATAAATTATCAATCATCTAAATTTTCCTTCTTAAACTATTCTGTTCTTAACTTTTTGTACCAATTTAACAGGGTCCAAATCCAAATAACCGGAATCTACTATATTGTAATTATATTTATCCGTCATCTAATGCTGGAGGCACTTTCATGCAGCGATCAACAAACATCCAGAAAATTATGACCAATATAATATTCAAGTCTTTTCTCTTAATTTAATTTAAAAATAGACTTTATAAACTACAGACAATCATTTAGATATTTGAATAGAGTGTATTGGAATTATTATTAGGGGAGACCGGTACACAGTGGACCACTTTTTCAGTTAACATTTTTTTTCTCTTTAACAGACTGATCGATCTGTATGAAAATATTTTTAAATATTTCTTAAACCTTCTTACATCCATCATAATTTTCTCACAACATAGTTTTCAATACATTTTTCAAAAATAAATAAATTATATACACTTGTAAAGTGGACCAGTGTACCCCGGAAGCGGGGTACAGTGGAGCACTATTAGGTGTTATCTAAAATACAATATAAATCCATTTTTCATTAATCTAATTCTTTTTTGTTGCCCATCCACCCGCAAAATAACGTAGTAATATAAATTTTGAAACAAAAGCAAAAAATTAATTATATTTTGAAAATAATAACAGATTAATACAAGAACAATTGCAATTTAGTTGAAGTTATTACTTAAGTACAAAAAAATCAGCGCACATTAAAATTTGCAAATGAAATTCCAAAGTACTTATGAGTAAGATTGAGCCTGGAATTTTCAAGAATAATTTTGGGTCTGAGAGCAACATTATGAAATCATTGACATCAACAGCAGATTCGTCTACAGTTTCGAGAGAAATAAACTGATTTCCATTCAATTTGCGTCTCATGAATCTTACTTGAATAGAATCATCAACAATTAGACTACAGTTATATTTATCAAAGGCAGTAAATACAAAACAAAATATTTCTTACTATGTTAAATAAAATGTTATTTTTATTTGTTTACTTTATTTTACAGTTAAATCTACTTTAAAACAATCTTTCTTTGTAGAAAATAAACAATTATTAAATATTTTGAACATTCTGCATTACAGGAGCAGAGTGGATTGTGAACCACTGTGCCCCAGGAGTGGGTGGTCCACTGTATCCCATGTTGAAGTTCAATAAATAATCATATTAATATTGTTTATAGCTTTCTTTTACACATATTAACTTTAATGTTAAATAAAAACAAGTATGTTACCTTTGCAAAATAGCTGTTTTATCTTATTTATCTACAACCTTTAATTACTTAAAAAAGAAAAATATGAGGATGAAAAAATTTACTTTTAGAAGCTCAAAACAACCAATCAGGATAAAATGGTTCATTCTGATCTAAACATGTTATCTGAAGGCTATAAATAATCAATCCAGTACTGTTGTCCATTGGATAGAAAAGAAACTTAAATTTTTTTTTTAATAAATAAAATATTAGGGGGTGGTCCACTGTGTACCGGTCTCCCCTATTTATTTTTATGACATACTGTGAACAAATTTCTGTTTTTGTAAATTATTATTTTATATGAAGCATATTTTATTTTATAATATATTATTTTTTAAAATATTATACAGTAAAATCTCCATAATGAACACTTCCAGATAGTGGACACTCTTTTCATTTCTGGACATTTATATATTTGCATGTTTTTACCTTTGAAATGCCATGCTCCTGAGGTGTCCACTATTTAGAGGTTTTACTGTATTATTTTGTTAAATATCCTATGCTTATTTGCAACTGCCATTTGTGCCCCCACAGATGAATGCACATGAAACATATGAAAAAATTTAAACATATATTTTGTAAATTCCATTCAGTGTATAAATCATTTTGTAATTTTTTTTAATTTTGAGAATAGTTACATATTATTATGCATCACCTTTTACTTTTTTGGCTATTAAAAGTATTGAGAAATCTTCCGAAATATCAAAATGTTAACATATGACTCCTTAAGTTATGTACACAACAAAATAGTAATTTATTTATTATGAGATTAAGAATTCTTTTGAAACTTACACAATGAGAAAACTTTCTTTTGCTTCCAGTTCCTTTGTAACCCCACCTCGCAGAGGTTCTTGGTCAATGCGCAAACTGTTATAGGCTATAGTTGCATCTCGAGCAGAATTAAAAGGAATTTTAAAAGAGCTAAATAAGTTAATTCAAATTAAAAGGCAAGAAAAGTTATGTGTTCTACATATTTTTAAAAAGTTTATAAGACATTATCCACATTTTTCATATACTATATCAAAATGAGAATTTATAATCTCTCTATTCTAAAGAAAAGTTATTAATGCTGCCACTGACGTAATTAAATCTATTGTGACCTTTTTCCACTCCTCCTGCAAAAACTATTGCATATAAAAACTGGTAGTTTTATAGATAAATACCTTCTAAGCAGACATTTTTTAAATTGAAAAATTATTTTAAGCGCTATTTAATGTTGTAAAATGTGTAAAAAAAAATCTTCTAGTCAAAAGGAAATGAATGGCAACCCGATTACAGGAGATCACCACTGGTTGGGATAATATTTTTCAATCTTCTGTATATGGGCAATCTTTTTAAAACACAGCAAATTAGCATAATTTTAGAGCCTGTGGGACTAAACAAGGGTTGTCAAGTTTATAGGGAGCAGGGCCTAAAGTCAGTTAAATTACAATAAATAAGCATAGTAACTTTTTTTTGTAAGCATAATGGGATATCTAGGTTTAGGCTTTGATTAGAAAATTTCCACAAAATCCTTATAGAAAAACTTGAAAAAAAGTAGACCTAAAATGTTTATTACTATGTACCATAGAAAAATGGATGCTTCTTGATTCTACAGTGTAGAAGAAAATTAATGGGTTTTTGATTTGAATGATGGAAGCTATAAGATGGAATAATACAACCTATTTGTGGAAGAATAATAACTTTCTGAAGATTACACTTCTTATAAATATCCGGGGAAGTTTAGAGGAAATAAAGTGACTTTATAATACTAGGGGGCTCAGCCTCCTACTCACTAAAGCCTGCCAACCCCCGTGAATTGCAAAGCAATTCTCATTTAGATTGCTACGCGGTCCTAAGCAATTCTAGCTGGAATGAGTGCTACCATAAATTATTTTAACATATGAAATAAAAAAATTTTTAGTGTAAAAAAAGTAATTGAAAACTTTGTTGAAAACACAATTAAAAATGCATTTTTATATTGGTGCTACTGATGGGCATAAATCATAATCATTTAAATACTATGAAAAAAGGATCTTGGAAAAACAATTAGTTTAAAACTCATTGCACCTATAACATTGTACAGCATGGTTTAAATTCATTAAAAAAACATGACGTGATAGGAAGATAGTTTATATATATCATCAATCATTGTTTAATTTTTGTTCGACATATTACTGTTCTAATTAATTACAGATTTTTGAAAAAGAAATTATTTTTTATTTCACCAAGACAGAAACAGATGGCAGCAGGTGTAATCTAGACAGTTGATATTTTTATTCTCTCTGACTTTCGTGTGAGTGAAATTCGTAAATAAATTCTAAATAAGAGTTGAGAATTCATTTGGAATTAACGATATTACTCATAATTAAAATGAGAAATCATCTCAAACGCTTTGAATTACGTACATGTTATTTTATTTTTACTAATTGCTAGTTTGAGTTTCACTGCTCTGTGCTCTCACAATGGCCGCCATATTGGAGCTGGAAACTACGGTTGTTGCCAAACGATAATCTAGAAATTCAGCCTTTTTTCTGCGCCACGTAAGAGAAATATATATATAGATTGTTAACATTAACAATAATTGTGGATTATTCTATTTAAGTCAAATAGCAAAAAAACTTGTATAAGAACAACAAATTTTGAATTTTTTTAGAACAATTTTCAAATTTTTGGTGATTCTGTCATAATGTAATTTTTTTGCAACCCTGCATCTCTGAGATGCAGACACTTCTAAGATAATTATTTTATTTTATTTTTTAATATAAAAGTGGGTCGGGTCTCTTTTTACAAATCCCCCCCCCCCTTTCTGTAATTTTTTGCATGATTAATGAGCTATAGTGCATCTACATTATCTCCAGGCAAAATTTCTTGAAAGCCAAAATGTCATTTATTTCATATTTTGCCTGGAGGGGCAAAATTATTTCATTGGACATAGGGTATCAAGATTTTCTGCCCATTTTGAAAGGAATCATTTTTCTTCCATTTATGTACTATGTATATTTTCAGAGAAATATTTTTAGTATTATAATTTATTTATATGCAGTTATTAATATCTTGGTTAAAACAAATGAAAACATTTAATTGACAATAACAACAAAATTTAACCTTCACATTATTCATTGTAAAAATTCCAATTTATATAAAATAAATTGAATTTATAAGATAGTTATAAATGCCAGATTTCCTGCAGCAGTTTTATAGTACTTAAAAAATAATGCACTGATTTAAAATTTTAAATACATATTTTTATACATTTATTAAAATAGACAAAGACAAAATAACATAAGGAATACAATATAAAAGTAAATATACTGGGGTCATTCCATGGTAACTTACGTTACATTTAGAATAATTTTCTTTAGTAATTTTCATAATGTAACACCAAAAAATATTGAAAATGTAATGTTGATATGATTTGTTAATTAAACCTATCCAAAGCGAAATTTGGATGAAAATTACCTACATTTAGTGCTATTTTTTGAACGCTGGCCATTATATTTGTTATGGTAACTTACGTTCTTTTTGTCAGAAACGCAAGTTACCATAGTAAATATAATTTTTAGCATTCAAGAAATAGTACTAAATTTAAGTAATTTTTATCCAAATTTAGCTTTAAGTTTAATTAACAAATCATATAAATATTACATTTTGAATATTTTTTAGTGTTATATTACTAAAATTACTGAAGTCAATTATTCTAAATGTAACATCAGTTACCATGGAATGACCCACTGAATAAAATCTTATTTTACATATCAGTTATTAAAACAATACAAATATAGTACTACACAAATATACAGTAAAACTTGCCCAAATCAGATTAGCAGATAAGGTGTAAACTTGCCCTAATTTCATCTTCATGGTCTTGATCGAGAAAGTAAGCAATGAATTGTTAATTTTTTTGTATAAAATAGAATCTGTCTGATGCAAAAACGGAAAGACATAATTAAAGAAATAATTGAAAATTATGTGCATAATGTGGAAATGTGATAAAATTTATAATGCGGAAATAATATATTCACTATCCAATTCGTATTTTTTTCAGTCTGTGATCTCAATTAAAAAAGAATAAAATCATGATTTAAAATAACAGAAAAGTTATTCTGCAATTAATTTGGAAGCAAGTTTGGCTGCACAATCAGACTATCTTTATTTCTAGTCAAATGAATATTTATTATCTAAAATGGATGGGAACTAGACCTGTGTCTGGTCGTTCCTCACTTTTACATACAATTAATTCTTTCAGTGAGTTTTTATGCTGTTTAAAAGCATTCAAAAACTAGTAATGTGGTTGTAGCTGAAGTTTGACAAAACAGGATTATTTTTTCACGCATTGTCAACAAAATCACTTGCATTTAAAAGGGGAAAGTGTATTGGGGACATACTGTCCAGTCCAAGGAAAAGCGTCCTGTGATTGGGAATGCTGCGAAATGTAATTGCTTCAAAAATATGAAATTGGTTATCTTCATCTTCCAATTGTTTGGAGCAATAACAAGAAATGCACAATTTTTCTCTTGCAAAGAATAAAATATTCTTTGGATATTCACAAAAGAGGCATATTTTGTATTAATTACATTGAATGTATCTTATTTTCATTTCTTTCACTGTTGTAAAATATAACTTGGTTTTTTGGAAGAATTTGGGTCCGAGGGAGCCAGGTTTCCAAAATCATAGCAACATCACTATCAATAATTAAAAGTATTCAGCCAACTACTAGTGTTCAATATTTGGGCAAGAGAGATGAATAGCGAATAATGGCTGAACATTCGTTACATCCGTAATTCCCTCTGAATACAACCAGCATACTGATACAAATTAAGGCAGGTACACTGTAACCAAGTCAGGGTTGGCAAGTTTTTGACGCATGACGGTTTTTACCATGGTTTTTACCGTCATGTCAAAAACCTCCTTGTCAAAAATGTCAAAAACTGTCAATAACCCATTTTTTAGTAGTTTGTTTTAACATTTTTTTTTTCATTTTATCTTTAATATTAAGTTGTTTTACATAAAATATTCAGTATCAAAAAAACTCTAAAGTATATTTATCCATCCAAGAAAAACAAAAAAGAATTGCATTAGAATAATACGTGTACATCTCTGTTAGAAGATCTCTACAATAATCTTAAACTATTTGGCAAAGTCTAAAAAAATTAGATTTTTTGAAGAAATCCTGTAACCTATAAGTATTAGATTAAACAATGTGTATAATTTCGGTACAATTTATTACATTGTTGAAAACAAAACTTTTAAGATTCTACTTATTGAAGTGCGAATGAAAATCACCATAACTGCATTTATGAAATACATAAGATATGCATTTTAAAATATTATATCGAAGAATATTCAAATTTATTCACTGCCGGTCTATGCTTAACATCTGTTGTGGTACAATGTAACAGCATTTTTACATCTCTGAAATAATTTTAATGTACTTTAGTAAAAATGTATATTGAATGTTATTTAATAATTATAATAACCTTTCATTATCATTTAATATTAATGTTAATTGCAGTTAGTAGAATCTATATTAGTGAAGATTATGACAAATATTGTTCTATTCTTTTACTCTAGTATTTTTAAATCTTTCTCATATTAGGAAATGATCTTCTTTTAAATAAATTTAACAAATGTAATTGTAAATAATAATAATAACAAGAACAACAAGGTAAAATCAATCTAGAAATGTATTGTATGCTACACTTACACCATAAATTGGAGGGCAATCGAAAATGATAGATTTTTGACGGAATAAACCGGTAAAAACACGGTTTTTACCACTGTCATGTCAAAAACCAGTTTTTGACGTCAAAAACCCAACCCTGAACCAAGTGTTTTGAGGAGCATAATTGTTTAAAAGTATATTTAAGCAAGTGAAAATGTAATGGCAATATCTAATCACTGTCAAGATAAAAATGTGATATAGGCAACTGCACCTGAATTGATATCATGTAGAGTAGAGATTTGCATAGGCTGAAATATTCAGAGAACTGATCCAGCCAGAAGGAAAGCTATATTGGTCTGGCTCATCTCAGCCTAATGTGAAAGCTAAAAATATGGTCTGACCTGTTTATATTTTTGCAGTTCATGGTCTAGCTCAGCTCGAGCAAAAATCAAGGATATCATACCTCACTCAATTTCAATAGAAATGCCAGCATTTCGTATTATCCTACAGTTTTCTCATTTAAAAGAATATTGCATACATATTTCAGTAAAAATTTGAAAGTAAAGAATCTTTTAGATGTTTATATGTTTGCAAACCATGAAATAAAAAAAAATACAACATTAATGAACACTTAATGTAATGCAGTTTAGAAGGAACGAAAAAGCTAGTTAAATAAATCATAATTTTGAAGTGCTATAAAGAAAAGAAAACAGATTTCTAGGAATATCTCTCTGTAATTCCTTAAACCAAAATATGGTTTAATCTAGAGCTAGCCAAATAGCCAAAAAGCTAACTGAAAGCACCTTTTGCCCCCAAAACATTTAGTGGATTAGCCAAATAGCAACAGCCAAAAAAATATATCATTTCCATTTTGTTGTTCCTGCCTTTCGTAAACCTGCAGCTGCCGCGTGAAAAAAAATCTCAAACCGTCTCTGTCCCGGCAACTCACTTCAAAATTTATCTCACCCTTTCTGTGCAAGCATCTTACAAATAGTATGATGTCATTTGCATTAAACAAGTATTGAGGAAATTAAAAGTGTTTGTTTATTTTTTGTTGATGATCCCAACTTAAGAAATGAAACCATGAATGGAAGTTGTTCAGGCAGGTTCTGGCTACAAGGGGTAAAGAAATGAAACCAGCTGATTGTATTCTTTTTCCATAAAAATGGCATTACTGACATGCTTCCCAATGTGACTTCTTTGTATGAATTTGTAGCAACAATTCTGTTGTCTACAGCAGATTGTGAAAGGGAATTGAGTCTCGTGAATATAACAAAAACTGGTTTGAGAAATAGACTGACAATCAAAAATTTAAGTAACTTAATGGTGATTAATTTGGAAGGGGAAGTTTGAAAAGAATTTCCATTTAAAAAACATTTGATGTGTGATGTACGGCCAAATCTCGAGAGGGTCAATCTTACAGAGTTTTGTACTGTTTGTATATTGTATAATTACAAATAATACTCATTTATACAGAAATTTTGTATAAATAAGTTTTTTTTCTTGGCTAAAGCTATTTTTATTTGGCTAAAAGTTATTGGCTGCAATTAGCCAAAAAGCTACAAATCTCTTTTTCCTAGATTAAACTCTATAAAATAATTTCTAAATATTGCGTTAAAAAAGGTTCAATATCACTAAACATTTAAAAAAACTGTTGATCCGGAAAGAATGTTGTACACCCAGTAGCAGAAACAGTGCAGCACAGCAGCAGTGCTGCAGATTATTTTAGCCTTTGCAGATCAATCTAACAGCTTAAAATAAAATTATGGGCTATGAAAAATTGCTAACATTTCTTTTTTGTCTCTAGATTTATTGTATTTTCTTCTTATGCTTTCTTTATAAATACAAATTTTGCTTATTTTATCAGTTACTATAATTAATTTTTTATGATAGTAAGGTTGGTTTGGCATTCTTGGGTCTCAGGTAAAATTTTGGTTTGCAGCAGATTAACACAGAAAATTCTGCTACCAGGGTCGTACAAGCCCTGCTCGGGTAAATCTTAACAAAAAACTGCGCTCGGGCCCAGTTTGGTTAGTCTAATGAAAGAAAACTGGCCAGGAAGACCTCTACTTTAGAGAGTCAATGACCTAATTCAGTTTGCAGTTGATTTGAAACTGTCTAATATGCCTAAACACATGTTCTGTAAATGTTTATTCAAAAAGACATGTACAAAATAAGTGGAAACAAACTTCTTTGTTAGATTTTTGGTGCTTTGTAAATGTACAGGTCTAAGCATTGTAGTAGGTGTAGTGTAATAATAATAAAGTGATGATAGGTAGATTACAAGATTTTATCCGGGAAGAATTCTATGTCCTTTGCCAATTGGTGCGATTGGTGAAAAAATCCAAAACTGCACCAAAAGACGGTTTTACCATCTTATAAAATTTTTCAAGATGTTGGAAAAACATGATTTTTAAATATTTATAAACGTACATTTATTAAACCATATTTTTGCACTATGTTAAGAAAATAAGTAGTGATGCTAAAACAAAATTTTATTGCCACTTTCGATATTTTAATAAGTAATTAACAAACCTAAGAGGCCTTTTTGTGATAAATAACTGTTATTGTCAGTGGACAAATTGTAAACAATCAATAAACGAAGGAAAAAACTTGTGGGAATCACAGGAAAGATATATCTCACATAAATAACATTTAAAATCATAAAATGGAGAAGTGGTCCATATAAAATACAAAAAATTATTATGCTTTATATAAATCTTTTTTGTTTTTTAATATTTCCGAAGGCACAGATAAAAAGGCAAAAATCTCATTTACAACTGCCATTACAATTAGAAAAATATATATATATACAAAATAAAAATATATCTATAAAAAATGCACGAAAAATATATTTATATAATAATATTACATCTACAGAAAAATATCGTTTGAAAAAGCAACCCCAAAGTATGAGATTGAAGATCGCAGCAACCAGATCGAAACATTTATCGCCAAATCTATCAGCACAGGATTTGGGACTTTTCCTTTTTACGTGCATTATCACTGCAAAATAATGTCATCAGAGAGAATCTCCTCTTATGTATAAGGTATGAACAAAATATAATAAGGGAGACCGGTGCACAGTGGACCACTTTTTCAATTAACATTTTTTTTTCTCTTTAACAGACTGACCGATCTGTATGAAAATATTTTTGAATATTCCTTAAACCTTCTTACATCCATCATAATTTTGTCACAACATAGTTTTCAATACATTTCTCAAAAAAAAAAAAAAAAAAAATTTATACACTTGTAAAGTGGACCAGGGTACCCCGGAAGCGAGGTACACTGGTCCACCCACTGGGGAACAGTGGACCTCTATTAGGTATTATCTAAAATACAATATAAATCTATTTTTCATTAATCTAATTCTTTTTTGTTGTCCCTTCACCCGCAAAGTAACATAGTAATATAAATTTGAAACAAAAACAAAAAATTAATTATATTTTGAAAATAATAACAGATTAATACAGGAACAATTGCAATTTAGTTGAAGTTATTACTTAAGTACAAAAAAATCAGCGCACATTAAAATTTGCAAATGAAATTCCAAAGTACTTATGAGTAAGATTGAGCCTGGAATTTTCAAGAAATAATTTTGGGTCTGAGAGCAACATTATGAAATCATTGACATCAACAGCAGATTCATCTACAGTTTCGGGAGAAATAAACTGATTTCCATTCAATTTGCGTCTCATGAATCTTACTTGAATAGAATCATCAACAATTAGACTACAGTTATATTTATCAAAGGCAGTAAATACAAAACAAAATATTTCTTACTATGTTAAATAAAATGTTATTTTTATTTGTTTACTTTATTTTACAGTTAAATCTACTTTAAAACAATCTTTCTTTGTAGAAAATAAACAATTATTAAATATTTTGAACATTCTGCATTACAGGAGCAGAGTGGATTGTGGACCACTGTGCCCCAGGAGTGGGTGGTCCACTGTACCCCATGTTGAAGTTCAATAAATAATCATATTAATATTGTTCTTTCTTTTAAACATATTAACTTTAAAGTAAAATAAAAACAAGTATCTTAGCTTTGCAAAAAAGCTGCTTTATTTTATTTATCTACAACCTTTAATTACTAAAAAAATAAAAATATGATGATGAAAAATTTTACTTTTAGAAGCTCAAAACAACAAATCAGGATAAAATAGTTCAATCTGAGCTAAACATATTTTCTGAAGGCTATAAATAATCATTGCAGTGCTGTTGTCTATTAAAATAGAAGAGAAGCTTAAAAAAAATTTAAATAAATAAAATATTAGGGGGTGGTCCACTGTACCCATAGGTCCAGTGTGTACCGGTCTCCCCTATTATGAGGAAGTTAATTAATTTATTCAGACTTTCAGTACGCTTCATATATCATTTTGCATAATGCGGAAATGTGTCCAATTCGGAAAAATGTTTCGATTCCTTGCGATTGCAACAAATTTTACTGTACAAATCATGAATCGTAATAAATTTTAAGGATACGCTACAAAAGAATCAGAATCTTCACTGCCACATTTTGCAGCCATTAGTTATCTAATTCGTAAATAGAAATTTAACATTAACGAAACGACCAAATCCGATGTTATATGTTAAAAACTTATAAGCGTTTATAAGCACGTTTAAAAAGAGAGACAAAACTGTTTGTAAACAAAAAGAAACGTTGCCAAATAGCATATAACAAACTACAAAGCTACAAAATATAATGGCAGATATGGACTTTTTCTTTTATTCTGAGTGTATTTGAAATCATAAAAAAGTAACAATAATTCTTGAACTGGTTTTTAAATTTATAAAATGTATGACATGTAAACAGACAAATAGAAATTCGATTTTTAAAAATCGATAAGAAATAAATTCGATTAAAAACTAGGAATTTATTTTTCAAATGAAAAGCTGTCTGCTACTTTGTTGTGAAATATTTACAAGATGAAATTGTTTCTGAAGCTAATTAAAATATATTTTATCAACTATAGAGATTTGAAGTTAACATTAGGATAAATTTCAGACGATTGCATCTTAGATCAGTCTTATCCAATTAACATTTGCAAAAAACATTTGTTGCATTCAAGTGGTAAACAACGATTCCACATTCCTTTGAAAAAGTAATGCTTATTCATAGGCAATACTAATTTACCTCATATTACTTTTGTAAAAACCGTACCTAATAATTCTTAATATGAAAAATACACTGCTGTTGTTTGGATTCTGCTTTTTAGGCTGCATTTTGGGCCTTGGATTTTTCATGAATGGACTCTTATCTACCACTTCTTCAAAATTACCTCCTGTCTCTGTTCATGATTTATTGAAAGACTGTCATCCCATCGTAAGCGATGAAATCTGCTACTTTCTTAAAAATATGTCTCAAACTCATTATTACAATCATAACCAAAAAGTTGTCATTGTTCTCATTGACGCTTTAAGAGCTGATTTTATTCCTTTCATTAAATATAATAAAAAATTCAATTTATCGATGCCTTTTACTGAAATGTTACTTAAAAGTAGCTCAGCATTATCTTTTATTACCCAAGGATTTGCTCCAACTGTTACTTTACCTAGAATCAAAACTTTACTTACTGGTACAGTTTCTAATTTTATAGATATTTTATTAAACTTTAATGCCTTTGAACTAGATAGTGATAATATTTTGAAACAAGCTTCGTCAAACGGTTTTAAGTCTGTTTTCTATGGAGATGATACATGGTTAAAAATGTTTCCTAATCTATTTATTCGAAGTGAAGGTACTCACTCATTTTTTGTCTCTGATTTCAAAGAGGTTGATTTCAATGTATCTAGGCATATAAAGCATGAAACTGAGAGGATGGACTGGGATATTTTAATATTACATTTCCTTGGTGTTGATCATATTGGACATTCTCATGGTCCATTTTCTGAACATCTCTTACCAAAACTTATTGAAATGGATGATATTATTAAATTTATGTATGAGAAGCTGTCAAAACTTACCAATTCATCTTTAATAATTTTATGTGGTGATCATGGCATGACAAATAGTGGAAGTCATGGTGGAATTACACAAGATGAATTATTAACACCCCTTGTTTTTATGCATACAAATCATCCATATGTGGAATTTAACCCTAATAGTCAAACAATATTAGATCAGATTGACTTTGCTCCAACATTTAGTACAATTTTAGGAATTCCAATACCATCGAATAATCATGGACAGATTATATTTGATGCATTAAAATTTGTAGGTTTTTCAAAGGAAGAAATCCTGTATGCAGCGTATATAAACCTTTTACAAATTTGCAAAGTTTATGAGAGTATTTTTCCTTTAAAAACTGAACATTTGCTAATTTTTAAAGAAATTGTTGAAAATCAATATAAGTGGCTTAATGACAAAACAAAAGAGAATTCTGAGTACATACATGTGTTGAATTCTTATGAAAGATTATTGCATATCATGAAAAATGATTTATTAAATGTTATTTCAGGATATGATGATTTTTCGATGATACTAGGTATTCTTATCATGTGGATTTCAGTTATTTTCTCTTTTTATATTTTATTCACTGCAAGTTATAATGTGAGAAATTTGAAAAATGTTTGTCACTATAAAATGACAATAATGTTGAGTATTGTATTACTCATAACAATATTTGCATATGTTTATCACAGTAATTTTGTAAAGTTGTT
This sequence comes from Maratus michaelseni, assembly GCA_963931845.1. Lineage (NCBI taxonomy): Eukaryota > Metazoa > Arthropoda > Arachnida > Araneae > Salticidae > Maratus > Maratus michaelseni. Next base: position 257,194,878 of record OZ007594.1, read on the forward strand.
TATTTTATTTCTATCAGTTTGTTTTATAATTCTAATTTATCAAACATCTTTGTTATTGTATATCTACTTTTGTGATCAGAAGGCTGGCATATTAACTAGTAAAGTAAATGTGTATTTTCTTATAATTCATGCTCTTAGTTTGTTTTCCTCAAGTTTCATTGAAGAAGAACATCAAACTTGGTATTACTTTGCTTGTTCTCTTCCACTGTTAATCTGCTTAAAGAAATCAGCACTTTTTGTTACACAGATGACAAATAGGGAGAATATGTATAAAAAATCATTTTGGAATGAATATTCTATGATTTTTGTAGCACCACTTACCATTTTAATACTACACCGTATATTTCGCAAGTGGAATCAAGTAGGAAACAAATGGCTGCATGTACCTGATATTACAGACTGGCTAAATTTGGAAGAACATATAATATATCTTGGAATACTAACTATAATTGCCCAGTTTGTTTTGATTTTATATTTTAAAAATAAACTTGATAAATTGAATTATATGATGTTTAATATAGGCCTCCTATTAATTTTGATCCGAAAGCTAGACGATCTTGAATTTTTTTCATTTTTAGAACACTATACAAAATCATTGTTAGTACCATGGACCATTTACTTACTTTCAGCTTCTATTATTGTTCCCTCTTTACGCTTGATATATAGAAATTCAGCTATGGCAGTAAGTAAAAAGGCTGAGAAGTTTACTTATGATTTTATATCTGCATGGATATTATTAGTTGAAATTATTGGTCGTGCTCACAATATTCCTCTTATAGTAAACGTCATACTACAAGAGTATTTACTGAACAGAATAACCTGGAAACAAAATTTTGATACCACTACGAATGTGATATCTTATTTCATTATGGCTATGACTTCATTTTTTTATTATGGAAACTCGAATAGTCTTTCTACAATTGATGTTTTTGCAGGTTATACTGGTGTACAGTCTTATAAACCTGTTTTTGTAGGATTTTTAATAATTTGTAATACTTATAGTACATTTATAATGTGGCTCATGCTTCTATTTTGTAGAATTACTCATGCAATAGGAGATTTAAAAGACTCAGAAACAAAAATTAGGTATACTTTCTTATATTTGTTAGATTATAAGATGATTATTTTATCTATATATTGTACAGTGATGCTTTTAATGCGGCATCATTTGTTTATCTTTTCAGTATTTTTTCCTAAATTATTTTATGAAGTATCTCATGTTTTAATAGTTACTATTATATTTATTTTTGTCTTTTTTATAATTAGCTTACTTTAGCTAACTGTACATAGTTATTAAATTTCAGTTAATTAAGATGTCATTTGCAATTCTGTATCAAAGTTCTAAATATAGCAATTGGTGTATTTCACTTCATGAGTATAGGTGTAGGGTTTTCAAAATTATTGAGGAGCTTGATGCTTGAATATCACTTTTTTACACACAAACATACATATACAATTGGCCGAAAAAAAAAAGAGAAAACAACACGCTATGCATTTTAATTGCCGAAAAAGGCATGATTTTCTAAAAAAATGCAATATTAGAGAGAGGGATAAATATAATCTTCACACTTTTCTTTAATGAGCCTAAATATTTGTTCTATCTTATTCTGGAATAAAATTGGTGGTGGTTTAATTCCTTCTGAAAAGAAAAATCAGTCAGTGTCATTAATAAAATGGCAACATCATGAATATAATTTCAATATCACATTTCTGTGAATTTAAAAAAGTTATTTTATAATATAACTAAGCTAAAAGCATTACTTAAATAATGCTATTTAATTATTTATATTTGTACTTTTTATAATTTTTTGGTGAAAAAGGAATTAAAACTTTCATTCGTAAAACTCTAATTAAACATTTGATTAACACTTGATTAAAAGTATTTGCTTTTCAAAGTATTGCATCATCAATTTTTTTTTATTTTGAGATTTTTTTTTTTTTTACTTAGTGTGTTTCCATCACATCAAAATCCTCACATGTAAAAAATGCAGCTAAGTCTCGCGACTCTTTTGCCGTAAAAAGTTCTGAGATCGTGTAAAGTCAAGTTTAGCTTCTTATTAACTCTAAAATTTTCATTCACAAGTCACTCCTAGTCTCTACACCTTTAGTTAATGATTATTTTGTGACGTGGCAATTACGCAGCACGAGAATGTGACAGCTGTATATAATTAGCATTAATCAAATAATACCATCTCACCCCATAACATAGCAAGATGTAACAACATAAATCCTTTTTTTTTTTTTTTTTTTTTTTTTGATGGAAAAATAAATAAATAGCTATTTGACAATGGATGGAATTAACAAAGAAACATTTTATTTAACAGAATTTTTTATTTAAAAATAATGTATTCAAATCAAATACAACATGCTAAATGGTACACACAAGAAAACAGTGATTTTACAAACACATTTAAAATATAATTAAAATCTACGTTTCGTTTCGCTTCTGAGAACATCATCTGGATATAATGTTACATACAAGTCTAAAATTTCGAAATGGACATAAACGTCTAAGAGTCCTGCTGGAGTATACTTGACCAGAGAGTGCGCAAACGTCACCAAGTTCCCATGGTAACCAAAAGTAGCAAACCACCACAGTGCAAAAAAAAAAAAAAAAAGGGGGGGGGGGGGGTGAAGATAAAATGAACAGACCGTATTAATGGATTATACCATATAATGCCAGATTTTATGAATGTTAAATTGTGATAAATTATTGTTACACGTATTCTGCACAAGCTTAATAATAGTAAGGGACTCTTAAATTTTATTAACATAGGAATTCTTGCATGAGATTATGATTCTAGCCTCATCAAAGCCAACTTTGCTTCATTTGAAAATAACATCTTGCAAGAGCTGTACTCTGTTTCGATTGTGAAATATCTCTCTTGTGCTCTTTTAATCTTTCTGAAATTTTTCGTTTTGTCTCACCGATATAAACTAATCTTTCGTTATTTGGGAGGGTAACCAAAATTTCATAAACTCCGGCTTTTTGATGATTCTGGATTTTATCAATATTGCTACTAATAATTTGCATAAGATATGGAGGGGGGATAGCTACTAATTTTACATTGAATATCTGAAGAACCTGCTTTAATTTTTCATATATAATTGGAACATAATGCATACTTCTGTAGTTGATATGTAAACTATTAACAAACCGCTGGCCTGATGGAGGGGGGTATTATACTGCCATATCCATCAGGCCAAAAAAATTGCTTGCCATGGTTAGGCAATTTGGAATGCCAACTATGTTCATTACTTTGTCGGCAGTAGAAACTCGCTTCCCACAGTTGATTCCTATTCTTAAAGTATGTATTGGATTATGAAGATTTGACGTTAGAGGGAGCTGATTCTCCGCCTCATGATGTCAAAGCACGGCTGATACAGGCAGCCCAATCATTTGTTCAACATATTTCAATCTCCGTCTGCAAGAAGTTAGGCGTACATGGGAAAGCTCTTTTGGATCACATGCTATAACCCACTTCTATTACCGAATCGAATTTCAACATCGTGGCTCGCCACATGCTCATATCATGTTGTGGTTAGAAGGAGTTCCACTGTTTCAATTGGATGATGAAATATCAAAAGGAAAAGTCGTTGCATTCGTCGATGAAGTCATATCGTGTTCAAATGAGGGAATCGAAGAAGCGCTTTATGAGTTGCACTTGCAGATGCACAAACATTCACATACTTGTCATCCGAAGCCAGGAAGGCCTTGCCGTTTCGGAATACCAGTTTCCCGATGGATGGTACAGAGATCCTTACAGAATTGCCAAAAGAAGATTCAAATTACAAAAAGTCAAGGGAATTAGCGATTCGTTTGCGTGATAAACTAGCCGAATTACCTGCTGATTTATTAACATTTGAGGATTTTTTGAAACACATTGACATCGACAGAAATACTTACATAAGTGCAGTTAGGGCTTCACTTACTAAGCCAATAGTAATGCTAAAGCGGGGTCCTAAAGATGTGTATATTAATCCTTATTCTAGGAAAATAATACAGCTTCAATGTGCTAATATGGATGCTCAGTATATTTTAGATCCCTTTGCATGTTCTCTTTACACTTTCAACTATATAAACAAAGCTGACCACTGTATGTCTCGCCTCCTAAGATCTGCCGTTGAGGAGTCACGTAGAGGTAATAAGGGAATTCACGAAGCTCTGCGGGCAGTCTCTAATGTATTCCTTAATGCTTCAGAAATATCGGCCCAAGAAGCAATGTACTATATCATTTGCGAATGAACATGAAGTTTTCATAAACACAAGCTCTCCCGACAATAGAGTATACATGCTCAAAAATGTAAAAGAACTGCAACAACTGGATCTCAGTTCAACACATATTTTTCTACCGAATCTCATAGACCACTATATCAACCGCCCAAAAACTCCAGAGTTTGAAGACATGACTTTAACATACTTTGCTGCATATTGTACTTACTCAAAAAGCAACAAGAAACTCACAGCAAGCATTGAACAGGAGACTATATGTAGAGAATGGTGAAAAGTTTGGAGAGGAGTTGGCTCAGGGTAACAGTATTGCCCTTCTCAACAATGATGGGTACATAAGACACGTAATGCGTCCACGTGTAATACGGTTCTCTCGATACAGTAGATTGCAAGACCCAGACAATTTCTACCGTGAGCAGCTAATGTTATATCTCCATTGGCGGAATGAGGAGACTGAATTACTGGATCCGAGTTTAGACCTAAAGGCCAAATTTCATGAACACTTACAGCGTATAAAGGTAGAAAGCACACCTTTCAATCAGCTAGGTGGAGCCGAGGAGTTTGAGGTCCTTTTGCGTGTCCTGAGAGAGGCGGATGCAGAGAAGATGAATAAGGAGGATGAGTGTTGTCGCCATGCCGTGGATGAGGTTAGGCCCTTGAAAGGTTTTGAGTATGAGTTGCAGGTGGCTGACGTGGCAGACGATATCATACCTGGAGGCAATGCTGGTCCCAACCAGGGGGGCGGGGTTGGGATGTCGTGAGTGTGATTAGACAGCCGGCTCCTTTGGAATAAGAGAAATTCTTAGATTTATGTAAGAAACTTAATAATGAACAGAGGGATATCCTACTTTATATTACTCACCATTTTTAGGTGTATTCTTCTGACACACCTCCAGTACGCATTTTCGTGAGCGGTGGAGCTGGACTAGGAAAAAGTGTATTTATCAAAGCTTTATATCAGAGTCTTGCACATTTCTTTAATAAAGAAGCCGGCTGTGATCCCGATAACCTGAAAATTATATTGTGTGCTCCTACTGGTAAGGCGGCCAAACTCTTCATAGTGCTCTCTGTTTACCAGTGTCGCAGGCAGGCTGTGCTATGTCGAACTTGTCACCCGATGTAGCTAACACTTTTGCTTGTAAATTCGTTAATTTGAAAATTGTTATTATTGATGAAATATCTATGGTAGGCTCAAGGACATTTAACCAGGTACACCGCCGCTTGCAACAAATCTCTCATTCAAATGAGTTTTTTGGAAACGTGCCGATTGTTGTGGTTGGTGACTTTAGACAGCTGCCTCCTGTAGGAGATAACTGAATATTCCAACCTAATGTAGCTGGCGACCCTTTGGCTGAATTAGCTGGTGTGCCTCTATGGGAGATGTTCAAGTTGTTTGAATTGAACAGGGATATGAGGCAGAAGGATGATTTGTCATTTGCAATGGTTCTAAATAATCTAGCAGCCGGAACCATGACGGATGATGACATTACATTAATGGCTGGTAGACCTTTCAAATTATCAGATCTCCTTTCTGATGCAGTTTATTTATACAGTACAAATAGACAGGTGGATGCACAGGATGAACGGGCATTATCTCTTATGTTGACCGAGGGTGCCACTGTTGATGCTATTGATGATGTTTTTAGGGAACCAAACGAGTCGGCTAAGGAAAGGGCTCTAAAGGGTGTTTTGTCACTTCCAACAGCTCAGACGTATGGTCTTACGAAACGTCTCTTCTTAAAAGTATCGGCACGATATATGGACAATATAAATACTTCGGATGGCCTTGTAAACGGCACAACAGGGAAGCTTAGAGCTTTAGACTATGGTGTTAACAAAACTACAGGAGTGAGGAGGCCACTCCGTCTGTGGCATAAATTTGATGAATCTGAAGTGGGTAAAAGTAAGAGAAACACAATTAATTATCCAGGAAATGTATATCGCGATCGGCTTAACAATATGTGGACACCTCTTGAATCTGTTTCATACATAGTAAAGAAGTAGAAGGCATCAAATCTCCAAGTGCGTAGAACACAACTTCCTTTAGTCCCAGCAGAGGCCATAACTGTTTACAAAAGCCAGGGTGCCACTATGGACAGGGTTGTTGTACACCTAAGCTCACATTTTAAACGATCGATGTTGTATGTAGCTTGTTCTAGAGCGCGAAAAGCAAATGGATTGTTTATTGTTAGTGAACAAGGATTTACTCCACCTACTTTGGCCGCAGAGACAAACCCAGTGGTTGCAGAAATGAGTCGTCTCCGTAAAGAGTGTCTTCATAGACCAATAGAAGGGCAGATAATAACACCAGCTACATTTTTTACTTTTGCAAATCACATATCAGTAACATTAAATTTCATTTTCTAAGCTGAGAACAAGTAAGTATAACTCGTCAGTCTCTCCGAAATCTTTTTAAAGATGCGTTTAGACTTCTGGGTACCAGAAGTTTCCACAACTTAAAACCTCTTGATTCTTTGGATACCATTGAGTCAAGAAGAACCAGTGCAGATGAAGAACTTTCTATCACATTTAACCCAAAAAATCTTTTCCATCATTAGTATCAGTAGATGAACTATACACTACAGGTTATATTGCATGTAAATACGATCATTTGTGGTACTTTGCAATGATATCTTCTGTAGAAAAAGATCATGGAGATGCTATGGTAAAACTTGTACATTCCAATGGACCATCACCTTCTTTCTACTGGCCAAGACATGGAGGTTCATTTCCAGCGCGAATCCTTCATATGCTTGCAATAGTTGATCCACTCCATACTACTACTGGAAGGACATATCACTTCTCAAACACCTGCATGGAAGTTGTGGGGAAAAAATTATGCAAACGGAACTCATGTTGCGTAAAAGGAGCTGATTTATCAAGTGATGAACATATATGTGATATGTTGTGTGATATAATGCTCCGTGTTTATATTTAGATGCAAGTAAAATTATTTTACAAAGTAAAAAGTTTAAATTTTTCATTGTTGAATTATTTTATAATAATATTTACACTGTATTGAATTCCAGGAAGAATAATATTAATTATTAGAAAAGTCTTTTTAACAAAATACATGGCAATTAAGAAAAATACAACTACCGAGAATGTGTCATTTTAACCTCTATAAAAAAAAATAAATTACTAAGAAAGATAAATATTTAATTGAAATACGGGTTTTTAATTATTAAATTACATTCCAAAATTGTACTGCAGTTATATGTAAAATTAAAATTACATTCATAATACTGCCATTTTTTTTTTTTTTTTTTTTTTTTTTTAATTGGCTGAAGTAAAGCCTTTTTTTCCTTTTTTTCAGTAGAAACAAACAAAAACAAAAATTCTCTTCTAGAATATTAAAACATATATTTAGGCTAGTTGAAAAAAAGAGCCACGATTATACCTGTTCCTCTTTCTGATATTCCATTTTTAGAAAGCCATGTTTTTTCTAACAAAAATAACGATTAATAATAATTTACTATTTTTTAGGGAACCAAGATAAATATTTACAGCTAGCTCTTTAGTATTTTTTTCTCTGTTTATCATACTTTTGTAGGTAAGTGAGTAAATTTTGAAAGTAGTTGAAAGACTTGGGAACTCAATAGAATTTTTTTTTATAACCAAGTGCGGCTTGTTTAGTGCTTCTCGGATATATGCAAAACTGTAAATTTGAAAAAAAATTGAATGGCTGTAAATAAAAAAGTATTGAAGTCAGAGATTTAAAAAAAAAATAGGGGGTTATTTGATATCATTTGTTTATTGAGTACGCCAAGTATCATCAAAATCGGAGATCATGGGTGTACAAATCCCATTTTTGTGGTTGAATTTCATGGAATGTTCCCCGACTGTACATATATATGTGAGTGTAAATAAAATGGCATTACCTAATTTACAACTAATGTGCTACATCAATTACAATAAAAATAGAGCATTTGAGAAATTATAGAAAGAGCTCAAGCTCCATGAGCACATATAACTTTATGCTTACAATCATGAGTAATTGCTAATGAGCAGGAAAAATGAATATTAATCAGGTAGTTTTATTTCTAAGATTTTAAGTGGTGGTAGTTTTGTTATTTATTTTAAGTAATCAGCATGGATTAAATGGCTTGACAATTCTAATGATGAACAGCCTGTTATAAAATGCTATTTTTGACAAAAATACAATCTGTACTGAAATACTTTCTTTTGAATAACTACAAATGCTCTTGTATTTTAATGCTGCCACAGTAGCAAAACACGATAATTATCTACAATTGTGCCTTATTAAGAAATATTTAAAATATTTATTCGAATGTAAGATGCACCTTTTTCCTCCGAAATTGAATGTATTTAAGTTGATGTATCTTGCAATCGAACACTATAAACCCCCCCCCCCCCCATAAAAACAGTGTGTTTTGTATTATTAGAAAGCTTATTTATTCCTCTTATTCTCCCTCATACAAGCAACATGAATTCAACCTTTTTTTGGCCGCCCGATTTTCCTCGCCTGTCTGTGAAGGATTTATTTTTTATATCATTTTCATTCCAGGGGTTTCTAACTGATTCTGCGAAAATCTGTTGGAAAGTGTTTAATAATTTATTCTTGATGCATGATTTCTCGTTTTTATTTACCTCATATAATTATCTAAATTCTGTTTACAACATCAGAAAGTTTATATCTGGTATCGATGTACTGACTCTTTTTAAAAATATTTTCCTAAGTTTTAAGTATTTTTAAAAACGTCATAACTTTGAAAATGTAAAAATTTATCGTCTTTATAAAAATACCGTATATTCCGGAGTATAACACGCACTTTTGGTACAAGAAAATTGATCGAAATTTACAGATGCACGTTATACGTCAGTTATAACAAGTGGGTAAGTGTGATCGAAGATCGCTCAAAGGGTTTCGTTTAATATTCCTGTCAAAACACTTTATCCTTTCTTTAATAAATCCAAATAAATTTCATTTAGCAACCAAAAAAAAAAAAAAAAAAAAAAACTCATGTTTTTGGTTTTATATAAAGTAAAAATTTACCGGCCTATTTTTTCGTTTTTTCGAGTATCCAAACCAGCCCGATAACGGGCGAAGCCGGCTATTATATTCTGTCATAATAATATCTGTCACGCGGACTAAATGCGATATAAAAAATAATTTCAAAATGAAACATGTTGTACACCTTCAAAATGTTAAAATATGCGAATATTTCCATAATAGGATTTTTATCATGATTCAATATGTTTCTCAAACTCATATATTTACTATTCTCTATTACTCATATTGATACTCGCTTTGTATTATTCTCAAACATCTGAAAAATTCGTTAAACTTCCAATATGACGTCAGATTTTCTTTTTAACTCTCTAATGACGTGATATTAATCTGCTTTGTGTACATACACATACTCATACTCCTTGTATTATTGAGAAATCTTTGAAATTTCCGTTTTATTACCACTATGACGTCAATCAATTTTATTTCATATTAATCTTTTTTTTCAATTGGTGAAACTTTTTATTTCATTTTCATTTTTCACGTGGAAATCGTCTGATAGAAAATTAATTATTGTAGAATCAATTTCATCGTGGATTTTTAATTTTTGCAATCTGCTATAACGAAAAATTTTTAAATTTAATAGGAAAATGCTGTTAGAATTTTGGGTTTTTATCTCTATTTATTAAAATAATACGAATTTTTCAAATTTTAATATTTTGAGCTCTTTATAGCTGGTATTCAGCTATATACACAAAGTTTCAAATCTGTAAGTTACATAGTTTCTGAGAATAGCTCTGTGACAGACAGACAACGGAGCGGGAGTAATAGGGTTTCGTGAGATGAACGAAACCCTAAAACTGGCGGATTAAAAATTGAGAAAAACAGGTGATCGTAAGAATTAAAATTTCCACGTTAAAAAACATGCAATTTACAAAAAATTGCGTACGTTATGAGGTTAACCCTTCCTTGGCACACCTGAGTTTACGATCATCCGTGACACACCGGATAAATTTGACTCAAGCTAATTTTCATCAAGCTATATCGCTACCAGTTTACACCAAATGTTTCAATTTTATTATAGTTTCCTATAGCTGTTGAACTGTACTTTAAGATCGTTTCATTAATTTTAACCCAGAAATTAATTTTAATAGAGAAAAAAAAAATCATTCAAACAGATAATGTTATCAAAATGTCAATTTTACTAAGTTGCACTAAAAATTCAATTTTTCTGATAAATTAAATCTTAAACGGAATTTTAAAGTTCAATTTTAGTACTAAAGAACTGCTAAAAAAGGTGAATGGTAAATGCTAAGTTAAGGCTAAACAAGAAAGAAAAATCATGCTTCAAGCACAGTTTATGAAACACTTTCTAACACCTCCGGATTACTGTAATGGAACTTTACCGTTTAATAAGGTGAAAGAAGATATATTAAGTAAACAATTTAGAAAACGTACAATAACTGAAAGCGTACTTTAAAAAATAACCTTCAATAGGCAGCAATGTATTCAGTTCTTTGCGTATTCCTGCGTATATCAATTTATTTATATTCTACAAATATCTCTTTGTATACTTTGTATACTAAACAAAGTTCAGCTGGAAAGTGCGTAACTGAATTAGAAAACACCCTTAAGCAATTTACGCTCATGCACAATAATGCTTACGAATTCTTTCATGTAGCCCTCTATATGATCTACAGAATTTATACACACCACGTAGTATACAAAAAGTTATTTAAACTTAAAAACGCACTTCCAGTATTTAATGCTCATTAGACATTACTGTAACCAAATTCATTTGTGTGTGTGTGTGTGTGTGTGTGTGTGTGTGTGTGTGTGACTCTGCAAATTAATGGTAAATGCTTAGCACTCTATAATCTAAAGAAAGCATGCTTTAGTGCACCTCAGATATACATGTCACTCTTATTATGCTTGACATGACATAATATATCATCATTAAAATACACTGCAAACGATTTTTCTCCATAGACCATATTGTAACGGGATTCTTTTGAGTGTCCCTGTAAGCGAACTAAAAATGCTACATACTCCTCCATTTTCAGTAGCGAACATGATGTCACAGTGAACTTCAATAACATATATCAATTAGATGGCAATCCGATTATATTTACGCGAGTTAGAGCACGGACAGACGTCAGACTGACAGACAAACCGAATTCATAAACACTTTTCAACAATGTTGGAAAGTATTTAAAAAGTAAATGAAAGTCTAAGGGTGAAAATGATCATGGATCAATGAGGGTTAATGCTTGCTATTGGATGGCATGAAAAATGTTAACTATTATGTTTGGAACGTTCTTTAATATTATTATTACTTTGCTACAAATGTCAAGAAGATTTCTTTGCAAAAATTTAAGTTTGCATTACATGCTAGAATATACGGTAGTTAAAATTTAAGGAAACAATCTTTATAAACTTAGTACATCGGTATCAAACATCCACTTTCTGAAGGGGAAATTCGAAATTCGAATTTAGATAATTGTATTAGATAACGCATCATCATGTGTTTAAATTTCCCCTATAGTTTAACATGGGATTTTGCAGTCTAAGGATTATTGAAATGATCTCTTAATTGTTTATTAAACAGAAGCTTATTATTTACCCATCATACGTAGTATAGGGTAAGTCTTGTGATCGTTTTAAAAATTCGAAAATTTTTTTTGACGGATTTACACGTTTCAGATACTGGAGATTCCGAAAAACATATTTTTAGAAAAAAGAAAAAATATTGACGTCCGTCTGTAAGTGTGTGTGTCTGTAAACGCTCTATCTCCCGAACAAATTGAGATAGAGACTTGAAATTTGGTATGTACTTAGTATGTAATAATGAGAAGAAGTCTATTGAATTTCAGCAACCTCGATTATCCGGAACTATTTTTTCGGACTCTCGAAATATTCGTTCTGATAAAAGGTATATACAATTTTTCGAAATTGTTTGTTTTAAGGAGTGAATATAAAAGACAATAAAAAAACAAATTTTGCATAAAGCATGAAATCGATCGGATAATGAGTTGCCGAGATATTTGTAATCAGATTTTCCCCACTCTTCGATTTTTCATGACCCTGTATTTCATTCAAATTTCAATTCAAAGATATATTTTAATTGCACATGAGACGCTTAATCCGACGCAGTAAACTGTTAGTTAATAGGATTATCATTTTTGGAGTTATAAGGATGTTTCTTGTACGCAATTCAGTAATAGAGCCTTTAAAGCGAGGCTAACTAAAAAGACAGGCTACCGCGGTGCATTCCACTTATCTTTTTTTACAGACCGCTAGAGTGACGTGGTGCTTTTTTCGTTCGCTTGCATTGGTGCATTCGATCATCACGTGACTCCCGCGGTCTGTAAAAAAAGATACGCGTAGAGCACCGCGGTAGCCTTTCTTTTTCGTTAGCCTCGATTTAAAGTTTATGACGTCATCAAGCCACGATTTTATTTGAAATGCAATGCATTTTATAAATAGTTTACACATGTTTTATTTTCATATTTTATATTAAGCATATCCATGATGGGTAAGTATTACGGTGGCCCCCAACGACTAGTTTTTATCTTGTTATGAGAATATATATTTGTTTTTAGCAACGTGAAATAAAATTGACAGCTTTATGTTATGTGAAATTAACGTACAGATAAATTTATTTTGTAATATAGTCTTTTTTTTGTGGATTTTTATACCATTGTTTTTATTTTTTAAATAAAAATTCCTTCAAAAAGTTGTTGTCAATAGTCTTGTTATTTCTATCCTAATAATAACTAGGACTTCCCTCAAAGGGATTAGTCTTGGCAATATTGCTGAGAACATAGATTTAATAATAACTTCTGACAAGTAATGAATATGATACTATATATGCGATTCATACCTAGAATATTTTATGCATTACATATTGTTGTGAGCTCGGGGTTCAAAAGGACTGATGCCAATATATAAGAACAATCAAAAGGCTTTATTCACTATAAACAGTGCAATACGAACACCAATATCTTCTGAAAATTACAAGATATTCAGTAATCTTCAAATCCAATAAAAGCACAGCAAAATTTCACACAGAAACAATGCGTTCAATACGACGTATCAACGACAAAATCGATCCGAGAAACACAGTTCTCAATGCAAAGCCTCTCGTATGAATTCAATCGCAGTTGACAGACAACTAACTGAACTGAACTGGTGGAGGTCCTTATATAGGCTTTAAAGATAACTGTAGAATTTTCCAGAGCCTTCAGATGCTAGAAATTACCAGAAAGTGCTTTAACTTTCGATAGAGAACCTAAGCGAGAAAGGATCCCAATGTACAGGTATAAAGGGGGGGTGGTTGCACAAAAAGTCGCCAAATCCGTCGCCAACTTGGCGACATTTGGCGATATATCGCCAAATTTGGCGACAAAAATAAGTCACCAAAACCATCGCCAACTTGGCGATAAACCCATTCCTTGGCGATTTTACCATAGACTTCCATTATAAAGATGAGGGTGTAAGGTTGTTTTCCTTGCAAACCATCTGAGGCCTTTAGCATTGAGTTACATGATGCTCAATAGGAAATACATTAATAATACTGCAATTTTCACAATAATAAAATAAAATAAATTTAAACAAATGGAATATTTACAGATATATACAAAATTCATAACATTGCCCCCCTCTCAAGGACTGCACGTCCCGGGCAGTTCAACCTTTGATCGGAAAGCAAACCCGTTGCCAACAAATGCTATACTATTCAAAACACTTAAAGCAAACATGCAAAATAACCATTAAACACATTCATAATGCTGAATTATACAAAATATACACTTATTTAAAAAAAAATTAAATTAAATTAAAGCATAGACATCATTACATACAAGTATTTAAATAATAATAACATTAATAATGATAATGATAAGCAAAAGAAATTTTTACATTAACTTATATACAAGACCATGGTCATACTAATTTACATTATTTACATTACACTATTTACAATCAATGAACTAAGTACTATGGCCATAGTATGGAGCCAGCCAGTCGTAATGAACGACTCTAGGCTTCGAACTTGGTGACTTTCGGATCCGAATTACGACATCGTTCAGTCTGTTTAGGACTGTATAAGGACCGTCCCAGTGCGATTGCAGTTTGGGAGAAAGTCCTTTACGTCGAGTCGGATTATAAAACCAAACCTTGTCACCTTCTTTGAATTGATGTCCCGTGGCTTTCGTGTCGTACCTGGTCTTCATCTTCTCCGTCTGTATATTGATCCGCTCTCGAGCCAAGTTGTGGACGTCTTCAAATCGTGCCTGGAGATTCTGCACGTATCCCTCTGGCGATGAAGGCGCATCTGGAGGGCGACCAAAAATCAGATCACAAGGTAGACGAAGATCACGACCGAAAAGCATCTGAGACGGGTAATAGCAGGTTGTTTCATGGACGGCGCTGCGATAGGCGAGAAGAAACAAGGGAAGTTTTTGGTCCCAGTCTTGTTGGTTTCTTGAGACTAGCAGTGAGAGATTGTTGAGGATGGTACGATTAAATCTCTCAACCATGCCATCCGATTGTGGATGTAAAGGCGTCGTCCTAGTTTTGTCCATTCCGAGAAGTTGACAGAGACCCTCAATCACAGCAGAGATGAAATTTCTCCCCTGGTCAGAATGCATTTGAAGGGGACTCCATACCTTGATATCCACTGGTGTACCAAGGCATCCGCAACCGTAGAAGCTTCTTGATCAGGGATGGCATAGACTTCAGGCCATTTCGTGAAATAGTCCATGACAACAAGGAGGTATTTGTTGCCATCAGCACTTCTTGGCAGAGGACCTAGGATGTCAAGGGCGATGCGTTCAAAAGGTGCTCCTACATTGTAGAGATGTAGTCTTCCTCGGCTACGTTTCTTTGGTCCTTTCCGAGCTGCACATGCATCGCAAGATTTGCACCATTGTTCGACGTCGGCTCTCGCTTTTCCCCAGAAGAAGCGCTCTCGGACTCTGTGCAATGTTTTCATGACTCCAAAATGGCCACCAGTGGGACTGCCATGTAATTCTTTGAGGACCTCTGGTATTCGGGATCGAGGAAGTACCAACTGCCACCGAGATGTCTTCCCATCTTCCGATTCGAATTTTCGGAACAGGACACCATTCCTGACGTGGAGGGAGTTCCAAAGAGCCAAATATTGCTTCGTCGTAGGACTGTAAGTTGAGATGTCTTTCCAACTGGGCTTCGTGCTAGAAGATTCTAATAACTCCAAGATTGGTTTGATCTCAGAGTCTGCCATTTGATCTTCTCGAATCTTCTCATCACTCCAGGGATCTGGTGGCGTCAATAGTGAAGTCTTCGTCTGGCGTATGACATATTCGGGATTATACTTGCTCTCCGCTCTGGAACAATAGCGACAGCACTCGGGACACGGTCTTCTTGATAGGGCATCGGCGTTTCCATGCGATGAGCCTTTGCGATGCCTGATGTCAAAGTCGTATTCCTGGAGCCGTTGTATCCATCTGGCTACTTGGCCCTCTGGGTTCTTAAAATTCATCAGCCATGTTAGGGATGCGTGATCAGTACGAAGGAGAAATTTCCTGCCATAGAGATAGTGATGGAAGTGTTCTATGGCTTTCACTATAGCTAATAACTCCTTACGAGTGACGCAATAATTCCGCTCTGGTTTCGATAAACATTTGCTCCAGTATGCTACGACTCGTTCTTGGCCATCTATTTCTTGGGAAAGTACAGCGCCGACACTTTCATGACTGGCATCCGTGTCCACAATGAACTGTTTCTCGGGGTGCGGATAGGTAAGGACTGGAGAGGATGTGAGAGCTTCTTTCAGCCGCTGGAAGGAATTCTCGCATTCTTGTGTCCATAGAAACTTCTGCTTGCTTTCAGTGAGCCTATGCAATGGTCTTGCGATGTTGGAGAACACCTGGACAAACTTTCTGTAATAAGTGCATAGTCCCAGAAAGCTTCGCAACTGATGGACATTTTCCGGACGCTTCCAGTTCTTTACTGCGGACACTTTTTCAGGATCTGTTCGAACACCTTCAGCTGAAATGATGTGTCCTAGATAATTTACTTCCCGTTGGAAGAACTTGCATTTCAAAGGGTTCAGCTTTAAATTCGCCGCTCTTAGCTTCGTTAACACTTTTCGAATATTTTCTAGATGTTCTTCAAACGTGCGGCCACCAATGATAACGTCGTCTAGGTAGATGAGACAAGCTTCAAAAGTCAGGCCTTTTAACACTGTCTCCATGAGGCGCTCGAACATTGCTGGAGCATTGCAGAGCCCGAACGGCATAACTTTAAATTGCCAAAGTCCTTGTCCAGTAGTAAATGCGGTCTTCTCTTTGTCATCAGGATGGATCTCTACCTGCCAATATCCACTCTTCAAATCCAGTGTGGAAAACCATTTATGTCCTGAAAGAGTATCTAGCGTGTCGTCTATTCTTGGTAGAGGATAGCTTTCTTTCTTCGTGATATCGTTAAGTTTACGATAATCCACACAAAATCTTGTGGAGCCATCTTTCTTTCGGACCAACACGATGGGAGAGGCCCACGGACTTGATGACGGTTCAATGATGTCACTATCCTGCATCTCTCGTAAGAGCTTAGAAACCTCTTCTTGTTTTGCGAACGGCAAGCGTCTTGGATGCTGTTTAATCGGTGGATGGTCGGCAGTATCAATTCTATGACGTGTCAGAGAAGTGCGACCTATATCATTCTCGTTTTGTGAAAACACATCCTTAAATTCCTGGAACAGTCTTTCTGCGGCATGTCTCTGCTCAGGAGATAAATTCTCATTTCGTCCAATTTCAGGTGTTAAACTTGTAGACGGCTCCGACAACGTCAAGCTCGGGTCTTTGCAAACACATGTGACTGGAGCACAGGTTGCAAGCACTTCACCCTTCTGGATAATTCTAGATTTTTCACTTACGTTCGCAATTCTCACAGGTATGACATCTCTCGACAGATCTACCAGCGCTGATGCTATTAGCACTCCTTTTGGGCTCTTCTCAGGATATCCAGTCAAGCCATACTGGAAAATTCTTTCGTTTCCAGTTAATCCAGGTATCATCATTTCGGTCCGAGGAGGGATGATAACATCTGCCTTGGCTGTGATCCGTTGAATAGACCCGGACTCATTTCCAAGTTTGAAAATAGTGACATCTTCTTGAGCAGAACGTAACTCATTATTCTTAAAGTCCAGTGTAAATCCATGCTCTTTTAAAAAGTCCAGTCCGAGTATGAAAGGATCTGAAATATCGGCCACGTAGACTGTATGGCGATAAGCGGCGTTCCCAAACTTTATTTTCAGTGTCATTCTTCCATGTTTATCGATCTTATCTCCGGTCACAGTTTGAAGAATAACACGCGACGGGGTCCAGAAGGGTTTTTCTTTCAGCCGCTGAGCTAGATCTTTCCGAATGATGGTCACATTGGCTCCTGTATCGATGATCCTATTACAGGGCAAATCATTCACACTTCCGACTAGAAAAACTCCGTTCTCGCCGTAACTTCTTGCAGAAATTTCACATACTTGAAAATGGGGCTTCTCAAAATCTGGCAACCTCCGCCCCGCAAGATGGCCATTAATCAGTTTTCCTGCTCCTCCTTTAGCGGGAGAGATATTACCTTCGGGGCTGGGTCGTCTTGGGCAGTCGATTTGTATATGGCCTTCTCCACCGCATTTCCAGCACTTGATCTTCCTGTAAGGTTTGTTGGCCATTAAGGAGTTCATCTTTCTCATTATGTCATTCATCTGCTGCTGTAAGCGCTCCACAGCTCTATCCGACGTCTCAGGCAGGTTGGCTGCTCGCACAAAGTGTCGATCCACCAATGATAACGTCGTCTAGGTAGATGAGACAAGCTTCAAAAGTCAGGCCTTTTAACACTGTCTCCATGAGGCGCTCGAACGTTGCTGGGGCATTGCAGAGCCCGAACGGCATAACTTTAAATTGCCAAAGTCCTTGTCCAGTAGTAAATGCGGTCTTCTCTTTGTCATCAGGATGGATCTCTACCTGCCAATATCCACTCTTCAAATCCAGTGTGGAAAAACATTTATGTCCTGAAAGAGTATCTAGCGTGTCGTCTATTCTTGGTAGAGGATAGCTGTCTTTCTTCGTGATATCGTTAAGTTTACGATAATCCACACAAAATCTTGTGGAGCCATCTTTCTTTCGGACCAACACGATGGGAGAGGCCCACGGACTTGATGACGGTTCAATGATGTCACTATCCTGCATCTCTCGTAAGAGCTTAGAAACCTCTTCTTGTTTTGCGAACGGCAAGCGTCTTGGATGCTGTTTAATCGGTGGATGGTCGGCAGTATCAATTCTATGACGTGTCAGAGAAGTGCGAGCTATATCATTCTCGTTTTGTGAAAACACATCCTTAAATTCCTGGAACAGTCTTTCTGCGGTATGTCTCTGCCGCAGCTTGCTTGGCTTCTAGTAGCTTGCTTGGCTGCCTCGAATTTCAGAGCGTAAACCAAAGCTCCTTTTAAATCATTGAGATCTGCAATCCGGAGTGCTGTCTGGATCTCAGGGTCACGCACACCATCGGTAAAATGTTGCAGAGCTAAACTTTCTCTAATTTCAGTCGGACAGCCAGGATAAGCAAGATGGGAAAGTCTCTCGACATCCGTAGCAAGATCTTGCAGGGATTCAGTGGATTTCTGCTGTCGAGATTTGAGCTGGAGTCTGCTATATTCCTTCATGCATTTCTCGCCAAAGCGCAATTCTAAGGCACTGACGAGCGTTTCAAAATCCAGCGGTTCATTTGCAGGCAAAGTCTGTAAGACGTCGGCAGCATCAGCTCGTAGAGAAGCAGCTAACTGGCAAGCCTTTGTCTGGGAATCCCATCCATTGGCGTCCGCTACGATCCCAAATTGTGTCTTAAAAACTGGCCATGAGGATTTTCCGTCATAGGTCGAGAGTTTAATAGAGGCCCGAGGAAGCATAGCTTGATACTTGACATCTTCGGGATAGTTTTCGGCAGTTATCTTTTGTTTCTTCACATTTTTCAACTCCTTTTCTACACTCTCAATCCTTTCTTCGACGGTCTTGGCGATCTTTTGAACTTTTTCTTCTACTCTTTCTTCTACGGTATTGGCTGTCCTTTGAATTTCTTCTACTTTTCCTTCTATTTGTTGAAATCTTCCTTCAACTTTGTTTTCCACGCCGTCAATTCTGTCATTTAAAGATGTTATTTTATCCTCTATTAAGTCTTTCAACTCTCCAAGGTTGGTTGACATATCCTTCTTCATTTCATCTTTTAAGTCGCCAAGATTTGCAGTCATTTTCTCATCCATCGCTGACATTTCCTTCTTCATTTCTTCTTTCAACTCGCCAAGGTTGGCAGTCATTTTCTCATCCATCGCTGACATATCCTTCTTCATTTCTTCTTTCATCTCGCCAAGGTTGGTTGACATCTCAGCCTGATTCGCAGCTAATTTCTCCAATAATTGTTTCAGTTGCTCCTTCATTGCTCTGGTGATCGGCATTCAACCCCACTCCTGACACCAAATGTTGTGAGCTCGGGGTTCAAAAGGACTGATGCCAATATATAAGAACAATCAAAAGGCTTTATTCACTATAAACAGTGCAATACGAACACCAATATCTTCTGAAAATTACAAGATATTCAGTAATCTTCAAATCCAATAAAAGCACAGCAAAATTTCACACAGAAACAATGCGTTCAATACGACGTATCAACGACAAAATCGATCCGAGAAACACAGTTCTCAATGCAAAGCCTCTCGTATGAATTCAATCGCAGTTGACAGACAACTAACTGAACTGAACTGGTGGAGGTCCCTTATATAGGCTTTAAAGATAACTGTAGAATTTTCCAGAGCCTTCAGATGCTAGAAATTACCAGAAAGTGCTTTAACTTTCGATAGAGAACCTAAGCGAGAAAGGATCCCAATGTACAGGTATAAAGGGGGGGTGGTTGCACAAAAAGTCGCCAAATCCATCGCCAACTTGGCGACATTTGGCGATATATAGCCAAATTTGGCGACAAAAATAAGTCTGATCTCTCCTCTTATTAGAATAACTAGCTTACCCGCCCGGCATTGCCCGTGCCAACAACCTTAAATGTACCTGAAATCAGTGTTGAACATTTTTTTATTTTTAAACAAATCTAATGTTGGGGGCCCCACTACCTTAGACAGCAAACACTGGGCGTGCCATACACACTGCCATATATTACCGTAAGTCGAGTCGAAAGAGCCATACCCCTTCATGATCCAGCCCATAGAACCAGATATAGGAAAGCACCCCTTGTAGTGAAAATCCGAACTAAAATCAGTCAGCTCTATCGATGTCAAGTGGAAAGAGCCATACCCCATTGTGATCCAGCCCATAGAAACAGAGATAGGAAAGCACCCCTTGGTGGTGAAATTTCAGAACTAAAATAGGTAAGCTCTATTGATGTTGTGTCGAATGAGCCAAACCGTGTCGTGATGTGACCCATAGAGCCCGAGTTAGCTGCAAAATCCTTTAGTTACACCTTCCACCGCCAGGGGGCACAATATGTTCTATACGAACATAACTGAATTCATTAAGGTTATCGATGTCGAGTCGAATGAGGCATACCCCGTCATGATCCAGCCCATAGAACCAAAGATACGAAAGCGCCCCTGTGGTGAAAATCCGAACTAAAATCAGTAAGCTCTATTGATGTGGGGTGGAAAGAGTCATACTGTAATGACTTAACGAACTCCAGTGATCCAAGGTGATGATTAACATCCAGCACTTTTTATTAGGCATCGTTGATACACAAGTTAAAATAAGATGAACAATTAAAAAACATTACACTCTGCCATCAAAACCCCAGCGTACACAACCATCATATACTGTTCACGCGCACACATCATTTTCCTCTCACCATCGTCTGTTCAACTCTCTCTGCATCTCTCTTAGCGTAGCTCGGTTCACTTCTTTTTGACCTGCCAACAAACATCTCTTGCAGTCTCTTTGCATATCGAAAACTGTCCTTTCGATTCGATTACACGGTTTACACGGCAGTCAACCTCCGAAGCTAGGCGACAAAACCATGGACAAAAACTGGACAACTCTAGGCCAGCAACTCACGAGTCAGGCTAGGCCATAGATTTCTTCGGTCGTTACACTGCTCTCATTGGCTGGTTGCTTCGTTGCCACGGATGGCGTTGCCGAGGCTATACGCCGCTGAAGTCGTGACGTCATCAATATGTCGCTGGGCATAAACAGACTGAAGTGCCCATTGAAATAACATGGAAGTAAAAAATAAAATCTTCTAGGAATAATAATTTTCATATTTAGGAACTTTCAGGCACTGTTCTGCAAAGTTTAAGGTACGCTTTTCATTATGAATTCGCCAAACTTCTGATTTTGTGATTTAAATTTGATCAATTTATTAAAAACTGATTAGCTTAACTCCGGTTAGACAAACATTCCGGTTGTTTACATTGGCTGAATTGGTGATATTTATATTCATGTCTATCAAGATATCTCTGTCTCTCTCTACTTTTATGTAAAATTTTTATTGATTTTAATTAATAATTTTACTAATTTTATATTTAAAAAATTATTTAAGATATTTTATAATTTATTATAATACGTAAATTATAAATAATATTTAAATTAAATATACAAATTATATATTAAATAACACATTAAATATATAAAGTATGATATATTATAATACTATAAATAAACATAAAATATAATATATTAAATTATAATACTAAAATGATATACTATATTACATTAAATATGAAATCAATTTAAACATATTAAATTAATTATATATTACATTAAATTAATATTATGAATAATTAATACTAATAATAAATAATTATTTAATGATATATATATATATATATTATATTATATTTATATTATATTATTATCAATATTTATAATTATATTAATATATTTATTTTTAACATAAATTAATAACATAAATAATAATATTATTACAAATTATAACTTTAAATTATCATAGTAACATAATTTAATTATTATTAATTAAAAATAATTATAATTTAATGATATGCACTAAAATATTAATTATTTAATAATATAGTTAATATTTTAAAATAATTATTTAATATTAAAAACTATAATTAATATTAATAATAATAAAATATTTATAATTATAATTAGTATTAATTTTAATAATTAATTAATATTATATATATAAATAATATTATAATGAATTATACTAAATTAATACTACATTAAATTAATAATATAATATATTAAATTAAAATACTAAATTTTAATATATTAAATATATAAAGTACTATAACATATAAATTATTAAAAATAATCTAATAATTTATTTATTTTAATATGATTTTCTCTTTACTTATAATTAAAACATCAAATTACTTATAAGTAAAGAGAGATAAATGCATTTTGACAGACATGAATGTAAAAATCACCGATTCAATCGATGTAAACAACTGCCATGTTTGCCTAACCGGAGTTAAGCTAATGAGTTTTTAATAAATTATTCAAATTTAAAGCACAAAATCAGAAGTTTCGTGAATTTATAATGAAAAGCTTACCTTAAACTTTGCAGAACAGTGCCTGAAAGTTCTTAAATATGAAAATTATTATTCCTAGAAGATTTTATCTCTTACGTCCGTGTTATTTCAATGGGCACTTCGATCTGTTTATGCCCAGCGCCATGTTGAAACGTCAGACTTCAGCGGCGTATTTCGTGGGAGGAGCTTGAAATATCCTCGAACCCAAAATCCCATATACACGTTTTATTTTATTTTTTTAAATCTAAATTAAAATTTAAAAATCCGGCCGCAAGGTATACTGTCCGGTGACAACATCTACACATGACAAAAATTTCTGAGTCCTAGGTGTTATAATTACGGAGAAATCCGCGGGCAGGCAGGCAGACAGACACTTACTCTTTTATAGAGATAGAGATTTATGTCTGCAAAAAAGTTCTTCCGATGATTGACCTTCACCTATTTAAATCGACTTTAAATTTTCTTTTAAATTTTTATTTCAGAAGCATTTTTAATAGATCGTAAAATATTTTGAATAAAATATAAAAATTTTAAATAAAGTATAAAAAATATCCGATATTTTCAAAATAGTCAACGTACCGCTAATTATAAATATTTTCAGACTTAAAATATAAATTAGGTACTAAAACATATTGTAGTTAACATGAAAATTTAATAAAGCATTACTCTTAATTTTTTCTTTATTTATTTTTTTCTTTTTTTTTTTTACTTACAACAAAACTGAAGATCATTTATTTGAAAACAGAAACAATTTTCTGAAAAGTTAAACAATTCGCTTTTACAACTCATCAAAAAACAAACTATAGGATTCAGTATCAAGTATCGACATTTTTTTGTTTTATACGACTAAATTTTAAATACAAAATATTTTTTTAATTGAAGAAATGTGAACAGAAATATAAGCTTGTCTGATTTTTCGTTTCTTAACCTGTTGTACAGTTTAAACTGAACTAAACAAAACCCAGAAAATTAATTCTCCATTTTTACATACAAAAACCAGACTGAGTTAAACAAGTTGGAAATTGTACGTCAAACGTGACAAATGAGGTGCGTTCGTACTGTTATTATTTCAGTGAAATGAATTATATCGTCTGTTATTAAGATATGATTCATTTCATATGATTCATTTCCGGAATAAAATAAGTACATTTTATCTTTTGTTGACGTTTACTGAAAATTCCAATTGTAAACCTAAGTCTAGCTTTGAAATTTTCAGAACTTGAAATCCATATTTAGACTCTTTTTCCATTTAATATCTATTTCTCCGGAAACATCTATCCCAAAAACTGTTGGTATAGATTATAGGATTGCTTTAATTAAACAATTTTAGTGTACAAATTCGGTTTTTAAATTTAGTTATAAGGAAATAATATCTTAAATATGACGTAATCGCCATTTCAACCTAGAATCATTACCTATCATGGGATATTATTGAATTAATTAGGTATGATAGGATTTAATAGAATGAAGAATGTGACTGTAACTTTGTCATAGAGGTTATAAAATGTCATATATGTCATATATGATTATAACGTCATACAAGTCAGGTAACTTGGCGATACATCTCGGTCGCTTGACGATTAATCCTCGGAAGCTGCTACAACAAGGAAGCACAGATTTTAAAAAAATTATCATTACTTAATAAATTATGTATATTAATATCTTTTTAAGCTTTGATTCGATTTTCATAAAATTTGAAATGACTCGACAAAATTCTGCAACGATTATATATATATTAAATTTCAAACCATTCGGTTGGAGTTTTTGCGCTGTTATATTTGGACAGACGGACAGGCAGATGGACGGACCAGACGATGACTGTACGTGCTACGTATTTATATAATTACGAACGCACCTAATAAAAGAGTGTAAACATTTCAATCTCACGATTTTTTATGAAGATAAAATTTAAAGTTTGTCATGGGTAATTTCCATTTTAGTATTTTTAAATTTTGACCCTTTGTATAACGCTTAAAAAAAATCATAAACTTATATACTTTTCCGATACGATTTTGATGTAAGGAACTAAAAAGAAACGTGACAAACGTGGGTGTTTTTACTTTCTTCTATCTTTACAAAAAGAAAGTATTGGATTCATGAAAATTTTCTACTTCCGGTTTTCGATGGATTTATACGTTTTAGAAGGTCCTGAACACGATTTGACTTTTTTTAGAAAATGTCTGTCTGTGACTCTATCTGTCTGTCTGTATGTGACAAAAATTTTGTGGGTGCTCTATCTCAAGAACTAATGCTCGGAATTTAATAAAACTTTATATTCAGTTAGTCCCTGATATAAATTGGTGCTGATTAGTTTTTGGTCAAAATCGCCGAGCAGGTGGCGCTGCTGTGCAGCATTTTTCACGACTTCCGCAATAGCTCTATCTCAAGAACTATTGCTTGGAATTTAATACAACTTTATATTCAGTTAGTCTCTGATGTAAATTGGTGCTGATTAGTTTTTGGTAAAAATCGCCCAGCAGGTGGCGCTGCTATGCAGCATTTTTCGCGATTTCCGCAATAGCTCTATCTCAAGAACTAATGCTCGGAATTTAATAAAACTTTATATTCAGTTAGTCTTTGATATAAATTGGTGCTGATTAGTTTTTGATAAAAATCGCCCAGCAAGTGGCGCTGCTATGCAGCATTTTGAAGGATTTACATGATTTTAGCGATAGTCATATCTCAAGAAGTAATGCACGGAATTTAATAAGACTTTAGATTCAATTAGACCTTGATATAAATTGGTGCTGATTCTTTTCAGTGTATGCGAAACCTGTGTGAGATGGAAGAAAGTTTTGGGATTGACACATCCGACTAGTTGTATTATGCAGAAGATTCCTTATGGAAAAATACATTCATATTCAAAAATAAGACATTATTTTGAATCTAATGACACACTTCCTTGTGATTTTATTGTAAATGATCTGCAAATTAAGCCGCGTGGTTTTAACACTGAAAAAAAAAATTGTTGATTTTACGGTATAATACTGGCACCCCAGCTGCCAGTATTATATCGTAAAATTAACAGTAAGTTAAATAAACAGTAATACGCTGCCGGTATAGCGTATTGCTGCTTATTTTACTGTTTATTACTGTTAATTTTACAGTATATCGTAAAATCAACAATCTGTTTTGCAGTGTAGTTGACAAGTGTTTATGAATTCGATTTATCTGTGTCTGTCCGTCCGTTCCTAACTCCCGTAAATATACCCGGATTGCCATGAAATTTATATATGTTTTAGAGGTTTACTATAGAATGTGCGGTTTGAAAATAAACAGGGTAGAATTTATAGTTCATTTACAAGGATACACAAAATAATTCTGTTACATTACGGTCTATGGAGAAAAATCATTTACGGTGCATTTTATTGATGCTACGACATTTCAAACATAATCAAATTAATATACATCAATGAGATGGGCTACAAGATGCTTTCTCAGGAGTATAGAATAAGTAACATTTATAGTTCGTTTAAAGGGATGCACAAACTATACCATTACATTATCGTCTATGGGGAAAAATCGTTTGCGGTGCATATTTATGGTGTTATGATACTTCAAACATTACGAATTCACCGAAGTGCACTGCATGTTTTATATAGATTGTAGAGTGTATAGCATTTATCGTTCATCTACAGAGACACACAAAAAAATCCGGTTAAAGTACTGACTGAGATCGATAGTTGCTAGAAGTGCGTTTTCCTCTGTAGCATGCATTTTTAAACTGACCTAATTTTGAGTGTATGAGGTAATGTGTATATATTCTATAGATCGCATACAGGGCTACACGAAAGACTTTGCACATGTTACTGGATATGAACTGTAATTGTTGAAAATGTTTTTTTACTCAGTTATGTGTTATTTTTAGGTTGCTTATTTAGATATCTTATTTCACGCCAGGAAAAAATGAAATTTCTTAGTAATATCCTGTTGCTGTTGGAAAGCGTTTCATAATCTATGCATGATGCATGAATTTTCATTCCTGTCTTTTTTTATTTTGGCACTGACTGTATCAAATTAATTTCATAATTGAACAGTTATTATCATTATTCCTTCACATACTACGGCCATATATATTTTTTAACGCTGTAAATACTGTCCCATTTAATTCTTCATTTATCATCATCTGATGCTGATAAACTT
Organism: Maratus michaelseni; assembly: GCA_963931845.1. Classification (NCBI taxonomy): domain Eukaryota; kingdom Metazoa; phylum Arthropoda; class Arachnida; order Araneae; family Salticidae; genus Maratus; species Maratus michaelseni. The sequence continues at coordinate 257,221,749 of OZ007594.1, forward strand.
GACATTGAAATATTCACTTAAGTAAAAAAAAAATATATTACACAGAAGGCTTTACGTATATTTACTCAGAACAATCTCTTTCTTTCCACATAAACAAAGATAATTCGTACATGTGCAGAACATTCTTTAATTTTCAAAAGAATATATTTCTCTTTTTTTGATTGTCACTCTTAAAAAAAGACTCGAACTGTTTGTCACGGAATGTTGTAGGAGGTTAATAGTTTATAGGGATCGACATACGGAGTTTTGACATTTATTTCAAGAAATACGCAGAATTTCTTATCAACATGTAAGATTGTTTTTAGTTCATATATTGTATTATTTCATTTTTTATAGAAGTTTTACTGAGCGATTAGTTTTATTAACATTGTCTGAGGACACAAAAATATCAAAATAAGAAATTTTTACTTTTTTTTTAACTTAAAAAAACTTTAGAAATTTTTTGATGAAATGTTGCAGATTACATGTAAAAACAACAACAAGATCAAAAGGTATAATATTTTTTATGTTGTACTATCTGTTGGTTGTCTAAGGAGTACTTAAAACTTTAAATCTATTTTCTTTTTCAAAATGTATTTTTTCAAGCTTCGTTGTATTTATATTGATGTATATAAATTTCTATAAAATATAACGTTATGAGTCTTCGTACAGTTATTTTCAGTAACATATATGATTTAAATTGTCTTCGGGATTCAATGTTACTAGCTGTTTTCTAGTAATTCTTACAGATTATCTTGTAACTGAGTAAGAATACAAAAAAATTTTTAGTCTTTTTGTACCGATTTTTAGTACCGGTTACTAAAAAAATCTATGGAATACAAGTATAATTATCTATCTATATTATAAAGGACAAACGTGTCCGTGCGTAACGCTGACGTCATTTTGCGAATGGCAACACTTGACGATGAAATCTCAGTTTTGCGATTTTTGCCACTGCATTTTTTAAAATTTCTAAACATCGCACATTTTTAATTTTTACATCGTTATATAAGGGAAAAAATCTACTTTCAAATGCAATTTGTTTGAAAACTGTATCGCAATTTACTCATTTTTTATAGCATTTAAATTAAATTTCAATTATGATTTTTTTTTTAAATCTATATCTATCGCTTGCAGACGATTACAAAATATTAATCCGTTAGTTTTTTAAAAAATATAAAATGTTCAGCATTAGTTTACAGCTAATATTCCATAACGAAATTAAAACTTCATTAAGCAATAAATAAAATAGTATAATTATCTATCTATATTATAAAGGACAAACGTGTCCGTGCGTAACGCTGACGTCATTTTGCGAATGGCAACACTTGACAATGAAATCTCAGTTTTGCGATTTTTGCCACTGCATTTTTTAAAATTTCTAAACATCGCACATTTTTATTTAATTTTTACATCGTTATATAAGGGGAAAAATCTACTTTCAAATGCAATTTGTTTGAAAACTGTATCGCAATTTACTCATTTTTTATAGCATTTAAATTAAATTTCAATTATGATTTTTTTTTAAATCTATATCTATCGCTTGCAGACGATTACAAATTATTAATCCGTTAGTTTTTTTAAAAAATATAAAATGTTCAGCATTAGTTTACAGCTAATATTCCATAACGAAATTAAAACTTCATTAAGCAATAAATAAAATAGTATAATTATCTATCTATATTATAAAGGACAAACGTGTCCGTGCGTAACGCTGACGTCATTTTGCGAATGGCAACACTTGACGATGAAATCTCAGTTTTGCGATTTTTGCCACTGCATTTTTTAAAATTTCTAAACATCGCACATTTTTAATTTTTACATCGTTATATAAGGGAAAAAATCTACTTTCAAATGCAATTTGTTTGAAAACTGTATCGCAATTTACTCATTTTTTATAGCATTTAAATTAAATTTCAAGCATGATTTTTAAAAAAAAATTATATCTATCGCTTGCAGGCGATTACAAAATATTAATCCGTTAGTTTTTTAAAAAATATAAAATGTTCAGCATTAGTTTACAGCTAATATTCCATAACGAAATTAAAACTTCATTAAGCAATAAATAAAATAGTATAATTATCTATCTATATTATAAAGGACAAACGTGTCCGTGCGTAACGCTGACGTCATTTTGCGAATGGCAACACTTGACGATGAAATCTCAGTTTTGCGATTTTTGCCACTGCATTTTTTAAAATTTCTAAACATCGCACATTTTTATTTAATTTTTACATCGTTATATAAGGGGAAAAATCTACTTTCAAATGCAATTTGTTTGAAAACTGTATCGCAATTTACTCATTTTTTATAGCATTTAAATTAAATTTCAATTATGATTTTTTTTTAAATCTATATCTATCGCTTGCAGACGATTACAAATTATTAATCCGTTAGTTTTTTTAAAAAATATAAAATGTTCAGCATTAGTTTACAGCTAATATTCCATAACGAAATTAAAACTTCATTAAGCAATAAATAAAATAGTATAATTATCTATCTATATTATAAAGGACAAACGTGTCCGTGCGTAACGCTGACGTCATTTTGCGAATGGCAACACTTGACGATGAAATCTCAGTTTTGCGATTTTTGCCACTGCATTTTTTAAAATTTCTAAACATCGCTCATTTTTAATTTTTACATTGTTATATAAGGGGAAAAATCTACTTTCAAATGCAATTTGTTTGAAAACTGTATCGCAATTTACTCATTTTTTATAGCATTTAAATTAAATTTCAATTATGATTTTTTTTTTTAAATCTATATCTATCGCTTGCAGACGATTACAAATTATTAATCCGTTAGTTTTTTTAAAAAATATAAAATGTTCAGCATTAGTTTACAGCTAATATTCCATAACGAAATTAAAACTTCATTAAGCAATAAATAAAATAGTATAATTATCTATCTATATTATAAAGGACAAACGTGTCCGTGCGTAACGCTGACGTCATTTTGCGAATGGCAACACTTGACGATGAAATCTCAGTTTTGCGATTTTTGCCACTGCATTTTTTAAAATTTCTAAACATCGCTCATTTTTAATTTTTACATTGTTATATAAGGGGAAAAATCTACTTTCAAATGCAATTTGTTTGAAAACTGTATCGCAATTTACTCATTTTTTATAGCATTTAAATTAAATTTCAATTATGATTTTTTTTTTAAATCTATATCTATCGCTTGCAGACGATTACAAATTATTAATCCGTTAGTTTTTTTAAAAAATATAAAATGTTCAGCATTAGTTTACAGCTAATATTCCATAACGAAATTAAAACTTCATTAAGCAATAAATAAAATAGTATAATTATCTATCTATATTATAAAGGACAAACGTGTCCGTGCGTAACGCTGACGTCATTTTGCGAATGGCAACACTTGACGATGAAATCTCAGTTTTGCGATTTTTGCCACTGCATTTTTTAAAATTTCTAAACATCGCACATTTTTAATTTTTACATTGTTATATAAGGGGAAAAATCTACTTTCAAATGCAATTTGTTTGAAAACTGTTTCGCAATTTACTCATTTTTTATAGCATTTAAATTAAATTTCAATTATGATTTTTTTTTAAATCTATATCTATCGCTTGCAGACGATTACAAATTATTAATCCGTTAGTTTTTAAAAAAAATATAAACTGTTCAGCATTAGTTTACAGCTAATATTCCATAACGAAATTAAAACTTCATTAAGCAATAAATAAAATAGTATAATTATCTATCTATATTATAAAGGACAAACGTGTCCGTGCGTAACGCTGACGTCATTTTGCGAATGACAACACTTGACGATGAAATCTCAGTTTTGCGATTTTTGCCACTGCATTTTTTAAAATTTCTAAACATCGCACATTTTTAATTTTTACATTGTTATATAAGGGGAAAAATCTACTTTCAAATGCAATTTGTTTGAAAACTGTATCGCAATTTACTCATTTTTTATAGCATTTAAATTAAATTTCAATTATGATTTTTTTTTTTAAATCTATATCTATCGCTTGCAGACGATTACAAATTATTAATCCGTTAGTTTTTTAAAAAAATATAAAATGTTCAGCATTAGTTTACAGCTAATATTCCATAACGAAATTAAAACTTCATTAAGCAATAAATAAAATAGTATAATTATCTATCTATATTATAAAGGACAAACGTGTCCGTGCGTAACGCTGACGTCATTTTGCGAATGGCAACACTTGACGATGAAATCTCAGTTTTGCGATTTTTTCCACTGCATTTTTTAAAATTTCTAAACATCGCACATTTTTAATTTTTACATTGTTATATAAGGGGAAAAATCTACTTTCAAATGCAATTTGTTTGAAAACTGTATCGCAATTTACTCATTTTTTATAGCATTTAAATTAAATTTCAATTATGATTTTTTTTTTAAATCTATATCTATCGCTTGCAGACGATTACAAATTATTAATCCGTTAGTTTTTTTAAAAAATATAAAATGTTCAGCATTAGTTTACAGCTAATATTCCATAACGAAATTAAAACTTCATTAAGCAATAAATAAAATAGTATAATTATCTATCTATATTATAAAGGACAAACGTGTCCGTGCGTAACGCTGACGTCATTTTGCGAATGGCAACACTTGACGATGAAATCTCAGTTTTGCGATTTTTGCCACTGCATTTTTTAAAATTTCTAAACATCGCACATTTTTAATTTTTACATCGTTATATAAGGGAAAAAATCTACTTTCAAATGCAATTTGTTTGAAAACTGTATCGCAATTTACTCATTTTTTATAGCATTTAAATTAAATTTCAATTATGATTTTTTTTTTAAAATCTATATCTATCGCTTGCAGACGATTACAAAATATTAATCCGTTAGTTTTTTAAAAAATATAAAATGTTCAGCATTAGTTTACAGCTAATATTCCATAACGAAATTAAAACTTCATTAAGCAATAAATAAAATAGTATAATTATCTATCTATATTATAAAGGACAAACGTGTCCGTGCGTAACGCTGACGTCATTTTGCGAATGGCAACACTTGACGATGAAATCTCAGTTTTGCGATTTTTGCCACTGCATTTTTTAAAATTTCTAAACATCGCACATTTTTATTTAATTTTTACATCGTTATATAAGGGGAAAAATCTACTTTCAAATGCAATTTGTTTGAAAACTGTATCGCAATTTACTCATTTTTTATAGCATTTAAATTAAATTTCAATTATGATTTTTTTTTAAATCTATATCTATCGCTTGCAGACGATTACAAATTATTAATCCGTTAGTTTTTTAAAAAAATATAAAATGTTCAGCATTAGTTTACAGCTAATATTCCATAACGAAATTAAAACTTCATTAAGCAATAAATAAAATAGTATAATTATCTATCTATATTATAAAGGACAAACGTGTCCGTGCGTAACGCTGACGTCATTTTGCGAATGGCAACACTTGACGATGAAATCTCAGTTTTGCGATTTTTGCCACTGCATTTTTTAAAATTTCTAAACATCGCACATTTTTAATTTTTACATTGTTATATAAGGGGAAAAATCTACTTTCAAATGCAATTTGTTTGAAAACTGTATCGCAATTTACTCATTTTTTATAGCATTTAAATTAAATTTCAATTATGATTTTTTTTTAAATCTATATCTATCGCTTGCAGACGATTACAAATTATTAATCCGTTAGTTTTTTAAAAAAATATAAAATGTTCAGCATTAGTTTACAGCTAATATTCCATAACGAAATTAAAACTTCATTAAGCAATAAATAAAATAGTATAATTATCTATCTATATTATAAAGGACAAACGTGTCCGTGCGTAACGCTGACGTCCTTTTGCGAATGACAACACTTGACGATGAAATCTCAGTTTTGCGATTTTTGCCACTGCATTTTTTAAAATTTCTAAACATCGCACATTTTTAATTTTTACATTGTTATATAAGGGGAAAAATCTACTTTCAAATGCAATTTGTTTGAAAACTGTATCGCAATTTACTCATTTTTTATAGCATTTAAATTAAATTTCAATTATGATTTTTTTTTTAAATCTATATCTATCGCTTGCAGACGATTACAAATTATTAATCCGTTAGTTTTTTAAAAAAATATAAAATGTTCAGCATTAGTTTACAGCTAATATTCCATAACGAAATTAAAACTTCATTAAGCAATAAATAAAATAGTATAATTATCTATCTATATTATAAAGGACAAACGTGTCCGTGCGTAACGCTGACGTCATTTTGCGAATGGCAACACTTGACGATGAAATCTCAGTTTTGCGATTTTTGCCACTGCATTTTTTAAAATTTCTAAACATCGCTCATTTTTAATTTTTACATTGTTATATAAGGGGAAAAATCTACTTTCAAATGCAATTTGTTTGAAAACTGTATCGCAATTTACTCATTTTTTATAGCATTTAAATTAAATTTCAATTATGATTTTTTTTTTAAATCTATATCTATCGCTTGCAGACGATTACAAATTATTAATCCGTTAGTTTTTTTAAAAAATATAAAATGTTCAGCATTAGTTTACAGCTAATATTCCATAACGAAATTAAAACTTCATTAAGCAATAAATAAAATAGTATAATTATCTATCTATATTATAAAGGACAAACGTGTCCGTGCGTAACGCTGACGTCATTTTGCGAACGGCAACACTTGACGATGAAATCTCAGTTTTGCGATTTTTGCCACTGCATTTTTTAAAATTTCTAAACATCGCACATTTTTAATTTTTACATCGTTATATAAGGGAAAAAATCTACTTTCAAATGCAATTTGTTTGAAAACTGTATCGCAATTTACTCATTTTTTATAGCATTTAAATTAAATTTCAATTATGATTTTTTTTTTAAATCTATATCTATCGCTTGCAGACGATTACAAAATATTAATCCGTTAGTTTTTTAAAAAATATAAAATGTTCAGCATTAGTTTACAGCTAATATTCCATAACGAAATTAAAACTTCATTAAGCAATAAATAAAATAGTATAATTATCTATCTATATTATAAAGGACAAACGTGTCCGTGCGTAACGCTGACGTCATTTTGCGAATGGCAACACTTGACGATGAAATCTCAGTTTTGCGATTTTTGCCACTGCATTTTTTAAAATTTCTAAACATCGCTCATTTTTAATTTTTACATTGTTATATAAGGGGGAAAATCTACTTTCAAATGCAATTTGTTTGAAAACTGTATCGCAATTTACTCATTTTTTATAGCATTTAAATTAAATTTCAATTATGATTTTTTTTTAAAATCTATATCTATCGCTTGCAGACGATTACAAATTATTAATCCGTTAGTTTTTTTAAAAAATATAAATGTTCAGCATTAGTTTACAGCTAATATTCCATAACGAAATTAAAACTTCATTAAGCAATAAATAAAATAGTATAATTATCTATCTATATTATAAAGGACAAACGTGTCCGTGCGTAACGCTGACGTCATTTTGCGAATGGCAACACTTGACGATGAAATCTCAGTTTTGCGATTTTTGCCACTGCATTTTTTAAAATTTCTAAACATCGCACATTTTTAATTTTTACATCGTTATATAAGGGAAAAAATCTACTTTCAAATGCAATTTGTTTGAAAACTGTATCGCAATTTACTCATTTTTTATAGCATTTAAATTAAATTTCAATTATGATTTTTTTTTTAAAATCTATATCTATCGCTTGCAGACGATTACAAAATATTAATCCGTTAGTTTTTTAAAAAATATAAAATGTTCAGCATTAGTTTACAGCTAATATTCCATAACGAAATTAAAACTTCATTAAGCAATAAATAAAATAGTATAATTATCTATCTATATTATAAAGGACAAACGTGTCCGTGCGTAACGCTGACGTCATTTTGCGAATGGCAACACTTGACGATGAAATCTCAGTTTTGCGATTTTTGCCACTGCATTTTTTAAAATTTCTAAACATCGCACATTTTTATTTAATTTTTACATCGTTATATAAGGGGAAAAATCTACTTTCAAATGCAATTTGTTTGAAAACTGTATCGCAATTTACTCATTTTTTATAGCATTTAAATTAAATTTCAATTATGATTTTTTTTTAAATCTATATCTATCGCTTGCAGACGATTACAAATTATTAATCCGTTAGTTTTTTAAAAAAATATAAAATGTTCAGCATTAGTTTACAGCTAATATTCCATAACGAAATTAAAACTTCATTAAGCAATAAATAAAATAGTATAATTATCTATCTATATTATAAAGGACAAACGTGTCCGTGCGTAACGCTGACGTCATTTTGCGAATGGCAACACTTGACGATGAAATCTCAGTTTTGCGATTTTTGCCACTGCATTTTTTAAAATTTCTAAACATCGCACATTTTTAATTTTTACATTGTTATATAAGGGGAAAAATCTACTTTCAAATGCAATTTGTTTGAAAACTGTATCGCAATTTACTCATTTTTTATAGCATTTAAATTAAATTTCAATTATGATTTTTTTTTAAATCTATATCTATCGCTTGCAGACGATTACAAATTATTAATCCGTTAGTTTTTTAAAAAAATATAAAATGTTCAGCATTAGTTTACAGCTAATATTCCATAACGAAATTAAAACTTCATTAAGCAATAAATAAAATAGTATAATTATCTATCTATATTATAAAGGACAAACGTGTCCGTGCGTAACGCTGACGTCATTTTGCGAATGACAACACTTGACGATGAAATCTCAGTTTTGCGATTTTTGCCACTGCATTTTTTAAAATTTCTAAACATCGCACACTTTTAATTTTTACATTGTTATATAAGGGGAAAAATCTACTTTCAAATGCAATTTGTTTGAAAACTGTATCGCAATTTACTCATTTTTTATAGCATTTAAATTAAATTTCAATTATGATTTTTTTTTTTAAATCTATATCTATCGCTTGCAGACGATTACAAATTATTAATCCGTTAGTTTTTTAAAAAAATATAAAATGTTCAGCATTAGTTTACAGCTAATATTCCATAACGAAATTAAAACTTCATTAAGCAATAAATAAAATAGTATAATTATCTATCTATATTATAAAGGACAAACGTGTCCGTGCGTAACGCTGACGTCATTTTGCGACTGGCAACACTTGACGATGAAATCTCAGTTTTGCGATTTTTGCCACTGCATTTTTTAAAATTTCTAAACATCGCACATTTTTAATTTTTACATTGTTATATAAGGGGAAAAATCTACTTTCAAATGCAATTTGTTTGAAAACTGTATCGCAATTTACTCATTTTTTATAGCATTTAAATTAAATTTCAATTATAATTTTTTTTTTTAAATCTATATCTATCGCTTGCAGACGATTACAAATTATTAATCCGTTAGTTTTTTTAAAAAATATAAAATGTTCAGCATTAGTTTACAGCTAATATTCCATAACGAAATTAAAACTTCATTAAGCAATAAATAAAATAGTATAATTATCTATCTATATTATAAAGGACAAACGTGTCCGTGCGTAACGCTGACGTCATTTTGCGAACGGCAACACTTGACGATGAAATCTCAGTTTTGCGATTTTTGCCACTGCATTTTTTAAAATTTCTAAACATCGCACATTTTTAATTTTTACATCGTTATATAAGGGAAAAAATCTACTTTCAAATGCAATTTGTTTGAAAACTGTATCGCAATTTACTCATTTTTTATAGCATTTAAATTAAATTTCAATTATGACTTTTTTTTAAATCTATATCTATCGCTTGCAGACGATTACAAAATATTAATCCGTTAGTTTTTTAAAAAATATAAAATGTTCAGCATTAGTTTACAGCTAATATTCCATAACGAAATTAAAACTTCATTAAGCAATAAATAAAATAGTATAATTATCTATCTATATTATAAAGGACAAACGTGTCCGTGCGTAACGCTGACGTCATTTTGCGAATGGCAACACTTGACGATGAAATCTCAGTTTTGCGATTTTTGCCACTGCATTTTTTAAAATTTCTAAACATCGCACATTTTTATTTAATTTTTACATCGTTATATAAGGGGAAAAATCTACTTTCAAATGCAATTTGTTTGAAAACTGTATCGCAATTTACTCATTTTTTATAGCATTTAAATTAAATTTCAATTATGATTTTTTTTAAAATCTATATCTATCGCTTGCAGACGATTACAAATTATTAATCCGTTAGTTTTTTTAAAAATTTTAAATGTTCAGCATTAGTTTACAGCTAATATTCCATAACGAAATTAAAACTTCATTAAGCAATAAATAAAATAGTATAATTATCTATCTATATTATAAAGGACAAACGTGTCCGTGCGTAACGCTGACGTCATTTTGCGAATGGCAACACTTGACGATGAAATCTCAGTTTTGCGATTTTTGCCACTGCATTTTTTAAAATTTCTAAACATCGCTCATTTTTAATTTTTACATTGTTATATAAGGGGGAAAATCTACTTTCAAATGCAATTTGTTTGAAAACTGTATCGCAATTTACTCATTTTTTATAGCATTTAAATTAAATTTCAATTATGATTTTTTTTTTAAATCTATATCTATCGCTTGCAGACGATTACAAATTATTAATCCGTTAGTTTTTTTAAAAAATATAAATGTTCAGCATTAGTTTACAGCTAATATTCCATAACGAAATTAAAACTTCATTAAGCAATAAATAAAATAGTATAATTATCTATCTATATTATAAAGGACAAACGTGTCCGTGCGTAACGCTGACGTCATTTTGCGAATGGCAACACTTGACGATGAAATCTCAGTTTTGCGATTTTTGCCACTGCATTTTTTAAAATTTCTAAACATCGCTCATTTTTAATTTTTACATTGTTATATAAGGGGAAAAATCTACTTTCAAATGCAATTTGTTTGAAAACTGTATCGCAATTTACTCATTTTTTATAGCATTTAAATTAAATTTCAATTATGATTTTTTTTTTTAAATCTATATCTATCGCTTGCAGACGATTACAAATTATTAATCCGTTAGTTTTTTTAAAAAATATAAAATGTTCAGCATTAGTTTACAGCTAATATTCCATAACGAAATTAAAACTTCATTAAGCAATAAATAAAATAGTATAATTATCTATCTATATTATAAAGGACAAACGTGTCCGTGCGTAACGCTGACGTCATTTTGCGAATGGCAACACTTGACGATGAAATCTCAGTTTTGCGATTTTTGCCACTGCATTTTTTAAAATTTCTAAACATCGCACATTTTTAATTTTTACATTGTTATATAAGGGGAAAAATCTACTTTCAAATGCAATTTGTTTGAAAACTGTATCGCAATTTACTCATTTTTTATAGCATTTAAATTAAATTTCAATTATGATTTTTTTTAAATCTATATCTATCGCTTGCAGACGATTACAAATTATTAATCCGTTAGTTTTTTAAAAAAATATAAAATGTTCAGCATTAGTTTACAGCTAATATTCCATAACGAAATTAAAACTTCATTAAGCAATAAATAAAATAGTATAATTATCTATCTATATTATAAAGGACAAACGTGTCCGTGCGTAACGCTGACGTCATTTTGCGAATGGCAACACTTGACGATGAAATCTCAGTTTTGCGATTTTTGCCACTGCATTTTTTAAAATTTCTAAACATCGCACATTTTTAATTTTTACATTGTTATATAAGGGGAAAAATCTACTTTCAAATGCAATTTGTTTGAAAACTGTATCGCAATTTACTCATTTTTTATAGCATTTAAATTAAATTTCAATTATGATTTTTGTTTTTAAATCTATATCTATCGCTTGCAGACGATTACAAATTATTAATCCGTTAGTTTTTTTAAAAAATATAAAATGTTCAGCATTAGTTTACAGCTAATATTCCATAACGAAATTAAAACTTCATTAAGCAATAAATAAAATAGTATAATTATCTATCTATATTATAAAGGACAAACGTGTCCGTGCGTAACGCTGACGTCATTTTGCGAATGGCAACACTTGACGATGAAATCTCAGTTTTGCGATTTTTGCCACTGCATTTTTTAAAATTTCTAAACATCGCACATTTTTAATTTTTACATCGTTATATAAGGGAAAAAATCTACTTTCAAATGCAATTTGTTTGAAAACTGTATCGCAATTTACTCATTTTTTATAGCATTTAAATTAAATTTCAATTATGATTTTTTTTTTTAAATCTATATCTATCGCTTGCAGACGATTACAAAATATTAATCCGTTAGTTTTTTAAAAATTATAAAATGTTCAGCATTAGTTTACAGCTAATATTCCATAACGAAATTAAAACTTCATTAAGCAGTAAATAAAATAGTATAATTATCTATCTATATTATAAAGGACAAACGTGTCCGTGCGTAACGCTGACGTCATTTTGCGAATTGCAACACTTGACGATGAAATCTCAGTTTTGCGATTTTTGCCACTGCATTTTTTAAAATTTCTAAACATCGCTCATTTTTAATTTTTACATTGTTATATAAGGGGGAAAATCTACTTTCAAATGCAATTTGTTTGAAAACTGTATCGCAATTTACTCATTTTTTATAGCATTTAAATTAAATTTCAATTATGATTTTTTTTTTAAAATCTATATCTATCGCTTGCAGACGATTACAAATTATTAATCCGTTAGTTTTTTTAAAAAATATAAATGTTCAGCATTAGTTTACAGCTAATATTCCATAACGAAATTAAAACTTCATTAAGCAATAAATAAAATAGTATAATTATCTATCTATATTATAAAGGACAAACGTGTCCGTGCGTAACGCTGACGTCATTTTGCGAATGGCAACACTTGACGATGAAATCTCAGTTTTGCGATTTTTGCCACTGCATTTTTTAAAATTTCTAAACATCGCACATTTTTAATTTTTACATCGTTATATAAGGGAAAAAATCTACTTTCAAATGCAATTTGTTTGAAAACTGTATCGCAATTTACTCATTTTTTATAGCATTTAAATTAAATTTCAATTATGATTTTTTTTTTAAAATCTATATCTATCGCTTGCAGACGATTACAAAATATTAATCCGTTAGTTTTTTAAAAAATATAAAATGTTCAGCATTAGTTTACAGCTAATATTCCATAACGAAATTAAAACTTCATTAAGCAATAAATAAAATAGTATAATTATCTATCTATATTATAAAGGACAAACGTGTCCGTGCGTAACGCTGACGTCATTTTGCGAATGGCAACACTTGACGATGAAATCTCAGTTTTGCGATTTTTGCCACTGCATTTTTTAAAATTTCTAAACATCGCTCATTTTTAATTTTTACATTGTTATATAAGGGGGAAAATCTACTTTCAAATGCAATTTGTTTGAAAACTGTATCGCAATTTACTCATTTTTTATAGCATTTAAATTAAATTTCAATTATGATTTTTTTTTTTAAATCTATATCTATCGCTTGCAGACGATTACAAATTATTAATCCGTTAGTTTTTTTAAAAAATATAAATGTTCAGCATTAGTTTACAGCTAATATTCCATAACGAAATTAAAACTTCATTAAGCAATAAATAAAATAGTATAATTATCTATCTATATTATAAAGGACAAACGTGTCCGTGCGTAACGCTGACGTCATTTTGCGAATGGCAACACTTGACGATGAAATCTCAGTTTTGCGATTTTTGCCACTGCATTTTTTAAAATTTCTAAACATCGCACATTTTTAATTTTTACATCGTTATATAAGGGAAAAAATCTACTTTCAAATGCAATTTGTTTGAAAACTGTATCGCAATTTACTCATTTTTTATAGCATTTAAATTAAATTTCAATTATGATTTTTTTTTAAAAATCTATATCTATCGCTTGCAGACGATTACAAAATATTAATCCGTTAGTTTTTTAAAAAATATAAAATGTTCAGCATTAGTTTACAGCTAATATTCCATAACGAAATTAAAACTTCATTAAGCAATAAATAAAATAGTATAATTATCTATCTATATTATAAAGGACAAACGTGTCCGTGCGTAACGCTGACGTCATTTTGCGAATGGCAACACTTGACGATGAAATCTCAGTTTTGCGATTTTTGCCACTGCATTTTTTAAAATTTCTAAACATCGCTCATTTTTATTTAATTTTTACATCGTTATATAAGGGGAAAAATCTACTTTCAAATGCAATTTGTTTGAAAACTGTATCGCAATTTACTCATTTTTTATAGCATTTAAATTAAATTTCAATTATGATTTTTTTTTAAATCTATATCTATCGCTTGCAGACGATTACAAATTATTAATCCGTTAGTTTTTTAAAAAAATATAAAATGTTCAGCATTAGTTTACAGCTAATATTCCATAACGAAATTAAAACTTCATTAAGCAATAAATAAAATAGTATAATTATCTATCTATATTATAAAGGACAAACGTGTCCGTGCGTAACGCTGACGTCATTTTGCGAATGGCAACACTTGACGATGAAATCTCAGTTTTGCGATTTTTGCCACTGCATTTTTTAAAATTTCTAAACATCGCACATTTTTAATTTTTACATTGTTATATAAGGGGAAAAATCTACTTTCAAATGCAATTTGTTTGAAAACTGTATCGCAATTTACTCATTTTTTATAGCATTTAAATTAAATTTCAATTATGATTTTTTTTTAAATCTATATCTATCGCTTGCAGACGATTACAAATTATTAATCCGTTAGTTTTTTAAAAAAATATAAAATGTTCAGCATTAGTTTACAGCTAATATTCCATAACGAAATTAAAACTTCATTAAGCAATAAATAAAATAGTATAATTATCTATCTATATTATAAAGGACAAACGTGTCCGTGCGTAACGCTGACGTCATTTTGCGAATGACAACACTTGACGATGAAATCTCAGTTTTGCGATTTTTGCCACTGCATTTTTTAAAATTTCTAAACATCGCACATTTTTAATTTTTACATTGTTATATAAGGGGAAAAATCTACTTTCAAATGCAATTTGTTTGAAAACTGTATCGCAATTTACTCATTTTTTATAGCATTTAAATTAAATTTCAATTATGATTTTTTTTTTTTAAATCTATATCTATCGCTTGCAGACGATTACAAATTATTAATCCGTTAGTTTTTAAAAAAAATATAAAATGTTCAGCATTAGTTTACAGCTAATATTCCATAACGAAATTAAAACTTCATTAAGCAATAAATAAAATAGTATAATTATCTATCTATATTATAAAGGACAAACGTGTCCGTGCGTAACGCTGACGTCATTTTGCGACTGGCAACACTTGACGATGAAATCTCAGTTTTGCGATTTTTGCCACTGCATTTTTTAAAATTTCTAAACATCGCACATTTTTAATTTTTACATTGTTATATAAGGGGAAAAATCTACTTTCAAATGCAATTTGTTTGAAAACTGTATCGCAATTTACTCATTTTTTATAGCATTTAAATTAAATTTCAATTATAATTTTTTTTTTTAAATCTATATCTATCGCTTGCAGACGATTACAAATTATTAATCCGTTAGTTTTTTTAAAAAATATAAAATGTTCAGCATTAGTTTACAGCTAATATTCCATAACGAAATTAAAACTTCATTAAGCAATAAATAAAATAGTATAATTATCTATCTATATTATAAAGGACAAACGTGTCCGTGCGTAACGCTGACGTCATTTTGCGAACGGCAACACTTGACGATGAAATCTCAGTTTTGCGATTTTTGCCACTGCATTTTTTAAAATTTCTAAACATCGCACATTTTTAATTTTTACATCGTTATATAAGGGAAAAAATCTACTTTCAAATGCAATTTGTTTGAAAACTGTATCGCAATTTACTCATTTTTTATAGCATTTAAATTAAATTTCAATTATGATTTTTTTTTAAATCTATATCTATCGCTTGCAGACGATTACAAAATATTAATCCGTTAGTTTTTTAAAAAATATAAAATGTTCAGCATTAGTTTACAGCTAATATTCCATAACGAAATTAAAACTTCATTAAGCAATAAATAAAATAGTATAATTATCTATCTATATTATAAAGGACAAACGTGTCCGTGCGTAACGCTGACGTCATTTTGCGAATGGCAACACTTGACGATGAAATCTCAGTTTTGCGATTTTTGCCACTGCATTTTTTAAAATTTCTAAACATCGCACATTTTTATTTAATTTTTACATCGTTATATAAGGGGAAAAATCTACTTTCAAATGCAATTTGTTTGAAAACTGTATCGCAATTTACTCATTTTTTATAGCATTTAAATTAAATTTCAATTATGATTTTTTTTAAAATCTATATCTATCGCTTGCAGACGATTACAAATTATTAATCCGTTAGTTTTTTTAAAAAAATATAAAATGTTCAGCATTAGTTTACAGCTAATATTCCATAACGAAATTAAAACTTCATTAAGCAATAAATAAAATAGTATAATTATCTATCTATATTATAAAGGACAAACGTGTCCGTGCGTAACGCTGACGTCATTTTGCGAATGGCAACACTTGACGATGAAATCTCAGTTTTGCGATTTTTGCCACTGCATTTTTTAAAATTTCTAAACATCGCTCATTTTTAATTTTTACATTGTTATATAAGGGGGAAAATCTACTTTCAAATGCAATTTGTTTGAAAACTGTATCGCAATTTACTCATTTTTTATAGCATTTAAATTAAATTTCAATTATGATTTTTTTTTTTAAATCTATATCTATCGCTTGCAGACGATTACAAATTATTAATCCGTTAGTTTTTTTAAAAAATATAAATGTTCAGCATTAGTTTACAGCTAATATTCCATAACGAAATTAAAACTTCATTAAGCAATAAATAAAATAGTATAATTATCTATCTATATTATAAAGGACAAACGTGTCCGTGCGTAACGCTGACGTCATTTTGCGAATGGCAACACTTGACGATGAAATCTCAGTTTTGCGATTTTTGCCACTGCATTTTTTAAAATTTCTAAACATCGCTCATTTTTAATTTTTACATTGTTATATAAGGGGAAAAATCTACTTTCAAATGCAATTTGTTTGAAAACTGTATCGCAATTTACTCATTTTTTATAGCATTTAAATTAAATTTCAATTATGATTTTTTTTTTTAAATCTATATCTATCGATTGCAGACGATTACAAATTATTAATCCGTTAGTTTTTTTAAAAAATATAAAATGTTCAGCATTAGTTTACAGCTAATATTCCATAACGAAATTAAAACTTCATTAAGCAATAAATAAAATAGTATAATTATCTATCTATATTATAAAGGACAAACGTGTCCGTGCGTAACGCTGACGTCATTTTGCGAATGGCAACACTTGACGATGAAATCTCAGTTTTGCGATTTTTGCCACTGCATTTTTTAAAATTTCTAAACATCGCACATTTTTAATTTTTACATTGTTATATAAGGGGAAAAATCTACTTTCAAATGCAATTTGTTTGAAAACTGTATCGCAATTTACTCATTTTTTATAGCATTTAAATTAAATTTCAATTATGATTTTTTTTAAATCTATATCTATCGCTTGCAGACGATTACAAATTATTAATCCGTTAGTTTTTTAAAAAAATATAAAATGTTCAGCATTAGTTTACAGCTAATATTCCATAACGAAATTAAAACTTCATTAAGCAATAAATAAAATAGTATAATTATCTATCTATATTATAAAGGACAAACGTGTCCGTGCGTAACGCTGACGTCATTTTGCGAATGGCAACACTTGACGATGAAATCTCAGTTTTGCGATTTTTGCCACTGCATTTTTTAAAATTTCTAAACATCGCACATTTTTAATTTTTACATTGTTATATAAGGGGAAAAATCTACTTTCAAATGCAATTTGTTTGAAAACTGTATCGCAATTTACTCATTTTTTATAGCATTTAAATTAAATTTCAATTATGATTTTTTTTTTAAATCTATATCTATCGCTTGCAGACGATTACAAAATATTAATCCGTTAGTTTTTTAAAAAATATAAAATGTTCAGCATTAGTTTACAGCTAATATTCCATAACGAAATTAAAACTTCATTAAGCAATAAATAAAATAGTATAATTATCTATCTATATTATAAAGGACAAACGTGTCCGTGCGTAACGCTGACGTCATTTTGCGAATGGCAACACTTGACGATGAAATCTCAGTTTTGCGATTTTTGCCACTGCATTTTTTAAAATTTCTAAACATCGCTCATTTTTAATTTTTACATTGTTATATAAGGGGGAAAATCTACTTTCAAATGCAATTTGTTTGAAAACTGTATCGCAATTTACTCATTTTTTATAGCATTTAAATTAAATTTCAATTATGATTTTTTTTTAAAATCTATATCTATCGCTTGCAGACGATTACAAATTATTAATCCGTTAGTTTTTTTAAAAAATATAAATGTTCAGCATTAGTTTACAGCTAATATTCCATAACGAAATTAAAACTTCATTAAGCAATAAATAAAATAGTATAATTATCTATCTATATTATAAAGGACAAACGTGTCCGTGCGTAACGCTGACGTCATTTTGCGAATGGCAACACTTGACGATGAAATCTCAGTTTTGCGATTTTTGCCACTGCATTTTTTAAAATTTCTAAACATCGCACATTTTTAATTTTTACATCGTTATATAAGGGAAAAAATCTACTTTCAAATGCAATTTGTTTGAAAACTGTATCGCAATTTACTCATTTTTTATAGCATTTAAATTAAATTTCAATTATGATTTTTTTTTTAAAATCTATATCTATCGCTTGCAGACGATTACAAAATATTAATCCGTTAGTTTTTTAAAAAATATAAAATGTTCAGCATTAGTTTACAGCTAATATTCCATAACGAAATTAAAACTTCATTAAGCAATAAATAAAATAGTATAATTATCTATCTATATTATAAAGGACAAACGTGTCCGTGCGTAACGCTGACGTCATTTTGCGAATGGCAACACTTGACGATGAAATCTCAGTTTTGCGATTTTTGCCACTGCATTTTTTAAAATTTCTAAACATCGCACATTTTTATTTAATTTTTACATCGTTATATAAGGGGAAAAATCTACTTTCAAATGCAATTTGTTTGAAAACTGTATCGCAATTTACTCATTTTTTATAGCATTTAAATTAAATTTCAATTATGATTTTTTTTTAAATCTATATCTATCGCTTGCAGACGATTACAAATTATTAATCCGTTAGTTTTTTAAAAAAATATAAAATGTTCAGCATTAGTTTACAGCTAATATTCCATAACGAAATTAAAACTTCATTAAGCAATAAATAAAATAGTATAATTATCTATCTATATTATAAAGGACAAACGTGTCCGTGCGTAACGCTGACGTCATTTTGCGAATGGCAACACTTGACGATGAAATCTCAGTTTTGCGATTTTTGCCACTGCATTTTTTAAAATTTCTAAACATCGCACATTTTTAATTTTTACATTGTTATATAAGGGGAAAAATCTACTTTCAAATGCAATTTGTTTGAAAACTGTATCGCAATTTACTCATTTTTTATAGCATTTAAATTAAATTTCAATTATGATTTTTTTTTAAATCTATATCTATCGCTTGCAGACGATTACAAATTATTAATCCGTTAGTTTTTTAAAAAAATATAAAATGTTCAGCATTAGTTTACAGCTAATATTCCATAACGAAATTAAAACTTCATTAAGCAATAAATAAAATAGTATAATTATCTATCTATATTATAAAGGACAAACGTGTCCGTGCGTAACGCTGACGTCATTTTGCGAATGACAACACTTGACGATGAAATCTCAGTTTTGCGATTTTTGCCACTGCATTTTTTAAAATTTCTAAACATCGCACACTTTTAATTTTTACATTGTTATATAAGGGGAAAAATCTACTTTCAAATGCAATTTGTTTGAAAACTGTATCGCAATTTACTCATTTTTTATAGCATTTAAATTAAATTTCAATTATGATTTTTTTTTTTAAATCTATATCTATCGCTTGCAGACGATTACAAATTATTAATCCGTTAGTTTTTTAAAAAAATATAAAATGTTCAGCATTAGTTTACAGCTAATATTCCATAACGAAATTAAAACTTCATTAAGCAATAAATAAAATAGTATAATTATCTATCTATATTATAAAGGACAAACGTGTCCGTGCGTAACGCTGACGTCATTTTGCGACTGGCAACACTTGACGATGAAATCTCAGTTTTGCGATTTTTGCCACTGCATTTTTTAAAATTTCTAAACATCGCACATTTTTAATTTTTACATTGTTATATAAGGGGAAAAATCTACTTTCAAATGCAATTTGTTTGAAAACTGTATCGCAATTTACTCATTTTTTATAGCATTTAAATTAAATTTCAATTATAATTTTTTTTTTTAAATCTATATCTATCGCTTGCAGACGATTACAAATTATTAATCCGTTAGTTTTTTTAAAAAATATAAAATGTTCAGCATTAGTTTACAGCTAATATTCCATAACGAAATTAAAACTTCATTAAGCAATAAATAAAATAGTATAATTATCTATCTATATTATAAAGGACAAACGTGTCCGTGCGTAACGCTGACGTCATTTTGCGAACGGCAACACTTGACGATGAAATCTCAGTTTTGCGATTTTTGCCACTGCATTTTTTAAAATTTCTAAACATCGCACATTTTTAATTTTTACATCGTTATATAAGGGAAAAAATCTACTTTCAAATGCAATTTGTTTGAAAACTGTATCGCAATTTACTCATTTTTTATAGCATTTAAATTAAATTTCAATTATGACTTTTTTTTAAATCTATATCTATCGCTTGCAGACGATTACAAAATATTAATCCGTTAGTTTTTTAAAAAATATAAAATGTTCAGCATTAGTTTACAGCTAATATTCCATAACGAAATTAAAACTTCATTAAGCAATAAATAAAATAGTATAATTATCTATCTATATTATAAAGGACAAACGTGTCCGTGCGTAACGCTGACGTCATTTTGCGAATGGCAACACTTGACGATGAAATCTCAGTTTTGCGATTTTTGCCACTGCATTTTTTAAAATTTCTAAACATCGCACATTTTTATTTAATTTTTACATCGTTATATAAGGGGAAAAATCTACTTTCAAATGCAATTTGTTTGAAAACTGTATCGCAATTTACTCATTTTTTATAGCATTTAAATTAAATTTCAATTATGATTTTTTTTTAAATCTATATCTATCGCTTGCAGACGATTACAAATTATTAATCCGTTAGTTTTTTAAAAAAATATAAAATGTTCAGCATTAGTTTACAGCTAATATTCCATAACGAAATTAAAACTTCATTAAGCAATAAATAAAATAGTATAATTATCTATCTATATTATAAAGGACAAACGTGTCCGTGCGTAACGCTGACGTCATTTTGCGAATGGCAACACTTGACGATGAAATCTCAGTTTTGCGATTTTTGCCACTGCATTTTTTAAAATTTCTAAACATCGCACATTTTTAATTTTTACATTGTTATATAAGGGGAAAAATCTACTTTCAAATGCAATTTGTTTGAAAACTGTATCGCAATTTACTCATTTTTTATAGCATTTAAATTAAATTTCAATTATGATTTTTTTTTAAATCTATATCTATCGCTTGCAGACGATTACAAATTATTAATCCGTTAGTTTTTTAAAAAAATATAAAATGTTCAGCATTAGTTTACAGCTAATATTCCATAACGAAATTAAAACTTCATTAAGCAATAAATAAAATAGTATAATTATCTATCTATATTATAAAGGACAAACGTGTCCGTGCGTAACGCTGACGTCATTTTGCGAATGACAACACTTGACGATGAAATCTCAGTTTTGCGATTTTTGCCACTGCATTTTTTAAAATTTCTAAACATCGCACACTTTTAATTTTTACATTGTTATATAAGGGGAAAAATCTACTTTCAAATGCAATTTGTTTGAAAACTGTATCGCAATTTACTCATTTTTTATAGCATTTAAATTAAATTTCAATTATGATTTTTTTTTTTAAATCTATATCTATCGCTTGCAGACGATTACAAATTATTAATCCGTTAGTTTTTTAAAAAAATATAAAATGTTCAGCATTAGTTTACAGCTAATATTCCATAACGAAATTAAAACTTCATTAAGCAATAAATAAAATAGTATAATTATCTATCTATATTATAAAGGACAAACGTGTCCGTGCGTAACGCTGACGTCATTTTGCGACTGGCAACACTTGACGATGAAATCTCAGTTTTGCGATTTTTGCCACTGCATTTTTTAAAATTTCTAAACATCGCACATTTTTAATTTTTACATTGTTATATAAGGGGAAAAATCTACTTTCAAATGCAATTTGTTTGAAAACTGTATCGCAATTTACTCATTTTTTATAGCATTTAAATTAAATTTCAATTATAATTTTTTTTTTTAAATCTATATCTATCGCTTGCAGACGATTACAAATTATTAATCCGTTAGTTTTTTTAAAAAATATAAAATGTTCAGCATTAGTTTACAGCTAATATTCCATAACGAAATTAAAACTTCATTAAGCAATAAATAAAATAGTATAATTATCTATCTATATTATAAAGGACAAACGTGTCCGTGCGTAACGCTGACGTCATTTTGCGAACGGCAACACTTGACGATGAAATCTCAGTTTTGCGATTTTTGCCACTGCATTTTTTAAAATTTCTAAACATCGCACATTTTTAATTTTTACATCGTTATATAAGGGAAAAAATCTACTTTCAAATGCAATTTGTTTGAAAACTGTATCGCAATTTACTCATTTTTTATAGCATTTAAATTAAATTTCAATTATGACTTTTTTTTAAATCTATATCTATCGCTTGCAGACGATTACAAAATATTAATCCGTTAGTTTTTTAAAAAATATAAAATGTTCAGCATTAGTTTACAGCTAATATTCCATAACGAAATTAAAACTTCATTAAGCAATAAATAAAATAGTATAATTATCTATCTATATTATAAAGGACAAACGTGTCCGTGCGTAACGCTGACGTCATTTTGCGAATGGCAACACTTGACGATGAAATCTCAGTTTTGCGATTTTTGCCACTGCATTTTTTAAAATTTCTAAACATCGCACATTTTTATTTAATTTTTACATCGTTATATAAGGGGAAAAATCTACTTTCAAATGCAATTTGTTTGAAAACTGTATCGCAATTTACTCATTTTTTATAGCATTTAAATTAAATTTCAATTATGATTTTTTTTAAAATCTATATCTATCGCTTGCAGACGATTACAAATTATTAATCCGTTAGTTTTTTTAAAAATTTTAAATGTTCAGCATTAGTTTACAGCTAATATTCCATAACGAAATTAAAACTTCATTAAGCAATAAATAAAATAGTATAATTATCTATCTATATTATAAAGGACAAACGTGTCCGTGCGTAACGCTGACGTCATTTTGCGAATGGCAACACTTGACGATGAAATCTCAGTTTTGCGATTTTTGCCACTGCATTTTTTAAAATTTCTAAACATCGCTCATTTTTAATTTTTACATTGTTATATAAGGGGGAAAATCTACTTTCAAATGCAATTTGTTTGAAAACTGTATCGCAATTTACTCATTTTTTATAGCATTTAAATTAAATTTCAATTATGATTTTTTTTTTAAATCTATATCTATCGCTTGCAGACGATTACAAATTATTAATCCGTTAGTTTTTTTAAAAAATATAAATGTTCAGCATTAGTTTACAGCTAATATTCCATAACGAAATTAAAACTTCATTAAGCAATAAATAAAATAGTATAATTATCTATCTATATTATAAAGGACAAACGTGTCCGTGCGTAACGCTGACGTCATTTTGCGAATGGCAACACTTGACGATGAAATCTCAGTTTTGCGATTTTTGCCACTGCATTTTTTAAAATTTCTAAACATCGCTCATTTTTAATTTTTACATTGTTATATAAGGGGAAAAATCTACTTTCAAATGCAATTTGTTTGAAAACTGTATCGCAATTTACTCATTTTTTATAGCATTTAAATTAAATTTCAATTATGATTTTTTTTTTTTAAATCTATATCTATCGCTTGCAGACGATTACAAATTATTAATCCGTTAGTTTTTTTAAAAAATATAAAATGTTCAGCATTAGTTTACAGCTAATATTCCATAACGAAATTAAAACTTCATTAAGCAATAAATAAAATAGTATAATTATCTATCTATATTATAAAGGACAAACGTGTCCGTGCGTAACGCTGACGTCATTTTGCGAATGGCAACACTTGACGATGAAATCTCAGTTTTGCGATTTTTGCCACTGCATTTTTTAAAATTTCTAAACATCGCACATTTTTAATTTTTACATTGTTATATAAGGGGAAAAATCTACTTTCAAATGCAATTTGTTTGAAAACTGTATCGCAATTTACTCATTTTTTATAGCATTTAAATTAAATTTCAATTATGATTTTTTTTAAATCTATATCTATCGCTTGCAGACGATTACAAATTATTAATCCGTTAGTTTTTTAAAAAAATATAAAATGTTCAGCATTAGTTTACAGCTAATATTCCATAACGAAATTAAAACTTCATTAAGCAATAAATAAAATAGTATAATTATCTATCTATATTATAAAGGACAAACGTGTCCGTGCGTAACGCTGACGTCATTTTGCGAATGGCAACACTTGACGATGAAATCTCAGTTTTGCGATTTTTGCCACTGCATTTTTTAAAATTTCTAAACATCGCACATTTTTAATTTTTACATTGTTATATAAGGGGAAAAATCTACTTTCAAATGCAATTTGTTTGAAAACTGTATCGCAATTTACTCATTTTTTATAGCATTTAAATTAAATTTCAATTATGATTTTTGTTTTTAAATCTATATCTATCGCTTGCAGACGATTACAAATTATTAATCCGTTAGTTTTTTTAAAAAATATAAAATGTTCAGCATTAGTTTACAGCTAATATTCCATAACGAAATTAAAACTTCATTAAGCAATAAATAAAATAGTATAATTATCTATCTATATTATAAAGGACAAACGTGTCCGTGCGTAACGCTGACGTCATTTTGCGAATGGCAACACTTGACGATGAAATCTCAGTTTTGCGATTTTTGCCACTGCATTTTTTAAAATTTCTAAACATCGCACATTTTTAATTTTTACATCGTTATATAAGGGAAAAAATCTACTTTCAAATGCAATTTGTTTGAAAACTGTATCGCAATTTACTCATTTTTTATAGCATTTAAATTAAATTTCAATTATGATTTTTTTTTTTAAATCTATATCTATCGCTTGCAGACGATTACAAAATATTAATCCGTTAGTTTTTTAAAAAATATAAAATGTTCAGCATTAGTTTACAGCTAATATTCCATAACGAAATTAAAACTTCATTAAGCAATAAATAAAATAGTATAATTATCTATCTATATTATAAAGGACAAACGTGTCCGTGCGTAACGCTGACGTCATTTTGCGAATTGCAACACTTGACGATGAAATCTCAGTTTTGCGATTTTTGCCACTGCATTTTTTAAAATTTCTAAACATCGCTCATTTTTAATTTTTACATTGTTATATAAGGGGGAAAATCTACTTTCAAATGCAATTTGTTTGAAAACTGTATCGCAATTTACTCATTTTTTATAGCATTTAAATTAAATTTCAATTATGATTTTTTTTTAAAAATCTATATCTATCGCTTGCAGACGATTACAAATTATTAATCCGTTAGTTTTTTTAAAAAATATAAATGTTCAGCATTAGTTTACAGCTAATATTCCATAACGAAATTAAAACTTCATTAAGCAATAAATAAAATAGTATAATTATCTATCTATATTATAAAGGACAAACGTGTCCGTGCGTAACGCTGACGTCATTTTGCGAATGGCAACACTTGACGATGAAATCTCAGTTTTGCGATTTTTGCCACTGCATTTTTTAAAATTTCTAAACATCGCACATTTTTAATTTTTACATCGTTATATAAGGGAAAAAATCTACTTTCAAATGCAATTTGTTTGAAAACTGTATCGCAATTTACTCATTTTTTATAGCATTTAAATTAAATTTCAATTATGATTTTTTTTTTAAAATCTATATCTATCGCTTGCAGACGATTACAAAATATTAATCCGTTAGTTTTTTAAAAAATATAAAATGTTCAGCATTAGTTTACAGCTAATATTCCATAACGAAATTAAAACTTCATTAAGCAATAAATAAAATAGTATAATTATCTATCTATATTATAAAGGACAAACGTGTCCGTGCGTAACGCTGACGTCATTTTGCGAATGGCAACACTTGACGATGAAATCTCAGTTTTGCGATTTTTGCCACTGCATTTTTTAAAATTTCTAAACATCGCTCATTTTTAATTTTTACATTGTTATATAAGGGGGAAAATCTACTTTCAAATGCAATTTGTTTGAAAACTGTATCGCAATTTACTCATTTTTTATAGCATTTAAATTAAATTTCAATTATGATTTTTTTTTTTAAATCTATATCTATCGCTTGCAGACGATTACAAATTATTAATCCGTTAGTTTTTTTAAAAAATATAAATGTTCAGCATTAGTTTACAGCTAATATTCCATAACGAAATTAAAACTTCATTAAGCAATAAATAAAATAGTATAATTATCTATCTATATTATAAAGGACAAACGTGTCCGTGCGTAACGCTGACGTCATTTTGCGAATGGCAACACTTGACGATGAAATCTCAGTTTTGCGATTTTTGCCACTGCATTTTTTAAAATTTCTAAACATCGCACATTTTTAATTTTTACATTGTTATATAAGGGGAAAAATCTACTTTCAAATGCAATTTGTTTGAAAACTGTATCGCAATTTACTCATTTTTTATAGCATTTAAATTAAATTTCAATTATGATTTTTTTTTAAATCTATATCTATCGCTTGCAGACGATTACAAATTATTAATCCGTTAGTTTTTTAAAAAAATATAAAATGTTCAGCATTAGTTTACAGCTAATATTCCATAACGAAATTAAAACTTCATTAAGCAATAAATAAAATAGTATAATTATCTATCTATATTATAAAGGACAAACGTGTCCGTGCGTAACGCTGACGTCAT
Source organism: Maratus michaelseni (assembly GCA_963931845.1). Lineage (NCBI taxonomy): Eukaryota > Metazoa > Arthropoda > Arachnida > Araneae > Salticidae > Maratus > Maratus michaelseni. Next base: position 257,248,887 of record OZ007594.1, read on the forward strand.
TTTGCGAATGACAACACTTGACGATGAAATCTCAGTTTTGCGATTTTTGCCACTGCATTTTTTAAAATTTCTAAACATCGCACATTTTTAATTTTTACATTGTTATATAAGGGGAAAAATCTACTTTCAAATGCAATTTGTTTGAAAACTGTATCGCAATTTACTCATTTTTTATAGCATTTAAATTAAATTTCAATTATGATTTTTTTTTTTTAAATCTATATCTATCGCTTGCAGACGATTACAAATTATTAATCCGTTAGTTTTTAAAAAAAATATAAAATGTTCAGCATTAGTTTACAGCTAATATTCCATAACGAAATTAAAACTTCATTAAGCAATAAATAAAATAGTATAATTATCTATCTATATTATAAAGGACAAACGTGTCCGTGCGTAACGCTGACGTCATTTTGCGACTGGCAACACTTGACGATGAAATCTCAGTTTTGCGATTTTTGCCACTGCATTTTTTAAAATTTCTAAACATCGCACATTTTTAATTTTTACATTGTTATATAAGGGGAAAAATCTACTTTCAAATGCAATTTGTTTGAAAACTGTATCGCAATTTACTCATTTTTTATAGCATTTAAATTAAATTTCAATTATAATTTTTTTTTTTAAATCTATATCTATCGCTTGCAGACGATTACAAATTATTAATCCGTTAGTTTTTTTAAAAAATATAAAATGTTCAGCATTAGTTTACAGCTAATATTCCATAACGAAATTAAAACTTCATTAAGCAATAAATAAAATAGTATAATTATCTATCTATATTATAAAGGACAAACGTGTCCGTGCGTAACGCTGACGTCATTTTGCGAACGGCAACACTTGACGATGAAATCTCAGTTTTGCGATTTTTGCCACTGCATTTTTTAAAATTTCTAAACATCGCACATTTTTAATTTTTACATCGTTATATAAGGGAAAAAATCTACTTTCAAATGCAATTTGTTTGAAAACTGTATCGCAATTTACTCATTTTTTATAGCATTTAAATTAAATTTCAATTATGATTTTTTTTTTAAATCTATATCTATCGCTTGCAGACGATTACAAAATATTAATCCGTTAGTTTTTTAAAAAATATAAAATGTTCAGCATTAGTTTACAGCTAATATTCCATAACGAAATTAAAACTTCATTAAGCAATAAATAAAATAGTATAATTATCTATCTATATTATAAAGGACAAACGTGTCCGTGCGTAACGCTGACGTCATTTTGCGAATGGCAACACTTGACGATGAAATCTCAGTTTTGCGATTTTTGCCACTGCATTTTTTAAAATTTCTAAACATCGCACATTTTTATTTAATTTTTACATCGTTATATAAGGGGAAAAATCTACTTTCAAATGCAATTTGTTTGAAAACTGTATCGCAATTTACTCATTTTTTATAGCATTTAAATTAAATTTCAATTATGATTTTTTTTAAAATCTATATCTATCGCTTGCAGACGATTACAAATTATTAATCCGTTAGTTTTTTTAAAAAAATATAAAATGTTCAGCATTAGTTTACAGCTAATATTCCATAACGAAATTAAAACTTCATTAAGCAATAAATAAAATAGTATAATTATCTATCTATATTATAAAGGACAAACGTGTCCGTGCGTAACGCTGACGTCATTTTGCGAATGGCAACACTTGACGATGAAATCTCAGTTTTGCGATTTTTGCCACTGCATTTTTTAAAATTTCTAAACATCGCTCATTTTTAATTTTTACATTGTTATATAAGGGGGAAAATCTACTTTCAAATGCAATTTGTTTGAAAACTGTATCGCAATTTACTCATTTTTTATAGCATTTAAATTAAATTTCAATTATGATTTTTTTTTTTAAATCTATATCTATCGCTTGCAGACGATTACAAATTATTAATCCGTTAGTTTTTTTAAAAAATATAAATGTTCAGCATTAGTTTACAGCTAATATTCCATAACGAAATTAAAACTTCATTAAGCAATAAATAAAATAGTATAATTATCTATCTATATTATAAAGGACAAACGTGTCCGTGCGTAACGCTGACGTCATTTTGCGAATGGCAACACTTGACGATGAAATCTCAGTTTTGCGATTTTTGCCACTGCATTTTTTAAAATTTCTAAACATCGCTCATTTTTAATTTTTACATTGTTATATAAGGGGAAAAATCTACTTTCAAATGCAATTTGTTTGAAAACTGTATCGCAATTTACTCATTTTTTATAGCATTTAAATTAAATTTCAATTATGATTTTTTTTTTTAAATCTATATCTATCGCTTGCAGACGATTACAAATTATTAATCCGTTAGTTTTTTTAAAAAATATAAAATGTTCAGCATTAGTTTACAGCTAATATTCCATAACGAAATTAAAACTTCATTAAGCAATAAATAAAATAGTATAATTATCTATCTATATTATAAAGGACAAACGTGTCCGTGCGTAACGCTGACGTCATTTTGCGAATGGCAACACTTGACGATGAAATCTCAGTTTTGCGATTTTTGCCACTGCATTTTTTAAAATTTCTAAACATCGCACATTTTTAATTTTTACATTGTTATATAAGGGGAAAAATCTACTTTCAAATGCAATTTGTTTGAAAACTGTATCGCAATTTACTCATTTTTTATAGCATTTAAATTAAATTTCAATTATGATTTTTTTTAAATCTATATCTATCGCTTGCAGACGATTACAAATTATTAATCCGTTAGTTTTTTAAAAAAATATAAAATGTTCAGCATTAGTTTACAGCTAATATTCCATAACGAAATTAAAACTTCATTAAGCAATAAATAAAATAGTATAATTATCTATCTATATTATAAAGGACAAACGTGTCCGTGCGTAACGCTGACGTCATTTTGCGAATGGCAACACTTGACGATGAAATCTCAGTTTTGCGATTTTTGCCACTGCATTTTTTAAAATTTCTAAACATCGCACATTTTTAATTTTTACATTGTTATATAAGGGGAAAAATCTACTTTCAAATGCAATTTGTTTGAAAACTGTATCGCAATTTACTCATTTTTTATAGCATTTAAATTAAATTTCAATTATGATTTTTGTTTTTAAATCTATATCTATCGCTTGCAGACGATTACAAATTATTAATCCGTTAGTTTTTTTAAAAAATATAAAATGTTCAGCATTAGTTTACAGCTAATATTCCATAACGAAATTAAAACTTCATTAAGCAATAAATAAAATAGTATAATTATCTATCTATATTATAAAGGACAAACGTGTCCGTGCGTAACGCTGACGTCATTTTGCGAATGGCAACACTTGACGATGAAATCTCAGTTTTGCGATTTTTGCCACTGCATTTTTTAAAATTTCTAAACATCGCACATTTTTAATTTTTACATTGTTATATAAGGGGAAAAATCTACTTTCAAATGCAATTTGTTTGAAAACTGTATCGCAATTTACTCATTTTTTATAGCATTTAAATTAAATTTCAATTATGATTTTTTTTTAAATCTATATCTATCGCTTGCAGACGATTACAAATTATTAATCCGTTAGTTTTTAAAAAAAATATAAAATGTTCAGCATTAGTTTACAGCTAATATTCCATAACGAAATTAAAACTTCATTAAGCAATAAATAAAATAGTATAATTATCTATCTATATTATAAAGGACAAACGTGTCCGTGCGTAACGCTGACGTCATTTTGCGAATGACAACACTTGACGATGAAATCTCAGTTTTGCGATTTTTGCCACTGCATTTTTTAAAATTTCTAAACATCGCACATTTTTAATTTTTACATTGTTATATAAGGGGAAAAATCTACTTTCAAATGCAATTTGTTTGAAAACTGTATCGCAATTTACTCATTTTTTATAGCATTTAAATTAAATTTCAATTATGATTTTTGTTTTTAAATCTATATCTATCGCTTGCAGACGATTACAAATTATTAATCCGTTAGTTTTTTTAAAAAATATAAAATGTTCAGCATTAGTTTACAGCTAATATTCCATAACGAAATTAAAACTTCATTAAGCAATAAATAAAATAGTATAATTATCTATCTATATTATAAAGGACAAACGTGTCCGTGCGTAACGCTGACGTCATTTTGCGAATGGCAACACTTGACGATGAAATCTCAGTTTTGCGATTTTTGCCACTGCATTTTTTAAAATTTCTAAACATCGCACATTTTTAATTTTTACATTGTTATATAAGGGGAAAAATCTACTTTCAAATGCAATTTGTTTGAAAACTGTATCGCAATTTACTCATTTTTTATAGCATTTAAATTAAATTTCAATTATGATTTTTTTTTAAATCTATATCTATCGCTTGCAGACGATTACAAATTATTAATCCGTTAGTTTTTTAAAAAAATATAAAATGTTCAGCATTAGTTTACAGCTAATATTCCATAACGAAATTAAAACTTCATTAAGCAATAAATAAAATAGTATAATTATCTATCTATATTATAAAGGACAAACGTGTCCGTGCGTAACGCTGACGTCATTTTGCGAATGGCAACACTTGACGATGAAATCTCAGTTTTGCGATTTTTGCCACTGCATTTTTTAAAATTTCTAAACATCGCACATTTTTAATTTTTACATTGTTATATAAGGGGAAAAATCTACTTTCAAATGCAATTTGTTTGAAAACTGTATCGCAATTTACTCATTTTTTATAGCATTTAAATTAAATTTCAATTATGATTTTTTTTTAAAATCTATATCTATCGCTTGCAGACGATTACAAAATATTAATCCGTTAGTTTTTTAAAAAATATAAAATGTTCAGCATTAGTTTACAGCTAATATTCCATAACGAAATTAAAACTTCATTAAGCAATAAATAAAATAGTATAATTATCTATCTATATTATAAAGGACAAACGTGTCCGTGCGTAACGCTGACGTCATTTTGCGAATGGCAACACTTGACGATGAAATCTCAGTTTTGCGATTTTTGCCACTGCATTTTTTAAAATTTCTAAACATCGCACATTTTTATTTAATTTTTACATCGTTATATAAGGGGAAAAATCTACTTTCAAATGCAATTTGTTTGAAAACTGTATCGCAATTTACTCATTTTTTATAGCATTTAAATTAAATTTCAATTATGATTTTTTTTAAAATCTATATCTATCGCTTGCAGACGATTACAAATTATTAATCCGTTAGTTTTTTTAAAAAATATAAAATGTTCAGCATTAGTTTACAGCTAATATTCCATAACGAAATTAAAACTTCATTAAGCAATAAATAAAATAGTATAATTATCTATCTATATTATAAAGGACAAACGTGTCCGTGCGTAACGCTGACGTCATTTTGCGAATGGCAACACTTGACGATGAAATCTCAGTTTTGCGATTTTTGCCACTGCATTTTTTAAAATTTCTAAACATCGCTCATTTTTAATTTTTACATTGTTATATAAGGGGGAAAATCTACTTTCAAATGCAATTTGTTTGAAAACTGTATCGCAATTTACTCATTTTTTATAGCATTTAAATTAAATTTCAATTATGATTTTTTTTTTTAAATCTATATCTATCGCTTGCAGACGATTACAAATTATTAATCCGTTAGTTTTTTTAAAAAATATAAATGTTCAGCATTAGTTTACAGCTAATATTCCATAACGAAATTAAAACTTCATTAAGCAATAAATAAAATAGTATAATTATCTATCTATATTATAAAGGACAAACGTGTCCGTGCGTAACGCTGACGTCATTTTGCGAATGGCAACACTTGACGATGAAATCTCAGTTTTGCGATTTTTGCCACTGCATTTTTTAAAATTTCTAAACATCGCTCATTTTTAATTTTTACATTGTTATATAAGGGGAAAAATCTACTTTCAAATGCAATTTGTTTGAAAACTGTATCGCAATTTACTCATTTTTTATAGCATTTAAATTAAATTTCAATTATGATTTTTTTTTTTAAATCTATATCTATCGCTTGCAGACGATTACAAATTATTAATCCGTTAGTTTTTTTAAAAAATATAAAATGTTCAGCATTAGTTTACAGCTAATATTCCATAACGAAATTAAAACTTCATTAAGCAATAAATAAAATAGTATAATTATCTATCTATATTATAAAGGACAAACGTGTCCGTGCGTAACGCTGACGTCATTTTGCGAATGGCAACACTTGACGATGAAATCTCAGTTTTGCGATTTTTGCCACTGCATTTTTTAAAATTTCTAAACATCGCACATTTTTAATTTTTACATTGTTATATAAGGGGAAAAATCTACTTTCAAATGCAATTTGTTTGAAAACTGTATCGCAATTTACTCATTTTTTATAGCATTTAAATTAAATTTCAATTATGATTTTTTTTAAATCTATATCTATCGCTTGCAGACGATTACAAATTATTAATCCGTTAGTTTTTTAAAAAAATATAAAATGTTCAGCATTAGTTTACAGCTAATATTCCATAACGAAATTAAAACTTCATTAAGCAATAAATAAAATAGTATAATTATCTATCTATATTATAAAGGACAAACGTGTCCGTGCGTAACGCTGACGTCATTTTGCGAATGGCAACACTTGACGATGAAATCTCAGTTTTGCGATTTTTGCCACTGCATTTTTTAAAATTTCTAAACATCGCACATTTTTAATTTTTACATTGTTATATAAGGGGAAAAATCTACTTTCAAATGCAATTTGTTTGAAAACTGTATCGCAATTTACTCATTTTTTATAGCATTTAAATTAAATTTCAATTATGATTTTTTTTTAAATCTATATCTATCGCTTGCAGACGATTACAAATTATTAATCCGTTAGTTTTTTAAAAAAATATAAAATGTTCAGCATTAGTTTACAGCTAATATTCCATAACGAAATTAAAACTTCATTAAGCAATAAATAAAATAGTATAATTATCTATCTATATTATAAAGGACAAACGTGTCCGTGCGTAACGCTGACGTCATTTTGCGAATGACAACACTTGACGATGAAATCTCAGTTTTGCGATTTTTGCCACTGCATTTTTTAAAATTTCTAAACATCGCACATTTTTAATTTTTACATTGTTATATAAGGGGAAAAATCTACTTTCAAATGCAATTTGTTTGAAAACTGTATCGCAATTTACTCATTTTTTATAGCATTTAAATTAAATTTCAATTATGATTTTTTTTTTTTAAATCTATATCTATCGCTTGCAGACGATTACAAATTATTAATCCGTTAGTTTTTAAAAAATATATAAAATGTTCAGCATTAGTTTACAGCTAATATTCCATAACGAAATTAAAACTTCATTAAGCAATAAATAAAATAGTATAATTATCTATCTATATTATAAAGGACAAACGTGTCCGTGCGTAACGCTGACGTCATTTTGCGACTGGCAACACTTGACGATGAAATCTCAGTTTTGCGATTTTTGCCACTGCATTTTTTAAAATTTCTAAACATCGCACATTTTTAATTTTTACATTGTTATATAAGGGGAAAAATCTACTTTCAAATGCAATTTGTTTGAAAACTGTATCGCAATTTACTCATTTTTTATAGCATTTAAATTAAATTTCAATTATAATTTTTTTTTTTAAATCTATATCTATCGCTTGCAGACGATTACAAATTATTAATCCGTTAGTTTTTTTAAAAAATATAAAATGTTCAGCATTAGTTTACAGCTAATATTCCATAACGAAATTAAAACTTCATTAAGCAATAAATAAAATAGTATAATTATCTATCTATATTATAAAGGACAAACGTGTCCGTGCGTAACGCTGACGTCATTTTGCGAACGGCAACACTTGACGATGAAATCTCAGTTTTGCGATTTTTGCCACTGCATTTTTTAAAATTTCTAAACATCGCACATTTTTATTTAATTTTTACATCGTTATATAAGGGGAAAAATCTACTTTCAAATGCAATTTGTTTGAAAACTGTATCGCAATTTACTCATTTTTTATAGCATTTAAATTAAATTTCAATTATGATTTTTTTTAAAATCTATATCTATCGCTTGCAGACGATTACAAATTATTAATCCGTTAGTTTTTTTAAAAAATATAAAATGTTCAGCATTAGTTTACAGCTAATATTCCATAACGAAATTAAAACTTCATTAAGCAATAAATAAAATAGTATAATTATCTATCTATATTATAAAGGACAAACGTGTCCGTGCGTAACGCTGACGTCATTTTGCGAATGGCAACACTTGACGATGAAATCTCAGTTTTGCGATTTTTGCCACTGCATTTTTTAAAATTTCTAAACATCGCTCATTTTTAATTTTTACATTGTTATATAAGGGGGAAAATCTACTTTCAAATGCAATTTGTTTGAAAACTGTATCGCAATTTACTCATTTTTTATAGCATTTAAATTAAATTTCAATTATGATTTTTTTTTTTAAATCTATATCTATCGCTTGCAGACGATTACAAATTATTAATCCGTTAGTTTTTTTAAAAAATATAAATGTTCAGCATTAGTTTACAGCTAATATTCCATAACGAAATTAAAACTTCATTAAGCAATAAATAAAATAGTATAATTATCTATCTATATTATAAAGGACAAACGTGTCCGTGCGTAACGCTGACGTCATTTTGCGAATGGCAACACTTGACGATGAAATCTCAGTTTTGCGATTTTTGCCACTGCATTTTTTAAAATTTCTAAACATCGCTCATTTTTAATTTTTACATTGTTATATAAGGGGAAAAATCTACTTTCAAATGCAATTTGTTTGAAAACTGTATCGCAATTTACTCATTTTTTATAGCATTTAAATTAAATTTCAATTATGATTTTTTTTTTAAAATCTATATCTATCGCTTGCAGACGATTACAAATTATTAATCCGTTAGTTTTTTTAAAAAATATAAAATGTTCAGCATTAGTTTACAGCTAATATTCCATAACGAAATTAAAACTTCATTAAGCAATAAATAAAATAGTATAATTATCTATCTATATTATAAAGGACAAACGTGTCCGTGCGTAACGCTGACGTCATTTTGCGAATGGCAACACTTGACGATGAAATCTCAGTTTTGCGATTTTTGCCACTGCATTTTTTAAAATTTCTAAACATCGCACATTTTTAATTTTTACATTGTTATATAAGGGGAAAAATCTACTTTCAAATGCAATTTGTTTGAAAACTGTATCGCAATTTACTCATTTTTTATAGCATTTAAATTAAATTTCAATTATGATTTTTTTTAAATCTATATCTATCGCTTGCAGACGATTACAAATTATTAATCCGTTAGTTTTTTAAAAAAATATAAAATGTTCAGCATTAGTTTACAGCTAATATTCCATAACGAAATTAAAACTTCATTAAGCAATAAATAAAATAGTATAATTATCTATCTATATTATAAAGGACAAACGTGTCCGTGCGTAACGCTGACGTCATTTTGCGAATGGCAACACTTGACGATGAAATCTCCGTTTTGCGATTTTTGCCACTGCATTTTTTAAAATTTCTAAACATCGCACATTTTTAATTTTTACATTGTTATATAAGGGGAAAAATCTACTTTCAAATGCAATTTGTTTGAAAACTGTATCGCAATTTACTCATTTTTTATAGCATTTAAATTAAATTTCAATTATGATTTTTGTTTTTAAATCTATATCTATCGCTTGCAGACGATTACAAATTATTAATCCGTTAGTTTTTTTAAAAAATATAAAATGTTCAGCATTAGTTTACAGCTAATATTCCATAACGAAATTAAAACTTCATTAAGCAATAAATAAAATAGTATAATTATCTATCTATATTATAAAGGACAAACGTGTCCGTGCGTAACGCTGACGTCATTTTGCGAATGGCAACACTTGACGATGAAATCTCAGTTTTGCGATTTTTGCCACTGCATTTTTTAAAATTTCTAAACATCGCACATTTTTAATTTTTACATTGTTATATAAGGGGAAAAATCTACTTTCAAATGCAATTTGTTTGAAAACTGTATCGCAATTTACTCATTTTTTATAGCATTTAAATTAAATTTCAATTATGATTTTTTTTTAAATCTATATCTATCGCTTGCAGACGATTACAAATTATTAATCCGTTAGTTTTTTTAAAAAATATAAATGTTCAGCATTAGTTTACAGCTAATATTCCATAACGAAATTAAAACTTCATTAAGCAATAAATAAAATAGTATAATTATCTATCTATATTATAAAGGACAAACGTGTCCGTGCGTAACGCTGACGTCATTTTGCGAATGGCAACACTTGACGATGAAATCTCAGTTTTGCGATTTTTGCCACTGCATTTTTTAAAATTTCTAAACATCGCTCATTTTTAATTTTTACATTGTTATATAAGGGGAAAAATCTACTTTCAAATGCAATTTGTTTGAAAACTGTATCGCAATTTACTCATTTTTTATAGCATTTAAATTAAATTTCAATTATGATTTTTTTTTTTAAATCTATATCTATCGCTTGCAGACGATTACAAATTATTAATCCGTTAGTTTTTTTTAAAAAATATAAAATGTTCAGCATTAGTTTACAGCTAATATTCCATAACGAAATTAAAACTTCATTAAGCAATAAATAAAATAGTATAATTATCTATCTATATTATAAAGGACAAACGTGTCCGTGCGTAACGCTGACGTCATTTTGCGAATGGCAACACTTGACGATGAAATCTCAGTTTTGCGATTTTTGCCACTGCATTTTTTAAAATTTCTAAACATCGCACATTTTTAATTTTTACATTGTTATATAAGGGGAAAAATCTACTTTCAAATGCAATTTGTTTGAAAACTGTATCGCAATTTACTCATTTTTTATAGCATTTAAATTAAATTTCAATTATGATTTTTTTTTAAATCTATATCTATCGCTTGCAGACGATTACAAATTATTAATCCGTTAGTTTTTAAAAAAAAATATAAAATGTTCAGCATTAGTTTACAGCTAATATTCCATAACGAAATTAAAACTTCATTAAGCAATAAATAAAATAGTATAATTATCTATCTATATTATAAAGGACAAACGTGTCCGTGCGTAACGCTGACGTCATTTTGCGAATGGCAACACTTGACGATGAAATCTCAGTTTTGCGATTTTTGCCACTGCATTTTTTAAAATTTCTAAACATCGCACATTTTTAATTTTTACATTGTTATATAAGGGGAAAAATCTACTTTCAAATGCAATTTGTTTGAAAACTGTATCGCAATTTACTCATTTTTTATAGCATTTAAATTAAATTTCAATTATGATTTTTTTTTTTAAATCTATATCTATCGCTTGCAGACGATTACAAATTATTAATCCGTTAGTTTTTTTAAAAAATATAAAATGTTCAGCATTAGTTTACAGCTAATATTCCATAACGAAATTAAAACTTCATTAAGCAATAAATAAAATAGTATAATTATCTATCTATATTATAAAGGACAAACGTGTAAGTGCGTAACGCTGACGTCATTTTGCGAATGGCAACACTTGACGATGAAATCTCAGTTTTGCGATTTTTGCCACTGCATTTTTTAAAATTTCTAAACATCGCACATTTTTAATTTTTACATTGTTATATAAGGGGAAAAATCTACTTTCAAATGCAATTTGTTTGAAAACTGTATCGCAATTTACTCATTTTTTATAGCATTTAAATTAAATTTCAATTATGATTTTTTTTTTAAATCTATATCTATCGCTTGCAGACGATTACAAATTATTAATCCGTTAGTTTTTTTAAAAAATATAAAATGTTCAGCATTAGTTTACAGCTAATATTCCATAACGAAATTAAAACTTCATTAAGCAATAAATAAAATAGTATAATTATCTATCTATATTATAAAGGACAAACGTGTCCGTGCGTAACGCTGACGTCATTTTGCGAATGGCAACACTTGACGATGAAATCTCAGTTTTGCGATTTTTGCCACTGCATTTTTTAAAATTTCTAAACATCGCACATTTTTAATTTTTACATTGTTATATAAGGGGAAAAATCTACTTTCAAATGCAATTTGTTTGAAAACTGTATCGAAATTTACTCATTTTTTATAGCATTTAAATTAAATTTCAATTATGATTTTTTTTTTAAATCTATATCTATCGCTTGCAGACGATTACAAATTATTAATCCGTTAGTTTTTTTAAAAAATATAAAATGTTCAGCATTAGTTTACAGCTAATATTCCATAACGAAATTAAAACTTCATTAAGCAATAAATAAAATAGTATAATTATCTATCTATATTATAAAGGACAAACGTGTCCGTGCGTAACGCTGACGTCATTTTGCGAATGGCAACACTTGACGATGAAATCTCAGTTTTGCGATTTTTGCCACTGTATTTTTTAAAATTTCTAAACATCGCACATTTTTAATTTTTACATTGTTATATAAGGGGAAAAATCTACTTTCAAATGCAATTTGTTTGAAAACTGTATCGCAATTTACTCATTTTTTATAGCATTTAAATTAAATTTCAATTATGATTTTTTTTTTTTTAAATCTATATCTATCGCTTGCAGACGATTACAAATTATTAATCCGTTAGTTTTTTAAAAAAATATAAAATGTTCAGCATTAGTTTACAGCTAATATTCCATAACGAAATTAAAACTTCATTAAGCAATAAATAAAATAGTATAATTATCTATCTATATTATAAAGGACAAACGTGTCCGTGCGTAACGCTGACGTCATTTTGCGAATGGCAACACTTGACGATGAAATCTCAGTTTTGCGATTTTTGCCACTGCATTTTTTAAAATTTCTAAACATCGCACATTTTTAATTTTTACATTGTTATATAAGGGGAAAAATCTACTTTCAAATGCAATTTGTTTGAAAACTGTATCGCAATTTACTCATTTTTTATAGCATTTAAATTAAATTTCAATTATGATTTTTTTTTTTAAATCTATATCTATCGCTTGCAGACGATTACAAATTATTAATCCGTTAGTTTTTTTAAAAAATATAAAATGTTCAGCATTAGTTTACAGCTAATATTCCATAACGAAATTAAAACTTCATTAAGCAATAAATAAAATAGTATAATTATCTATCTATATTATAAAGGACAAACGTGTCCGTGCGTAACGCTGACGTCATTTTGCGAATGGCAACACTTGACGATGAAATCTCAGTTTTGCGATTTTTGCCACTGCATTTTTTAAAATTTCTAAACATCGCACATTTTTAATTTTTACATCGTTATATAAGGGAAAAAATCTACTTTCAAATGCAATTTGTTTGAAAACTGTATCGCAATTTACTCATTTTTTATAGCATTTAAATTAAATTTCAAGCATGATTTTTAAAAAAAAATTATATCTATCGCTTGCAGGCGATTACAAAATATTAATCCGTTAGTTTTTAAAAAAATATAAAATGTTCAGCATTAGTTTACAGCTAATATTCCATAACGAAATTAAAACTTCATTAAGCAATAAATAAAATAGTATAATTATCTATCTATATTATAAAGGACAAACGTGTCCGTGCGTAACGCTGACGTCATTTTGCGAATGGCAACACTTGACGATGAAATCTCAGTTTTGCGATTTTTGCCACTGCATTTTTTAAAATTTCTAAACATCGCACATTTTTATTTAATTTTTACATCGTTATATAAGGGGAAAAATCTACTTTCAAATGCAATTTGTTTGAAAACTGTATCGCAATTTACTCATTTTTTATAGCATTTAAATTAAATTTCAATTATGATTTTTTTTTTAAATCTATATCTATCGCTTGCAGACGATTACAAATTATTAATCCGTTAGTTTTTTTAAAAAATATAAAATGTTCAGCATTAGTTTACAGCTAATATTCCATAACGAAATTAAAACTTCATTAAGCAATAAATAAAATTGTATAATTATCTATCTATATTATAAAGGACAAACGTGTCCGTGCGTAACGCTGACGTCATTTTGCGAATGGCAACACTTGAAGATGAAATCTCAGTTTTGCGATTTTTGCCACTGCATTTTTTAAAATTTCTAAACATCGCACATTTTTAATTTTTACATTGTTATATAAGGGGAAAAATCTACTTTCAAATGCAATTTGTTTGAAAACTGTATCGCAATTTACTCATTTTTTATAGCATTTAAATTAAATTTCAATTATGATTTTTTTTTTTAAATCTATATCTATCGCTTGCAGACGATTACAAATTATTAATCCGTTAGTTTTTTTAAAAAATATAAAATGTTCAGCATTTGTTTACAGCTAATATTCCATAACGAAATTAAAACTTCATTAAGCAATAAATAAAATAGTATAATTATCTATCTATATTATAAAGGACAAACGTGTCCGTGCGTAACGCTGACGTCATTTTGCGAATGGCAACACTTGACGATGAAATCTCAGTTTTGCGATTTTTGCCACTGCATTTTTTAAAATTTCTAGACATCGCACATTTTTAATTTTTACATCGTTATATAAGGGAAAAAATCTACTTTCAAATGCAATTTGTTTGAAAACTGTATCGCAATTTACTCATTTTTTATAGCATTTAAATTAAATTTCAATTATGATTTTTTTTTTTAAATCTATATCTATCGCTTGCAGACGATTACAAAATATTAATCCGTTAGTTTTTTAAAAAATATAAAATGTTCAGCATTAGTTTACAGCTAATATTCCATAACGAAATTAAAACTTCATTAAGCAATAAATAAAATAGTATAATTATCTATCTATATTATAAAGGACAAACGTGTCCGTGCGTAACGCTGACGTCATTTTGCGAATGGCAACACTTGACGATGAAATCTCAGTTTTGCGATTTTTGCCACTGCATTTTTTAAAATTTCTAAACATCGCACATTTTTATTTAATTTTTACATCGTTATATAAGGGGAAAAATCTACTTTCAAATGCAATTTGTTTGAAAACTGTATCGCAATTTACTCATTTTTTATAGCATTTAAATTAAATTTCAATTATGATTTTTTTTTAAATCTATATCTATCGCTTGCAGACGATTACAAATTATTAATCCGTTAGTTTTTTTAAAAAATATAAAATGTTCAGCATTAGTTTACAGCTAATATTCCATAACGAAATTAAAACTTCATTAAGCAATAAATAAAATAGTATAATTATCTATCTATATTATAAAGGACAAACGTGTCCGTGCGTAACGCTGACGTCATTTTGCGAATGGCAACACTTGACGATGAAATCTCAGTTTTGCGATTTTTGCCACTGCATTTTTTAAAATTTCTAAACATCGCACATTTTTAATTTTTACATTGTTATATAAGGAGAAAAATCTACTTTCAAATGCAATTTGTTTGAAAACTGTATCGCAATTTACTCATTTTTTATAGCATTTAAATTAAATTTCAATTATGATTTTTTTTAAAATCTATATCTATCGCTTGCAGACGATTACAAATTATTAATCCGTTAGTTTTTTAAAAAAATATAAAATGTTCAGCATTAGTTTACAGCTAATATTCCATAACGAAATTAAAACTTCATTAAGCAATAAATAAAATAGTATAATTATCTATCTATATTATAAAGGACAAACGTGTCCGTGCGTAACGCTGACGTCATTTTGCGAATGGCAACACTTGACGATGAAATCTCAGTTTTGCGATTTTTGCCACTGCATTTTTTAAAATTTCTAAACATCGCACATTTTTAATTTTTACATTGTTATATAAGGGGAAAAATCTACTTTCAAATGCAATTTGTTTGAAAACTGTATCGCAATTTACTCATTTTTTATAGCATTTAAATTAAATTTCAATTATGATTTTTTTTTTTAAATCTATATCTATCGCTTGCAGACGATTACAAATTATTAATCCGTTAGTTTTTTTAAAAAATATAAAATGTTCAGCATTAGTTTACAGCTAATATTCCATAACGAAATTAAAACTTCATTAAGCAATAAATAAAATAGTATAATTATCTATCTATATTATAAAGGACAAACGTGTCCGTGCGTAACGCTGACGTCATTTTGCGAATGGCAACACTTGACGATGAAATCTCAGTTTTGCGATTTTTGCCACTGCATTTTTTAAAATTTCTAAACATCGCACATTTTTAATTTTTACATCGTTATATAAGGGAAAAAATCTACTTTCAAATGCAATTTGTTTGAAAACTGTATCGCAATTTACTCATTTTTTATAGCATTTAAATTAAATTTCAAGCATGATTTTTAAAAAAAAATTATATCTATCGCTTGCAGGCGATTACAAAATATTAATCCGTTAGTTTTTAAAAAAATATAAAATGTTCAGCATTAGTTTACAGCTAATATTCCATAA
The DNA here is from genome assembly GCA_963931845.1 of Maratus michaelseni. NCBI lineage: Eukaryota > Metazoa > Arthropoda > Arachnida > Araneae > Salticidae > Maratus > Maratus michaelseni. The sequence continues at coordinate 257,265,214 of OZ007594.1, forward strand.
CGAAATTAAAACTTCATTAAGCAATAAATAAAATAGTATAATTATCTATCTATATTATAAAGGACAAACGTGTCCGTGCGTAACGCTGACGTCATTTTGCGAATGGCAACACTTGACGATGAAATCTCAGTTTTGCGATTTTTGCCACTGCATTTTTTAAAATTTCTAAACATCGCACATTTTTATTTAATTTTTACATCGTTATATAAGGGGAAAAATCTACTTTCAAATGCAATTTGTTTGAAAACTGTATCGCAATTTACTCATTTTTTATAGCATTTAAATTAAATTTCAATTATGATTTTTTTTTAAATCTATATCTATCGCTTGCAGACGATTACAAATTATTAATCCGTTAGTTTTTTTAAAAAATATAAAATGTTCAGCATTAGTTTACAGCTAATATTCCATAACGAAATTAAAACTTCATTAAGCAATAAATAAAATTGTATAATTATCTATCTATATTATAAAGGACAAACGTGTCCGTGCGTAACGCTGACGTCATTTTGCGAATGGCAACACTTGACGATGAAATCTCAGTTTTGCGATTTTTGCCACTGCATTTTTTAAAATTTCTAAACATCGCACATTTTTAATTTTTACATTGTTATATAAGGGGAAAAATCTACTTTCAAATGCAATTTGTTTGAAAACTGTATCGCAATTTACTCATTTTTTATAGCATTTAAATTAAATTTCAATTATGATTTTTTTTTTTAAATCTATATCTATCGCTTGCAGACGATTACAAATTATTAATCCGTTAGTTTTTTAAAAAAATATAAAATGTTCAGCATTAGTTTACAGCTAATATTCCATAACGAAATTAAAACTTCATTAAGCAATAAATAAAATAGTATAATTATCTATCTATATTATAAAGGACAAACGTGTCCGTGCGTAACGCTGACGTCATTTTGCGAATGGCAACACTTGACGATGAAATCTCAGTTTTGCGATTTTTGCCACTGCATTTTTTAAAATTTCTAAACATCGCACATTTTTAATTTTTACATTGTTATATAAGGGGAAAAATCTACTTTCAAATGCAATTTGTTTGAAAACTGTATCGCAATTTACTCATTTTTTATAGCATTTAAATTAAATTTCAATTATGATTTTTTTTTTTAAATCTATATCTATCGCTTGCAGACGATTACAAATTATTAATCCGTTAGTTTTTTTAAAAAATATAAAATGTTCAGCATTAGTTTACAGCTAATATTCCATAACGAAATTAAAACTTCATTAAGCAATAAATAAAATAGTATAATTATCTATCTATATTATAAAGGACAAACGTGTCCGTGCGTAACGCTGACGTCATTTTGCGAATGGCAACACTTGACGATGAAATCTCAGTTTTGCGATTTTTGCCACTGCATTTTTTAAAATTTCTAAACATCGCACATTTTTAATTTTTACATCGTTATATAAGGGAAAAAATCTACTTTCAAATGCAATTTGTTTGAAAACTGTATCGCAATTTACTCATTTTTTATAGCATTTAAATTAAATTTCAAGCATGATTTTTAAAAAAAAATTATATCTATCGCTTGCAGGCGATTACAAAATATTAATCCGTTAGTTTTTAAAAAAATATAAAATGTTCAGCATTAGTTTACAGCTAATATTCCATAACGAAATTAAAACTTCATTAAGCAATAAATAAAATAGTATAATTATCTATCTATATTATAAAGGACAAACGTGTCCGTGCGTAACGCTGACGTCATTTTGCGAATGGCAACACTTGACGATGAAATCTCAGTTTTGCGATTTTTGCCACTGCATTTTTTAAAATTTCTAAACATCGCACATTTTTATTTAATTTTTACATCGTTATATAAGGGGAAAAATCTACTTTCAAATGCAATTTGTTTGAAAACTGTATCGCAATTTACTCATTTTTTATAGCATTTAAATTAAATTTCAATTATGATTTTTTTTTAAATCTATATCTATCGCTTGCAGACGATTACAAATTATTAATCCGTTAGTTTTTTTAAAAAATATAAAATGTTCAGCATTAGTTTACAGCTAATATTCCATAACGAAATTAAAACTTCATTAAGCAATAAATAAAATTGTATAATTATCTATCTATATTATAAAGGACAAACGTGTCCGTGCGTAACGCTGACGTCATTTTGCGAATGGCAACACTTGACGATGAAATCTCAGTTTTGCGATTTTTGCCACTGCATTTTTTAAAATTTCTAAACATCGCACATTTTTAATTTTTACATTGTTATATAAGGGGAAAAATCTACTTTCAAATGCAATTTGTTTGAAAACTGTATCGCAATTTACTCATTTTTTATAGCATTTAAATTAAATTTCAATTATGATTTTTTTTTTTAAATCTATATCTATCGCTTGCAGACGATTACAAATTATTAATCCGTTAGTTTTTTTAAAAAATATAAAATGTTCAGCATTAGTTTACAGCTAATATTCCATAACGAAATTAAAACTTCATTAAGCAATAAATAAAATAGTATAATTATCTATCTATATTATAAAGGACAAACGTGTCCGTGCGTAACGCTGACGTCATTTTGCGAATGGCAACACTTGACGATGAAATCTCAGTTTTGCGATTTTTGCCACTGCATTTTTTAAAATTTCTAAACATCGCACATTTTTAATTTTTACATTGTTATATAAGGGAAAAAATCTACTTTCAAATGCAATTTGTTTGAAAACTGTATCGCAATTTACTCATTTTTTATAGCATTTAAATTAAGTTTCAATTATGATTTTTTTTTTTAAATCTATATCTATCGCTTGCAGACGATTACAAAATATTAATCCGTTAGTTTTTTAAAAAATATAAAATGTTCAGCATTAGTTTACAGCTAATATTCCATAACGAAATTAAAACTTCATTAAGCAATAAATAAAATAGTATAATTATCTATCTATATTATAAAGGACAAACGTGTCCGTGCGTAACGCTGACGTCATTTTGCGAATGGCAACACTTGACGATGAAATCTCAGTTTTGCGATTTTTGCCACTGCATTTTTTAAAATTTCTAAACATCGCACATTTTTATTTAATTTTTACATCGTTATATAAGGGGAAAAATCTACTTTCAAATGCAATTTGTTTGAAAACTGTATCGCAATTTACTCATTTTTTATAGCATTTAAATTAAATTTCAATTATGATTTTTTTTTAAATCTATATCTATCGCTTGCAGACGATTACAAATTATTAATCCGTTAGTTTTTTTAAAAAATATAAAATGTTCAGCATTAGTTTACAGCTAATATTCCATAACGAAATTAAAACTTCATTAAGCAATAAATAAAATAGTATAATTATCTATCTATATTATAAAGGACAAACGTGTCCGTGCGTAACGCTGACGTCATTTTGCGAATGGCAACACTTGACGATGAAATCTCAGTTTTGCGATTTTTGCCACTGCATTTTTTAAAATTTCTAAACATCGCACATTTTTAATTTTTACATTGTTATATAAGGGGAAAAATCTACTTTCAAATGCAATTTGTTTGAAAACTGTATCGCAATTTACTCATTTTTTATAGCATTTAAATTAAATTTCAATTATGATTTTTTTTAAAATCTATATCTATCGCTTGCAGACGATTACAAATTATTAATCCGTTAGTTTTTTAAAAAAATATAAAATGTTCAGCATTAGTTTACAGCTAATATTCCATAACGAAATTAAAACTTCATTAAGCAATAAATAAAATAGTATAATTATCTATCTATATTATAAAGGACAAACGTGTCCGTGCGTAACGCTGACGTCATTTTGCGAATGGCAACACTTGACGATGAAATCTCAGTTTTGCGATTTTTGCCACTGCATTTTTTAAAATTTCTAAACATCGCACATTTTTAATTTTTACATTGTTATATAAGGGGAAAAATCTACTTTCAAATGCAATTTGTTTGAAAACTGTATCGCAATTTACTCATTTTTTATAGCATTTAAATTAAATTTCAATTATGATTTTTTTTTTTAAATCTATATCTATCGCTTGCAGACGATTACAAATTATTAATCCGTTAGTTTTTTTAAAAAATATAAAATGTTCAGCATTAGTTTACAGCTAATATTCCATAACGAAATTAAAACTTCATTAAGCAATAAATAAAATAGTATAATTATCTATCTATATTATAAAGGACAAACGTGTCCGTGCGTAACGCTGACGTCATTTTGCGAATGGCAACACTTGACGATGAAATCTCAGTTTTGCGATTTTTGCCACTGCATTTTTTAAAATTTCTAAACATCGCACATTTTTAATTTTTACATTGTTATATAAGGGGAAAAATCTACTTTCAAATGCAATTTGTTTGAAAACTGTATCGCAATTTACTCATTTTTTATAGCATTTAAATTAAATTTCAATTATGATTTTTTTTTAAATCTATATCTATCGCTTGCAGACGATTACAAATTATTAATCCGTTAGTTTTTTTAAAAAATATAAAATGTTCAGCATTAGTTTACAGCTAATATTCCATAACGAAATTAAAACTTCATTAAGCAATAAATAAAATAGTATAATTATCTATCTATATTATAAAGGACAAACGTGTCCGTGCGTAACGCTGACGTCATTTTGCGAATGGCAACACTTGACGATGAAATCTCAGTTTTGCGATTTTTGCCACTGCATTTTTTAAAATTTCTAAACATCGCACATTTTTAATTTTTACATTGTTATATAAGGGGAAAAATCTACTTTCAAATGCAATTTGTTTGAAAACTGTATCGCAATTTACTCATTTTTTATAGCATTTAAATTAAATTTCAATTATGATTTTTTTTTTTAAATCTATATCTATCGCTTGCAGACGATTACAAATTATTAATCCGTTAGTTTTTTAAAAAAATATAAAATGTTCAGCATTAGTTTACAGCTAATATTCCATAACGAAATTAAAACTTCATTAAGCAATAAATAAAATAGTATAATTATCTATCTATATTATAAAGGACAAACGTGTCCGTGCGTAACGCTGACGTCATTTTGCGAATGGCAACACTTGACGATGAAATCTCAGTTTTGCGATTTTTGCCACTGCATTTTTTAAAATTTCTAAACATCGCACATTTTTAATTTTTACATTGTTATATAAGGGGAAAAATCTACTTTCAAATGCAATTTGTTTGAAAACTGTATCGCAATTTACTCATTTTTTATAGCATTTAAATTAAATTTCAATTATGATTTTTTTTTTAAATCTATATCTATCGCTTGCAGACGATTACAAATTATTAATCCGTTAGTTTTTTTAAAAAATATAAAATGTTCAGCATTAGTTTACAGCTAATATTCCATAACGAAATTAAAACTTCATTAAGCAATAAATAAAATAGTATAATTATCTATCTATATTATAAAGGACAAACGTGTCCGTGCGTAACGCTGACGTCATTTTGCGAATGGCAACACTTGACGATGAAATCTCAGTTTTGCGATTTTTGCCACTGCATTTTTTAAAATTTCTAAACATCGCACATTTTTAATTTTTACATTGTTATATAAGGGGAAAAATCTACTTTCAAATGCAATTTGTTTGAAAACTGTATCGCAATTTACTCATTTTTTATAGCATTTAAATTAAATTTCAATTATGATTTTTTTTTTTAAATCTATATCTATCGCTTGCAGACGATTACAAATTATTAATCCGTTAGTTTTTTTAAAAAATATAAAATGTTCAGCATTAGTTTACAGCTAATATTCCATAACGAAATTAAAACTTCATTAAGCAATAAATAAAATAGTATAATTATCTATCTATATTATAAAGGACAAACGTGTCCGTGCGTAACGCTGACGTCATTTTGCGAATGGCAACACTTGACGATGAAATCTCAGTTTTGCGATTTTTGCCACTGCATTTTTTAAAATTTCTAAACATCGCACATTTTTATTTAATTTTTACATCGTTATATAAGGGGAAAAATCTACTTTCAAATGCAATTTGTTTGAAAACTGTATCGCAATTTACTCATTTTTTATAGCATTTAAATTAAATTTCAATTATGATTTTTTTTTAAATCTATATCTATCGCTTGCAGACGATTACAAATTATTAATCCGTTAGTTTTTTTAAAAAATATAAAATGTTCAGCATTAGTTTACAGCTAATATTCCATAACGAAATTAAAACTTCATTAAGCAATAAATAAAATAGTATAATTATCTATCTATATTATAAAGGACAAACGTGTCCGTGCGTAACGCTGACGTCATTTTGCGAATGGCAACACTTGACGATGAAATCTCAGTTTTGCGATTTTTGCCACTGCATTTTTTAAAATTTCTAAACATCGCACATTTTTAATTTTTACATTGTTATATAAGGGGAAAAATCTACTTTCAAATGCAATTTGTTTGAAAACTGTATCGCAATTTACTCATTTTTTATAGCATTTAAATTAAATTTCAATTATGATTTTTTTTAAAATCTATATCTATCGCTTGCAGACGATTACAAATTATTAATCCGTTAGTTTTTTAAAAAAATATAAAATGTTCAGCATTAGTTTACAGCTAATATTCCATAACGAAATTAAAACTTCATTAAGCAATAAATAAAATAGTATAATTATCTATCTATATTATAAAGGACAAACGTGTCCGTGCGTAACGCTGACGTCATTTTGCGAATGGCAACACTTGACGATGAAATCTCAGTTTTGCGATTTTTGCCACTGCATTTTTTAAAATTTCTAAACATCGCACATTTTTAATTTTTACATTGTTATATAAGGGGAAAAATCTACTTTCAAATGCAATTTGTTTGAAAACTGTATCGCAATTTACTCATTTTTTATAGCATTTAAATTAAATTTCAATTATGATTTTTTTTTTAAAATCTATATCTATCGCTTGCAGACGATTACAAATTATTAATCCGTTAGTTTTTTTAAAAAATATAAAATGTTCAGCATTAGTTTACAGCTAATATTCCATAACGAAATTAAAACTTCATTAAGCAATAAATAAAATAGTATAATTATCTATCTATATTATAAAGGACAAACGTGTCCGTGCGTAACGCTGACGTCATTTTGCGAATGGCAACACTTGACGATGAAATCTCAGTTTTGCGATTTTTGCCACTGCATTTTTTAAAATTTCTAAACATCGCACATTTTTAATTTTTACATTGTTATATAAGGGGAAAAATCTACTTTCAAATGCAATTTGTTTGAAAACTGTATCGCAATTTACTCATTTTTTATAGCATTTAAATTAAATTTCAATTATGATTTTTTTTTAAATCTATATCTATCGCTTGCAGACGATTACAAATTATTAATCCGTTAGTTTTTTTAAAAAATATAAAATGTTCAGCATTAGTTTACAGCTAATATTCCATAACGAAATTAAAACTTCATTAAGCAATAAATAAAATAGTATAATTATCTATCTATATTATAAAGGACAAACGTGTCCGTGCGTAACGCTGACGTCATTTTGCGAATGGCAACACTTGACGATGAAATCTCAGTTTTGCGATTTTTGCCACTGCATTTTTTAAAATTTCTAAACATCGCACATTTTTAATTTTTACATTGTTATATAAGGGGAAAAATCTACTTTCAAATGCAATTTGTTTGAAAACTGTATCGCAATTTACTCATTTTTTATAGCATTTAAATTAAATTTCAATTATGATTTTTTTTTTTAAATCTATATCTATCGCTTGCAGACGATTACAAATTATTAATCCGTTAGTTTTTAAAAAAAATATAAAATGTTCAGCATTAGTTTACAGCTAATATTCCATAACGAAATTAAAACTTCATTAAGCAATAAATAAAATAGTATAATTATCTATCTATATTATAAAGGACAAACGTGTCCGTGCGTAACGCTGACGTCATTTTGCGAATGGCAACACTTGACGATGAAATCTCAGTTTTGCGATTTTTGCCACTGCATTTTTTAAAATTTCTAAACATCGCACATTTTTAATTTTTACATTGTTATATAAGGGGAAAAATCTACTTTCAAATGCAATTTGTTTGAAAACTGTATCGCAATTTACTCATTTTTTATAGCATTTAAATTAAATTTCAATTATGATTTTTTTTTTAAATCTATATCTATCGCTTGCAGACGATTACAAATTATTAATCCGTTAGTTTTTTTAAAAAATATAAAATGTTCAGCATTAGTTTACAGCTAATATTCCATAACGAAATTAAAACTTCATTAAGCAATAAATAAAATAGTATAATTATCTATCTATATTATAAAGGACAAACGTGTCCGTGCGTAACGCTGACGTCATTTTGCGAATGGCAACACTTGACGATGAAATCTCAGTTTTGCGATTTTTGCCACTGCATTTTTTAAAATTTCTAAACATCGCACATTTTTAATTTTTACATCGTTATATAAGGGAAAAAATCTACTTTCAAATGCAATTTGTTTGAAAACTGTATCGCAATTTACTCATTTTTTATAGCATTTAAATTAAATTTCAAGCATGATTTTTAAAAAAAAATTATATCTATCGCTTGCAGGCGATTACAAAATATTAATCCGTTAGTTTTTAAAAAAATATAAAATGTTCAGCATTAGTTTACAGCTAATATTCCATAACGAAATTAAAACTTCATTAAGCAATAAATAAAATAGTATAATTATCTATCTATATTATAAAGGACAAACGTGTCCGTGCGTAACGCTGACGTCATTTTGCGAATGGCAACACTTGACGATGAAATCTCAGTTTTGCGATTTTTGCCACTGCATTTTTTAAAATTTCTAAACATCGCACATTTTTAATTTTTACATTGTTATATAAGGGGAAAAATCTACTTTCAAATGCAATTTGTTTGAAAACTGTATCGCAATTTACTCATTTTTTATAGCATTTAAATTAAATTTCAATTATGATTTTTTTTTTAAATCTATATCTATCGCTTGCAGACGATTACAAATTATTAATCCGTTAGTTTTTTTAAAAAATATAAAATGTTCAGCATTAGTTTACAGCTAATATTCCATAACGAAATTAAAACTTCATTAAGCAATAAATAAAATAGTATTATTATCTATCTATATTATAAAGGACAAACGTGTCCGTGCGTAACGCTGACGTCATTTTGCGAATGGCAACACTTGACGATGAAATCTCAGTTTTGCGATTTTTGCCACTGCATTTTTTAAAATTTCTAAACATCGCACATTTTTAATTTTTACATCGTTATATAAGGGAAAAAATCTACTTTCAAATGCAATTTGTTTGAAAACTGTATCGCAATTTACTCATTTTTTATAGCATTTAAATTAAATTTCAATTATGATTTTTTTTTTTAAATCTATATCTATCGCTTGCAGACGATTACAAAATATTAATCCGTTAGTTTTTAAAAAAATATAAAATGTTCAGCATTAGTTTACAGCTAATATTCCATAACGAAATTAAAACTTCATTAAGCAATAAATAAAATAGTATAATTATCTATCTATATTATAAAGGACAAACGTGTCCGTGCGTAACGCTGACGTCATTTTGCGAATGGCAACACTTGACGATGAAATCTCAGTTTTGCGATTTTTGCCACTGCATTTTTTAAAATTTCTAAACATCGCACATTTTTATTTAATTTTTACATCGTTATATAAGGGGAAAAATCTACTTTCAAATGCAATTTGTTTGAAAACTGTATCGCAATTTACTCATTTTTTATAGCATTTAAATTAAATTTCAATTATGATTTTTTTTTAAATCTATATCTATCGCTTGCAGACGATTACAAATTATTAATCCGTTAGTTTTTTTAAAAAATATAAAATGTTCAGCATTAGTTTACAGCTAATATTCCATAACGAAATTAAAACTTCATTAAGCAATAAATAAAATAGTATAATTATCTATCTATATTATAAAGGACAAACGTGTCCGTGCGTAACGCTGACGTCATTTTGCGAATGGCAACACTTGACGATGAAATCTCAGTTTTGCGATTTTTGCCACTGCATTTTTTAAAATTTCTAAACATCGCACATTTTTAATTTTTACATTGTTATATAAGGGGAAAAATCTACTTTCAAATGCAATTTGTTTGAAAACTGTATCGCAATTTACTCATTTTTTATAGCATTTAAATTAAATTTCAATTATGATTTTTTTTAAAATCTATATCTATCGCTTGCAGACGATTACAAATTATTAATCCGTTAGTTTTTTAAAAAAATATAAAATGTTCAGCATTAGTTTACAGCTAATATTCCATAACGAAATTAAAACTTCATTAAGCAATAAATAAAATAGTATAATTATCTATCTATATTATAAAGGACAAACGTGTCCGTGCGTAACGCTGACGTCATTTTGCGAATGACAACACTTGACGATGAAATCTCAGTTTTGCGATTTTTGCCACTGCATTTTTTAAAATTTCTAAACATCGCACATTTTTAATTTTTACATTGTTATATAAGGGGAAAAATCTACTTTCAAATGCAATTTGTTTGAAAACTGTATCGCAATTTACTCATTTTTTATAGCATTTAAATTAAATTTCAATTATGATTTTTTTTTTTTAAATCTATATCTATCGCTTGCAGACGATTACAAATTATTAATCCGTTAGTTTTTTAAAAAAATATAAAATGTTCAGCATTAGTTTACAGCTAATATTCCATAACGAAATTAAAACTTCATTAAGCAATAAATAAAATAGTATAATTATCTATCTATATTATAAAGGACAAACGTGTCCGTGCGTAACGCTGACGTCATTTTGCGAATGGCAACACTTGACGAAGAAATCTCAGTTTTGCGATTTTTGCCACTGCATTTTTTAAAATTTCTAAACATCGCACATTTTTAATTTTTACATTGTTATATAAGGGGAAAAATCTACTTTCAAATGCAATTTGTTTGAAAACTGTATCGCAATTTACTCATTTTTTATAGCATTTAAATTAAATTTCAATTATGATTTTTTTTTTTTAAATCTATATCTATCGCTTGCAGACGATTACAAATTATTAATCCGTTAGTTTTTTTAAAAAATATAAAATGTTCAGCATTAGTTTACAGCTAATATTCCATAACGAAATTAAAACTTCATTAAGCAATAAATAAAATAGTATAATTATCTATCTATATTATAAAGGACAAACGTGTCCGTGCGTAACGCTGACGTCATTTTGCGAACGGCAACACTTGACGATGAAATCTCAGTTTTGCGATTTTTGCCACTGCATTTTTTAAAATTTCTAAACATCGCACATTTTTAATTTTTACATCGTTATATAAGGGAAAAAATCTACTTTCAAATGCAATTTGTTTGAAAACTGTATCGCAATTTACTCATTTTTTATAGCATTTAAATTAAATTTCAATTATGATTTTTTTTTTTTAAATCTATATCTATCGCTTGCAGACGATTACAAAATATTAATCCGTTAGTTTTTTAAAAAATATAAAATGTTCAGCATTAGTTTACAGCTAATATTCCATAACGAAATTAAAACTTCATTAAGCAATAAATAAAATAGTATAATTATCTATCTATATTATAAAGGACAAACGTGTCCGTGCGTAACGCTGACGTCATTTTGCGAATGGCAACACTTGACGATGAAATCTCAGTTTTGCGATTTTTGCCACTGCATTTTTTAAAATTTCTAAACATCGCACATTTTTATTTAATTTTTACATCGTTATATAAGGGGAAAAATCTACTTTCAAATGCAATTTGTTTGAAAACTGTATCGCAATTTACTCATTTTTTATAGCATTTAAATTAAATTTCAATTATGATTTTTTTTTAAATCTATATCTATCGCTTGCAGACGATTACAAATTATTAATCCGTTAGTTTTTTAAAAAAATATAAAATGTTCAGCATTAGTTTACAGCTAATATTCCATAACGAAATTAAAACTTCATTAAGCAATAAATAAAATAGTATAATTATCTATCTATATTATAAAGGACAAACGTGTCCGTGCGTAACGCTGACGTCATTTTGCGAATGGCAACACTTGACGATGAAATCTCAGTTTTGCGATTTTTGCCACTGCATTTTTTAAAATTTCTAAACATCGCACATTTTTAATTTTTACATCGTTATATAAGGGAAAAAATCTACTTTCAAATGCAATTTGTTTGAAAACTGTATCGCAATTTACTCATTTTTTATAGCATTTAAATTAAATTTTAATTATGATTTTTTTTTTTTTAAATCTATATCTATCGCTTGCAGACGATTACAAATTATTAATCCGTTAGTTTTTTTAAAAAATATAAAATGTTCAGCATTAGTTTACAGCTAATATTCCATAACGAAATTAAAACTTCATTAAGCAATAAATAAAATAGTATAATTATCTATCTATATTATAAAGGACAAACGTGTCCGTGCGTAACGCTGACGTCATTTTGCGAATGGCAACACTTGACGATGAAATCTCAGTTTTGCGATTTTTGCCACTGCATTTTTTAAAATTTCTAAACATCGCTCATTTTTAATTTTTACATTGTTATATAAGGGGGAAAATCTACTTTCAAATGCAATTTGTTTGAAAACTGTATCGCAATTTACTCATTTTTTATAGCATTTAAATTAAATTTCAATTATGATTTTTTTTTTTAAATCTATATCTATCGCTTGCAGACGATTACAAATTATTAATCCGTTAGTTTTTTTAAAAAATATAAATGTTCAGCATTAGTTTACAGCTAATATTCCATAACGAAATTAAAACTTCATTAAGCAATAAATAAAATAGTATAATTATCTATCTATATTATAAAGGACAAACGTGTCCGTGCGTAACGCTGACGTCATTTTGCGAATGGCAACACTTGACGATGAAATCTCAGTTTTGCGATTTTTGCCACTGCATTTTTTAAAATTTCTAAACATCGCACATTTTTAATTTTTACATTGTTATATAAGGGGAAAAATCTACTTTCAAATGCAATTTGTTTGAAAACTGTATCGCAATTTACTCATTTTTTATAGCATTTAAATTAAATTTCAATTATGATTTTTTTTTTTTTAAATCTATATCTATCGCTTGCAGACGATTACAAATTATTAATCCGTTAGTTTTTTAAAAAAATATAAAATGTTCAGCATTAGTTTACAGCTAATATTCCATAACGAAATTAAAACTTCATTAAGCAATAAATAAAATAGTATAATTATCTATCTATATTATAAAGGACAAACGTGTCCGTGCGTAACGCTGACGTCATTTTGCGAATGGCAACACTTGACGATGAAATCTCAGTTTTGCGATTTTTGCCACTGCATTTTTTAAAATTTCTAAACATCGCACATTTTTAATTTTTACATTGTTATATAAGGGGAAAAATCTACTTTCAAATGCAATTTGTTTGAAAACTGTATCGCAATTTACTCATTTTTTATAGCATTTAAATTAAATTTCAATTATGATTTTTTTTTTAAATCTATATCTATCGCTTGCAGACGATTACAAATTATTAATCCGTTAGTTTTTTTAAAAAATATAAAATGTTCAGCATTAGTTTACAGCTAATATTCCATAACGAAATTAAAACTTCATTAAGCAATAAATAAAATAGTATAATTATCTATCTATATTATAAAGGACAAACGTGTCCGTGCGTAACGCTGACGTCATTTTGCGAATGGCAACACTTGACGATGAAATCTCAGTTTTGCGATTTTTGCCACTGCATTTTTTAAAATTTCTAAACATCGCACATTTTTAATTTTTACATCGTTATATAAGGGAAAAAATCTACTTTCAAATGCAATTTGTTTGAAAACTGTATCGCAATTTACTCATTTTTTATAGCATTTAAATTAAATTTCAAGCATGATTTTTAAAAAAAAATTATATCTATCGCTTGCAGGCGATTACAAAATATTAATCCGTTAGTTTTTAAAAAAATATAAAATGTTCAGCATTAGTTTACAGCTAATATTCCATAACGAAATTAAAACTTCATTAAGCAATAAATAAAATAGTATAATTATCTATCTATATTATAAAGGACAAACGTGTCCGTGCGTAACGCTGACGTCATTTTGCGAATGGCAACACTTGACGATGAAATCTCAGTTTTGCGATTTTTGCCACTGCATTTTTTAAAATTTCTAAACATCGCACATTTTTATTTAATTTTTACATCGTTATATAAGGGGAAAAATCTACTTTCAAATGCAATTTGTTTGAAAACTGTATCGCAATTTACTCATTTTTTATAGCATTTAAATTAAATTTCAATTATGATTTTTTTTTTAAATCTATATCTATCGCTTGCAGACGATTACAAATTATTAATCCGTTAGTTTTTTTAAAAAATATAAAATGTTCAGCATTAGTTTACAGCTAATATTCCATAACGAAATTAAAACTTCATTAAGCAATAAATAAAATTGTATAATTATCTATCTATATTATAAAGGACAAACGTGTCCGTGCGTAACGCTGACGTCATTTTGCGAATGGCAACACTTGACGATGAAATCTCAGTTTTGCGATTTTTGCCACTGCATTTTTTAAAATTTCTAAACATCGCACATTTTTAATTTTTACATTGTTATATAAGGGGAAAAATCTACTTTCAAATGCAATTTGTTTGAAAACTGTATCGCAATTTACTCATTTTTTATAGCATTTAAATTAAATTTCAATTATGATTTTTTTTTTAAATCTATATCTATCGCTTGCAGACGATTACAAATTATTAATCCGTTAGTTTTTTTAAAAAATATAAAATGTTCAGCATTAGTTTACAGCTAATATTCCATAACGAAATTAAAACTTCATTAAGCAATAAATAAAATAGTATTATTATCTATCTATATTATAAAGGACAAACGTGTCCGTGCGTAACGCTGACGTCATTTTGCGAATGGCAACACTTGACGATGAAATCTCAGTTTTGCGATTTTTGCCACTGCATTTTTTAAAATTTCTAAACATCGCACATTTTTAATTTTTACATCGTTATATAAGGGAAAAAATCTACTTTCAAATGCAATTTGTTTGAAAACTGTATCGCAATTTACTCATTTTTTATAGCATTTAAATTAAATTTCAATTATGATTTTTTTTTTTAAATCTATATCTATCGCTTGCAGACGATTACAAAATATTAATCCGTTAGTTTTTAAAAAAATATAAAATGTTCAGCATTAGTTTACAGCTAATATTCCATAACGAAATTAAAACTTCATTAAGCAATAAATAAAATAGTATAATTATCTATCTATATTATAAAGGACAAACGTGTCCGTGCGTAACGCTGACGTCATTTTGCGAATGGCAACACTTGACGATGAAATCTCAGTTTTGCGATTTTTGCCACTGCATTTTTTAAAATTTCTAAACATCGCACATTTTTATTTAATTTTTACATCGTTATATAAGGGGAAAAATCTACTTTCAAATGCAATTTGTTTGAAAACTGTATCGCAATTTACTCATTTTTTATAGCATTTAAATTAAATTTCAATTATGATTTTTTTTTAAATCTATATCTATCGCTTGCAGACGATTACAAATTATTAATCCGTTAGTTTTTTTAAAAAATATAAAATGTTCAGCATTAGTTTACAGCTAATATTCCATAACGAAATTAAAACTTCATTAAGCAATAAATAAAATAGTATAATTATCTATCTATATTATAAAGGACAAACGTGTCCGTGCGTAACGCTGACGTCATTTTGCGAATGGCAACACTTGACGATGAAATCTCAGTTTTGCGATTTTTGCCACTGCATTTTTTAAAATTTCTAAACATCGCACATTTTTAATTTTTACATTGTTATATAAGGGGAAAAATCTACTTTCAAATGCAATTTGTTTGAAAACTGTATCGCAATTTACTCATTTTTTATAGCATTTAAATTAAATTTCAATTATGATTTTTTTTTAAATCTATATCTATCGCTTGCAGACGATTACAAATTATTAATCCGTTAGTTTTTTAAAAAAATATAAAATGTTCAGCATTAGTTTACAGCTAATATTCCATAACGAAATTAAAACTTCATTAAGCAATAAATAAAATAGTATAATTATCTATCTATATTATAAAGGACAAACGTGTCCGTGCGTAACGCTGACGTCATTTTGCGAATGACAACACTTGACGATGAAATCTCAGTTTTGCGATTTTTGCCACTGCATTTTTTAAAATTTCTAAACATCGCACATTTTTAATTTTAACATTGTTATATAAGGGGAAAAATCTACTTTCAAATGCAATTTGTTTGAAAACTGTATCGCAATTTACTCATTTTTTATAGCATTTAAATTAAATTTCAATTATGATTTTTTTTTTTAAATCTATATCTATCGCTTGCAGACGATTACAAATTATTAATCCGTTAGTTTTTTAAAAAAATATAAAATGTTCAGCATTAGTTTACAGCTAATATTCCATAACGAAATTAAAACTTCATTAAGCAATAAATAAAATAGTATAATTATCTATCTATATTATAAAGGACAAACGTGTCCGTGCGTAACGCTGACGTCATTTTGCGAATGGCAACACTTGACGATGAAATCTCAGTTTTGCGATTTTTGCCACTGCATTTTTTAAAATTTCTAAACATCGCACATTTTTAATTTTTACATTGTTATATAAGGGGAAAAATCTACTTTCAAATGCAATTTGTTTGAAAACTGTATCGCAATTTACTCATTTTTTATAGCATTTAAATTAAATTTCAATTATGATTTTTTTTTTAAATCTATATCTATCGCTTGCAGACGATTACAAATTATTAATCCGTTAGTTTTTTTAAAAAATATAAAATGTTCAGCATTAGTTTACAGCTAATATTCCATAACGAAATTAAAACTTCATTAAGCAATAAATAAAATAGTATAATTATCTATCTATATTATAAAGGACAAACGTGTCCGTGCGTAACGCTGACGTCATTTTGCGAACGGCAACACTTGACGATGAAATCTCAGTTTTGCGATTTTTGCCACTGCATTTTTTAAAATTTCTAAACATCGCACATTTTTAATTTTTACATCGTTATATAAGGGAAAAAATCTACTTTCAAATGCAATTTGTTTGAAAACTGTATCGCAATTTACTCATTTTTTATAGCATTTAAATTAAATTTCAATTATGATTTTTTTTTTTTAAATCTATATCTATCGCTTGCAGACGATTACAAAATATTAATCCGTTAGTTTTTTAAAAAATATAAAATGTTCAGCATTAGTTTACAGCTAATATTCCATAACGAAATTAAAACTTCATTAAGCAATAAATAAAATAGTATAATTATCTATCTATATTATAAAGGACAAACGTGTCCGTGCGTAACGCTGACGTCATTTTGCGAATGGCAACACTTGACGATGAAATCTCAGTTTTGCGATTTTTGCCACTGCATTTTTTAAAATTTCTAAACATCGCACATTTTTATTTAATTTTTACATCGTTATATAAGGGGAAAAATCTACTTTCAAATGCAATTTGTTTGAAAACTGTATCGCAATTTACTCATTTTTTATAGCATTTAAATTAAATTTCAATTATGATTTTTTTTTAAATCTATATCTATCGCTTGCAGACGATTACAAATTATTAATCCGTTAGTTTTTTAAAAAAATATAAAATGTTCAGCATTAGTTTACAGCTAATATTCCATAACGAAATTAAAACTTCATTAAGCAATAAATAAAATAGTATAATTATCTATCTATATTATAAAGGACAAACGTGTCCGTGCGTAACGCTGACGTCATTTTGCGAATGGCAACACTTGACGATGAAATCTCAGTTTTGCGATTTTTGCCACTGCATTTTTTAAAATTTCTAAACATCGCACATTTTTAATTTTTACATCGTTATATAAGGGAAAAAATCTACTTTCAAATGCAATTTGTTTGAAAACTGTATCGCAATTTACTCATTTTTTATAGCATTTAAATTAAATTTTAATTATGATTTTTTTTTTTTAAATCTATATCTATCGCTTGCAGACGATTACAAATTATTAATCCGTTAGTTTTTTTAAAAAATATAAAATGTTCAGCATTAGTTTACAGCTAATATTCCATAACGAAATTAAAACTTCATTAAGCAATAAATAAAATAGTATAATTATCTATCTATATTATAAAGGACAAACGTGTCCGTGCGTAACGCTGACGTCATTTTGCGAATGGCAACACTTGACGATGAAATCTCAGTTTTGCGATTTTTGCCACTGCATTTTTTAAAATTTCTAAACATCGCTCATTTTTAATTTTTACATTGTTATATAAGGGGGAAAATCTACTTTCAAATGCAATTTGTTTGAAAACTGTATCGCAATTTACTCATTTTTTATAGCATTTAAATTAAATTTCAATTATGATTTTTTTTTTAAATCTATATCTATCGCTTGCAGACGATTACAAATTATTAATCCGTTAGTTTTTTTAAAAAATATAAATGTTCAGCATTAGTTTACAGCTAATATTCCATAACGAAATTAAAACTTCATTAAGCAATAAATAAAATAGTATAATTATCTATCTATATTATAAAGGACAAACGTGTCCGTGCGTAACGCTGACGTCATTTTGCGAATGGCAACACTTGACGATGAAATCTCAGTTTTGCGATTTTTGCCACTGCATTTTTTAAAATTTCTAAACATCGCTCATTTTTAATTTTTACATTGTTATATAAGGGGAAAAATCTACTTTCAAATGCAATTTGTTTGAAAACTGTATCGCAATTTACTCATTTTTTATAGCATTTAAATTAAATTTCAATTATGATTTTTTTTTTAAATCTATATCTATCGCTTGCAGACGATTACAGCATTTTTTAAAATTTCTAAACATCGCTCATTTTTAATTTTTACATTGTTATATAAGGGGAAAAATCTACTTTCAAATGCAATTTGTTTGAAAACTGTATCGCAATTTACTCATTTTTTATAGCATTTAAATTAAATTTCAATTATGATTTTTTTTTTAAATCTATATCTATCGCTTGCAGACGATTACAAATTATTAATCCGTTAGTTTTTTAAAAAAATATAAAATGTTCAGCATTAGTTTACAGCTAATATTCCATAACGAAATTAAAACTTCATTAAGCAATAAATAAAATAGTATAATTATCTATCTATATTATAAAGGACAAACGTGTCCGTGCGTAACGCTGACGTCATTTTGCGAATGGCAACACTTGACGATGAAATCTCAGTTTTGCGATTTTTGCCACTGCATTTTTTAAAATTTCTAAACATCGCACATTTTTAATTTTTACATTGTTATATAAGGGGAAAAATCTACTTTCAAATGCAATTTGTTTGAAAACTGTATCGCAATTTACTCATTTTTTATAGCATTTAAATTAAATTTCAATTATGATTTTTTTTAAATCTATATCTATCGCTTGCAGACGATTACAAATTATTAATCCGTTAGTTTTTTAAAAAAATATAAAATGTTCAGCATTAGTTTACAGCTAATATTCCATAACGAAATTAAAACTTCATTAAGCAATAAATAAAATAGTATAATTATCTATCTATATTATAAAGGACAAACGTGTCCGTGCGTAACGCTGACGTCATTTTGCGAATGGCAACACTTGACGATGAAATCTCAGTTTTGCGATTTTTGCCACTGCATTTTTTAAAATTTCTAAACATCGCACATTTTTAATTTTTACATTGTTATATAAGGGGAAAAATCTACTTTCAAATGCAATTTGTTTGAAAACTGTATCGCAATTTACTCATTTTTATAGCATTTAAATTAAATTTCAATTATGATTTTTTTTTAAAATCTATATCTATCGCTTGCAGACGATTACAAATTATTAATCCGTTAGTTTTTTTAAAAAATATAAAATGTTCAGCATTAGTTTACAGCTAATATTCCATAACGAAATTAAAACTTCATTAAGCAATAAATAAAATAGTATAATTATCTATCTATATTATAAAGGACAAACGTGTCCGTGCGTAACGCTGACGTCATTTTGCGAACGGCAACACTTGACGATGAAATCTCAGTTTTGCGATTTTTGCCACTGCATTTTTTAAAATTTCTAAACATCGCACATTTTTAATTTTTACATCGTTATATAAGGGAAAAAATCTACTTTCAAATGCAATTTGTTTGAAAACTGTATCGCAATTTACTCATTTTTTATAGCATTTAAATTAAATTTCAATTATGATTTTTTTTTTAAATCTATATCTATCGCTTGCAGACGATTACAAAATATTAATCCGTTAGTTTTTTAAAAAATATAAAATGTTCAGCATTAGTTTACAGCTAATATTCCATAACGAAATTAAAACTTCATTAAGCAATAAATAAAATAGTATAATTATCTATCTATATTATAAAGGACAAACGTGTCCGTGCGTAACGCTGACGTCATTTTGCGAATGGCAACACTTGACGATGAAATCTCAGTTTTGCGATTTTTGCCACTGCATTTTTTAAAATTTCTAAACATCGCACATTTTTATTTAATTTTTACATCGTTATATAAGGGGAAAAATCTACTTTCAAATGCAATTTGTTTGAAAACTGTATCGCAATTTACTCATTTTTTATAGCATTTAAATTAAATTTCAATTATGATTTTTTTTTAAATCTATATCTATCGCTTGCAGACGATTACAAATTATTAATCCGTTAGTTTTTTTAAAAAATATAAATGTTCAGCATTAGTTTACAGCTAATATTCCATAACGAAATTAAAACTTCATTAAGCAATAAATAAAATAGTATAATTATCTATCTATATTATAAAGGACAAACGTGTCCGTGCGTAACGCTGACGTCATTTTGCGAATGGCAACACTTGACGATGAAATCTCAGTTTTGCGATTTTTGCCACTGCATTTTTTAAAATTTCTAAACATCGCTCATTTTTAATTTTTACATTGTTATATAAGGGGAAAAATCTACTTTCAAATGCAATTTGTTTGAAAACTGTATCGCAATTTACTCATTTTTTATAGCATTTAAATTAAATTTCAATTATGATTTTTTTTTTTAAATCTATATCTATCGCTTGCAGACGATTACAAATTATTAATCCGTTAGTTTTTTAAAAAAATATAAAATGTTCAGCATTAGTTTACAGCTAATATTCCATAACGAAATTAAAACTTCATTAAGCAATAAATAAAATAGTATAATTATCTATCTATATTATAAAGGACAAACGTGTCCGTGCGTAACGCTGACGTCATTTTGCGAATGGCAACACTTGACGATGAAATCTCAGTTTTGCGATTTTTGCCACTGCATTTTTTAAAATTTCTAAACATCGCACATTTTTAATTTTTACATTGTTATATAAGGGGAAAAATCTACTTTCAAATGCAATTTGTTTGAAAACTGTATCGCAATTTACTCATTTTTTATAGCATTTAAATTAAATTTCAATTATGATTTTTTTTAAATCTATATCTATCGCTTGCAGACGATTACAAATTATTAATCCGTTAGTTTTTTAAAAAAATATAAAATGTTCAGCATTAGTTTACAGCTAATATTCCATAACGAAATTAAAACTTCATTAAGCAATAAATAAAATAGTATAATTATCTATCTATATTATAAAGGACAAACGTGTCCGTGCGTAACGCTGACGTCATTTTGCGAATGGCAACACTTGACGATGAAATCTCAGTTTTGCGATTTTTGCCACTGCATTTTTTAAAATTTCTAAACATCGCACATTTTTAATTTTTACATTGTTATATAAGGGGAAAAATCTACTTTCAAATGCAATTTGTTTGAAAACTGTATCGCAATTTACTCATTTTTTATAGCATTTAAATTAAATTTCAATTATGATTTTTTTTTTAAATCTATATCTATCGCTTGCAGACGATTACAAATTATTAATCCGTTAGTTTTTTTAAAAAATATAAAATGTTCAGCATTAGTTTACAGCTAATATTCCATAACGAAATTAAAACTTCATTAAGCAATAAATAAAATAGTATAATTATCTATCTATATTATAAAGGACAAACGTGTCCGTGCGTAACGCTGACGTCATTTTGCGAACGGCAACACTTGACGATGAAATCTCAGTTTTGCGATTTTTGCCACTGCATTTTTTAAAATTTCTAAACATCGCACATTTTTAATTTTTACATCGTTATATAAGGGAAAAAATCTACTTTCAAATGCAATTTGTTTGAAAACTGTATCGCAATTTACTCATTTTTTATAGCATTTAAATTAAATTTCAATTATGATTTTTTTTTTAAATCTATATCTATCGCTTGCAGACGATTACAAAATATTAATCCGTTAGTTTTTTAAAAAATATAAAATGTTCAGCATTAGTTTACAGCTAATATTCCATAACGAAATTAAAACTTCATTAAGCAATAAATAAAATAGTATAATTATCTATCTATATTATAAAGGACAAACGTGTCCGTGCGTAACGCTGACGTCATTTTGCGAATGGCAACACTTGACGATGAAATCTCAGTTTTGCGATTTTTGCCACTGCATTTTTTAAAATTTCTAAACATCGCACATTTTTATTTAATTTTTACATCGTTATATAAGGGGAAAAATCTACTTTCAAATGCAATTTGTTTGAAAACTGTATCGCAATTTACTCATTTTTTATAGCATTTAAATTAAATTTCAATTATGATTTTTTTTTAAATCTATATCTATCGCTTGCAGACGATTACAAATTATTAATCCGTTAGTTTTTTAAAAGAATATAAAATGTTCAGCATTAGTTTACAGCTAATATTCCATAACGAAATTAAAACTTCATTAAGCAATAAATAAAATAGTATAATTATCTATCTATATTATAAAGGACAAACGTGTCCGTGCGTAACGCTGACGTCATTTTGCGAATGGCAACACTTGACGATGAAATCTCAGTTTTGCGATTTTTGCCACTGCATTTTTTAAAATTTCTAAACATCGCACATTTTTAATTTTTACATTGTTATATAAGGGGAAAAATCTACTTTCAAATGCAATTTGTTTGAAAACTGTATCGCAATTTACTCATTTTTTATAGCATTTAAATTAAATTTCAATTATGATTTTTTTTAAATCTATATCTATCGCTTGCAGACGATTACAAATTATTAATCCGTTAGTTTTTTAAAAAAATATAAAATGTTCAGCATTAGTTTACAGCTAATATTCCATAACGAAATTAAAACTTCATTAAGCAATAAATAAAATAGTATAATTATCCATCTATATTATAAAGGACAAACGTGTCCGTGCGTAACGCTGACGTCATTTTGCGAATGGCAACACTTGACGATGAAATCTCAGTTTTGCGATTTTTGCCACTGCATTTTTTAAAATTTCTAAACATCGCACATTTTTAATTTTTACATCGTTATATAAGGGAAAAAATCTACTTTCAAATGCAATTTGTTTGAAAACTGTATCGCAATTTACTCATTTTTTATAGCATTTAAATTAAATTTCAAGCATGATTTTTAAAAAAAAATTATATCTATCGCTTGCAGGCGATTACAAAATATTAATCCGTTAGTTTTTAAAAAAATATAAAATGTTCAGCATTAGTTTACAGCTAATATTCCATAACGAAATTAAAACTTCATTAAGCAATAAATAAAATAGTATAATTATCTATCTATATTATAAAGGACAAACGTGTCCGTGCGTAACGCTGACGTCATTTTGCGAATGGCAACACTTGACGATGAAATCTCAGTTTTGCGATTTTTGCCACTGCATTTTTTAAAATTTCTAAACATCGCACATTTTTATTTAATTTTTACATCGTTATATAAGGGGAAAAATCTACTTTCAAATGCAATTTGTTTGAAAACTGTATCGCAATTTACTCATTTTTTATAGCATTTAAATTAAATTTCAATTATGATTTTTTTTTTAAATCTATATCTATCGCTTGCAGACGATTACAAATTATTAATCCGTTAGTTTTTTTAAAAAATATAAAATGTTCAGCATTAGTTTACAGCTAATATTCCATAACGAAATTAAAACTTCATTAAGCAATAAATAAAATTGTATAATTATCTATCTATATTATAAAGGACAAACGTGTCCGTGCGTAACGCTGACGTCATTTTGCGAATGGCAACACTTGACGATGAAATCTCAGTTTTGCGATTTTTGCCACTGCATTTTTTAAAATTTCTAAACATCGCACATTTTTAATTTTTACATTGTTATATAAGGGGAAAAATCTACTTTCAAATGCAATTTGTTTGAAAACTGTATCGCAATTTACTCATTTTTTATAGCATTTAAATTAAATTTCAATTATGATTTTTTTTTTTAAATCTATATCTATCGCTTGCAGACGATTACAAATTATTAATCCGTTAGTTTTTTTAAAAAATATAAAATGTTCAGCATTAGTTTACAGCTAATATTCCATAACGAAATTAAAACTTCATTAAGCAATAAATAAAATAGTATAATTATCTATCTATATTATAAAGGACAAACGTGTCCGTGCGTAACGCTGACGTCATTTTGCGAATGGCAACACTTGACGATGAAATCTCAGTTTTGCGATTTTTGCCACTGCATTTTTTAAAATTTCTAAACATCGCACATTTTTAATTTTTACATCGTTATATAAGGGAAAAAATCTACTTTCAAATGCAATTTGTTTGAAAACTGTATCGCAATTTACTCATTTTTTATAGCATTTAAATTAAATTTCAATTATGATTTTTTTTTTAAATCTATATCTATCGCTTGCAGACGATTACAAATTATTAATCCGTTAGTTTTTTAAAAAAATATAAAATGTTCAGCATTAGTTTACAGCTAATATTCCATAACGAAATTAAAACTTCATTAAGCAATAAATAAAATAGTATAATTATCTATCTATATTATAAAGGACAAACGTGTCCGTGCGTAACGCTGACGTCATTTTGCGAATGGCAACACTTGACGATGAAATCTCAGTTTTGCGATTTTTGCCACTGCATTTTTTAAAATTTCTAAACATCGCACATTTTTAATTTTTACATCGTTATATAAGGGAAAAAATCTACTTTCAAATGCAATTTGTTTGAAAACTGTATCGCAATTTACTCATTTTTTATAGCATTTAAATTAAATTTCAATTATGATTTTTTTTTTTTAAATCTATATCTATCGCTTGCAGACGATTACAAAATATTAATCCGTTAGTTTTTTAAAAAATATAAAATGTTCAGCATTAGTTTACAGCTAATATTCCATAACGAAATTAAAACTTCATTAAGCAATAAATAAAATAGTATAATTATCTATCTATATTATAAAGGACAAACGTGTCCGTGCGTAACGCTGACGTCATTTTGCGAATGGCAACACTTGACGATGAAATCTCAGTTTTGCGATTTTTGCCACTGCATTTTTTAAAATTTCTAAACATCGCACATTTTTATTTAATTTTTACATCGTTATATAAGGGGAAAAATCTACTTTCAAATGCAA
The DNA here is from genome assembly GCA_963931845.1 of Maratus michaelseni. Classification (NCBI taxonomy): domain Eukaryota; kingdom Metazoa; phylum Arthropoda; class Arachnida; order Araneae; family Salticidae; genus Maratus; species Maratus michaelseni. The sequence goes on from OZ007594.1 coordinate 257,290,692, forward strand.
TTTGTTTGAAAACTGTATCGCAATTTACTCATTTTTTATAGCATTTAAATTAAATTTCAATTATGATTTTTTTTTAAATCTATATCTATCGCTTGCAGACGATTACAAATTATTAATCCGTTAGTTTTTTTAAAAAATATAAAATGTTCAGCATTAGTTTACAGCTAATATTCCATAACGAAATTAAAACTTCATTAAGCAATAAATAAAATAGTATAATTATCTATCTATATTATAAAGGACAAACGTGTCCGTGCGTAACGCTGACGTCATTTTGCGAATGGCAACACTTGACGATGAAATCTCAGTTTTGCGATTTTTGCCACTGCATTTTTTAAAATTTCTAAACATCGCACATTTTTAATTTTTACATTGTTATATAAGGAGAAAAATCTACTTTCAAATGCAATTTGTTTGAAAACTGTATCGCAATTTACTCATTTTTTATAGCATTTAAATTAAATTTCAATTATGATTTTTTTTAAAATCTATATCTATCGCTTGCAGACGATTACAAATTATTAATCCGTTAGTTTTTAAAAAAAATATAAAATGTTCAGCATTAGTTTACAGCTAATATTCCATAACGAAATTAAAACTTCATTAAGCAATAAATAAAATAGTATAATTATCTATCTATATTATAAAGGACAAACGTGTCCGTGCGTAACGCTGACGTCATTTTGCGAATGGCAACACTTGACGATGAAATCTCAGTTTTGCGATTTTTGCCACTGCATTTTTTAAAATTTCTAAACATCGCACATTTTTAATTTTTACATTGTTATATAAGGGGAAAAATCTACTTTCAAATGCAATTTGTTTGAAAACTGTATCGCAATTTACTCATTTTTTATAGCATTTAAATTAAATTTCAATTATGATTTTTTTTTTTAAATCTATATCTATCGCTTGCAGACGATTACAAATTATTAATCCGTTAGTTTTTTTAAAAAATATAAAATGTTCAGCATTAGTTTACAGCTAATATTCCATAACGAAATTAAAACTTCATTAAGCAATAAATAAAATAGTATAATTATCTATCTATATTATAAAGGACAAACGTGTCCGTGCGTAACGCTGACGTCATTTTGCGAATGGCAACACTTGACGATGAAATCTCAGTTTTGCGATTTTTGCCACTGCATTTTTTAAAATTTCTAAACATCGCACATTTTTAATTTTTACATCGTTATATAAGGGAAAAAATCTACTTTCAAATGCAATTTGTTTGAAAACTGTATCGCAATTTACTCATTTTTTATAGCATTTAAATTAAATTTCAAGCATGATTTTTAAAAAAAAATTATATCTATCGCTTGCAGGCGATTACAAAATATTAATCCGTTAGTTTTTAAAAAAATATAAAATGTTCAGCATTAGTTTACAGCTAATATTCCATAACGAAATTAAAACTTCATTAAGCAATAAATAAAATAGTATAATTATCTATCTATATTATAAAGGACAAACGTGTCCGTGCGTAACGCTGACGTCATTTTGCGAATGGCAACACTTGACGATGAAATCTCAGTTTTGCGATTTTTGCCACTGCATTTTTTAAAATTTCTAAACATCGCACATTTTTATTTAATTTTTACATCGTTATATAAGGGGAAAAATCTACTTTCAAATGCAATTTGTTTGAAAACTGTATCGCAATTTACTCATTTTTTATAGCATTTAAATTAAATTTCAATTATGATTTTTTTTTAAATCTATATCTATCGCTTGCAGACGATTACAAATTATTAATCCGTTAGTTTTTTTAAAAAATATAAAATGTTCAGCATTAGTTTACAGCTAATATTCCATAACGAAATTAAAACTTCATTAAGCAATAAATAAAATTGTATAATTATCTATCTATATTATAAAGGACAAACGTGTCCGTGCGTAACGCTGACGTCATTTTGCGAATGGCAACACTTGACGATGAAATCTCAGTTTTGCGATTTTTGCCACTGCATTTTTTAAAATTTCTAAACATCGCACATTTTTAATTTTTACATTGTTATATAAGGGGAAAAATCTACTTTCAAATGCAATTTGTTTGAAAACTGTATCGCAATTTACTCATTTTTTATAGCATTTAAATTAAATTTCAATTATGATTTTTTTTTTTAAATCTATATCTATCGCTTGCAGACGATTACAAATTATTAATCCGTTAGTTTTTTTAAAAAATATAAAATGTTCAGCATTAGTTTACAGCTAATATTCCATAACGAAATTAAAACTTCATTAAGCAATAAATAAAATAGTATAATTATCTATCTATATTATAAAGGACAAACGTGTCCGTGCGTAACGCTGACGTCATTTTGCGAATGGCAACACTTGACGATGAAATCTCAGTTTTGCGATTTTTGCCACTGCATTTTTTAAAATTTCTAAACATCGCACATTTTTAATTTTTACATTGTTATATAAGGGAAAAAATCTACTTTCAAATGCAATTTGTTTGAAAACTGTATCGCAATTTACTCATTTTTTATAGCATTTAAATTAAGTTTCAATTATGATTTTTTTTTTAAAATCTATATCTATCGCTTGCAGACGATTACAAAATATTAATCCGTTAGTTTTTTAAAAAATATAAAATGTTCAGCATTAGTTTACAGCTAATATTCCATAACGAAATTAAAACTTCATTAAGCAATAAATAAAATAGTATAATTATCTATCTATATTATAAAGGACAAACGTGTCCGTGCGTAACGCTGACGTCATTTTGCGAATGGCAACACTTGACGATGAAATCTCAGTTTTGCGATTTTTGCCACTGCATTTTTTAAAATTTCTAAACATCGCACATTTTTATTTAATTTTTACATCGTTATATAAGGGGAAAAATCTACTTTCAAATGCAATTTGTTTGAAAACTGTATCGCAATTTACTCATTTTTTATAGCATTTAAATTAAATTTCAATTATGATTTTTTTTTAAATCTATATCTATCGCTTGCAGACGATTACAAATTATTAATCCGTTAGTTTTTTTAAAAAATATAAAATGTTCAGCATTAGTTTACAGCTAATATTCCATAACGAAATTAAAACTTCATTAAGCAATAAATAAAATAGTATAATTATCTATCTATATTATAAAGGACAAACGTGTCCGTGCGTAACGCTGACGTCATTTTGCGAATGGCAACACTTGACGATGAAATCTCAGTTTTGCGATTTTTGCCACTGCATTTTTTAAAATTTCTAAACATCGCACATTTTTAATTTTTACATTGTTATATAAGGGGAAAAATCTACTTTCAAATGCAATTTGTTTGAAAACTGTATCGCAATTTACTCATTTTTTATAGCATTTAAATTAAATTTCAATTATGATTTTTTTTAAAATCTATATCTATCGCTTGCAGACGATTACAAATTATTAATCCGTTAGTTTTTTAAAAAAATATAAAATGTTCAGCATTAGTTTACAGCTAATATTCCATAACGAAATTAAAACTTCATTAAGCAATAAATAAAATAGTATAATTATCTATCTATATTATAAAGGACAAACGTGTCCGTGCGTAACGCTGACGTCATTTTGCGAATGGCAACACTTGACGATGAAATCTCAGTTTTGCGATTTTTGCCACTGCATTTTTTAAAATTTCTAAACATCGCACATTTTTAATTTTTACATTGTTATATAAGGGGAAAAATCTACTTTCAAATGCAATTTGTTTGAAAACTGTATCGCAATTTACTCATTTTTTATAGCATTTAAATTAAATTTCAATTATGATTTTTTTTTTTAAATCTATATCTATCGCTTGCAGACGATTACAAATTATTAATCCGTTAGTTTTTTTAAAAAATATAAAATGTTCAGCATTAGTTTACAGCTAATATTCCATAACGAAATTAAAACTTCATTAAGCAATAAATAAAATAGTATAATTATCTATCTATATTATAAAGGACAAACGTGTCCGTGCGTAACGCTGACGTCATTTTGCGAATGGCAACACTTGACGATGAAATCTCAGTTTTGCGATTTTTGCCACTGCATTTTTTAAAATTTCTAAACATCGCACATTTTTAATTTTTACATTGTTATATAAGGGGAAAAATCTACTTTCAAATGCAATTTGTTTGAAAACTGTATCGCAATTTACTCATTTTTTATAGCATTTAAATTAAATTTCAATTATGATTTTTTTTTAAATCTATATCTATCGCTTGCAGACGATTACAAATTATTAATCCGTTAGTTTTTTTAAAAAATATAAAATGTTCAGCATTAGTTTACAGCTAATATTCCATAACGAAATTAAAACTTCATTAAGCAATAAATAAAATAGTATAATTATCTATCTATATTATAAAGGACAAACGTGTCCGTGCGTAACGCTGACGTCATTTTGCGAATGGCAACACTTGACGATGAAATCTCAGTTTTGCGATTTTTGCCACTGCATTTTTTAAAATTTCTAAACATCGCACATTTTTAATTTTTACATTGTTATATAAGGGGAAAAATCTACTTTCAAATGCAATTTGTTTGAAAACTGTATCGCAATTTACTCATTTTTTATAGCATTTAAATTAAATTTCAATTATGATTTTTTTTTTTTTAAATCTATATCTATCGCTTGCAGACGATTACAAATTATTAATCCGTTAGTTTTTTAAAAAAATATAAAATGTTCAGCATTAGTTTACAGCTAATATTCCATAACGAAATTAAAACTTCATTAAGCAATAAATAAAATAGTATAATTATCTATCTATATTATAAAGGACAAACGTGTCCGTGCGTAACGCTGACGTCATTTTGCGAATGGCAACACTTGACGATGAAATCTCAGTTTTGCGATTTTTGCCACTGCATTTTTTAAAATTTCTAAACATCGCACATTTTTAATTTTTACATTGTTATATAAGGGGAAAAATCTACTTTCAAATGCAATTTGTTTGAAAACTGTATCGCAATTTACTCATTTTTTATAGCATTTAAATTAAATTTCAATTATGATTTTTTTTTTAAATCTATATCTATCGCTTGCAGACGATTACAAATTATTAATCCGTTAGTTTTTTTAAAAAATATAAAATGTTCAGCATTAGTTTACAGCTAATATTCCATAACGAAATTAAAACTTCATTAAGCAATAAATAAAATAGTATAATTATCTATCTATATTATAAAGGACAAACGTGTCCGTGCGTAACGCTGACGTCATTTTGCGAATGGCAACACTTGACGATGAAATCTCAGTTTTGCGATTTTTGCCACTGCATTTTTTAAAATTTCTAAACATCGCACATTTTTAATTTTTACATCGTTATATAAGGGAAAAAATCTACTTTCAAATGCAATTTGTTTGAAAACTGTATCGCAATTTACTCATTTTTTATAGCATTTAAATTAAATTTCAAGCATGATTTTTAAAAAAAAATTATATCTATCGCTTGCAGGCGATTACAAAATATTAATCCGTTAGTTTTTAAAAAAATATAAAATGTTCAGCATTAGTTTACAGCTAATATTCCATAACGAAATTAAAACTTCATTAAGCAATAAATAAAATAGTATAATTATCTATCTATATTATAAAGGACAAACGTGTCCGTGCGTAACGCTGACGTCATTTTGCGAATGGCAACACTTGACGATGAAATCTCAGTTTTGCGATTTTTGCCACTGCATTTTTTAAAATTTCTAAACATCGCACATTTTTATTTAATTTTTACATCGTTATATAAGGGGAAAAATCTACTTTCAAATGCAATTTGTTTGAAAACTGTATCGCAATTTACTCATTTTTTATAGCATTTAAATTAAATTTCAATTATGATTTTTTTTTTAAATCTATATCTATCGCTTAAAGACGATTACAAATTATTAATCCGTTAGTTTTTTTAAAAAATATAAAATGTTCAGCATTAGTTTACAGCTAATATTCCATAACGAAATTAAAACTTCATTAAGCAATAAATAAAATTGTATAATTATCTATCTATATTATAAAGGACAAACGTGTCCGTGCGTAACGCTGACGTCATTTTGCGAATGGCAACACTTGACGATGAAATCTCAGTTTTGCGATTTTTGCCACTGCATTTTTTAAAATTTCTAAACATCGCACATTTTTAATTTTTACATTGTTATATAAGGGGAAAAATCTACTTTCAAATGCAATTTGTTTGAAAACTGTATCGCAATTTACTCATTTTTTATAGCATTTAAATTAAATTTCAATTATGATTTTTTTTTTTAAATCTATATCTATCGCTTGCAGACGATTACAAATTATTAATCCGTTAGTTTTTTTAAAAAATATAAAATGTTCAGCATTAGTTTACAGCTAATATTCCATAACGAAATTAAAACTTCATTAAGCAATAAATAAAATAGTATAATTATCTATCTATATTATAAAGGACAAACGTGTCCGTGCGTAACGCTGACGTCATTTTGCGAATGGCAACACTTGACGATGAAATCTCAGTTTTGCGATTTTTGCCACTGCATTTTTTAAAATTTCTAAACATCGCACATTTTTATTTAATTTTTACATCGTTATATAAGGGGAAAAATCTACTTTCAAATGCAATTTGTTTGAAAACTGTATCGCAATTTACTCATTTTTTATAGCATTTAAATTAAATTTCAATTATGATTTTTTTTTAAATCTATATCTATCGCTTGCAGACGATTACAAATTATTAATCCGTTAGTTTTTTTAAAAAATATAAAATGTTCAGCATTAGTTTACAGCTAATATTCCATAACGAAATTAAAACTTCATTAAGCAATAAATAAAATAGTATAATTATCTATCTATATTATAAAGGACAAACGTGTCCGTGCGTAACGCTGACGTCATTTTGCGAATGGCAACACTTGACGATGAAATCTCAGTTTTGCGATTTTTGCCACTGCATTTTTTAAAATTTCTAAACATCGCACATTTTTAATTTTTACATTGTTATATAAGGGGAAAAATCTACTTTCAAATGCAATTTGTTTGAAAACTGTATCGCAATTTACTCATTTTTTATAGCATTTAAATTAAATTTCAATTATGATTTTTTTTAAAATCTATATCTATCGCTTGCAGACGATTACAAATTATTAATCCGTTAGTTTTTTAAAAAAATATAAAATGTTCAGCATTAGTTTACAGCTAATATTCCATAACGAAATTAAAACTTCATTAAGCAATAAATAAAATAGTATAATTATCTATCTATATTATAAAGGACAAACGTGTCCGTGCGTAACGCTGACGTCATTTTGCGAATGGCAACACTTGACGATGAAATCTCAGTTTTGCGATTTTTGCCACTGCATTTTTTAAAATTTCTAAACATCGCACATTTTTAATTTTTACATTGTTATATAAGGGGAAAAATCTACTTTCAAATGCAATTTGTTTGAAAACTGTATCGCAATTTACTCATTTTTTATAGCATTTAAATTAAATTTCAATTATGATTTTTTTTTTAAAATCTATATCTATCGCTTGCAGACGATTACAAATTATTAATCCGTTAGTTTTTTTAAAAAATATAAAATGTTCAGCATTAGTTTACAGCTAATATTCCATAACGAAATTAAAACTTCATTAAGCAATAAATAAAATAGTATAATTATCTATCTATATTATAAAGGACAAACGTGTCCGTGCGTAACGCTGACGTCATTTTGCGAATGGCAACACTTGACGATGAAATCTCAGTTTTGCGATTTTTGCCACTGCATTTTTTAAAATTTCTAAACATCGCACATTTTTAATTTTTACATTGTTATATAAGGGGAAAAATCTACTTTCAAATGCAATTTGTTTGAAAACTGTATCGCAATTTACTCATTTTTTATAGCATTTAAATTAAATTTCAATTATGATTTTTTTTTAAATCTATATCTATCGCTTGCAGACGATTACAAATTATTAATCCGTTAGTTTTTTTAAAAAATATAAAATGTTCAGCATTAGTTTACAGCTAATATTCCATAACGAAATTAAAACTTCATTAAGCAATAAATAAAATAGTATAATTATCTATCTATATTATAAAGGACAAACGTGTCCGTGCGTAACGCTGACGTCATTTTGCGAATGGCAACACTTGACGATGAAATCTCAGTTTTGCGATTTTTGCCACTGCATTTTTTAAAATTTCTAAACATCGCACATTTTTAATTTTTACATTGTTATATAAGGGGAAAAATCTACTTTCAAATGCAATTTGTTTGAAAACTGTATCGCAATTTACTCATTTTTTATAGCATTTAAATTAAATTTCAATTATGATTTTTTTTTTTTAAATCTATATCTATCGCTTGCAGACGATTACAAATTATTAATCCGTTAGTTTTTAAAAAAAATATAAAATGTTCAGCATTAGTTTACAGCTAATATTCCATAACGAAATTAAAACTTCATTAAGCAATAAATAAAATAGTATAATTATCTATCTATATTATAAAGGACAAACGTGTCCGTGCGTAACGCTGACGTCATTTTGCGAATGGCAACACTTGACGATGAAATCTCAGTTTTGCGATTTTTGCCACTGCATTTTTTAAAATTTCTAAACATCGCACATTTTTAATTTTTACATTGTTATATAAGGGGAAAAATCTACTTTCAAATGCAATTTGTTTGAAAACTGTATCGCAATTTACTCATTTTTTATAGCATTTAAATTAAATTTCAATTATGATTTTTTTTTTAAATCTGTATCTATCGCTTGCAGACGATTACAAATTATTAATCCGTTAGTTTTTTTAAAAAATATAAAATGTTCAGCATTAGTTTACAGCTAATATTCCATAACGAAATTAAAACTTCATTAAGCAATAAATAAAATAGTATAATTATCTATCTATATTATAAAGGACAAACGTGTCCGTGCGTAACGCTGACGTCATTTTGCGAATGGCAACACTTGACGATGAAATCTCAGTTTTGCGATTTTTGCCACTGCATTTTTTAAAATTTCTAAACATCGCACATTTTTAATTTTTACATCGTTATATAAGGGAAAAAATCTACTTTCAAATGCAATTTGTTTGAAAACTGTATCGCAATTTACTCATTTTTTATAGCATTTAAATTAAATTTCAAGCATGATTTTTAAAAAAAAATTATATCTATCGCTTGCAGGCGATTACAAAATATTAATCCGTTAGTTTTTAAAAAAATATAAAATGTTCAGCATTAGTTTACAGCTAATATTCCATAACGAAATTAAAACTTCATTAAGCAATAAATAAAATAGTATAATTATCTATCTATATTATAAAGGACAAACGTGTCCGTGCGTAACGCTGACGTCATTTTGCGAATGGCAACACTTGACGATGAAATCTCAGTTTTGCGATTTTTGCCACTGCATTTTTTAAAATTTCTAAACATCGCACATTTTTATTTAATTTTTACATCGTTATATAAGGGGAAAAATCTACTTTCAAATGCAATTTGTTTGAAAACTGTATCGCAATTTACTCATTTTTTATAGCATTTAAATTAAATTTCAATTATGATTTTTTTTTAAATCTATATCTATCGCTTGCAGACGATTACAAATTATTAATCCGTTAGTTTTTTTAAAAAATATAAAATGTTCAGCATTAGTTTACAGCTAATATTCCATAACGAAATTAAAACTTCATTAAGCAATAAATAAAATAGTATTATTATCTATCTATATTATAAAGGACAAACGTGTCCGTGCGTAACGCTGACGTCATTTTGCGAATGGCAACACTTGACGATGAAATCTCAGTTTTGCGATTTTTGCCACTGCATTTTTTAAAATTTCTAAACATCGCACATTTTTAATTTTTACATCGTTATATAAGGGAAAAAATCTACTTTCAAATGCAATTTGTTTGAAAACTGTATCGCAATTTACTCATTTTTTATAGCATTTAAATTAAATTTCAATTATGATTTTTTTTTTTAAATCTATATCTATCGCTTGCAGACGATTACAAAATATTAATCCGTTAGTTTTTAAAAAAATATAAAATGTTCAGCATTAGTTTACAGCTAATATTCCATAACGAAATTAAAACTTCATTAAGCAATAAATAAAATAGTATAATTATCTATCTATATTATAAAGGACAAACGTGTCCGTGCGTAACGCTGACGTCATTTTGCGAATGGCAACACTTGACGATGAAATCTCAGTTTTGCGATTTTTGCCACTGCATTTTTTAAAATTTCTAAACATCGCACATTTTTATTTAATTTTTACATCGTTATATAAGGGGAAAAATCTACTTTCAAATGCAATTTGTTTGAAAACTGTATCGCAATTTACTCATTTTTTATAGCATTTAAATTAAATTTCAATTATGATTTTTTTTTAAATCTATATCTATCGCTTGCAGACGATTACAAATTATTAATCCGTTAGTTTTTTTAAAAAATATAAAATGTTCAGCATTAGTTTACAGCTAATATTCCATAACGAAATTAAAACTTCATTAAGCAATAAATAAAATAGTATAAT